>OU611886.1:10000000-11318832 GCA_914767815.1 Eupsilia transversa
TAACTTTTAATGACTGTGAAATTGTTTTTTGAGCTTTAAAAATAGATTCTTAAAAAGTACTCCAGTAAACAGTAGCAGGTGCCTTGATTTATATGTATCAAAGATTGAAGCATTGACATATTACCTACACTTCATAATAGTCATAATGAGACGGAGATGCTATTTTAAGTAGATACGGACACAGATAGTGGGTTGTATGATATGTACTTGGTAGGTGGCAGGTAGGTGATAAGGACTTAAAATTCAACAAAAAAATTCATGGCGATGCTGATTCTTTGGCCAAAAATAGAAAAAAACCCATTCTTTTCCAATGATTAGAAATTCATCTTCGGGTCAGTCATAAAATTTGTTCACCTTTGGTAAGTGGGAGTTAGTGCGAGCATGTGACATTCCGTACACGTACAGCAGAGGACAAGAAGGTAACAAGTTTATGAGGGTCCTCCGTCGCTGCGGAACCCTAAAAATCGAATTAACATAATTTTTCTATCTGTAGTTATGCGAACGGACAATTGTCTTCGAAGTAAAATATTAGATAATGTAGCAGTACTGTCTGGTAGATTTATATATTTTTCTACGGACATAGTAATTAATTGTTCGTCCAAAATCATCGTCATACGTAAGTAGATACGTTTGAATTTTACTAATACCTATCAGATTTTTTTTTAAGAACAGTGAAAGTAGCACTGTTATAAAACTTTATTTATTTCTATCGGTTTAATATTGTTTAAATCAATTTTCTCTTATTAAACACTGTAACGGTATGAAGTTTTAATAATTGGTGGGTAAAGTAAAAGTAAATGTGGGTATTTCTTTACCATTGGAACATAACTACGAAGCAAGTAGTTTCTACCTACCCCCGTGGGAAGAAGGCGTGAGTTTATATGGGTACACATGTATGTCTGAAACATAACTTTTGCAGCTGCAGCTCCAACTCTCGGGAGTAAAATTAAATTGCGATTTTTTTTCTACTGATGAGTAGCAGTAGGTACCTACCTAGTATGTTTGTCCCGGGTCTCTAGGCTGTTTATTGACACAGGGTATAGATACATATACACGTTTCTTTAATCACACAAACAAAAATTCCATCAACAAAAAAACATTGTATTCTATGTGCAAATTTCAAAAACATTTAATAAAAAATAAAAAATCTCGTGCCAGGCCGGAACTCATGACAGCCCCTTTCTTATATTTTCGAATTTCGAACAGCGCGTCCTACATCGCGCAATCAAAGTTTTCGTGCTGCGTAGCATCTGTACGATATTTCGCGCGTTGCCAAAGGGGAGTCCGTGTCTACACAGTAAGACAGTGGTCAGGGGCAGGGCTGTTCTGCACCGCCCCTACATTAATGTGTATTAAACCTAAAGTGTGTACTAGGTGTTTTAAACTATTAGAAGCAAAAGACCCAACGGGGGTAATAATCGTGGTATTCAAGCCATTATAATGTGTATTTGATAAGGTCCTGATGACCGATATTTACGTGTACCTTAACCATTAAAATGTCTCAGTAATATTAGAGACTTATGTACCCGGAGGAATCTGTTCCTTCACCTCACTGCTGTAGAAAATTTGACTTCCTTTTTGAATTGTTTAAATTTTCCTTTTCCACAGAATTGTAATTATATCTCCATTAAAAAGAAGAGAAGGAACAAGGAATTTTTTATATATTTTTTTGTGGAAAGTCTCTTTTAAAAGTATTGAAATGTAAAAATAAGTACCAAACATAACACACAATTAGTCAAAGTAGGTACACACAAACATACGAGTTCAAAAACAACATCAGTGAATAACAAAAAAATATTCAATATGTGGGAATCGAACTTGCGACCTTTGTGTTTCGTCTAAAATTATAGAAGATAAAATTAAATAAGTATAAAAAAATACATTTTGATATTATTTTCAAGTAGGTAAGTGTCTAATAAGAAACTGAAAAAAAACACGTCTTAATTTAACACGACATCAACTTAAATAAATTCTCTCGATCGTAAAGAATGTTTAGGCATCAATAAATTGCTATAATTTCTTTTTCCACCGAGTTCCAGTAAGCGACGAGTAAACACTCTTTGGCTTGGAAGCAAATGGCTGAATATTTCAGTTAAGTTTTTCTTTTTCTCAGACTGGCTCGCTAATGTACTCTGTCGTGCGGGTAGTAAAATAATACGGGGTTAGTATGTAGGTATGTACCAACTAAGGTCTGGCACGTAGGCAAGGTGAAGGTAGGTACTTACTATTTATGTTAGCTAGGTTTTCTTGCAAATAAGCAAGCGTAAATCTATGTTCCTTTTAGCTTTCATTGTAACCTACCCAACCATACATAGGTAAATAAATGTAAATAGTTTGCATTATGATCTACACTATCAATTAGCATCTACTTCGGACCCATTTGGAACTCCACAAAAGCCGATAGCGTTAGATCTACAGATATATTTATAATACTTATATAATATGTTGTTGTCACTAAACTTCTGAACTTACCTAATCTAAGTCTTATAAGTACCTAAACATGTAACGATACGTGGGATGAAACACTGACATCGCCAGACATACCTATTGAGATTAATGATCTCATTACAAACAGTGATAAAACTTGTCCATACATCATAAATATGAGGTAAATGGCTTTGTGGACTTACCTAGTGGTGGTACAATCACATCATCGCTTGCCCGCTTTATTTCGCCCAAGGGAATTATAACTCCGAAGTGGAGTTTCGCAGTTTCATTTGCCAAGGGATGAGACTGGCTAGATTGAGCACAGATTATGGTGAGCCTGTAAATAACTGAGCATAGTCTGTGAATAAGTAACAGAGCTGGGTACCTGCCACTATGCAATGAAGTTGAAGTGGTGGTTTATTATGTACTAACTTTTGGTCGCGGCTTCCCCGCGTGGAGGTCGAAAATTATCCCACGGGAACGTAGGTACCTCCTATAGGTACTAAGTACTTATAAAAAGTATCATTATGTCCTAACCCAGGTCATTGCCTCATTGGAATCCGTTCAATCGTTATGGCGTGAAAAGATAACACAGAGACAGAGTTACTTTCTCAATTACCTTCTTATAGCTTTTCATTAGTATTTTTTTATAAGTATGGATTTTTGTTTTATCTTAAAAAGTTTGTATAGGGAGAGGAACGCACCAGGGGGAATCACAATACACCTGGCAATTTTTAATCATCGTTGAAACCCAAACTCAGGTTTTTTGATCAAGCCTTCACTTACTTCAATCCTGTATCAAGCAGGAACCCTACGACTTCTTTACAAACGTAAATTGAAAAAGCATCTGTAAACAAGGGTTTGTTTACAGATGCTTTTTCAATTTACGTTTGTTTACAGATGCTTTTTCAATTTACGTTTGTCAGGTTAAATTCTTACGCAATCAGAACTTATGATAACTTAAGAGAGTTAGTAACATCATCACCATCTGTATTAAGAAGGTTCTAACTTTATATCTCACAACTTTTTCCAGCCATTATTATTTGAATAACAATAATAAATTCATTGAAATTATTCAATGATCGTCAAATCATTTGGTTAATGACAAATGAAAAACATCTTTATGGTGATTTAAAATTAGATTTTGATTCTTAAGCATCCAAATGATTAAATCAAAACACTCAATTTGTAACTGACACTACAACTTGGCCTCCACAGTTACGTTTTTACAGATACTTTTGGAATAGAACATACTTAAAAAAAAATGGGGTACCATTGCAAAAAGTTTTAAAAGCGACACTATTGACGCACCCAAGTTTTTGTCCGAAAACCACAAAACGACTACAAAAGCTGCCAACTTAAAGACGGTGAACTAAGTAAGTTCTCATTTCTATGGACGGTGCTATCAGCTTTAACTTTTATTGACTCAAGTTTGTCGCGCTCGCGCTCCGTTGACAACCTAAATCAAAGTTTTAAAGAAAGGAAGCCGTGATCATTTTAAGGTATGCCACTCTATGACATTTGGACGATCGATCTTCATAAACCTTACAAGGTTTAAGTAGACCGAACAAGGAAGAATCGTAGATGTGTGTTGTTGCAGTGGGTTGCAGGTGAAAATCAGCGTCAACTGGTACTCTTTGTGGTACTCTTTGTGTTGTCATCTGACATTATGCTGAACTGAGGCCCTTTTGGCATTATAATCATTATTATCTGTTTTTTTTTAGTTTTAAGGTGTATTTTGCCAATAAACGCATTTTTCTTTCTTTCTAGTTATGAAGGTAATAAGTACCTACACCAGAACGATGCTTTTGAAAAATCATGTGATTTCAGAGTCCATAAAGTCATTCACAGTAGGATACAGGATACAGTCACTCATCAACTGTAATTTGGTTAGAGAATTTTCCTTTCCCAAAACCACACAACCCAACACCAAATAATAACTCTTCATAATGATTTATGTATATTAACTTTGTTCTAAAAGCTACAGTCGATTATTTTGATTGGCTTACAAGGGGTAAGTTTGTAAAGCAGATTATATTAATGTTTCCGCAGCTTTGAGCTTGTTTACGGATCGTTTTAACAGATTCATGGATTGTAACCTTAACTTAAAGCTGTATAAAATATAGGTACTTAAATGTTCGACGGCTCCGTTGAACTTACTACAATAAAATTGAAGTTAAACTGAGAACTAAAATGTTGATTCCGGTTTGAGAATTGCAATCTATTTATGATACGGTCTATTAATGCTCGAGACCCCGGTATCCTTCAAATGCTTGAGCAATTTATTTGCGATCTGACGTCTTCAAGTCACAAGAGAATTGCGCAGGAGTTAGAAGTTTAGCAGAATGATTCCAAGATTTGATTAAGACCCGTTTGATTTAGAAAACTATGAGAGACCATCATGAAGAATGGTAAACAATGTCAAAAATGGTAAGCATTCAACATGGAATTGACTTTATGGCACTTGACGGGTGGGGATCCTAGTGCTGCACACATGTTCGAGTGAGTCGCGGCATAATTCGACACCGGCCAAATCGAATGTATATTTTGCCACCCACCTGTGCCGATTCGAACAATGTGTGCCTGGAGACTTACTAAGCACAAAATCCGTAGTTTTGGCCGAAATTACGGGCGATACCTACTATGTATCACCCGTCGAAAGAGTTCATTAATCGGGTGTGGGGTTCACAGAAAAGGTTCGAACTACTTTCGGAAGGCCCCGTATCTTCGTCGACAGACTTAGAGAGTAGGCCCGCTGATCCATAAGCTCTTTACATCATAATTTTCTGCCTACAAATATTAACGTTTAAATCTTTCTTTGTTGGCAGGACAAACACTACCTGTGTATAATGGCGTCGGACTCCCCGGAACAGAACCTGACACAGTACTTCAGTTTGTGTAACGACTTCATACACGCCGCTCGTCTAAGAGACGGCAACGTTCTTATACATTGGTGAGTAAACCACAAATCGTGCATACATGATGATGTAATACAGATATATTCATAGCATCGGCTTGTAAAATCCAGTGTTGGAACACTTGGATCGGGAAAGATTGGCTATAATCAGGTTAACGAATGGATACTGACATTAGAAAAATTATGGTTCAGCTGAAACCTCTGGAGGAAATCAATTCTTAATTCGTCTTCTCCTGGCTAAGTAATTGCGTGAGGAATGGGCTTACAGGAAACGTCATAACAATTAATATGGAATAAGGATTTATACGTTTACAGCACCGTGTGTATATTCTTAATACTTAAATTGAATAGATATTTTGAATTTGTTCACTTTCTCTGTACTTTTGAAAGGGAAAATATCTATAAATATTTTCTCTCTTGATAGTTTGTCGAATAGATTTCTTTTCGTCGCCCTTTAAATAATAATATGAATTTCCACCCCACCCATGTTATAAATTGTAATTGTACCCTTCTGACGGTTCAGGGCCAGCAGAGCCCTTCCCTTTTAGACGGTAATGCAGCTCTGCGAAATATTTTAAAGGAAACTTTGTCTATTTATTTAGTTAACATAGTAGGAAAGTAGGTTTATACGTTCGCTTCGCCAAATATCTACGTAGGTATGTCCAAATAAAAGTAAACAAAGACGATAGAAGCAATCAAATAAATTGATGTAGGTAGGTACCTATAGTAGGTAACTCGGTTACAATTATTCGCAGTTTGATTTGTTTAAACATTTTCTCTTCCAAAAATTTTCAGTTGCGATAAACGCCTTTCTTGACCACAGGCTGAGTTTTTTTGTTTATATTCTGGACAAAAAAGTTCTAGACTCTAGAAAGAACTATCCCAAACTATCTTCATAATTCATCATCCACCCTTACCATGTTAAATACTATGTTGATTGCAGCAGCTGTGACTGAGTATATTTGATTCGTTTCCAGATACGAACGAAGAATAGTAAAAAGTTATTAAAAAAAACTCGGACATTAACTGACCTTAGAGGCTGTAAGTACCTACTAATTTCCTACTGGATATGGGCATGCGGGAATCGAACTCTTCGCACAGCAGGCGAACCGCTCCGCCATTGAACTATTCAAGCGTTATTATATTGCTCGGCCACCAATTAGACCATTCCTAGCATATCGAGGCGGAACGAAACCAAAACCTTTAACATAATTTTCAATCTACATTGCCGAGACCACCAGTCCCTACCTCCAGCACTTTTCCCGATTAGTGGTCTCTTTTGAGTTGTAATTATAACAAGAAAATGTAAGGCAACGAAAGACCAAAGGTTGATAAATTACGGACCTTTGAAGGAAGGTAGATAGAATATTAACGTGAACGATTTTAAGGTCGTCAGTAATGGGTTCAATTTATAAATCAAATTCTCCATCGATCACGCACATTAGAAGTATCCAATTTTCGGCCGCTAAGCTAATAAAACATTATATATAACAAAACGAATCGATGAGAAAACAACAAATCAGGACAAAGCTAGCTTCATTTGTTTTTTTAGGGCGACCAAACGAGGCCCATGACGACATTTCTAGAATTCGAGACACCTGCAACGCTATTAGAATAGAATAAAAATTCGTACTTACTTACTACCCTGTAATTTATCAAGGCCTTCAACTGAAAAGTAACCTTTACTTTTTGGCGACAGAAAAATATACGATTCAGCCGAAACGAGCTCTTCACAATATTATCACTTGTATTCATCCTGTCCACTAAATACTTGTCATATCACGAAGCTTTGTAAGTAAACATTCAAGTCCGAAACATTCGAATAAATAATAACATGTCCGAAGTTTGGAAGAGCCTCGTTTGTCCTCCAGGGACTGTCGTTATGAAAAACATTCACATAATAGGGCGCGCCGCCATTATAAATCATAGACATTTTTCCGTTTATTATGACTATTAGAAGTTAGCATTGTACTATTTTCTAGGTATTTAGTACCTATATTTTATTTTAGAAAGCGTCATCCTGTCTGACGTGACTCGATATTAAATTCAGAAATAATGTGACATGAAACATGATCTTGGTGCTTCATTTGATAATGCTGTTCTCTTGTGTGATTCTGTGACCAGAAAATAGTTTGTATATAAACTTACTTGATGTACCTCTATTCAGTCTCGTTATAACCACCAATATCCTCCACTAAAAATAAAGATAGTCCTATTATTAACTACCCTATCCGTTCATATTAAGGTTACAAACGGATAACTCTTCGTTAAAAGTCAGTTCTGATTAATCACCCTACAGAGTCATTTAATTCATTTCCGGTTTCTGTCAGCTCCATGTGAAAAGGTTGCGAAACTCTGTCCTGTTGTGCGATCGCACGTCACTATTGATTCATTGCTAATCATATCGCCGCCGTGTTGGTTAATTACACAATTATCTCTCGTGGCTTGCTTCCCTAGCTCTTATAAAACTATGTAGTGTGTTTATGGTAATCTGGAACTGGGAGGCAGAGCATGACGACTTTTCCACCTGCTCATATAATATTTTGAGCATTTTAAATCCCGCTTAAGTTAAGCTCCTTGCTATTAGAAAGTATGTGATGTGAAATGTCTGTCTAACTTTTTGGGCCAAAACCTGTGGCGAACTGGTGGTTCCAGATGGCGGCTTTAGAGCAAATTGTGGTTCAGGTGGGTTAGTAAAAGCTGTCTTTTATAAAGGTAGTTTTATTTCCACTGTCATACTTTGCCTAGAGAATTAAGCCGCCTTAAAAGCAGACCAGTAGGTAATAATCAGGTTAAAGGTAGGTTGTCTGACTATTTGGGCCAAAATCTGCGGCTAAATACCAGTTTCCATAGACGGCGCTTGAGCAAATTGCGCTCTTCCTTTGGCCTAATTTTTATACAGACGCTGTCCAATTAAGGCACTGTAAACCAGTGTTTTTATTTTTACAGCCATCCTTAGTCTGGAAATTTCAAAAATCTCTTGAGAGTACAAAGTTGTTATGACAAAAGTGGGGCAAGGAAAGATTTTAATGACGCATCATTTGCCGCGGCTTTGGTTACAAGTACCCCTGACTAGTGGTACCACCGCGAGAGATAGTTAATGAGGAAACTGTGTATACTTTATGGTTACACATTTATATAATGACGCAAAAGTTACGCTGACAAACTTCTGTAAGTAGCGTGTATCTAACTGATGCAGCAATTAATTCTTAACGCGTCTTGACTTTAAGTTTCAAGGCTGATCTCCAAATCCAACGTTTATTCTGCTACTTGAAAATATTCTGTCTACATTACCTCCAGAATTACTTATTATACGGCCCCAGAAGGATGATAATCTTTTTATAAAATCCTATTAGTTACTTAGTGGGCATTTGTTAGTGGCAAAAGTTATTCTCAGTTCAGAAAATTAAACAATGGCAAGTTGCTGGAATCGTTTAATAAAATTAAAATACCATTGCTACATAGGGGACTTAATTATTGTTGGAATATTTTTATCATTTCTACATGCAAGAACCAAAGATACTTATTAACATAAGATCTTGATCTTATGTTCCGCCCCCTCAGAACTGAGAATCTTGAATCTTATCTTATACGCCTCAGTCGATATCTCCAGGGTCCACCTTTCTCGGTCAAGTGTCACTCGCATCGCTTGCAGTTTGAACTCGATCGAGAGCTGTTCACGACGGGCTCTCTCCCGCCATGAGTCACGCCGACCGGCTTTGCTTGAACGTACACACGGCTTATTGGAACCTAAGGACCTTGGTTTCTGAATCAATCCTGTTGGGAGTTTTCAAGGAGTATAATATTTAGTTTCATTTCTCTGATTTTGGGTAAGAATGTATGAAATTTTTTAAGTTTAATTAAACTGTGTTGGTTACACCATTCTGTTCAAGCACGGACAGTTATTGGTGTGGTTATTTTTGAGTATTGTCCTATTATAATTCCTTGCCCAAATTTTTTACCGTTTGGTATTCACATTTTTATCTCTAGGTATCGAATGGTACTTAAAACTATTTACAACACTGGACTTTTACAAGCTGGTGAAAGGATGAACTGATCAATCAGAATGTGAATCATTTTCAAGGATATAGCTTAACCATTGCTTCACATGTTCAAAAAAAAAATCTGCTCTACAACGTTAAGAGGGTTTATTCTGAAAGTTGGCAACGTCGCAAATAGATGTCAAATATTTCGCTGTTTTGATTAATTTGATAATATTTCTGTATGGAAATAAAAAATGTGGCTAACTAGCGAACTAGAATATTGATTATGAAATGCAATAATTAATATCGTAACACCGAATAGTTAGTTTTAGATGTAAAAAAAGTATTTGGTAACTTTCCAAATGCCTTTTTTTCACCTAAAACGGGTACAACATCAAATTCAATGTTATAATTGCAATTCATTATTAATATTCTAGTCAATTGGTTAGCCACATTTCTTATTTCCATACAGTATTATTTCCAAATTAATCGAAACAGGTAAATATTTGACAGCTATTTACGACGTTGCCAACTTTTAGGATGCACCCTCTTAATGACGCAATGAATGTTGTTGAACTGTCAAAATGAAAATCATTACTACTGTGGGTGTATTACGCAATTGCCCCGCTGTTTCAACCTAAAAAGTGGCAGGAGGGTTTAAAAGCTAGCAAACTATAGTTCTTAATTCTGAATTCCTGACCAATCCTACCTGAGACAGGCTTGTCTTTTTAAACTTCGTATTCTCTCAGTCTAGCAGGGATGTCACGCAGCGTCACGGTGGCAGTGGCGTATATAATGTCGGTGACACCTCTGACGTGGCGCGAGGCGCTGAAGGTGGTGCGCGCGGGCAGGGCCGTCGCCAACCCTAACCTGGGCTTCCAGAGGCAGCTGCAGGATTTCGAGACCTATAAGCTGGTTGAGGTAAGGAAATAATATTAAAGAAGTAATAATCGTGTTATGCAGTTTCTGGGTTGTGAAGGTCAGATAGGCAGTCGCTTCATGTAAAATACTGGTTTCAGCTGTATCCGGCCGGTAAGACTGGTAGCCGACTCCAACATAGTTGGGAAAAGGCAGGTAGATGATGTGAGGGAATAATAGCTTTAGATCTTGAGCTTGAAATATAATCGTAGAGGTGGAACATTTAATCGTGCTGCTTTCTTAACTGTGTGGTTACTGTAAGTAGCAATAGTTAACGATTTTAGCGTTATCCATACTTCCATACTAATATTATAAAGAGGTAAAAGTTTGTATGTAGATTGTAATCTCCGGAACTACCAGTTTGATTTAAAAAAATATTTTTGCATTGGATAGCCCAATTCTTTAGCAAGGTTATAGGCTCTGTAACATCACGCCACGACCCTTAGGAGCCGAGCAAAAAGAAAAAAAGTCAGAAAGAACGCTTAGCGAAAACAAAGTATGTAATACCGCGGGCGGGCGATGGGATGCAAGGCGGTGGGTTCGTCGGGGGCTGAAATTTCACGCGGACGAAGTTGCGGGCAGAAGCTAGTAGACAATAAATGGGTAAGAAGTAGACTGAAAAACTATGTTTATTTATTAAGAAAAAAGATTTCTTCTTAAAAAAAGCTTTTCAGGCTACTTATTGCTGTCCAATTTTAAATAAAGGCTTTCAAATGGAATCTATTTCAGGCATATTTATGGAAGGCTGAAATAGAGCTCGGTTCCATGAACTAGATACGACATTACGGAGAATAATCTCATCAAGTTCATATTACCATGCGAATAGGAGTGAATATGTTATCTTGAAGCGTGTTATACATACCCTGAATCCATGTAGGTATCTACTTAGCACACGTCCCGTCCAACATGCTATAAAGCGCTAAGCTATCACTCAGTCCAATCAAATCAATACCTTTCACGAGAGATTTCAGTGTAATCGAAAGCTTTATCCTTGTGTACATCAACGATATCAACTTATGGATTACGGACATGGTGTTCCGCCCTTTAACAAAATATTGTTGTGTCTACGTTAAAGTTTCAGCAGTCAGTTATGTCTGCCGTTATTCAAACTTGGTTTAATGTAACAAAAAGACAGTCAGAGTGATTCATTGTCATGTATGAGTTACGTGGTAGGTAGCTGCTTGCACCTGAAATGAACAATTTGTTCGGAACAGCGCATCTATACTTTGCCAACGTTGGTGTAAATCCAAGTAATTTATACGTCGGCTAGTGACACATGGTGGGATTGCGGCCACCTTGCGTGGCGTGACACGCTCGCGTGTCAGTCCTCCCCCTAACCACTCGCAGAAATTCGGAAAATATTCCCTTTTCTCTTATAACTACGAATATTATCCTCACTTTCTAAAAAGACATTTGATTTTATATTATAACATAGGTACCTACCTATTACAAGAATGACTCTGTTGTACCTAAACCTTTCTTAAAATGACATTTAGTAGAAACTGAAGTACCTATCTACTTTAATCAAACCATCATGGTATTTCTTCGAAAACATAACCATGTTCGGTTACCTTAATGAATCATTCGCGTGACCAAAACGAATCGATAGTCAGCCTATTTGTCAAAATTGGGTCTGATTAAAATCACTTACGTGTTACAGAGGGTCTATTGAACCGTTACAAATTACTTGTTCCATGACAAAACAATATTTTTTCTAAACTTAACTGACAGAGTGACAGACCAAACACAGCTTGAAGTACCTACAACTTGAAAGGAATAAGTTATAGTGTGTGTGTTAGTGTATGTTTTTGTAGGGTGTACCTTCGAACAGCACTAAGAAAGCATTTTCGATACTCAGCAGGTTAAAGGAGGTTGAATTTGTATGTGAATAAAGTAGCGAACAACAGCTAGTTCGTTGTAATGGGAAAGGCAACAAGCCATAAACCATATTAGACACACCCCAAGACTGTTCGATGGCGAATTGGGTCACACAACCGTAGCACCAAGTCATTTACCTATTCGAACAATTTCATTTCTGACCAGATTCCATGGGGGATTTCTCCCTATACTATACATTTAAGGCGAAAGCGTCAGGTAGCCCGCAACATTCAAATTTTATTACATGTTGATCTAAATATCATTCACGGCCGTATCAAATATTTATTTGAATATAGAATTATAATCTTTCATGAATCATTGAATGATTATTTCATCAAATGATGACTTAAAAGGCTAACGTAAGGAGTTGTATTGCTGATCCTAATGATTATAATTCTGTAAAGCTATATTTGTTACGCTGGTGAATCATATTTTAATCAACATACAACCTGACACTGACCTGCAAATTGCAAAAAACGTTGAATTTCGTAGGCTACCTTAGCGCATTCTATACATAAAAGAAAACAAACTAAAAATGTTGCCTTCAGCGGCATCTAGCGGGAAAATGGCCAGACAGTAGCATAATAAGTATACAAACCGAACTAAATAAGTAGGTACCTACCTTCACTGCTTATATTGATTTGGCATAAAGAATATTTTTATTTACTTTGACCAAACTTGAAAATTAACCCACAGCACGTCTGTTGCTTATTTATGAAATTTTTACTCAAGGAAAGAAGAAGATTAAAGGAACGTTACCCGTCCTTGGCGTTAGCAGACAGAGACCTGGCGGAATGCCGCGTCATGCTGGACTCCTACCAGACGATGCTGAACCAACGCACCATCTGCGAGGGGAAATGCTCCATGGGCCGACAATGTCCTACTGGTAAGAGCTAGTAGCTTTACTGTATACAGGCTGGCTTCGAAAACATGCGACAAAATTTAAGGGGGTGTCCTACTGATCAATATGAACAACTTTTACTATGGGACCAAATAAGAATTCGCAATAAAAAAAATCAACCTTTCTGTTTATAGGTATACCCAATTGGACCATTTTGTATAAGAAAGTCGTTTTTTTTTTGCGAATTCTTATTTGGTCCCATAGTAAAAGTTGTTAATATTATTGGGTAGAACACCCCATTAAATTTTGTCGCATGTTTTCAAAGTCAGCCTGTAGATTAAGAGGTCCTGAACTGCTTTTTCCTGAAGATTATAAAATGAAGTGACGTCAGCTTCAAATAAAATTCTCTTTTGGAAACTTTTAGCAACGAAACCAACGTTGATTTATCAATGTCACTCGAGCTGTTAATCTTCAGCGAAAAAACGATTCAAAATGACTTCTGTGACCTCTTAAGAGTGTTCTAAGAGAAAACTATCGTTATTCTCCTCACGTTTTTGTACATAGTTCAATTTGGTGTTGTAAGGCCGAACGTAGTTTTAATTCAATCGCCAGTCGCCCCACTTTTAGTGTGCCCACACTCCAACATAATTCGATTTTGCCTTAGCAATCTCATATTAATATCGTTTGTATGTAGATTGTATGAGCCATAAAAAGGTTGAAATAAGCCAATCTTTGATGTTTCCAAATAGCATTGAACGTTTCTTTGATGTTTATACTAAGGAGCACAGTAATTGCTTGGAATTCTATCTTTTACTTCATATGGACGAGTTCTGAGAATGTTAGAACGAACTCGTTTAAAACGTTTGCTTGTTTATCGTTAAGAATTTATCGACTGTATTTTCTTTAGTTCAGAATGGTTAGCTATTTATTAGCATGTAGAAACAGAATTGAAAAATCTATCTAAGTAATATAAAGAGTCCCAACCTGTAAAGCACCATTTTCGCTAGCAAAACAATGCTTTTAAATACACTTTAAAATAAAACCTGGTACTGACTGCCACCCCACGACAAGGTTGTAACACCCGAGCACTGTTTATCAATGTCATTGTCTGCACATTCACTACACTATAGAAGTATGTGTTGCCTTCTCTCACATCAGGGGTATGCAGAACAGGGTCCAAGCGCCAGCCGCGATCGAGGAAGCCGTCAGTTGCCGCAGGGCCCGGGGAAGGCCCAGGGCTGAAGAGGTCCCCTTCTACTCTGTCCACCACGTCCACCGTCTCTGGGTATCGGCCCAGGTCCTCGCCGGCTGGGCTTTATAGTTATACTGGAGGTAAGTGACTTCTCTAAATTAAATGTTAACTACTAATCCACAATTTTGGTCTTTCGCATCTTCAGTTACCATCAGGTATATAGTAATCAAACATGAACCTACCATATTTTTTTTTTAAACTATTGAAAATTCTATCAAGGATGTCATCTCGAAAATTACGAATCTTCCCGAAGCGTTCTGTCTGGAACCGTAGCATCTCTCTACGACGTAGCATGTCTACGAGCTACGCCGTAGACTTACTACGGGCATTTGCGTTGAAAGTTATCAACACAATCCTGACCCGCTCTTGGTCACCATATTGCTTCTTAGAAAGCCTTATCGCTGTTTACAGTTGTTCTAACCTTTACCAAAACATAATTTAGAGCAGTGTACCTATCTACGGCAGTATGGCAGTCTGTGTTGTGACATAATCTCCTTCGCTCCTGCAAAGATGCTTGCATTGACTGACTATATAATTATGTTAAGTACTTATTTTAGGTTTGTGGTTTTAGCGTCTAGATCTGACTTATAATTTCGCAGCTCCATCTCGTCCAACCCGTTCAGCGTCAGGCCTTAGCGTGACGCGCGTGACTGACCCGGTGGGCGGCGGCACGGCCATGGCGGTCGGTGGCACGGAGTACTCGCGCCGCCGCGCCGCATCCGCGCCCGCAACGCCGGCTCTCTCGCCCGCATCCTCGCCGCCCGGCTCCCCGCATCGGGCACCGCATAGGTGAGCAGGTGTAGCGTAGCCTTACCTTGGATAAGTCATGTAAGATCTTTTTCAGCATTATCAATGTTTAGTTGCACTATGACTTGCACATTGGACGCGTCGTGGTTGTGAAAGGCATGGACAGCATGAGGCATGAGGCAACAAAAATAAACATTCGGAAACCATTATTCTGAAAAAAATGCCGCTGGTATGGCAGCACAATAGCAAGTCCTAGGAGCCGATAGTTCTTTCACAAAAACACAATTACTTACTACCCATAATTACTACTATTCGTATTGAAGTGTCCTTGTTTTTAGCTGCGATTTTTATTCAGATTTAAATTCCAACCTGCAATTGCATAGCGTAAAGCGAGAATTCATGCATAAATACTGTATGGATTAACATTTGAATAATAAACTTTTAACGGGAAATCCGCACGTCATTCACAATTCGATTACCTACATGCAGTCCATTAAATATTCACACAAAGGCTTTCTATGCAGAACACGTACGAGTTCTGACTAAATTATCCTTCAGTTTTTTACAGCATTTCAATCACCCCTTTCTGCAAGTTGTATGTGCAGTCACGAGCATAAATATATGACTATGGACAGCTCGCCCGGCAATAATATCTGATTTCATAATTCATCCATTTATATCTGTCGTCAAGATACTTCACATAGGTATCATTTGTGGAAGGTGTAGTGGCACAAATATGTGACATCGAAGAAACACCAAAACTATCAGAAGAGACAAGAGACGCGTCGCCTAAATATAGGATACCGTATCGGCTTCAAAAAGATATGTCACATAAATATGTATTTACCTACTCAGTCCACTTTAGAAGAAATATTTGACATCACATTGGCAGAACCTAGCTATATGCTCGTGACTGTACCTACCATAAAATTTTATTTTTATTACTTTGGCATGTTTTAATTTTCCCATTTCATGTGACCATTAGGCCCGGCGTTGCTTGGGTGATACCATCGGTGCAGTGGGACCCCGATTCGATGTGACGTCACCAGGGGCCCACGTCTCAGGAGGTTTTAATCACTCTCGTCGCACCCCGCCTTGCCACAAGGTTATGCATTGTTTCTTTTGTTTTTCACGCTTATCAAACAATCATCGTAGCACGTCGGTCTAGACGAGCACCTTGTTGAACGTTTTGTGTTTTATGTGTAATTTTGTAACAGTTTGAATTTTTTTGCGGTTTTTTGACTGTTTCACACCGGGTAAAGTTAACTTGTTTTCTATGTCAGATATCTTTTGCTTACAAATTCTGTTCTATTTCTGAAAATTTATCTGTTAGGTAGTTAAACCGGGCTTTATGAAACAGATCATAATATTGTATCAACTGTGGAGTATGACGTAATATTAGACAGATGACGAATTGCCGTAGGTTTTGTTCCGAGCGTAGTTGCATATTTTAGAGGCATAGGATGTGGAGTAGCTTCACTGGTAACCCCACAAATAAGTGGATTCTGGATATCAGACAGCTGCACTCGCTTCGTATAGTCGGGCACATTTAGGTAAGAGCCGACCCCATTATGATTGTTATCGGAAAAGCTGCCTTAATTGAAAGCGATATTTGACTCGACTTTCGTGATATACCTACTTTTACTGCCATAATAAAAACCGCAAATCACTTAATATTCTTCATATTTTTTTTTTTAAATAACCTAATTGAAAGGAACTTCCTTATCATCCGGGCGTTGAAATGACGAAATAAATGAAGCGTCTAAAAATATAACAGACGCTACAGTACCGAGAATGAATAGAGCCTCTTACGCCATTGTTTCTTATTCTGTATAGCATTATCTTTATCTGTGAGAAGGCTGGCTCCGCGTCCGTCGCTTTCATTCTATAGTCGCGAGAAGTCGGAAACACATTTCGCGACGGAATTTAAGTTCCGTTATGAACACCCGGAGAATTGTGCAGACAAATATTACGTGGTAAGCTCGCCAGTGTGGGATAATACTGTAATGGGATTAGGAATGTTGCTATAGATGGTGTGGTATCCATACTTGTACTGGTGGAGCCGTAGAGGTTACGACCTAGTTTAGGCATTAACGTCCGACTCTGAACAAATTGTTGAGCATTTGTACGGTAGGTATTTTAGTTTCGTGAGTTGAAAATAACGGAATTTATCTAGCACAGGGGGAGGAGGAGGAGCTTCGTGGCTAAGTAATAACAGCCGCACGGGTAGATCCATTAAGTTAAGCTACGCTTGCCGGGGTTGTTCATTGGATGTATGACCATCTTAACATATCGAGACTTCTCCGTGCCTCGGAAACCACGATAGGCCGCTGGTCCCAGCTGTCGTTCGTGGATCTTTGACAATCGTTACGGGTAGTCAGAAGCCCCAAGGTCTGACAACCAGTCTTACCAAGGGTTATCGTATTACCCAGTGACTGGGTTGTTGAGGTCAGATAGGCAGTCGCTCCATCTAAAATACAGCTGCATCCGGTTAGACTGGAAGCCGAACCCAACATAGTTAGGAAAAAGCTAGGCAGATTGATCTTTATGTGTAAATTAAATTTTTGTCAATACCTTCTTACCTTTAACCTAATAGTTATCACAATAATAGCTCGACTCTTTCCGTCCCGCGGGAAAATAACTTATAGTCTATGTAGGTACAGCCCATGTATACAAAGCATCTCACGGCTCACCTCAGCATTAAAGTTTAATTTCATGTATTCTATCATGTTACCTACATGTTACCAACTCGTTAACTTTTTCCTTTCATTAAAATTGTACACGTTGAGCTAAATTTCAAACATAATATATAATTGGACGAACCGTACATATCGTATGAAGAGCGTAGGGGAACCGTGGAGCCCTCCGTATTAGATTCATATTTAACGAGGCAGGGCCGTGTGCGCACATCATAAAATTTTACGTACTGCTGACGTCCGGGACAGCCGCAGGTCGTGGGACGTCAGACGAACTAATTTGTGTTAGCATAGCCCGCATGCCGGAGATAAGCCTCCACCCTCGTAATAACATCGTACAATGTTAATTGAAAGCTGCCCTTTCAACATGAAAAACTGATTTATTTCCTCCCTTCAGTTAACATAGGTTTGTGTTGGTTGAAATTCATGACGGGGTAGCTATGCAAATATGAATCAAGTTTCAGCAAGGCGGTGGCTGATTTCTAGAACGATATTTGGGTCATGTTGACACGAAACCATAATACAATTTTAACTAATGAGTTTATCGATTGGTGGAGGTTCGTTTTTCGCATGTCATGGCTTACGAAACTATAATTTGTAAGAAACGGTTTCGCAGAGTGTCGAGGTCTTTGGCTTCAACGCCTGTGCCTGTCGTGACCCTCGGGTTCGATTCCCAAAAGACCCAAATAAATGTGAGATTTGTGTCTGTTAAAGCTCCCAAGGTACAGGGGAAAATCCTTGTAATCAAAATGAAAATTTAGATGTTTCTATGTTCAAAGTAGTGGATGACGTGTTTCAGATCGCGTCCCCTGCAGCGGTGTTCGTAGCAGGAGTCCTGGCGACGTCCAGCATCCGGCCAGGGTCGACCGCACAAACGGCAACCACTCACTCCCACGTCCTCTAGCTCATAGTCATAACGTGCACACTCGCGGACCTGTCTCGCTACTCGCTCATTTAATTTCTAGGACAAATCTGACAGACTAACCCTCATTCTTTAGTCAAATCTCACTTGAAGTGTTGTGATTGGTTGATAAATTTACCAATAATAACCTTTGACTACAGTTATAGAATAGCCTTTCAGAAACCGGAGGCTATGTCATTGTGAGAGTACAGTCTGACAGATAAGGGCCAGACTTTAAATTAATAGCGAGTGGTGAAACAGGACCATAAGCTTCTGTGGCTTCGAAGGACGCCAAATGAAGCTTTTGTAAATGTAAGCAATATTGTGACGGTAGGTAAGTGTTGGACGGCGATTTTTTATAATAGTTGGGGAATATTTGGCGATGCAAGGTACTTTTTAAGATATGAGGTTTGATACCTAACGTTAAAAGTTATGGGATTGCGACAATTGTACCAATTCTAAATTGTTGTTTGCCTTCGCGGTGTCGTCGTGATATACATTTTGTAATGTTATATAAACTGATCAACGAAACTATGCTGGGTGACCATTTCACACTCAGTCACATCAAATGTGAAGTGATTCTGTCCTGATAGTACGCAGATTAAAAATATTGGACTTTAACGAAAAAGTGTAAGTTTGCAGAAGTTTCTCGGAGTGTGGAAATGTGACAATTTGTTCAACACGCTCGCTCTGTAATCTTTTGTGTGACTGTGCTTATAGAAATGAGTTTCGAGCGCAGCTAAACGGAACTTAGCTTTTGCATAGCATATTCGCTACGCTGGGAAACAACTTCTCCGCTAACTAAATTTTAAGCATAACAAGATACTTCTTCAAAATCTTAGCAATGCAGCAATGTAAGCCCAAAGGTGGAAATGGTATAATTTAAGTATTTCATTCTAAATGTTACCGCGAAATGTCTTATTAGTTCAATTATTTATAAAATAATGACGGAAAGTACAATGTGCTTATGTGTAATGAAGATTATTATAATATATTTAAGTATAGCCGTGGTGGGCATGCGTAGATGATACCTCTTAGTTTGAATAAGAGACGCTCTGGCTGGTTCAGATTTCTATTTCTAAGATTTCTACCTTTGATTAATACTATAAAGTTAGCTCGTATTTTTTATCTATTGCAGCTAGACTGTAGGCTAGCTAATACTTATTTTAAAGATGCATTTAAAAGTCTATTTACTAGAGAAAACTTGAGAGACCTTATTGTATATTATTCCTAAAGTTTTGTTTAATGTAAGAGAAACTTTCGAGTTTATAATAACAAAACTAAATTCTATTTTTCCGGAATTCAGCTTTGAATAAAATAGACAAATATTTCTAATGATCTAAAAGTACCTAAAGATTATATCTACTTATATAATTTAGCCCTAAGTCATCACTGTACAATTTCCCACTTCGTTTTAAAATGACGATATAAAGTTCAATTACAAATATATTACACACACAAGGTGTGCTAAACAAGTGTTCGGTTCGGCGCATTACATTCGGCAGCACTTATTTGTTGAGCAACAAAGCCGAGCCGAAACAATTACGTACCTAGATATACCTACATACATTAGATTTTGCCGCCCGGCTGTGCCCATTAATGCCGACCCGAACAAGTGTGTGGCACACCTAACACAAAACTTAAGTGTATATTCCTCTTAAAATATGAAAGACCCTTGAACACGTGCGTTAGACCTAACTTTGGTTAACTTCACGACATCTTCAATCCACGTTCCCACTAATTAATGTTTTAACCACCTCTGGTTTGCTCTAAATTCTTTTGCTTCAACTTCTAATGGTGAGCGAGGAGGAATAACGTCTGTAAACGTTTTAGATAATAATTGCTCAAAAAGGGAAACTGAATCCGTTCCTAGCACAGCACAATTTTACGTTAGAAGCTCGGCACGTGCATTTCATGGCTCGCTCAGTATTTTCTCTACACGGTAGAACAATCAAATCTAGGGTCAAACTATGTTGTGAACTTTTGCATATCTCTCTTTCTCATTCTTACAAGGCTTAGCCTGATTTAGAAAATTGTGATTTACTTAGATGCCTTAGCACGGTGGCATATGTAGACGATTAACATAATACATCATGATTATTTATGAAATGCTGTAGCTTTGTTATATCTCGTTTATAAGTCTGTAAATATTTCTAATCTAAGGCAATATTTCCTTCTAAGGGCAGATTCGACCAAACAGGAATAAATTTTATCCGTGAAATAAGATTTACTTCTGACAGTTTTCGTATGGAGAAACTGTCAAAAATTCAAAATTTATTAGGAAGAAAAGGCTTATTTCGCAGATAAAAATTATACCTGTTTGGTCGAATCCGCCCTAAATCAGTTTCAATCATTTGGTTCTCGTGGTGGATAAGATCGGGGAAATTGCTTTTCCGGATCTGAAATCTAAAAAATTCTTAGCCAGAAAAATGTTTCGTAAAGATTGTATTTTAAGGAGTTTTGCAGGTATTTTGTTCGTTCATGAAAAGATTTAAAAGAACAGAGATTTTATGTAGGATCATGAAAACACTTACGGTCGGCTAGGAAAATCGATTAGGTAACAATTTCGTTAAACTCAAGACGTAGGCAGTAACCTACCTAGTGAAGAACTGTCTCGTACTTGGGATAGTGAACTCAATTAAGTTACCTATAAACCTATCACTAGGGCTTCAAGTTCAAACGACATAGAGAAATGTAATCAACACTTAACTGCCTGTAACTTGATTAAGTTAATCGTTCTCAACGTGATTTTCCACTTCAGCTGAAACAAGTAATTTGATTAAAGCAATTTAAAAGCTATTATGTTAATTGAATGTAAAATCATTCCGTTGAAAATGTTTCTTTCAACTCAATAAAATCCGACTCACTGAATACGGCCGTGACGAATACTACCTATGCGATATAGGTAGGTATATATATATTATATAGGTACCTACTGAGTGGCGCTCAGGTTATCACATTAAGGCTTGTGTTCACCAAAATTTGCGAACCTAAGCACTCTTTTCAGGGTCCAACCAAAGTACCACCTCATTGCGTTTGTACCTTTTGCTATGCTGTGGAATGTACCTATATAATTTCCAACAGAGCCCTTTTGTTTAGGCATATATTTAGGTGTCGCCTAGGTTTAGTGAAACTACCTAGTAAATACAACTCTGTCTTAATTGCTCACCTAAAGCACAGATCATATAATACTACGAAAAGCAAAGTTACTTATTTTACGTATGATTTAATAGAACTTGAGAAGGATTTAATTGAAACAGGAACGGATTTCCTTATCTTATCATTTTGAGAGATCTTTCTTGTCTTTAGTTAGGATAAAAAATCAATCAGTCTTTCATTTTATGTAGTAACTAGTTTAGTTTATTACAAAATGGAAAGATGTATTTGACTTCTAAGTACCTACCTACTTAGTTTTATGTCCTTTGAGTACCTGCAGGTACCAATTTATTTTATGTTATACCAACTATAGGTACCTACCTGTAGAGAATTGTGTGTATATTTTATTGTATCCTTGATTTAATTAATTATCTCTTATGATGCATTTGTCCTAACTCCTAAGTAGGTATGTAGATTCCTACTATACATATTTATTTATTGTTTGAATGGAAAAATCGAACAGATAGATTGTACCTACTTACCTATGTAACAGTACCTTTCACTGAAAACTTTTGAAACTCACGCACATCAGTAATGTTCCATCGCAAATGACAATATTTTAAGAAATATTTAATGAGCACTATTTTTCGTGAATTTTGAAAGTTATTTTGTGTTAAAAAAAGATGTTAAATGGAACTTATTATCTATGTATTTAAAATGGAATTTTAAAAGAAAAACGTAAAGAATGTTCTTATTTATTTGGTACTCGTTTAACTATTGGTATTTTTGAATTATCTCTTTATTTCGAAAGGTCCATGGACCATGTTGCTATTTTTTACAGGCCTGCGCCTACAATAGAATTCGGATTCGCTATAATTCCTAAGAGCATTCCTGACTAGTGGAAACAGGTGGCATACAGGGGCTTGTGTGATAGTATGGAAGGTGATGAGATGCACAGGACTTGTTATGCTTCAAAATACTGACCAATAGAACTCCATAAAATTCGGACAGTTGAATATAGCTGGGGTCAAAATGTTCAATATAGCTGAATCGAGAAGAAAGGACCACTTTGCGGGACCTAGCACCTACTGTTTGTGGGTTTTCAGTGCTTTGTCTTTGTAGGTGTTCAGTGATTTTAGATTGTACAACGGTAACCCTAAAAATGTTTTTTTTTTCTTCTAGAATACTATGGAAGCAATTGCTTGGGAATAGGAAGCAAATAGAAGCAATAGGGAAGCAATTCTTGGGTATATATTCAAAGTATCCTCCCTTCATTCTGACGCAGACTAGAAAAAGAGTAGATGAGGTGAGATAGAGGTGGCAACGGACTTTTAAGGAAAAAACGGTGTTAAGCGCAGGCCGCGGTAGCTACCGCGTGTTTGCATACTTCGCTTCAAACCGCTAACTATGAACCGAAGTGTCAAAAGACGCGGCAACTACAAGAGCGAAGCAAAACGAACTTAGGTTCATTCCCAGTGTATTCGCAAGGGTAGAATTTGACGTCAAAAATTCCAATAATGACCGAGTACCTTATGATTTCTTTGGTAAAGTATAGATAATAGTTATTACATTGTTAAAACATTTTAGATCATATTTATGTTATGCACTCAGAGCGTAGTCCGTTATAACGATTGTATTGGAAGCAATAACACTTCTGAGAACGCAGCAGCAATGTCAGAAAATGGTTATTATGTAACTGTGTATATTTTTAATATAAAATTTAATAATATGACTTGTTTTATTAAGCAACTGCCCAATTTACAGGGTGTAGATAAACTCTCCCCGTGAGAAAAGCAGACGCGTCGAGATGGACCTACTCTTCAAAAGTTTATCATTAAGAATAATAAGATTATTTAGATCGCAGATAACTTGATGTTATATTCTCAGACCTTTACGGCTTTAATAGAGAGAAGGGTTAGCCAAATCTTTGCCAACAACCAACAATATGAAATAAAAAACGCAATTATTATATCAATATCATTATTTATTTATACATAATATACTTAAAAACTTGGAGCTAAAACATTTGTAATTAATAAAATATCTAACGTTAATTCATGTTATATTATTTTTTTCAACAATCATTCAGGCGAAATGTGTATTACTGTAACTCTACTCTTTCTGTTACAAAAATAATTTTTTCGATCCAGAAAAAAAAGCCTCTTATATTACAAAATTGGCCTATACGTCACATACATAGATTATGTTAAAAGATACTGTTAGATCATACAAAGACGCAAATGCATTTTAACTTTGAAACCAACTTCTTGAGATCATAAAATCTTATTGTAGACATGTTTATTACATAATTAATTTAGGTAAACTAGTACACAACGTAGATATTTTAATTAATAATTTACTTCACCGGTTAGAGCTAAAACCCCATTTAAATGCTTTTAGGTTTCTGGGCTCATGTCCCAAGACTGTAGCGCAATACTTTATTAATACATGCACTAATTTCAAACAAACAACAGATCACGTAATAAAGGTATAAGCGATATCGCTGTCGCGCTTGGTACCGATACCGAATCGGTACGCGATATCGCTGTCGCGCTCGGTACTAACCAGAAAGCGGATACCGCTACCGAGTGCGACAGCGATATCGCTTATATCTGAATAGGCTTTTATACGTACTTTATGATTCTTTATATGATCTAAAACAGGTGTTTACATACCTAGAGAAGGGAAGGTAATTGACTAAAGAACTTGGAAAATAAGAAGAATCACCCTAAGACAATAAAATAATTCCTAAGCAAAAATATTTTAACATTATGAATTAGGTGGTTTTTGGTAATCAAGTGTTATTTACATTTAAGTGAAGGTAAGAATAATATACTTACAGTTTATTAAATTAAATAAATACATACAGTAGTTACTAGTCTAATTTAAAAAGGTTAATTATACATTTCACAAAGTTAATCGTTACAACAAAACAACAAGTACATTAGAATACATTTTAACACATAAAGTTATAGCTTAAGTGGTTCTTAAAATATAAGGGTTGACCAACTACCAAGTTATCCAGGGTCTCTTATATTAATATTACATAACGGTGCCTTCACACCAAAAGCGGGAAGAGCAAAAGCTTTCCTAAATGTTCGATTTTTTTTGAAGATCTGAAGATGGGGATGATCTAAAGGTGGCTTAGTGTAAACGCACCGTTATAGCACATTCTGCTAATGAAAATATTGATAGACTATGTAAGGGCAATATCTTTCACAATTTTGGGAGCTTAAGCAATTTTGGACGGCGAAGCAGAGGTAAGCATTGGCAATAATGCTTCAATGATAGATATCAATTTGGACTACTCTAATTACACTGCAATTTTATGATTTAACTCGCAAAAATTGGTGATTCTTTGGCAGTGATTCTTTGGTATTTGGCAAGAAGGAATGTTTTTTATTATTTGTGCATAACATTTATAGCAAATGATGACGTTTGCACAACAAGTCTTAAACAAGAAATAATAGCCTTTAATAGCATCGCATTAACAGCTATTTTATTTTAAAAGCGGAGCTAATTTAGCAAAAGGCACATTCAAAGAACTTGTGAATGGATTTCCATTAAACAGTTTATATATTTAGATATGTGAAAAGGTGGCTCCATGATTCCATGATTTAGTGCTAAAATACCGTGAAATTAAACGTATAAGTAATCTCAGGGGTTGCCATTAATTTTCTACGGCCCTTACAGCGAGATAATAATAGCTATCTATAGAATAATAATTCCTTTTTACCTGTACAATTTGTAATGTATCAATTGTTATTTCATTTACTTCTTATTTTACATAACTATACAATCTTATGTTCCTATGTCGAGCCGTTGTCGCCGTGGTATCGCAGTAAAACCTCTACATGTCGAAAGGCCAGACTTATTTTATTCATTTCACTATGCCTCTGCACTTCTTATTTCATGGTTTAATATGCATATTGCAATAATGAATCCTACAGTGACAGATCGCTCAAAGTATCCAATTAAATACATTAAAATAAAACAGTAACACAACATTAAAATGCAATATTCAATTAATACTTCACGAAACAACTAAAACCTAATTTAATTTTATATTATCTATCTCAGTTAAGAATAACGCTTTTCATTATTGTTTCCTATGAATTTTATATCTTTTTGAATATTGATAACAAAGGTACATTGCTATGGGCCAGGCATTTACAGTAGGTAGGTATTGCGCTTTAAAAGTGGTAAAGGTCTCCAAGTTATACAGAAAAATATATTCTTTATCTTTTTTAAATGAACTTCTTTCAATTAGCTTTCATTCCTAATTTTTAAGCAATAGTTTGTTGTTATTCGACAAGATTTAAGATTAGATTCGCCTATTTGTATGGTATTTAGTTGTCAGGTCAATTCTGAGAGTACTTATCAACCCAACCAGGCTTTACTATGGCACATCCGAGTTTTAGAAAGAGACAACGTTCTGAAGCCGAAGTTTTAAAGGCCGAGTGCTGTAAATGTCTCTGTCCCAGTTTTAGTATACAAATGACTTATTTCTATATTACATTTAGTCCAAGTCTCTTAAACCATCAAGAGGTTGGACTCTGGTCGAATAACAACAAGGAACTGTCTGGGGCTGGTCGTGAAGTGACGTACGTCATATTCACTGGAACTCATCATCGGAGCTGAGCAGAGTGGTCTTCTCGTGGTAGTTGGTGGCGTGGCAGATGGTGGCGACACGTTGTGGCGGAGGTCGCGGCGCGAGCGTGGCCTCGTCGCGCTTGCCGGCGCCTGCTCCCGCGCGCATCACTATTTACGTCAGATATTAGTCACATTTGAATGAGTTGTTTAAGTTTCGAAGGTCCGCGCAGACAGAGTTTTAAGCTGTCAGGGTTAGCACGAATAATGGTGTAGTTGCGGACCAAGTAAGATCAATTTTAGATTTCCCATCACCAAATATCAATTAAAAAGTAAAACCTCAGATGTGTTTTCATGAGAGCCAATGAGCGGTCAATCATCCCATTCCTCTAATCCTTTGCAACTTTGGCCAAAGCATAAGTATAAAATCTGTTACTTACTTTTCGATATAACATCGTACACGTTACAATTAACATTTTAGGCCACCTGATTTGACATGAATGTAGAATTTTCGAAAAGAATACATAATATTCCCAAATTGTTTGAGTGAATTTCTGTCTGCGCGGCCTCATTTGTTGTGGGGATAACTGTACGCATCACTTGTGTTAATGAAACAGTGCTTTGATTCTCTTTCTACTTGGAGAACGCTGAATTAGTGGCAAACTATCAGTGCGATCTTGTGAGTAAATAATAGTCGAAATTTTAAACTCACGTTTGAAGCGACGATTATTTTAATCAAACATAAGTGTAGTTAATTGTTATTTGGACCCAGAGAGCTGGCCCAAAGCGTGTTTGTGGCGTGGGCAACACTTCAATTCCAGATAGTGTAAAATATGTGCAAACGACAGTGTTGTCAATAACAAAAACATTTCTATAAAATCAATAATATGCACGCTTTACAAAGTATGCCAGAAATCTATATTTTCTATTTTCTATACAGAACTCCCTCTGATGAACATATAAATTACATTATTTAGTATAAAACATGCAAATCACACTCAAAATAATGTTAAAACATCCAAACGTTAAGCATGCTAGCAAATAAATGAATAAGGGCGATTTTTAAATGTCTTACCTTCTGTCTTCGTAGTGTGTTTAACGTATTAGATGTGTGTAGATGTCTCTTATCAAATATAATCAATAGTATAATAATTAAAATCAAATATAATTAGGTAATATCCTTTATTTATTATTAGTGAGAGGCAAAATACAAGTGTTTAAAAAAATCAATCTATGGTGAACTGTAAAAAATAATTATTATAACTTAAACCTACCAGAACTATACTTTAAATTTTTTATTTTACTCAAAGCTACAATTAATGTTAAAGAATCTCCTATTTAAAAAAATAATATTATGATAACAATATTTTGAAAATGAAAACACAAAGTATGGCTTTACAGGTTGTTAGTTAGTTTTTTATTAAATAAAGTTATCGTTACATGAAGCGCGTATTATTACAAAGCTGCGGCAACTTGCCTCGACAGTCACTAACTGAAGGTGGAAACATGAAATGCCGTTCTTTGGTTTGGCAAAAAAAAGTGCCGGTTTCACTTCCATACGAGTTATAAACATAGTTATTTAAGTGAAAAATGTACAAAATGAAATAACCCCATAAATGCCAGATATTGCTATTACAAAAAAAAAAAAACGTTCTCTCAAGATTTTCTACTAATTTTGAATGCTAGCATCAACTAAGGATCATATCCTGTAACTATAAGAAAAGTAACAAAACAATACAAAAAAAAAGTAAAATAATCACAGAAAATTAACATTTACACTAATCCTTACACAACACATACTAAAGGCATAAAGTACAAAGTAGTTACTAAATTTTATGGCAATGAATAGTCCGAATTATTGTTATAAACAGTTTTTTTTGTGGCACGTCCAGGCCCTTTTAGATAAATCTCATAGGTATTGTTATTAATTTCCCCCCTGCACGCCAAAATGCGAAAAAATATTTATTGATCGTGATGATAACCAAAAAATACCGACTCTTCGAAGCATCATTACAAAATGACGTGATAATTTTCATTTGTGATGAGCCATTCTATGATTTTAATCATTTTCATAGATTTAAAATACTTAAAGCCTGTTTTTCCACCCGCTGATTCCAAGGTATAATATTGTTTCTTGTATTTAAATCACCCCTGTATAAGTTTAATATCATATCGGTTCCATAATTTATATGCCTCCCTTAATTTGCCCGAATGCCGCGGAACCCAAAAAGAGGATAATGTTTTTTGTTCTATCATGCCTTCTGATATGATACTTACCTAAGTTTTTCGTAAAAATTCGTTATGCGATTTCGGACTAGCCAAATACCTCGATAATATAAAAATAAACATCTTAACTAACGTGGGTTTGCGACCGAGCAAAGGAAATCGATTATTTAGTTCACCTTTTTCTGTATAAGGCACTTCATAAGAGAATGTTAATCTGTGTGTGTGTGCAAACAAAAAGTCTCGGAATATTGTTATAAAATGTATTAATTACTTGAAAAAATAAATAAACAATTATATTTTTCGCAAGCCGTTTTGACACTTTCCCATCGAATGTATTCGAATTTTCCCGTGCGTCACAGAAAATATTTCAACTGAATTTGATCACATAAAAATACTAAGTTGTTTTGAATACTGTCCAAAATAATATTTGTAAATAAAATACTAAAGACTAGCAATGATCATGCAAATGGATGTTATATTTATGATATCGACAGTTAATTTTGATCATTTCAAGACGCTGTAAAATAAATTCGAGTGCATCCGATACTTATTCTGAACATGAACACACGCATTTTTTACTGATTTTATGTTACATTATGGTTAGTGGTGTTTCCATGCTCGGGCATAATGTATTTATTATTACATGTATGTATAACAGACAGACAGCAATGCACTTCATGCAGAGCACAGCTATGGCAGAGTTTATAGTTTCTCATAAGGCAGTTGAGAAGTGACATCTGAAAGAAAATAAAACCAAAAAATAAGAAGGACCTAGCCTACAGCGTTTGATACTGGAAATGAAAATAATGAGAACACTGGACGCATTTAAAACTAAAATTAAATCTGTACTGATGTGTAATGTTATCCTGTTTTGACACTGAACAATTTATTTGAAGGTAAGTGTCGCAAATCTTTAAAATGTTACCTACGCTCTTCAATACTTTAACAGCTATGTAATCTTATCATACCATAAAACGATTGAAGCGCAGATAATATCAAATCTAGCCATAAACAACGCGAAATAACAAAAAAATTGCTCATACCAAATTGAGGGCAATTATTACCAAAAAAAACGATGATCTAAATCAAGTTATACCTATCTAACATTTAAAATGAGTTGGTTTTGTGTAACGGGTAATAAAAAGACACTTAACGAAGCCGAAAGACACACATTCTTTCAATCTTTGGGAAGATTTGTACCATACCATACCATTTGAAGGCCATACCAGGGAACCGACTGGTTATGGCGATATTGAATTCAACATTTAAATATTCAAACAAGTATAAAAGGTTATAACTAAACTTTAAATAACCTGAGGACCCGACACTGTTCTACACACAGTATATTGCTATTACGTTAATTTTTTCTCCTCAAAATAAAAGTATACAACATAGTGCTCAGTAACAGTGTTACTTGATTAAAAAAACAATATGTTTATATCTCGGCATCATTAAGGATCTTTTTACACCCTTAAAAAATGCAAATAAAAATGCGACCAGGCAGCGAATGGGCATGCTAACAAGGACAGTGCTACGTCACTCACCGGAGCTGTACTGTGTGTACTGCTGGTACTGCGGGTGGAAGTTGTGGAACGCGTCCGTCATTATGTCCTTGGGGTTCATCGTCTCCTGGAAAATTGTTGGTGTAAAGCGTTAATAAAGAATACATTGGACCTGTAGAAATATACTTACTGATGTGGATATACTACTCGAGATACGAGATATACTTGAGATTTTTTCCAGAATATGGACATCCGATATATGATAAGCTCAATAATGCTTGTAACAGTTGGTTCACGCGAAGTCAGTTTGAATAAATAACAGACAATAATAGACATACGAATATGACGACTAATAGACTATGGAAGACAAATACATGTTGCCCCAAATAAATGACTGGAAGAAAATACATGCTGCCCCAAATAAATTGGGAAAAGGGGCAGGAGAATGATGAATTGACATTATTGGAAAAACTTCAAATTTTTCAATTTCTCTTTTAGTTTTTATTATTTTTATTTTTCGAATACTAGGCTTTTGGCAACTTTTTTATAAGTCAGTATGTGTGTTTGGTGTTTATTTCATAATGCCCGTCCTATTTGGGCAGATTAAATTATTGTCTTACTTTATTTTTAATGAAAAAGTAATATAAATTCTTTCGAAATGGTGTTGCTTTTATCTGCTTTCTGATGATAATCATAGAAACTAGCAGTATAATACTCCAGCTATTCCAATCATTTTTGGTGTCCAATTTCATCATTAACAAAATGATCGCAAATAAGTCTATATAGAGTTAATTTACAAAAGAAACTCCCTTCTTACCTTGAGGCTACTAGAGATAGACTGCATAGTGACAGAGCGATGCGGGTCGCGGTGCGCGTGCGCATACACCGCGGCGGGGAAGGCGTAGCGCAGCGCGATGGCGGCCGCTAACATCTCCAGGCAGATGAGGAAGTTCTGGTAGCCAGCTGATACTGTACCAGCTGTTGTGGGCACGCCGTTAGCGTCATGGATCGGGGAGATCACTTCAGCTTTCTCGAGTATGGCTAGGGCTACACCTGTGGGGGAGGGAAGGGGGGATAGAGTACTTAGTTATATTTTTTTGTTATGATCGCTGGTTGTGGGAAGCACAGAATCACAGAATCGGTCGTTGAGGCGGCGCTTAGATAAGGCTAGCAGTGGATGTCATTAACTGAAGGACAATATGGTCAACACGGGTTGAATATTTAGGAAGCAGGCCTAAATATTCAACTCGAGTCCGCCATACCAAAAATCACTAAATACGTTTCGCATCTAATGTCTTCAAACATTTTTCTGTTTCTGTCAATCGTTTGAAGATGACAGAGATATAATGAAGTTTTGACTGTATTTAGCGCTAATTAGTGCACATTTAGTGATTCGTTGTGCAAGCGGGCGTTAATGTTAGATCGTTTTCATTAAACAGACGTACTCGGTCTTCAATCAAACGCCAATAATATGGTTTTACGCAAGAAAATTATAGTTTAATCTGAGCTTCTTGCTTACCTTGCCAAAACGAGAGGAAAATAACAGACTTGACGGTAAAGAACTTGAGTACGGGATCGAACGGCTTCAACATCTCCCTGGTTGCTCCAAGGAACAGGAAGAGGCTGTAGAGAGACAACGTCACGGAGAAGTTGTACACGATGGTGATGTAGATGTACCCGCCATCCGGGCTCCAATCGCCGTCGTGGTACAGACCTCGGGCCTGGAAACAAACGAAGATCTTTGAAAATCTTGTTACACATGAGTAATGAGTATGAATATAATGAAAAACCCTGTTTAGCGATAAGTTTGTGAAGGCTTGTTCTATTATACAAGAGCATGAATACTAAGCTTTATCTTTATAGGTGTTGTTGCTTCACTCTGTTAAACTTTATGAAAATAGTTTCGGCAGTGAAGCCATAAACTCGTGAGACAGAAGGCCGTCGTCTTTATTAGATATTTTACAGCAGCAGTTTTGTCTTTATAATATGGTTTCAAGTTACTTTGCTCTGTCAAATTCTATAAAATGGATGCGGTCGTTATAACGAACATTTATACATATTATATTCATTTAAAAAGATTGTGACGCTGCGTCAGAATAAAGTATGCCGAAGATATAACATTTGCGCATATAAAACTTGATAAAATTGGAAAAAAGATTGCTATAAGGTTATGTGCCCTCTCAGTCGTCATTGTATTTCGCCATTAGATGATGAGGCATATTTCAATCTAATAGATTCCTTCTACTCTCTCTATCCCTACACTGTCTATTCCTATTCTCTGTCTACTCTCTCAATTCCTTACGATAGACCGAATCTATCGTAACTATGTACAAAATTACGAAATAAGGGACATACGAGGCACATGACTCAAACATTCAATCGATCATACACGTGTGAGACATTTTCTTATCTTTAATGTTAATTGATAGACTCTGACTGTGCCTATTACTATTTAATAATCTTTTTAATCCTTGCTTATGCAATACTCCAATTACTTGCTAGGTCAGTTTATAGTTGCTGAGATTTAAAATTACAATTTGCTTGACTAGTAAAAAAATTAAATAGGCTCGTCTCCTAGTGTATGTACTATGGTACACCTCTGCTTAACCCTTCTGGGATTATAGGCGTGAAGATGTGTAGTAAAAAATGGTTGAATCTTAAACCTTTTCTTAGTTAAAGTACTGAATAGAATATTCTTTAACAGATATCAAATAACAGATATAAACGTAGAAATTTTACATAGGGTGACACAATGAGCAATGATTAGGTGTATCATGGCTTTTTGATATTCGAATAATTAAACGCGTAAAAAAACGAACCCTTTGCGAACCGTGCGTACTACGGGGGAAATTCTAATGACTAAATTGATACGACATTTTTAACCATCTTTCCCGTTAAGGAGCTCCGTTGTAAGCGTGTTTTAAGCGAGGAAAAGCTTTTTTTTTGTGTAGCGTTATTATTTGTAGGCAAATTCATCGCAGAACTGTTTTTATTTAAATTTTTAATCTATACTAATATGATATTCATAAATGCGAAAGTCTGTCTGTCTCTGACCGTTTCACGCCTTCACGGGTGATCGGTTTGCGATGAAATGTGGCACATAGGTAGAACATGACCTAGTATTACGTTCCCTTGGGATTATCCAGACCTCCATGCGGGCGAAGGCGCGAGCAAATTCTAGTACTTAAACAATTATCTCAAAGATTCATCAGTACTATAATAATAAAACGGATGAAGATAAAAAAAAAATTGTAATATTGGACACGTATTTTTTCTTTTTTTATGTAAGTAATCAAAAGATTACGGCGATACGGCGCGAGCACACGCTGTATTAGTGCAGTCATGCATCTTGCTTTCTGCTATAAACCTATGCAAATGCATAGTGTGTACCTAATTAATTAGGGCTATAAAACACAGCCAATTTACTTTATTACCCTTCATCTCCTATTATAATATTAAACTTCAAGATTTGTGACTGTTGCACTCATGTAACATGCGAGTAGAAAGGGCAATATTTCGTACGGTATTTGTAAAAATTCTATATCCGAGCCTTGTGTCGTCTTTCTCACTCATTTTATGACCGCTAGTGCCCACGAATCTTCGCGTTTAATCTCTTATAACTGGAGTCCTTTCACAGTTATTTTACCACTGACAGGAATCTTATAGGAACAAGAGATCTGAGGTTTAGTAACTGTGAATGGACAGAGTTGGTATTTCTCTGTTCCGTGTCCTTCAAAAACAACATACCTGTAAGAATATAATTATGAAAGCGCAAACGGGCTTGATGAGACAGAACTGCAGCGTAGCCTGCTTGCAGAACCGCAGGAAGCCGATGGTGTAGGTGGCGCCACTGAGGCAACATGTCCCATTGACGCAGGACGCGCGAACCGGCCGGCCGCGAAGCTCCGACATTATGTTGCCCTCGCCGCCCAGGTACTCATAGCAGAGGGATAGGAAACTGTAGATCACGAATGCTGGAAAGAAAATTTAAGTATAAAGATTAATTTTGACATAAGATTAGAATGTTTTGATGAATGTACATATATCCTTATAAGAGCAGGGGAAGACCAAAGCAACGATGGATAGACTAAGTGGAAAAATATATTGCTAGAAAGGGAGTGACCGAAATGAAGACTAATAGAGAAGTATAGAAGAAAAAAAGACATCTTGCGCCGCCGCGAAATAAATTGGGATAAGGGCAAAAGAATAATGACCAGGCAAAATGTTGGTTTAATAATCAACCATAAATAAAGACTAATAGATAGCTACATAATGTTGCTTTTTTACAGAAATGAGGACGCTCTAACCGAAGTGCCCATCCTCTTTAGATATAGGTCTGTGGGTGGGCCTAAACTAATGTTTGGCGGTACCAAACAGTCTGCTTCGTCTATTTTTACCATACATTGATGGATCCACCCACCACCCATTATATCTATTACAATCGATAAGCTGCCGAAAAGTCTAAAGGAACACCTGTCGATGTGATAACTGTATGCATGATACTCTGAGGCATAAGCAATATTTTTAGCTACATGACAGCACATCATAAATAATTTCTAAAGTAGTCGTCCGTCTGCTAGCACTAACATATGACCCATTTTCGTGTACCGACCGGTTTTGCTTAAATTAAAGGTAAGAAAACTAAGGCAACATCTTGTAAGAATTTTTATGCCCGTTTTCAATAACAATAAGCGATACCTATATGAATGCTTATTACATAAAAACGCGCTGTTGGATTTTTGAGTTTCCGTGCTAAGCCTGAAAATCTAACAAGGCGGTTTTATTTAGTCTCCCATTTAAGTGTTGCCTAATGTTAGTGAAAATGGGCATTAGAGCGGAATAAAACACATGGTTTAACTATTCAGAAAGGTAGAACAGGAATCACCAATTAGTTTCATTGGGGGTCCGTTTTTTTAAATAATATGACTGTCGGTCTGTTTGATAGACGTTTACTAGAAAACCAAGATTATATCAATTAAGATTTAAAACGATAAGAAACCCTAATATTTCGTCGGTCGGCGCGGCGGTCCGGATCCGGACCGCGGTCCGCCATTTGTTGAATCCTGCTATAGATGATATTCAAGTAGAAAATAATAGGAAAATTTTGGTGAGTAGCCTTGTTAAGACGTTGAAGTGTCCAAAGGCCACGTTAAGGTTTGTATGAAACAGACATTACATACGTACTTAAGACTTTTTCCAACTATTAAGCTGTTTTGATTAATCGACCTGCCTTTTAATTTTCCTAACATTACGATTCTTTTTTAGTTTACCTGCATTTTCTAAGACTCAAATGCGCCGCATAGCGTGGTGTATATTACAAGACCAAAGCGAACGTCTTCATGTGAGTGTTAAATCGTATAATAAGCCTGAACTTTTTGCACAGACAGCCCTGACCCTAATATCAAGACCACGAATAGAACGTATAATGAATAGAAACTTGTATAATTAACTATATGTATATGAACAGTAATCAAATATTTATACACTGAATATTGTTGAATGAAACGAATTGAGTCAAGTTTTTCAATGAATAAGCAATCGATGAATTTCACATAATATGGAAAAACCTGATTGTGAAGTAACCAAATAAGTATAGCAACATTGACAATGCAACGTACGAATAATTTAGAAACTGCTGGGCCGGCCGACATCATACATAGGTGACTTTTTGAAATTGAGAATAGTCAAAATTCTCAAAATTCTCGCTAGCTAATTTAATTTGACCCTGTATAGTTCTATACAGGGTCAAATTAAATTAGCTAGCGAAACTCGTGACGTGATGGGTACCGATATCTAAACAAGATAAGCAAAAAATAAATTAATTTTATGATTTTTGTTTCGGGTCATCACAACCAATAATAGTAATTTTTGTTTATTCTTGGTTTTTTGTACTCATTTTCATTTCGATCCACTTTCTATAAAATGATTTTGCGTCGTTTAAAAGCGAGGACTTTGCCATCATATATTTTTATCGCAATGCCAATTGCCATATAAGTACATTATACAGGTCAATTGAAGGAGCTTGTTGTTCAGGGTCTCAGTTTCAACAAAGAATCGAGTGATTTAAACATCGGTTGCGTTATCGATTCCCCGATGCTATCTCGTTCGATTCAATTAATCGATTTAGCTGACACACTCCAGACGCCCAACGAAAGGAAAAACAAAATAGTTTAAAATGTGCATCTTCCCCGATTCATGACATAGAAAAGTGTCTTATTTATAGAACCGACGTAATCGACGCATTATTTGTTTAAGCCGTCTTGCTGGCCACAGACAAAAATCTACAAAAATCTTATAGCCACTGGATTCTAGAACAAATAAATGGTCAGTTTATACCGCCACTTGATACGCTGACCGTTATTTAGCTGTAGTTATCTAATCTGCTTGCATAGTCTGCTGACACAGTTGCATCTACTTATCTACATCTATAAAGGATATCCTACAGTTATAATATGGCTCAATGAGAGCCGATGTCCTGGTAACCACAAACGCCTTTGGCCACGTAATCCCTCGGCGTAGATGTCAAGTTTCTTTACTCAAGAGCTGTGAAGCAGCGCCTATTGTTTTCTAGAAACATATCGCGTTTACCAATATTTAACTGCCTACATGCGTCATCCTCTCACTAACGTCATTTTCAGCGATCTAGTAGAAGGTCAACCTTCATAACATTTATGTTCTTACAGTCTTGAGAACTTTAGGGACAGACTTAATACTGCGAAAGATAGATACTTCAAAAGAAGGACAATCTAAATGCCAATTAGAATATACAAAAGTAAGATAGGCTTACCTTCATAGCAATCTCTGACGGTAAAGAAGTATACATAGTAGGAGTTTCCATTGAAGAACAGCAGTGAGATCCAGCTGTAGCAGCCGTATATTGGTACGATGAACAGGATACGGACTATCCAGCGCTGCTCGGAGGGGTTCGTGTACCAGCGCAGGTGCTGGTAGATCTGGAAATGAAGATTAACAAGCATTTTAAAAGAGTACATTATTCATCAGCCCCCTTGTTAGGTGTAGAGAGTACTGAATGAAGTGTTTATGAATGGTGGAGGAGACCATAGAAAATAGGGATAGATTGTGAATGATAAGGACAGCTGAAAGGGGAAATGAAAGAGAAAAACATATTGTGCCAACGCCAAATAACATAACAGGAAGAAGAGATAGGTCATAAGGACTTATCTATGGTATCTAACCTTAGAATAAAACACGCGAACATAAAAACATACACGAAAAGTAAAATATTTTTTTGTGAAATCATTGACGAAAACTGTTGAGTGATTATGACGTAGCTATAATTTATTGTGTTCAATGTTATGTTGAAACAGTTGGGTGGCTGGTGACGGATCTATTATGGCGATAATTATTTTCATTGTTTCTCCCATAATTTATTACGAAGCACCTCAGGTAAATCATAGGAAGGGTAGGTATTGTAAGTACTAAGTAATATTAATACAAATCATGTGTGGTTGGTTATGAAAATAGCATTCGGCTAAAATATTATAATAACATTGTGCCAGATTTTCTATAAATGCGTTGCACTTTATAATAACAAAGAGCAAAAGCTATAATTGACATTATCCATCAATATTTTCCGTTATGGTTCATAGTTATTGGCTGGTCGGTGGCACTGCCCACTGGTGAGCTGTCACGACTAAATGCGTGCAAATTAACACATTTTCGCCAATCGAAAGTTGACCGATTTATGGTTAATACCGAATGAATATTATTACTTATATGTATTATGATTTTCAAACCATCACCCGCTTTTTAGAATTGGCATGCATAGAACTAGAAACCCTAACTCCTTTGTACATCATTTGTTTTCCATTGCAACTTCAATTTGCAGTTACATCCACATGCTAACTATCCCAATTAATTAATATTATAAATGCGAAAGTGCGTTTGTTTATTTGTTTGTTACGCTTTCACGCTAAAACGGCTGAACGGATTTTGATGAAATTTGGCACATGGCTAGATCATGAACTGGATTGGGACATAGGATATTTTTTATCCCGATATTCCCACGGGTACGAGACTTATGCAGGTGAAACCGCGGGGCGCAGCTAGTTTCCAATATTTTCGTCATTCTGTAAACCGTTTAGCTTTCAATAGTTTTTCAGCATTCAAGTTGGCATGTTTATCTGTTTTCATATTATTGTAACGTATTAAGTTCCTATAACTTTAGATTATTACAAACAAAAAAATTATTACGGAATATACTTAACTAATAGGGTCAGCAGCACGTATTCGTAATCAAACAGTTACGCTACGCTCTCTTCGTTTACTATTAAAGTCATTAGATAAAGTTGTATTAATTGACCAACACGTAACGGTTCTAATGCACAGTATACTATAGAATAACGTTTCTTGTATTTATTAGTGGTTTAGTTTGATGGAAAAGACGCGGCGTGTCTTCTATCCCATGATTATGAATTTATAGGGCTGTATCGTAGAAAAATGGCCCGTCTATTTTCTAGCCTAGGTATATCATTAGTGTAGCCGTCCGTAAAATAGGAATGTTGCTAAGTGGTTCTATTGTTCAATAGCGCAAGAATCGTTCTAGATTTGTGATCTTACTTATTGATAGGTCTTTTTTTAAGCAGAAATTCTAGTTTGGTGATAATATCGTACTACGGGCAAACTTTGAACAGAATACCAATCTACTTCAGTATTTCTAAATCATACTTTGGAGGCCATTTCAAAAGACAAAAGTAATAGTAGTTTGTTCATTTTCGCTTCATTTTTGATATCCTAGCAAGATAAACTCATTGGCTAATGTACGATAAAGTTAATTATTAAAAAAAACACACTTTTTGCGCAGTCGTAGAACAATGTTCCATTTATGACCGTAAAAGATTAGTGTGTTCCTATTACTATAACAAAAATAAAATAACCGTACCTACTAGCAAGCTTTTGTCGCAGAAACCTCTTCCTTGTGTAATCTTTGTCTCAGCTGGCACATCGTGATTTCCGTCATACAAAAAAAACTGTCAGCGATAATGATTTACTTAGGCACGTAACAACAATAATGGAATGGCTTCTGCGTGCCCGGCCTGGGCCTGTGTTACCACACGTTAAACCTCCATTCCCACATAAAACGTAGCTTACCATGTACAATACATTTTGTTACTTTATTAAAGGCTGTTCAACTACATAATAACAGTAAAGTACGTACATTTCCCGTCCCGGTGGGAAAACACAAGGTCAAAAAACCGAATATATCATGGTGCGAACTTCGCAGCTACTCTCTTGTGGCTAAAAAGTCATTATTCATAGGTACTCAAACCATAATAACTGTTTATCAGTTGGCAAATACAAAACGGAATATAGCCCATAACGAGGTGCGATAACAAACGCTCTGATAGTGGTACAAAAGAATTGGCTAATACCGTAATTTTACATTGACGCTCTAGAACGCTTATCAGCAAGAATAGGTGGAAATAATTTTCTTGGATATTTTATCTGTCTGAAAGCAACAATATAACAATACAGAGTATAAAGTTAGTGTAGAACATCAGGTAAGCTTACAGAAATAGTGTGAAATTAATTTGCCTTTTCCAGATGTGGAAAATTGCCGAATCCTTGTAGTTATTAAATACACGAATGGTTACAATACGTACAGAAGCCCCACGTGTAGAATTACCTTTTGCATGCCTTAAACCAAGCCTAATGCCTAGATTAATAACACCTCGAACTTCAAACTAAAAGTGAAAATAGTTATACAAAAAAAAACCTGCTAGTTTTTCATCATCAGTTTCTTATGCCTTACAAAAGTGTTGACAGAGTAAAGTCTGCGTTTCTCTAAAGAAAAAGGGAAACCCTTTTACCAGATACCGACTAGCCGCAAGTCGGTATCTGTTAAAGGGTTTCCCTTTTTCTACGAGAACAAAAACACGTTGTATAACTTACTACAGTTACGCTATTCACTAGCGTACCTATAGTAAGTTATACAACGTGTTCTTTTTATACCCCGTAACTCTAGGGTATAAGTAAAAATCATACAAAAAATCCTAGAATATGTGGTCCAAAAATGCATAGTTTCGAATTGGTTATATCAATCATAAAATTAATAGTAGGTAGGTGTGTAGGTATCTAAGTAAGTTTCATTGATAAATACGAGTAATTCATTTTCATTAAAACCAATCAATAATATTTAAAGCTAAGAAAATGCGACTTTTTCCTATTTCTCGGTTTTACATTAATAATCGTGAATCTGTCGAATTATTTTGAAAAAATATAATTGAAAAATAATTCAGTCAGGTTATGGGATATAAAAAAACATCTTGTATACAGCACAAGATGACGATACTAGTTAAAAGCATGACTACATACATTCCTAATAATACCGGTCACCGGTGAGGTAGAGAATAAAATAAATACGATGATCGCAATATATCAGAATTCATCTTAGATTCTTAAACGATGAATAAATTCAATAAATTTTATAACTGGACACTATTAACCTTTAGTTTCAAGTCAACCTCGAATTCTAGATAAATAAGACAGGTTAGGATAGGAGGCGAGGACAATATCAAAAAGCCACTTTTTTGGGTTCCGAACCCAAAGGGGGCCAAACGGAACCCTATTACTAAGCCTCCGCTGTCCGTCCGTTCGTCTGTCTGTCAGCGGGCTATATCGCATGAACCGTAATAGGTATACAGTCGAAATTTTCATAGTTTGTGTATATTTCTATTGCCGCTATAACAACAAATAATAAAATAAAATAAAGTTATAAATGAAAAGGTTTTTTTCGGCCTTTTTGCTAAATATTGTACGGTGGTACGGAACCCTTCGTGAGCGAGTCTGACTCGCACGTGGCCGGTTTAAAAAAAAATTAATTACTATGTCAAAATATATGAGTTTACATCCGCCTCCTGAGTACCTGATAATTTAGCAGTACTTACGGGAAGTACTGCTAAATTATGGACCTCTTAGCTGATGGATGACCGCCTTAATGGACCACTCTTTAAGTCATTGTGTTAGCTGTGTAGCGTGAGAGCCATCTACTGCGCCGGGATCTAAGCAGGCGATAGACGAAGACAGTAAAAAATTGAGACAGATCCCAAGAGAAGGTTCATACCGAAATATGAGTAAAAGGAGCGGAATACGTTTATATTTTTCGACAAAACCTACACATTGAGTTGTATACATGACTTTGTAACTGGAGGCTCATTAAAAATCATCGTTATCCCGCATACATGGCATTCCACTATCGATTTTTACGATAAACGCATGCGGGAAATACCTTATCCGTCAATAAGTTTCCGTTAACACGCGAAATTCCATGAAATGTATAATAAATAAACATCGCGAAGTGAATTCATGGTTATGAAGTCATTGTGTCACCAAGTTCTCTAAACGAATGAACTAAACTTACGATAAGTGTTCGGTGTTAAGGCGTCCATGTTTTCCGTGAAAATAAAAATCATGGAAAACTTATTCTCAGACACTTTTTTTTTTCACTTTTGTAGTCTAATGGGACTGTAACAATCAAATGCTGTAACAATCAAATGCTTGTTTGCAATATGTGTTTTTAGCTAGCGACCTCGACAATTGATCATATTATTCTTGTCTGAGCAACCGGCAGCACGTTCGTCATGTTCTATATGTTGTATGATTTTGGTAGCGTCGGGGTTCGGGTTACCTCCTTCCCTCTAATATGGTAATGGCTGATCTTTGCATTATGGTATTGCTCGTGAACGGGTGCTGCTTGTGTTGACTGGTCGTCTTGCTGACCATGTTTATGTTATTGTTATTAGTAATGAACTATTTATTAATTTTGCTACGATGGTACTAGTTTTATCACATGTGACTTCGAGTTATATGCTGTTTATGCCTTGAGGTTTATTTAGGTATTAATTTCTGTCTGATTAGTACAGATGGTTCAATCCGCAAAATCCTTTTAAAAAAAATTGACTCTTGACTTCTTTAGATTCTTCTTTATTATTCACCTAGAAGTTGCCTCTCTTTCTGTCGCTTCTTATATCTTCTGACTATACGTTACGCTCACTGAATTGCTCCAACAAGAAGCACACCGCGAACTTGTAACTTCGTACTGAAAATGCGTAGTGCGCCTTCTGTATTATTATGTGGTTCTGTTTACATTTTCCTTTCTGCTTGAGTATAGTTTTCAATGTTTTCGTCAGTATATTGGCCAATATTTTATTAAATGTTTTGTGTTTCGTAATGTTAATTACTTTGCATAGTAGGTATTCTGTAAAATCATGTTCTTCTAATTTAACAGACAGCTGTGCTGCTGGGGAGTTTGTTGCACCAGGTCTTCCCAGCTAAGGCAAAGTGGAGTGTGTAAGAAAATGGTGAAGGGTGGGCGTTTAGGGGGACTGTCTTATGGAATTTAGACGTTACAAGTGCTGATTCTCAGCCTACTTTGAATAAATGACTATTGTTTTTGACTTTGAGCGTCTCCTTTTTACATAATTTACTTACGGCTGTCAGTTCAGTGAAAAATTATAATCGTCTAATCTGAATCATTGTCTTTTCGAAGTAAACTAACGATTAGAAAGAAAAACCATTTCCGTAATTTCTGCTTATCATAATCAGAATTTACGCTACAAGACATACTCACAGCACGACACACGATATCTTTTTACTGATACGTCAAATTATCAAACGTATGTCTATGTACGTTTTAAGTGTAACATTTCTAAAGTGCATAAATACTTGATAACTACGTATTACAGCAGCGAATAATGTAATATTTGCAATGCAACTGCATAACATGATCTAATAAAAGTTATATCTACCTACATAGAACTGAGCCATTCGTAAGTACTTTTAAAGAGTGCAATGCTATGAAACGGTAGCTCTGAAATATCCGTGTATATTGACATAATAGTTATCTTCAAGGAAAACGCAAATAAATATTTTTCGTTTCCACGTAGGTTTATACTGGGCCATTTGGCATAGGGCTTTGTTCAACTGTAATCCTTGTTGTAAATTTTAGTCTGTTATGTTGAATCAGGCATGAAATAAGAAAAAATCTGTTAATTCATTACGCATTTCGGTTATAGAAATTATGATTACATAGAATATTATCATAATAATATGTTAACCTGCATAATGTTGGCATTAAACACGAGAAATTAATGCATAATACCTAATGGTTTCACACTTTCTACACCCGAATATGGAGTTATGTGAAATTATATGAGGTGTATCACCTATGAGTCTATGACCACCTACATAGTATGCAATTTTAAAGTCTACTGCAGCAAGCCACTGTTGCACATCCGCACTCGAAAGGGATTGTCATTTCGGTTGTTGTTTAATTTAAATTTAAAATTGAATTGAACTTATTCCAAGTTCTATTCAATTTTAAATTGGACGAGCAGACTATATGCCTACAGAACGCGTAGCATGACTACCGTAGAAACGGGTTTTGTCGACGGAATAATAGACAAAACACACTGCTACTGTTCCTCTCTTCCTCGTTTTATATCGCCTGATTTGGGAAAAACATACATACATCGAATTTTACAACTCCAAATTATGTTCTGTTTTCTAAACATTTCGACAGCATCCTCTGCCTGTAACACGGAAACTGTTTTACGAATATAATTGCACTCAAACACGGTTTAGTTATACGAACGAAACGTGTTTAATGAATTAGATTTATTTTATGTCCGGTTATTTTTATAACTTGTCTAGGATGTAGCGGAGTGCAGTAGGTAAACGGTTTAAATAAATTTATGTAAATAAATTGTAGCGGGGTTTGGGTTAGTTTACTCCTTACTTTAGAAAAACGCCAGTAGCACAATTTAAAACAAACAATTTAATAAAATATTGATTTTATACGCAACGCCCGGCCTTCCCCACGCTTGAAGGACTTGGAATCTTTTTATATTATTTTCTTCTAAATAAAAATAATTCAAAGGTTCATTCAATTATTTAGATGTCATTTTCTAAGAAGAACTGATTGTTATCATTTGCATACTTGCAACCTCCTCATAGTAACGTGTTGAGCGTAGATAAAATAAACAGAATGATGTAGAACATTCTGTCATTCATGAGGAAAACTGATTTGTATACCAGTGTTGCTTGCAACTGTTTATAAGTCTAGGACGCAGGTGCGTCATCCTAACGCAATTTTCGCCGCGTAAACAATCTACAGAGTCCACAGACATCAAGTCTAAGTAATATCCGATTCTGACGTCACCCACACTTCCGAGTATCCGAAGTGAGCAGCTGTTGCGTTATTTTTTTACCTTGTAAGTATACATTTACTTAGAAATCTAATTACTTAGTGGACCACACCATCACGTCCATCACAAGAGCAACTATATCAATGGCATCGATTTGATTGATTGTGATTTGTGAGTTTCCAATGACAATAGTTAACAATCTATCTTCGCAAGCATTCTTTGTTCTCTATTGACTATTCTATTCGTTTCGTATTGAAACTTTTTGCACAAGATCTTCGAAAAAAAATTGAATGACGTAGCTCACCTGTGGCGACACAGACAGTCTTAACAAAGACACCTTGTCTTTTGTATTGTTGAGACTGAGACAAAAATCCGAAAGAAACTTACTTACAAGTAAAATCGTATCAGCATAAAGTACAATATGAGCGTAATTTATAATGCTCGACTAGATGGAAAGATGAATATACTCCAGGTTCACCAATAAACATAAGCATATAAACCACGGTCAACGACCTTTTTGCAAATTAAGGTTTACCTGAACGTGTGAAAGAAGGGTAATTAATTTACCTGTTGGCAAGTAATGAATAGCGCGGCAAACACGAATATGCCGGCGATACCCTGGGCACCTGGGCTCTGTAGAAACATGCCCTTTTCGTGGGGCACCTCTATGATAGTCTGGGCCGTCACGTTGATGGTCTCCGTCGTCATTCTGCAACAAATGGGGACAATGTATAATATTGTTCATGATTTCTCAGACTTTGCATTACGGCTCGTGCAGACCGGTGCGATATCGCAGGCGCGATAGGCAACGCGACACTTGTCGGGCCCGCGATATCGCGCTAGTCTGCACGACCCTTTAATCTGTGTTCGTAATTTAGTTGTCAAACATGTAAACATATATATTATATATATAATGACGTGTTTAAAAAAAATACTTTATGACTTTTTCAATTGCCAGTCATTCTCAAATCAACAAGTGGAAATAACATCGATTGGTAACAAGGTTTCGAATAGACCACAAGTATTGCGTCAAAAATTAACGGGAGAGGTAATTTGCTATGAGCCTCCCTTTCTACAAAAGAGTCTTCATTTCCATAGATATTAATATAAACGGAAGATAGCTAAAGTTATGAAAGAAAAATCATTAGTGTTGAGTGGACAGAGTAGCGTTTTATTATGTTTAAAATGGAATGGTTCTTTGAAATGGAGATTTCTCATCAGAAGTGACTCATTTAGACTTATTTTTGCGGTTTAAACGCTGGTTAATCGGGGTTTTTAACACGTGAAACAGTTTTAATGGCGCTGACATATGTAGTGTATGCGCGTTCGGTTGTTAATGCAGCGCGTGTTAAATTAAAAACTTTATTATGATAATGAATTCAAAGGAGATCACAAGAACAACTTTAAAATCTCTGAATACATTCTTTTTCAATTAAATCCAAACCATTCGATAGTCATCTAGAGACAAATATGATGCTATCTATTGTTGCACGAAAGAAAATTATACTCGCACTATTAAATTCGTGTATTCTATTCCAGTAGGCCTGGTAGCAAGGTCTGATCTATAACAATGAGATATGAAAACAATAAAATTGAATCCCAGAGGCACTCAAATAATAAAATCATTGTGGCTTTGACCACTACGTGCGGTACAGTCAACCGCTACTTGAACTACGAAAACGTGCTTAATTGCTACGTAGTTAAGGCACTGTCAATGTTAAACTGTTACCATGGTCGTGCTGTTCACTGTACAGTATGTACATGTATACTTATACTCAATGATTCTGTGGTCGTATGTTAATTAAACTGAGGTCATCTGACGGAGGATTTTATCTTTATATCGCTATTTCGTACAAAATGAACAGCGCTTTAACTATAGCCCGCACCCAACTCAATTAACGCAAACAAGAGTGTTTTCGCAGATTAATCTTAGGGAATTTTCGAGGGGAATATTCTGTGTAGTGCTTTCGGGGATATGAGAATGGGTTATTATCTGACTTGCCTAAGGGGTCAGGGCCCAAATAGGCGCAGAGTTGAAGCACATGACTAGATTTTTTATCAAATAGACCAAGTCACGAAGCGTCATACATTCGCTTTGTAAGTACACTGCTTACTATGGCATGGCCATGGAGATTTCGTAATCAGTTATTTGGTCGCGTCACAGGGCAATTGCGAAAAAATTATGGAGTTACGGGATAGCTTAAGATAACCACCGACTAGTAATCAGGCACTAAGCTGAGTTCACCTGTTATTATACAGGTTTTTTTTTATATGGGCATACAGGCGAAAACTGAAACTATGCTATTAGAGCTAAATGGTCAAATGATCCATAAGCTGGGTATTGGTTTTTTTTTTTAAATCAAGGTCAAATATACAATCTTATCTCAAAAGTAGGTACACACTGTATAATTTTAAAACTGATTACTGTTTACTATCTCAAGTATTTACATGTTTACAAATGCAACTGGCAGGCTTTAAATGATGTTTTTTATGAGGCCTAATAAAAAGACACCATTACCTTTGCCTATAAATAAATTCCTGACCAGTGCATATTAATATCTTATTTCTTAACTTCAACATTAAACTTTATCTCTAGCTTTAAATCTGTTTAAATAAAGAGTAAAATAATATTGTAAGTATCCAAATGTAGTGACTCACTGACCTTGATTTAAACCAGACTAGTTTATTTTTATTAACAATATATTTAGGAATCAATATGCTTTACATAAAGCCTTTATGTGTAATTTAATTGCGAATTTATAGGAAACTAGCTGCGCCCCGCAGTTTCACTCGCATAAGGCTCGATCCCATGGGAATATCGAGATAAAAAGTATCCTATGTCCTAAACTCCTAATCCAGGTCACGGTCTACCCATGGGCTACATTTCATCCATATCTGTTCAGCCGTTTTGGCGTGAAAGCGTAACAAACAAATACACTCACTTTCGCATTTTTATTATATTGAGTTAAGATATTTAGGAGAACATAAGGTTATCTCATATAAATCTTCTCTTACTAAGCAAATTCATTAGAAGGAGAGGGTCCATCTGAGTAACGGTAGTTGTTTACATCATTATCACATTGTCTTGTCAACATCTACCATCCAGTTATCCAATGATACATGAATGCTGCATGAAGATATGAAAAGATGAACATTTATCTATTTAGGGTCTCCAATAAGAGATAAGGATATCATAATTATATTTTTGTTGGTTTCTAATGGAAGTGCAACATTTCAAGATGAAAAGGCAAGAACAAAATAATGATTGATGGTAAATTAAATGCAAACAAGTTTCAAATTAACATTCAAGAAAAAGCTTCTTACCAACAAACAGGTTGATTGGTTAATAATCCTATCACTAATGCTTGAGATATTCTACTATACAGCTTAATCTTCCAGCCAAAAATTATTCTGCAAGCCTTCTTTGTATATTGTCACCATAATTTATCTCTATTTTAATCTCTAACTTGAAAGAAATAAGATTGACTTGTTTCAATCTTCTTTCATAATACATAATAACACTTTTATCTAAACGGCAACACTAACATTTGAAATGATCCTGACTTATCTATTAATGAGTAATGCTCTTGATATTATAGTTGATAAGATTATTCTGTGACTAATCGAAATCATTTTTCAAATAGGAAACTATACTATACAGCTGTTATTATTATGTTACACTATATTCACAATCAAATAATTTATTTCCGTATTATAGGACTTAAATTGACAAGAAAATAGAATTGATTCTAGTTGCCCCTTCCAAAAGTTAGTTACAAGTTTCATAATGAGAAAACTGAGAAATATTCTCACAGATCTTTCCTGGAGATGACACTTGTCATCTTTTTAACTATAATTTTCATTCATAGTAATAATACCTCATTGAAAAAAATTCTGTAACTGCACCTACAGAAAAACTACACAACTTTAAAGAATACAAGAACATTTATAGCAGTCTTTAAAGGTAAAGCATGCAAGAAATGAAGTCAAATACATGAGGATGGCCTCACAATGCTTGTGATTGATATTAATAAGAGACTATATAGAAAAACTTTATAACATTTGTTGCTCACTGACTTCTATTGCTTGTCCCAGACCAAAAAGTATGTGTCAGCTATTTACAGGTATAAATTACAAGGCTTAGAATACCTACTATGATTGCACCGTAGAATTTTTTAGCCAAAACATTGATGATAAATACAAATATATTTTATGTGGCTACTAACAGCAATCTCAAATGCAAAAACTTAGAACTCAAGCCAGGGATTTCCTGGTGGAATAAGGAAGAGGAAAACAGTCATACATATAATAATTTGATAATATACAATGAATAATAACTCAGTTTTAAACAAATTGCATAGAATATTTCTACATAAATAGCTACTGTATAGAAGTGTTTCTAAATACACAATTGAATATCAGCTGACATCATTGTTTTTAGTAAACTGTTGGCTGTGTAAACAAATATTTGATTATTTCAACTGCCAGTGTACAAACAAAGTAGATATTATGATGTACCTCAGTGAAAAGAAATGCACAATTGAAATTCACTCCTCCCTCTTGAATGATTGCAGCAATTTTCTATGTAGGTATCTGTGTCATCTTTCTCTTCATAGCTACCTCACAACATCATGATGATGTTTAGTAGGTAAAACTGATCATAATTATCAAATCATAATCTTTCTTTTATCATTATTAATTACTACTACAATTATGAATTTATGAACAATTTTCTACTTTTCCTAGTAGTTGTTATGTTGATCAATCACCATTTCATTTCACCTACATGCTAAGTGGAACATTGTTATTGCAAAAAAGCGAAAATTATGGTCTCCAATGAAAACCACCTCATGGTTTGTGCTACAAATCATACATTAATACGGAACTCGAAAGTTGGAGGTCACACGTCTTGACATTTTCTTGTTTGGTGTATAATACAGAGTGAAGGGCGATTCTTATACTGACGCACAAAGTAGCAATGTTGCAATTCCCTAAGCTTACGAATATTGATTGTATAGTTAAAGATAAACGAAGATGTGGAATATTTACCTGGATTAAGATTATCAACGTCTCTTTATTTCTGTTTTCCTTTTGTTAACAGATGTCATTCGTAATCAACACTCTGCGCATATTGTACACATAATCACGTAGGTTTCCTACACAACAATGTTCACGCAAATATTATCTTGACATAAAATGGACACAAACGTATATTTAACGAATCACTGCAAAAACAACAATTTCACTTGGCTTGCTTTCCCATCATTTACTTTGCTCAACACTTGCACAAATTCGTGATTTCGTGATTGTCTTCGTGACGAATTGACGTTTAGATTTTTTTTACCAAACTTACCAATAACCATAGACCATCAATTTTTGTACTGGCAATAATAAAAAATGGTGTATCTGAAATAGGGTTGGTTCACGCGGTACAAGTATTTGGATATGTCGGACGGAAGTGTTAGGCTGAGGCATCAACGCTGCTAACATGAATTAATCTCTACAAAATAAGAATAAAGGAAACTCAAATCAGGCGGAAACAAGATGCACGACATCAATGGTTGGGTCATACCGGTTTTTATGTACTCTTTTGGCATACTCAAATGGACTCAAACGGAACTTGACGCCCTGGATAGGAGGATCCGCACACTGCTGACCGCAATTCAGATACATCACCCAACTGTGATGAGAATCCCGCGGAAGTGCAGAGGTCGAAGCTTCTTAAATGATAAGACCCTGCGTCCCTGCACAACACTGAGATATGCAGTCTCAGAGAATACTTCCCAGAAGCTGACGTGAGATGCACCGAGATATGGTCTGGGTGGACAAGGGCCTCACCCCACTCTCCCTGGCGAGAACCGGCGCAAACCTATAGTATTAGATACGAATGACCGCAGGTAGGTATCGAAGAGAAAAGAGACCCCGACCGGTAGCGTCCGTATCCTGGTACTGGGCTGGGCTGAAAAGTGTTTCTTACTAAACATATTTTGGCCTTTTGTGGGATATGATAAAAAAAGAATTTCTTAAGATTTAGGGACCCCTTAAACCCGGGGCGAACCGCTCCTGCCTCCCACCACCTCATTAGTCCGTTAGTGGTCAGACGTGTTATAAGTGTTATAACTATGTTCCTGGCTTTAAAAAATATGAAGAAGTTGACCGATGTTTTTGTTGTTACATGAGCACTACATGAGAAGTAGGTAGTTTCTATCAGTGACACCTAACATTTATCAGACAATGCGGACCGGCCTATATGATCAAAAAAATGTTCATGTTATTTTTGAATTATAGCAGCTTTTTATACATAGTGCTGGCAATACATTTATCATAGAATTCATAGACAATTAACAAAAATGAAAATGTCCGTCGTGAAAGATACGCTCTAATTTATTTTGTGACTGTATAATATTCGTTGCTTGCGATGTGAATATTTTATAGTATTTACATTCTTATAAGTGCATATAATCTACCAAAATGATTGTTCAAGAACCTATACAGGTGAGTAACAAACTGATTTTCTTAGGAACTGTCAAAGTATTTTCGCAGAGACGTTTCAATTCGTTTTAAATTCCCACAGGTTATCGTTTGGGATTGTCTGAATAATTATGAATACGACAATGCTATATTTCTGGCTGAGAGACTACACGCCGAAGGTAAACATAAAACACATCTTTTGTCCAAAATTTGATACTTCAAATAATTGTTTAACACCTGCATTTTGTGTTCTGTTATTGATTTTTACGTAATTCTTGATTTCGAAATAATTAAGCACTTGGTATGCATTTGATTATTACCATTTGTGTTTCCTTTTCAGTTGCATCAGAGGAAACTGCATTTTTATTGGGAACTTGTTACTATAGAGCTGGCAAAATAAATGAGGCCCAATATTTGTTGCAAAACATGTCATTAACTTTACCGCAGGCCAGGTTCCTATTAGCCAAATGTTCCTTGGAATTAAAATCGTAAGTGATCATTTTGAACTCATTACATTAATTAATACTTTTGTTTTAAACTACTATGCCAATAATTATTTCATTCTTTATTAGAACTGGAGTATTTTTTTTATTTTCAGGTATAAAGATGCTGAACTTACAATTGGAAATAATTTAGATATTGTTGCTACTGAGTTTGGTGAACAAGCCCCATATGCATTACAACTACTGGGTAAAATTTATAACCTCACTGAAAGAAGAAGTAAAGCTGTTGAAGCTCACCGGAAGGCACTCTCATTGAATCCATTCATGTGGAAATCTTTTTCTCAGCTGTGTAATATGGGAGAGAAAGTAGACCCTCATCAAGTATTCCAAATGAACAATTCTGACTTTACATTTGGTGTAACTACATTAGTGAATCTAGTCAGCAATTCAGAAAACATTTCATTTGTTAATAGTAACATTCCTAATAATACTGCTATGAATACTAATGTCACACCAAACAATGTAGCTACGAGAACCCCTATGTCAATGTCCACAAGCATCACTCCTGAAACACAAGCCCCTGTAAAGAGAATGCACAGTGTATTCAGTGGCATGGCACCCATTCCATTTTCGCCGTCTTTTGGTATGCTGCCAATGGAAGAATCTCCTGTATTATATACACCAACTCTAACAGACTCCAATGAGCAAAAGGCCATACCAAAGATAGTAAATTCATTACGAGCACAGATGGGTCAGTTAAAAGATGCAGTATTTAGTCCAGCCCCTAGGTGTACACTTGGACCAGCTCCACGGCGGTCATCCAGATTATTTAGTAATAACAACAGCAGTTACTCAGTCAAAGAAAACAATAAATCGCCAAGTAGAAAATTTGTAGCTCCTAAAAGTCCTTCAAGAAAAAATAAACAGCGTACAGCCAAAAATATCAAAACAAATTCAGTTGAAGCTAATGAAAGGAACAAAAGTGTAGAGACTGTTACACCAACAATCCCACCAAAGAATTCCAATGGTGTAGCATTGTTGAATTTAATGAGAGAGTTAGGAGAAGCATATAAGTCACTGGCTTTCTTAGACTGCAAAAATGCAATTAAATTATTCCAAGATACATCACCAAAGCAACTAGCTTCTCCCTGGGTCCAGACTATGATAGCAAAAGCATATTATGAACTAGCTCAATATGAAGCTTCTGCTAAAATATTTGCTGAAATTAGGAAACAGTATCCAAATCGGACAGAAGGAATGGACATCTATAGTACTTGCTTGTGGCATTTACAAAGGGAAGCACAATTATCAGCATTGTCTCAAGAGTTAGTAGAATTAGACAGAAAAGACCCCATCGCTTGGCTCGCTGCTGGAAATTGCTTTTCGCTCCATAAGGAGCGGGAAACAGCATTGAAATTCTTCAAACGGGCAGTTCAGCTTAATCCTGAAGCAGCTTATGCCCATGCTTTGTTGGGCCATGAATATGCAGTAGCTGAAGAGACAGACAAGGCTCTTTCGAGCTTCAGAGCGGCAGTTGCAATTGACCCGCGTAATTACGTTGCATGGTTTGGTATAGCAACAGTGTATGCGCGCCAAGAGCGCTGGAAACCTTCGGAAGTGCACATTCGTCGAGCTCTTACTATACATCCCCATTCAGGAGTATTGAGATGTCAGCTGGGATTAGCACAAGCGGCTTTGGGTAAGATGGACCGAGCCCTTGCTACCTTAGAAAGGGCTGTGGCTTTAGACACAGAGAATCCTTTGTGCCGTTTCCACAGAGCTTCTGTATTATTACGTGCTGGTAGACCAGAAGATGCTTTAGCAGATCTCCATCACTTGAAAGATATTGCTCCAAGAGAATCTTTAGTATATTATTTGCTTGGAAAAGTTCACAATAAGTTAGGTAATTCTCATTTAGCACTCATGCACTTCAGTTGGGCTACAGATTTAGATCCCAAAGGCACAGGAGGACACATAAAAGAGGGTTTTGATCCTTCCAAACAAGAAGACCCACCAGAGAGATCTACCTAATTGATATGACGAATTTAAAAGGACTCAAAGGATTGCAGAATGGCCTGCACTGTTGTGGTTGGCATTGCAGTCAATACCTGACTGATCCCATGTAAATATCGCTATCACCCGTCGAGCTCTAAACTGACACCAAATTCTTCCAACAAAGCTTTATGGAGTTAGATGGGTGTGTGGTGGCATTTAGTCGCAGTAGTAGTAAGGGCGTATGTGGATATGTTAATATAGAGTAAGATGTGGATATTCGTAATGTTATCCTAGTTTATTATATATATATCTTGTATAGCTAATAACTTCTAGAAAGATGAAAGAATATAATTTTTAAAAAGATGATGCTTTTGAAAGTTAATAAAAAAGACTCAGAGCCTTGATCTCAATGGGATGATGTTATAAATAATAATCATATAATATAGAGCCATTTAATAATTGAAGTTGCAAATTCTTACAATGCCATAATTATAAATCCCTGAAATTTAAATTCTACTAATTGTCGTCCTCATATTTGTACATAAAATCTTGCCGTTCAGCATGTAAAGAAGTTCAGGGAGAACCGCTGGCGGTATAATAATATTCTAGACATCTAATTATCATGTTTACACAATGTTATTCTGAAATACTTGCATGTAGGTTTTATTTTTGTGACAGAATCAGCTTTGGGTGTTAGTTTATAGCTGGGGGGTCATTAAAAATATAAACATGAGAACCAATCAAAATTTTTGTATTAAACTCTTTTTGAGTAAATCGAAATCTTAGTTCTTAACATCAATATAAAAACTGTTTCGTGTGTATGTAAATAATAACACATTAACTATATAGCACTGTTTGTCACTTGAAGTCGCCAATGAACTGCTAGCTCTGTGGACAATTTGTTTAGACCACCTCTAATTATGTATGAACTTAATAAATAAAACTGATGTAACTTAAGGTCGAGTTTTATTGTCAGTAAATGCTTATAAAGTAAATTCTGCGATGTTGCATCTACCGAGAGGAAAAAGCCGCATTCGCTCAATTTTAGGTATCAAGGTAAATCTTAACTTATAATATTTTGACTAAGTTTCAATTTTTTTTTTTCATATTTTTCTATCTTGTCGATATCATTGTCATTGTTTTTATTGCATTGATATTAATAAAATTTGACAAATGAAATTGAGCATATCCATCCAAGATATTATGGGCTTCCTCCTTGTGAAATTGCACTTACACAATACTAAGAAAATAAATTCTACGTGAATTTTTGTAGTATTGTATCTAATGCTTTTCTGACAGTGGGATCGTTCAGCAGCTGGCTCTGTGCTGGCGGCGCGGGCGGTGTGGGTGCGACGGGTGGCGGGGAAGGTTCCACCGGTGTGGTTACCTTCTTTTCATTCAGTATACTTAGAATTCTCTGTTGGAGGTCAACTTGTGTTTTGCTGGTAGGGGCCGTATTGAGGGGCTCCCCGAGTTCTATCTTAACTTGCTGCTCCCTGCGTTCCTGTAATGACAAAAATAAATACAGAAGCCATATAATCTATTGCTAATATTTCAAACGTAAACATTCGTTCATGGCCCTCGTGATATATTTATAACAAGGCAGTTCGTGAATTAATAGGTACATACATATTTTTTTTCTATTCGGCTAGTCAGAAATTTCAAAATATTTATTCAAGAATTAATCAACAGTTCGATTCGAAAGGACAACCTGTTATCGACAAGAGGAGAATGATCCTGTTATGGACTGAGGAGAATGATCAATGATGCCAGACAGTTTCGAAATGAAGGGTAAGGGCCGAGTCACACCGGAATGGCCAGCGCCCCCCGGCCGCTTCGCGCGGACTCCCACGCGCTTAGCTAGTCTTCCTTGACTAGTTTACAGAACGACGCGTGGCGCGCGGCCGCTCGCGTCACTGCGGCCAGCCTCGCGACCTTTTCAAGCGATACTGCTCTTTTAAGTATGTAGAGATAAAGTTTAAAATTATTTCACACTGAAAGTGCTCGCTGCGTCGCTGCCGCCCGCTGCCATTCCGGTGTGACTCGGCCCTAATAGCGTTTTTTGTTTTAAAAAACAAAACCTATTCGACCTCATGTATTAAAATTCATCCAGTCGTTAGGATGCTTCGAGGGTGGGTATAAAGAATGCAACATACAAAAATACATAGATACAAGCATAACCCTGTCTTTACTGTCGCGCAATCGGGTAAAGATATGTAAAACCGACCTGTAGGTACTCAATGACTTTATCGTACTGCATGACGGTGAGCGTGCGTCCATCGGCGAGTTGGCCAAGCAACGCGTATACGGCCTCCCTGCCGGACGGACCGCCGCGCTGCACCTCTTGGAAGTTGCGTGACAGCAGCTGCAAGGCGTCCTCTAAAGGCATGTTGCGATGTTCTGTTACATAAAAATCGTTTATAAGTATAGAAGTTAGTTGTTAGCAACTGAGATTCGTTGGTACATCAGACAGGAAAGAAGCGGGTTTTCGAGCCCAACAGATAGATTCTGCAAGTTGATTTTCGTAAAAAAAAGGTTACGAGTTTTAGCTGTTTGTTTATGTGTGAGCACATAAATTAACCCTGGACTATTTCACCCGCACCGAGCGGTATCGCCTTGTCTTTACCCGAACCCGCAGCTTTATGCAAACCCCATAAAGTTGAGCTACTTTAATTGTATTCAGCAAATATATACCAAATATCTAGAAGGACACATCTAACATTATTTATAACACCTTATTAACAAACCGATATGGTTCTTATTCAGCTTAGGTTCAAACAAAAAAGATTTTTTTTATATAAAATATATTTATTTATATAAAATATATTTATTTTATATAAAATATATTTATTTTATATAAAATATATTTATTTTACTCGCCTTGTGGTAATCCATGAAGTATCGTAAGAGTTAGAGATCTATTTTCCTGATTCTGTGGCATGACTAGTATCGCGTAAAGGCAGCCGCGCGACGCAATGTTTCCAAGCACTTTGCCAATGGGCACATCTTCCATAGGGAACAGGAGATCTACTACAATTCCCAGTCTTTTGAGGCGACCTTCGATATATTCGGCGTACTCTCTGAAAATCAGAAAACAAGAATGGTTAAATAATTTAGATAATAATCAAAGAGACATGAATCAAAATAACACACAAATAAATAATATTGACAAAATAATGATCAATTTATTTTTATATTTATTTAATAAATACATACACTAAAAGCATAATATATATATACTTTTAACATTAACTTAAAACAGTATTTATGTCTATCCATTATACGTATATTTCAAATATTGTACTGGTGAACGTGGGGCTTGGCACAAGAAAAGAGAGGCATAATTATGCCCAGCAGTGGGTGAAATCAGTCTGTGGATGATGACGATCGAAATCTTGAAATAAAAGCATGCGAAATATATACTTAATATAAATGAAGTACGTACGTATTTTGCCTAGAAAGATGTAGAAATAAAACGTTCCATTATATGCACAGAAAAAAAAAAACTTTTACGAGTTTTAAGTAATAATAGGAGAGAACGTGTGTGTGAACGATGTTTAATTTATTCAATGAAAATAAAATACAAGATGATAAATACTAGTTCTGCGCAGGAAAGCATCAGGTTAGAGGTTGCGCCGTTTGTCTTGAATAGAATGGCACCCTGCGTCTCAAACATTCTTCAAATGACATCGTATTTTCAAGTAATTTGCTGGCTATTATCATGTATGTTCATGACAGACATTGTTACTTACGTTAGAGTTTTGGAGACCACAATAATTTCACAATCATTTCTCTCCGTAACAGGCAGGGCTCTGGGATATTCTGACATCTGTTGTTGGTAGCGCTCGAAGTTACCTCGCTCTTTCCAGTCGCTAACTAAACACCAGAAATCAGGTAGGTACTTTACATATATGTATAACATAATATTATAATGATCTGGATTAAGGAAATTTATAAAAATTAAGAGGAAATTCACAGTTTATTTGTGCAGGTATTGAAATAATATCTGACTCAGTAACAATGAGAAATCATGTTAGCAATGTACTCTGTGAAATTTGATTCCTGCTGATATGTACAACAATGTTTAGGTCCCAGGAATATCAAATAACATTATGGCGCAGGTCAGCATTGATGATGTCATTAACTTTGTAAAATAGTGGTGTTTTTCAACCGACCACGACTCCAACCAGTCGTGGCCTTCTAGTGGTGTATGGTCTGCGGCTAGTTAGCCGTTGCGACCAAGTAAGCGATTCATATCGGTTTTTATAGTTTTCGTAGTAGTCGCTGCGACCACTGGTCGCGGTCGTGGCCGTTTAGTGCGTGAGATCCCTTACGAGTTGTTGTCGTAGGTTGGAACCCAGACTGGCACTATACACAGATCTGCCGTGTCGAAGCAGTGGGAACATTGTATGCTATGGGTTTGTTGAAACAAAACAGCATCTTAAAACATACTTCGTACGCCTGCAACAGGCGAGCGGTCACGAAAGCCGGGAGCCCCACCGCGCCCCCGCACCCCGCGGCCTCGCGCTCCCCTAACAGGCCCGCGCCCGCGCACTCCCCCTCGCCCTTCCCAGCCTGGCTTGCCTGCGTACCCCTCTTCATATTCTTCATAATCTATAAACATTATGCAATTATTAACTGTTTATTACTTATAGCTATGAACTTTTTGCATTGTATTGTGTTGTGCATTTTTATTTCTAGATTGACAACCAATTTAGGATAAACTCTGGTTAGAAGAAATCTTAGCAAGAAAGTATTTGAAAATGTTATAAAATATAAAAAACTTTACATACAAAATTTGTATAATCCATTCTCACAGACAAACCATGAAGTTTTGTCAGGTATGGTTTCAAATTCATGATTAAGTCATTGTTTAAGTACAACTCTAAACTTAAATAAATATAAATTAACAATAAAGAATTCACATCTTTTTTTACATAACTCGTTAAGTTGGTTTGGTTTGCCATTAACATATTTCAAGGCACATCAACATTGGTTTATTTATTACACATCACTCTTTCAAGAATTATAAGAAACAATAAGAAAAACTACTCACTCTGGTCCCCTACGTAGTTTCCAAAACTATCATAAAGTTCCTCATTCCCATCATCACCAGTAGCCATGGCTAGCTTATCATTAACTGCTGGTGCCATATCTTGCATTTGACCATCTCCATGTCTGTGATATATAATTATAAAGAATAAATCATAAAGCATTTCTTGCAAATGATTCACCAATTTTTTGTGCCATATTGTGTTCTCAGGCTGGGTTGAATACTAAAGCATTTAAACTCAAAACATTTATTTCAATTAGACCATTTACAGGCACTCTTGAATTGTCAATAAAAGAAAAAAGAAAGTTGAATCCCATTGCAGATAATAGGCTAGCTTCAACTCTCTTTTTTATAGTTCTTCTCCATAAGAACCTATTCCTATGGGGACTATACAGGCAAGAATCTGCAGTCCTCTGAATTTTGTTATCGTAAATATTTTATACCTTTTGCAGCAGTTGTAATTAAGTAAGAGAGTTTGTTGAATGTTTCAGATGTACAATTATATAAAATCTCTATACTCTCTGCAATGCTGCAGTTCAGTTCATTTGCATCATGTTGATGAATCCAATAATTACGTTTAATTAGGCTTTACCAGAACACAACCACATTGACAGTGGATTAGCTATACAGGTAGGTCTGGGTTACATGGTTTACTTATCAGGTGTATTTATATTATTCAACATTTCCAATAGGTATAATATGGCCAAGAATAAAATTAATTTCTTTTGACAAAACGTTAATTAATTTGTTTTTATATCTTCTCAGTTTGTATTATGTGGCTTACCTTTTTTCAATTGTGAGGTTCGTCTGTGCGGTTTTAACGTTAAGGCTTTTACCTTGGAACATACTTCCATTGCCTTTGATAATAGCTTCCTGAGCACTTGACTCATCTTCAAACTGTACAAATCCAAAGTTTCTGTTAATAACAATGCCGTTAATTTGTCCGAATGGTATGAAGTGATCATATAATTCATCGAGATTTGCGCCGTCTTGTAAACCGCCAACATAAATACGAAGATGAGACGTAGCCCGGTCTTTCATAGCATGTCTATCGAGGGTTAATTTATCTGAAAACCAGTGGAACATGTATTAAAGCACTTACATTTCCATTTGACCATAAATGTATGCACACAATTACAAGTTTATAAACAGATTCAGTGTGCTTTACACAATAAACAAGATAAAGCCGCGATTTAGGACTCGAGTCATTATGCCGCTAAAGTTATAAATCATAAATAGCTTCGACATCGACGAGAGTTGCGGAATTCGTTCTTTAGGTTTACCTGCCATTGTGAATGTCTTTAACCTTATTTATAGCCTCAAAATTCCTTAATATTCACAAAATTCTATCAAAATCAACAAGACGCGAATTCTACTCAAGAAGGTCAAGAATAGGACCATAGATTAAAGATTTAAAAAGACAATAGGAATAGAGCAGTAGAGTAGAGCACAGACTAAGTAGTACAATCACAGAACACATTTGACATATATATACTCCTAACGGAGAGCGGAGAGTACATACCTCAGAACAATAACTATGTTCTGAGGTACATACAATAGAGAGTGTACGACTCACAGAACATGATTCAATAGGGCTGCCAGTTGGTGATGTTTAAAGTATACGCCATTTTTTCTGAAATTATACAAAATGAAATATCAGGATACAAACAGTGCTTATTTTTTTTTAGCATGCACTATTATGACAAATCACGTGAACTTACCTACGTTATTTTATTTATTTATTATGGTACTCACAGGCTTAACGCGCATCCTTATAGGCAACTCAAAAAATATTACTATAGAATGTGGCAGCAATGTTGAAATCAAAAATAAAATCATAAGTGCACTTATAATAAATCCGTATGATGGCGCTACTCTTTATTTCTTTTTAAATCAAAATGTTGACTTGGCTCCCCTACTTAGTAGCGACGATAGTTCTAGGGGTCGAACTAGCCCAATAAATCTATACTTAGATAATACCATTTAGGCTTGCCGTATCCAATTATACATGAGGATCCAGGATACAAAGAGGATACAATCAGTAACCAAATTATACAGTTTTTGTATCCAATTATACAATCTGGCTGCCATAGTTCCCGTTTATACAGGATTGTCGCCATATTTGTATGACGTCTCCCGTATTGCTATTTCGGAGCATTTAAATCAGAGGTACAGTTCGATTCAAACTTGCGGCTCGGAACATGAGGCGAGTCGCCTGCGCAGTGACAATTTCATGGGTCAGCGGGCGGGCGGGCGTGAGGGGTCCCTACTGCGCAGCGAGTAGCTAACTTTAAGTTTGAATCAAACTGTAATGTCTGTTAGAGCTATCAATACGTGTTTCAGTATAAATTGCGATTCTCGTCCATAACGCGGAGAGAATATTTTGCCTAATTACAACACAATGTACAGACGAAGGAAAAGCTGAAGCCATTTTGATTTGTCATTATACTTTTAAATTGACATTTGCCCCATTGTATGATAACATCGAAAAAGAAATCAAAATAAAGTCTACTTCAAAATAATATGACTGGGCGTTATAAGATGAACCTCTTTCGGATCTGCTTCTGAAGTAGTGTTAGTAGTTCATTCTTGTTTGGAGTATCAGTTAATATTATTTCACACAATAAATTGTTTCTCTTTTTTTTACCCGACTACGGCGAAGCAAAAAGGAGGGTTATGATTTTGACCGGTATGTATGTATGTATGTATGTATGTATGTATGTATGTTCATTTGTTCCCTCATAACTTCTAATCTACTCAACATAATTTGACAAATGGGGTATCGTTGGAAGCGTCTCGGTCGTCCGATGGTTATAGGCTATGTGGTGTCACATTAAATTGAATAAAAATAAATAAATAAATTAAATAATTAAAAAATTATTAATTAATAATTAAATTTAATTGAATATGGCGCCCTCTAGAGGACAAAAAGTCATGAACTAAAAAAAAAAGATTTTTTAATGGTGTCATGTTGGGTATCAAATGAAAGGGCTTAATTAGCACATTTCAAAAATATATATATTATAACCCCAAAATAATTTAAATAAAAATAAAAGTAATAAAAACTAAAACCCAACTACGGCAAAAGTCAACTAAAAAGGTATAAACAAGTCATCACAGACAGACTAATTAAAAATCCGGAGTCACACGTAATCTATTCGACTTATCCCCTAGCACGTGTGACTCCGGATTTTTAATTAGTCTGTCTGTGATGACTTGTTTATACCTTTTTAGTTGACTTTTGCCGTAGTTGGGTTTTAGTTTTTATTACTTTTATTTTTGATTACTAAGATAATATATTATAACCATTATCAATATTATCACCTACGTAATTTAAATTTTGTCCCGTATCAGTACCGAACAATTATGGCAACCCTAATTATACCAAAAACTACTTTTCGACTTTATAGTATCTAATGGGCATATCAAAACGATCTAAATCTAGAACAATCAATCTTACTAAATGTCTCGCGCTCTGTGCACAGAACACATAATACTCCTAACGGAGGCTCTGTGAGTTCCATCATACTTGAGGAGTGGTATCTACCTATCTACCTACACCATAGTGCCATCATAGTGCATAAAACATAAGGATAACAGACCGGTGACGCACCCGCACAGCGGTTAACCCTGTGGGTTAACCATTTGATCGGCTTGGGGGCTCTTACCGTATCCATCATTATAATCTATGGCAGAATGACCCTTCACTAGCACCTTGCAGTCTGCGGCTGCGACTGTGCACTGCAGTCTGTGGTGCACTGCCTTGACTGACTCACTGGACCTCACTGGACTCACTTGACCACTGACACTTACAGCTGGTGTTCGAGTGTGAGCTACTGACTGACAGCTGAGTCCAGCTGACACTTGTCAGCATGGTTTTTTTGGAGTTTATTTGAATTTTTTGAGGTTAGAGTTTACCTAAAAAATTCAGTAATTTTAATTTTAGCGTCGTTATATAATAATATAACGAATAAAATAATATGTAAGAAGTTTTATCCTCTGATATGGATATTATTTAAATTAAATAAAACTGCTGTTTGTTTACTTCGTTACTATGTAAGTATTTTTTATATAATATATTATTTATAACCAGAAGATTTTCTAAATTAAAGTGATATTATAGGAACAGGAAGTATTTGTAAATGCTGTTAATAGAACAGTTAGATCTCTTTCCCATTGAAAATTAGTCTTGAATTATATTTTTAGGCCAACAGTAGTCATGACCATAGGGAAAACTCAGAAGTTATTAGTCAATGGGTATTAAAATGGGAGCCCAGCTTACACTGCTTACACACAACCTTTGTACTATTACAAGTTTTATAGACTTGGGATCAAGCAATACTACATTTGTTTATAGCTCATAAAGTTTTGTAGTTTCCAACTAAAATAATTTAAAGACATTCAAGTTTATAACTTTAGCCACTGTAGGATGGTATCAGCTGAAACTAATATTTACAAAAAAAAAGCCTGACTGGCTTCAATTCAATAAAAAAGGTATAATAGAGAACCTGATCCTTTGGGATTTTTTGTGTCAAAATATATTGCTTAAAGTGGGAGTTAAAGATATTATTCAGTAATTTCATAGTAAGTTAAGTATGTAGAAGATATTGTTGGAAGACAGATTTCATAATCCTTTTTTTACATTTTTGTTTTAGATAATATTTTAATAATGGTAATGAGAAGAATCTTTTCCCATAGTTATGATTCATATAAACATGCAGTTAATCATGCGTTTCATCGCAAGAATCTGCTTTACACCAATATCTTAATATCCATGGGAGTATCGACTTGTGGAGATTTGTTAGAACAGACATATGAAGTTCATAAAGGAGGAAGTGATAAGTTTGATTTCAAGCGCACTGCGCATATGGGATTTTCAGGGAGCACAGCAGGACTCATCTGCCATCATTGGTATATTTTGATAGATAGAATAATAGTTGGTAGAACTGTTGATATGGTTATTAAAAAATTACTAATGGATCAGTTTCTCTGTTCTCCTGTCGTCATTTTATCTTTCTTTGCTACAGTAGCCATATTTGAAGATGACCCTATAACTAACTTCACTGATGAAGTGCAATCTAAGTTTTGGACTCTGTACAAAGCCGAATGGGTTGTGTGGCCCCCTGCCCAAATAATAAACTTTTATTTTTTACCAACCAAGTACAGAGTAGCATATGATAACACAATATCTCTGGGTTATGATGTCTTTACTTCTCATATAAAGCATGGAAAGCCAGAGAAGCCTGAACAATAAAAATAAAAGACTTAATAATCAAATGAACAAAGAAAATACTGACCTGAGTCAGTCAGACTTAGATTACTTACATATCAGATTTTATTTAAATAAAATTGTAAAATTTCAATACTTCTAACAATAAATTGTTTCTGTAAATACAGTTTGTTTTTCCTAGTTTAGTAAATTTTAGTTCTTCCAATGTAGTTCATGGCCTGTTGGCTGGAGATAGTTGAGAGACCTATGATGCCCAATGCATACTTTGGAGGGTTGAACTCGTTGAACTTAGATATATCTTTAAAGTAGTATCTCCACACACCTGCAGCTTTAGTGCATATGAAATCTATCATAGAGAGAACCACGACTGGGAGCAAAACCTTACCAACTATCGGAACGAGGTAAATGCCCCTTTCAAACATAATATGGCCTACAAGACTATGTTACATGTTGGCCTACAAGAGCAGAAAATAGATAGTAACCATTTTTTTTTCTATTATTGTTGAAGCAACCCTATATTCAGGCTCGTACACACTGACGCGATATCGCGTGCGCGACAGGCAGCGCGACCCTTGTCGCGCCCGCGATATCGTAACATTGTGTACGAGCCTTTATAGTCAACTGGGGCCTAAGTCTACTAATTTATAAACGTTACAATGGTCTCTCAATAGTGACATGTTTGCCATACAAAAACTGTCAAAACCATTGAGAGACCATTGTAACGTTTATAAATTAGTAGACTTGTGCCCCTCGACATGAGTAGTACAGACGACAAATTTGATTATGACCCACCATACCTACATTGATGCCACCATAAGCTTATTTTCTTACAGACATTCAAATACAATTTGGTCGACATTCGCGTAAACATACGTTTCCCTGGTAACGACGTTGTCATCTGCCATTTAATTACACAGAGAATTAACTGTTGCAGTCTCCATCTTTGTTAAGAGCTTTTACACTCGGGTAGGATATAAAGATAAATGCACACCCAAAATAAATATTAATGCTTTATCTAAAATATGTTAAAATGCAGTGATGACAAAGGTTCTCCGACCCGATTGACATAGCTTGCTTATTATTTAAAGGTCTTAAGTGCGGCATTCATTGCAAATGAGGGAAATCTTTGATATTTTGACGGTTCCAAACGATTTATCGTCAAAGTGGGTCATGATTCAAATTTGTCGACTGTACCTACCTACTATGAAAACCACCGGACCACCCTTACGCTATGAAAACCGCCGCTTTCTGCTACGACAAAAAGGCGCTCTTATTTTCAAATTTCTACCACGTATGTGCGATTGATTGTAGGTTTCTAACTACCTAAGGCAGCAACCTCAACATTCTAACACAAAGTGCCGCCCGTTAAAATAATCAAATCAAAGTTTATTTCATTTACACTAATGAAATTATTAAATTACTAAATTATTTTATTTACAGATAATGAAATTACTAAGTTCCACTTGGAAAAATTTAGCCGCAAATGTAAGGAGAACTTCGATACCAGTTTTTAGAAGATTTATAAATGTAGCGTTTAGTGATAAATTTTTATTGTATACAAATGTTTCCATATCTTTAAGCTTATCGTCGGTAGGTGATCTAATGGAACAGAGTTACGAAATATACATAAAAGAACAAACTAATTATGATCTAAAGAGGTGCTCACACATGGCGTTCTCTGGTGTTGGTGTGGGCATTCTATGTCATCACTGGTATAAAGTTTTAGATAAGTTTATAATAGGAAAAACTGTGGACATGGTTGCAAAGAAATTGGTGCTTGATCAATTTATATTTTCGCCAGTTATGATAGTTACATTTTTTGGAAGTCTTGCCCTGTTCGAACCTGATCCTCTTGAAAATTTCAAGGAAGAAGTGAAAGATAAGTTTATCAAATTGTACCGTGCAGAGTGGATGGTTTGGCCACCAGCGCAAATCATCAATTTCTATTTTCTACCGACGAGATACAGAGTGCTATACGACAACACGATATCATTAGGTTATGATGTCTACACCTCTCAAGTCAAACATAGTAAACCAATAAAAAATAGTTCTGAAGCTATTACAAATAAGATCATCAATAACAAATCTTGACAACGGCTTTTTAATAGCATAATAAATCATGATTGTATTTGTAAGTCAAATAGTTTTAAAATGGCACTTATCGTCAAGATTATCATTCTACACTTGTGGTGTAGTTGTACCTCTCAGTTTATTTTTAATTATATACCTCGACATAAGCTTTGCTGTGATAAAACGTTTACCTACGTACAAAAATAGGTACTTAATAATAAGTTATAAGTAGGTAATTATTTAAAAAAAAGTATAAGTATTTTTATTACTTATGTATTTATTGAATGCAAAATAAATAATCGACATAATTAAGAATATTACATTTGCTTTGCTATTATTTTATATTTTACCCTCCCTATCCTGTTGTACAGTGGCCAGCACATCAAGCTACCCAAAACTGTCAAACTTTCCCAATCAAACTTGAACCTAATGCTTTAGCGATAAAGTTTAAAATCTACTAAAGAAATTTGACAGATTTTAGTAGCTTGATGTGCTGGCCACTGTACCTACCTTACGAGGTTAAACGAATGAGCTTTTGAATTTTCACTTTGAAGAATCATAATGCATATTGAATTAAGAATTGCATGCAATTAGTTTTTAAAACACGCGTGCGATATAATGCAAGAAGGCAAGAAGATTATTGCAAGAAGGATTATTGCATGCAAGTACCTATTGCCTCGGCTAAACCGAGAGTTGCACGGTCCTTTTTACAAATGTACAATATTGATTCAATTATTGAATGCGATTTTATCATACGTGCTGTTTACACCTATAACTACGTGCAGCTATTGTACGTGTTGTTTAGACGTTGCCAGGCGGTCTATTTTACTTCAATTAAATGGCTTGCCAGTGCCACATGCAATAAACTTGCACCGTGTAAATGGGGCTTTACACAAGCAAATCCATAATCAGTTATAATATCAATAAACCCTTATTTCTTTTCACTACCACACAGTTTCTATTACTACTGGCTGGCTACTTAGGGGTCATAAAAGCCTCCTCCATCTGCGAACTTCTTTTACTAGCTCGTAGATTGGTGATGACGCTCCGTACCACAGAATCCTCGAATATTCTCTCTGGCCAAGACTCCGATCGCCTCCTGTGATTGTGTCCAAAAGTGTCTGTTGCATTCCTTGGGATTCTACTGGATCTAGGAGTGCCACGGTGTGAAACAACTGATCTGCGCTTGCTGTCCTTTAGGCCAAGTATTGACGTTAGCAGTTTGTCTAATGCTGCTATGTCTTCTACATTCGTAGGTTTTGGACCATTGGGAGTGCTAGCCCCAGAATTCAGCTGACTTGACAGCAATGCGATTGGATTCCTCGATTGGCCGAGAGTGTAACTAACCTGTAACATTAAAATATGGTTAGATTTTCCCGTTAGATAATGCAAACCTACTTCGGTATTGTGATATTAGCCTCACGTTCGTGAATATTCGTGACTGTGTTATAGATCTTTTTTAGTAAATTTAAATATTATGTAAACATTTTTTCGGTCAGATACAAGCTAATTTGGTTCTAATTCAATGTCCTTGACAATACGATACCTACAGGTTTATAGATTTTGCATTATGAAGTTTTTTAATGTAGATTTCGTATCATAATACCCACTGCATACCTACCTATTAATAACATAGGTACCTACTTGAAATACGTATCAAACGGGAATTGGCAGAACTCTGATAATGTTTTGCTAGTACTTTGTTTTGCTGTTAAAACTTTTATCTTACTCAGAACAATCTCTGAAGGTTGCGCATCGCACCATATCACACGCCATTTTGATAATATTGCATGGAGATAAGGTCCAACGCAGACCAAGGAGTGGTGACAAAGAGACAAAAAAAAACCGTCACAACGAAATAATGACTAGTTTGATGACTTCATCTCGTCAAACATTAAATCTACAACGATCCCACTGTTGGGATACAGGCCTCTCTCATAATGACAACGCGGGCCCAGTGTGGGTTGGTGGATCATGTTACATGTCTTCGATTTTTTTTGGTAGGTACTACGGAAAACATCGTGTGGAAAACAAACCAAAAAAAATAAAACATCATGTGGCAGCCGGCATGAATTCCAGACGATGTTTTCTTTTTTGAGAGCAGCGAGCGGTGATGAAATAAGTTTACAAAGTGGGTCTGCGTTGGAACCACAGATGGAACCCACGAGCAAGCAACGACACGTAACCAGTGGTGAACTGGTGACCTTGACAGGCTTTGATTTATAGTATTACCTCATCAGCAAAGTGACTCTGATAGCTCATTCTCTTCACTTTTCTATAGGTCTCGTCATCCAATGCTTCTTCGACAGCTGCTCCTAACTTCTCCCTTATATCCTCATCGGTTTCTTGATTGAGGTCTTCCAGCACCAATCTAAGAGAAAATGGCTTGAGGACCTACGTACATTTCTTCTAATAAGGAAACTCCCTCCTCGCTAAAAGGTTGGTATCCACAAACATATCTCCCGAATACAAGCACCTCCAATTAGTTACCTACCTCCTTGGATTCGGGAGATCCTATAACAGTTTCACTTGTAACAACGTCCAACAAACAATTTTCTTATAACAGCACGCCTGTATTCTCCAAAATGTTTGGCAGAAGTGTATTGTATAACAGTCCCTCATTTTTCCAGTTAAAAGTTTAATGAAATAGGGACGCGCCTATTGCCACTTGTGCTAAGTCCTAAATTGCGTTGTTTACTACGAAGACGAACGTAATAATTAAGTAATTAGACCTACTTATCTTACTGTTTCACATCTGACCCAAGCTATCGAGACCTTACTCGCAAACCATTAAAGAGATAAGCAACGCTTAATCAAAACAGTTGCTAAAATCTTAACAGATAAGATAGTTTAATATTGCTGTGATAAGAAAATGGCAAACTGCCATACTTACAATATTATGTCAAATCGTCTGAGAAGTTACACGTGGATACCACCCACATAACTATCTACTAATCAGCCAAGTTAATAAGACAACTCAGGCAGTCGTGCGTGACGTTAGCAAATAAGTATTTCAGGACTTGAACGGAACTCAGAAGCGACTGGGCTGATGCAGTCGGTTCTCTTACTATCTTGGTCGGCTATTATAATCAGTTCTTACTCAGCTCGTTCTTCATCTTCAGCCTTATGAAGATTAGCTCGGTTAGCTTCCCTCGCCACTTTGATGTCCTGCTCCCAAAACCGTCTGAGGTCTGGACTTGAGGTGTACGGTGCCGCCACCTCTTTGATCTTCAGGAATATGATGGCCGTTATGAATATGCAGATCACGTTCACTATTGTTAGGCAGCAGCTTACTATGCCTGGGCAAAAAAGAAAGGGGTTTAAAGGTGAAAAGCGCCAAGGTAGCTAGATAGGCACCAGTGCGAAGTGTGGCTCTGCTGTCAGTGGTAACTTCTTAGTTCCTTATAATTGACAGTTCCCTACAATCAGGTGTTCATCCTGATATAAGTAAATTTCATTTCAGATTTAATTGTGGTTGAGGCATTCCTAACGTCTTTGTTCTATTATAAACACTGATCGAACATAACGATGACTCGTAACTAACAGGCGTTTATATGTTTGTTTCGTCACCGCCACTTTGTGCGATTCCACAAAGTTACTGAGACCTACATAGGCCTTGTTTATGGTATGTATTTAGTTGCCCTATATACGGCTACTGCTTATAAATAGGTGCTAGTATAATTATTCAAGTAAAAACCAATAATATTTACCATTAACCGCAAACTCAATCGGAAGATAATCATGGTACAAGGGCGTATAAGATGTGTTACCGATGTACAGTTCACCATTTATATGGGGAATCTTGACTCCTGGGTATAGCAGCCATATGCACGCTAATGCCCAATATAATCCCTGAAAAAAATATAGCAGTAGATGATTTTTTCTGGTCGCAAGAATTGAACCACCATTATTTCCCCGAAGGAGTAAGCGAGAGGTGTCCAGAACACCCCGCCAGTTAAATGGAACGAGGCGACGCTTTTGCCAACTGAATAAAGAAAAGGCAGAATACGCATACGTAAATCACTTTGGTCTATCAGGAGATCGAACTTTGGATTCATTGTTAAAAGGTCGCGCTTGCGTCTACTGCACCAACCAGGTACAGAGCAGTCAATCAATGGATCCTGGTATATAAAATAAATTGCCGCAAAAATTAAAAGAAATTGCCATTAAAATGTTTAAAAAGCTGTTGGCAGGGTTGCTATTGGAAAAAATGTTAATACAATAAAGGAATTTTTTGAATGACGGAACTTTTAAGTGAATTTGCTGTAGGTATACCGTTATTGCCGTTATGTGTTATATTCTTTTATGTGTGGATTCACTTATCCACTACCTATTTTGGCTAAATTGCAAATTGGAAAAGAGTTTGTATTGATTGCATGCCGTAAGGTAAAATGTATCGGGACCATTTATAAAAATTTCATCTTATCTATTAATAAAATAAATGATTTATTTTTCTATTTTAAGAATACTTACACAATTGACGACAGGTGGTAACAATGAGGCTGAAATAGCTATACCGATGAGCGGTCCAGCACTGCCCTGAAGTAAGGCCAGAGCTACCCCTGTGCCTGACGTCAGAGCCCACAGCACAGCCATCCACAGGGAACGAATGTTACCTCTAAAAAAAACCATGTGCGTGTGGTGTGAGGGCCACTTTGTCAAAACACTTTGAAAATGAGCTCAGGATTTAGTGAATATTGCATTGCATTCAGTATCTGTTCCTTATTCCCAAAAGCGGTACATGATTGTTTTGCTTATCTACTTAATTAAACGTTTCATAATATTAGTAAGTAGGTACTCTGAAAACTTAACTAAGTTTATCTGAAATAGTTTCAGGAACTTGTTTCGCTGAAAACCAGCGCTGGGCCCCTATCCCACACAGGGTCGATGGCTGTTTTGCATGGATGTGACGCATATTTTCCACCAACTTATTCTTTTTTGTTTTGTGTTCTTTCTTTGCGTAATGTTTACCGCAAATAAACGTATTTTCTTATTTCTATTACTTAGCTTTCAAAGTTTCTAATACTGACGAAGGATTCGAGGAATCAGGCATTGTCGTATATACTTACCGTCCCTTCATTTCTTCTGTAGGCCAGTCACCAAATCCCCAAGGCATGTCAGTACTCCCCAGTATCAATCCGAATATGAACCCAAACAGCAGGGAAACCAACATTCCTACGACCAGACTCTCGAAGCCACTCCTCACCAGGCTCCAGTCAGCTATGATAACCCCGAATGTGATGGACATTACTGGTGCCATGAGAGGGGAAACCAACATGGCCGCCACAATATTCGAAGCATTGTTTTCCACCAGACCTAAGGCTGCGAGGGAACTGAAACATAATTAACGTTTCCATATTTTCTTAGCTTCTAATACCTAAAATTAAAGTGAACTGTAGGTAATAAAATATGTCGTGGTGCTAACTCCGTCATATAGGTAAATGATATTTCTAAAAATGACTTCGGAAGATTTTTTGGAGCCAGATTAAATATATAGGGTACCTACATTGTTATAGGTATCGAAACATATATCTATTTCAAAATGGCTGGTGCAAAGGGTATTTTTCCAGTAAACGAAACAGCGATTGCTCAGACAACTTAAGATGGATAGCTAAATCTTTGCTATCCTATGTCAAAACCTGCTTAAAGCGTGATGATTATTATAGCAAGCATTTACAACATATTTAATACTATAGCGGTCTAATAGAAGGCAGCACTTTCAGCTGATAATAATGATAATGTTTAACTTACTCAGCCGTTATAATCAGCGTAAGGTAATCGAAGGACAGCTCTCCCCCGATTCGCACTCCGTCGACAACTTGCTTTACAGTTAATTTAGATCTGATGGATTCTACGAAGCTTCTCCAACGCGTAGCGTCTTCTGACTTTTGTCTACGAAAAAGTATTATGTAGATATTAGAATAATTCCCGAAGTGGAATTTAATTGAAGCCGTTAACTCTTAGAGATGGTGTTACTTACAGTGCTGAGTCTTCAGTGATTTCTTCATTCGGTGTAGCAGAGTGTACCACGGTACAGGGGAGTACACTGCAAAGGACCCGGTTTCAGTCGATAGGTAATGGTCGAACTATACGTATATAGATCAACATTTTAACATGCATCAATCTGAGATCTAAGTGGACCAGTGGACTAAGTGGACTACAAGATTTTGTATTCCAAGTTTTCAGTTTTATTTGGTTCTTGATTTATAGTTTATGCGTTTTTTGTCTATTTGGTAAGTTTAGGGATATGTCGGTATATATAGGTAACGGTTATTAGTAACGAGCCTTGCCCGTGATTTCGCCAGCGTGGACATCGGAAATTATCCCACGGCGTTTATCACGTTCAGACAGACAGACAGGTGCCGCTGGATAGGTACTTTGTTTTATAATATGTTTAGTAAACACTTTCATGATTCAAGATTTAATAATCCAAATAAAGACTAACTTCTCAATGGTGCAGTGGCAGAACATTTGATGTTACGAGTTGCAAATTTAAATGTCCTCAGTTACCTACATATTTTTATCCAAATAAAGTATTTTATGGCTGCGTTATGCCAGATTAGGGTCAAGATATCTGTATACGGAGGTACCTACTATAAGCTCGTGCAATGCAACACATTTGTAATTACTCCAGTGCTACGTAACTGAGTGCCTACCTGTACCTAAGACAATGCTATTCAATACAGACTTGCAGAGAATTTAGTCCTGGCTGTACTGCTTTGTGAGGATATACAGCTTTATGGGTCAGTCGTGTTACCTGACAATAGATTTGCATCGCACGCCGATGCCGAGCTGCGTGAGACAGTGCAGCATCGTCTCGCATTGATCGCCAGTTGGCAAAGGGAATACTATCTCGAAATAATTTCCCGCTTTGTCACTTATCCAAACCACGTGCTCCACGTGTAACTTGCAGAGCAATTCTTGAAGAATCTGCATACAATGTTTGCTATTTTACACTTTTGTATTTAACGGTACATTGGTGCTTTGTAGCTCTTTTAATGATATTTAAAGTATATAAGTCTTCGATTATTCACTATCGTAGACAAAAGGGCTCTTGTACGTATAGCGTGCGTGGTGGCTATCGCGTAGCTCAATCGAACTACTAAGTATGGAAATATTAATCTTCTATGTGAGTCAAGAATGCAAGATATGCTAGTAGGGGCCAAAGTGTTTCCTATCCATTGTAGCATATGATTCGAATTTCAGTTAAATTAGTATAACATTTTGACGACATTTGTTTAGGGCAGGTATTCCTACATTTTTTACAATTATGAATAGATGATGCCCAAATAAATTGGCAAACGCTGTGAAATCTAAAGCACTTACATTCTCCATAGTAAAAACTTCGGCACTTTCGTCAATGTTTTCCAAAGGCTCATTATATCCCTCATTATAGTAATGTTGCGTTAAATGTATAGGAATGCTTCTCGACTTCTTATTCCTTAACTCGACAGCTACTCGAGCCGGCTTCAGTGGAGTATCTCCGACCGGTATTAAATCTTTGGGTTTGCCAAATCTTAGAATATGTTCATAATTACTTGAAGGTATGTAGACGACAAAAATTACTCCGGAAGGCATGTTTACTGCACTTGAGTCGTGTGGACGGGTGACTGAAGGTGTCCCGATGTCTGACGGAACTAAACGAGCCGTTTAGCATATGTGCGATACTTAATTAAAGCCTTAGTTAAACAATTATCGCGTCGAAGCGTAATCATGTTGTCGCATTCGATTACAGCGTGGGGTGTACTGTGCTAAACACATCTAGATAGGTATCTAGCTACCCTTCGGGGGATGTTAGGAGCCTCCATAGTCTGGGCATGTGTGTGCTATTAATGTCTGTTGTTAATGTACTTATTTATGTGGAGGGATGATTCTTGAATATTAATTACCTACATGCTCGTTCGCTTAGTATGCAGTGTAGTCTTCGGCAAATAATAGGCCAATTGCTGAGCATGTTCCGCTCTCGAGTATGTAGACCACTCAATTATCTGTTTACCTCCTCAATCAATTTGGCTAGCTTTTCCCAAGTACCTATGTTGGGGTCGGCTTCCAGTCTAATCAGAGGCGGCTGATAACCTGTATTTTACATGGAGCGACTGACTATCTAACCTCCACAACCCAGTTGCGGGTAATTCCACTGGGTAACACGATAACCCTTGGTAAGACTAGTTGTCAGACTTTTGGGGCTTCTGAGTTCTGACTACCCGTAACCACTGCCTAACAATCTACGAATGACAGCCGGGACCTTAAATTCTTCGCTGATTTACGTGATTTTCCAGGCGTGACTTTACGGCGTGAAGTTTTTCTTTACGAGGGTAAATACCGAATACAAAACTGTTGTTGTTCAATAATGTATTTTATTAAAATAAATTAATCATTCTTCTCTATCTTTAAAATGGATACAGAAATAACTTATACTAGATACTTTATTAATAAATTCAACATAATTAGTTCATTACACATCGTAGGACTTATTATGTAAAAGTACTCCACTCTTTGAATTCACTGTGAAATTTAGCGACGGATCTATAGTAGGGTACTGAAGTTCAGGTACTGTTACAGCTTCACTCTTTTCGAATCCTAAATTATAATAACTGTGGTCTAAATCTTTTATGTTCTGAGGGTGGTTTACTATAATGCCACTGTCACTCTCCAAAATCTTTACGCTGTCACTGTCACCCGTTTTGCTGATTTGTGTCTCGAGGTCTGCACTTATTTTTACGTCTATTGGGATGTAGATGTCTGCTAATCTGTAAATTTTGATAACATAGTAAGTACTAGTCTTAACGAAGCACAGGACAGGACGTTGGAAGTTGCACTTGGTAAATAAGTTAAATATTGTAACATTATGGCGTCCTATAGCTTTTTGCATATAGAGGTTGGTCTTTGATGCCAAAAGTAGATTCTGTAATGTAGTTTTACTTACGGTGAATTGGAGCAATAACCATCTATATTTTGTGCTCTCAGTTGCTTGATGATCGTTGGCCGTCTTCGGAATGTAACTGTGCTACTGTCTACTAGTCCAGGACTGAGATTTGTGGCAGTAGTTGGAAATACTTGGTCTTCATTACATTCTTCTTTTGCTTCTGATTTTTCCTCATACCATTTGCTGCAAAGAAAGAAATAAATTGTTATTATCGATTTGCACTACTTAATTTCTTGTAGATTTTTATGATTCCAGTTCGCGGAAGTACACAGGTGGATGGAACACAGATATAGGTACCCATAGTCTGTGCTACATTATCTTGCGAATGGCTTAAAGTCCAAACACAGCGGTTTGTAGTGCAGCCTCATTTGTTTGTATAAGGCAATGAAAAAGGTTTATTTATATTATGCATTAACTATTTAGCTTAATAAAAAAAGGTTAGAACTGACGAACCGCGCACGATCCGAGCGAGAAAAGCGAGCAGCAGCGGCAGCGGCGAGCGCTACTTCCAACTTGCTCGTAGCTAGGCAGGCTATTAAAGTATTAGCGCAAGGTGCGTTACGTCGCAAGCAAGTTTCATACCTGCAGTGTAGACTAAGCGAGTACCTACTTATAAGCAGTATTGCAGTTTTTTTTGTTAAAACAATGTCTTTCGGAGCCGATCACATTACAGACAGTTTTCAAATGTCTGTGGGGTAATCGCGTTTGTCGGGATAATTGCATAGCAATCGGGATAATTGCATAGCACGTGTATGAGTACTATGTACTATAGAGCTACCATTTATCGGGTAATATTATGTCTTTCATTGACTTGAATGTGCCCTGGCTGCTGTGAGTATGACATGCTCACTCAGATATCTCGCTGCTGGTGGCATGTGTGTTGGATCATTTAGCTGCGTTCAAAATCGTTGATCTGAATGGTGCTAATCCATGCGTCATGTTCGTGAACGGGCGCCGTCAGTTGGTCAGGTCATCTCTTAGCTGCCATGGCCTTTTTTTAATTTTTTAATTGTTTTGTTTACGGACGCTTTTATCATGCACATCTGTCTACATTGTTCTCACATGTATTATTTCAACATGAATGACCAATTTTTGTAACAATTTTTTTATTTAAATGAGTGCCCGTGCAGTTTCTTGCCCGTTCTTCTCCATAGGTAAGAGTATCTACTACGCTTTGGAATGGGCAACTAGCTTCATATTTTCTGACTGACCAACTCCTTATTGACAATTCAAAAGTACCTGTAAATGGTTTAATTGAAGTAAATGCTTTGAGTTTGAGTTTGTTATACTATATTCAATATGGTAGCGGCTGCGTTACAGAACAGGCTACCTACTGGTTGTGTTGCATCCGCCTTTGTATAAAATTTATGCTTCCAGTTAATTTCTATAACGTGAGAGACAGAAAACGAGACAGATTGGTAATACCATCAAGCATTTTATACGTAGGTAAGTAGGAAACACAGAAACACGCAATGGAGAAAAGAGGTTAATAATTTCGGAAACCATCAGCCACTTTAACATTTTAAGTATATAGATAGGGGGTACTTACTTGTAGGCATCCCAATTTGAATTATCCTTGTTTTGTTTGGCTTGCATGCGAGTTCTGTTGGCCTTCCACCACGAGATGTCCTTTCTGTCTAGGGGACTGACTTCTTTTACCTGGAAATATAGATGAACATCAAAGTTCCTGGATTCATTTTGAGAACTCCGTTTTAGGACTTGACTACGACAGTTTCTTATCCGTTCTTCTCCATAAGAACCTACTACGCTTTGGAATGGGCAACTAGCTTCATCTTTCTGATCAACCGACCCCTTGACAATTCAACAGTGCCTGTAATTGGTATATCGATATCTATAATTATCTATAGTATAGATAATTATAGATATCATAGTAAAGATAATTATAGATATCATTCTATACTAATAATAAAGCTGAAGAGTTTGTTTTTTTGTTTGATTGCGCTAATTTCTGGAACTACCAATTCGACTTGAAAAATTATTTTTGCATTTTAAAGCCCAAATCTTGAGGAATGCTCTATTAGAATAGGCTATTTATTTATCGCCGCCACGAGCCAAGCAAAAAGAAAAAAAGTCAGAAAGACCGCTAAGCGAAAACGAAATATGATGGGATATGACGCTGTGGGTCGGGAGCGGAACATTCACGCGGACGAAGTCGCGGACAAAAGCTAATTTTGAAATAAATGCTTTTGTTATAATATTTAAAAAAAATAGTTTGAGTTTTGAGTTTGAGTAACAATATCTCTAATAGCCAACCTAAACTGCGTTCGCCGCGCCGGTGAGAGTAACCCAAGTTCTATAACCCTTTTTTTTTTTTTTTTTTTTTTTTTGTTCCGGGGTGGAAAATCCTCATGGATGTCCCCCGCCCTGGGGCAGGCGGAGGGGTCTGTGAGACTCTTACTGACTAAAAACCACCCCGGTGTCCCATCTCACACCGAAGCCGGGGGTCGCGGGAACGAACAAATCTTCCGCAACCCCCGATTGGTGCCGGCCCGCGAACGCGGGCCTCTTCCTCGGGTCAGGGGGGAGTGAGGTGTTAAACTCCCCCCGCGCCGTCTAAGAGGGGCGCGCGTGGAACACTACGCGCCGCCACCTCGGGTCCTGATGTGTGGGGGGCGACAGACGTCCCCGAGTCCGTCGCCCCTGGACCCATTTAGGGGGGCTGGAAGAGGGCGTTGTCCGCCCTCCTCCGACGCCCGGTGCGCCTGCTGCGGGCCGGGTGAGTGGACGTAATCTCCCTCTCCCTTTCCGCAGCCTCCTTCTGCGAAACGACTGTCTCGCAGTAGGAAACCACCGCGTCCCAGGACTCCTCGCCGCCGACCATCGCATTCACAACGGCCGGTAGCGACAAGTCACTGCCTACTTCTGAGATGAGGGCACGGCGCGGCTCCTCCCAAGCGGCACACTCTGCCAGCGTATGCCGCGCCGTGTCCTAAGTTCTATAACCCTGTCCCAGCCTTATCATGTTATAGTTAGCAACTGAAACTTGCAAGAAATTTTTCACGTTTAGTTTCAAACAAAGATGTTTAAGTTAATTCCATAAGGAGATCCATTTATCGAATGAATTGCTTATTTGAGAATGAAAATAAGGAACGAGTCTGGGGAAATCAAGTCCGGGGGAAAGGGTCTGGGGGAACTTAGAAGGATAATAAGTGAGAGGTCCTCGAAAGTCTCAACTTGAATTTCACACAAGAAATAAGTACCTACCGAAGTCAAGAGGAGTCTCTTGACTTCTTTGTATTATTGAGTTTGACAACAGGTCGAGTCTGAGGTTTGTAGAAGTATTAAGTTATTGTTTTCGCAGTTAACTTTAAACAAACCTGGTAATTATACTGGAGGCCCTAAGTTTTCATATTGATTTAAGTTTTAGTTAATCCATTATTCAGGGTTAAGTACCCCTAAAAGTTTCGATCCTATCTAAAGGCAGAAGAGTTGCTAGGTACCTAATCATTAACATCTCATTCACTAGACGAAATATTATTCTTTTATGTTTTTTACGGCTTAGGGTACTCTTGGTCTGCAGAAAATTCCTTATGGGGTATTCTCCCACGTGAAGTCTAAATCGAGGAGATAAGCGTCAGGGCCGCTAACTTTTACGTCATGATGTTGTCTGTAATGTCAAAGAAATTAATGGTTAAGCACATAATATACTACCAACGTAAATTAACCGTATATATTAAAATCGCTACTGTCATACTTTGACAGTTGTATGAAATGGCTATAACACGGAAAGACGTAGGGTGTCTATTTTCTTAACAATTAATTACACTGAATATAAGTATCGGTAGCTGTACCTTATAGACCGCAACTCCTGCGAGGAAGATGCACACAATGTTGACGAGCGTAAGACACAGTGACGCAGTACCCAGCACAGCCAGCTCTGAGGGTTGCACCACCAGCCAGCGCTCTTCGTCTGACGTCACCATCAGTCGGGTCAGCGCCATGGCCCATAGTAGACCCTGGAATCGACATGATTGAGTAATGAATTTGATAATTGAAGGTAGGTACACACCACCCAGTATCTCCACACAACACTTCTGAAATGAAATGAAATTGTTTATTCTGTAAATAGGATATCAAAATTCACTTTTACAGGTCATTAAAAAAATAAGCAAGATGGAGGCATTCGACATTTCATAACCCTTAAAATAAATGGGGAAACCAAACTCAGGGGTCGGAACTAGTCTCTTTTAAAGTCCAGACAGAAGCTTGGTCAGATCATGTGAGGACCATATTTTATAGATCTGTATCTGAAATTATTCTTTTGAGGAAAGAACCTCATTTTGAGTGGACCTGTCCAGTCAGTGCAAGCATTAGTCAGTAATCGTGTAGCTCAACTCAGGACTGAAAGACGTCAACGATTCGACGAATAATACCAAACAAAGGACATTCGGGTAGATCACACAACCTACAGAAAATGCTAGACCATCATTAAAACTAATTAATTGAGAAAGAAAAAAAAGAAAATAGAAAAGAAAAAATATCAACAACTCTTTCACAATAATTACAGTAATATAAATAATACTTTTCAAAGTACATATTAAGTAATTTTGTATATAATTTTCAGCAATCTCAATGTGTATATAAAAGGATATTTAATGATGATTTTGCTACTATGCAAAATCATCATTAATTAAAACGTCAAGTTTTACGGTTATATCACTATACACCACGGCCATGGCTTACACCTGTGCCCAGGCCTTTGGAGAATAACTCCAGGCGTATTGTTATGTTTATATGTGCGACGTGTGTGTTTTTAATATGAAGTCTGCGACATTTTCTTTTATTATTGTATGGTTAGTAACAAATGGTCCTGCGAATCCTTTGGTAAAATCAATAACTGTAATACTTTGTTGAAAACATAGTGATCTCTATACAAATTTTAAATACAACACCTTTGAACAAATAAATAAAAAATAAATAATAAAAATTTGTTTTACAAATAAAGTGGCCAACCACTCTGGGGCTTATGTGTAGCATAAATCAAGCCCATGTATGGTTAGTCGCAGAATATTTGTTTCCGTTCCTAGATCGTTTTCACAGGTAGGCTAATCAAACTTAACACACACAACTTAGTCTTATTTTAATAGAACATCAATTACTTAAGTGATCAATACAATTACATTGCTAACCCAACAACCCAACAACCCAACAAGATCTACATTGTTTTAAACTGTATCACTCGAAGAACTTTATTTTTTTATTTAACTTTTAATTAATTTTATGTTTTTATAAATCATGCACACTTGTTTTTCCAACTCACTTTTGATATTGGTAGAATAGTCGACATGGGCTTTGCTTGCCATTTATCTATCTATATACAAAGAAAAGTCCTGACTGACTAACTGACTCATCAACGCCCAGCCCAAACCCTTGGACCTAGAAAGCTGAAATTTTGCACAGCGGTTCCAATTATAATGAAGGCAAGGAATAAGGAAGGATTTTTCGGAATACAACCCCTAAGGGAGTCAAATAGGGGATGAAAGTTTGTATGAAAAATCTTATTCCTTGAGGTAATAAACATGAAAATTCACACGAATACTTATCTGAATAAATTATAAAGTTTGTAATCTTTTGTTTTTCTAAATGTTGTTGGGGCGTGTCAAAGTTTGTATGGACGAATTTTAACGCGCTGTCCGATTAACTCGAAAATCTGTATTTATACTTAAAACCAAAAATAAAAAATAACGTGTATCAGGGTTTTTCGAAAATCTACCCTAACGGGGTGAAAACGGGTAACTAATCTTACAGGAGAGGATTTTACTACGTGGTTTAATTAACTTGAAAATTAATAAAGGTTCAAACCAACCGAGTATCTACCTAAGTATGACGGATTACGAACAAGTTTAAAAGATTAACAGCCCATGCCATTCTATGGAGGTAGATAAGTAGTACCTACCTCCCTAATCATGATCTTATTAATGGTGAAAGAAAACCTCTTCAAATACTTACTATATAGAAGTTAAAAAAAACTAATCCAAATACATAAAAACGCGACCGGGCTTCGTTTCATGTAGTATCTAATGTAATAAATACAAAGACCTTTTCGAGACGTTTGTTTACTGTTACGATATTTTAATATACTTACCTAGGTTATATGCATTCATACATAAACTTACGCGCTCTTCCCTTGGGAGAGACAGAAACTACAGAACGCCACCTTCTACGGTCCTTACATATACTACTTTTGCTTCATTTACGTTGATTATACGCCGGCCAGTTGCGAGAACTACGCACCTGACCTTTCTGAAGAAGATCACCGATAAGTTTTTACTATCATATATTACTTACGGCATTAACAGCAGGCGGTAGCAGCGAGGCAGATATGGCAACACCAACTAGTGATGATGTATACTCTCCGAGAACTGCCAGAGCTACGCCAGCACCACTGGGGATCGCCACCAGAATACCAACCCATAGGGAACGGTATTCGCATCTGGAAGCCATAACACTAGGGTTATTGGATTTTTGGGTTTTCTTACACCATAATTAACAGTATTAATGTTGCTTCGACGTTATGCTTTTTAATGAAAGCGTGCAACGATATGAAAACCGTTTAAGGAGATGTTTTTTTTTATTAAACTAAAATCCGCGTTACTTATTGTATTTTGATTTTCAGTAATTATTTTTGTTCTAGCATCTACTGTTTTGAATTGAATTTAAAAATCCTTATTCAGCTGTGGGAGTCCCATTACTTTTTAGTTTTTATAATATTTTGTTTAGGTATGTCTGTGTTTTTATTTATTTTGTAAAAAAAAACATGACTCTTTTGGTTTTCGCCGCCATCGGGGAACAAAAGCCCCCAACAAAATTTTGTCTTTTGGGACTAGCTACGCCACTGATAAAAGCTCGTACACACGGGCGCGATATCGCGGGCACGACAAGGGTATCGCTGCCTGTCGCGCCCGCGATATCACGCCAGTGTGTACGAGCCGTAATACTCTATGGATCTAAGAATAAAGGCTATAATTTATGAAAAATTATGTAACGACTAGCTGCTGCCCGCGGCTTCGCCCGCGTGAGTGTCGGAAATTACCCCATACATCCCCATGGGTTTTAAGTATAAATATTGAGTTTCGAGTTAATCGGACAGCACGTTAAAATTCTTCCATACAAACACTGACACCCCCCAATCCCCCTTTAGGGGGTAATTTAGACGAAGGAGGAGGCGGAGCGCGTGAGGGAGAGGCAAAGTTCGCGCCCTCACGCGCCTAGCCGCCGTATGGGCGTCGGGACTCCTTGAAGGATTCCCGGCCACCGTAGGCGCGGGCTTGCGGGCGGTGAGCAATGGGTAGCTCGCCCCCGATAAGGACCAGGCCCGGGTCGACGGCGCGTCGTGTTCCACGCGCGCCTAGGAGATGTCAGCAAAACCGTTGCCCGCCGGGGTTGCGGGTAGTCCTAAGGGGAAACCGTGGCCCCTGGCATGGCAAGGGAAGGAACACGGGTGGGTTTTAGTCAGTAAAAGTCTGACACGCCCTCCCGTTTCGCCCAGAGCGGGAGAAGTCATTGGATGATTTCCCACCCAAAAAAAAAAAAAAAAAAAAAAAAAAAAAAAAGGGGGTAATTTAGAAAAACAAAAAACTACAAACTTTATAATTTATTTAGATAACTATTCGTGCGAAGTTTCGTGTTTATTACCTCAAGGAATAAGATTTTTCATACAAACTTTCATCCCTTATTTTACCCCCTTAGGGGTTGAATTTCGAAAAATCCTGATACACGTTATTCTTAATTTTTGGGTTTAAGTATAAATATTGAGTTTCGAGTTAATCGGACAGCGCGTTAAAATTCTTCCATACAAACTTTGACACCCCCCAACCGTAGGATAGGATACTTTTCCGGGATAAAAAGTACCCAGTGTGGTGCCCAGGATATTAAAGAATAATTATACCAAGTTTCATCGTAATCGAACCGGTAGTTTTTGCGTGATACTTGAACAAACAGACAGACAGACAGACAGACAGACAGACAGACAGACAAAAAAAATTTTAATCACACTTTTGGGTTCGGTGTCGGTCTAGTAACACCCCCTGCCATTTATTTTTTTGATATTTTCAATGTACAGAATTTTCACTTCTACAGATTTATTATAAGTATAGATGAATTCATGGCACCAAACAGGACAATTAAAACTGTTTTTCTTCTAATACAACTAAAACCTTGTCATTTTGTCAAGTTAGAATGAAATGGAACGACTAATTAACAATTTTCCTTGGATTTTTTCATGAACATCTGAGGTACCTATCTTTTACCTTGTCATTCATCTTTAAAGAAAAATTGTTTTTATTATACTGATTTCCCACTAAAATTACAATAAATAAATCACGTTGATTGAGGTGGTATTGCAAAAACTGTGTTCTACTGGTCCTCAATTTATAGCACCTACTTGGCTGAATCCGCTGGATGCGGGAAGCACAGAATCAGTCGACGTGGCGGTGCTTGGGGGAGACATATATGTCCAGCAGTGAACGTCATTCAGCTGAAATTATGATGATGATGATGGCTGGTTCTATCAATCCTTCGCAATATCCGAATTTTCTTGTAAACTCATCGACATTCTATTAAAAATTGCTTCAAGAAAAACGTTAAAACCCACTAATTTTGCAGCTGTGATGAATAATTGGCTGTGTGATGATGAAAAATCTATGCGTTTATTGATTTATTCTAGTTAATATTCTGTTACTGACATTAATATCTTGTTATTGCGATAAGCTTCACCGTGAAGAAACCAAGATGTTAAAATAACGTTGGTATTGTTCTGTCAATGGAGTTGCAGTTGACAGCAGAATGAGGGATGCATCATGAAATGTCTTATTTATCACTTGGTGACTGACTACATTATGATGAAGGAGGGGTTGGTTTTAGAAACGTGCTGCCTCGCTAGAAATAATGTGAGGCTATTTGGGGGTTCTAGATGGTCTTGTGAACCTTCCACAATTTTATTTTTGTAGGAGAAGGTTACCTGTTTTTTTTTTTGGTTAGTTACGTAAATATTGGCTCCACTGTACTTTATGGACCGCGCGTGAGAAGCTTCACATTTTTGCTCTGCGGCTGCGACAGCGAGCCAGGGTGCCCCAAGTCTCGTAAAAAGAACTAAGGATGCAAGAGCGAGCGAAGCGAGTTCGGAACTTGGGGCACCCCGACTCGGACAGGTAAGGTTCGAAGGGGATGACCTCGTGATCTTCTTCGTGTTAGATTCCTTTAAACCCTGCAGATATCAATAGGAGCCCGAAGCGGTGCATCGTCGATTACGTCTGACTTAAAAAACGTTTGACATTGACCTTGAAAATGAACTGGTGGGCGGATTTACTTACCTCTTTCATCTTCTAACTAAGCCTCTTCGGACTATCTATTAAATTTAGCAAACAATTTGTCAGCGATCAGCATCATAAAGATGAAAGATGAAGGTTCTTGTAAGGATGTGGAGACATTCCGCAATAATTTGTGAAACATACAGTTTATTATGACGTACCTTGATATCATCTCAGTAGTAGGCCAGTCCTCGACCACTCCGTATCGCTCGTCGATGGCACAGATGGTAAGCCCGAAGAGGAAGCCCATGACGAGGGATAAAAACAGGCCTAGGAACTCATTCTTGACACCCATGAGTTGTAGGGAGCGATCCCTGACAGCTGTGCCCAGGGTGCCTGCTGTAATTGGACCCTGGAAGACATCGTTTTTATTTGAAAAATTTAGTACCTAGGTACTGCGGAAAGTGTATCGAATTTCGTATAGCTATGGTACGTAGTACTCATCTACATTATGCTTGTAAACGTCTTAAGTAAAGTGACAATTTTATGTAATGAACTGATTTTCTTGGTGCGCTCTTCCATAGGTATGCGTCAAAAAAATCTAGGAAAAGAAAGGACCAAAAATTTTGTTGATGGTTTTTGAACTTTAGCTAGTAATTAAATATTGCATTGAGGCAGCCAGAGACCCGCGTTGCGCCCTATATTATGTAGGTAGAGGCTCTTGTTTTTTTTTTAGAATTATCAATCAAATCAATTATCAAGAAAAATCAATTAGAATTATCAGGGCCGGTTCTCAATGAATGATGCTTACCATAAGCGGCGAAATAAGCATGCTAGCCACTAATATAACAGTCGAGTTTTCGACCAGTCCAATAGCAGCGACGAAGGCAGCGACAAGCAATAAGAACACCCAGTCGAAGGTGAGGGCTGCGTCTGCGCGCACGTCATGTAGAACTTGTGCGAGGTTTGTGCGTGCGCGCACAGAGGATGAGAAGCGAGACCATGCTGTCTTTGATACACCACTGGAATAGATTATTGTAACTGTTTGAAAATTGTAGATACAAATTATTAAGATACAAGCCGTGTGGGACGATGGGATTTCTCATATGCAAAAAATGACGAAGTTCCATACAAACTTTAATCCCCAATTTAACCCCATTAGGAGGTGAATTTTCAAAAATCGTTGCTGAGTGCTCTATTGCGCTATATATGGAATTCTTGTACAAAATGTCATGCTCTTAGACCATTTTTAGACCCAGCGGTTTAGACCGTGCATTTGCTGTCAATTTTTATTAAGAAGAATGCGTTGGTAGTCGCCATGATTAGCGTAGTGCCTGAGCAATACGAGTCCCGTAGATAATAGGTACGATTTAGTAGGAAAGCTCGGTGTAGTAAAAACAATGGCTTACAGGAAAGTTACAGGTTACAGGAAGTTACAGGAAGGTTTGCTACGCAACAATTGAATACAGGAGTACTAGTTTGAAAAAAAGGGAATGAAGAAAACAGATCATTTAAACATTATCATGAATTTGGTACCTAACTAAGTACATTAATTTAGAGACGTATGTATTAGATGTGTTTAGAAGTGAACGATGTTCGGTCAACATCGTGGTTGACATAATGATGCCTTATACCGTAAGGCCGATCATTTCGCCATTACCATAAGACTTATGATGATGGCCAAATGATCGGTTTAACAACTAGCTTTCGTGGTAAACAATGCTCACGTTTTTAAGACCACATTAAGGTAAAGATTTTCGTGTTTTTAAGTAGATAACGATATGTATAGTAAGTTTACTGGTAAATAAATAAATTATAAGTACCTTGTAACTAATTACCTTTGGTTATTATGTAAAGTACCTATGTATTTATTATGAGGTTACGGGATTAAATCCGGGCAGGTAACATTAACAATGTGACTTTTTAATTCATAGGGACTTTCGGAGTTTGTCTTTGATATTACAGAGGCATTAGTGTAAGTTTGCAAGTGAGTAAACGTAACTGTCGCGTTTGCGTTAAGATTTGACCGATAGATTATAATGCTAAGAATATAAAGGTGAGAATAAAGAGAATAAAACTCACACTAAGGCCTCGGACATCGTGAGCAAACCTGGACTTATTGTTAATATAAAGTCTGAAATCGTCAACCCGTCATAATTATGCAAGCGTAAGCAAGGTGATCGTGGCTCCTCTGTATGAGAAGAGACCTTTGTCTTGCAGTGGGGCAATAATAGCCTGGTAGGTACTATTATATGTATTACCGTGTGCGTCCCGTCTGGTATACCTAACTACTTATTTATCAGGCCATTTTGCAAAGTATTTACTGATCTATTTTTAGTTTGCTAAAGTGATTAACAAGGGCTCAATTAAATACTTATCCAATTTATTCTTAGTTTTTAATTAACTACGGTTATTACCGGCCACTTGCTGAAAGTCAAGATCAATTGTTTGATTACAATAATCTTCTTAGTCATTCTTGAAGAGGAAGTTATACATGGCTAATTTTAGAACAAAACTAAGGTTGTTCAATTACGGTATAATTTCCTGAACAGCGGCAGGCTGTTCAGGAAATTATACCGTAATTCCCTCAAATAACCTCCCGGGAAGAATAGTAGATTGTTTGCCAAGGGAGCAAACCACTATATTAAAGGCGAGAGTGTGCCTTTGAATCCAGAACAGATTCTAGAGTAGAATCCCGAGCGTAGCGAGGTATTCTAAAGTAGAATCCTGAGCGCAGCCAGGGATTCAACGTTCGTCTCTCGAGCTTAAAATAGTATTGATCCCGAGGTGGGCACTCTACTTTTTATCACCCTCTATGAAAAAATAAGAACGTGCAACTTATGAATAAGAATAGTACTTAGGTTTATTTATTTACTTACCTACATACAATTAGGAACAATAAGACATAACACAGAATTAATTAACCTAATATCCACATCCCAAATTCAAATCACTTTTAGTCCTTATGGATTAAAGAGGTATTTTCGTCCCTGTTTACGAAGAATAAACTAGCTCTTTATGAATAGATGTGTTAAAAAGTACTGTTTTTTTGTGGTAAGTACATTGACCTAGGTACGAATCTTCTTACATACTACGTATTGGTAGAATAAAATGGTATAATAGATGTAAACGTGGGCAATTTTTATTTGGGCTAACTTCTCCGACATCCCAAGATACCCATAGTTTATAAAAAAACAGTTGAATAATTATTTAAATACTTACTCTTCTTGTCTCGACCCTCCTGCCTCTGAGTCAGGTGGGCTGAGATCGTCATTGGACTTGTAGAACAAGGCACAAGGCAGCACGCTCACTGAAGACTGATGCCTCGTTCCGATGCCAAAGGTCCTCAGTACTTGTAACAGCTCCTCACTTAGATTCCCCGACTCAAGGGAGAAAATTACCTGTAAAAAATGTACTCGCAAGGGTACATTATGGTCAGTGAGAAACAAAACCCTTCCTCTATACCGTATATACGGGTAAAAAGAAATACGTTAGTTAAAGATTATGTAGAGCAGATTATGGGTAGCCAAATATTTTTTCTACGGCTAATTTGTTTTTAACGAGATCACTTAATTTGGCTTTTGGACTTTTGCCATTTTTTCTTATTGCAGGTTTATTTACAACATAACCATTGTTGGACAAATCTTTTTAAGGTTTGAAATCTGTAGGTAGGTACCTATGTAGATGAAAATCTTAATTAAGTAAATGGAATTTTCATGAATATGTGGTAATTTTGTAGGTAAGTAGATAGGTAGATCCTGAGCAAAGATACTATTACAAAGGTGGAAAACTCTGTTAAAGAAATCACATAACTTTACAACATAGTCTTGTAATCCCCGAATCTAGTGAAACAAACATTTCTTTCCGCAAGCAATTAAGAATGAATATTAACACTTTAATCTCACTTTGGTTATCAATAGGAGTCTCAAACGAGTTTGGTTGTTCTATTGTGTACTTGTATGGGTACAAACAAAGCGTGTTTGTATATCCATACGTTCATTCTGATGTACTTTGTATGACTGCCGCGTTCGTTACGTGCAGTTATGACTAATGACTGAGATCCATATCTGTCAAATAGAACCTACACGATGTAAGGACGTTTATTAAAGACTGTAGGGAAGGTGTGACGTCATAATTATATTTGGGTCACATTTACATTCTGCTGTTGGTTTTGGGAATGGTGTCAGTGATAAATACGAGTAGATAGACCATTTTAGGCAGAGTATAGTAGACACAATGCCTCCACAACCTAATTAGGAATAATTTATTGAAGTGTTCAGTTCAAACGATACTTCGACGTTTCGACCCAAATTCGCATGAATAACCTTATGGTTTCATATTCGTGCCCATATTTAAATTAGATTAAATAATTTGAATATTATGGCACATTTCCATGACTTAAATTCCACTATGTTGTCGCTACAAGTATTAAGTACTAACCTGCCAAAATTTGTCGTCTTTCGTTGAGCTCCACGCTGCATTTTTGATGTCCAGTCGCTCCACAATTTCTGACAGGATCTAAGAGCAAGTCATGAATTATTTTAATTTAGAAAGGGGTTAAAATATAGTCTCGGAGCTTGCCGACTTAATGAGCAGCAAGAGACAATTCATTCTGGAGAGCAACTATACGAAATATTTGAAACAGACCTTACAGGACTTTACCTATAAGATGTTATCAGTCAATTTTCAACCTTATAAGTACAATGAATGATATTCATGAGGTCTGTAATAAGTTGATATCGTCAGCAACCAGCAGTAAAGTTAATAGTAAAATTGTTATTATAAACATCACCTTACAATTCAAAGATGTTATTACTACGATTGCTAGTTATTCTGATGACGCAAGTATTCTAGATGTATTATGTAAGTGGCCATTTTATTTTCTTGGTAAGTATAGTAAACATATTTCATGTTGTGGAAATAGCTAAGCTACGATTAACTAACGATTACCTAATGGTTGGTACGGACTAATAACATAGGTAGTAGGTACTAAAGCAGAGAAGTCTAGTCCCTACAGAATAACTATTTACGTAATGAAAAATAGTTTTGGAACTGCTTTTCTGAAGGAGGATGCGCCAAGGTAGCCCGCGAAATTCAAATTATCTTACTTTTTTGCAATTTCCAGGTCAGTGTCAGGTTGTATGGTGATTAAGATATTTTTCGCGACCGTAACAAATATGGCTTTACTGAATTATAATGATTAGAATCAGCAATAAAATTCCATAAGTTAGAATATTGCTCAAATGTCATGATTTCATGAAACAGTCATTCAATAGGATTAAATGAACTTAGAGAGTTGTGAGGTAAACTCGTATTTTACGTGGAAACACAGTTTGTTTTCTTTTAATTCCAAATTGCTTGGCGATAAAATTATCCGTGTGTTTACCATTGTGGAAAAAACATTGGCCGACCGATAAACAGTGGGAAGTGATTACCTAAAGCGACAGTTTTGTATTTCCTAAACGTAAATAAGGAAAATATGTCGTGTTTATGAAAGAACTACTGGTGTGGGGCAACATGGAAGGCCTTAGTGAAAACTTTTGTCGAACGAAAGGAAATCTCTTGTATCTAAGGAACTTATGTGCCAGTAAAAGGCTACTTTAGTTTAGGTATGTCTAGACCTCAATCGTCATTCAGAATGGCTGCTTGATCCAGCTGAGAAGACTGGACAATGGAGTAATTCAATTGCCTAGCCGTTATTCTGTCCATATCAGTACCTTTGTACGGGGAGTACACCATACAGATACAGAATGGATTGTGAATATATACATTGTAAACCAGCTGACCCGACAGACGTTGTCCTGGCCAAATTGAGTTTATAGAAAAAAGGACGTTCGGCTTTTCCCGAATTTCAATATTTTCCAATTTTTCTTTCCATAAAGACCCGATTCGAATACGAACATTTTAAAACAAAAAATACCCAAATCGGTCCAGCCGTTCTCGAGTGATGCACTTACAAACGAACATCATTTCATTTTTATTTATATCTATAAATAAATAAATGAGCTGTAGTACTAGAGTTTACTTATTTGCATCAATGAAAGTTGTCACTCTGGCAATTTCAAAATATTATGATAATGATTTACTAAACACTCCATTGATTGTCAATTTAGAACAATAGTGATGACTTAAATGCTCGGAAATGTGATCAATGAACAGTAATTATGACCAGGCAGCTGTTTACAGGGCCGTGTTGTCATACCGGAGACATTTTCGCACTTTTTAGCAGGAAATCAATTGTTGTACCTACTAACATGCATTTTATTTTGCAATTGTTACGCATTGTCGGCAGTGGCTTGACAAATTATTGAATGTCGGAATCTTGGCTTCAATTATCATATGGCTGCAATAGTTTGGTTATAAGATTGGAAATGTTATGTCGAGGTGGCAAAAGCCTTAAGGAAAATAAGATTACCGATTACAATTATTAAACTGTGAGAAAATCAGAATTCCAACATTGCTAGGTCCAATCAATGCAAAATTCTTGTAAGTGTCATTATTGTGAATGTCTTTGGTATTTATAATAATTGTCTCTTTTCTCTTTCCATTACCTACATAGGATTAAGTAACAACCTACTTAAAAAAAAACGGAGTTTTAGTATCAATGAAAGAATGGATGTCTGGGTTGGCACGTTTTTTAGGGTTCCGTAGTAAACAAGGAACCCTTATAGTTTCGCCATGTCCGTCTGTCTGTCTGTCCCCGGCTTAGCGCCGAGACTGTTAGTACTAGAAAGCTGTAATTTGGCATAAGTCGACAAAGTGGTAAAATAAAATCATGAAAAAAAAAACTTACGTGCCCTACACGTAAAGTGAGTTTTTTTAAACCATTTTTGGATTGAAAGATCCGTTTGCGAAATATTAAGCTTTAAAGTGCTAATTTTTGTTAGAGTCAAGTGTCCCCCCCCTGCCAGCTAAACGGTAAGTTCTGGATATGTGGAAAAATTTACAGCAGTAGTATTATAACGAAATTAAAAGGAAAACTATCACAGCTAAGTAGGCTCTACTAGTTAACGAGTAATTATCGACCAACTTAAATTTGCAGTTGCAAAAAGATGTTCTACCATACATTTTGTATGGGAGAACATGTTTTTCAACTACAATGTTAAGTTTGTTCTTGGGATAAGTTCATCCCAGCTACGGAACCCTTCATTGTGCGTGGTCTGACACGCACTTGGCCGGTTTTGTTTTATAATATCGTCATAACAGACGACTAGGCGACGTGTGACTCGGTAAATTGTTGCGTCATTGCAATTTTGCATTGCAATGTTACGTTAGTGCAAAGAAGCGGAAAAGGGTGCGGTCGAGGAAGCCTCAGTTTTAGTTAATTTGAAGTAGGTAAAGTGCAAAGTACAACGGCAACAGTAAGGTTCGGTGTATCCTTTGGATGCGAGAACCACAGAACCGGTTGAAGCGGTGGTTCTTTGGGACCGGCCTGAGGCCAGCAATGGACGTCTTTCAGCTGAAATGATGATGATGATGAGGTAAAGTTCAGAACTTATCTAAAAGGAAAACCATTAGGGAGATTTCTCCAAGGTAACTTGTTATGTAATGTATGTTTAACAGGCCCTTACACATATATTGTAACCAATAACGCTTGAAAAGGTATTGAAAAGCAAACTTAGCGGGCCTTTTCCCTAGTATATTTCCCATAGATAACTTACCCTACGTACCATGTATATTTCTTAGCTAGGAAAACTTTCCGGGGTCAATATACTCGTTATAACAAACAACTCTCTTGAACTCCAAAAGTCTGTTCAGACGACATTGCGCATGAGAGAAATATCTTGTGTAAATATACTTACAATAGTTTCAACATAGAGCAGTATTCTCAAGATGCTGATGCTTGATAAGCAAACGTTACAAAGAAAATTGTGTTATTAGGTAAACAAGTCTTTTCCTAAATCCAATGCTAGAGAACCATTTTTTTATTTTATTTAAATAAATATTAACCTGTTAACACTACTCCATGCAAGTTAAAATTACGTTAATTTACGCTAACTAATTACGCTTTCAGACGCTGATTAATTTGACAGGACTAAACTAAAATTTATCTTCTATCCTTTTCTTAATGAAATAGAAAGAAGAAAATGCACTGAACTTAAATTTAGTTTAGTTTGTGATCAAGGAAATATACTAAGGCACCATTTACTACTAAATGATACTAAGTATAGATAAGTGTGTTTTAATGGACTAATTACTTTCCGAAAATTAGCGCGGTGAAACGCTCTATCCAAAATCCAAACAGATTACGCATAAGCACTTTTAAATCGTACCAAATTTAAAAAAAGTTCCAAGCCTCCTCAATTCGGGCGTCTGAATTGAGGAGCCTTCGAACTCGAAAACTAGCCAATGGATACTTTGCCACCTTCGTGCGAAGCTACGTCCTGTAACTTTTTAAAGGGTTTTACTACAAATTCCAGGATCGGGCCTACAAAATCTGCTAATTTACTACTAAATATTGGTTTAAATATGAGTCATGGCTCCTCAATCCATACGGACGGTAAATAAAATCTTACCTACTATGTGTCACCTTGTATTAGAACTGTATTACAAAGTTATTATGGACTTCTTAGGGTGAGGGTTTATTAACGTGTTTGTTATCATAACTGAACATGATGCCCATAAAACATTTAAAGCGTGAACTTTCGGGTTTTCATGTCATGTCAGGGGTTATTTACCATCGTTAACCCGATTTCAAGTTATACATCGATCCGTTAATTTTACGTACACGTGTGTAAACTCATCATTTCATTTTAGTTGTAGTTAATAATGAAATATAGATAACAGAAGAAAAATTTGATGTTCAATATCAAAGGTAACATCTTTAAAAAATTGTGAACAATGACAATCCTACTAATATTATAAATGTGAAAGTTTGGATGTTTGTTACTGAATCACGCAAAAACGCCTGAACGGATTTGAATGTTTGGCACACGGGTAGACCATGACCTGGATAGGATACTTTTTATCCTGGAAGTACTGTTCCCGTGCGATAATCTGACCTTCATGCAGGCGAACCCGCTGGCAAAACCTAGTGAATAAATCAATCAATGTGATCTTTGGAAAACTTGACTTGCTTTAGGTTCTTAGATATTGAATGAATGAAGCTCAAAAAGGTTCAAAAAGGATTTCGCGAAGCATTACTAGGATGAAATCTAAACTACGAAAGGTTATTAAATGTTCAATATAATATATTATGTAATGTAAGGTGTGTATGTTAAGTATTCATAACTATAAAGTGTCAACCTCAAAAAAATTCAACCATATTATTGTATTAATGTGTAATATATTTTGTGGCAACATAATTAATAAAATATTAAGGAACAATGATTGTAGACAATTCAGTGAATTCTTGTCGGTGTCCCAGGAGGCCATAGTGTCCCAGCAGTGGGCACGTTATAGGCTGATTATGCTTATGCTTGTCGATGTATACATCTATATGAGCCTGACTGTCCGTAATTTAGCACTTACAGTTTCAAGCGGGGTGTCCCAATGAAACCCTGCGAGGATGTCGACTCCTCGCACAGGTCTAGTTATCTTCAGTTTGTTTTTCCGCGGCTTTATCACTTGTTTTATCTCTTCCCAAGACGCCTTCACATAACTTTTCCGGTCGCCCGGCTGTCCTTCTGCTAAATTACTCTCACTTCGGCACTTGAACGAGTCCGCTCTCAAGTTCTGATGTAAGCAATCAGTTGATCGGCACTTAGATATTATAATAACATTGTCCTCATCCTGTGCAAACGACTCTTTTGATTCTAACTGTTTTTCTTTTAATTCCTGGATTAGTTTTGTAGCCGTCTCATATTTTTCTTTCTCGAAAATTAAATTTGGAATAATTTTTCTTTTTATATAATTTTCATATTCTTTTTTAGGTACGTTCACAATAAAAAGTACACCAGCCATTATTGAAATAACCTATATTACTATTGATCGTCGATGGAGGTGCAGTGTGCGCCCGCGCTCGCGCCTGCTAGCGATCTAAGCTAACGCTGTCACACCACTAACTAATTTAACCCTAGTATCCATTGTCTTATTGCTGTCGAAATGTCGCCTCTGTGTGCGGAAAATTACAAAACAATCGGCTTCCGTTCTTGCCAAGTTGTCAAGCATTAAAGTTGTTTTTTTCTACGCAGATTATTTGTTTTGGTTTTGTAATTATATGTAGATAAGAGAACATTATTACACCTCGGAGTTTAACTAGCATAATCTTTATAAATCTACTAGGTACGTTGTACTATATTGTTTTATTGAATGTAGGTATTGTACTTGGTGTAACTACAAAATATTGTTCAGCATATCCTATATGCTTATTAAAATGAGTGCTCTATGCTTTTCTTTAAACAATGAAACAATGAAGATTATTGTCGTCTTAATTTACGTTGAGTTGAATCAATCTTTCTACCATAAAACGAAATAGGTATATTCATAAAAAACAATATAGAGCGCTGAAGTTTATTGACAATGTTCACGTGGCTGTTTCATCTTATCACGAGCATCCCCTCGGCAACCGTTGCGGGTCAAAATAAAAGCTTGCCGCGCAGCTGAGGCGCGGGGGGCAGCGTGGCAGGGCGGCCGCCGGCGCCCGCCCAGTCGCGGCACAACCTGCCGCCCGCGCGCACCACGCGCCCTCCGCGACCTCGCGATCAATAACCGTTATAACCACAACTAATATCACCAAAAACCTTTTCTTTATCTGAAGGCAACGACCGTCCGACGCGTCCTGCAGTTCTCGCAGTCCTCACGTGGGTACCACTCTTCGTAACCGCCGATAGCTTTTGTCAACACCATAAAACATGGCTACCGTCGAAAACACATGATCGCCATCCGTTTATTGGAACGTGAGTCTATTCTGGTTGGGCCGCACTACAACGGGTCACATGTAACCCCCGTATCCTATATATTTGTGTTTTTAACGTAGTGTTACGTAAATGCTACGCTACTGCCGTTTCAAAATCAATAAGTTTTTACCTAAAATCTTTATGAAACGATTTGATTGGCGCCTCTTACTGTAGCACGTTGTGCAGGTTTTTGATTGAAACGTTATTTGTAATGCTTTTTATGTAAATATAATGTTTTGTTCTTTGTGTCATGATGGTCGGTGACTAATTGGCTTTCACGTGTTACATCGTCGAGTCGGTTCCTCAGGGCCTCGGATGTTGTATAATTGCCGAAAACCTGCGGTTCTTGTCAGGATAAACTGTCATTATATAACGCTATCCTTGTTGTGACGTAAGTGTTGTGGACAGGTGAGCTCCAGACTGTATGGATTTATTTATTACCAGCTACGTACTTAGATAATAATAACTAGATACGCGATACGGTGAAAGCTTTTGGTATAGTTATAATTCAATGAATGAATTCACGTTTTCTACCGAAAAATTTACCTCAGAAGGTATAAAAACAAAAGTCTAGTTACATAAGCTTCAGAAAACGTTGTATTTAAGTTGTTACGTATATTTATTATTAAGTTCGAGGCAGTCACGCGCGGCTATAGACAGACGCCTGGGGCTGTGCTTCAAGGGTCGCCGAGCTAACTCAATGTCAGTAGAATACACGTCTGCACGAATTTTAGAGAGTAATAATAATAAGGGGTGCTAGTCGATCGTGTGAAGGGGCTCTTGCAAGCCGACGTATACCACCCCAGAATACTAACACCTATATTACGATAGTAAGGATTTATTTAGCTCGAGCTGCCCTAGAAAGTCAACCGTTCATACTTATTCATTGCAGATTTTATTTGATGTAATCTTATTTATGTATGCCCATACTCTATCTAGCCCCTTACTTATTTCAAGCCCTAATAAATTATGTAACTTATAATAACTTTAGAGAAAAGCATTTTTTTTATTAATCAAAACTTTGTACGCGGTTTCGTAACTGTGTTAGATATTAATAATATTAAGGCTAGGCAATATTAGGATACTTACATATTTATGAGACTCGGACCATTGCTACGCGTAACAATATTACTTAACCACGTAACCATCCAAATTGCCAGCAAGACAGACATAATCAATAATTTTCCCATTTTATTTGCTAACCCGAACAACACACATTACCTACGCCGCTTCTCTTTTGTAACTAGTTAATTTTATATAGAGTAGTTTGTACATTACTTTGTTAACGAAAATCTTAAGATAAGTTTCAGTTAGGCTCCCGCAGACTGGCGCGACGCGACAGCTTGACGCGACTCTAGTGAAACAATTTCTATATCTTCATGGAAATTGTTCTACCAGAATCGCGTCGCACCGTCGCGTTGCGTTGCGCCTGTCTCATGAGCTGTAACGGCTGTAGAATATTTTTTCTAATGATTTGATTGCCGAGTTCAATTCAATGTCAAGATCATAGACAGTGTTCGAAATTTGAAATTATAGTCAAGGTTTGTTGTGACGAATAAAACAAAGATATTTTTTTTAAGTAATTAGGTTTTAATCGAACTTAGCCTTTTTAAGGTTTGATGGTAGCAATTTAGGTCATGGAACGATAAACTTTTAGAACGAGAATGTTGAGTTTATATGGTAGCCAGTATTTTATTTAGTGGTTCTTTGTTAGCGCCGTAAAAGTAACCTAAGGAATGGTGCTGAAGGTCTGATTGCTTCATTTAATATCTTTATTTTCTTCGTCGTTAATTACCGGCGTCTTTCACTAACTTTACGTCGCTTTTATACCTAGGTCTTACGTTTTCTTCACAAGTCAGCGAGAATAAAAGAAGCTTTATTATTTCTCTAGAATCTAGATTTTCATCTTTCTATGATTAGTTAGTTTCCTGACTCCCGTCGGAGGAGGAGACTTTTTAAAATAACTCCTGTGATACTTTCGTAACTGAGTGAAGCTATCAGTAGAACCAATACAAATGTGGCTGCTTTAAGTATCGAAATAGCGTTTTATAGTTATTTAAAGGTTAAATTTTCATTATATTAAGAGGTAATTGTAAACCGATCCCCCAGGGTTGAAAGGAGCTTAATCTCCTGAAATTTGAATTCGAATTTAACACATTAAACAAAATAATGGACCGTGGACGCGTGATTTCGCTTTTACTAGGTATGCAGGGAAACGTAGAAAAAATAAGAACAACTTCGGTCGTGTAACTACTTTATAAACTGCATTCGGAATTTAAAGCAATAATCCTCGTGCAGACTGGCGCGACGCTACCATAACAAAACAATTTCTAAGAAAACTTCATGGTAGAACAATTACAGGTGACGCGTCGCGCCGTCGCATCGCGCTAGTCTGCACGAGGCTTATTGCTTTAAATTCTGAGTGCAATTTATAAATTAAATGCTTGCAGCAGCTGTAATTAAAAGGTAACTAGCACAGTGCAGTATTCTGAAACTAGTTTTTAAAATGTTAACTAAGTTAACCCACACAACAAAAATATTTCTAATATTATCAGGGTCAAATACTGGTATTCAGCTGCATCCGGTTAGACTGGAAGCCGACATGATTGGGAAAAGGCTAGGCAGAATGAATGAATGAGATAAATACAGGTTATTTTCTTTAAGAGGCGAGTGAAACCGCATGTAGCAGCTACTTCACTTAAATTTTTTAAGATCTATAAAAGACATCCTTCTTGAGATGACTTTTGCAAAGTAATAAAAACAAATAAAACATTTTAGATAGATAGTAAAAAAAAATACATATATTCATTGATGAATATTTTATAGCTCAGTAATTAACAAAAGTTTATGCATGACAAAGAGACTATTTGAAACTGACAACGCAAAATGAAAAGGACTTATATTTTGAATCACTTTGCATATTAAATGTGGATTGAATCTCTCAATTTCGAATAATGTTCAGTACGTACCTACCTAAATACAAATTTTCTGCAAATGGGCCACAAATTGATTTGTTTCTACAATAATATTTTATACCTAATTTGCTAATGAAGTGACTCGAGTGACTGTATCTGATTTCCCCGTTGGTCTAGTATGTCCCCGGGGGTCGAAAGCACGACTGTTCGGCGCGGGGTTAATCGTTCTTTTAGGATTTTAGATTTGTGCCCGGTTTTTTAAAATAATTAACTGGGACTTGGCATCGCACATGTTTTCTTAACCCTTTGGTTTAATATTGATTTTTTATTACTTGTTTTATTTATTTTGTTATTTTTAAATGTTTGTTTTTTTTTTATGTCCTGTGCGTGACCCAAATAAAATATTTTTCTTTCTTTCTTTTAAAATTGAACGAAATGTGACTGTACTGTACCAGACACCAATGCGGAATATAGGTGAATATAGGTGCGATGTATAGGAACAATATGAATGCTGTTCTCGCTTTAAAATGTTTAGCAAATACTAATTCAGTTTCGCTTTAATATTACTGTTACATATTTGCTCAATGTCAGTAAATCAATTTGATACTTTGCCAAAGTAATTCCTGTAACGTATCGTCAAATATTGAAAGTCCAAAGTTAATTAAATTTCGCGCATCGTTCCGAGCTGACCTCACATTTTCCGTATTTATAAACACGTTAATGGAATTTGAGTGTCTAAATACTTTGTGAACTAAGCTCTAAATTCCGAGTTTATTTTGTAAGCACTCAACATGTTTGGTTTGAGTGTAATAAAAGCTCAGGTAGCTTTATAGGTAACTCACAAGAGACGTTAAAATCAAGCGTTGTTTATTTAAAGTGCTTACGTACCAAGTGGTAGCTAATGGCTACGGCGATAAAGTTTGTCTGTTGATGCGAGTGACCAGTGTTCTGGGTTCTGAAGCCAGACTGTTGACTGCAGCTTGCAGACGTCTGGCGCATCACACATCACACAGGGCATCGCACTGTCATACTTTAAATGCTGAGAAGCTGGAAATATACGAGAGTTGCATTTTAAAGTTTGAAGGTTGCCGTTTTACAGACGGTTAGGGATGTTACTAGAATTTACTGGTGAAAACTCTAGATGAGTTTTTAGAACGGTGTAGTTTTCCGTAACTCATAAAAATGCCAAAAGGTTAGGTTGGTATCAATTTTCGATAGTATTAATGCTGTTTTCTAAATAAACCCAACACGATTATGAGGCCTAACTATTGAAAAGCCTCGCTAAAGAAAAGCGAGAACATAATAGGTGAAAGTAACAGTTTATTTTGTAACGTTCTTCACAAATCTATATAATCAGTCGTTTGTGTAAATTTTCCATCAATCGATTTGAGTACAATGATTGCGTCTGACTGGGCAGCCATTTATGTACCTACCTAACTACTCACAGGATGTGGTAACTGTAAGTTGGACGCCCACAGAAATACGTAGGAAATACAATTTCTCTAGTAGGGGGAGGAAGGGAAATATTTAACTCGGTTTCTAAAAACTTATTTATCTTCTAATAATGGATACTTTTTTAAATTACTGAACCTCTAAAAACATTACTCTTTTAATAATACAAACTTGAGCTTTGAGCCTCTTTTTATATTTCTGGCCGTTTCTCACAGTTGGTTTCAGTTACTTGGCGATTTGGTATTTTTAGGACCCCAAAATTAGTATTATTTGAGGTTCACAAAAAGAGACCCAATCATTATATTAGTGCTCAATAATATTTTTAGGAGCACAAGATGAGAATTATTAGAGGTTCAAATACATTACATTTTATAAATAGAGACCATAAAAGTAAACAGAGGACTTCTGATACCTACGTACCGATGTGTCTTTATCTTATTTCGATCTAAAACATGAATGGGAAACTTAATAAAAACAGCATTGTTTACTTTGGTAAAACAAATTAGGTATGTGGGAAGAGATCTGAAGGCCAATTCTCGTACTTAAAAAAACGTTCAAATTCAAGTCGCAATCTGTCAAACTTGTCAAAAATATTGGTAAATTGATTGTATTTTTGACAGATTGCCAATGAGATGCGAATGCAAACGTTCTTAAAAATATGGGGATTGCCCCTCGAGCAATACATAATAAACATTGCTGAAATATTATCCTTAGGAACGATTTGTAAAGGACATTGATAGTAAAACCAGTGTGCTTTGTAGATATACCAACCTGTAGTTAGGTAGCTACACAAGCAGAGATTAATGGTAGAATGTCAAATGAAATGAAATTGTTTATTCTGTAAATACCTAGAATACCGGAATCACTTTTACACGTGACATAAAAATAAGCTAGATTCGGCGTTTTCTATCTGACTACTCGGAGAAGAAAGGCCGAAAAAAAACTCAGAGGTGGCAGTCTCTTTTAAAGCCCAGACATAATCTTGATCAGGCCATATGAGGACCATATAGATTAGTGTCTGAAATGGTCTTTTGGGTTTCTGTTGTCTAGTCGTTATAAATGATTTATGTTCGTAGGTAGGCACTCTCTCTCACTCTGTAGATATTCTATAAACAATTAGCCAACAAGAACAGAAGAACATGAGTTTGTAATGAGACTTGATATTGATATCTAGAAAAGTGGACTAAGGGAGCATGAGCTCGATTTTAAGGCATTTAAAGCTTTAAAGAAAAAGCTCTTAAAGGCGATAATCGGATTCATAATTTTCGTAAAAACAACCTGCGTATTGTGACTCTAAACAAATGAAGTGGATAGGTATATTTTTTAACAATTGGGTAACGTGAAGGTTATCCTTAAAGGTCGCAGGCAGGCTTGATTAGTCTTGGTATTCTTAGACATTAGCGAGCTGATTAGCCTTGTGTGGGTGCCTATAGTTTTATCTTGACGGGGAGTCGATGAGGAATGAAAAATCAGTTCTAGCCTCTTTATACAGACAACCCTAGAGTATATTTTGCCTTGGCAAGTCTTGGCAGCACTGCCAAAGCGTAGATATGTCAAAATTATGAACACATAAATAATGTATTTGTTTCGTAACCTTGCAATATTATTATACTGGACATTTTACTTTTCTTTATCTTCAATACCTAGTGCTATTTTCCCTAACAGAGCAAGGAAACTTTTATATGACAAACCATTATAAAAACAGAAACGATTAAAACTTTGTTTTTATTGGAAGAGATTCCCTGGAAAACGTTGTACCCTTAGGACGAAGCCTTTTACTTCGGAATAGCCTAACAATAGTCCCACGAGATTGTTGTTGGTAAAAGCAATTTAGGTTCCTTACCTACCTAAATAACACAGTTCCTTCAAAATAATAGCATTGTACAATAATTCTATTTGACAGCTCACCTCAACGTCACTTCACCTTGCTTTCACGGTGAGATGTTTGCAGAATAGACCAGCAGATTTGGATGGAATTTGCACATGTGTAGACCATGAGCTGGGTTAGGACATATGATACTTTTTATCCCGATATTCCCCCGGGATCGAGACTTATGCGGGTGAAACCGCTGGGCGCAGCTAGTATTCAATATTTGCACACCATAATGTTATGGGAAATGGTAAAGGGGACATTATAGTTATAAGATCATGCATTGTAAAGCTACATTCGGGCAAATAAATGAATTTGAAATAGGTACTGAATTAGATCTATTGTACATAGATAGTGTAAATCGTTAAAGTTAATAAGAAAGTTGTATTAATCCATAGGCACTTTACTGGACACGTTCAACAAATATTTAAGTTCTAAACAAAGCGAGCCAATATCGCCTGAGTTAATCAATCTTGGCTCTATCGGCGTTAAAATCACAGTGCTTAGTAATAATTTGAATTATTATCGCAGCAACTTAAATAGATCGAGGCGGACGCACACTGTGGACTTGTAAATGAAAATTTAACTCTTTACTTTTGGGGTCATTAATAATATATGTGGTTCTTATCTGCAGTAGAATTAATACTTACGCAAACATTATTTTTTTCAAAATATTTTTTTTTCACATTTGTAGACTGTATTTTACTATGTGTAGCTTATTTTATCATAACATCAGAACTTCATATACCACAACACACCTTTCAGACCACATAATATTATCGTAGCCGCGGCCTTGCGTGGTAAATAGCTGAAAGCTAACATGTTTTCATTTCACTTTCAAACCTCAAAGGTTAAAGTTAAACATAGCAAAAAATTATTTTGCATAAATTACCTATAAAAATGCCAAAAGTATAGGTCATGATTTTTATAATTTCTGAGAGGTGTAATTTCTAGATTTTAACTAATTAGGAGTTAATTTACACGTTTCTTAAAATCTGTAATGTGTTAAACTCGATGAAAGTTATTTTGCCTAATTATATAATTATTGCAAGTTTTTTGATCTTTAATTTTTTTAAAGATCAAAAATCTAATCCATGAAACTCCATAAATTCCACTCCATAACGACTACAACTCCATAAAGTCTATAAATTCATAAAGCGGATTGCAAAAAAAACATTGGATATTTTTTTATTTTGATTTTCGAAACACAAATAGACCGAATATAATCAATAGGGTTTAGGTATACAGGCTGTCCGTTATTCATTAACATTGAATAGCCATTATTGTATCGCAGGTCCAGCGACAGTCCATCACTTCATGTCCTATTGAAATAGTGGACACAATATTAACTTTTTAATAGACACAGTGGCAATGAGGTTTCATGTTAGTAATCTAAGCCCCTCTATTCATGCAAACTTGACATTTATAAGCCTTTCAGAAACACTAGCTGTCCTTGTCATTTTCATATCAATGAAGAAAGAGGGCAATATGATATGAGGGACTATAACACCATTGTAGATAATAATGTGTTAATGAAAAGGGGTCAGACGTTTCCCCTTTGCCGCCTTTTTCGACACCCGTATAATATTTTAATATTTAGGATGTTATTAGGATGAATTTTCCTCTATAGGCGCCATAACTATAACATTAAGAAAATACGTGCCACGAATAACGTCTTTAGTAATATGAATTTATGTAACTAGTTACCGTTTATCCTGAATTACGTTTCTTATCTACTTCACAAAAATCTAAAATTCACTGACCGCTAAACCGCTGGGTCCACAAGGGTTCTTTTTATAACGAAAGTGAGCAAGAAAATATTTTTGAAAATGCATCCCCTAAACGGGTTGAGTAGGTTAGGGGATGCAAGTTTGTTTGGAAGGTCGAAATTTTCGCCGATGGGAAAGGCCATTAGACGCACGACGCACAATTTATGACTTTAAATTATTAGAAATTCGGTCCAGAGCTACATGCAGTGCAAACTAAACTTTCAACAATATTGTAGAATTGCAGACAAATTGGTCTTTCATAAAGTAAAACAAGTTTCAATTCCATCAAGCACAATCTTGAACATCAAATCGTAGCAGAAAGCTACGAATCCAATAAATGCTACGCCGCGTAGGCGGGGCGGTAGCAGTAGGTCAATCGTGAAATAGCATGGTTGCGTTTGAATTAAAATCTCTCGTAATTGAACACTATTTAACTAGGTTTTAAATGGCATTGGATTCGTATCGATTTCTTGTATTGTGCTAATCCACTGCAGCTCGCTCGTTGACCCCTCGAGCGAGTGAATCGGAAACCGCAGTAGATTACGTGTTAATTACTGCAGATACATACTTAAATACATTATGTGCTGGTCGATCAGCAGCCCTTCCACTTTACCAGTAAACTTAGTTACAATGCCGATAGGTCATGTAAAAGGTATTTCGGGATCTGTAAACGCTACGACGGCGACGACGCGACGTGACGTAATTGGCACTGTAGTCAAGGTTTTGCTAGTTTCCAACAGTTGCGAGTGGCCACATTTTTTTGCCAGTTAGTGTTTGTAAATGTCATGTGTGTGTGTCTTCGGTAGAGTAGACATTTTCAAGCTCCATTATAGTATTTTTTTTAAACGAATATCTATTTATCTCTTTCTAGATATTTCTAGTAAGATTTCTATAAAATCAATTGTCGTGCGTTAGTCTCGCAAAAACTCGAAATTAGTTCGACCGAATCGTTTTTTTTAAATTATTTTTTTCGCCTGAATTTTGAGGTAGTTTAGGAAAAAAAAAAAGTTAGGATAACCCCAAAGGAACAACCGTAAAATCTACCCATGTACGGGGAATTAGTTCTCTCTTTGGTAGTTGCTAGCTCTCTGATGAGCTCATGAAAGGAAAGAAAATTGTTCTGGGTCGCTATATCACCGGGTACGGTGAAGTGGATTATTATATACTGATTCTTTCCTAAATTCCATGATATTATCGTCAGTGGTTTAAGCAATATGCTGTCTGCCAGTCAGTCAATCAGTAATAGAACTGATTTATACGTTCAAATAGAAAATAAGTTATGTACCTACTTACGCACATACAAAGTCTGACTTTCTGAAGGGGTCTGACTGCTACGTAACGTGCTCGAATGCCAACGTCAATATAAAGGCATGCTGGATGAATGTCGACGTCACTAAGCCGGCATTTGTATGAAACACAATTATGTTGCTTTCGCCCCCTCTGACGTCACGACTCTCGTCGTTTCGTTTCTAAACAGATGAGCAGGCTTGCAATGACGCATTTCTGTTGCTTTCGTTCATTACTGCACGAGTGCGTCTATTAACATAAATAAAAAATATGATGCTTGAAACTTATCCAGCGGTTCCATTTTTTGGATGCATTTGCAATCTGTACCAATTAATCTGCCTAGCCTTTGCTCAATTATGTTCGGGACGGCTTCCAGTCTAACCGGATGCAGCTGAATTCCAGTATTTTACATGGAGCAACTGCCTATCTGACCTCCAAATCCAGTTACTGGGTAACACGATACCCCTTGGTAAGACTGGTTTTCAGACTTTTGGGGTTCTGGCACGGAAGGGTTTCTATATTTGTATTGGATGGTCACCCATCCACAAATCAATCGCGCGAAGAGTAGCTTAACCTTCGATTGACCCGTGCGGCTATTATTATAAACCTACACACCATTTGTAATCCGTAGCAGTATTTGTATAATTCAGTGATAAATTTTCAATCGTTCAATCCCCTTCCCTTTTTCAATAGATTGACATACTGTTACCCTGATTGACATAATTATTGTGATCCTGGTTCACTTACTTTTTGTCCCGTTTGATATTATATAAGTACTCTATGTTATTTTATTACTTATTTTTATTACTGTAACCATACTGACATTATTAATGTAAACCTTTGCTGCCCACATGACGGTAAAATATGGAGAATTTTATTTTATAAACACCTATATACTATACCCATGTTTGCAAAGAAATAAATGATTTGATTTGATTTAATAGTTAGAAAATGCGGCACCCTATAATGACGTAACCAGTATCAATTACAATCAGAATGATTTTGAAGGATATTGCTAATCCATTGTTGTTCACATGTTCGAAAAAAAAATCTGCTCAACAACGTATATAACGCAATGAATGTTATTGAACTGTCAAAATGAAACTCTTTGCTAATGTAAGTGTGTCAGGAAATTACCCCGCTGGTTTTTGCTTGATGGATATGGGTTCAAGGCAAGGAGTAAGCCATCATATGGGTCGCCTACTAAATTTTAGACTGAGGAGTCTTGACAATTACATCATCAGCAGCTTACATTAGTGCTGGACATAGGCCTGACCAATTGCACGCCATTCACATTTACCTACATATTATATTCATGCATCTATCTAAAAATAAACATCGATCTTTATGGTCGTATGATCACGTTTATGAGAAAACTTAAAGTGTCGTATCGATCGAGGTTTTATTGCCGCGAAATACCGTTCAAGAGGAAGTACTAGGAAAAATCTCTCTGTAAGTTGGGTACTTCTACTTTTATTACACTACTCTAACGAGTTTAGGGAATGTGATGGAATTTTATGCAGTTTTTTATAGATTTTGGTTATGTGGGTAAGTATAATGCCTTAAGATAGCGAAAAAAGTCCAAAGAATCTACTCCATTGTGAAGTCTGAAAATGTAAAGAATGCAGATAAAACTCTTAATAATTCTCTTCCTTTCTTGTTTGTAACTATAAAACATTTTTCCTTACAGCATAAAAAATGTATTCAGTTCATTTTTCATAAAGATAGTTGTCGTGTCATATATCGTATACTCACTATTATATCTTAGCGGATATTTTATAAAAGCGTTCCTTATAAAAAGCAGGACGCGGTGTTGTATTACCAACTTAGGATACCGGATCCTTTGCGGCGCTCGTCCGTCTCTCTGTCGCAACAAATTATCTTTTAAGTAGTCTTAACTTTTGTTACGGATTTGAGAATTGTTGCTTTTGTAATAAATATGACGTTCTTGAGGATAGGACCTTAATAATTTTGGAATGACAAATTAATTATAAAATAATACCCTAGTCTCATATTGAGAAGGCACGAGCATTGGTGTCATTCAGCAAGGTTGGTGGCTATCAGAACTTGCTGGCTTAAGGATCTATATATGACTACGTTTTTATGATGAAAGCTTTTGTTAATACCAATAACGTTTCATAAAATAACATTAAAAAGAAAAATCGTTTGCTACACGATTTTTCCGGAATGATTTATCGAATACGACTCACGATGCGAACATAGTGTTATAAATAAGTTCCAATGTGCCGACGTTCTAGAAGTTTTGTGAGAAAATAAGCAGGTGGTGCGCAATTTTTATTTTACTCTTCACTTGACAGGCACTAAACACGGCCTGAAGCCTATTTAATTTAGTTCTTAGGGCGATGTATTCCTCCATCCTTACTTACCGACTAATATTATAAATGCAAAAGTAACTCTGTCTTTCTGTCTGTAATCGGATTGGGCACACGGATAGACCACGACCATTTTGTCTTTACTAAAAACCTTACGGTTCAGTTCCCGTGATTCGAGGGCTCGGGAGATACTATACTACCACTTTTATTCGCGCGCACCACACCGACTGGATAGACCATGACCTGGGTTGGGACATAGGATACTTTTTCTCCCAGTAGTACGTTCCCGTGGGATAATTACAGACCTCAACGCGGGCAAAGCATATCGCAACCTCAGTTGATATACATTTTCAAAGAAGCTTACATCCTTCATTAACATGTTTGTTTACGTTTGAGAAGCTAATTAGTTAAATCCGTCTCGTTTTAACTTGTGCCAGGCACTGTTTGAAGTTGAATGTCAGATCGCAAGAATTTGCATGTTGATTCACAATTTGAAGAAAAGCAGTGAGACTTGGAATCTGATTAGCGTGCTGAAACTTGAAGGTGAATGAACTGTGATTTATTTATGCAGTTTGTTTAGGAGCCTTGCGATTGTAATATTTGGTATTGTTAAAAAGTGAGTTAGCATAGACCACATTAAACAATAACAAATATTACATGGGAATTGAACTAATGTGGTGAAATGTCTGTGCACTGTAGATACACCTCTGCCTGATGCTGCGTGATGTTATATAGTTAAGTGTAACGATTTATTCACCCCGGGTTTTTGCGGTCCTATAGTCAAAATATTTTACTTCACATAAACCTACATGGGCACTTATGAAACGTCAGAAACTAGGTGCACGTACCAATTGGTCGTTCGTCGCGAAGAGCCGGTAAGAAACTCTACGGTTGCTCTTAAAAATAAATGGGTTTTACAATGTTTTCAAATACAGTGTTAATAGCTAGGTATGGGAACAGTCAAATATCTTACCCCTATTTCTTAGAATGCATCTTTTTATTCATATTTTTTTAGTAGATTGTCATAGAATCTGTAATAATCTGCAAAATCACTTACTAAAGGGAATTACGAGTATGTTATCATATTCACTGGTTTTAGAAGGTTTCAACTTTATATCTCAACATGATTTCCGAAAATTATTGTTTGAATAACATTAAAATCATCGACGAAAATTGAGGATATAAAATTCACCGTATTGTCAAATGAAAAAACATCTAGGTGATTTAAAATTAGAATTTCCCGGTAAAATTATTCAAAATGATCAAATACAAACACTCGTTTGCATGTGGCACTACAAGTTGGCAGGTACGTTTTTAGTGACCCATTTGTTTACATTTTTTATCAGATACTTTTCGAACAGTCTATAAGTAAGCGGTTAGTTTGGGACCTGGAATTATACGAGGCGACGGTGGCGGTTCCGGTTCCCGTTCATAACGAGCCGGAATCACAATTTTGGCGGAATCGTATACAGGAATGCGTGCTCGTAAATTTCGACCTACTTGTGCTTATTTGGTTGCCAACAATTCATATTTATGGCTAGAAACAAACCTGTCATGAACAATAATTGTGATTTTTATCAACGTGATATTACTGGACATATCAAGGTTGCTCACTCACCCGTGTTGGCAGTACTAGGAACCAATACCATCTAATGACATGCCTAATAAAAAATTGAATAGGTAGTTTGTATTTAAATCGATAACTTGTTTCGACTATCTATTATGAGTATGGCTAGAATCTGAAGCTAACCCTAAGCAGCCGGAGATAATCCTGGTTTATATATCCGGCTTTATTTGTATAAAACTGAGAGAAGATGTGAAAGTATGTCTCATAAAAACCAATGGATAGCTTTGCGTTGAAATAAGGAAAATATAGATAGAATACTGTTTATTGTTCACCATAACAGATTACAATAGAACTTTTCTGAGTAAAGTAGTGTGTCGCAGTGGGTGGTTTTATCGCTAGAAGTCATCCATTAAAGTTGTATATTTTGATGGAATAAAAGCGATCTAATAAGGAGGGTCAAAATAACGCAAACTCGATATTTCGACCCATCTCCTCTTTGTTACTGGGAAACTGGCCCTTAGCCGATTCTATTGAACGAAAATAGTTTTACAAAACTAGGCTGACACGACAACAGGATGTGAACAGCTCAACAAAGCGTGTTTTCGTCATCCACCCAAAGTCCCACAAACCACTCGGGACGGGCTTGCTATGCATTTTAGAGCTGCGGAATCTCTAAGAAAAATCCTACAAGATCCTATTCTTGTAATGTTCTATGCATATTGAAATGTCTTGCACGTTTTCTGCCCCACAAAGTCGCTTGCATTCTAAGTGTTATCGACATAAGCCACGTACCCGACACGCCTCGGATAAAAAGATTGCAGAAATGGACGATAAGCGACATGCTGCGGTCTGCACTTAGACGGCGTGAGATTATGATTGTGCATTTTTACTTAGAGTAAGGAAGATTTGAGGGAGTATTCAGCTTTTATAACTACTATTGTTCCTTGATTTTCTGGTCGAGCAGTGTTGCAGTAGGTTCGCAATAGGGTCAAGCTTATTGAGAATTCCTACATGGGCCTTAAATACAATATGCAAGGTGTAGTTACCTATGTTCTAAATAGGTTGGTATAGCATTTTTGCCAAATACTATAAGTGTATTAAAACATAACTTTAGTATTATTCCCTATTATATCTCTAGTAAATCTAATATAATCACACAATATTTTTGTTGAGCAAATCTCAAAGGTCATTTAAGGGGGGTATGTTGAAACAGGTGCAAAAAGAGAATCATAAGAGTTCGTAAGTACCTACAGGCGTGTAAAACCATAAGTTTCATTCACAATTCTACAGGATTTTACTGTACAGGTATTACTTATTACGACTGTAAGTAAATTAAAGTATTAAACTGCAGATATTGTCTTTTTTTTGTACTTCGGAAAAGGAGCATTAAACATCTCATCCGGGTTATTTGTCTGCGTTAGTTTTTGCTCCTTCCTCCGCCCTGTTGAGCTCAAGTAATGCAGACGAACATTGGCTATTTATTTTCTTGAGTAGGCTATATTTTTCAGAAAAAATCCTAGCTAAGCCGAAGTGGTTCGCTTATTTATTTTTATATATACTTCAGCACAACTTTCTTTCTCAATTTATTATTTCCAATATTCTAGTATTTTAGCAATAGATACCTTATGGCAATATTCAATATTACACGAGTGAACCAAATTGAATTACTTTATACATTGAATGATCCAGATTCATGTTAACACGATTCAATTTGGGTGCTCCACCCAATTTGAAAGGCATACTAGGAGAACCGTGTATTATTGCGCCATTCTCTTTTCTATACGAGTATCTACATCAACACATTTTATAAATTAAAGTCGCTTTTTGTGTCAGTCTGTTTGACCGCGTTGTTTTTCTAAACTACGCAACGGATTTTGATGAGGTTTTCACCATCATATAAGGAATCTATTCCGGATGGTTTATGTGTCATCATCACCTGCATCCGCATCCCTGCATCTGTCTTTTCCCAACTATGTTGAGGTGGGCCAGTCTAACCGGATGCCGCTGAACACCAGTATTTTACATGGAGCGACTGCCTATCTGATCTCCACAACCCAGTAACCGGGTTATACGATACCACAAAGGGAATAAAAAACCTAGATGTTTATTCAAATCGCTAGTTTTATTAATAAACAATTTCAAATAAATTCTGTTTGTATAAATATGCAGTAAATTGAGAAAGAGATAAGTTTTAAGGCTGGCTGTAATTACATGAATGCTTTTTTAGGGGTTCGTTTAATTAACGGCTTATGAGAATAATGTGTTCTTTACGCGGACGAGTGGAGAACTAGTGTTTTGTCGTGTGTATGACGGTGCTACGACAGTGTGTACCGCTCTAGTTTGTTAAATTAATTCCGTCTTTTGAGTTGTCATGATTTATTTTGATTAAAATTAGTGCCCGTGTTTTTTTTAAAATTATATTCCCGGTTCAAATTGAAGACTTAAGTAACTACATTTTTGCTTGTTTTTTGTTCGGATTTCAGAACAAAGTCCTTGACATTTTAGCTATCAGCTGGCGCTTTTTAATACAGAATGTAAACTGTAGATGAACGTGTCATAAAACTCTGCAACAGTGTAGAGAAACACTGTTTCACAAACATGACTAAAATAGTCAATTGGCTGCTACGTTTGGGAGAGTAGATAATTGTCAGTTCTGTATGAAAAGTATCAAGAATACCCACACATACAGTAACATCTTCAAAGACTATTCAAAGTGCCATCAATATAGTATTAGGTTTAGGTGCTACACTTCTGTATATTATTATTTTTATCTCTATGCTTGCCCGTTGCAGTCAAGGCAATATTGACCATAATGTTTTCACGATGACTCGACAAAGAATGGGTCAAAGAAATTCGCGTTGCGTCATCGATGGCGTGTACTCTTGTCTATGCTCTTGTGTAGTTCTCATAGCCATATAGTATAAAACAGTATTAAATAGTTGACCCAGTTAATCCTATCCCATGGATCGTTAATCCAGTTTGATGGTTATAAATTAATTATCCCCCGTTATCTGTACTTGTAGGCAAGACGCTGTTGTTATATTTTATTGTTGCAAGTTTCTGATTAACTGTTTATACTAGTTTCTAAGATTTCTGCAATTAAGATCTGACCTGGCTAAAGTCCATGCAAAGTTAGGTTGTTAAGGGGTATTTCGGTACTTGACTAGCCAATAGTGAAGAGCAATCTATTAGATATTAGCACAGTGTAACTATTAACTATACTATGGTAGCTTGGCTGTGATATAATTTGGAAACTACCTAGTTATAGTCTAGTAGTTATTCGAATGTAGCTGGAGGTTTCACCACACTTTTTATGTCTGTTACCATAAAGTATTGTTCAAGAATGTAGTAAAAACTGAATTATATTTCGAGTCAACGAAGAGACAGTCTCCACTATAAAATTTTGTTGGATTGGTAATAAATCTACGGGGAATATACGAGTACTCATGAGGACTTCTGCCTTTTCATTTTCGTCGAAAAGATAGCTTTTAATAAAACACTGAGAAAAAGTATTGTGAGCACATCACATGATAATGGATTCAATTTTATTTAAGGCCTGTTGCAAGATCGGAACTGGCCTTATTACATTTATGAAATCACCATGAATCAAAGTCATGAACGCATGACCCCAAAGGTGTTGCAAATCAAAATAAAAATAAAACTTTCCACTTTGCCCGCTAGCCTACTGCTGTAGGTTCGTCGAGTCGAGTCGAGCAGTTTGTACTAAATTGAGTCTTCATCCAATGGGGCGTAAATAAACGAAGAAACTTTCATGTCACACACGACCGCGGCCGCTGCAGAGGCCTTGAACTGCATTCGTATTGTCATGGCTCACGGCACCTGTTTACATTTTTAAATACCCACTCCAAACAACAAGCCTTTGTGCTAACTAGAAACAGTTTATACAAAGACATTATCAATTTATCATAGGTATGTCAATACGTACACGTGTCGCTGAATTTTTTTGTATACCTACTTGAGAAAATATTTTCGTCTGTGACTGTAGTAAATTGGAGGAAATAAGCAAGCTTTCAGAAATCCTATGATTTTTTGTAAAAATAAAATACTAACTCAATCCCTCTAAATGATTTTAACGTTTTTTATTTATACTAGATGAGAATATAAATGACAAAAAAAAAATACAGTGAACGCTGGCCACTTGTCTTCAAAGTTCGATTTAAAATGTTTATTTTTTATTTTTGTTCTGCTAATGGTTTTATAAATTTTTTCAACAAAACCAGCACGTGTTTCAGATTAATTAATGTAGGTAATGTAGCCTTTTTACCTTTTTTGATGAAATTATCGCCAGCCTTGAATAGAATGTGAGCTTAATAATTAGGTTTTATATAGAGTCAAATTATGTAGGTAGATATACCAAATTAACGATGTCCCTACTTCTCATTGATTTTGCGACTTGACAAAACATCAAGATTTATTTAGTTCAAAATCAATCTGCCTAGCCTTTTCCCAACTATGTTGGGGTGGGCTTCCTGTCACCGCATGCAGCTGTAACCAGTATTTTACATGGAGCGACTGCCTATCTGACCAATAAGCCGTTACGTGACTGGAGGCTTAATAATTGTAAATACAATAGGTACCTACCTACTTACATAATTCCGCTTGTTCGCATGGATAGAAGAAAATCTTCAGCCGCTACGGTAATCATACATACACACGTATATGTAGACAGTTATGTACCTTCCAATGTAAGAGTTCAAGGGCAATGCAGTATAGACATGCGACACTTGACGAAAATAAGCACTCATATGAGTAAATACGACTTTCAAAATCATGATTTTGATTACTGGGAAAAGTTTACAGCTATTGTAAACTCATTATACTCCGCCGAAGATCCGTTGACACGTGTAAGTGCTGACTTTCAGAATAAAGAAGTTATATTCTTTCAGTGAAAATATCAAGCGATTTGTAAGCTAATTTTATTTACTCAGTTGTTTTATTTGATTGGTTTGTAGTGTTGAAACAAGAATACAAAGATTTGCTGGCAATTAATTTTCAAATCGCAAGGCCAAATATTTTAGGAAATTAACTTGTCGATTCATTCAACATTTCCCAGAATATAGGTCCATTAAGACCGAAAAGTATTAGGTATTCAAATACTAAACGGAACTTTCGGTACAAAAATACTTAATGAAATATAATAGGTATATTCAACAACATTTCAAGTCACAGAATAGAATAACAGTTTCTTATCCAGATTTTTACAGAAAAATGTACATAATAGTTTAACCTCCGCGGAGTTATAGAGCCTTATTTACTGTGACCAAGCCATGTGTTCGGCCGTAAAATATTGTCAGATCTAGGGCAACTACGATCCCCATGAAGAATGGGACAACCGTCAGTTCCTACGGGTTATAAATTTAAGTAGATTGTGCGTCTAACCCAGTCGGGTGCGGCAATGCGGTCAAGGATAGACAGAATATTTCAAGCGAAAATGATCCAGAAATTAAGCACAATATCTAGATTTGAGGGCTTGAGCATCCGTAAGATTAATAAAGAAATGTCGTAATTTGAATACAAAATACATTTATTCAAATTAGACTGAGACTCAAGCACCCCGTGGGCTAATATTTCTTACGGGCTTAATTTGATGCAAATAAGTTTCAGAATTTTGAGAGGAGGTGCCTAGGTACCTTGATTCGAAAACTACTTAGACGGCGCGCAAGATAAGTGCTGCGCGCGGGTGAAATCGGAACTAATCGTATGCAGCCATCTTGTCGTTTATGTAAGATCAAAAGTATATAATTATTTAATTAATATTAAAATGGAAGATTTATAATATTAAGATCAAATTTAGTATATAATTATTTAATTAATATTAAAATGGAAGATTAATAATAATGATCAAAGTATTTATTTATTTAAACTTTTCGCACTCAAAAAAGGTACAAAGGCGGACTTAGGCATTCTTTACCAGTCAACCAAGGGTGGTCCACCAGGTGTTCTGTTACAGAAAAACAAAGATAAAAAAAAAACAAACTGAATGCGTTGTCAAATAAAATAGGTAGGTTTAGACATGTACACAACAACATTCATTTGTTACAATCTTAAACCGCGCGCCGAGCCAACCGCGCGTCGTCGCGCGTTCATCTGAACTTAGCCTAAATCTTGCGGGCTCTCTAGTTTATTCCAATGGCAAACATAGAGGAAACGGAAATTCTCCTAATGCATTGTCACCACAGATGTTACACCTATTTCTGAGACGATCGATTTGCGCATCAATCACGTAAAAATGGACAGTTGCAATCGATCGTTTCGGAGACCCTACATACAAAAGTTTTAATAATTTCACGCTATCGAGAAAGTATCTGTGAAGTTTTAAATGTACAGGATAATAAGCAGCGTTCTCAAAATTGAAACTATGATCAACACAGATATACGTACCTATCTATATATACTTGGTCTAAACTAGGCGAATGATACCTAATTGTTTATTATTATACTATCAAAATGTTTATTAGGTACTTATGCGTACGTATCAAAAGAACAATAAACGGTGGCATTGTATCAGTCATCACATTACTATACTGGTTATTGTTGAAATATTTGAATAGTAAACAACGCAGCAATGTTTATTTTGTCGAATGAAGCGTGCGGTATACAGTATAGTTGCCTACTATTTGGGTACTGGCGTAACTCGTTTACGACCATTTTATTCCGTTGCAGTGCATCGTTTCGATTTATTTACTGGATGTGTCGGCAGTATACACGTGCAGACGAAACGTGCTGGCTTTTACAATGCTTTGCAGATACTATTTGTGTAATAATAGCTTTGGCTAGTCCGTTAATACTTAAACTATTTTTGGATTGTTGAGGGTGATGTGCATCCAGGGCATGGCTAGTCAGACCAGTTACCGACTAGCTATTTATAAACCGGGTTTTAGGTTAAACAAGGGACACATCTACTTTAAGGGAGTGTAGCAATCATGAAAATGAACAACTTTTCTCGTAGTTTTCGAATAGTGGCAAAAGAATCGCCTGCTCCATTACCTATGTTCACGCAAACAGGCGCGACGCGACTTTAACAATACAATTTCTAAGAAAACTTCACGGTTGAACAATTACCGGAGTCGCGTCGCGTCAGTATGCATGAGCCTTAATGCGACAAAAAAAACAGTGTTGATCCCATAGTAAACGTTGTTCATTTCTATGAGTATCTACTACACTCCCTTCAAGTATGTTCCTCGTTAAACCCAACAGTCTGTAAACATATCCACGAAATGGGCTAGTGTTGTACAGTTCGTACTGAAACAATAAAATAAAATAAAAGTATACTGATGCAGAATGTTTATATATGTGCATTGCAGATTGGTTATTTGATATTCACGGTCATCCTAACGGATATGACCTGCTACTAGCTAACCTTTCTTGGTAACTTTTGAAAAACTTTTCAAACCAACTTGCAGGGTAAATAACTAGATCGATTCTGCATCTTGTTTCAATCTTGTATGATTCACGGTGAGATTGGAGGAGTTCTTGTACGGGATAGATAATTAATTTAAAAGCTCAATGGTTAATCTAGTTAAGGGAATAGTCCAAATCATTGTTTTGCTATTCTAAGGGTCGATTTTTCAATCGTCAGATAGCTTTTATCTGAGGAATAAATATGGCGGTTTGACATATTTTCTATACAAAAGCTGTCAAAACGTCAAACATATTCCTCAGATAAAAGTTATCTGACGGTTGAAAAATCGGCGCTAAATGGTCTTACCTTGCCCTTTAGCAGTCCCTTTAAACGTATTTAGGAGCTGTCAGTGTCAATAATTGGAACTGACAGCTCTTGAACGCGGTCGATGGGCTGATCAGTTTCATTGCTGAAATCCGCCCTATAAGTCGCAGTTATTATTTCTGTTCAACGCTATCTATGACAAATATATATGGAACCTATGGAACGCTATCTATGGAAATATGTTGACAATAAACATGATAAACTTAATTGTTCATGTTACGTTATCACCTTTTTATCATGTTATAGTTACCTCGTTACGATGCAAATTTAATTAAAACGAAACACATGAATAAAAACATTATAAAATATATCACAACCTTACTATGGTATTGTTCAGCGATATTGTGATACTTATGCAGCAAAGCCGTTATGTTATTTTGCATTTCAAGATTACCGTATCAAATAATCTATCCATAGGTACTAATATTATACTTTATATTAGACTTATTTATATTTACACGTATATTAAAAATGCAAAAGTAACTCTGTCTGTTCTTCTGTCTCGTACCTTTTCAAGCCCTAACCGCTGAACGGATGTGGGCACACAGGTAGACCATGACATGACTTAGGACATAGGATACTTTTTGTCGGGTAGTACGTTCCCGTAGGAAACTTTCCAATCTCCACGCGGGTGAAGCCGCGAGCAAAAGCTATATAGTAACAAATATATTTTACCAACAAAGTTAGGTATTGCTTATATTTATACACAATACAACAATATCCAATGTTCTCTAGTTTGTAGACATGGGATCAATGCCAAGTACCGTTCATGTTAGTAAAGCTAATTCTACGACATTTGTGTAAGTCCTGTGGAGTCAATATCCTTGGAGTTGGTACTAGGGCGTCGCGACGCCGTCGGCGGGCCGGCGCCGCGACGCCCACAGCCCATTGCCGTATAACATTATAATTCTCTGAGACCATCAAAATACTCATTTTTCATATAAATAAGAATTAAGTTACGCTCTTTAGTATCAAGGACATTCATTTTCTTCACGTAATTTCCAACAAGAGACTGTTTTTTTTGTCATAATCATTTGTAGCTTTCGTAACGTCTCGTAATCTCCGTAGCGCAGACTCCGTAGCCGAGTGTTCGTAGCGTATTGTCCGTGGCGTGTTTTTCGTAGCGTAATAATATCTGTCATTCGTTTCTGTAGCGGAGTATTCGTAGCTTAGTTTTTGTTGCTTACGTTTACGGCGTAGCGTAGTATTTTACTTGACTTCTGGGTTCTTTTTGTAAGTACTGTGCGCTCAGGGTTATTTTAGGTTAATTTTGAAGTCATAAAGTGCCAGTCTATTTAAATTTTTAACGACTGTAACTTTGTAAGTAGTGCAGCACCAAAAATAAAACTAATGGTTTGTAGTACATGCGTAACTACACCTCAATGATGTAATTTGTTACAAAGTAAAACAATAATTCACGAAACATGCTTGTTTATGTAAATAAATGAATATTATGTAGACTATGCAGGTACGTACGACTTGAAAATGTGTAGCACGTACCTATAGGCATATATATAAATAAGAGAGTGTTTTGCTAATATTATACTTAATTTCAATAAAATGTAAATACCGATAACCAAGTAGGTAAATTATTTAAAGCATTCAATTGTTTCTTCTATTAAAAGTTGTACTTCTAGTATGCCTCTTTTCTATATGACTTTTAAGATGGCTAGTGGCCACAGGCCACACACGTAACTGCAAGCATAACAAGCTTGCATGAACAATCATTTTGTGCAAGCGTGCACAACTTCCCTGTGGGCTACACACTGTACAAGCAAGCTGGAGCAGCATCAGTTTTTCTTGAGCAATGGACGACGACGACCCGCTTGCTTTAGCTGCATTAATTGTGTGCAACTGCCATGGCATGCGTATGATTCCGCAAGCTTAACCTGCATACACACGTTCAATCATGCTTGCACGACCGTGGCTTGTCCAAGCCGCATAATGAAAATTCTATCAATCTTCATGCCGCTTGCACCAAATGATTGTTCATGCAGGCTTGTCATGCTTGCAGTAACGTGTTTGGACACACGTTTGCAGGGTTGGCATAATGTGTGAAATGGCTGAATGATTTTTTCTTAGAACCGTTTTATTTATCTTTATATTCTCTAACTATACTTCTAATATAACTGTGGAAAATAAGAATAGTTTTAACATTAAAATCATGTGTAAAAACAGCTATCGGAGTGGCGTTACGAATTGTGAGATTACAAAAGTAATAAGATTGTGAGCAGCCGTTGCAAGTGAAGGTGCTCGTGTGATGGTCATAGTGTACTGACAGTGGTTGTGATATCCTGTGCGTCAATGTTGACGAGGTGATAGTATTGCCAGCATGACGTCGTTGAAGCATGGGGTCAATTTGAGCCGGCGGGCGTGCAGGCGACCCCTCCTGTGGGCTGCGGTAGCCGCCGTACTGTCCTGCGTACACTGCAATCCTGTTGAAGTAAGTTGGCGTTATTTATTTACTTACTTGTTAATACGTTCGTAGATATAATTAGAATCTTTTTACACATCATACTAAGTATTAACCACCAGAGGAGCTCGTGGCTAAGTAATAACAGCCGCACGGGTGGATCCATCAGGTTAAGCTACGCTTGCCGGGGTTGGTCCCTGGATGGGTGACCATCTTTACGTACCGAGACTCCTCCGTGCCTCGGAAAGCACGTTAAGCCGTTGGTCCCGACTCTCATTAGTGGATCTTTGACAGTCGTTACGAATCGTCCGAAGCCCGAAAGTCTGACATCCAGTCTTACCAAGGGGTATCGTATTACCCAGTTACTGGGGTGTGGAAGTCAGATAGGCAGTCGCTCCATGTAAAATACTGGTGGTCAGCTGCATCCGGTTAGACTGGAAGACGACCAACATAGTTGGGAAAAGGGCTAGGCAGATTGATTGACTAAGTATTAACCATCTAATTATCTACATCCCTTATTCAATCAATCAATCAACTAAGCCTGTTGCAGCTCACTCCTGGATATAAGCCGTTCCCAAGCTGTGCCACAACACTCTGTCTTCCGCATTCCGCATCCAGTCTGTCCCAGCCACTTTCATAAGGACGTGGGTCCATCTAGCTGGAGGCGACCCACGCTACGCTACTTCCCTTTTTAAGAAATTCCTAATTATTAATTATGGTAACGGTTCACTGTATATTCATATTTCATCTAGGTAAGTATACAGTGTGAGTCTTCATAATGTGCACATATCGAAATGAGGGATTCTATGCTTAATTTGACAAACGGAAAAAATATTTAAAAAAATCTATTTTTTTTTTTTTTGTATTTTTGTATTTTTTACCCCAATGTAAAAAAACGGTGTAACTTTCAAATGATCTATCGCGATGAAACAAACTCAACTCCATAATGATTGGTAGTAATTAAGTGTTCTTATAAAATGAAAATTGTGGGAAAAACCCCTCCCAGTTAAACCCAAAAAACCCTCAATTGAAAATAAACCGGTATTTCGTCCAAAAATCTGTTTTTTTAATCAATTTTTACAATAATCGTAAAAAAAAAACAATAAGACGAATTTTTTTAAATAAAAATTCGTCGATAAAATTAAGCATAGATTCCCCCATTTCGATATGTGCACATTATGAAGACTCACACTGTATATGTTATAAAGAGCTACTTAGTTCTTCTTCACTAATATTATAAAGACAAACGATTTGTATTTTTCTGTTTGAATGTTTGTTTGTTATGAATAAACTCAAAAACCTGCAGTGCTATTCTGTAACCATCTCACCGTGAAAACTTAGGTGAAGTGAGCTGTCAGTCTACCCGATGCTTGGAATTGACACAATTGGCAGCTCACTTCACGCTCACTTCACTTAACTTTTCACGGTGAGATTGTAACAGAATAGACCGGCTGGACCCATTTAAAAAAATCTTTCACCGGTAGAATGCTATAATAACACTGAGTAACATTAGCTATCCATACTAATATTATAAAGAGGTAAAATTTTTTTGTTTGTTTGTAAGTTTGTAGGGGGTAATCTCCGGAACTCCCCGTCGGATTTGAATTTTTTTTTGCATTGGATAGCCCAATTCTTGTGCAAGGTTATAGGCTATGTAACATCACGCTACCACTCTTAGGAGCCGAGCAAATAGAATAGCGAAAACAAAGTAATAGCGCGGGCGGGCGATCGGATGCGACGCGGTGGGTCGGGGGTCAAAATTTCACGCGGACAAAGTCGCGAACGCTAGTATTTTATACTAGCTGCTGCCCGCGGCTTCGCCCGCGTGAGTGTCGTAAATTACCCCATACATCCCCATGGGTTTTAAGTATAAATATTGAGTTTCGATTTAATCGGACGTCGCGTTAAAAATTTTCCATACAAACACTGACACCCCCCAACCCCCCTTTGGGGGGTAATTTAGAAAAACAAAAAACTACAAACTTTATAATTTATTTAGATAACTATTCGTGCGAAGTTTCATGTTTATTACCTCAAGGAATAAGATTTTTCATACAAACTTTCATCCCTTATTTTACCCCCTTAGGGGTTGAATTTCAAAAAATCCTGATACACGTTATTCTTAATTTTTGGATTTAAGTATAAATATTGAGTTTCGAGTTAATCGGACAGCGCGTTAAAATTCTTCCATACAAACTTTGACACCCCCCAACCGTAGGATAGGATACTTTTCCGGGATAAAAAGTACCCAGTGTGGTGCCCAGGATATTAAAGAATAATAATACCAAGTTTCATCGTAATCGAACCGGTAGTTTTTGCGTGATGCCTGAACAAACAGACAGACAGACAGACAGACAGACAAAAAAAAAATTAATCAAATTTTTGGGTTCGGTGTCGGTATAGTAACACCCCCTACCATTTATTTTTTTGATATTTTCAATGTACAGAATTTTCACTTCTACAGATTTATTATAAGTATAGATTTAGGAGGAAGCTAGGCCTCTTTGGACCGGTCAAGGAGGTAACGGATGTTGGGTCAGAATACATTAAAATAAGGCGAATAAATACGCGTCATTATTTCGACGTTCCCAGGTCAGAAACCCATTTCAAAGTAATTTTTTTGGAAATGACAGTTCGACATTCAGCTTTTGTGGCTGAGTTATTTTTAAATTCACGGAGAAGTATGCTCTATTGTTTACTGAGAAATTATAGAATGAATAACGAAACAAGCAATAGATAATAATCATTTTTAAATACCTTTTTTCGAAGTTATTTGCATCTTCTTTTGATGATATGTGTCCGAACCGAAGGTTAGTTTAAAAAAATATGTAGATATTTTTTTTTATAGAAGTTAAGTATAGAATTTTATAACACAATATTTCCTTTGTCAAATAAAGATAAAATCAATCTGTCTAGCCTTTTAATTTCCCAACTATTTTGGGGTCGGCTTCCAATCTAACCGGATGCAGCTGAATATTTGTATTTTACATGTAGCGACTGCCTATCCTATCTAACCTCCACAACGACACCCCTTGGTAAGACAGGTTGTCAGACTTTTGGGCTTCTGACTATCCGTTACGACTGTCCCAAACCCAACCCAGCGTAACCCTTATCAAAAATAAAAAATAAAGTACATTTTACATTTATTTACAGGGCTTATTATTCTAGTAGCAGCTCTATAACAAAAGCTAGGTAACTGTTCATTATCTAAAAGCTCTGTAACACATTTATCCTCATGTTCAATCATATTAAGAAATTAATTGAAGTAATGGCACAGGATACGATGTCTAAATCAATCTACGAAGATGTCACCTATTCCCAGCTGACATTTAACGTCGGGGTGCTGATGTCTCTAGAAAGGTCATTACTTTACTCTTACACAATGAAAATTACTGTAATGTAAAAGGTTATACAATCAAAATGTAACCGCATCTTATGAGTATTGTAACTAATATATTACAAGGTGTTGCAAGATAGGCAAAAATGGGGAAGTTATAAAAACTTTCATCCTCTATTTAACCCAAATAATGTGAAGAATTTTCAAAAATCCTCCCTTAGTACTCACGTTTGTTATATAATATGTTATGTCACCTTAAGTTTGGTTTCCACACTTGGTCCATAAGGTGGACATTGTGCGTGCGTTATATAATAATAATGTATGGAACTCTTGTGCTTCTACATCCAGCGGTTTAGTATGTTCGTTGTCTGTCAGTAAATTTAAGATTTTTATAAAGTAGGTACCTAGATATTAATTTTGCTCACTTATTACTATTTTTTATATTATTATGCAGGTCCAGAGTATAACTATTTCATTAGTTATTTCGGCTATAATTGTAGCCAACTAAAGTTTTACGAAGTTTTAAATGCAAATGAACTGCGGCTGAAACTGTTATGAACTTTATAATTAATTTAAAATACACTGGGAATATTTTACCTTCTGCTGCATTCAAGTTTAAAATAAAATTTGGCAATATACAGTACCAATATATTTTAATATGTTTAATTGGTGATTATTTTTGTTAATGATAAATGTTTAAAACGAAAAATACAATAATTTGTTTTATTCAAACATTACCTACTAAGTAAAACTGAAACATTAAAAAAAAATTGTAAAAATATTTAGTTGGTATTTAAATGAAATCAACTCCATTTTGCGACTCTAAAATCAAAATGTTGGTCGCCCGAACAGGGACTTGAACCCTGGACCCTTGGATTAAAAGTCCAATGCTCTACCGACTGAGCTATCCGGGCGGTATGATGTTCAACGAAACAGCCATTCATATAAAGTAGAGCCTGGCAAAGACACGAGAGCCAAATTGAAAAAAAAAATGGGCCAACAGTACAGTAACGTCAGTTATTTGACTTGTGTTTTATCGTACCCCAGGCTGCTTTCCCATTCATTTTGATTCGTTTTTTACACATTCATGTTGAGATAAACAATGATATTGGGTATATTTTATGTAGGAGTCGTGTAGTCTCGGTTTTTACTCAAGATTTCGGTCAATGTATTCAGCTGTTTCGATTAGTTCCACACGGCCCGGATAGCTCAGTCGGTAGAGCATTGGACTTTTAATCCAAGGGTCCAGGGTTCAAGTCCCTGTTCGGGCGGCATTTATTTTGAAATAATTATAAAATAATCAAAATGCCTATTTACTAAAGAGAATAAGTAACATCGAAATCAGGAACTATGAAGTGTTTCACCATTTCAGATTTTATTTTATGAATTTTATTTAATTAATGAAAGAAAATTATGTGAATAATAAAGTATAGGTACGAGTTAATCAGAAATAGTTTCTGGAATCCAATTAACCTGATCAACTATTATGTACTTGTTAATCTGAGAAGTACCTATATAATATATATATTAAAAAAAAAAAATTGAATGCACAAGTAATAAAAATACTGTACAAAGGTGGACTTAATGCCTGAGGCATTTTCTACCAGTCAATCTTAGGGTGATGCAGAGACAAAACATGGCATATTATGAACTAGCTTCTGCCCGCGACTTAGTCCGCGTGAAATTCGGCTCCCAACCCACCGCGTCGCATCCCATCGCCCGCCAGCGGTATCAATTCATTTTCGCTTAGCGTTCTTTCTGACTTTTTTTCATTTTGCTCGGCTCCTCAGGGTCGTAGCGTGATATTACATAGCCTATAACCTTCCTCAAGAATTGGGTTATCAAATGCAAAACCAATTTTACAAATCCGACTGGTAGTTCCGGAGATTACGCCCTACATACAAACTTACCTCTTTATAATATTATATAAGGTATAGATATTTATTTATGACAAACACGTAGCTAATCTTCACAATTATGATTTTTATTTTGTAAATGTTTAATTACTTTATCTGTTTTTGAGTATCGAACTTATTTTCATTCAAGTTTTGAACATTTAACGTCGTCGTTCCGTGAGAGATAACCGAAAGTTTTATCAACGTATGTGCTTTTACTGAAAATTAAATATTTATAGCATTAGCGTACCCGACATAAAAAAAGCCTCTGGAGGGCTAGGCTAGACGAATATCTATCAAAAAACAAGTCTTCTATTTGACTAACTTCTTGTTCTGACCGTAGGTATTGCATTAAAAATTATCCAATTTTATTAGCGGAGTTATTACATAATACAATCAATAGTATAATATAATAATAATATAGGTAAAGAAACAATGTGAAGTTCAAATTAGTTTCAGTTTATGTAAAATTACAGATTTCATGTTATTTTTTTTTTCGGAGTCTTTTATGCTTATGAAACTGTACTTATTGCCGGAAGGATCATCCCGTACTACATTTTGGGTTTCGTTCTGGTCCGTTTTACACCAAGGGATTATTATTACACCAAAGTATTTAATTAACACATGTAACAAACGACAAGATTCTTAAATTAATATTCAAATTAACACCTGGGAGTTATTTCACAACTCAACAAATAATTGCCTAAAAACGGCAACATAGGTGATTCATCGTGATTCATTACTTTTGTACGGATCGCGCTCTGCGCCAACTTTTTATATGACTAGTTATTTCGGCAGTATTCGTACGGCCCGGATAGCTCAGTCGGTAGAGCATTGGACTTTTAATCCAAGGGTCCAGGGTTCAAGTCCCTGTTCGGGCGACCAACATTTTGAATTCTCTATTATTTCCCGAAGCAGTTTTGTAGTATTATTCATATTTGTATGGTAATAAAACAATTAAGCATAAAACAAGTTTTCGAAGAATGGAATGTCTTCAAGGTCGCATTTCGATGTGTTATCATTCTCCGTTTTTTTGCTACAAGATCCACAAAAAAATAATTGTTTATTTTATCAAAGTAAGTGTAATAAGTACCTACCTGGTAATAAATACCTAATTAATGTGGTTTATTTAGTTCACAGGGAAAGCAAGATGTTTAGCAACAAGATTTCCTAATTTTTTTTAGCTTATCATGTTATTGGTGGTTCTTACGCATAATAAATAAATATTATATAAATTATATTTTGTGAAATATTCTTTATATAATAATGATGTGGTCCATCTTAGCTCACTCTCCTTGAATATATTTATTTTATGGAAGATTCGGGACTTATAAAAAGTACTCTGTGATTCGGGATTCCGCGTGGAGTGCGCAATGCATAAAAAACGATATAATGTATTGTATCCTTCGAGGATCAGTTTTTGTTAAAGTTTACAATAGAATACGAGTTATATTCCCAGCCAACACTCGACCGATTTGGGCATTATATAGGGGTTATTGTACTGTCGTTAGACCTTTTGTGTATTTGGAGGCAAAAGGAATACAGGTAAGTTAGTGACTTACCTTAAAATCGTTAAGATTCGTTAAGATTTATTATTACTATTTTAAACTTAATATAAAATATTATATATAAAAATAAGTAGTATACAATAATATATTTATTAAAATTAAGACGGACAGTTCTTAGTCTTAATTTTAAAATTTTAGTTTAGGATCACTAAATACTCCAATTTTTATAGTTTATGGGTCTAATTGCCATCTTGAGCAAGCGTATTGATCAATACTCGAGCCTTCTCTGTATGAGAATGCCTTCGCCATGCAGTAGGAAAATAATAGGCTGTTATTATTATTGGTCTATTTGACCGCCTCATAACTTATAACTAAAAATTACCTAAGTAAAAGGTACTATAGGTTAATACAATAATTTATACAAATCTATTCAAATACTAGAACGAAAATCTTTATTTATTTTTAATAATATAAGGATCAAAGTTCAGTTGAATGTTAAAAGCAAAACCAGTGCTTTAAATTAGGATGCCTAATTGGAGCCGAGTACTAAGGTCTCATTTTATACGTGCCTCTGAATAATGAAATGAGTCGACGCGGGCTATTAGGACCGGCCAGGTTGGGTTTATAAATTATGGATTAAGGTAATTCTTTAGGTAAACTGTAGGTAACTGAGGCATTCATTGTGCTGGTTATGTTTCACTGGGTTGTTAACTGATTATATTTACTGGGTCTTTCGGTTTCGGCTGTATTTTTGACCTCTTATTTTAATAATTCAAGTTAACAGTAAGTACAAATTTAGCTGTCGATTTTGTTTTTCGATAGTTCAAGATCATCTTCTTAATCTATTAATTAAACTAATTTCTCCTATAAGATTTAATATAGGTTAGAAATCTTATGGTATAATTGGTCGAGTATTTTTAAAATAGGTTGGTTACCAAATTAGTATTCCTAATGATGGCCAAGTACTTAGATCTCATTTGAACGTGCCTTTGAATAATGAAATGAGTCGACGCGGGCTAATAGGACCGGTCAGGTTGGGTTTATAAATTATGGAATAAGGTAATTCTTTAGGTAAACTGTGGGTAACTGAGGCATTCAGTGTGCTGGTTATATTCCATTGGATAAGATAAAGGTAAACAAGAATGTAAACATTCTTGTTTACTCATTATACCTTTTTGGATTTCTTTTTTACTTTTTTAGTAGTTTAGTAAGTAGATATAATGAGTAGAAATGTTGTTATATTGTAAAGCAGTTTTATTTTTGTTCGGGAATGTGATTCTTTAGATTTATTTAGGTATGCAAAAAGTTTATTGTAGCATCCCAAGCTTGCTATCTAATTGCGTAACACATTTTCGTAAGCGATTAAGACTAATCTGTTTCATTTTGACAGTTCAAAAACATTCATTGCGTTATTTACGATGTTGAGCAGATTTTTTTTCGAACTTATGAAGCAGTGGATTAGCAATCTGTTTCAAAACTATTCAGATTGTGAATGATGGTGTATTAAGCATTAAGGATGCAGGTACCGGAGAACTGAGTGTAAGTAAAATAAATACAGCAGCAGATACATACACATTTTCTTATAGGTAGCCTTGCGGGTATACCAGCGAACAGTTGTACTAAAATCAAAATTAATTCAGGATAAGATTGTGTTAAAAAAAAGAAAGTATGAAACAAGAAATACCCATTCAAACTTTTCAACTACAGTATTTTCTTTGAAGTTATTAAATTCTTTATTTTAAAGCTATGTTGTCACAAGAAAGCGGTTAGCATTTTCATAAACTAAGTAGGGCACTCCGTATAGTCCGCAGCAATTCGGCGAAGGCCGAGGTCACAACAGTTTCAAGACAAAGCCGTCTGTGACAAGGTCAAGATGACTGGCTGGAGAGAACCCTCGGCTACTTCGTTTAGCACCCACTAACACTATACTAAATGTTTGGGTTTCGAAGGGCATTAAATACGGGTATTGATTAGGCTTATCTATCAATGAGGGTTTTCTGAAATGACGTTCACTAGGTGGTAATCACTGAGACGTCAGGTCCAGGCACCTGCCAAAATTGTCAAAGCGCATAGATTTTCTTTATTCGTGACTGAATGATGCATGAAGACCTTTTGTTAAAGTGGCGCCAACTAGTGTCGTGAATTTTCATGAAAAACCCTCATTTACTAAAATACAAATATAAAATGTTTCTTGTATCATATAAAAACAATAGTAGGTACCTATCTAAGTAGGTACCTTTTCTGCTTGGTTCTTATATGATTACAGATCTTGATCTACAGTGATTTCTTCATCACAGAAGGAACCTTCTAAAGCACACTAGTAGTACTTAATCATAACATAGGAAAATAAAATAAAACTTTCTACGTTTCTATTATAGGGAACCTCTATTAATATACCCACTACTTTAGTAAAACGCAGAGGTTCTACGAAATCTCATTTACTGGAAAGAACGCCCAACGAACGGTTATCTACCTTATTTACTTACCTGGAAATCGTAGGGAAATTGTATAAAAGGAGGCGAGTTTTTCGGACCGTAAACGCACGAACAGACGCCATATTTTTGGAGAACTATGAGGAAGAATGAAATTGGATTCCCGAAAAGAACAATGAATGTGTGATGAGTTCATAAGTACCTATCTATATTCGATAAGTGTCGTTTATACTTATTTGTTCTCGTTTGTTTTCGAACCTGACATCCAGCAATAACAAGTTTTTATTATGTGTAGGTAGTGCAAGTTACGTAACTTACCTACAAACCTACTTAGTATATAGTAAATACGCTGTTTTCCAAGAACTGCTCATCTGCAGTTCTATGAAAATATCGTATTTACAGTTTTGTAGTTAACAAGAAACAGACCTCTTTTTTCATAAAAATAAATGAGGCGGAATGTTGAAGTAAAGAGTTGTCGTCAGAAAAACTTCGTTAAGCGTAACGAAGTTAAGAAGAATACAATTATATTCCTGAGGACGACAGCGTAACTTAATTGTTTTATCTACACTACAGCCGATTCATTCTGTAACAATCTCACCGTAAAAACTTATGTGAAGTGAGCTTAAAGTGAGCTGTCAATAGTGTCAATCCCTAGCATCAGCCTGTCTATTCTGTTAAAATCTCACCGTGAAAACTTAAGTGAAGTGAGCGTGAAGTGAGCTGTCAATAGTGTCAATCCCTAGCATCGGGTGGACTGACAGCTCACCTCACCTAAGTTTTTACGGTGAGATGGTTACAGAATAGCACTGCAGGTGGAATTACAGCTCAAGCTCACTTCAACTATGTTTTCACAGCGTGATTTTTACAGAATAGATCGGCTGATCTATCTACCGTCGCCGTGCAGTGTAAACCTCGGTAATTGCAATAAACTTGGGAAGATAAAAACTGTCTGAAAAATCGCTGCCATCAAATTGAAGTTCTCCAAAGTTCTCATCAATAGAATAGATGGCATTAAAGCATGTTAGAGCTGTACACGTTTGTTCTAAATATGCATTAATGGCGTTAAAAGGCGCAAAATAGGCTTTATATACCTATGTGGGTAAAGACAACAGAGTATTGTAGTTACGGGACCTATCGTTCTATATTGTTCTATAAATGCACATACGAGAAGGCGGTGGATTGTGAAACACTGGGATTGGCAGGCCTATTGATAGATCCATCCTATGTTAAATCTATTTTTAACCCCTGACGGAAAAAGAGGGGTGTTATAAGTTTAACGTGTGTATCTGTGTATCTCTGTTCCCTCACTTCCCTCGTACCTCCCAAACGGCTGAACAGATTTTGATTATTATTTTTTTGTTTGAAAGGTGTCCTGATCGACAGTGTTCTTAGATACAATTCAAGAAAACCAGTTCAGCCGTTTGAAGATTATCAGCTCTTTTCTAGTTGATGATTGGATGTGCGCATCTTCCACAGGTCTGATCGATTCGAAATGTAGTATTCTGTTACTTCAATGATATTAGAAGACCCCCTTTCATTAAACCATACAAGAAACGTATTTTATCGGCGTTTTTGCTCGATATTAATACTGTACGGAACCCTTCGTGTGCGAGTCCGACTCGCACTCTTGGCTGGTTTTTATTTGATCATCTAAAACACGAATATTGCCAACAATATTCCCAATAGACGTAGACATATTTAGTAACCTATTCCGCTTAAATATTCCTAAAGAGTCATAAAATACCCTTTAAGTAATCGACACGTGTTTCACCTCTCAAGGAGGCATCCTCAGGATGACAATTACCTTGTCGCGAACCCGAACAGGAGGTGTTGCCGACACGTCTATTGTATATCTACATCTATATATCTAAGTCTATTGTATTTTATCATACATTTCCGCCAAGTCACGCCTGAATCAATTAACTAACAATATTTCCAACTAACTTATCCTATGTATACCTCATTAACCATTCTGCCTTCTTTCCAGAGCACCACAAAACAAAGTCCGTCCATAACAGTCGATGGGATCTCCACGTATCCCGGGCTGGGGTTCGGCCCCATGGGCCCAGTGGTACCTGTTCCCGGCGAGCCCCCAGGGACCCAGCTACGTCAGCACCAGGACACCACCACGAATCTACCGAGCACGGAGAAGCCAGAGAAGAAGATCAAGAAACTCGTCATCGCCGCCTTTGAGTTCCATCGGGTCGAAACGCCGTTCTTGATAGGATTATGGATTTTCTTCGCAAGCTTAGCAAAAATTGGTGAGTTAACTTTTTACTTAGTCCGTTCATCAACTTTTTGTTTATATAGGTAGAATCAAGTGTAAACTTCATCTTTCTGCTATTGTTAAGTTTTTCGTGGTAACGTGCATTCGTTGTTAAGTGTTTCGTATTAGAAAATCTACGGGGACGTGTTATTCGGTGTTACATTTTTCTAAGTCACATAACACACTCGAAAACACGTAATTTTCTTCCCATTTGCGATATCTTATACGGTTAGTTTTTCCTTGTTTTATTAAGAAGATTTAACTGACATTATAGGTAAAGCATTCCGCACGCAATGTTCAGATTCAGTCGATTATACGGACCACTGCGAGACACGCATCTTAGTTCCGACTCTAAGTAGGAGCCAGGGATTCAACACGCAGACACATTATTTTCGGAAATGCTTGTGTCTTTGAATTTACGGCCAGTATTATACCGAAATAAAGCATTTGTCAATTTCATGGATATACCTTAGGTAACTGGTACCTGTTGGTCTTATTAACCGTTGCAGTTGAGAATATGAAGACCTTTGCCCAGCTGCTGTCTATGAGGATCGCTGCAACCATTTTTAAAGAATTTGGAGATAGGGACATAAATAAATTAAAGAGCAAGGAACGTTAAAGTTTTACTTTTCAATTACCACCATACAGAACGCGTAACATGACCACCAGGCAGAACATATATACCATATTACCACAGATTTTTTCAACGGAAGAATAGACAAAATCATAATCTGTCATTTTGTCTATTCTCCCCTCGACAAAATCCCTTCCTACGGTGGTCATGCTACGCGCGCTGCAAGCTGTAGCCATTGGAGCAGCAATAATAATGAACAACCTATAAAAGGAGGTTTGTATTAGTGGGGTTAATTAACTCGGGCGACGTGGTATTGATTTAACAGCAGAAGGGACGGACTGGAATTGACTGGTTAATGGAAATAATGAAATATATACAGGATTAGTAACGGATTGACACTACAAATGTTAGACAAATAGATAGATGCTGCTCTTGGAAAAAATAAGCAGGATGTAGCAATGATTTCCATTATGTAAATAAAAGTGGTGCTTCCGATTATTATAAAGTGTTACTGTAGAGACTGGAAGCAGACATGATTTTTTTTTTAAACAAAGACTACCAATTAGAACAATAAATTCAGCGTTGATTATGTTTAAGCAGTTTCATCTTAAACGTCAATTTACAATATATGAAGCTTACTGCATACAACTGAGTGAAAGCTTATTAATGAAGAAGTCATAATAACAAATACATGAAACACTTCTTCGCCCTTGTACCACTTTTTCAGTCTGTTCGCGTATGTTCCCCTGAATTTTCCAACATGAATAGGTACTTGCTTACCTACTTGCAAATCAGAGGTTTATTCGAAGCCTCGAAGGTGACGCAAACTGGGCCAAGTGGTGTTTTGCCCGTAGCTGTTTACTTAGGAATTTAACTTAGTATACCCAACCTCTTGCCTGGTTATGTGAATACTTTAACTTTTTATAATATAAAAGGTGTTTGTTTTGTGTATTAGGAAAATTCTAGCCATCTCACTCCTAGTGATGTTAGGTAAGGTTTCAAAAAAACCAACACCAATTTTTACCAATCAGGTCTGCGATAATCTACGCAGACAAACACGTATTCAGATATTTTTGGTTAGTTGTGTGTATAAAAATTATTGACAAGCATCTGATCAGATATTAATGAAGTAATGAATGTGCAGATATTAATGGTAACTTCTAGTGTAAGGAAGTTATTGACATTTTAAATTGTTCAGAAGTATTTGGTCACCTTCTCTGCTACAATATATCTGACGGTAACTGTACCTACCTTGTGTGTTAATAGTTAGAAACCAATTTATGAACACCCATCTCTAACGAATCTTATCTAATGAAAGTCTGCGGAATTCAGAGTGTACCAGAAACAGAAATCAAATATTATCTCGCAACGATTTGAATGCATTACATCCAAATCATTGCTTCAAATATAGTTCCAGTCAACACAGTAGAATTAATATACTGACAACTGCTCTACAAGTCGACAACATAACTGAAGCCACTGGACAAGTTAACTTGCTTGCGGCATTTGCAAATTGAGAAGTTAGGCAAGATCAGTAAGGCTTCCTGCCCTGGAACGTGGCGGTGACCTACATTCGATGTACAGTAGCTTGTGTAGCGTAGCAGCAGCTTTCTTTTACTTATTACTTACACTGATTTATTAGAATATAATGAGTGCCAACCATGAGAAATGGAGGAGCTCGTGGCTAAGTAATAATAGCCGCACGGGTCGATCCATCAGGTTAAGCTGCGCTTGCCGGGGTTGATCCGTGGATGGGTGACCATCTTTCGATACCTCCGTGCTTCGGAAAGCACGTTAAGTCGTTGGTCCCGGCTTTCATTCGTGGATCTTTGACAGTCGTTACAAGTCGTCAGAAGCCCGAAAGTCTGACAACCAGTCTTACCAAGGGGTATCGTATTACCTAGTTACTGGGTTGTGGAGGTCAGATAGGCAGTCGCTCTATGTAAAATACTGGTATTCAGCTGCATCCGGTTAGACTGGAAGCCGACCCCAACATGATTGGTTAAAGGCTAGGCAGAATGAAAAAAAAAAAACCATGAGAAATGATGTAAAAATTAAACAAAAAATAAAAGTTATAAAAACTGCTACGACAAAAACACCAAATAAAAAGGTAACACAACAAGACATCACAGACAACAACAAGACACACGTAATCAGAGGGGCAATTCCCTTATTTTTTAAGAACGTTCACATTCGCATCTCATTCGCAATCTGTCAAAAATACAAACAATTTACCAATATTTTTGACAAGTTTGACAGATTGCGACTTGAATGTGAACGTTTTTTAAGCACGAGAATTGGCCTTCTGTTCTATGTATGTCCTACCACGTGTGACTCCGGACTCTGTGATGTCTTGTTGTTTTTATTTGGCTTTTTTGTTGTAGTTGGGTTTTAGTTTTTATAACTTTATTATTTTTATTTGAATAAATTGGGGGTTATGATATATATATATATTTGAAATGTGCTAATTATGCCCTTTCATTGGATACCCAACATGGCATCATTAAAAAATTTTTTTTTAGTTCATGACTTTTGTCCTCTAGAGAGTCTATGTTCAATTTAATGTGGCGTCACATCTATAGGCTATAGGAATAATTATGAGTGCTGATTTTACACTCTAGGCTTTTGATGACACAACGTATCCAAAAAGTCAAAATCACTTTGCTTTTTAAGAACAATAACTCGTTTAACCTCAGTCCGAAATAACGCTAACGACTCATCCTAAGGCCTGTGTTCACCAACATTCAAACCACCGGTTACGTATTAAACAGTTGGTTAATACAAATTTCCTAAGGAATATATTCCTTAGGAAATTTGTATTAACCAACTGTTTATAACTGTTTGTAAATCAGTTCTATATAATATATATATTATATAGAACTGATTAAATATCTAAACAGTTGATTTAAATTTTGGTGAACACAAGGCTTAATGAACGCTATCCCAGTGAGTTCAGCTCGAAACTTCGTTACTCAGTCCGAATCATCGAATAAGTTTCGGGTATCATTGTTTTGTTTCCGTAATCGTTCACGGACTGGTCAAATATGCCAAAATAAAATCAACGGAATGAATGACGAACCTATCAGTATTGGGGTGCCCTGAATACATGGTTTTGTAGTTTCATTACCTTAATAGGATTAGAGTGATGTGGGTGGCTGGAGTTATCCGGGATAGCATTGTATTGTAGCAGTGCATGGATTTGGGCTATCGTTTCTGGGTATATAGGACATAATCTATAATAGGATAGAGTGTAAGTGCATAATCTTTGTGCCTATACCTAAATGTTTTTCTAAAAACATACCTACTTACATAAAAACATACATAGACTGCTAAAATCATAACCCTTCCTTTTGGCTTTGCCGTAGTCGGGTAAAAAGACACGTTTTTAATTAATTTTAATTTAAAAAAGGCAAAAATGTTTATTTTCAATCATAAAAACATAATATTGGTAACCACCGTAGGCAAACACGATACAAAACTTTTCTTATTAAAAGAAGACACGTTTTTAAATAAGTGATCCAATATCAAAGACTTTTTTTCGAATTTTCAGCATACAAACATTGTTCTACACGATACACTACTTGAAGAAACCGGCTACAGTTATTCATTAAGACGGTTCACACACTAATGAATTACGAACAACGTTACTTATTCTAGATTTCCTCCTTCGTTTCACAGAAAACATCTTTCGATATTTGCCCTTTAGAAAATGTCTTCGAGATTTAACTAGAAAGGTTTCCGATTTATTATCTTCGGACTGAAGAGGCTGACGCTGTTCTATGGAAGAGAATGCTGTGATATAAGCTGATTTGGGCGTAAATCCAGTTGCTGGTCGGCGTCCGAGCGAGACGTACGTTGATTGCTGGCCGTGCGACGGACATTCTGAATCAGGGTCCATGGAAATGGAATTCATTGACGCTGTCGAGAAAGATTGTTCCACTTCAGATAGCGGACTGGTATACTTATCCTCATATCGCAAAGTGTGAACGTTTGTGTAGTAGTTCCCAATTTTAACATCAACAAAATCAAATGAGTTACTTGAAACTTTAGATTCCAATACAGAATCATTAGGAGAATAATTTTTATTTCTGAACTGACAACCGACATCTCTGATAAATATAACGGTTTCGTCATTCGCATTTTCGTTGGATTCATTACAACATTTGCAATTTGAAGAATGAAATTGACATGACTTATTGGATCTAGTAAACTGTTCCGTAAAACATGTGTTATTAGGAGATAGTAGGCAAGGAGAAAATGTACTAGCACAAGTTGGTTTGTTCGAATGTAACATAAAAGGAGTATTATAATCGTTTAGAAACTCGCACGCATTCTGCACTCGAGAAATCATGTTGATTGGATGGTTCATTGTGGTTGCGAATGAGTCGTGTTGACATACAGGGACAAATTTGCATCTCGGAATATGTGGACAGTCAGTGGTTTCCAAGTCCTCGACAACTTTATTTGTTGTTTCTTCGTAATGTAGATTTTTGGAAAATGGTACACATAGTGGTATGTTAACGCATCGAGGGCGATGTAAGCAAGGAGGGATATATTCGCAGTTATTTTTCAAAACAGTTGCTCTTTGACAAGAAGGCACGACCGTACAAGGTGGATGATGCCTACACGCTTTAGTTATTCTTATGACGCGTGGTGTTGATTTAGCAACAGAATTTTTATTGACGCATTTCTGATTTATATTATAAAAGTTATCAGTTGGTAGTATTTGACAAACGGGTAATAATTCACATCGAGGATTATGTAGACATAAATCGCCATCTTCCATGGTCTTGCTTCTGTGAGTGTGTGGTGAACTACTACCTCTGCATGCGTAAGCAGTGGTGGATGATATTTCCTCGCTTCGAAATATCGAAGAGCGTTCATAATTCAAGCTTTCTTCTTCTTCTGTAGTACTAAGACTGATTTCGACATCTACTTTCTCCTTGCAATTAGGACATACAATTTTTCGCAACTTTTTAGTAGGCTTTAATTTATTTTTTGCGCTTTTATTAACATTGTTTTTATCAGCAACAATCAGTACGTCCTTTTTATTTGCGATCTGTATTAGCACGTCGTTTTTTTTGTTAGGAACAGTCACTTCGATCATTTTTACTAAACTTGTGTTCGTTGGCTTATCTTCCATAACAAGATCACGTTTATTCTTTTTACTTTTGTTAGTCTTCGCATCTTTGTTTTGTACTGGCACAAATTTTGGAGTACTCGTTTTTTGGTCAACAATTGTCAAGGACTTACTGTTTTTTGCTAATTCAGTTAGAGATTTTTTATCCGTGCAAGGACAAGCATAAGAAAATAACTGACATGGACAGGGGTCGTCCGTGCGCTTACCTCGTTCTTTCTTCTTTGCCTTCTTCTCTTCTGGGATGGGTTTGGTGTACTCTGTGCGATATTTTGAATACGACCAAATTTTTTGCCGTCTGTTAGACAAGTCTTTGTAATAGTGACTTCTTTGGTGTGCCTTTGCATAATCATCGTCTCTTAAGCAGATATCAGAAGAAAGCCTTGAGTGCTTTTTCTTTACTTTCTTAGTATTTACTTCAATACTATCTCGTGGCAACAGTTTTGGGTGCATTTGAGTAGAACACTCCTGAACAATAGCAGTGGATGGCCCACCAAAAACGTTAAAAGGTGCAGGCATTCTCATCACTTTCATAAAATTCGCATTTGATGCACTGGGTTCAGTGAAACAATGGAATGAGTGTCTCTTAGCAATCTCATCCAAATCACAGAATATGGTACTCGTAGAGGGTATAACAGTTTTGCAGCTGTTATCGTTAATCATAGGATTGTAATTTTCAGACACTACGTATTCATAATCTAGGGCTCGTTTGGGTGACTCCCCGCATGCAGCAGAATACACTGAATAACCTTTTGCTGGTTTATTGAGGCCCGTCTTATGAACAAAATTACCGTATGATGACATAGCTCCAATTATATCGTAAATACTGGAAAAAGATTTAGTATGAAGAAGCTTCTTGAGCTTCGGATTAGGCATTTTTCAATTTAAATAGTTTTCTTGGTGTTTGACAAAACTATAGAATGTTGTGATTGAGTTTGGTAAAATTTCATACCCATTTATATGAATAACACTTTGTTTCCCATCACAGAAATATTTTAATTTTACATGTTTTTAACATTTTTCATTTACATTAAATGTCATGAACTGACAAATTCATGGCAAAACCAAAAAGAATGTAATCAACAAGAAGATTCGTTGTGACAGTTTATGAAACTTTTTCAGCCCGGTCATAAAATAATATTATTTTCAGTCAAGTCAGATTTAAGATGGATTGATATGTACATAATTTTATGTCTTTGTTTTTATTGAATTAGTAAGTATACAAGATGTAGCAGAGAGGTGTGAAAAGAGTCCTCGCTGCGATATGGACTAATTGTATGGGTAAATAGTACCGACCATAACAGAGCATTAATTATAGCCCAAAAGAAATGTGTTCGAGCTATTCAGGGCATCCCACCGGACGTATCTTGTCGACGAACATTTAAAAAACTCGGTGTGCCACCACTACCCTCACTATATCTATATGAAACATGTATGTTTGTACGGAAACCCAAAGATCTATTCAGAACAGCTGCAGAGGTAAGCTCTAGGAATCAACGCGTTTTTGGACAGCCCACGCGTTTCTATGGCCTACCCTTGCCCACCATTCTGTCACAGCTTTACTCCATCGGTACAATCATAATGGAAGACTTGTTTTATGGAATCCCTCGATTAACAAAGTATAGTAAAAGCTATGTAACTGTATTAACAAATTACCATGTAAACTTAAATTACTAAATAGCTATTTTAAATTCATTTGTTTAAATGGCTAAATGATAATAATTTTTATAGCATTAAGGAATACTTTGAATATAAGATGTCTTAATCATTTTGCATGCTTTAGTCTTATGCAAAACATGTATGATTTCATCCTTAACTCATGTAACACCTTTGTATACCATGTTTTAGGCAATTAAATAAATAAATATAAAATAAAGGGCAAGGTGCTACAGACTATCAACTGGTACCAACATAGTATTCTAATATTATCAGTCAGTGTAGGTACATTGAAGTTTTGTATTGGACGAGACGACTGTTTTTTTTTTGGCGATTATGATCTTGGTCACATGGAGAAAATTGTTCAGTTTGATGGTCTGTTCCACACCGTTAATTTTTACCACTCCCTTCAGACACCCTGTAGAATAATAAAATTAAAAGAAAAACTATTAAACGGCTAGTGTGACCTGTTTAACGCACCTTAAATTGCAATTAATAAACATGTCAGTCAATTTATATCCTACATTTGTTCTAGGTTTTCATATGGCACCGAAGTTGTCCAAAATGTTTCCTGAGTCCTGTCTGCTGATATTCGTCGGGGTATTGATCGGGGCGTTGCTGCTGGGCACGCACAGTGTGCACGTGCAGCCTCTGACGCCAGACACCTTCTTCCTCTACATGCTGCCTCCCATTATCCTGGACGCCGGCTACTTCATGCCTAATAGATTGTTTTTTGATCACCTTGGGACAATTCTCTTGTTTGCCGTTGTTGGGACTGTGTTCAACACCCTGACTATTGGTAAGTGGATTTTATAGGCATGGTTCTTAAAATCTAGATCCTACTTTTTTAACTCAGTCCCTGCTATCTAATTGCGTAAAACGTTTTCGTAAACGATTCCGACTAATCTGTTACATTTTGACAGTTCCACAACATTCATTGCGTTATATACGTTGTTGAGCATATTTTTTTCGAACTTATGAAGCAATGGATTAGCAATCTGTTTCAAACCGATCCAGATCTATCACAAGATCGTGTATTACGCAATTAGGGTGCAGATCACTTAATTCTTTACTTCCATGCTGATATAACAGTTACCTATCCTTATTTTATCTTTCATTGTATGAGGAACAGCGAATTCTGAGCCTCTTAAAATTGAGTGAGGTCGAATTTTGATGCTAGCATTACTATTGTTTTGTTCACAGGGGCGTCCCTATGGGCTTGCGGACAGACTGGGATGTTTGGCTGCACCACTCCACTTTTAGACATGCTTCTATTCTCGGCACTGATATCCGCCGTAGACCCAGTAGCTGTGCTAGCTGTTTTCGAGGAAATTCATGTCGATGAAGTGCTTTACATTGTAGTTTTCGGCGAATCTCTTTTGAATGACGCGGTCACCGTTGTTTTGTATCACATGTTTGAAGCTTACACGTGAGTACTTTCTTAGCAAATGTTATTATAACATCAGAGAAATTAATTGTTAGTAAAATTATCTACCTACCTACTTCAATTGTCCGTAGGTATATTCAAATCACAACTGTCACACCGCGTCCTAACCAAATGCTACAGTCGCGCCAGTACGCGGTTCGACGCGATCGTTCGTATGAATTTTACCGCACAAACGCATTTGTACGCGCATTGATCGCGCGACTATGTCAGAATATTTATATTCAAATAAAAGAGCGCGACGATCGCGTACTCGCGCGACGATCGCTTTTGGTTAGGACACGGCCTTATTATTTGACCGGAGTTTGTTAATCTGCTTAAAAAGTAATTTCCTTGACTGCACAATTTTGATCTCGAAAATGTTCAATGAGTAATTGACGATTTTTTTTTCTCTCCCTGATAGTGAAATGGGTCCATCACATCTTGAATACACGGACTTCCTTGCTGGCCTCGCCTCTTTCCTGGTGGTGGCAATTGGAGGCACGTTTATCGGAGTCGTGTGGGGCTTCGCCACAGGCCTCGTCACCCGCTTTACGAACGAAGTCAGGGTCATCGAGCCAATCTTTATCTTCGTTATGGCTTACTTGGCGTATCTGAACGCCGAAATGTTCCACATGAGTGGTATACTAGCGTAAGTTACCTAATCTTCATAACTAAGCAAGCCGTTAAACCTGAGTTACCTACACTTGTTTAACTTAGGCTCTAATCTGCCATAGCATTTTCATGGGTTATTATTAAAGAGACTCTCGTTGGTCTTGTGGTCGCAAGCGCTACTGCTGAACATGATGACCTGGGTTCGATTCCCAGGTCGGCAATGTTTTATTGGGTTTTTCCATCTGGAATTTCTTAGTAGTAGCCCGGTTACTGGCAATAGGCTCGCCCCCTATTACATGGGACTTAAACATAACTGGTGAAATGTGGATGTACCTACTTTATATGGGTACACCTCTGCCTTACCCTTCGGGGAAAAAAGGTGTGATGTTATGTTATTGTTGTATGTAAGTCCTGTTCTACTACTGAAATTAATAATTAAGTCTTACAATCTGAAATAACGTACCGTCAAGTGCATAAATACCTTACAGTTACGCAAAATTCAAAAGGTGTTTCTCTCGTGAAAATACCTGTTTCAAAATGGTATGGTTTCGTTATTTCTATTTTTTATAATTAATTGATTATATTGTATTTTAATAATCTGTTTTTTTATTTAATACTTCTGTGTAATGTTCACCTAGTGGCACTTTTTTACCCTATCTTAATCTTGTTAACATGCGGATAATGTAGTGGGCTGCAATATTGTTAATATTACTTATGACCGTATTATTGTTATTTGTAAACATTTTTATTTTGTAGCTGTTTATTGTCCCATAATAAAATAATAATCAATCAAATACTATGTTCGTAACACCATAAAATATGTATGAATACTTAAGGAGAATCGCTTTTGAATCATGTGTAAGTGTAAGGTATTTATGCTCGTGACTGTACCTACTTCTTTATCAAAGTCAAATAATTTATTTTCTCTTCACAAAAATGGCAGACAAGCTCACAAAGTATGTATGTTACACTAGTTTGTGAGAGACTGTTGTCTGCACTAGGAAGATCTGTATAGCAGATCACCAAGGTCCCACCTCACGGTATGTCACCTAAAACGTTATGTTTTCAGTATAACATTCTGTGGTATAACAATGAAGAACTATGTGGAAGGAAATATATCCCACAAATCGCACACTACTATAAAATACACCATGAAGATGTTGTCTTCTTCCTCGGAAACCATCATCTTCATGTTCCTCGGAGTCGCCACCGTAAATAACAACCACGACTGGAACACGTGGTTTGTGTTACTGACCATTGTCTTCTGCTCAGTTTTTCGAATAATCGGTAAGTAACAACTAAATACCTTCTCTACAAATTAAAGACTAATGCTCGGTTTCTGAGGTCTTTAGATAAAGATAAAATCTATCTTTCTAAACTAAGTCCTTGTCCGTATGTTCAAAATGTTAAGTGTCAAGATATCGAACCATTAGAACTATCAAATAGATAAATAAACTCAAGTTTAAAACAGAAACCAGGGGCCTTATTATGAAGTATTAATGCCATCATTATTCCACTGCGAAAAAAGGATGGTGCTATCGGCCTTGTATAGCTCCGTCTGTCTATCACACTGGAAAAATGGTGACATTAATACGTCATAATACGGCCTCTGGTATACGATGTTGGCTCGTTTCAAAATCAAGTAAGTAATTAGCTCCTAAATCATAACCAAGAATTGCCAAAACACAAAACAACTTGGAAAAGTAAATAGTTATGAACATAAACAAAGCGACGTAACACGATGTGGGTCACGTGTGAACTGTGACCGGAAAATGCCCGTCAAACTTCAAGGCTTCATCTGCACGTGTCGCCCTCCGAACTTTCTATTGCCACAGAAACATCCGTTGTATTTCTTAATGAGTTTTGCCTTAATAGATTGTTTTCCCTACCGAAAAAAAAAAAAAAGAACGCACGTGTATATTTATGTAAATGTAGTTAATGTGATTTGTATTTAATAACCGATCTTGAACTTCCCGTTAAACAATCAGGCAGATAATTTCACAAATGTTCATTTGATTTTTATCAATTAGATTATGGCTATCCAGACATTGAATTAGGGGCCCTTAGTCTACTAATTTATAAACATTACAATGGTTTCTCAATGATGAGTTTTTGATTTATTGATGACAGATTTGTCATACAAAAACTGTCAAAAACTCACCATTGAGAGACCATTGTAACGTTTATAAATTAGTAGACTTAGGCCGCAGGACCCTTGCTGTTATAATATTCAGTGTTGGTCTTAATATGTCAAATTGAGGGTCTACGCCGTAGGCGCCTACGGCGTAGGCCTTAGCTTAGACTCTAAGCACGTATCATTTCATTCATTCGTAGAATTTTAATAGAGCCTTCGGAGTGCAACTGTGATAGGAATCACAGTATACTTCTAAGTATGTTTAATGTATTTATATCAATTGTTTCAGGTGTGTACATATTAAGTGCAATAGCCAACAAGTTCCGTTTGCATAAACTGAATAGGGTTGAAAAGTTCGTCATGTCTTACGGAGGTGAGTTGGTTATCTTGATTGTATACTTTGCTTTAAGTAAATGGTTCCAAATAACTGAATAACACATATACAACATTAGTTTTTGTTGACAACAAAATCAGCTGTTCCATACATTTTGTCGATTTAAGTGAACAGAAATGTATGGAACAGCTGATTTTTTTTCGCGATTTCAAGTTTGGTTCCATAGAAAAAGTTGTTCAAAATGATGAGTACAATGATCCCTTTTCGGGTTTAGTGTAAACAAAAACTAATGTTGTATAATTAAATTCACGTCTTTTTCCGGCTGCTACAGTCCATTGTACATTCTCTGTTTGAGAAAGTCAAAATACATACAGTTAGAATAAATTATATAACTTCAGATTGAATACTGAAAGTTACTATGTAACATCTCACTAGCATTATATCACCTTAGATTATAAAATACCTAGATGCTGACAGCTAGACGAAGTTCTAGAAATCTAGACTGTTTAGTTATATCTATGCCGTCTAGGCGCTTTAAATCCTTGGAAATAATGTACCCGCAGCACCCACGTGATTTTAAAGGTTGAAAATCTTCAGACATGCTCGCTTGCTGTATCGAATATTTTAACATTGAAGTTTTTGTACTACAATCAACTTTTTGAGCTATACAACCTTCTCCTGTATATTACTCATCATAATAACAAATGAAGCCAGTATAAAACATGGTGAGAACCCCATAAGGGTCCACAGGAAAATTGCCTATAAGGGATTAGAGATCGGAAAATGAGGTTGTAAACAATTTTCACTTCAATTCAATTCAATTTTATTCAGGAACAATTCACATTGTGTTTGAAATCATAAATAAATAAGAAAAACACAGTCATTAAAAGTACCACATTCATAATTACAATAAAATATACAAAATAACAAAAAAAATACAAATTAAACATTCAATACAATTAACTTCAACAGGTTCTTCCCTCCTGATCTTAAAATTCGTCCTTCAAAATGATTATCCTGTGGCATATTTAGAGCTTTATTTTTGTGTCTAGAATCATACAATATAAGTACAGTCACGAATATACGACTTACGCAAGATTGAAAAGCGATTTTTTTCTAAAGTATTGGTAGATTTTTATGGTGTGACAAACCTAGTATTTTATCAACTATACTGTTATGAAGCAACTTTATACTTTTACAAGAACGCTTTTGAATTTTGCGTGACTGTGACATATATTTATGATCGTGACTGTAATTCATTTACGTAAGTTTGTTCACTCTGTTTTTGCCGAACTATCAGACTAAAACAAACGTATGTAGGTAACATTTACTGTTCGATGTCCACCTTTATTTACATTTCCAGGTCTCCGAGGCGCAGTAGCTTTCGCTCTAGTTTTACTGATAGATCCTGAAGTAGTGGAACTGCAGCCAATGTTTGTCACCACCACTATAGCGGTGATATATTTCACCGTGTTTATTCAAGGGATCACTATAAAGCCTCTTGTAAAGATACTTAATATTAAAACTGCTGAGAAGAGGAAACCTACTATGAATGAACGGATTCATGAAAGGGTAAAGCTTTTATTTACCAGCTAGCGTTGTTGTAATCATGGGTATATCAATTCACATTCACAAAATTAACCATTTTCGTATATTTTTCAGTTTATGGACCATTTAATGGCTGGCGTAGAAGATATTCTCGGTAAACATGGAAACCACCACATGAGAGATAAATTTAAAAGGTTCGACAATCGTTTCATAAGGCCCTTCTTACTTAGAAACTATCAGGTAGGTAATTCTTTTGTTGCAACTTTGAACTAAGTTCAAGAATTACGGAACATATTTGGAACGTTAACTAATAACAAAACAGGACAAATTATTATTTCAGGGTGCAGAACCCAAGATTTTGGAGACTTATTCAAAGTTGGCTATGAAAGATGCGATAGAGTACATGCAAAGGAATGCGTCTACCATAGGGAATATATCTGGAGCCGAGTCTATGTCAGCCATATTCAAAAACTATACAAATGCCAATTTTAATGGAAGGTAATTTTTTACTAACTTTAGTTCTGGTAATTTTATTTCACTGAATGTTTTTCCTCTTTTTTGAAGCTCTTTGTTTCTTTCCAGTCCTAGTTTCAGTCAGTTAGACTCATCAACCTGGAACATAGACATGCAGGAATTGGAATACAATCCATCGAAAAAAGATCTTACGGATGCCAAGATACACCATCTACTTGCCGAAGAACTCTGCAAACCGTTTAGACGCGTATGTTTATTATATTTAAGACTACTTTATAATATAACTAGCGACCCGGTCCTGGTTCGCACGATTTTTAAGACTTGATACAACATCGAGATGTCTTAGTTATAAGTAACTTAAATAATAACGTAGTATACACATAAGCCTTCTGGAATAAATTCTCTAAACGATGGTAAAACCTCATTAAGATCTGTTGCGTGGTTAAGAAGAAAAACGCGGTCATACAGACAAACACGAAAAGTGACTTTCATTTATAATGTGTATAGATTATTAATTAGATTGTTAAATTGGTATTACTCATATACATGATAGCAAGTTATCCATAGGGAATCTCCTCTAAGATTTTTCTGGGTCAGAGCCTCCTGGTGAAACAATAATAATGCCTCTTAATCACACTTATGTCTGCTACTTTGCTCTTCAAAATAATAAACGCACTAGCATATATAGATAGATTTTCTTGGTATCATGAAATTAAATTGGATATACTTAGGTTATGGCTTAGACCAGGGGCCTAAATCTACTAAGTTATAAACGTTACAATGGTCTCTCAATGATGAGACATTTTTTGTATGGCAAATATATCTGTCAAAAACTCACTGACTTAGGCCCCTTTTTTTCTTTTTGGGTAGGAAATCATCAAATAACTTCTCCCGCTCTGGGCGGAGCAGGAGGGCGTGTCAGACTCTTACTGACTAAAACCCACCCGTGCCTATGTTGCCAGGGGCCACGGTATCCCTTTCGGACTTTCCCGCAACCCCAGCAGGCATCGGCCCTAAGACTTAGGCCCCTGAAGGCCAATTCTCGTACTTAAAAAAAAAAAAAAAACACATTCAAGTCGCAATCTTTCAAAAATGTTGATAAATTGTTTGTATTTTTGACAGATTGCGAATGACATTAGAATGCAAACGTTCTTAAAAATTACGGGAATTGCCAAAGAAACCAAACCTGATTAACAAACTTAGTTTAATAACGAAAAGTTATCTGGGTAAGTAGGTGAAGATTACTACAACCTACTTAGCAAAACGGAAGCCCTATTCGTAACAAGTTCACTTCGGTATAACACCATGCTGTTAGCTCTCATGCCTTGACCTGCATATCTGTAGGTCGGTCATCGATGGGAGTTCATTGAAATTAAAAGTTACTGCAGAAATGGGGTAGGCAAGAAAGGTCTGCGAACTATTAAAGTGAAGAACCTTGTTATGCCAAATCAACTAATCATACCTTGACCTGTATATCTGTAGGTCGGTCATCGATGGGTGTTTATGGGAATCAAAAGTTACTTCAGAAATGGAGTAGATCAGAAAGATCTATCTAACTTTAACATAGAGCTTGATTTACTAAACCCTCATCATACCTGGACCTGCATGTTGGTAGGTCGGTCATCGGTAGGAGTTCATGGGAATATAAAATTTGGTATTTACTTTTGAAATCGGGTAGTCAAGAAAGACCTATCTAACTATATCGTAAAGGATGATCTTCACCAAAGGGCTCGCATCGCATCGTATCGGAACGGATTTTACAATCTTTAAACGATATTAAATCGTGTACACAGTACTTAAAGTCTATATTACCAAGCTGCGCACTGCAGCTTGACCGCGGGCGTAACCGATCGGATCCTTTTGGCTGCAACACGGTAGGAATGAAACTATTTTAGTAGGCGCAGAAACGGATACGTTCGCAAGCGAGGGTACGGAGACGACTGTATGCCTTCATCCTGCATCCGTTCGTATCCTTTCCGATCCGATGCCATGCGAACCGTTTGGTGGAAATGTTCCTCTAGAGAGCTTTAGATACCATGACCAGCATACAACGGTAGGCCAGTCATCGATAGCAGAAAAGTTCCGTCGTAAAATGGGGTAGACAAGAAAGGGCTATACATTAAAATAACTATTAAATGCTATTCCATTGTGTAGCATCGTCGGCTGAGCTACAGTCGTCACGCGGTGAACGATCGCGACCTCGGCACGCAAGTCAATTACAAGACCCATATGAATATACGACGACGAGTCGGCGACAGGAAGCATCATCATAAGCGTAGTAAACGTGGAAAGCAGGTACGCATTAGTAGAAAAATCTTACTAACTACTTTTACTTTTACAAAGTTATTTTGAATGACATTTTGATGGATGTATAGGGAGTGGAAGAATAAATAGGAAAGATGGAAGGATTGTCTGAGGGAGGGGATGAAAAAAAAAGGAGTGAATATTATAGTGACGGCTGACAGCGACAGGCCTATCTATTGATAATAATTTATGTGACACATTACGTGTTATGTGTGAAATGTAGGTGAGCTTTTAGTGAAAATTTTCAAGCTGCATATAAGGTTCTGAAAATATCTTTTTTCTTCTTTTCAGGATGGGAAAAATCATGTGACTTTCCCTGAATTCCAGCAAAACGGTTCGGCCAAACAGTTCACGCACGGTAAAATAAAGTATTATAGATTAGGTACTTATTTATTCTTTCTTATTATCACGAGTGTCGATCGCATGCACGTGTGGGTTCAAGTATTATTTTGATTTTTGTTTATTTTCAAATACTATACATAATAATATGTATCAATGATCATTGTTAATTTACTTTGCAAGCACAAACGCTTCGTTCTACACTAGTTTAATGGAAATAAATGTATGTAAATAAATAAAAACAATAATTAAAATTATTAGAACATTTAGTCATAGCACATGTTTTTTTTGTTTTTGTATTGTCTGTGATTTGTGATATCAAACATTCCTATAAGTTTTTATTCCAAAATCAGTTTAAAAAATCTAAAAACTTTCAAATAAAATAGCAACAATAAAATACAACATTCATAGCTCTTTATTTAAAACATGAACCCCAAATCTTTCCATGAAACATATGGCAGTAATATCGTATTATTACAGACTACATAGACGAGGTTCTGCAGGAGGACGGCGACGAACGCGAGATAGGACCGCGACGCGAAGGTGACGACGGCGGTATAACTTTCACTGCCAAAACCCCGCGTAGGTATTCTGCATGACACTCCCTGAGTGACACACCGCCGTTTGGATTTGAATGGTAACATTGCTAACGCTAAATAACCCGACGTATTGTCTACTGGATCAGAAGCACTGTGTAGATAGAGCAAAAGATTCTGTAAGAGTAGCTAGACGTAAAAATTGTATCGGTATGTAATTGCATTTCAATGTCAAGTAAGTTCTACGAAGTTACGCCTAGTCAGGCGTTTTACCTTTTGTGATAAACAATGTCATTTTTCATAAATGTGAAACTAGGAGGTGAATCCAATCCAGTATGAATATGAAATGACTTTCCGAAAGCTTTTTATTCAAATCCAAACAAGTCCTTTAGATGTTGTCGACTAACGTTGTTTTTATTTTCCGCACAACCTTTTCTTCATTAACCAAAATGGGATACTTATAATAAGTGAACCGACGTTTACTACATATATTGGTATACGACTATTATTTGCTGGGCCCAAAAGCATTCCTTAATTTCTGACATGGCTACGTACTGTGAGAATGAGCTGAAACGTATTTGTGGTGGCATGTTCTAAATTATTTCTCTGTATGTAATTATTTGTATTTTCTAAATTATCTCTTCTCGAAATTCTTTTCATTGAGTTGTTTTGGTTTAGTTGCCTATTTCAAGTGAAGTTTTGACCTTTAAGTATTAACCAACTTATTCGCAAACCTTTGAGTAAACCCGAATTCCTTTACAACTTGGTATAAAGTAACTTATCTTTCGTTACAAAAATATTTGGACTCAGTATCCGAGAATAAAGATTTCAATAATATGTGCTAAAAAAACTTTTTTTTTAAATCAGCTAACTGGTCTTGTCTATCAGTTTTTTGTGTTCCATGTATTTTTTAATTGCAAAATGTCAATTTTACAATTAGAACCAGTCAAACGGATAACACTTACACATGCGGGAACTATTGTAAAATTGTTATCAAACCAAAAAGAAGCTTTGTTAATAAAGTTGGTTACAATCCAAAGTTAAATTCTCTTCTGTCCTGAGCCACAAATACCATTCCATTAGTCGTTAGGAATACCTACTAATCTTCTAATCGCTGCGTATCTGTTCATCTCTGCTTGTTTAATATTCTTTGTATTTGATCGTCGTTTTCTTCCCTTCTGGCAATCTTCATGTGGCACCACCGCAAACTAACCGATACTCTCGACAACTGGCGATGATAATATTATCAGCTGGATACAAAGAAGTCAGTCCGACGTCCTCGCATAAAGAAAATAGTAGTTCACTTTTAAATCAACTGGCTAACCTGCCCGGATTCAATCCTTTGAAAGCGAGGATCGTTAAGCAGTACGCTAAAACACCCGAAGAGATACTCCCGACAGCTGTTGAGAAATCCTTACCGTGGAGAAGGGACAGATCCACGTATAACTTTGGTATGTGTTTACTTCAGAACTGAACTGTTTTCATAATTGTCACTAGAACTGCGTGCATACTTGCGTCTGATGATCAAGATTTTAATTTAGATAACGCTTTAATGTGAGTACGATTACCGCAAATCATGATTTAAATGTAAAAATTACACGCTCAAGGTAGGCAAAGGCTGTAAATCTCTAGAGACATCACTTTAGCGTTAATTAAGTAAGACATATAACATTGGGCAGCACTGGGCACTAACGTTTTATTAGTCTAATCATAATAATCAGATTTTTTGGTATCGTTTTTCGGCCACATTCGATAATTCTTTTTTAATTTTCGTTCAATTAACATCAAACATATTTTGCTTACATAGTAACAAAGAAAATATTTTTTTCATCAGACGCTTTGCAAAGAGATCAATTGGTCATTCGATTCAATGTTACTATTGCATGTTTTAAACACATACTATATTATTATTTCCTTTGTTTATTTCCTATTATCGCTAAATAGCGCTTGACAGCCAATCTAGTAATACTATTTAAATCATTTAAAAAAAATGTTTTATGTATACTATAGATACCCCTAGTACCTACATACCTATTATTAGATTGGTTATGCAGTAAAACTCGGCACTTTATATCTATATGGATTATATCTAAAAACAGTAAGTATTGCATGTTATTACGAGTAATATATGTATTTATAATATCTATTAATAAGGTACTAAATATAACAATGGTATATTGATAGCCCTTAGATCTAAATGTATAGATTGAAATATTTGTTTATAAGTACCTAAGTATCTATATTAGCGTAGATATTTTGTCCCCAAGCAGTACTCAGTTCAAGTTCACAATACTACGTATATGCGTACTTATACAATTTCTTATATATGTATTTATTAATTTAAGAGTAGATTTTATAATGTTTATTTATGTAAAACATTTGTTTCATAAAATATTTTTTAAATATAAATTAGATTCGTATTGTTTATTAACGTATTACATTATTTACTTATTGTAATTTTATAATTAGCATAACTTAGGTAACTTTCAAAATGCTAAAACGAAACTATAACGCTAACATTTTAAATATTTTAGTACCCAATGAGGATATTCTCGAAGAAGACGAAAGAAGACTGTCGGATGATAATGGCAAGTATTAAATATGATGCATAGTTCCTAATGCATCTGAGAATGCCTATCTATACTTAGATTTATACTCACAGACACCTACATGATAGTAGCTGAGCACGCTCGCGTGGCCACCCCTACGGCGACGGAGACGATGTTACCATGGAAACGCGAGGAAATGGAGGGCTCGGGCTGCGGCGCCCTAAAACAATCCGAGTTCCCTGCTTGGGCCTCAAACAAGGAGTACCTAGCGTATAGCTCACCCTCGGCTACGTTTTTAGGTATGTATGTTAATGCTATGATAATTTAAATTACAATATTTCATTTATAAAATTAATTTTAAAATATATAAGAAAAAAATAATGGCTAGAGTTACATTAATGCGGGGCAGTTAGTAGAAAGCTTTGTAAAAGTCGAAATGTTGGGCATCATACATCGTAGACCTTTGCGTAGCAGCGTAGCCACGTAGCGCATCCAATTGGTCTACGAAATCGTAGCGCGTAGGCGCGTAGAACACGATATTCTGGATCACAGAGCAAGTTACGAATTTCGTTTTCGGTGAAGATTAATTATACTGAAAAATGATAAGCACCGGTAAAAATATTTGCATCGTTGACGTGTTAAAATATTTCTAAATACGTTTAAAGTAAGTTATATGAGACTAAAAATTGTTTAATTCTTAATACCAATTCTAGCAACCTACTTAGTTCATTTTAGTTTTTGTTAAGATATTAGTTCTCATTTATTATGCACAAAACCACCCTAGCGATTGTAGCGTGCATTTTCATATATTTTTTACGGGAATATTGATCTGTTACTACTACCACACAGCTCTTACATTTGCGTACCTAACACTGTGCATGTTAGCTTTTTATTTGATTTATTGCCGCCATTTGCAGCACCAAAATGACACTTCAGTTTTAAAGAAATCAGAAACTTCTGAAGTATATAAACCATTTTATGGTAAATAAAAAGTGCTTAATGCTAAATGAAAAAAATGCACCTATTTAAAAGAACGAAATAAACGTAATAAATAATTAGTAATTGGATACAAATAATAACTTATTTTGCACTTATCTTTACGTTAGACTTTAGAATTTTTTATCAACCTTTCTGACACGATTTTTTCCTTTTCCCCCCTATCCATCCCGCTGTTAAAACACATCCATTCTCATAATACCTTACCGGTATCAGGAGGCATAGAGAAGCCAAAACATCCAAAATCTATCATAGGTCTGTTCCGAAGAGAGAGCTCTAGCTCTACACAGGGTGCTGCCGAGAGTGTGGTGGTCTCAGATTCAGAAGGGAACAGAGATAGTTGGAGCAAGGGAGAAGGAACATCGAAGGATCCTGTTGGGCGACAAGGACCGAGTATGCTGTCTAAGAGGAGCACTAGCCTGGGGGGACCGTCAGTGTTGTTGATGGAAGATGTGGCGCATTCCGACCCCCTGGGCGCGTCGAGTAGACCTGCCAGCATTATGCAGGGGCCACATAGAGGACAGTGTCGACGAGGATCCATGTTAGAGTTGACTGGGTACGTTCGTTAACTGTACATCATTTGTTGTTAGACGCTCAACTATGTCTTTCGTAGCGTGACATCTGGCAGGTTACTGATTGAAGCCTAGATTCTACATAGAAATTAATATAAATGTGGCCTTTTTTCATATATGTATATTAATATTTAAGGGATATTTTATATTGGGATGTGGATACAGGGTGGATTTTGTAGACAGGACAGTATGGGCAGGCACCTGCCGGTCTATTCTGTAAACATCTCACCGTGAAAACAAGGTGAAGGGAGCTGTCAAATTGTGTCAATCCCTGTGGAATGACGGTCACTTCACGCTCACTTCACCTTAGTTTTCACGGTGAGTTTTTTACAGAATAGAACGGCTGCTCTTACTGCCGGAGTCATTTCCTACGAAATGTATTAGAAAAGCTGTTTTTGCGTTTTCCGACTTTTCTAGTAGGTACTCAAACCTCAGTTGGACTTACTCTTTTGGTCCATAAAAGAAACAGGATCAATTGGCATCAAAAAAAGTTTTTGTGAAAACTGCATATTTTCTTGCTGATTGAACTTTTTTCACAATTTGTGAATGCAGATCAAAATGTTTCAAAAAGTTAAGGACAGTCTCCTAAGACCGTTTTCTTGTAGTGATAACGGTTAAGGATAGGTATCCTTACTGCCCCATCTCAGAAATCCACCATATTTTTACAGACCAGTACCAGGAATTCCATTAATTTGTATTAAACTATAACCGATTGATATACAACTGCAATTTGTTGAATTTCAGGTCATTATCTCGAGATGCGATCACAGAGGAAAAATGCAGCAAATCACTGCCAGAAAGTGAGCGCATGGGCGTGCGACGGTTGCCGCTAGGTCAGCAGAGTCTTCCCAGGGAACCCTTCATCCGACAGCTGACCATGGCATCCACCCTGCAAACCAGCTCTTCGTCTGAAGACTCCTCAGACGAGAACACCTGAGTGCCCCGCCGTGGTGACCCTGATAGGTTACCACTGTTGAAGTACAAGACGCTAGAGTGACGTACTATCGCGGAAGGTGATATTGTGCAAGTCTAAAAATACACAAACTTTCTAAAAAGTGCTGTGAATCTGTGGTGTATAATGATAAGTAAAATGAGCATAGAATAAAAAAAAACGAGTTAATTAATCACCCGTAACGAATTTTATTCAAATTGAAATCTGTATTTATATGCAAATATTTAGATAACTCTGCCAAAAACATCTAAACAATTTCAAGGGCTTTCATTATATTGGTTCCATGTGATAAACATAGTATTGGGATCTTGACTATTGTTACCGTATTCGTTAGACAAAGTAAGATGCGTTGATATTGTCGGTCAATAATCACGATACGCACACGAGATAATTGTCGTTCGGTAGAATTTAGGTAGGTTCTATAAAAAAACGTAAAATTGCTTGCCAGATATCCTGTCTGAGGCTTTCGAGATATTTTGGTATCTAGGTAGCTGTAATTATATTAAGGTGTAAATATGACACGTTGCGATGAAATGCATCATGCAACGACTGGTAGAAATAAGTGTTTTAATAAAAATAACAAAAATACTTTCCTATCAATCTTGCCTTTTTTGTTCACGATAATACGGAATCGATTGAAAAGCTCCTTACAAGATATGAGTATGGATAGCTGTGAATAATCAAGAATTGCTTTAAGTACTATCTAAACCAATTTTTATAGTTGTTTGAAGTGTATTTTTATATGCTCTTTGTAAAGTATCATGTAATTACATCCAGCACTGTATGTAAAGTAATCGTTTAACAATAATTATATTTATATAAAGATATTTATGATTTCGATCTTGGCACTTGTTGCCAATGACAATACCACTAGTTTTAATTGAGATGTGATTTGTAGAATTAGTAGTTTTACTAGATAGTAATACATATTTGTGTTTGCTACATAATATATTATATACCACGCGTTTTGATTTTTCTTTCTTAGATTTAGACAGTCTGCTTCAAAATAAAATAAAACACGAGGTATTGAAATGTATTTTGTCCATATTTTATGAATTCACTATCCAAATAGTTAGTTAAAGTAGCTACTTAGATAAATGAATATGTTCGTAGTGAAAAATTGCCTTGTTTTCGTTGTGCGTTATTAAAATGCGTATTCATTACAGAAAATATTTTATTTTTTAAATAAAAACGTACCTATGTCATTGTTGCAAAATAACGTAAAAATCTTAAGTTTCGTTCGCTAAACTTTAGAGCCATCTTGTGTTTTCATTTCCATTTAAAAATATTACGCACCCTAATCGCGTAATATACTTTCAATCACAATCAAATGATTTTGAAGGATATTGCTTATCCATTGCTACATATATTCGAACAATTTGTCTGGTCAACGACATAAATAACGCAATGAATTTGGTTGGTGAGTGTGTTACGCAATTATACCCCGCAAGGTCGGTAATATGAATAAATAGGTTTCAAACTTTCGATACCTACTTCGATAGAGTGACACAATGTATAGGTACTTATTTATTTTAATCTTAATTTGTTATTCTCATAATGATGTCATTGGCAATTCGACGTCACTTTAGTCATACTTAACCAATCTGTATAAAATGTCTTGTACCTACTTTTAAATAAAGGCATCAGCAGCGCAATGAAAATGTTGAATTGTTATTAGAATATTAGATATAGGTACACCTATACAGGGTCGAATTAAATTAGTTAGCAAAACTCTGCAGACGCCATGGGTTTCGACATCTAATGCTAACTTTAAGTAACTACAGCTAAATACGGGCTCTACGACCGCAGGAAGTATAGTGACTTGGACAGAATAGTTTAGTTTCTTTTGTTTTATCGTCTTTACACCCATCACGTCTGCGAAGTTTCCCTAGTTAACTTATTTGACCCTGTATAACCTTGTTTATGAAGAATAGACTAATTTAGAACAATAATAGCTGTAGCTTTATAGAAAGTGTATCATAATAGCTTATGTAAATAATAATATTTGTTAACCATTTTATTGAAATATTAACAAGATATTATTATTAATCAATATCCTCACTTTTTCTATCGAAATTACGCGGGTTTAATTATAAAAAATAATACATAATACACACATAAGCCGTGCCTATTAAGACATTTTCAGCGTTCTTAAATAAAGGGAAGTTCATTTATCCGGATGATTTTTGGTGACCCCTGCATAAAACGAGTATCATACTTAATTCATCTGCTTTTAATTACCAGATGTTATAAACTTAACAATCTTCAGCGTTCTCTTTCCCATATACCAATTTATTTTTAAACTTAGGTATCTGCCTCGTTGATCTAGCTGGCGGGATCTAGCTGGCTCGGGCAAAGTGTTATCGGATTATTGCATCAGTAATTTCTCAGTAGCAGCTTGGAGTCTGGATTTGTGCCCGGTTTTTGGTACAGGCTGGCCCCTATCACATGGCGAAATGTGGGTGTTTTATGTACCTTCAAATCTGCCTAACCCTTGGGTTACTAAAGGGGTGAAGTTATGTTATGTTATGTTATAAACTTACCAATATTGTTTCAATTTCATACCACCTAAGTAGGTACTAGTAGTGTTCATCGATCAATTGCTAGTCCATGAAACATAAATACGCTAAATTTGTGGGTAGTAAATTAGGAAATACGAAATATCTACCCTCTTAATATATTAGTATTATGTTTTTTTAATATATATGTATATTCAACTTTAAAAAAACAATCTGTGTTATCAATTCTGACCAAACTTAATATCTACTAAGTTGTATACTTAGCTATTAAAATAATATTGTCTTGTTCTAAGGTACACTATATTCAATTTTTTCATGAACTCGTTTCAGAATAACCATCAAAAATTTCAGACGTAAGAATGTACCGTCACCGAATATAATTCAATTGTAGGTAGGGTGTGTTATGTTATAGGTATTCGCATTTCTAATAAATGGCAGTGCGCTCATATACTAGAGTCGCGGCACGGGCGGACGAGCATACAGTCCTACACAGAGACCACGCCTCGACCGTGCCGCAACCTCGCCTCGACTTACCAGTGAGCGACGCGCCTTATAGAAAATTGTTTGTTTGTGATACCTAAATTTATGTTAATTTAGGTAGGTAGCTGATTCTGTTCATCATCATCAATAGGATTCTTTGGACGCCACGCTCTGTGTAAAAGGAAGGTGTGAATACTGTTCGATAGTTATAATTAAATCAAACAAGTCTATGTACTCTACTATAAGCAAGCTTTGTATAAAAGGGATTATGGTGTGTCAATTGATAAAAATAATAGTGCCTAGCTTAGAATATCTACACCGCTCATTGATTGATGATATTGTGGTTTTCTTTTGTACTAAATTATTGTTAAAAACTGTATTATAGTAGTACAATAGATATAAAACTGAAATAAAAATCACATTTGAGAGTTACCTATTTCGTATTTTATTTTCGCCGGAAAATTCCCAATCCACATCGAAGGTTCGCTTCTCGAAGTTGTGAAGGATGATTTATGTCTACCTAGGGCAAGTCATTCAGCTAGGTAGACACAGTTAGCCTTTTTTTTTTTTTGGGTGGTAAATCATCAAATAACTTCTCCCGCTCTGGGCGGAGCGGGAGGGCGTGTCAGACTCTTACTGACTAAAACCCACCCGTGTTCCTTCAGTTGCCTGTGTTGCCAGGGGCCACGGTATTTCGGACTTTCCCGCAACCCCGGCAGATAGCCTGCAACCCAACTGTGTTTGGAGAACTTCGTCAATTCTTCTCGTCGCCTATTCCTCAATGTTTGAAGACTTAAGCTCTTCAAGCAGTCCGTCCTGCCCGTTATAACATAGTGTGCCGAAACGTAAGCAGTGACAGTCGGGCTGGTCCACAAATTCAAGGTCGCTCAGCGCGCTATGGAGTTGGCTAAGCTGGGAGTGGAAGAATCGGAGTTACCGACATAGCTTGCAGATTAAGCAAGCTGAAGTGACAGTGGGCTGGCCATCTTTGTCGAAAAATCGATGGCTGATAGAGCAGACGAGTCCTGAAGTGAAGACGGCGTATCGGCAGGCGTAGTGTGGGACGCCCCCCAGCTAGATGGACTGGTGACCTAAAAAGGTGACTGAGAGAGACTGTATGCGAAAGGCGAAGGACTGGGTGTTGTGATGCAGCCTTGGAAAGGCCTATGTCCAGCAGTGGACTGCAATAGGCTGAGTTGATTGATTGATTGATGTTGAAGGTGCGGGAACAAGAACAAGTGTACCCGCGCTACGGGGACTCATTGTAGCACGAGGAGCAGTAGGATGTTAGTTGGTAGAAAACCCACAAAACTCTCTACTCCCCACATGGAGGGTATCATTAAGGATACCCTTACCGAAAAAAAGAAGATGTACTTCGACACCTGGAGTCTGCAAACCCTTCTTGCTAGCTCGATGACTGACCGAATACGGGATAACCATCAAGTACGACGAAGCAATACCAGATACCTATCGTAGCCTACCTAACTAGGTACTTGCCTACCTTACCTAAGTGTGAGAAAAGAAAACCATTGGAGAAATCAGAAATGCAATGTGAACGTTCTCGCATGTTCTCGCACAGAAATGCCATAAAAAGACAATACCTCAAAACAACAGCTTACTCACTATGTTAAAACTTGAAGATCAAATGCGATAGGTTCAAAAGAAAAGTAGTTAAGAAAACTGTTGTTCAAAAATATATTTTTCTTAATCATAATTTTATTTTGATATTTACAACCAATGCAAAGACATCTTTTAGATTACAAATAAAATTCTTCGTACCTTTTCATTATAAGTAAGATAACAAAAAAAAAATATTAACATAGCAATTTGGAAATTTTAATAAATAAAATTTAAAAAAACTTGCAAATTGCTATTCAAAATTGCCGCTGCCCGGCTGCGAGCCAGCCAGCTGCTCGCTGTCCCGCGCCATCTGCCGCACTATATTGGCACTAGTGCAAGTCAACACGTTATTTTCATACAGCCATGATATTGTTATTACAATCCAAATAGGGATTAAAATATGTTTGTTTTTTAAAGCTAATAAAGTATCGACATTTCTCTGAATTATTTCAATTTATTTGAACATTTCTGTGTAAACTTTGAAGTTATCAAAATCGATTTCGCGCCAAAGTGCGAGTATTCAAGTCAAGGTTTTTCAAGTCCCCAAAAAAGTGAACCCATCCGCTCGTTCGCTAGTAGCCGTCTTGTGATTTTTCTCCTTGTTTCTTATTTTCGTGAAAAATAACGGAAAATAGAATGTAACAGTAAATTTCTCTCACACAATGGATTTTAATTAGCTCCAAGTATCAATAATATGTATGTGTGTTAATGACTCCCTTTACTTCAATCTGTTTATAATGTGTGGCAAATACATCAATAGAAGAATGAAACATACTTACGATTTGTAATAAACTAGAACAGCGGTAAGTAGCGTGAAAAATATTTTAGAATAAATATGTATAGTGTATAGTTTCTCCCGCAAAAGTTGTTATGATAACATGTTGACCTGCAAAGTTGATTTAGGTTGTAGAAACCTAGTGCCTTTCTAAACTGTCAGTTTGTTTTTAAAACTGAAATATTTCTTAAAGCAGGGAGATGTATACATTTTTTCTGTCTAATTATTGAGGAAAGTTTTTCTATCTTCTACCAGTTACTTGGAAAATTTTCCAAATTCTCAATATACTTACTTACTATATATGCTTGTAGGGCTGTATTATCTTATCAGACTTTGTCAGATATCAATAAGTTTGATGTTAGGTAGATTACCTTTGAGCTATTCCTATAAACTTAAAAATATTAACGAATTCTGAGTCTAACTTTAGTAATAATAGTAACTACTGTGTTAGTGAAATAGTTGAGTTCTACAAATGTTTTATTTACAAACAAAACAGTCAGAATACTGCACCTAAATAAGAATTTAAAAGTCAAATCTTATAAAAACATGTAGATAATGATGATAAAATAAGTAGCATTACATTCCTTGTTTTACATTACTGTGAGATTCAAAACATATCAATAAGTAGGTAAATAAGTATGTATTTTTGGAAAGTTTTACTCTGGCTTATGTACATATTAAGTTACTTTTTGTTCCAGTAAAAAGGTGTTTAGTAGTGCACTACTTGAACACTGATAACAGACCCTTTATTAATGTTACAATACTGCTGATATAACTTGGCAGGTCTGAACATAGGCTCTGCAAACTTTCACACATGATCTCTCACTCACGCTGGCCTGATGTTGCCCTTTTGATTCCTAAAAAGGTTACTATACTATGTGTTAAGTTCGGAACTACCAAGTTATATTGGCTGTATGATACACTCAAGACCAAAGCCCAATTTACATTTAAATAATTATCTATTTATACGTGAAACTATCAATGGATAACTAAGTTTAATTGTTTACAAGTGAAATTATCAATGAATCAAGTTTGTATGACTAGTTTTGTAATGTAAATCCAGTTTTAAGCAATGTTTGAGACTTGAGTGAGGTTCTGTAATGTAGGCCCAACCTTTAACTTGTTTAGTTTTAAGCGTATTTGAAACAGTGTGTAAATTTTCAGATTGTTAACAAGATGGAACACTCAGACTTGGTGTCTGAGATGGCGCAGGTGGAGCACCTCACCACACAGGAGAGGCTCCACCTTGCTCGCAGGTAATTATTATTAATTTTAACTTGTTTAATTATAAAGGTACACCAACAACTTCTGTATATAATATATCTTAAGTACTATGTGTAGGTCTTTGTTCTATTCTTATCATTCTCCTGTCCTTATAACTCGAGAATGGCTGGACCGATTTGGCTAATTTTGGTTTTGAAATATTTGTGGAAGTCCAGGGAAAGATTAAATGGTGAGAAAATATGTCAAAATTCCTGTAGGTAGGGTAGGTAGGTAGTTAGGTAGGTAGATAGGTACTTAGGTACGTCGTAGATAAGTACTTAGTGCTACCTAGTTAAATATAAAGATGTACTTATACCTAATAAAAACTATGAATATAATATATCACACTTAGTCACCCTATTCCACACTTTATTTGAAACGATTGGTACAGAAACCCTACAAACCCTTTTCACTATTATTTGCCTGTGTATCTATTACTAGCACTATAATATAGTAGATATTGTTTGGATTGCATTTCATCTACCTAGCATGCTTTATGTCTGATTATTTATCCAAGATTTTGAATCCTGTTCAGAAACTTGTTTTACTTGAATGATGCTCTAGACTTGATATTTGTCAGTAAAAAATATTTATCGTTGGAAGACACATCTTTGATTTATTGCAATATTTATAAATTAGGATATCATCAACTTATCATTACGTTTTTTTTTTGTAAGAATTTGGAATACTTTTGCAATTCCATATAATCAGTATGATCACTCAATGGAGTCAGTGGCATTAACTTGCATTGAGGAAAATCATATCATAAGAACTGTATAATCTTACACATAAATAAGATATTCACTACAGGTATAATCAGTAGATATCTTTATTATAATTGAACTTAATTGTCTCCTCATTGAGTGCGGGTACCCAGTTTCGATGGGAATTGAATGCACACTCTCATCTAAGTTATGAGTCCACAAGATGTTGGTTTTCCTACTAAAATTAGGAATGTGAAAAGCAATGGATGTGATGTGATTTGTGTGTTTATTTTATTTGTGAGAAGAAAAAATCCCGCTCCTTTAGTCTATCCCACGACTACATTAGCAAAGTCGCTGCTTGTAGAATTTTAAGAAACAGTAGTTTGTTTTAAATTAAAAACATAACATTTACTGAACCAGCCCTTAAAATATAGACCAAAACTTTACAACTTTTTTATAAATAGGTACGAAATAATATGCTTATGGCAAAGTAAGAAATTGTAGAAAAACTTCATGCACTTACTCTTTACTCTTATTTTTGAGACAGATGGCATGAAAGTCGGATTAATGTTGTGGAAAGCATTCCTTGTGTTCATAGCATGTATTCTGGGACTTCAAATTACTATCTGAAATGACAATTTGAATTGTATGAACTTAAAATCGATATCTATTATAAATTATTTTGAGTGGTGGAGATTATATTACTATTTATGATAATTACATGTGACTATCATAATTTGAATGTAATTGTGACTAATATAATCTTGATAAACGTGATTAAAATAAGTAGCATTGACATTCTTTTATATGTTTTTTTGAATGAAAACAGTAATATAACATTGATAGAAATATCTAATTTTTTTATCAGATGCCAGTCACAGATATCAGTTGATGTATGGATTGAGCTAGGCTGATAGGTTTATACACATGTTGTTCAATAGATTATTGTGATATTGAGCCTTCAGATAAATGATTCTGAGTGATATTTTTATATCCATCTGGATGGGCTATTTAGGACACACACAATAAAGACATAAGTACTTTCCCTTTTAACTTTCGAAAGTACTTGATAAATAAGGCTTTAAGAAACACATTGAACAATAAAACATGAGCTTTGATCAAATCTTGAAAACTAAATTACCTACTATATGTCTTTTCAGTAAATCCATTTCCAGATTAACTACTGATTTACCTGGTAGTTTTATAAATTTTGTTGTAAACATTTCAAATCTGTAAATCATAAGTCGAATAATATGGTTGGAAATTAACTAAGAGTGAGAAGGCATACAAATATTGGAAAGTACGCATTAAAATTACTTGGTGAACTTGGTTTCGTTGACTTTCCATTATGTGCACAGGTGCAGTTATCTTATTATGGTTTGTGTTCTAAAAGTAACAAATATTGATTTCATACAAAGCATATACAAGCTTATTTTTTCTGTCTCTATAAAAAAAAAAATATTCGACTAGCTGTGCCCCTAGTTTTCACCCGCATAAGTCTCAATCCCGTGGGAATTTCAGGATAAAAATATGGTCTACATAAGTGCCAAATTTCACCGAATTCTGTTCAGCCGTTTTAGCGTGAAAGTGTAACAAACACTCACTTTCGAATGTATAATATTAATTAGGATTTTTAACGGATAATAATATATTATATTATTATCCGTTAAAAATCCTAATTATCCTATTAAAGTACCTACTTATTGAAAGCTATTGTACTAGGTGATTTTGTATCGCAACATAATATTATTATTATTATTGTATGTGTACACAATCTTTAGCATATATCACTCGATTATGCTATGGTATGGATCTGTGTCAACACGAGATATATCATGAGCACACAGTTCTGTTTGCCTTGCCGTAGGTACATATTTAATCCTCTACCAGCCGCCGACGTCACCGAGATTAACGGAGTTAGCTCACGTGTGATAACAGATATCAGCAACAAACGTGCACGGGTACTTCCGATTATACGGTAGTTTAAAAACATAAAAAATTTCTGCTTTTGATACGTTTTTATGACTATCTTTGTGCAGAATCCTCATAAACAGACAGTGATTTATGGCGTTTGCTTCTTTGTTCTAATTTTAATCTTTCTTTATCTTGCACTTCATGATTCGTTCGTGTTGTCATTCGTGGATCTTTGACAGTCGTTATGCGTCGTCAGAAGTCCGAAAGTCTGGCAACCAGTCTTTACCAAGGGGTATCGTATTACCCAGTTACTGGGTTATGGAGGTCAGATAAACAGTCGCTCCATGTAAAATACTGGTGTTCAGCTGCATCCCGTTAGACTGGAAGCCGAACCCAACATGGTTGGGAAAAGGCTAAGCAGATTGAATGCACTTCATGATTCAGTGCAGAATGGCACTTCGACTCTCTTCTCACTTCTACTTAATGGTCCAAAGTGTTAGCAGATTGAGAGAACTTGATTGATCAGATCAGATTGATTGAATCGAGCTTGACGATCAATAAAAGGAAACAGACCAAGCTAAAGTTGTTAACTTCATTAATGGTATATTAAAACTCAGGAAGTATTTTATTGCCATTTCTGCATAATATTATGAAACGTATTATAATGTTAAGTGAAACCTTGTTTTCACTTTTTATTATTGCATGACAGTTAACTGTTAAAATAATTATGAACCCATGGAACAGCCGCGTAACGCATAAAGTGTATTACGAAAATAAGCCACGGTACCTAAGAGGGTTTATTCTGAAAGTTGGCAACGTCGCAAATAGATGTCAAATATTTCGCTGTTTTGATTAATTTGATAATATTTCTGTATGGAAATAAAAAATGTGGCTAACTAGCGAACTAGAATATTGATTATGAAATGCAATAATTAATATCGTAACACCGAATAGTTAGTTTTAGATGTAAAAAAAGTATTTGGTAACTTTCCAAATGCCTTTTTTTCACCTAAAACGGGTACAACATCAAATTCAATGTTATAATTGCAATTCATTATTAATATTCTAGTCAATTGGTTAGCCACATTTCTTATTTCCATACAGTATTATTTCCAAATTAATCGAAACAGGTAAATATTTGACAGCTATTTACGACGTTGCCAACTTTTAGGATGCACCCTCCTAAGTGCTCGTGCGGATACGTACCTACATACGTTGCTATCATCTCGAAATACACAGGCCATGTCAAGATTGACTTGGAAGTAACAAAAATTAGACGACCTAGCTACTAAATACTTAAATATTGAGCTCTTTTTGACTACTGCAGTGTTTTTGTTTATTTATGAGCTGTGAACTGAATACTAGCGCATACTGCTTACATAATTTTAAAATATGGGGTAATTTAGGGCCTCCGAAATGTTTTTCGATCAGTTTTACCCTTGCAATTACGCTATACTTAACATATTTCCTGCTGTACAAGTCCTATGTCAGTAGCATAGAATATAAATTAGTCTTACAACACAAGTTTGTTTTTATTTCACATAAACATGCACTTGGGAAATCCCAGAGCATTTCAAAGAATTTTATTTGGTGCTTTATATAAAGTATCAAGGAGGCTGCCCGTTTATGACTACACTTTTGCGAAAGATAAACCTACATGTGAATTAATTTCACACTAATATGTTCTGCAAATTACATAATAATATTGCCAATTCACCGAGAATAAATCTATATACGTTCGCGTTGAATTTCGCGTCAAGTGGGCGTCGCCGTCGGGCGCCGTGAAGGCATGGATATACTCATGGAGGTTGATCGCGCACCGCTTATGAACAAAACACGACACTGAACCACTTTACAAATTCATACTTATTGAGTGCTAATAGCTGACGTCGCTAATAAATAGCTAAATCACACTGTTTCTGATAGAGACAAGACTGTCAAACTGTTGCTAAATGCTGTGATTGGCTGACTGTAATAACAACTGACAATCAAATCACAACACGTGAGTTACATCGTCTATTGTGCATTAGTCTTTCCGAGATCAGGTGTTGAGGCACGCACATTTTTCACTTAAAAGGTACTTCAGCTATACGGTTTTGTTGTATTGAGTATTGCCATCCTGCTATTTGATAAACACTAAACATTCCCCGACATTCCCTACATATTTTTCTCATACAAATACAAACCTTGTTTATTTCAGACGACGCATGCAGCAGTTAAAACTATGGCAGCAACGAGAGAAAGAGTGGCTACGGTCGCGAGCAAAACGGGAGAAGAGCAACAAGCGGAGTATATACTTTAGTGATAGCGTGATGTTGTTGGAAGCCGCGGCCAGAAACGATATAGATGAAGGTATGTAACTTACATATTAATATATCCTCATATTAGAACTTCTGTTACTTCCTCCACATTTTATTTAACAGTGATACAAATTGACTTTGTCTGTGCTACGCCCATGACCTTTTCGGAGAAATTCAGTAAATTATAAAGTAATTGATTGGTGATCACATGCTCGCATAGGTCTAGGTACGCTGGCATAAAGCCAAATCTTAGTCGCTCCACGTGAAATACTGACATTATTTCAGCCGCATTTGTTTACTTAGGCTGAAAGCTGACCCAAACATAATTGGAAAAGTTCCTCTCATCTGCGGCTTTTCCACTCACATCGGCGCTATAAATCCTCTCTGTTATCGCTTACATCTCGGCCAATTTTACAACGTTTAAACGTTTTAAACGCTTACCAAGTGACAAGCAATTATGTTGTTATCCACAGTAATTTGTGGCTGAACGGAACTTAAGCCGGGTTTCGCACGTCTGAGTAATGCGTGTTTTGAGTCGTACAAGGTTCGCACCTGTGCCGATTACGACATCTTAGCCCTGATAATAACTTGTACCGTAGTGAATGAGAACTTTGTAAAGGTCATCAAAAGTACCACTGCTATACTAATCAACTAGCTGCTGCCCGCGGCTTCGCCCGCGTGTCTTCTTATTCTTTTTCTACAACAGCCTAAGTTACTCCATATAACATGAGCTATCTGCCAGTGCAAGTTCCGTCAAAATCGGTCTATTCGGATAAATTAGTCGGGACAGGCAAAAATTTTAAAAATTTCAAAAAATCTCTCAAAATCATTTTTTTTTGTTATATGTACCGTATAAACTTTCATTTATGCATTTAGTAAAAAGTTGATATTTTGACTTTACAAATAGACACTTCAATTTTATTTATTTGTATAGTTTTGTACTTGGGGTGAGTAATAGTCTCGAGGGATTACGTGGCCTCAACTTAAGCGGTATCAACTTAAGTATTTTATTGAATTTCTTGATAAAGAAATGTAAGGATAGAGCGATTTAGGCCACAACTAATTTAAAAAATATATAGGTAGGGTACATTTTCACATGCTGGAAACATAATATCTTGAGTTGCAACTGTGTGATTATAACCATCTTGATTGGTCAGGTGACAGCCAACCAGTTTCATAAATAAACTCAATAAAAGCGACATTATGGTCGTTATTACTCGGTCAATTACGCGCAATATATGTGCCATAACGAGATTGTTTGCGACGCCTAATGACTAGAGCCGTACTAACTAACTTATTGTACCTTTATTACTAACTTTCATTGTCATTTTAATTTCACTTGTTTGCCGATATTGCTATGTTTTCGGTCTCGTATTACTTACGAATGCAAATTGCATATTTCAAGTTCTTGAATCGATTATGACGTCATGTTAGTATGACAGCATAATTATTGATGTTTTGCATGCAATCGCACTATAATAGTTGATAGTATTTTACCTATTGTTTGTAGTAAATATATATGTTTATTTACAATGAGCCTATTATTGTCCCACTGCATAGGCCTCTTCTCATACACCGGCCTCCACTGGCGTTTTAAAGGTTATCCAGTAAAGTCCAGGTTTCCTCACGATATTTTCCTTCTCCGATGTTGATGTCCAAGATAACCTTAGAAAGTCACATTGGTAATTGCTCAGATTTAAACCCACAACCTCGTGCATGAGAGGCGAGGCCATAACTACTGGGTCATCGCGGCATTACGAAAAGATGTGATTACTGTGCGCTATGACATAGTAGTGAGAGTAGTGATGAGACAAAAATCAATCAATCTGCCTAGCCTTTTCCCAACTATGTTGGGGTCGGCTTCCAGTCTAACCGGATGCAGCTGAATACCAGTATTTTACATGGAGCGTCTGCCTATCTGACCTCCACAACCCAGTTACTGAGTAGTACGATACTCCTTGGTAAGACTGGTTTTTCGGGCTTCTGACGACTCGTAACGACTGTCAAAGATCCACGAATGACAGCCGGGACTAACGGCTTTACGTGCTTTCCGAGGCACGGAGGAGTCTCGATATGTAAAGATGGTCACTCATCCACGGACTAACCCCGGCAAGCGTAGCTTAACCTGAAGAACCGACCCGTGAGGCTGTTATTACTTAGCCACGAGCTACTCTAGTAGTGATGAGACAAAATCGTTAAAAAGATATCCTTTTTTCTGAAAGCAGGATCAAACCGTTGATCGTCTCGTAAACCTTTTATTAAACTAGGCTGAACTTACTATGTCCTTGAAGTGTGTGAGTGTGCGTGGGTGTAAGTGTAAATGAGAGATGAATGTATGTGTTTGAGTGATCACTTCTTTAGGAATTCTTCGGTTTCGTCCTAGTTTAGGTCTATGTTATGTAACCTAACGGTTCTCCCTTAAATTCCAGTGCGACGGTTACTGTCTCGCGGCGTGACACCAGATGCGACGAACGAGGATGGCCTAACCGCTCTACACCAGTGCTGCATCGACAACAACGAGGCCATGATGCGACTGCTTCTCGACCACGGCGCGAACGTCAACGCCGAGGACAGTGAGAAGTGGACCCCACTACACGCCGCCGCCACCTGCGGGAACCTCAACCTCGTTCGAATACTCATACAACGAGGAGCCAACCTCCTTGCAGTTAATGGAGACGGAAATATGCCGTATGATATCTGCGAAGAAGAACGGACCTTAGACGCGATAGAGAGTGAGATGGCAGCTAGAGGTGTGACACAAAGGCTTATAGATGATACGAGAGCTTCGACTGAAATGAAGATGTTGAGGGATGTTGATGACTTGGTGAAAGGTGGTATGGATTTGGATGAGCCCAGGGATGGTCAGGGAGCCACGCTTGTGAGTATAGTATTTTTTTTTATATGGCGAGGTTACGACGACGAAAGATCGTCCTTTTTTTTTGTATTAGCTTGACATGAGTACCTACCATTTAAATAGAAATCTCTCGAATGCGTGAAACTTTCCATGGCTTCTAAATGATTATAATGATACTTGATTAAATTGGAGATGCCATCGTGTCTTATAAATTAACGCACTTACGTGAAATTAAAAAGTCACGCCATGTGTATTAAATAACAATTACACGCACTTGTTTGACACTATAACAATTACATTTTCAAGGTTTTACAAAACATGAACACTTACCGAATTGCTAAAACAAAAATGATCAAATAATAATGGTTGGTTTACTTTGTTACTCATAGTAATAAATAGGTCTTGTCGTAATAAAAATATAAGCTAGCTGACCAATTTATACCCCAATTGCGTACCACACTTTTAATCACAATCGAAGGATTTTTAAAGAAATTCCTAATCCTATTCATATCCTATTCCTAAGGGCGAATTCGACCAAACAGGAATAAATTTTATCCGCGGAATAAGATTTACTTCTGACAAATTTCGTATGGCGAAACTGTCAAAAATTCAAAATTTATTCGGAAAAGAAGGCTTAGGGAATGTTTGAAAAATTCTCGAGTTTGTTGTCTGCTCGGAAACATAATGACAGAATGTTGTTATGAATGTTGTTCAATTGTTAAAATCAATAGTATTGGTTTTGTGTTACGCAAATACCCCACGGGTTTCCTAGGCTGTTCTAAATACTTTAAACATGTTTTAATTATTGTTATACTTGTTCCAGCTACACATAGCATCGGCGAATGGTTACATAAAGGTGGTGGAGTACTTACTGGAGCACCGCGCGGCGTCGGACGTGGTGGACCACGACATGTGGCAGCCCGTACACGCCGCCGCGTGCTGGGGACATGTATGTACATTTATATAATCTATATTCCATATTCAAATCCGTTTACCATTGATCCGTTGCCATATTTGAAGTTGAACACACCACAATCTGAACTTTATGTGTGAGTGTTAAAGTAATTTTTCCAAAAATACACTCTTCTTTATTTACTTTATTGGGACTTAAATGGCAAACACAGGATAGTGCTTTTGTCTTTGAAATATAAAAAGTCGCCCACTGGCAGAGGGTGGAATAACTTTGTAAACTTCCGTTTCTCTAAATGGTGTAAAATGAAGTCCGCCGCGATCGTTGTATTAATCAGATAGTACTTTGAATTGAATGTATTTATTATACATTGATATATTTGGTCGCCCACGCGAAACCGATGCGGATCGGTAGGACCTTTATAGATGACGTATATGCCCAGATAACTGATATGCATTTACTAGACATGATAGTGATATCTCAAAGTACCGTCGTGACGAAGGAGATACGTGTAATCAGCAGAAAATTTTAATCGAGATCTGACATAGACAAGTGGAAAGATGGAGGACCTTTATCCTACAATGGGACGCAATAGGGTTAATTAATAATTATTATTAGACGTCTTGTCAGAAGTATTAAGGTATTATGAGAAACTATAAAAACTTTATGATCGGGTTCTGGATCGAAAATTACCGATTCGTCTAAATTAAACGCAAGTCAAGTGATGCGATTGGCTATTGATAATTCATTCAACCAATCACTGTAGGTTACACGCGCTTGTCAATTTGTTAGTATTTTTTTTGTTGATTTTCGTTTCAGAAACCGGCCGTTAAACAAAATAAAGTCACATTGTAAACACTGACTTGTGGACTTACAATTTACTATGAAATTGGTTGGCAACGTCGCAAATAGATGTCAAATATATCGCTGTTTTGATTATTTTGCAATATTTCTGTATGAAAATATGAAATATGGTCAATTATTGAACTAGAATATTGACTATGAAATGCAATAATAAATATCTTAACACCGAATATTTAGTTTTGGATGTAAAAAAGCCATTTGGAAAGTTTCAAAATACTTTTTTACATCTAAAACTAAATATCTAGTTCTATATTTCATATTTTGTTACTAATTGTGTTCACTAATTGACCATATTTCATATTTTCATACAGGAATATTGCCAAATTAATCAAAACATAGATATATAGCGATATATTTGACATCTATAATATTTGACAACAGCGATATATTTGCGACGTTGCCAACTTTCCGAATAGGGTGCATTCGGAAAGTTGGCAACGCTTAAGGAAAACTGTAATGTATCGTTTGTTTTGTTACAGCTAGAGGTTCTGGAACTGTTAGTACAATATGGAGCTGATCTCAATGTCAGGAATAAGCACGATGAGACGCCGGCAGGTAAAAACAAACAGAATTTATATTCACCCTGATTTATGTAGTTCCAGTAACTATATTGTGGACATTTTTGGGGATGCTTACTATGGTTAGTCCGAGTTCCCGAGCCTTAATGTGAAAAGTCTTCCTTTTAATGTCAGTGGCACTGTTAAGCGCATCGGCTTTTGTGTGTAAAGGCTTGGTGCGAAGCATTCGATGTATCGATTAGCAAAAACTATTGCAAAAGTTCACGCATTTAGCTTTGCTAAGAAGGCCTCTGCATACGTTTCGTAAAGATCGCGATTATTCGAAAAACGACCCCTATGATGAATATAGTAGTTAAATAATGAATACTGTGTGTGCACAGATATATGCGAGGAAGGTGAGTTGCGCGCACGCATCCTGCGCCTCGCCGCGGACCAGGAGGAGCTGCGACGTCACGCCGCCGCCGACCGACTGCGCACCGCCAGACGGTCGTCTTCCAGCGCCAGCACCAGCCGGTAACTAACACTACTATAAAATACTTACCCTTACACAATAACACCTGTTCAAAAGGCTCTGTTCAGTTCGTGATGGCCCAGTGGTTAAAGCCTCGGCTCACTTGCATGAGGTTGTGGGTTCAAACCCGGGCACCAATGTGACTTTTTCAATTCATATGTATTTTCGGAATTTATATTGGACATTACTGACATCGGTTGAGAATAACATCGTGAGGAAACCTGGACTTATAGTTAATATAAGTCTGAAATCGCCAACCCGTCTTGAGCAAGCGTGGTGATCAATGTTCATGTCTTACATGTATGAGAAGAGGCCTTTGTCCTGCTTTGGGACAAAAATAGGCTGAACGGTCCTTGCAAGGAAGACGAGAGAGAGTAGCAGCTGTAGATGATAGAGTAAGATGGCGATAAGAGAGGCAAATGGCCAGTATTCGACTGTTGTAGACTGATGACTATGAACAATGTCAAAAAAACGACTATACAAACTTGTTTAAGGGGGATGCGCCAAGGTAGCCCGCGAAATTCAAATTTTCTTGTTCTCGCTTCGCTCTTGACATAGCGGTCGTTGTTTTCTTACTATTTTTAAAATTTGCAGGTCTGTGTCAGGTTGTATAGTGATTAAAATATAATTTGCGACCCTAAGAAATTAAGGCTTCACAGAATTATAATCATTAGAATCAGAAATACAACTACTTAAGTTAGAACAATCCTAAAATGATTTTAAATTTCATGAAATAGTAATACAAAATGGATTATATGAACTTAGAGAGTTTTATTGATGATATTTGTGATTATAATTCTATAAATAAATATCTGATACGGCCGCGGATCATATTTAGATCAACATACAATCTGATACTGACCTGCAAATTGTAAAAAACGTAAGAAAATTTTAATTTCGCGGGTTACCCTGGCGCTTTCACCTTAACTCTACTGACTTCAACTTTTTAGGGTTCCGTCCCTGAAGTATGGCAAATGGAACTCTACTACTTAGCCTCCGCTGTCCGTCCGTCCGTCTTTCTACGCGCTCATGAACTGTAATAAGTGGACAGTTGAAATTTTCAAAGATTGTGGTATTTCTATTGCCGATGCCGCTATAACAAAAAATTTAATAAGCTAAACATTAAACGGGGTCCCCATACGAGAAAACTGTATTTTTCGACGGTATATTGTACGGTGGTACGGAAACGTTAGTGTGCGAGTCCGATTCGCTTGGCACTAAGCTAAGCTTGGTAAGACTGGTTGTCAGACTTTCGGGCTTCTGACGATCCGCAACGACTGTCAAAGATCCACGAACGACAGCCGGAACCAACGGCTACTTTCCGAGGCACAGAGGAGTCTCGGTATGTAAAAATGGTCAACCATCCATTCCTCCGCTCCTGTTATACCAAAGTATCTTGCAATTTATTAAATAAGGTCCGTAAAACACAATCAATCTCAGCAGGGTTCGATCGGTGCGGAGAACATCACTACGCGAGAAGCAACTTACAGCCAAAGCGGACGTGCGCGGCGAGGCCAAGCTACGAGAGACCTTCGACTCCACCGTCGACGATGACCTGCAGGTCAGTTCACTTCGTATAATTACTACAGATAATACTATTTTCAAGCGCGGGACAAGTGACTCTTATGTCATTGCAACAAGGTATATAATGGAATAATAGATGCGCGTTCGTGAAATGTAACATTTGTACATGATGTGCATTCAAAGAAACTGCAGAAAAATTAATAACATCACAATTAACATCTAAAGCGCTAACGCCCACCGAAAGCGGTTAATCTTCGCTATAAATGGTCAAATTAAATAAGCTGGCGAAACTTCACCGATTTCTAATGACGATAAAAAAAAACTCTCTATTTCCAGTAATTGTAGTACTTACTACTAGCTGCTGATCCCGTAATCAGCTTTAGCTACTTGAAATTATGAGTTAAGAAAATATTTTTTCATTCATTCACAGTCGTTGCTTCGTTAAATATCGAAAGCCTGTGTCTGTGAAGTTTCGCCAGCTAGTTTAAGTTGATCCTGTATTACACTACAGTTTCGATTCGCCGAATACTTTCAAAATCGAGCTTTCAACTTCGGTTCGCAATATACGACAGGTTCGCTTATAACTAAACTAAATTTTGTATCTCTTCAATATGTTACTATTTTTAGTACGTCCAGGCACTTTACGAACTTGGCTTCCTCGCTAAGGGCGGATTCGACCAAACTTTTATACCTAGTGTAAGTCTAATGCGACGAATATTTTTTGAATTTTTGACAGATTTTCCATACAGAAACTGTCAGACGTCAATTTTATTCCACGGATAAAAGATATCTGGCTTTGGTTAAATCAGTCGTAAGCCAATCACCACAGCAAGAGGTTGAATTGCTCGTGTTAAAAGGACCACAAAGCAGTCGTCAGCTGACTGCTATTTGTTCTTACAAAGACCGTTTCTAAGCAAAGTCACAATACTTTATTTATACTGTATCTGGTTGCTTCAACTGTTTTCTTCAAGTCGTTGATTTATCTATTTATCAAGGTATCCCTTGTTATTTCTTCATACATCGCATTAGGCCCTTTGTACACGGCACGGTTTCTTTACTGTACGTAGTTTTTTTACGGCAAGAAAATCGTGGGTGTGTAAAGAGCCTTATAACTGTGATGCGATTAAGTAGACAGAGTAGGATTCGACATTACAACGTCACGCACGTATACGACTCATAAAATGTATGAAAATGTAAAAAAAAATACTTTTATTCGTTAGTTTCAACATTCAAAATTACGTGTATGTAAAATATAAACGTTATAAAAAAACATTTAGTTTTGTTATTATTAAAAAGTGATGATCTTCCGTAAAGTATTTACGACATTTAGCTTGTTTTTCAGAGATTACTTTGGATTTTTTTCTATAGAGGAGACCACAACACAAGTAATCGTGTTTCTAAAGTGGATGATGTCTAGAGTGAATCCTTAAATATATTAGATATTTAATTGCATAACTCAAGCTTAAGTAATAACGATGCAGCAAGAGATGAAACGAACGCAATTATTTCGCAAAATCCTCGGTGCGCTCCTGAAACAACCAATAACATGATTTAATATTTGAATTCTATTTGCTGTTCGGTTTCACTTCCAATGTATTTTCTTCGTATAGCTAGCTCAGTCCAGTAGAAATTTCGCAGCAGCGTCAATATTTGTTTGTAGAAACATTGTTCTTGGAAAAAATGCATTTTGCTAGACTCCGCTAGAGGGAAAGAGATAGGGTTGTGTTCAACTACCACTAACTACAATCGTAGCTCATCTTTATCATACTCAAAAAGAAACTTAACATTTCGCTTAAAAAAAAAACAAACAAATTAACCCTCATCTTGATCAATCACGTGCCCGCAACAGAATGCGCCACGCAACATTGAAGATACGCTATTAAATTATCCTAATGAGCGCAGATCTCGTGTTACGAGCAATTTAAATGGCGACGTCATTGTCCGTCTAAATTAATATTCCGCTTTCGACTTTCGCGAAGGAAAAATATGAAAAACTAAATACGATTAAATGAAATACAGATGTGATAGTTGAACGCACTTGTGTTCCGTACACAATATTATAATAATTGCTGGCAGAATAATTACCTGCTGTTATACAGGGTGGCATGGACATCGAATCAGAATGATGTAGGTACTGAATACGATGGTAACCGTTTTCGCGTCGATGTCCCTGCCACCCCGTATAACTATGCTTAGATTGATAAATTCGGCAAAGGTCTCCTCTGGAGAATTTTCAAACATATTTACCTAAGAGATAAATTACGCTTTGATTCACATTAGGATATATATCTTGGACTATAACAATTACAGAGCAAAATAATTTGATAGGAAAGTGCACAGCGTATAAATTTCCTTCCTTGTAATAAATAAAATAAGTATTATTAATCACAGTAGAAATGGAATTACATGTGGTCGAACGGAACCCAAATACTCCGGTGGTTAACTGTGAAAGGGAAACTGAGTGGCGACACGACACGCCATGTGTACGCATTGTTAATATACAGTTTCGCGTATCATTGTGTAACTACCATTAATACAATTAATTATACCTACCGGAGTGCTCCGCCCCTCAGTCATTCTCATGTCCTACATGGATATGCTATGTAAAGTGTACCTAATTTTGCAAAGTCATGAAGCCTACCGGTGATGCAAAATTAAAATATGTATACTATCTAATTACCACTATGATCGTCCCACCAGATCCCCACAATAAAATAAAGCAAAAGGAAATCCTCTTTGGTGTTGCATGCTGCTAATAATATTTAAAGAGAAAATATAATTATACAATATAAAAAAGAAAACGGCGTGCATGTATGACCAGATGTATGAACGTTAACGAGGCAAAAGGAGTTTGTTAGGATCGTAGCAGATGGCGTTCTATAGTTTCTGCCTACACCCATGGGGAAAAAGGCGTGAGTTAATGTATGTATGTATGTATGTATAACAAAGAAAACTACATGGAAAAGTAAATATAACCATAAATTAATCCAATAGAAAATCTCTTAGATTTAATTCTTATTGCGTTAGTAAATGTAGTATCTGATATCTATCTCGCATTTCACCAGAAGTTTTCTAGCGTGATAATGAGCTAATCATATAATTACTATCATTAATCTTAGAGCTATAGCAAATGAACATAAAACTAGTAATAAAACAACTTGTTGGTTGATGATAAAACAGTTGCGTTGCTTGTTATTTTAATATGCGGATGGATTTTGAGGTTATCGCCATTTTGTATCTGCATGTTGCGTAAAGTTACACCTCAGATACTTAAATTAGTTTATTAACGTACGGTAGCTTATGTTTGAAATTAAAAATTACTGTAGGTAAACATTTTTATGACTATAAGCTTGACTTTAAATACCGAGATCTAAATTACAGAGAATAAACTTCAGTACCTGTTGATCTTGCTAAAAATATACATGTTTATTCTCCTTCTGAACATTGCAAACCTCAAATCTGACTAGCCTTTTCCCAACTGTTTTGGGGTCGGCTTCCAGTCTAATCGGATGCAGCGGAATACCAGTATTTTACATGGAGCGACTGCCTATCTGACCTCCACAACCCAGTAACTGGGTAATACGATACCCCTTGGTAAGACTGGTTGTCAGACTTTCGGGCCTCTGACGACCCGTAGCGACTGTCAAACATCCACGAATGACAGCCGGGACCAACGGCTTAACGTGCTTTCCAAGGCACGGAGGAGTCTCGATATGTAAAGATGTTCACCTATCCACGGACCAACCCTGGCAAGCGTAGCTTAACCGGATGGATCGACCCGTGCGGCTGTTATTACTTAGCCACGAGCTCTCCCAAACCTGTTGACTTTATTTTAACAAATTAAAGTTAACCAAACAAAAGCCAAACAGAAATGTTAAACACATAAAAATGTAATAAATCACGTCCTCATGTAACGAAATCACACATATCAGAAGACGCTTGTGGTTCCTGTTTTGTATGTAGGACAAATTGTTTCTGCACGAAGTGTACAGCTTAGCTCTGTGCGTAATTGGCTGCCAATTAGATGGGAAGTAATAATGCACGCTTTTACGTTCATATTAGCAGAAGGTATGTGGCGCAACCAGCTGTACTGGATCTAATCTAGGCGTTTCTTCATTGTGAACTACCTGCCTATATTCCACTGTATCCGTAATTATTGAATACTGGGTAATAACAATCCTGTTTAGTTACGTAGCTTCATGCTGGATTTTTGAAGTAACTTGTATTGAACTAGGTCCCCACTGTTAGGGATCTCCAAATGACTAAGTGGTAAGCGCGATGATCGATCAATTAGCTAACGCCGTTAATCTCACTCGGTAACTGGTGGTAAAGTATTTTTAACCAACCATTAAATAACGAAACCGTTTATACTTTGCATAGCACGGTGAGCAAATCATTACGGTTAAATTGTAACTAGCAGCAATAAGGTTGGAAAGCCTTTTGATACCACTCGTTAATATCGATTTTGATGCGAAGTACAGAAAGTTTCGACGCTATGATCAAAGGCTACATTAGTGTTATCTGATTAACTCATCTACTAAGCGATCTATTTTACATTGGAAAGGGCTCCAATATTAGTGATGATATTATAAAAGCACCGCTCTTTCACTATCAAATATTCAACACTCACTTAAAAGCTAGACGAAATATTTTTATGTCTATTTTATGGCAGAGTTACACATGATTTTATTAATTTATCGCACGAATGAACTACAGATATATGAAACAAAAAACTGCAATCATCTCACGCTATCTTTACAAGTAATCGGAAATCGTTTGCAATTATAGCAAACTGTATGAGCGTGTTATCAGTTTTTTATGTTTTTTTGGCGCATCGCTCTGTCGGATTTGTAGTCTGTCTAAAAATACGCCCAATCTATCGATCAATCTACAGATCAGCGGCAGATCTTGCCACGGCCATGTCTTCTAGGGACCGATCTTTGTATGTAACAAGCTTGCCGTAGGTATATAGGCCAATTAGCAAGTTTAATCACTAGAAAATCTTTAGGGGCAATAAATAAAGTATTTTTTTCCCGTAAGCAATGCATGACAATGGATTTATTATTGCATGATACATCCATTTGCCGATTTAGAAAAATATTTTTTTCAAACATGCTTGGAAATTCGAGCATTATTTTGACAACCTTCTTCGAGATAAATCGAAATTGCTGTACTGGTCAAAACAAGTGACGATGCGGCCAGCAATGTTACTATGAAAATCCATATCTGTCGTGTTATTTAAAAATGGAACGAATTTTTTACTTCAACACATGACAACCAAGAAGAAACAAATGAACACAATGCATTGGCGTGTGAAAAATTATCGTTGTCCGTCATTGATTCTGGAATTTATAATTAATTTACTTTGTTCGAATTTCCGCGCATTATTTGAGAAAAGCACTATTCAAGCCTTGGCCGCAACCAGACATTGATGGACTCACGTATATTGTGTTTTCACGATCGTCCATCAATGCTTGAGTTGCTGGCCTCGACAGAAATGTACTATTAATTCCACCGAGCCACCGTTTAGCCAAATAGAAAAGGGCGTTGTTGGTTTGATAGTGAACAAACATCATTTTCATAACTTCATTAAATAACTCTTAATTTCAAACTACTTTTCAAGGGCTTTGATTACACTTTCAACATTACTTTTACTAAGAATAAGTCTTAGTAAACATTATTATAATTTTATGAGCGTGTTGCGCCAAATAAGATTGCTTTAATAATGTTACTTTTATTGCTGTTTACTAACAGTATTGCTGAATATAAGTTATGTTTATGAAATTTCAGTGATGTTTCGGCAGAGAACACACGGCGTGTCTGAAAATATACTGAAATATTCTTTCTTAAAATTCTATGAGCCTTCATGATTCATAAATAGTTGTCTTTCTAATTATTAGAAATTTAACTAGCCACTTTTCAAATTAAAGGAATGATTTGTCAGCCAGTTATACCTGTATTAGATATTGTTATATAAAAAAACAAGCACGATTCAGTCGTGATTCTTGGATGTGATTACCTTCCAATTCATATTTTGGGACTTACGACGCTAAGTTGTCTATCCTGCGCCCTTATTGCATAATACACGATCAATGACAATCTGAATCGTTTTGAAACAGATTGCTAATCTAATGATTCACATGTTCGAAAAAAATAACTGTTCAACAACGTAAATAACGCAATGAATGTTGTTGAACTGTCAATATGAAATAGATTAGTCTTAATCGTTTACGAAAATGTGTTATTTGATACAATTAGATAAATGGTTCATACAGAGTGTCTCAAACGTAGTGGTCCAAAGGCAAATGAGGTAAAGCAAAGGCAAGAAATTTTACACTTTTAGTTCAGATTTGAACTCGTTACGTCGAAAATTATGTTCACAGGGTCGAAAAATCCAAGTGGAAGTGTACATTTCTTGAAAATAATAATAGCAAAATTTTCTGAACTGCTCAGAATATCCCAGTTTTTAATTTTTTTATGATAGGTGGATCCCTTCGCTTTACCTCATTTGCCTTTGGACCACTACGTTTGAGACACCCTGTATAAGGAGTCCATACTCCACATGTCTTGTTACTTAAATTCCTGCTTTATTCTTGTTCCGATCCAGGCAACATTGTGTACATGACACATAAACAGAAAATAGTTGTAATGTTCACCACGCCTATCGGTATTTGCGAGTGAACGATTTGAACACGGCCGTTCCCCGTGTGGCGTACTTTCTCTGCTTTCATCTCGACTTGGCTAGTAATTAACTGCTCTAGAATAATTTATTACTTACATTACAGTTGGACCAATGCCGTGACGTAGAATAATAGTAACTCACTGATATCATCAACTGTGTTTTTGTGAGCTAAACAGACACGGACAAAATAAAATGCAGTGTTTATAATTTATTACTACAATAAAAAATAGAACATGTTGAGTATTGCAAATTAAATTAAACATGCAAATCTATGCTTTTCATTCATTTCAGTCGGTGAAATTTAATAACCACAATATACATAAGACAGAACAGGAATGTGTATCGTAGATGCCGCTTGCATATTCAAATCATATTGAAATGTATGTATGTACCGACGATTACAGATCGCTAGCTCTTTCTAATCAACTGGTACACTAACTGAAGAGTTTGAGTTATATACATAGTATTTCGGCATCGATACAGCAGTCTTTATTTTTGTATGCAAAATAGCAATCACCTTGTGAACATAGGCGCGTCGTAGGCTTGTCGTGATAAACACCTATAACATTAGTTCCTGCCCAGTTTCATACTTATTAGAGCGATTGATTTGCACTCACTTCTCGCTTGTGCACTCTTTATAACAGCTTCGTGGAATATGTTTATTGATAATTATTGTTAATGGCTGAAAAATTGGTACAGAACTTTCTACAGCAAGCAGGTTAAAAATTGTGATAGATAAATCTTCCGTTTCTATATTAAGCCACATTAACCAAGGTTCTGGAGTGGTAACCGTGTACAAAAAGGCGTACCGTTAGAAGACCTCTCACAAGGTGGAACGATAACCTTGTGAACCCGCAAGGACCAGTCGATGTGGCGACGATTGGGAGAGGCCTACATCCAGCAGTGGACGCTTGGCTTTTTATAAATGATCAAAGTTCATGGGACTTGTGTCATTATTTTATTGAAATAGAATGTGGGTATTAAAAATACCGTTTCTTATCTTGACGAATTTTATCTGTTTTCTGAGTGTTTACTACAGTGAGTATAGTATCATTGTAAGATGCAATCAATCACTGCGTATCGTCTGTTACTGCATCATCAATCAGGCCGTGTTGTCACGAGAGCAGTGCGCGCAGGCATCCCGTTCCGCTGGGCGCATTGATTGACGACACCCGGCGATTCACTCGGTTTTCCTGCGATTTCCCTCGCCGGCCGCCGCCACCGCACGCGTCGTCAGTCCGTCTGGTCAGCGAGCTAACACGCACCGCTCATTGTTCAATATTTTTTCTTTCGACGATGCATTTTGATATACAAAAATCTTCCTTCGAACTTCAATTCTTCCTTTATGGTGTTTCATAAAGTGTTGACCATTGTTCTCTCAAAGGATATTATGTGGTTATGTGATACTATGTGTGTTATGTGCTGTTGACTACGGATTGTTATCATGTCTTTGGATATTATGTTTTTGACTAACGACAACTTGCGCCGCATGCGCAAGGAGCCGCAAATCCTAGGGCTCCGTTATCGGGTATGATATTTACATTTTATTTCATTTGTAACTTACAAAACATATTATGGAATCTTATAGATCTTTATCAGATGTTTCGTTAACGCTACAATGAGCTTATATTACTTTCTATTTTAATTCTTACCGAAAGTCAGCTTTACTGAAATTGCAGTCTGAATAAACGCAGATTCAGTTCAATTCATGCAATTTTATAGTAACTTTTTTTTTTGTAAATTAATAATAGGTTTAACTGTGTTCTTCCTTATGTTATATAAGTTTCTTTTCACCAAAAATACCGACATATTGAAACAAAACAGCATGTCTATAGGAAATATAGCAATCCAACGCCGAATTATCAAAAATTGCTTGTTTGGAAAATAATTGTTACTACTTTAGTATCGACACAAGTGGAGTTATCAAGTCTCAGCAGTTACAACTTTAGGCATTTAAATCCAAAATACAACTAAATGGGTACTAGTAGGCAGGCACAGACGAGTAGTATTTTATTAAGTCGATTCTAGGGCTTTTTGCCTTTTTAGTGGAAATAAACATTACATCACGTTGAAACATAATTGGATAAGTTTCAAACGTACCGTTGACACTGCAACCCGTCCACTGGCCTTGGTTAAAAGTAGAATGTTAATCCATAATCTGTGTTTCAATTCTACTGAACTTAAACCTTTCCAGCTTCTGCAAAATGTAATAAAAATATAAAATGTACGGACAGCGCTGGTTAACCACCAGCGGTCGTATCCGGATAATCAAAGCGTGGAAAATATTATAATTGCACATTTATCGATCGACGATTTTCTCATTAGTTGTTCCACCTGCTTTCGACAGCTAAAGGATGTCCGCTTAGATTTCGTTCATTATGTTCCAGGGTCTATCAAATGGCGTGGAAAACGACCAAAACACCGCGAACCTACAACCGCCCGAGTTGTCACACAAGCGGCTATCGAACAGTTCTACCACCTCCAACCAGAGCTACGACTCGACTGTGGAGTATGCGGTGCCGAAGCACTCGTACAGCCAGCGCGGCGGCTCACTCCGCACCAGCGACGTCAGCGAGCTGTCTGACCTCACGCCCTACGGACAGCAAAAGACCTCCAACCCCCTATTCGGAGTCAACGCCGCGTCCCACTACGCGCCCGGCTCCGTACCTGCCCCCCAACATGAAGCCGTCAACGAACAAAACAAACACTACGAAAGAACGAGCTTACCCAACGGCGTCAGAAAAGCGCCCGAGGGACAGGACAATGACCTCATCAAAAACGAGGACGCGTTAGACGGTAGGAATGAGCTCATAGTGAGCCCCAACCAGATCGCGATCACTGAAGGCGGCACCGCGACCTACACCACAGACAATAATGGTAAAATCAATGTTCATGTCACCGTCATGATTAACGCAGGTAATTATATGCATCCTTACGAACTCAAATTGACCGTAACAAGCACATCTAATATTCATACGTAATATACAGCACGGTTATAACATTTTGATCTGTAAAGTTTATCTAACAGTTTTGCACAGTGATGGTATATAAATATAATGAAGGTTGGGACTGTGTGCCGGTTTCCAGAATTGATTCACTCTCGAGGATGCATATGAGGCAAGCAGTCTCTCATTGTAGTTGCATGCTGGTTAGCGTGTGGGTTCATTGTTCCTTTGTTGTGCTAGTCGTTATTGGGATCTGTTTTAATTAGTTCATGTCAATTTGTTTGAGTGCACGTATATTTTCTAAAACTGTCATTATTTATTGTTCTGTTACCTATCTGTTCTGTTCATTGCACAATTTATTTTCGAGTTCTTTCTGTTACGGTTTTTTACGTCACATTATTTTTACGTAATTTGTAGAAATGCTATAATGAAGAAGATAAGCATTTATTGTTTACTAACAATTAAATTAAAGTAACGCACCGCAATTTTGATTAAGAAACTAAAGTTTTGAATAATTATTACATGTAATAGCTATGCTTATCTCATCAAATGCTAATGTTTCGTAGAGAGCGGGCCGAGCTCTCTGGGATAGTAATCAGTAGCGCGTGTTCCAGGAACTCTCGCAGATTTGAAAAAGCAGCGATCTCAGATAAGAACGAACGGCAGTCCCGTGGAGAGCAGCCTGGCGTCGACGAACAACCACAGCCTGAACTCGCTGTCGGACACTGTGAAGGCCGACATGCCGGTGCAGCTCAACCCGCTCAGCGCAGGCGCAGTGCCGCGCTTCGCCGGCAACACCGGCGACGTGCTCGGCGACACGCGCTCGCGCAGGTGCTGCGTCATCATGTAGGCTGCGAGCTGTACTGCTGGCTGGGATTGTATTCCGATACATTTCAATCGGACGGCAGCTGTATAGATTGTGATGGTGGTAAGCGTACAAGTCTGATTGTCATTCCAAAATAATTTTTGAGCGGCTTTTGGACCGCCGGATCGGTTGACTTTTAACGGTTAGCTATTGCCTAAGAATTTGTGATTTTGGCTCTGAAGAATTATTAGAAGAGATATTGTGTTTTTTTTTTTGTTAGCCCCGACTGACATGTCGTGGTTGCCCGTCAAACAGTCAATCGACGGATCGAAGGTCCGGTAGGGAGAATAATAACTTAATATATTGAACGTTGCCGATAGAGTATTGCCATGTTTGCTCACAAAGCAAGGGCTTGCCAATGGCTGGAAAACAGTGTGATAGATATATAAGAGCTCAACAACTATTGTATTTTTAGTGTTAAGGAAACTATGCGGTTGCTAATATTTTAGTAATAGAATGAATCCTATATTGTCATATATTTAAGTATTGTCTTCTAATAGTTCTTGTCTTATAATCCCTGAACATTCCATTATTCGATTATATTTTGTTGAAATATTTTATTTTATTGTAAATAATTTAATTTCATTGTAAATTTGAATGTTACAGTATTCTTCGAGTGAAAATGTTTCCAATTATTTTTTAATGTTACATAAAATGCATAATAAGCATTTTGAACAGAACAAACCATAAATCGCAATATTACATAATAATCGTATCGATTGTTCGGAAGTGCCTCAAGTATTGGTCTTTAATGCTGATCTATGTATAACATAGTATAATTTAATAACTAAATACGATTTATTTAATACAAAACTAATAAATTATTTTTATTAATATTAAGTAAATTATATATACTTTACGAGACGGAAGTGAAACCTTATTTTATCTTGTAGTACAGCTGGAGTGTTGATAATATCCTAACTGAATGTAGCTGGGATAACTGCCTTAGTTTCATCGGACCACTCTATGGCAATAAACTAATATCACTAGATTTGTAACAGAGATAAACTTAGTACTTAACATGGGTGTACTTTTATATACGTATAGTACTTTCACGAACTTAACTATTAGATAATAATATCCAAAAATACAGGGTAAAATTAAATTAGCTAGCAAAACTTCCCGGAAGTGATGGGTATCGATATCTAAGCCTGATAAAACAAACAAACAAAAAATTGATGTAAAAACAATCAGCGGCGGATGGCAAAAAAAGAAAATCTTTATTTTTTTGTTATATCCTGTTTAGGTTATCAATCACGTCTATGAAGTTTCGCTAGCTATTTTAATTTGAACCTGTACACTCAGAATCGTAGTATTCATTAGATTGAAATCTTTACCAAATTTGAACTACTAAAACTTGTTAGAACTACACTTTCTTTGCTTGTCTACCAACAAACTATAATGTATTATATAACAAAATATTTTTTTATCAATTTACTTTCATACTAACTTTTTATCAAAATTGAGGTGTTTTAGTTCCAAGTTCAATGTTGACCTAAAGACTGGATTTGTTAAGTAGATTTTATATTTATTAGTAGTATACTGCCGACCGCATGTGCCACTACAATCGAAGGACACGTGTACCGTCAGCTTCTGATGTGGTCAGAGTTATTCTCGAGGTTACGTTTTGAAGAAGCTGTCTAGGGGCTGAACTTCTGCACCGCGAATAAAACTAACAACATTTTTTCCACTAGTATCGCTTGTATCACTTGACTCATGAAAAATGACATAAGCTGTCAAATAACATACAAAACTTGTTTACACAATACTTCGCACGGCATCGGACAAAAATAATGCCTCGTTGTGTTTTATTTGTTTGTAATAACATTTGAATTAATTTCCGACTATAAGCCTAAAACATATCGGCAAGAGAGACTAAGTAAGATACGCAGTTTCAAAAGTTATGTTTAGTTATGAGTCAAGCGATACCAGTGCCACCTGCTCAAAGCTTTGCGATTTCTTAAACAATTATTATGGGTACATAGGAAAACGAGTACAAAATTCCAAGTTCTACTTGTAGCAAGAACTTATTTTACTCTTCCTTTGAGGCGTGTGCAGAATTTCATGCATCTGAGTACTGTCTACACAAGTTGAAGCACACCAGTGTTACTAAAATTTTGGCTCTTTATTACTTAATATGTTGAAACTTGACCCACCTTTCGAGGAATATTATAAGTTAATTAAACGCTAAAATTAGATAAAACATTTTGATATTCGATTCTATTAATAACCTAATTCATTCATAGTTTCGTCTTAATTTTGTTAACTGCCTCGTCAGTCTAGTGGTCGCAAGCGCTACTGCTGAGCATGAGGTCCCGGTTTCGATTCCCAGGACGGGCAAAGTGTTATTGGGCTTTTTCCATCAGGAATTTCTCAGTAGTGACCCGGAGTTTATGCCCGGTTGATGGCAAGCTCGCTCCTACTACATAGGACTTAAACATAACTGCCGAAATGTGGATGTACTAAGGTACACCTCTGCTTAACCCTTCGGGGTGTACAGGCGTGATGTTATGTTATTTTTGTTATCCAATAAGATATTTTTTTAAATCTTTTGTACTGGCACATGTTCGTCGGTGTTGCGTTTAAATTCAGAATACAGCTGACTGTTGACAGAGCGAGGGGGCCACGGCATTCGTGCTGGTAGTTTGTTTCACCGTCCGTATGTTACAGTGATGCACGAACTTTTATGTCTAAGGTACAGTCGCCACATTGAATTAGAAAACCGTATAGAAACTAAACTGCTGTCGAAATAATCACCTATCGGCCCCCCCCCACCTGCTACGAGTATACAGGGTGGCAGGGACATAAACGCGAAAACGGTTACCACGTATTCAGTACATCATTCTCATCAGTCTACATAGAAATTTTCCATCGGTTATTAAAACAAAAATCTGCAGTTTCCTACAATAGTTGCAATACCTACACGGTCAAAATGTATGGAAAAGCAATTTTTTTTTTCAATAACCGATGATAAATTTCTGTGTAGGGCTCAGAATGATGCACTGAATTCTTGATAACCGTTTTCGCGTCGATGTCCCTGCCACCCTGTATCACGGCCGGAAACTGTAGGCAATAAAAATGGGTTCTACGTGGGAGTTTCGCTTCTATACATTCTTATTCGATGCTCCTACCTTAATATTATTACTATTCAGTATCGGACAGTGAGCACGTTGTGCAAAACTTGATTGGTGACGTTAACAAAATGACTCAGACAACGTGCTGGTTGTCAATACTGAATATGTATCCGTTGTCATTCACCTCGAAATTCGGGCTGCTAGGTGAACAATTAATGAAAAGGCGACATGTTACATAATCACGTATTAAAACCACTGCATCACCTGTGATATATGGATGTATAGTCGAGTGCCTTTTTCTTCTTTATTAGAGCTAAATACTCAATTTGTGCCAATATTTTTATATTTTTTAAATTGCAAGCACAAGTTACTTTTAGATAAAATATTCTAATACCTTGTTACCGCGAGTAATTAACACGTTCACGCACTTAATTTGGAAAACATTTATGTTTTAAATACAATATGTAAGCTACAAATGATTAATAATATTGAAAGGTAGTACAAGGACTAATTTGCGTTTAATAAATAAAACAATAAAATATTCGTGGTAACACTGTACGTGTTGCTTAGTTTCACCCTTTCTTTTTGTAAAGTGGTAACCCCATATTTAGAAAAAAAAACTTTTAGAGCTAGAAGTATTAGCAACTAACCTATAGAAAATCTTTGTGGAATTTATTTTCTATAAAAATCCAGTGTTCATTGTCTGTGGTATACTTGTTAGGTGAATGTAGCAGATTGACATTCCGTTGTATATCTTCTTGTTAAATTTTATATTTATACAATGTAATATATTAAGCTTTTGGAGTCGTATTTATCATGTGTAGGCGTCATCATATATAGTTCCCATCCAGTAGCAATTCATTCGTCCATATCTTAGTCATTAGTGTAGCTATTTGGTAGATTGATTATATCTTCAGTACTTAAAAAGTACTTAAAAGTATATGTACTTTATGTAACTCGCGGAAACTGTCGTGAATATATCAAATATATGATTAAAGTATATTGAAAAAAAATATATAGAAATACAAACAAAGCAATACTAAATGGCCTTATTAGTAAGCACAATACATTTCATTTTTTATTTTGTAACAGTATTAATTTTAAAAGCATTTTAAGGGCGGCATTTTGTGATACTTATTAGTATTTGATAAATTTTTGGCAGCACAAATACTTATTACTTATATCAACTTTGTTTTTTTTATATAATTATATGTTTATCAAATGATTTGTGTTAGTTGATTATCGTATAGGTTGTGAAGGCACCTTGTCTTGCCGAGAACAGTGAATAGGATACCAAGGATTGAATTAGTAATTATCGGGCTTACATTTTTATAATTTGGCAGAAGTACGATTCTTTTTTTCTTTTTTTATGTAATGCCTATTTGATTATAATAATTATTTGAAATTCTAAGAAAATCAATAAAGTTACAGATTAGAAAATAATTTAGCTGAAAATTGGACATAAACTTTTACCAATCACTTGCATCTCGCCGTATTGTTATATAAACATTCGATTAACTTTAAAATGTTTATAGAAATTCTAACGGTTCTTGTTAAAAAAGTATTCTGTGTGATTATTCAATGTTTGCAGTAGGAATATGAACAGTGCCTGTGGTGTCTTGCCTTAGTAAAGTTACTAACTCCTCTGTTGATACCTTATTGTTATTGTCACGTGATCCTATGTACATAATTGTAGACAAATATTTGTCGTATAATACTTTACATATTTTGTCAAATAAAACATTGTATTATAATTGATGATTGTTTATATCGAGTGGCAGCTGATTCCTACATACCTATGTATATAACTACCTGTTAGTATATAAGTAGTCACGGTTACGCTATTTATATAGTGACGTCACAACTGTTACGTTAATACAAGTGTTCTTCATGTTACTTAGTAGTGTAGTCGACCAGCATCACATTACATAATGTTGATTTTTATACAAGTATTCATTGATAGACAGTAGGTATCTCAGAACAAAATATATTTATTTCCGCCTAGGTATTTGAATACGTTAAAAATAAGTATTAATACAAATGCGAAAGGAATTAGTAATTTTCGAAAAATCTAGAAGTAAAGCAGTATTTTATCATAATAAATTGTCAAATTAGTGACCTTGCCATTTCCATCTTGCCCTTGAAAACTCTTTACAACTAATTCTTTATAAAATTATATGAAAATAAAGTAGTTGTTACATTATAAAATTATAAATTCTTACTTCATTCTCATATATTTTTTCAAAAATCATCCTCAGGCCTCAATTTGTCAATTCAGAAAATAAATGGATAGTTAATTTTCAACTATCTGATAAGTTTCATATCAGAACCCCAATTTCTTCTTAGGTACAAGTGATAAAATTATTCCGATATAATCCTTTATTATGTACCTACATGTTTATAAAATTGATGTAGCGTGTTCAATGTGATGTATTGTATTATACTTAATTTTGTGTCGTTGTTCAGTGACATTCATGTGTTACAGAGTAGAGACTGTAAACTATCGTGTCCCGTAAAAATAAAGATGTGGTTATCGAAACAATGAATAATTTCAGACAAAGTTGTACGATAAAGATGAAAGAAATCATTATATTTATGGGGTTATGGCAACTCTCTTTCATTTTTATGTGGTACTATTATGGTCAGTCTTTATTTTCAAGGTCTTTGTACTTATAAAGCTGGTGATAGACACTACTGTTTAAAGAATACAAGGTTATTTGCGTCAAATGGGGGGTCCAGTCTTAAATCTTGAAAGTTTCTTTATGTAGCTATTTCATATTAGTATTATGGGGCTGGAATCCTATGATTACATGTTCTGGCCAATTCTGAAACATAAGAAACGACACTTTTATGTCAGTATTTAGTCCATGTTTTTTTCTACGTCCATTTGTTAAAAACAGTATTAATTTGTTATCTAATCCTGGGACATTCAAGATAGTGATATTGATCACGCTATCTTGACTATAATGTACAATTAAATAATGCAAAGTCAATGCAAGTGTTTTGTTTAAAAAAAAAAAAGATAATTTGTTGCTTCTTTATGTTTCTAATTACTTCTTTAAATGAGGATGATGCCATTCTTCTATGCCCTCTAAACAGTAGTGTAAAATTAAATTATCTGGAACATTAATAAATCGTTTGTTTAAATCAACTATCATGTTTTATTTCTACGCTATTCGCCAACTTTTTGGCTAACCTTCAGCGATATAGACCGATTTAAAAAAAATAACTGTCTGTCAATGTTTTTTTTAAAGATTTCTGGCAGTCTTTCTCTTTGAAAGGACTCATACTCATGAATAATACATATTCATCTATTTTCTCTTTCAAAATACATGAAGTATTTACGTTGCTTCTTGAATCCCTGGCTTCAGAAAAAAACGTAGAACAAGGTAAGATATTTGAAAAAATGATCATAAAATCGGATGTTTGAAAATTCAGGAGGTTTTGTATTTAAATGAATGTTATTGATTCATCATGCGGCGGGCAATCCGCCGGGTTCGCGACAGACACGCGGCCGCCGCCGCGGGCAAGGTTACCCAACGTGTATGTCGCGAAACTGACGCACAAAATATCTCATCAGTTTAACTGTACCTAAAACGCAGATTTTTCGCTACTAAGTTTATTTATTAGAAAAATACCTAACATTATCTTCGGAAAGGAACTCCCTAGGCTGGTTGTGTGAAAAAGCTACGTTTTCATCAAGCAAATATTACACACAGTGCGACACAGTGTATTGTTGGAAAACCGAAGGCGGATTGCGGCGGCAAGGTAACGTTGGCTAGTATTGGCTACGTCAGTGTTCGCCGGACCGCCACAGTTCGCCGACGCGTCGCGGCCTCACTCGTCACTTAGCGATCTATATCACGCGGAAATCTAACAAAACCTAAAATTATCTTCAACTAAATATTATTACTCTTCAGGTCCTCAACAAGTTGCACGTCTAACCCTCTGGGTCATATAGTGCATGTTGAGATTTATTAAAACTTTCTGCACCATGAAGCCACCAGTTAATGTGAGTAATTTTGTACTAATTTAATTTTTTTTTTTTTTTGCATGTGGATTTGTAGTACTTAACCACCCACAAAAAATATGTTTAGATTGTTGTGAATTTGTTTGTTGCTTATACTTAACTGCCTTTATGTTATGCAATATAATTTTAGCGTGTGTAGGTAGCTGATTGAATCTATTTTGACATATTCAGACATGTTTTGTTAACACTCCTGTTTTGACGGTAAGTAGGTAATTAATAGTTAACAATAATAAACGTTAGACATAGGTGGAGAATGTGGAGATATAGATAGTTTTTGTTTCCTACTTTCCATTTCCTGGAATCTTGATAATCATTACAATAATCATGCTATGACAATGATGACTTTTATATTTCCTTGTAAAAATTTCTATAAATACGTAGGTATCTAAGTAAGTACCTATTTCAAATCCTGGTTTAATTCGTTTGATTATTATCGAATGTGATGTGACACAATTAGACACTTTGTTTTGGTTTTGAAAACCGGTTATAGGTAGGTATATACCGGTTTATGGGGCTTCTCATAGTAGTAAAGGTTTTACCTATAATAATATAGGTAAGTAATAATAAGTTCTACCTACTCAAAATATTCTTAAACAGCAATGATGAAGAAAATAAAGTTGAATGAATACCTATAATTTAGGTACTTACTTTCCTTTTTAACCGAAAGTCCGAAGCGTTAACATTTTGACGTATTTCGACCGTGATTTTTGCGATGGGCAACTTTCACGTCCTTTTTCTGAGAAACGGAAAGACTTCGTGAACTATGACTTATTGGGTGGTAGAGAATAGTTATTAGTAAATTTATAGCGGCCTCGGCCTCGCTTTTCGCAATTTTTTCTTATCTACTTATTTATATAAAGCCAAAATTACGAAGCAAGTTTTTCATAAAATGCGCGACGGCACTTTTTCGAGCTCATGGATCGAACATATATCTCTTAAAAAGTGGTTTAGTTCATAACGGCCTCTGACTTTTGAAATATGTATGGAATATCTAAAAAAAAATCCTATTCCAAATCATAAAAATACATCAAATAAAACGCTCAGTATGAACTGTACATTTCTCCTTACTACATTAATATTATTACCTACGTAAAATGTATAACAGAATAAACGTAAAAAAAAATACAACTGCCAAAATTACACAACGTAATTACAACTGCCAAATTGCTCGAACTGTCAGAACGCAATTTTGTGATAGGCCTCATAACGGTGCCCTGTCGGACCTCCCAATAACTCATTGATGTTAGCTTGTCTTCATATCTTAACCAAGGAGTTAGGTAAAGACCGTTTTTTTTTACAAAGTAATGAATCTTCGGTCTGGTTTGAATTAAGTGTAATCAACTCACTTGGAAGTCTATGTCCTACATCAATAGAATTGGGATCAATGAGACAATGACCTCGAATTTGTAGGTCGTTAAGGCGAGAATGTAGTAAAAAAATTTTTCGTGATACGACGGTTTAATAATACAGTACACATAACATAACGGTTTTAATCCCCGAAGCGGTGTAGGTACCTATAGTACACACCGACTTTTGGCCAGTTATGTTTAAGTCCCATGTAATAGGGGGCGAGCCAGACTCGGGGCTCGCCACAGGTAACTTTCTTTCTTATATCTATGCAGGTAACGAATAAATTACCCCACCTGTATTCCCCGGAGGGACAGGCAGTGGTTTACTATGTACTTACATCATATTTCACTTAGATAAGTTCCTGACCCGGGGATCGAACTCAGGATTAACGCCCGGTAGTTTCGCTTTCGATGAATAGACCAAAGAGTCAACTAATAATTTCTTGAAATTGAAAGAAAGGAAATTGTTTACTGTCGTCATAACTCACAGTGCTTCAAATTAATTTATAAGTCTAAGTCTGATTAATGTCCTATCAATAGGAGTCCAGATTCCTTTGATATTTTTTTCCGGGAGAAATATACATTTCTGCGATTTTCGTTACTGCAATGTTCTTTGGTTTCTGTACATCTCTTGTGTCGGTTTATATAAAAAAAAACTGTTCGAATAAGGATGTAGACCATTTTCTAACACAGAAATAGATTGCATGTGTGACAGATGCAATCACCTACTCAGTACATTTTCAATCACAGCATCGCAAGCTTGACAATATGTCACATTAATTTTGCGATAATTTTCGTTCGAGAAATTGGCCCTTACTTGTGGTTCTTCGTTTAACGACAAATTGAGGTCATAAAAAATGTACTCCGCCAATCATTTAAACCGCTGAGTAGACGATGGACAATTTGGAGTCTTGTGGATATCCTGGGAGTCTATTTGTCCTATGTGTACGTTATTGCATAGATATCATCATAGATACATATCGTCGCGGACAAATTGTCCGAGGTCAAGTTGTCCATCATCTGCTCAGCGTCCTAAAGTTGTCCCTTCAAGAACAAATGTAGTCCCTTCTTAATTTTCATTCAATAAATTCATACTACTATTGTATCGCTAATTAGTAATAATTTATCGCTTTGTATTGACTAATCGCAGCACCCACGGCGAGCACATCAATATCAGACAATTACGTTGTTCCTTGAGGGGTCCATTGATAATATTCACTACGCAGTTATTCTATTGTTTTTGAATGGTCATCTTTGTTGATTACGACCTTTGACTGTTGATAAAATGTTATGAATAAACTCGTCCATGTGGTTGTAACATTGCAACATAATTGTTTTGCCTTTGTTGACTTTCGTAGTCTTCTTGGGGCTATAAGGGTTTTTAAACAGATCCATCACATACGAAACAATCAAACGTAAGAGTTAAGGCTCCCACAGAGAGGCGCGACGCGACTGTGGTGGATCTATTTCTATGAAAACTACACGGAAACAGTTCTACCGGTGTCTCGTCGCGCCTGTCTACGGGAGCATTTAACGATGAGATTTCGTGGTCCAAGAGGTGTCCTAACAGCTCGCGCGATGGGCAGTATACGCGATGCTGCCGCGCCGTCATCGCAACGGCGCCATTTCAACAATGGCTGTCTACATTGCGATGCGATGGTACGATCAAACCCATCGTATGATCGTTACTACTTATTAAGTATTTCCTGTGCACGCGCGATGACTTGCAAGTCAGCTGCTGCAGCTGCAGCTGCTTCAGAGTGCCTTGGTTGCTATGGATGCATTAATATCCACCAATGATATTCATTGGCTATGTGGATCAATGTGGGACGACTGAATATGATTGGTGGATATCAAACGCATCCATATCAACGTAGCATAGCACATCTCTGGTGGAAAGGCACCCTTAATTTAGGACACTCAGAAATGTGTGTGTTTAACGCGTCGTGCGACGAAATCGCTTCGTTTGCCCGTACGATCGTAGCCAATTAGGACGACGCCTAACAGTTTTCAGATGTCGCCCTGATCATGACGTACAATCATCTAGATATAATAAATACAACAATAAAATGTACCTACCTACCTAAGCTCGAAATATTATTTCTGTGGACACAGATAATGTCACCCATGCGACCTAAATGTTCCGAACAATATTTATATAAATTATACTACTTAGTTTGCTTATTTTCTTTAGGTACTTACCTACTATTTATCGATAGGACTACATTCTACAATAATTCTTTCAAACATTTCTCAAATATACGTCGGTCTTATGCTTCTTATACCCTTATCACAATTTGTCTGAGGTTGGTGGGGCAATTCGTCTAACCTCGATTTTGCTGTTATCATAGTACCTAACAATTCACATTCTGTCTAGCCATTTTATTTTTATCAATCAATTCGGCATGTCTTCGTCTATCCGCAATCTTATCTCCCGTCACCTCAATATCACCCTTCACATAACCTTTAGGTACTAATTAATTCATATTCCCCCAGGCCGCTCTCCTGCATGATGTGGACATCCCGACAAAGAAGGCGACGTTCGGCATGGGCTGCTTCTGGTCCAATGACTCGTTGTTCGGCGTCACTCCTGGGGTGATCCGAACGAGAGTCGGCTACTCTGGCGGAACCACTAAGAACCCACATTATAGGAGCATGTAAGTATATTCTGCTATATGTTGTTGGGTGTACCTCGAAGGCTTCTTTATGCTGTTACTACACTGGTCCGGGACTTCTTTCCTTCCCTGTCCAAATGCTGATTCTGGAGAGCTCCTAGTCCGTAAACCCTGATATTTGACTGACATAAGAGTTTATTCGTTGCGACATTTGAATAAGATGCATAATACTTTGCTTCATTCTAGCCACACGACGACGGTGACGTTTTCCTTGCCAATAGTTTCCAAATCCATTGTGTCCTTAACGTCCTCCTCTGTTCATGTGTGTGTGCCATTCAAGATACATTTCAGTAGCACCAATGGCCAATCAAGGTTCTCCCAAAAGGACGCCATTGTTTAGTTTATAGACCTTCCTGATTAGACAAACAACCTATAAGTGACAGTTCGAGGTTCTGTCTACACTATTTTTTACAATTTTTCCTCTTCATGTTTTAGTGGACTACCTACCAACATTCTCGTTACACCATAGCTTCTTCTTCTGCCAGCCTCTTGCCCCACGTTCCTTGTTGTATTATTCTGATCTATAAACCGTCGTCGTAATGATACGATGCTCCCCTTTCCTTCATATCATTCCTCATACAATTCATCCATGTTATATTTTTACAGGTATTTTTAAAGGTTACCTTAAACTTAATACAACCTGTATTAATACCACTTACCGAAATAAAAACTACCTCTATCTTACACGTGCCGTTGGCATTAGTCAAAGGGCGCGTATCGCTTTTGTGTGTGTAACCGGTATTAAAACGGTAACCTAAAAGAGGTAACATGTTTCTTCTTGGGTTACACAAATATTGGTTACCTTAGACGTAGAAGTACCCAAAATTATTCTATAACTGTATCGTAATTTATAAAGGTTTTCGGTCCTTGCTCTATACATACAATTTTTTTTGCATACAATGTTACTGTAATCAAAGTTTTTTAACCTTGGCAATGTGAACTAATTATGGCAGTATTTTTCCATGGAAACTTTATTTCAAACTTCTATCACTACATTTTATGAGCACCTTTCCTTGTAGCTTATCCTCTCGAGAGGTTTTATCATAGATTATATAGTAATAACCCTTTGATGGTATGTTATGCCCGTTAAGTACCGGCAGAGGGATTAATGGATTAATTATGTAGTAGTTCTAATGATTATAGAAAGCATTGTATTGCAATTGAAATATGACTGAACAGGATGAAAGGATTATGTAGTTGGAGAGTCATCAGTACTTAGAAAAGTGTATTGTAATGTCGTTGTAGTGCTTCGGATTAAAAAGGAAAGGAATCGTGAAACTAGGTCATTAAATATTCTATCTTTTGTTATACCGACGATTCAAAGAGATGCTTTTGCTTTTATTTAATTTTCTTTACTGTCAATATAATGCAGATTCAATTAAAAGTTTATTCATATTTTTCTTTACTTTAAATTATTCCAAAATGCGATTGGTCGGTATTGAAGTAATCTATTAAACCTTGCAAATTATTTTTAGATGTACGGAAGTGTGAAACGATTTGGCAAAAAAAATATTATCTGCTACGGCTACGGCTGATCTTTTTACTTAGCTAAAATTCATGGCTGAAGTTAAAATCAGAACTTATCTCGATCAGAAATAATTCTTTTATTAATACAAAATAAATTTGTTCATTGTTTTCCGGGAAAGCCCAGATATTTGGGCTAAGCTGTGCACTAAGAGTTTCGGGGCCCGGGGCGGCAAAAATAGAAAAAATGTAGCACGCAGCCTTGAAAACGTTAGCTTTTCTTTCGACTATTGATACATTTACTTACAGAAATATGACATCTTTGTTGACAACAAAAAAGTTAGAGCATCCGAGGAACAGAGGTTGGTAGAGCGATTCCAAAATTTTATCACCCTACGTTTATATTGAGCATTCGTTGGTCTTTTTTGCGATTTGTATTCAAAAGTATTTCTCGAGTTATGGGGTCGGACCCAGGACCGGGGACTGAGGCGGACCGAACCTGCCGCCCCCTTAGTCCGCCGGTGCTAGGCTAGTAGAACAATCCTACTTTGAAAAATTCGACATATAGAAGAAACGTAACATTCACTCACACTCATAAATAGACAAAGCCGTAGTACGTCTAAAGAACTGCGTTATCTAAACACGTGTAGGTACTATTCACTTTTACTATCATCGTCATAAATGCATAAAGCGTAGGTAATTACGTAGTGGTTCAGTGCATGTGTCGTCGTCATCCGTTCAGTTCTCCGATCTTCATTCTTTGTTGATTTGTGAGAAATCCGGTTGTAAGTGTAAGTGTTACCTATGCAGCATCTGCGCTATTATAAGGTCAACATCTATTAATTATCCTACTGTCTTTATCCTAATTTATTTGGAATTAGCGCAGCATGTCAAGTTCTTCCATACAAAGGTATCATTATTCCATTCGTTTCAAGTTTCTTTCACACAATCCATCGATATTTTCTTTAATGATAATTAAAAAGGATTTATTTTCTGTTAGTAGGTTTGTACAAACACTTTTACATGTCAATCACATATTTTTAAACTAGATGAGGTCGGCGTTTCCTATCTGAGTACTCTGAGAAGAAAGACCGAAACAAACTCAGAGGTCACAGTCTCTTGTAAAGTCCAGACATAATCATGGTCAGATCATGTGAAGAGCATGAAGATTCGTGTCTTTTGAGGAAAGAACCACACAGATTGAATGGACCTGTCCAGTCAGTGCAGCATTTGTCAGAAATCGTGCAGCTCAACTCAGAACTCAAGGAGCTCAAAGCCTTTGATCCTAGGAACCTACCTATTCGTTGATTTTATATTCTGCAACCTAACCCTATCTATCAACATTTTACAATATAGCTGTACCTAGAAACTGTAGATAAAATTTGTCTGACTTTGTGTGTGAAGGACGCAAAGCGATCGATACAGTGTTAGGTAGGCACCTAAGTAAGTCAAAGGTCAATAAGAAAGTGGAGCTCGAGCTTGTAGAACAAAGGGGTGCGTGTGGACAAATAAGTATGAATTCTAATGAGAAACCATTGAATAAAAACGAGTGAGCCTTACAGTAGTATTGATGTCTAACATCTGACATCTTGGCTGACAGTACCAACCTCTCGGAAAATGGATTTTTACCATCTGACGGCCAACATTAGTACCGCGCGCACTCATTGGTCAAAACAAATAGCGCGCGCTTCCTCGGCTTCCTGTTACACACTTCCGTCCCTTTTCACGAAATCACTCCCACAGATTGCAGGAAAGCGAGAGGAAAGATGTTACACGTCAAAAATAGGTTAATTACTAGCAGTTCAATAAAACTGCACCTAGTTCATTAGAATGGCTGCCCTTTAAAACTGGCTTACTCAGCAATTTCAAAATTGAAAACGCAAAATTTCACTTGCACACGTAGGCGCTATCTTCATCAAAATTTGAATCTAAATCGCTTTATCAATGACGTGAATGAGTCGCGGAATTCGCATTATCCTTGACAAAGGCAAACGCGATAGATAAATCAATAAACTCACAGAGAATGACTTGCACGGTTATGCAAGCCGAGCAAATGACGTTGAGATTTTTTGTTTTCCCCGAGTGTAATAAATGTTGTGCAATAAGGTAACTGCGTAAGATCAGACATATTTTCTTAATTTAACCGTTTGTAGACGGTATGGTGTGAAGAATCTAATTATTGAAGATAGAACGTAGGTAATAAGAGCCGAGATGTCTTTTGCAAAATTAGAATCGCCGTCTCTCATATCTGTCTGTCTATTTAAAAAAAATGCGACTAGACTGTGATTGTATGTGTACCTAAACCTAGGCTAGGTTATGCCTAGGTTTTTTTTAAATTGTATCGAATATAAGACGTCACGATCATAAACATTCCTTCGATATACAATGTAGACTGTCAGAAATACTTGCCTAAAATGTGTAACTAGTAATAAAACAATACTTATTATGGTACGTTTACTACTACGCTCGTGTTAATGTAGCCATAAAATTAAACGTAAATAAGCGATTAGGAAATTAGTATTTGACATGCTTAGGTATGTATGAGTCATAATGAGCTTTTTTCAATTAGATCACGGATACCGACGAATTCTCTTGAAATGATCATTTTATAGGTAACAGCATCGGGCAGTTAAAGATCCAATATTTCAGAAAGTACCTAGATAAACAATGGACAAATCCATAAGTTGCCTTGGGTAACCTGGAAGTCTTTAAACAGACTCCGGACACCGGTTGGCCGAAGCAAGGAAAATCTGTTCAGGTGGCGATTCATAGACGACTCCGCCTTGGAAGTATGGTGATGTTCCACAAACGATGGGACACTTAATGTCGTGTCCTGTCACCTGCACGTTACAGGAACTGAGGCCTTAGTATAAGTTTGCAAATGAGAAACGTACCTAACTATCGCGTTAGCGTTAAGATTTTTATTCTTAATCAAATCTTAACGCAAACGCGATAGTTACGTTTACTCACTTGGAAACTTACACTAAGGCCTCTGATGGTCGATAGTCAATATAGTCTTTGATGCTAGTGATGGCGCCAACCACGTGGCCGAAGTCTGGGCCGAGTCTATTTAGATTGCCATCGACACGTTATACAAGAAGACTGTTCATTATTCCTCGCTTCCTTCCGTTATCATTTAATAAACGTTAGATAGGGTCAAAGATAACTTAAATGCCAAGGGATTATTACGTCACGTGATAATCATCACGAGATTAATAAAAAGTAGGTACTTAATTAAGTAAATGACAATCAATTCACTTGTCTTACAGAAGATAATTATAATAGAACAGCTAGTCTTGTTGACGGAGTAAAAAGAGAATGTAGGGATCGTAGCAGGTGTTGCTCTGCAGTTGCTGCCTACCCAAATAGAACGAAGACGCGTGATTATGTATGTGTGTATGTAATCTTTATTGTCATTGAACCTACATTTCAAAATTGTGTCCCATAATAGTTGCGCCTAACTTGTAGATAACGAGAGCCAAGGTTAGCGGCCCCGGCGCGTGCGCAAGGCCAAGGCACCTCGCGTCACTCGCGTGTTCACACAATCTAGAAACGTTATTTATAAAATATAACACGCACGTGCGTTATGTTTTTGGGAAATTATGCGAAAATGAAACAAAACGTGATTTAGTTACTTACACGTGTATAAGAAAACTGAAACGCCTTCGCTCAATATTATTGTTATGCTATCAAACATGATAGCAATGGGTATTGAGCTACATAAACTCTGCATTAAGTTGCTCCAATGGGAGAGAAAACTGTTTCTTCTCTAGTACTGTTTGTGCTGATGGCGCCATCTACGCACCTCGTTTCCCGTAGGGTACTATATCCCATGCGAGGCTCCTCTTTCATAAATTATTTGGACATGGTCCTCGTCCTTTGTCTTCGAAAAAATGCAGTTCCCCACGATAAATATTACGTGGTCTATTAATACCCAAAGATAAATAAATACTATCAATCAAGATAAATGAATAAGCATTATCAAGTTTTAATATGATGACAATGATCTTTTTGTTTTCAGTGGGGACCACACAGAGGTTATCGAGCTGGACTTTGACCCAAAAACAGTCACCTATAAAGATCTCCTGGATATGTTCTGGGCGAACCACGAGTATGGACTAACCACCAAGCTAAAGAGACAGGTAATTATTAAAATCTCTTTTTCAAATACTGATAAGAAACGAGAAGTCCTCTACACCAATGTTAGGAAACCGAACGCGACCAATCAGCATAACTAAACCGCGTTCAAGAACTGTCAGTGTCCACAATAGAATTTGCTCCTCCATCGTTCAATTTTAGTAGTGAAATTGGCCCGTAGATTAATGATAAACGATCAAGACTTGTCAAAACTAACAGTGAAGTCGTTTAGCACACATTGTACTTGACCAGCAGATCGCGATTAGCGAAGGACATCTTTAGTAGAAATTCATAATCAGAAATGCAATATCAGAAAAATCTAACGAATCAATGAAAAATCGTAGTAGTTATTCTGCGAAGATGAGACAAAAAAAAACATTAGGTATATTACTTACCTATATCTATTTTTGCATTTCACCTCACTCGTGATTAGATAACTTTTAAGAACCTAATCAAAGAAAATCACATAGGTACAGTTAATAGAAATAGTTTTCGTTGTAAACAATCACATGAGCCAATGATGTTGGTGTACCTACCATATAATTATTACCTACACGTGAGAGAGACCAATATTGGCCAAAATGAGTCATATTTGTTACTAGCTGCTGCCCGCGGCTTCGCCCGCGTGAGTGTCGGAAATTACCCCATACATCCCCATGGGTTTTAAGTATAAATATTGAGTTTCGAGTTAATCGGACAGCGCGTTAAAATTCTTCCATACAAACATTGACACCCCCCAACCTTTTAGGGGGTAATTTAGAAAAAACAAAAAACTACAAACTTTATAATTTATTTAGATAACTATTCGTGCGAAGTTTCATGTTTATTACCTCAAGGAATAAGATTTTTCATACAAACTTTCATCCCTTATTTTACCCCCTTAGGGGTTGAATTTCGAAAAATCCTGATACACGTTATTCTTAATTTTTGGGTTTAAGTATAAATATTGAGTTTCGAGTTAATCGGACAGCGCGTTAAAATTCTTCCATACAAACTTTGACACCCCCCAACCGTAGGATAGGGTACTTTTCCGGGATAAAAAGTACCCAGTGTGGTGCCCAGGATATTAAAGAATAATTATACCAAGTTTCATCGTAATCGAACCGGTAGTTTTTGCGTGATGCCTGAACAAACAGACAGACAGACAGACAGACAGACAAAAATTTTTTTAATCAAATTTTTGGGTTCGGTGTCGGTCTAGTAACACCCCCTGCCATTTATTTTTTTGATATCTTCAATGTACAGAATTTTCACTTCTACAGATTTATTATAAGTATAGATGACGTGTCAACTGATTTATGAATACCGTTGTAAAATCTAACAGAAGATACCGTATCGAAAGTTTCTAATATTTTAGCCGAAATAACATAATGTTCAATTTTATTAAAACATGCCTATCTTAGTCTTTATTATACTCCAATCATTTATACACGTGTTTCATACTCCGGCAAATCGTTTACCAATCCAAAGGCGCTAGTCACATTGACATTTCAAAATCAAAATATTTTATTTTTGTTATATTTTTAAGCTAGGTGCACTTATCTAAACTTTGTATTGTAGTACATTACCTAGAAATAACCCGATGCAGAGCTTTAATTCAACGTTTTTATTTGTTATTCAGTACCAGTCCTTGATCTTATACCACGACGAGGAACAGCACTTAGAAGCGGAGGCGTCCTACAAACAGACGCAGGAGCGCTGCAACGATCAGCTGCGCACTGAGATCGCGCCCGCCGGGCCCTTCTACCCCGCTGAGGAGTAAGTACTACTGTTATGTACTGTTATATACTGCACCATAAGGAGCAGCTATTGGAAGCGGTGGTGCGGTCCTAAAACAAAAAAAAACATAAAACTGTTCTGCTACGAACAGTCAAAAAAGCAATATGCCTAGCCTTTTCCCAGCTATGTTGGAGCCGGCTTCCAGTCTAACCGGATGTAGCTGAATACCAGTGTTTTACATGGAGCGACTGCCTATCTCACCTCCACAACCCAGATACTGGGTTACACGATACTCCTTGGTAAGACTGGTTGTCAGACTTTCTGGCTTCTGACGACCCGTAACGGCTGTCAAAGATCCACGAATGACAGCCGGGACCAACGGCTTATCGTGCGTTCCGAGGCGTGGAGGAGTCTCGATATATAAAGATGGTCACCCATCCACAGACCAACCCCGGCAAGCGTAGCTTCACCTGATGGATCGACCCATGCAGCTGTTATTACTTAGTCACGAACAGTCATGCACACAAAATTACATTTAGCGACAACCAATGTTTGTTCTAAGTATTTTTAATGATGTCTTCATGACTTCATGTTTCACGTGGATGTTCAACGTCTTCGAGATTCGTTTCGTGGAAAATATAAAAATATTTACACAATGTAGTAGGTAATAATAAAATCTTTGAATTTTTATCTACAAAGATTAACCTAAATACATTGAATGAGCGACATATCTACAATCTACAAAGTTGCCATTCTACAAAATAAATATTAATAGGAATCCGTGACATCGCACGGATAGTAACGACATAATAAAAATTTACCTTGCTGACTCGACAGCCACAACCTTAGAATATTTAACGTACCTCTAGCAATGCTGAATACATAAATAACTGACAATTATTGCAATAATCAGGCCATGGTCCACTCCTTGTTAACGTCCCATGTGTGCATCGGGACTAATTTCAATTCCGCACATCGATTTTCCTCTCAATCAAAGCAATCAAGATTGATAATATTGACATTATTATTGGCTATTCTAAAAATAGACGGTCGTGGCCTTTGAGGTCACGATAATTGGGTTCAGTTGGAAATGTGAAAACCCTAGAAGGAGATTCGATACATAACATCACGACTAAATAGATCGATACATTTTTTTTTTAAATAAAGTAGTCGACCATAAAGGCTCGTGCACACTGGCGCGATATCGCGGGTGCGACATGGGTTGCGCTGACTGTCGAGCCCGCGATATCGCGCCAGTGTGTACGAGCCGTTACGGTAGGGGATACCCCTCGAAATCGGATAGTGGGGGTAGATTTAACGCCCATATTCCAATTAATACTTTATCCAAATACTCTGGTATTAAATAGCACATTAAATTGTAAGTAAAGTGTTTGAACTTGAGATCATATCAATCAAACCAATATTCAAGAACGTTGGACTGGTCACAAATCACGAGAATCGATTTATTGATTTTCTTGCAGCGCAATTGAGTGATCAATAGATCGATATATTGACACGTGCTGATATTTCTCTACTGATTTATAATTATTACTGATTGATATTTTATCATCATTGTAGTCTGTGTCTAGTCTAGATAATATATTTTATTAAGATTAGAACAGCGATTTTCATTTTCTAGTTAACAATACATTATTTCGTCAATATAATTTCCAGTCTTGCCAAAGGGTATCGTGTCACCCAGTAGGTACCTGGGTTTATGAGGTCTGATAGGCAGTCGCTCCATGTAAAATACTAGTTTTCAGCGTTGCCAATCTGTGGGGAATTCCCCAAAATGCGGGGATTTTCAGTCCAATTGGGTAATTTGTGGGGAGAGCGTTTATGTGGGGAAAATGCGGGGAATTTAGACATTTACACTAGAGCTGAACTTAGAAGTAATAAAAGTAGTATAAGAAGTAAGTATAATTTATAAATTATTTATATTTGATCCAAGTTTAACTCAACTTATCCGGCAGGTTGAGTTTCATCAAACTTTATCGTTTATCGGGGAAGTCCCTGTTGTTTAAGCTTTGTAACAAACTACATAATTACAGAGTATTGCAGAACTCTTGTTGAGTGTTATTGTGTTCATTCATATTTTGAGTTCACACATACTACTCGTTGTATAGGTACTGCTTGACGCTTGTTGCTTATTTAGTTTATGTATTAAAAAGCTACAATGGACAAGTGGTTGTTAAAATGTAAAGAAAAAGAGAAAGTTAATAAGGATGACGATAATAATTCCAAGGTATGTTATAAAACCAATATTCAGTAGTCAGTAGTATACTAGATGCCAAAATTGTTTTTTATTTGTTGTTTACTTTATTTCTTGTATCTTTTATTTTAATCTACTGAGTACTGACTGATTCGGTGTCGTAGTGATTAGCGCTTTAACTTCTACGCCGTGAGTCGTGGGTTCAATATCGGACAAATGTTTGTGACCTTGATTAAAATCATTAAATACTTAAGTTTAAGTAATAAATATATTTGATTTATATGAACAGTACTTCTATTTCTTTGCTGAAAACTTGAGGGGAAAATGTGGGGAATATCGATTTTATTTTCCCCAAAATTGGGGATTTTCAGTTAGGTTCGTGGGTAATCCAGACCGTGGACGTTGGCAACGCTGCTAGTTTTACAGCTGCATCTCGTAAGTCTGGAAGCCGACCCTAACATTAGTAGTTTGTGAATTTTTAGTATAAGACGTGCCTTTATTTATAACTTGTGTTTAATTTTTTCATAAGTTTATTTTTTTAGTTCATAACGATGTTGTTTTGTGAATGCTGTGTATACCTGTAATAGGCATTCATACCAGTAATTTTATTTTGTTACTGTTCTGTTTTAATTTTTTGTATGTACTGCTGTTGGTGTACCAAATAAATAAATTAGAAAAGGCTAGGGACAGATGATATCATCATCATTTCAGCTGAAAGACGTCAACTGCAGGACATAATAGTCCCCCAAGCACCGCCTTCGACCGTTTCTGTGCTTCCCGCATTCAGCGGATTCCTGCGGCCTTCACAAGGTCATCGGTGCAGATGATAATTACTTACATAAAATGTATTGTTCCTTAATCACCCCAATTTACATCTTTACTTTATTCATAAACGCTGCTTAAAGTTAAGTAATGATTAGCGCCTTTTTAACCATACATTTTTGACGTTTAAATTAAACGTCTCTTAACTTTAAGCAGCGTTTATGAATAAGAGAATTAATTATGTTGTAGTAGCTTGTCTAACCAATCTATTTTATTTCTCCACAGCTACCACCAAAAATACAGACTGCAAGGCCACAAAGACCTCTGCCGTAGTCTCGGCCTGGACTCTTCAAAGCTACAGACTTCGCACTTAGCAGCTAGACTGAACGGCTATCTAGTAGGAGTGGGGGGCAGAACACAGTTTGAGCAAGAAGTCCAGGCTCTAGGATTAAGTGAGAAGCAAGCTGAGTATGTACGGCGAGAGCTTGAGCGTAACGAGGGTGGCGGTCTGGCCTGCTAGCTGCATTCACAGGGTTATGTTCGAAAAAAAACATGTTATGTGAGTTTAACGCCTGGTTCCCATGACACCGCAAGCTGACTCGCGCTTCCGAAGAGTGCGCCTAGAGATTCACACACAGCCATAGAACATGAACAAGTGGCATCGTGCGTCACAAATGTTGTCCTGGGAACTAGGCCTAATAGGTATATTATATTTTGTGCTTAAACATTAATGTTGGAAATGTTTTAGCACTTAAAATTATTAGGAAATTCAGTATAGATTTATTTTTCACCAAGCTGCAGGCGGCTGCGCTTCCGGATGCTTCATATAGAAATAATAAGCGTAAAAAGGGTTTTAAACTCGATCTATAGGTACTCTAGACTAGAAATCACCCGTTATGGATAAACAAACAAAAAATGTATGAAATGGTACTTGAATTGTTATTTGTTTTTTTTATTTTTTATTATGTTGACAAAAACCTCAAAGTAGCCAACCTGGTATGAATAACAACAGTACAGCATTTTGAACTTAGTTGATAATTCTTTAATTATAGCTCTTAAGAATTTATGATGAAACAATTTTAGTAATAGAATATTTTATCTCATTATTATCATTATGTATTGGCCATAAAATGAATTGTATAATTATTATTTTCTTTGACCTCACTTTCATAATTCAGTATTAAGTATTTTTTTGTGAAAATAATTAATTAATTTTATCTCATGAATGATACACCAATGTATCACGTATTGTTATGTTTAGTGATATTAAGATTATAAATGTATTTTCTCACTTTTGGAAGTTTTAATTTATCATAAAAGTTCTGTCGAGGCAGAAATGTCCTAAAAAGCATCTTGGAACAGCCAGCAGGGGCACTACGTTAGAGACATCCTGTATAATAGAATACACATAACATCACGCCGGTCATCCCCAGGTAAGGCAGAGGTGTAGCTACTATAACACCCACATTTCGCCAGTTATCCCATGTAAAAGGGGGCGAGCCTATTGCCATCAACCGAGCACAGGTCCAGACTTCGCGCGCTATTGAAAAATTCCAGTAGGAAAACTCAATAACACTGCCCGACCCGGGAATCAAACCAAGTGTTTAGATTTATTAAAATATACTACTTCCTATACACCTTCTTAAACTTCGTTTCATACTTTTTTTATTAAAATTTTAATGTAAATGAAAATATTCTACGCTATATCTAGGTAGATAATGTACAGGTAGTTACTTACACCCACATTATATGAGGTAAGTACTGTTTTTTTTCTATTCATACAAACAATATAAATAAGACCATTTTTAATATTTAATATTTGGCATCATGTATTTTTGCTATAGTTAAACATAGTACCACTAGCGCCATCTAGTGACAATTTCAACTCATAACTTACAAAGCTAAAACAAAAAATAGGGAAGTCAATCTAAGGCAAGTTAAAAATAGTATTTTTTGCTGAAATTGCAAGAACACAGCATTAACAATTAACGTAACAAAAAAAGGTAACTACACCCCAACAATAAAAAGGAAAACGCAAGTGATGACACATAATATTTTAAATGCAATTCACATTTTTCAATAAAAATAAGTAAGTATGCATCTTTTCAGTTTTCATATTACTTGCGTATATAGTGTACATAAAAACTATAATAAAGTCCAGTAACTTACTATAGTTTGACTAAGACTGCTGTACCCCGCCTTAGGTATGGGCGCGGCGAGTGCAGGCCGCTCATTCGTCAACGCTGCCCCCCGCCTCGCTGCGCATCCCTAAGGCGCGATACAGCGGTCTCCGTCAAACTATAACCCAAGATTACCATACCAGCATGGATATGTAACACAAACTCACATAAAATGTCATTATCAATAAATTGTTTTGAATGTATTGTTCTTGTTTTAACTGCACACTAGAACTAATAACTGTATTCATTGTTTAAATCTAAATCAAGACAATATTCAACTGTCTGATACAGCTGATAAAATTCAGCTGATAACCATTTACTAACTGTCACTCAGATCACTATTATTGACTATTTCACTATTTCCTGTGCATCTGCTTAGCAGTAGACCATCCAACTCATACATGATCTCTTGCCTCTCAGTCTCTGAGAACTGCCTTAGCCTTTTCGCCAGTAGCCTCCCATATAGGTCACAGTCATCTTCCTCTTTTGGACTTGGTACACTCTGCCTTTTAGAATTTTTTAAAGCCTGATTTAAAGTATTGAAAGCGTTAGTCATTTCTTTGCTGACTTCTTGTAATTCTAGCGGGAGGCCAGAAGAATACCGCTTTACTAAGCGTAGTTTAGGCTTGATATCTGTCTTCTTTTCTGAGCTGGAGTCTAGGTTATCTTCATCTTCTTGTTCATCCAGCTCGTCAGTGGCATCTAGTTCTTGTCTGAATGATGTTGATGCCTGAAAGCAGTACATGAGATATATATTATATTTATTTTCTTATTATAATGTGTATTTATTGTCTTTGCCTATCAGTGGGACATAATAATATAATAAGCTAACAAAAAAAACAAGAGTTTTAATTTAATTATTAGAGAAATAATAAACAATAGTAAATTATTATAGGTACAACTAACTATTTACACTAGGTACTAAATTAAATAACATAAGGTTGTATTGTTCAGAGTTTAGTTAGGAAACAGAGAAATATGTAAAACACTGAATTTTTATTCAGCAGATTTTTGATGACTTTTCCAATATCATTTTAATAAGACTCAACTTTCATGAAATTTGTCCTATTCATTTACTACTCCACTGTATCAAACACATTTCCTAATTTCTGTTGCACCCCAATGGTCAAAACTAAAATGCAAAATTATATTCTTGATACTTACATAGGAATCTGAACCAGGTGGTTCATACACATCCTTTAAGAATGACTCTAGTGGCTCATAGAATATCCAGATTGGTTTATAGACTTCATCCTCATTGGCTCGTATAGACTGCAGTATTTTCTTGTAATGTAATCGGAAAGCGGTCATCAGGGTTTCTTTCTTTTTCTTCAGTTCTGCAACCGGTATCTGCATGCCATATTCTAAGCGGTTCCATGCTTCTTGCACCTGTGGTAAGTTTTATTTCATTTAGAACATTGCTTTATTGGTGAGTTTTTATAGCCAGTTTGGATATGTTAATTTTTCGCGGCAGTGAGATCTAATTTTCTTTGGTAGTTATTAATTCTGTACTTAGACGAAACTTGGCATAGGAGGAGTTTATTCATAATTAAATCCTGGAAAAAACTATGAAAGCGCAGAATTGTTTTCAGGTTTTACCTAAAGCAAAGACGAAAATACCGGCTTTCTGCCACCTCTTGGAATGTCCTTACCTTGGTTCTATCTTTGTAGTGTTCATGTTTTGGATTCCAAATTAATGTTTCTCTTTTATATAAATCTATGAATTTGAAAGTCTCTTCGTTTGACCACGACATTGTTAATTATTTAGTGTAAACAATGTCTAAATTTTAATTTAGTACACGTTCATTTTCGTCCACGGTCAATGACAAACTGAACAATGGACCATTGTGTAAACTCATCACAATCGATGCGCCAACATTTTACAAGTGCGCACAAAAAGATACTGTTATTTCCAGTTGATCAAATCCAGATAGAACACACATATGTACGAATCCAAGCGAACACATGCCACGACTTAATAATAGACTAAGTATTTGATTATTTTATTTATTCATTGTTGCCAATCGCCATTACCGGCAAATGTGATCGCCCATCGCCCATCATAACCAGCGTTGCCAACGTCCACGGTCTGGATTACCCACGAACCTAACTGAAAATCCCCAATTTTGGGGAAAATAAAATCGATATTCCCCACATTTTCCCCACAAGTTTTCAGCAAAGAAATAGAAGTACTGTTCATATAAATCAAATATATTTATTACTTAAACTTAAGTATTTAATGATTTTAATCAAGGTCACAAACATTTGTCCGATATTGAACCCACGACTCACGGCGTAGAAGTTAAAGCGCTAATCACTACGACACCGAATCAGTCAGTACTCAGTAGATTAAAATAAAAGATACAAGAAATAAAGTAAACAACAAATAAAAAACAATTTTGGCATCTAGTATACTACTGACTACTGAATATTGGTTTTATAACATACCTTGGAATTATTATCGTCATCCTTATTAACTTTCTCTTTTTCTTTACATTTTAACAACCACTTGTCCATTGTAGCTTTTTAATACATAAACTAAATAAGCAACAAGCGTCAAGCAGTACCTATACAACGAGTAGTATGTGTGAACTCAAAATATGAATGAACACAATAACACTCAACAAGAGTTCTGCAATACTCTGTAATTATGTAGTTTGTTACAAAGCTTAAACAACAGGGACTTCCCCGATAAACGATAAAGTTTGATGAAACTCAACCTGCCGGATAAGTTGAGTTAAACTTGGATCAAATATAAATAATTTATAAATTATACTTACTTCTTATACTACTTTTATTACTTCTAAGTTCAGCTCTAGTGTAAATGTCTAAATTCCCCGCATTTTCCCCACATAAACGCTCTCCCCACAAATTACCCAATTGGACTGAAAATCCCCGCATTTTGGGGAATTCCCCACAGATTGGCAACGCTGATCATAACCCATTCCCATTTCCCATTCAATTGTCTATTGACATCAGTGATACCAGTTATCGAAGCTCAATATTCCACCAAAGAAGAAAAAATAACTGCCGGTCTATTCTGTTAAAATCTCACCGTGAAAACTTAAGTGAAGTGAGCTGGCAATAGTGTCAATTCCTAAGATCGGGTGGACTGACAGCACACTTCACCTAAGTTTTCAGGGTGAGCTGGTTACAGAATAGCACTTATCTGAAGTGTTGTCTTGTGTAAATTATAAAAAAAAATGAAAGTGCCGCCATGGCTATTATTAAAGAATTTATTTTATTTATTTATTAAAAAATTATAATACATTGGTGGGTGGCTTCTAAAGGCGGGTCTGCTGCGCCATGTTTGGATATTTTAAAAACATCAAACACGAACCAATCAAATCACTTCGTGTTTGATTTGCGGATGCCTGATTGGTTCGTGTTTGATGTTTTTAAAACATCCAAACATGGCGCAGCAGACCCGACTTAAGATGGTTCCCCTCACAGACCACCTAGAAGTTACCATTCGTATTGCCAACTTAAATCTAAATATACTACGTTATCGATATCGATTACTTACATCGGAAATAAAGCAAAATAAAAATCACGAATCCAATGACGCAACAGACATTTTTGAAACAAAAACGACACTCACGTTTTTTGCAATTTGCAATTTATTAACCTAAGAAAATTTGAATTTCGCGGACTACCCCTGCGGATCCACCTCATTTTCTTTTAATTTTGGTTTTGCGGTGTTTTGTTTACTTGCGCAGAATATGGCAAATCTCACTGCTATGGCAACACATGGTGAATAATAAACACAGATAATAACATAAACCATAGACTAAAATAGTAACGTTCGGTTGGTTCTCTGCACGAGTTCGTTTAGATCAGAAAAGAAAATAGATGGCGCAAGTAGTACAATGTTTTATTCAAAGCTGTTTCCTCAAACTTCAGAGGTAGTTGAAAAATCTTTAGATTACCAACGACTTTTTATTATAATCGCAGCCCGCAGGTATGGTGCTGTAGAGTGTTGCACCAAGCTGTTTTCGTCTTGGGTTTTTTGTGACTACAACTTTTTAACTGGTGCTAGTTCACAAAGTTACGACAGATGGCGCACATTGTTGATTGAAAAAAAGAAGATTTTTTAAAAATTTCTTTGATTTTGCAATACGCTATTACTTAGAAAATTAGCAATGCAAGTAAGAGTGATTACGTGTTCAAGTAGTTTGTAAACCCGCAAGTCGTAATGACATGTAACGTCAATATGTGGTCAACATGGGGCCACCGGCCACGGGATAAGATAAGAGGTGCATTCAAAGAGTACTTTTTATTTACTGAAGGTTCATTCATGAATCCATTCAGAGAGCCATGTCGGATTAAAGCTTATAACCTACCTACTAATTAATAGGAATGTACACCTATCTCTAATTGTTTATAAAAGCTATACCTAGGTACCATGATTCGATAATAAAATTAAACAAAAACAATGTTATTTTCTAGTACCTACCTACAAGTAGTTCTACATTCGGCTAATGAGAAATTATTATTGAAGATAATTAAAAAACAAAAGAACACATGGTTCAAACGCGTTTATTTTATTACTTACAAACTACTAAGTGCCCATTTTCTGCCTCGTGACCGCTTATAATAATTATTTCTCACTCATTCTTTTCTACTTTGTTGGCCCGAAGCCGAGTTCCTTTCATAAACTTACAGTAAGTACGGAGCTTATGTATGGTCATCATCACCTCGCTAGGGAGACGGATAGCAATCATCTCTAATCGTAGACAGAAGGACAATACCTACCTATGCCCACCTATGCCTGAGCTTCTTGACATAACAGCCATCATGACTCTCACTCTCGAGTCAAGAACTGGACATTCATGGCCCACGACGGCAGAAGAAAAGGCTCATTCCTGGAATCACACGATATTGATACAGACCTACTAAATAATTATAATACCTAATAAACAGACGAATGCAAGCCACAGTTGGACTTGCACGTAGGTACCTACCCACTACAGTTTTTTTACGGAATGTCGGTAAGAATTTTTACTGCAGCTAATTAAAAGTCCGGCTATAGTCATGAGTAGCAGTAGTACTTATATACCTACCTAACGTGGGTAGTGAATAAGCAACTGTTTATGTATCGCCACTTGAGGAGGCTCGATATTTTTCTGATCTACCTACCCTAAGCACAACCTATGCACTGCACCCCAAACTATCAAAGTTTGGAGTACAGTGCAAACTACCGCAAGATTAAACCAAAGACAATTTCGAAGAACCATTGTTGTCTACATTTTTAGATTTTTGCAAGCGATAGGAGAATTATGTTCATAGAAACAGTTTGATATTTTTGTACTATCCTTCGCCAACGTCCATACTACGTTGAATACACCGGTTCTCGTCCGATCACCGAAGTTAAGCAACATCGGGCGCGGTCAGTACTTGGATGGGTGACCGCCTAGGAACACCGCGTGACGTTTTGGCCTTTTGTCTTTTTACTTTTTAAAGAATAAGAATTTCAGTGGTAGGTTGCTAAACAGTAGTATACGTATGGATGTTACTTCATTGTCCCTACATTTTGGCCAACAAGTAGGTATTATTATGAAAACACTTCGTGTTCATTTGTTAATCAAATGGAGAGTCACTGGCCGCTAGATGGCCGGCTGTCGAAGACTACGTCGTAAAAAAAACTTATTACCCAATCAATGCTTTATTCACGTTCACTTCAACGTGAAAATAGATCGGCTAGCAGATTGTTGTTAATCAATAGACAACACGAATTGTTAATTTATTTAGATGAAGTAGTGAAATAAGCATATAACTTGTTGTAAGTACTGAAGGTAGGTTAGGTAGGGTTACTTAGGTAGGCCTACATTGTATTAACAGAAATTATAATAATTAAAATCATTAATTCAATACAAAAGGTATTGATGATTTTAATTAGTAGATATAAGAAAGAATACTTACAACTCTATATAGGCTTAAATAAGTTAAGTGAGTATATCGCGGCCCCTTATAGCTGAGGGACATGATCGGTGGAAGATTTTATTTCAACAATAATTGTCTAAGTCACTATAGACTTGCCCTCACCTCCTGGTACAAATGATTAGAGGATTTTCCGGCTCGTAAGGAAGTGTTGCAAAAGAAGGTAAGAAGGTACCCTTCCTATGAAGGTTCTTAGTTAGGTGTTGTTGCCTGAAAAACAAAGAATCGTGAATTCGTGGCAGGAGAATTTCTTATACCTGTAAGATATTTTTATTTTGAAAGATAGATACACCTTCCTACATCAAATTATTTATACCAGTGATGGCCATGCATTTTATTATGACCAATATTTAAAGTATTTCATTTGTTTATTATTATAGGTTACTAAACAATTATCGAGACATTAGAGATGATGCTATAACTTCCTACTTATTAATAATTATTTTTTCTATAGAAATCTGATTAAATTGTTTTGAACGGATAATGACGTCTTCATTATTTAATTTGATAAGAACTAAGTATAATGACACAACATTAACTCACCAAGTGGAACTTACACCTATTCTTTATTTCTAGAAATAATATTAGTACCTACCTATACTTATTATGTGTTACATTTTAAAATATTTCTTAAAAAAATACAAAAAAATCATTTTAAAATATATAAACGAATTAATAATGTTTATAATTTAATATATAAACATTTAAAAAAGAGGTCCGCCGGTGTCGGGAACAGGGTCCAAGCTTCCGGTGGTTAGGGCTGCAGAGACAGAAACCTCATCACAATGCGAGCCGTATCGAGGAGTATTTCCTTCTGAATCAGGCCCTTGATCCACAACCGCCTAACGAGAGCCTCGAGAGATGAGGTCGAGGCTTTTGGCCGCACAAGATAGGCGGTCCGGATCCAGACGGCGGCGGTCCGCCTATTGGCGAGATTCCTGTCCTAGCTATTTGTAGCTAAGTTCCTGCAAATAATCCTAAGGATAGTCTTAGAAAACATGGAAGGTTATTCATAGTAAAGCATAAGAAGAATACCTTATCAAAAAAGAACTTTCCAAATCGGTTCAGCTGTCTTCGAGTAATCGGGGAATATACATAGAAAAAACATTCCGAGGAATTATGAACCTCCTCCTTCTTTTGAAGTCGGTTAAAAATAGATGAATTCAGTTTGCAGTTTGCAATTCTGCTTGCATGTAAAGTGCAATTCGGCGGTAGCTGACATGCTGAATGACAACCAGAACCAACGGCTTAACGTGCTTTCCGAGGCACGGAGGAGTCTCCGTATGTAAGGATGGTCACCCATCCACGGACCAACCTTGGCAAGCGTTGCTTAACCTGATGGATCGAGCCGTGCTGTTGTTATTACTTAGCCACTACTTACCCATTATCGTTAAATGTAGAATCTACGTTGTTTATGATGTAGCTACATACCTGCGGTACTTTACTGGTTAATCAGTGGTCACTGCCTGGTTAGTATGACCATCACGATCTGCTTCACTGCTAACGAAGAATCGGTATTGTTTATGCTCGTAACGTAGTAAACTGCGTTCTTGTCTGTAATGATTGATATCGCTCTGCAGTTGTTTATGACGATAACAGATGGTGGATCTTATTTACCACATTTACACGTTCTTGAAGTGAAGAAACCCATGTGGACTGTGCATTGTTTCCCAGCTTTGAATAGAATAGAATAGAATACGCTTTATTATGTACCTAAACCATAAAAATTACAGACATCAATTTGGACAAAAAAAAATTTTTGTCAGTTTTTGCTTTGATTGATTTCCGAATAAGTATTATTTTTCTGAAAATCTGTTTAAAAAAAGTAGTATCTTCAAGATGTTCATATATGTTCATGATGAATTGTTTATGCTATTAACTGAAATAAGCCAGTCCATTCTGTCTAAAGAGGTTAGTATAATTTATTAACAAACAAAACGGCTCGTAAATACATATTGGAGTAGGTACTACTGACCCCGTTATTGAAAAGGAACAAACATTTACCAAAGTCATTATAAAGGGTGATTGACTTGCCCTCAATATACCAATGGTGTTCATAGCTAAATAATTGCCAAGGTGAGATATTCTTCATCTTATGCGACAAAAATATATCTACCTCTCGTGAGAAGGTAAAACTAATGGTTAAAAAACTGTACCCTTGTTTATAATATGACCCGACGTCACTTTGAAAATAAAAATGCATTTTTTTAATGCAATTTTAAGAATAAAATATTTTCATGATCTTTTCTTTTATGATGAAAGTTTTTTTTAGTTTGTGATGTTCCTGTGCGAGTCCCAATAAATACTGTTTTTTCGCAATCTCAACTATGCAAAATAGTAGCTACATAATAGTATTTTAAAACAATCACTCATTTTTAGGGTTCCGTACCTCAAGAGAAAAAAACTAAACCTTTATATGTTGTCCGTCTGTTTGTCAGTCTGTCAAGACCCTTTTTCTCAGGAACGCATGGAGGTATCAATAGTTGAAATTAATATAAAATAGGTACGTAAGTCTTCGGTCCCTTGGAGCTCTAAAAAAATCAAGCTTTAAGTCAACGCAATAAAAAAATACTGCCTTAATGCTAACACATAACATCACGCCTCGTTTCCCCGAAGGTTTAGGCAGAGGTAAAAGTACTTACAAACACAAAAAACAACACGTTGCAGTGAGGAAAAAAATACAATACAAAAGTATATCTTCGGATATTTTACAGGGAAATCCCGAACATTGTTCAATTTTTTTATAACTATTGTTAAATATAATTCAAAAGTCTGTTAATAACAAACACGTGAATATTCGCTTATTTCAGTAAGCATTATTTAAAACAAGTCATATTCCAAGAGCTGAGTTAGTGATAATGGAGCTATTTCAAGAGCTCACTTTACAAAATTCTGCGAACAAAGGAACCGCGTTGTTTTTAAGTGGCACTTTTAACTGTGGGGTCAAATGAATGAGGATTTTTACTTGGTTAATGTAATGTCATCAAAATAGTTTTTTCTTTTTTTTCAGTCATAATTCTACTCCATAGTTTTACACTCATTCATTTAAATTATATACACTCTAGCGTTTGCCCGCAGCTTCGCCCGCGTGGATGTCGGAAAATATTCCACAGGAACGTACTACCCAGATTAAAAGTGGGTACCTACTCTATGTGTTAATTCAGGTTATAAGACTTCGTTCACATTTTAATCTTAATACCAATTTTCATGGTTTAAACTACAAAAATGACTGGTTTCGATACTAACTTTCATCCCATATTTGACTTCCTTAGGTATTGACTTTCAAACCTCTGTGCAAAATTTCAGCTTTCTAGAGCCAAGGATTTGGGTTGGGCGTTGATGAGTCAGTCAGTCAGTCAAGCCTTTTCTTTTTATTTATATAGATAGAAGATTTTAAATTCTAAATAGATAAAAATCCAAAATAAAATTGTGATACTTATATGACAAAAAAATCATCAATTGTGATCATATAAATGTGATTGTGACATATTATGTCTATTATTGAATAGTAGGCATTCACTGCTACAGTGTGTATCACAAAGTTATCAAACAGGATAATATAGCGAAAATCTATTTATTTTGCACGTTCGACAGAAATTTGCTGATTGGACTTAATTTATTTTATTTATTTATCAATTCTAATATACACTTTAGAGGTATGAGAACAGGGTATAAAGTTCACTCATCCTCTCTTGAAAAGGGACGATCATCCGACCAGACGGGAGACGGGTGTCGTGTATGGCGGGCAACGGCCCAACGATTGATACCGAGAAGTCTTATATGTTGATCGCAAACTCTGCGCGATGCAGGATTTGTGTGACGTCAGGTCTTTGATGGGTAGTTTGCGTCGCCACAACATTTTATATGTTATAATATGTAAGCAAGTAACAAATTGTATGGACTGTTTTTCGAAACAAAGAGTAAAGATGAATCTGATACCTTTCATCTTGTAGCTAAACTTAAAACAATTGAAGAGGATGGACAATGGGTATTGGTTATCTACACTACACCTACGTTATCGTGTGGTTATCGTCTACCAACCGGTAACCAATATACCATCACCCTTTGACAACTTAAGGGTTCACGGCCAGCCGACAAAATCGAAGAAAAATTTTATCCGCTCGGCTAGGCGGCTGTGCCTCTGCCTAACCACAACCCGAACAAGTAAGTAAGTACCTATGTATGTTTTGTTTAGCATGCGGCACGTTCCTCCTGATAGCCTTTTGACAGCTTAGTTCAACTCAACCTGTCTATTTTGTTCGTAGATAGATTCTAAGAGAACGGCTACGTCCAAAAGTGGAACTCATCGGTCTAAAGTATTTCAAACTCGGTATATAATTCTTATTTTTAATTGTCGAGAAATCAAGTCAAGCGAACCACATTTTCTTATCAGACTTTTACGGCAGCATTATAAAATGTTCACTGTAGCAAAGCCGGGTAAAATAGTTTGCACTCCCACGATAATCTAAGTATTTTATTTATTTATGTAACGAGCATTTTTTTTTAGGTATGTATTTCCCGTCTTATCGCCGTATTATTTTAAAACAGTAAGTACGACGTTCAAAGCTAAATTTCAATAGCCTCTCGCCAAGGGCTTCCCGAAACACCCCCATGTATGTTAAGCGATTATTAATAGTTTAGGAACTAGAACGGTTAAATATTTTATGGGAAGTTCTCACTTGACTTCAGACTGGGTTTGATCGCTAAGTTTCCTTCAAAAAGGTTCAGCTGAATGGTGCTGATCCATTCGTCATTTTCGTGAACGGGTGCCGTCAGTAGGGACTGGTCATCTCTTAGCTGCCATGACAGTCATATTTGAATTTTTGAATTGTTTTTATCTTTTTATTACGGACACTTTTGTGACGTGCGACTTTGATGACGTGCTCATCTTTCTACATTGTTCTCATAAATATGTACCTATAATTTCAACATGAATGATGTTACCAATATTTTATTACATATTTTGATTTAAAAGAGTGTACGTGTACTTTCTTGCCCGTTCTTCTCCATACGAACCTACTACGCTTTGGAATGGGCAACTAGCTTCGTCTTTCTCATTGACCGACCACTTGAAAATTGAAAAGTGCCTGTAATTTGGTTTATTTGAAATAAATTTAGTTTCAGTTTGAGTAAGACTTAATTTTTTTTTTATTCAAGTGAAAATTTGGCATAAAATATTAAAAACTCCTCAGTCCCATATTAAAAACTCCAGTCTAGCTCCTAAACTATAAATAATCGCTGAACATACAAGGGGTTGTTTCGGGACACCCTTTGTAAAAGGCTTCAAATTTTTTCCTTGGATGTCGTTTCACGTGTCATTTTGTATACAGTAGCTATATTAGTTTATTTAGGTAGTGAAGCAAGTTATCATATTTCTTAGAACTAATCTAGGGAACTTTTTCCTGCTGCAATGTTTTCCTTATAACAACTCCGTTTGAGAAATGGGTAAACCATGCGATGTGAAAGATTTAGCATAATTATTATGATATAGGCGTATCTAAGTACCGACTTATTTTACATAGATTTTACTATATAATTTTACATAACCAACTACGTATTTTGACACCAGATCTAAATATGTGCTGGCCAGGTAAATAAATGGTTATCGATTGAACCATTTTATAGGCTACCTAAATTGTATTCAATGATTTACAAATAATTTTTCTCTATAAGTCATGGATGATTGTATTTGCAAAACAAAAATGCAAGAAAAAAGTGAAAATAAGTGAGACCCACTCACTAAGATTTTTTTATAGGTACAGTGGCCAGCACATCAAGCTACTAAAATCTGTCAAATTTCTTTAGTAGATTTTAAACTTTATCGCTAAAGCATTAGGTTCAAGTTTGATTGGGAAAGTTTGACAGTTTTGGGTAGCTTGATGTGCTGGCCACTGTACATCCTTTTCCATTGTTAGTTGGGAATTTGATAAATTTTATCAGTAAACGCTTTAATTTCTTTGCATTTAATTTTACGGCGAGTAGATTGTGATGTCAACTTGAATGAATTATTGTCAGCGCGGTCAAGATCTTGGTCCTGTCTTAGTGTGTGTGCATAAAAACAATTCACTTATCCTCCTTTGCTATACAAACTAGTTAGGTAAGTGTTTCTACGTCTTGTAGTGATTAACCGTATACAAACCAATTTTAACAAACCTGTTGCGGTCTTCAGATGGAAAATCATAATAATCCTCGTACCTATCTGGTCAATGTAAATATCATGTTCTAAGTATATCTAATCTACCGGAAATATTAAACGATTTGAGTGAAGATAATACCGATACACATACCTAAAGAGCGTTCCAACAGCTTTGTTTAGATAATTCGGTTTGTACCGAACAGAATCGACTTCCCTTAAATAATCTGTGGTCATAATCGGTTATAGAAATCGCTTACGTCAATCGTTCATGTAATTCTGAACTAAATCAAACATTGTTCGATATTGAAGAGCCAGAAAAGTGTTATTTTAACAGTTTCGTGATTACAAATTATAGTTTTCAACTGATGTTTAAATTACATTGCAATTATTCCTTACCTACCGAGCAATCTATACTTATAATAAATCTGTAGAAGTGAAAATTCTGTACATTGAAAATATCCAAAAAATAAATGGCAGGGGGTGTTACTAGACCGACACCGAACCCAAAAATTTGATTAAAAAAATTTTTGTCTGTCTGTCTGTCTGTCTGTCTGTTTGTTCAGGCATCACGCAAAAACTACCGGTTCGATTACGATGAAACTTGGTATAATTATTCTTTAATATCCTGGGCACCACACTGGGTACTTTTTATCCCGGAAAAGTATCCTATCCTACTATCTATATTTATACCTATTAATAAAAAGACAAGTCCTGACTGACTGACTCATCAACGCCCAGCCCAAACCCTTGGACCTAGAAAGCTGAAATTTTGCACAGAGGTTCCCTTTATAATGTAGACAAGGAATAAGGAAGCATTTTTTGAAATTCAACCACTAAGGGGGTCAAATAGGGGATGAAAGTTTGTATGGAAGAATTTTAACGCGCTGTCCGATTAACTCGAAACTCAATATTTATACTTAAACCCAAAAATTAAGAATAACGTGTATCAGGATTTTTCGAAATTCAACCCCTAAGGGGGTAAAATAAGGGATGAAAGTTTGTAGGAAAAATCTTATTCCTTGAGGTAATAAACATGAAACTTCGCACGAATAGTTTTCTAAATAAATTATAAAGTTTGTAGTTTTTGTTTTTCTAAATTACCCCCTAAAGGGTTGGGGGGTGTCAGTGTTTGTATGGAAGAATTTTAACGCGCTGTCCGATTAACTCGAAACTCAATATTTTTACTTAAAATCCCTGGGGATGTATGGGGTAATTTCCGACACCCACGCGGGCGAAGCCGCGGGCAGCAGCTAGTAAGTAATAAATCGATTAACTTGCAATAAGTTATTAATCGAGTTATACTTATCTAGGTATAAGCGAGATATTTACTATCTAGATCATTTCACAACGATCAAGTTTGGAAATTATCTTAGATTAAAAGTGGCATTATCTAATCGTCCGCCAGTCAATAGTTGTCCATGTCATTTTAGGGATCACTCCATCAAAAGCTACGTCTTTCGAAGCTTCTGAACAACAATTTTTGGGAAAGGCTTTTGATGACATAGGTAATACTCCATAGTCTTTCCAGCAGCTGTTAGTTTGTATAAATTCAGCCTTGATCAGGGCAGACTTTCGTTCCTCAAGCTTAGCATCGTTAATTTGCATATCTTTAAGCGTAGCACCCTAAAGTTTTATACCTAAGCACAGCAACGTGGATGTCTGCCCAGAGTCTAAACACGAATGAGTTTTCCTACCGACAACGTTAATCTTTGACTGTCAGATTTTTGACCCAATCTTTCGCACACGCATGATATTTAATCTCAATAGCATCTTCATATTTTACATCTTTGTGTGTACCACCGCCCCTGCCTCGTGTGGGTCGTTTATTTGCGGACGGCCGTACCCACTTGCACCGGAAGGGCCAGTTTTGCGTAACGACATAATCGCGTCGTGGACACCGTCCCCCCCCTCTGCACCAGCTCGCCAGATTGCCGCCATGCCGCACCCAGGCAACCCAGCACAAGGGCGCGACCGCCACAAGTTCAAACTTTATCTACTCTCGTTCCTTTTAGTTTACGATCAGGGCTGCAATGTCAATGGACGTTTGGGTGTTTGTTACTCAAGAACGTTCATGACCGTTTAAGTTGTTGTTGACTTGTTGGCATAAGAAGTAGAATGTATTCTAGTTTATCAGATTTAAAGTTTTTGCAATACAGGAAACCGGATTATGAATAATGTTCGTCATGTTCAATCAGACAAACAAAATCTCGGTCGATTCTTTTCAATATTATTACCTAACCTACAGGTAATATTGAAAATAAACAACCGAGATATTTTTGCTTTACAACAATATAATAAAAACAAAGAGTTGGACCCTTTTAGCTTTCTCTGAAGTTCATTATGCATCACATCGTCACATGCGTCAGAAGATAATGACTTCTTTGTAAAAAGGATATTATTGTTTCTTCGATTGTTCCATTAAATCCTCTTTACCAAGAAGATTTAGGTGCAAATAAGTGTTTATCAGATTTACCGATAACGATATTTTTTCTAAAAGAGATAGGTAGGTACCATATCCTGCAATGTTGATTGTTATTTCTTATCTATATGTACCATCATTAATCCAGCCTTATCCTAAATTGAAGTCGGCTTCTATTGAACCAGATGTGAGTGATGCCACAGGGTATTAGCAAGCTGACCTCAACAACTAGGCCATAACATAACGATCTTGTAAACTGGTTGGACATTCGGCCTTTTTACCACCATAGATAGGTATTTGTGTGACAACGGGACTGACGGTTCAATGTGCTCTCTGAGACAGCCTAGTGAGTAGTGGGATGCCGATTTGTAGGCAAAGAATGGTCCACGGATTGAATTGGAACCTTTCTTCCATCTGACTCACCAATTTTTTATTAACCTAAGAAGTTAAGACTATCGGAAGAAATGAAGTCATCATTTAGTAGGTATTTAATGCTTTAAAGATATTCATGGAAACTTACTTAATTTACTTTACAAAGTATTGGTTTTACTTAAGGTTTTTCACCCAATAGTCATATGGTAAGAAACAACTGCACCCTTATTGCGTAATACACGATCAATCACACTTTGAAACAGATTGCTAATCCATTGCTTCATAAGTTCGAAAAAAAAAACTGCAAAACAACGTAAATAACGTAATGAATGTTGTTGAACTGTCAAAATGAAACAGATTCTTAATCTTTACGAAAATTTGTTACGCAATTACATAGCTGGTAAGACAGATGGATAGGATGTACCGAAACCTTTCAAGCAATAGTTATTGTTAGATAACCACGAGTCAAGGCTCGTACACACTGGCGCGATATCGCGGGCGCGACAAGGGTAGCGTTGCCTGTCGCGCCAGTGTGTACGAGCCGTCAATGAGTAAGGTTACTATAATGTTTCTATGTTTACTTGTGAAGATTAGAAATGACACAAAGAGGGAAGATTGTGACACATACAATGGATATTTACTCGTGTAGTCTTGTGTATTAAATGCACACCCAGCCGGTCCTGTCATTAGGAACCCAGCGGCAATGAGTCAGATCGCACCTGTTCAAATACCTACTGATGTAAAAATGTAGTTAACTACAGCAAGTGTTTTCCCTTAAGAATGTTACTGTTCTGCTACAAAGGATAGGGTAAAGTTGCAGTTTGTTAAACGAACAAAACACGTGCGAATCAGTTGTGATACTAAACTAGAATATAAGGTTCATAGAGTCGTAAAAGGTGGCTAAGGTATTAGCATTTAATAAGGCACTAAGCACATAGCTGATTGGTGATAGTGTATAAAAACATCGTGACGAAACCACAGGGGGGGCCTAAGTCTACTAATTTATAAAATTCACAATGGCGTCTCAAAATGGTGACTTTTTGACAGATTTGCCATACAAAAACTGTCAAAAACTCACCATTGAGAAACCTTATTTATGTTTGTTTGATAGTTTGTATTTAGCGTTGTATATAGGTAATCTACGAAACTACCAGTCGGTTCTTTTTTTCCATTGGTTAGCAAAATTCTCAACGAAGGTTAAAGGCTATGTAACATCAAGCTACGACCCTTAGGAACCGAGCAAAGAGAAAAAAAACGATAAGCGAAAACGAAGTAATCAATATCGCGGGCGGGCGATGGGATGCGACGTGGTGGGTCTGGGGTCGAAATTTCATGCAGAAAGAAGTCGCGGGCAGGAGCTTGTAGGTAATATAATGGTTTACCTATGGGTAACGGCGTTTCCAGTTTTGGCAACAAACTTCGATCGCCAAAATCAGTCGGCTTAGCGTAGAATAGGGTTATAGCAATTTCCTCAAGTTTAGCTCATTTCGGCGGTCATTTAGAGGCTTAAGTTGATGTTCAGCAGCGAATATTATTACTGATTATGTTTATCTGTGAGCTCTCGATCATCGTATTTAGGTGTTAGTGTTAATCAATACATGTACTTGCCACGTGGATTCTTATCAGTTATCCAGTTATCAGATATTTTGATAACAGTTCATTCAATAAGGTTGGGAATCACGTTTTTAAGCTAAACAACTGAAACATACGTCCAACGAGGTGGTACGGTTAGCAACAGAGGTCGATTAACTCTTCAGTTTTTAAAATCTTATAATTATTTAATAAAAAATAGAACAGAAGTAATTTTTTTAATGAATTAACTCTTAGTAGTATTAGGCCTTAGTGGTATTATTTATACCTATATGAAAAGCTAATTAAAGGCAGTTTATAGAATCATTTTGTGTCAATTTTAATCATAAGTAAAAGGTCATAACTGTAATAAGTTATGTAATAATATTTAATTCCGCAATTATTCCGATGTAGGTTTGAATGCTGAATGTAAGCACTGCACTCCCGCTCGCAAAAATATACACACTAGAAGATGTCGTTATTTCCAAACCTATACACACAGACAGACAGTGTTAGTGGACTTTTGTTGCTGTACGTATCATATTATGGCCGTCAGGAAATATGGAATGTCTTAATCTTGGCAGTGGATAGGGACTGTCGGTTCGGTCAAGGTGAGGGTTCCTAATGGGTGTTGCGGTAGCCCAGGGCCAAGGGCGTGACCCGAGTGGGCTGTGGCAATAGCTGATACGTTATCATATATCATAAATATGTTTTAGCGCTGCAGTATCGCAATCTCGACTAAATCTTTGTAGAAATCCGAAAATTCCTGAAAAACCCGTTGACTGGTGATACAAAATCGATATTTTTGTATTATTTTTGGACGTATCACCGCCGATTTTTAATCTAATCTGGGTTTATTTCATGAATAAGTGAACTAAGGCCCTCTTGCACCACATATAACTTATCGTGTTTAACGCTAAACGTATTTATAACATATATTTCTGTCTTTATCTAATTCAAACGATTGTCAGACACAGAACAATGTTTTTAAAATCGTTATAATTCCGACGTAGGTATAAGCAGCTACCCAGGTGTAAGGTAGACATAACTCTATTGTAGCCGAAATAATTCTCACGAGACGTTGATAAATCTCACGGCTCTAGTTACGTGTAGAATAGTATGTAAGTAGAACCGTGAGATTTACCGATTTCAACAATAAGTATTTTTACAGAATGCAATCGATTTCCTGTGAGACTATCAAACTACGTAAGGAACGGCGAAGTAGGTAGGTAGGTATGTATAAAATTGTTTTTACTTCGATGTGTCAGAGCCACAATACAATCTGTTGACTGTTTTGGTGATTTTCATGTGTGCAATGTTTTGTTGCAGAATATTTTGCATGACGTCTCATCAGTGCTTGCAGTAAATTGGATTGCTAATCAGTCTGCCAATAAATTTCAGGAGGTAAAGTTTTTGGTTTGATTTCATCACCTCCGTTATTTTATTTTTATTTTATTTTATAAGGGTAAACAAACATTAGCATATTAAAAATAATAAGTTAAGTTAAGGTTAATTATTAATTATTACGTTATGATTGAACTACCGTATATTTCGCCGATCATTTAAATCTTATTCTGTTTCATTATAGAATTTAACTTGTGGACACATCACCTATCAGAATACTAGTACAGGTCCTTCATCTCACATAGATCTTCTCCTTAGGGTTTTGATGGCAAAACGTATTATAATATAACATAACAATTACTCAAAGGTTTGGGCAGAGGTGTACGCAGTACACCCACATTTCGCCAGTTATGTTAGAGTCCCATGTATGTAATAGGGGGCGAGCCTATTGCCACCAATCGGGCACAAATCCGGAGTCCTCATTCGGAGGACCTCATGCTCAGCAGTAACGCTTGCGACCACTTGACCAACGAGGCAGTCGAGGTTTTATAATATGTTTGGCCTTAAATTCAGCTGTGCGAACTGCACTCACTGACGCAGTCAGAAGGTCATCAAGTGCACTTGTAACTGGGCATGCGGTGCAAGATGGAAGGTGAGCCATTACCACATAGATAGAAAGCCTAGTATCGCATGACAGAATAAAGTAATGTTCTAGTCATCTTACGCGATACTGGTCAGTTAAACATTTGATACGTTACGTAACTCGAGCATGTAGACACAGTCCAGCTAATCCAGTTCACATGACGGTGCTAGTATTATCACCATGTAATCTAGGTGTTAATTGTGTAACTAACAGGTTTAATTAGCTCTCAGTGTTCTAGAGGTACCTAAATAAATAAATAAGGCGTGGAAAATTTTGAATCGTAGCAGAAACGTAGCTGAAGCGTAGCAGATGCATAGCATATTCGTAACGGAACCGTAGCAGATCCTTGTGGAAGCGTAGATTCATAGCGGAAGCATAAGCGTAGCGGTGGCGTAGCAGAAGCGTAGCATATTCGTAGCGGAAGCGTAGCAGATCCGTACCAGTATCGCTGCGAAAGCTGAGCGTATGCGGAGTGTTTGCATAGCGTATGCGTATTAGAAGCGTAGCGGTTAATATAGACCAAATAATTTATGTTTTTAAATGTGAATGATGCAAAAGGAGTATGTCAGAATCGCAGCACTTCCTTTCTGCCCACCCAACTAATATTTCTGTAGGTATATGCGTAGGTAATGATTTTTCCTCGTCAGGCTTTGCTAGTCCAATCGCTACTAGGGCAATCACAGACTGATCATTAGGGATATTATTATGAGGATGTTTCATTTTACTGCTTAACCGCAGTTCCTCAATATTCTTGAATCACTCGGCTTACGCAAGTGATTTCGAAATACATATTTTTAACATGACGCGACCTCTCTTATGCCGTCATAATCAAGTTTCATTCCTTCCGTTCTACGAATAACGTTCTGTTTTATTTTCTCAATGTACGTACTGCTTACTGTTAGGTCTGAAAAATAGGTGAGTTTATCCTTCCTTGTACATATCATTTGTTTATAGAGAATTGATAACAGGGACAGTTTCCTCGTTGTGATAGGAAAATTTTATGGTTATGCAAAATATATTGTATTGATGAAATGAATTTCTGATCTCATAAATCTCATTACCTTGCGGAGTTCATACGACCATTCGCTGATACCGATAACTGCCGATAATTGATTATCCGTCTAAATTTCTTTGGTACCTACTGAGGTATGTTACGGTTACAGTTCCATGCACTTAATATCGTGCGCAGCGTATCTTGGATTTACGTTGCAGGAGCTGATGAACGCTACTGGAGGTGGCAAACTCGTATAGCTAAATGCTGAGCTGAATCTATTTAGATTGCCATCCACACGCTTAGAAGGATCTGAAGTTATATACATACAGAAATGTTAATAACACTTCAATGTGTAAAATGCTGTAAGAATGGGCAAAATTATATGAAGTGACTATTGTTAGTCGTAGCTTAGACATTACATGTTGGCGGTTCTTTTGATTAGCTTGGTTAAGCTACAATTAGAACGGGCGCCACGTAAATTGGCGGACAACCAATACGGGCTAGCTAAGAAGAGTTCAATTATGATTTACAACAATTTGTGCGGTTGTCTTGAGAAACATTTAGCCATTTGTAGGCAATGGCTTCAAAATTAAAAAGTTTAATGAAACACAAGATTTCTAGATTCGTACTATAGTAGGCATTTAGGAATCAGTGAGGTACTGCAGCGATCAATTCAAGTTCAACGCTTCGAAAATTTTATTCATCCTAGCTACAACTTTCAGTTTTTAATACCAAGCTTGGACATGTTGGTTTTGAAAGCAATCTGACTACGCATTTGGGATAAAAAGTAATAAAAACTAAAACCCAGCTACGACAACAAAGTCAACTAAAAAGACAGACAAATTAAAAATCCGGAGTCACACGTCGTATGACTCCAGATTGAGTGATATTGTGATGCCTTGTTTATACCTTTTTTCCTATAACCAGCGGACGATCAAGACGCTTCCAAATGGGGTATCCATTTGTCAAATTTTGATGAGTAGTTTAAAATTTGCTTCGCCGTAGTGGGGTAAAACGAGAGAATTTTTCGGTTTTCGTATCATGATAATAATTAGTTGGTGTGAAGAGTAGGTGACCTATGAAGTCATGCAGAGGCATGCACGGCTTAGGTCTTCCAGTTAGGTACTACAAACCGTTAGGAGGTGCCTTAGTCATCTACAATATTAGGTCCATTGTTTTAGAAACTACTAGACTGTGTAGTCTACGTCATGATTACTTTACCAATTTTGACAAAAACTCCCAGTAAATTGAAGTTTCACTCAGGGCTAATATCACCAATGAAACTGTACGCGATCAGCGCATTCACAGAAGGGCGGATTTCACCAATGAAACTAAACGTGACGATTAATTGGTGAAATTCGTTTAAGTTACAAATAATCTGTAACATACATCGAGATATAAGTACTTAGTACTTATATCTCGATGGTAACATATTGTTCTTAAAAGAAAAAAATAGACTTTGGCGTTTATATATTATTATGACGTACAAGTGACATTTAACCGTTGCGTGGTAATTTACTAAAACATCATTGGTGGTAATTATGAGGGTCATTATACAATGTAAGGAAAATCTATGTTTTTTTTTATTACAGTTAGTTACTTCGGTATTGTAAAAATTACTTTACATTAAAAAATATTGTAAGCCAGTGCATTGGCATATTATGAAACTTGGTCGTTTGAAGATGTGTTTTTTTAGCTCCATTGAGTAGTAATAAGTACTTACCTAGAAGAAATGAACAAAAGAAAATGACTATGGGCACGACATTATGTAATTATGCTCGTGAAAACACAATAAGTACTTAGCTAAGAAGTAATACATTTACGAACAAATTGAAACACGTGTTTTTAAAAGAATATGCACATAATACATGACAATTATATTCTATGTTAAGATAATTCTTTTGTAAGGGAAATGATGGAGATTCTCCTCAAAAATCAATCTACTTAGCCTTTTCCCAACTACGTTGAGGTCGGCTTCCAGTCTAACCGGATGCAGCTGAATACTAGTACATTACAGTTTACATGGTGGGATCACAACCCAGTAACTGTGTAATACGATACCCCTTCGTAAGACTGGTTGTCAGACTTTCGGGCTTCTGACAACTCGTAACGACTGTCAAAGATCCACTAAAGGCATCCGGGACCAACGGCTTAACGTGCTTTTCGAGGCATGCAGGAGTCTCGTAAAGAAGTTCACCCATCCACGGACCAACCCCGACAAGCGTAGCGTAACCTTATGGATCGACCCGTGCGGCTATTATTACTTAGCCACGAGCTCCTCACCCGAGATTCTCCTCTTAAAATATGGGAAGCAAAGAGATTTAAGATACTTGTTATGTAAATAATTTAGGGCGGATTTCAACAATGAAACTGAACGCGATCAGCACATCTAAAACGCGTTCAAGAGCTGTCAGTGTCATCATTGTTATGGAATATTTGACACTAACAGCTCTTGAACGCGTGTAGATGTGCTGATCGCGTTCAGTTTTATCGGTGAAATTCGTCCTTTGTCTTTGATAGGAAGTGACCATTTTGTGGTTTCGTTATGTATAAATAATCAAACCTAGATTCTTATTTGTAACGAATTGAAAGCAATTTGGAAATACTGGGAGTGGTGCCCTAGAAATACACTGACACTAATCTTATTCGTGATGACCTCCAAAACGGTCAGGTCACACAGGTACTTAACCTACGTAATAGTCACACCGCAACCGTATCCTACAAAATTGTCTGAAAATATCGTAAGCTTGTAGGTGCCAACATTTTACTTTATGGTTACCTACTACTTTTAGCTAGCTATTTTTGGTAGCCCTGCTGTACCTATAATAAGTTGCTAAAACAACTCGTTATTAGCGCCTGCCTGACTGTTCGTTTTAAGGCTCGTGCAGACTGGCGTGAGTGGCGCGACGCGATTCTGCGATATACATATTTCCGTAGAAAAATTTCTATGAAAATGCGCGCGTCACTATACACACAGGACCTGTCGCGCCGCGACGCAGAAAATACTCTCTTGTGTCGCGGTTCTAGCGCAACGCGTTAGGGCCGAAACTGCGTTAAGCGGACGCCCGCGCGGTTCTATACAAAAGTGCTGCTGCGGGTGACCCGCGCGGAGCACTTTTGTATAGAACCGCGCGGGCGTCCGCTTAACGCAGTTTCGGCCCTTAAGCCTCGTGCTTAGTGGTCCAACGCGACGCGACACCGGTAATTGTTCTACCGTAAAGTTTTTTTTAGAAATTGTATGGTTAGAGTCTCATCACGCCAGTCTGCACGAGACTTTATCGCAGCGATTTCGACGCTACGCCATACTAAATGTTCCTTTTGTGTCGTCGCGCTGCCTATCGCAGCCGCGATATCGCGACGCGCTAGTGTGAAAGGGTTGCGTGTGAATCGCCACGCGAACGTCGCGCCAGTCTGTTTGAGCCTTTAGGAGTGGACCATAGAGTCGACATACAGTCTAAACCACTCCTAATATAATTAGAAGTCTGTAAGATTACGTCATTGTAGTTCGGTCTTCTGACTCAAGCTCGATGAATAATCCGCATTTTTTCAAGTATTTCGCGTATTTTATACCTTCCTGTGTTTTGGAAGCATTTGCCTAGGTATGACTGACCACTTATCAAACTCTGATTAATTGTTACTGAGCATGCACTCGACAAAATTACTCATTTTGATACGTACTGAACAGCTGGTTTGGTCAAGTAATATGATACATCGAATGGCGTAGTTAGTTTTTAGTTTGTAAGCACTGGCTGCACTGAGTTTGCACTCATAGAACTCGTTAAACGTGATATACCTATTTTGTTTGTACACCTGATAATTACTATTAGGTTTTCCTCGTTTTAAATTACGTCGAGTATCTTTTCAACCTTGCAATTAGGATCTGTCTTAGCCGGAACCGTTCGCAAACATGCTTAAAAAAAACACGTTCCATACATTTTAAGCCACAATAAATATGCTCATCTGCCTTATCGTTTTGATAACAAAGACAGTTTGAGGTAAATCTTTACGCGAATTCAACAAGATTTGTCAAATATACATGAAGTCTGCAGGGACAGTGGTGGGCCAATTGACTGTTAAAACTACTAACGTTACATAGTATAGCAGACATACGAAAAGCAGCTGTTAATTTATAATTAAACCTTCGTGTGACACATTTTACAAATTAATTGCCTAGCTATCCAAATAGACGATCTAATTAATAATATAGTTTATTTAATTGGTCTGTGAGAATTAATTGCTGTCCACATGGTGAACAAATTTTAACGTTCCTGTAACCTTCAGTTTGACTGACATTGAACTTCATTCTGTTGTTAGCAGTGTATGATAACGATGATCAAGGTTGCCAGTTTGAATACTCGTTTGCATGAAGTTTGGAAACACTGGAGTGGCTTTATTGTGCTGTCTACATAGGGCATAGGTTTTATACTTAATTCATTGGTCTGAAAATAGGATTACTGTGGCGTAGCAGAAATGTCAAGCACAAGACCACAACCCACAACAAACGATAACGTTAAGGGTGTGCAGCTGATTACCAATCTGATAATTAATTCATTGGTTACCTCTCTAAGACCCACTAGACAAAATAACTTGACCTATTCCTACTGCTATGCAGCCAGACTATTTACAAATTAACGATCATCGCCAAACAGTCGCAAGGACCCTGTCAACGTTGCTAAAGATATTTCATAATATATATGGAATGAACTTACAACATACAACACTTAACACCTCGGATAACCAACACATTGCATTATCTATCATGAAGTGACCAATGAATGCTGATCGACGGCGAATTAGGGAACTAAGTTAAAAAATGTATGGAATTTGATGCTTCAATGACATTTGTCTTGACAAGCAGCGCCGCTGTAAAGTATCAAGATTTACTGGTCATCCTTTATCAAGCTATTTGTGACAACATTATTTGTTATTTTGAACAGTTATTTGTACTTTATATATCAATGATTATCTTTATAATTCTGTATCTCCGATTCGTAATAGGTACTTAATGAGTTCTGATGAAACGTGATGTTTGCATTTTGTGTGGTATTTACATACTTACGTCATATTTTATATACGTGCAAGTTTAAGTGCAAAATTGAGGTCTGAATTGTCAGTTAGTGGCAATGGATAGATGGTCTACGGAGGGTGACACTCCAAATGTTACCGTAGGAGGTCATACATACATTTGCACTTTAGTACTCCTAGTAGTTACCTCTGTAGATGAAAACAACAATACTGCGTTATACAAAATCTTTGTTCTATACGTTGAAGCAACTTTAGAGCAGTCTTTGTTTAAGAGTTAAGATTACCAGACACAAAGAGGCAATAACTAAGAGTTTAACAGTCATGCACACTGCACACACGTGTATTTTGTGCAACGAAACATAAACACGCATGTTGCTATTAAATTGTTAAACATATAGAGTTATTGGTCATTTATGTCGGCAATCTATTTTTTTTCTTTTTCTTTTGGTTTCGCACGGTTTGTGCATTTAGCCAATGTCACGTTTGAGTTTGGTTCGAAGCAAAAATTTAAATTGCACTCAAAAAGGACGCGTCCACAAAGTCCGGCAATCTGTTACGGGGATGTAGGAGAGGTGATTTGCAACGAAATGACACCTCATGCCCCCAATGCCAATGTCAACATTTTTCGAGTCGTTTGACATTCAATTTTTTTATTAAAATTACTCGTCAAACAAAAGGGGTAATTTGGTGGTAAATGACTTTTCCACATATCCCCTTAGATAATGGATTGCCGACGAATAACCAATAACCCTGTATATGAAGAGTAACTCTGAATCAGAACCCTAACGCCTTCAAACGATCATTTTATTAGGCATGATTATGCTGTGATCAACGACAAAAGAGTGAATCATTCGGTGCGCGCGCACTCAGTTTGCACCGAGCCGTATCACATCATCACCCTTGAATCGCTTCATTCAGAGCGAACAAGTTATAGACATTTTACATTTTTTTTATTGCTGTTCGGTGACGTGATATGTACCTTCAATTCCTTGTTTATTATGATAAGAATACTAATAATTATGACATTCTTTTCTTGTAATTTTATTGTAGGTAAACTGTTACGTGTTGTATTGATAAGGTTTTTCGTTAATTGAGATTATTTTGGACGTACTTTTAGTTGCTCAAACCTTGACATTGATCGAACCTTAATCGAACTTGACATTGTCGCATTTAGGGATTTATTTACTTACACTTTTATGCACAAAAGTGGTGTACATAAGGCAGACATAATGCATAGCTTTAGTTCTCAAAAGAAAATTCTTGAAACAATGGTATTTTTAGAACTGAGCACCTTTATAACTCAGTTCCCTTTTAAAGTCAAAGTTAACTTATTTGTATTATAAAGGTTTTTATAAATGAAGTACATAATTTAATCTTATCCGATGTCACATTTCGCCAAATTTTGGCATGCAAGTTGGATGCTTATTTAAATAACCAATTATATATACCTACCTACACTTAAAAATATTTACTAAACATGGAATTATTTATACATAGTAAATCAATCTTCAATTTACACAACTAAGTTGGCTAATTTGAATATTTGGACGATTCAAGCTTAATTTGGCAATAAATGTTGCCGTGTTAATAAAATATCGAGACAAAGAAGGACCTACGTAAACAGCTTGTTAGGTACGTCATCATTGGATATAGTGTTGACTCAAACCACTGATGAATCCAAACTTAAACTTATAAGTAAGTAGGTATTTAAAATACGGACTAAATTGTATTGTATGGGCAATTTTTTTTGCTTTCAGTTTACATAGGTATTTTATTCTTCTAAAGTTAATAGATCCGTGGATTTGGCAGACAAAAAGTGGCCTCTAAAAGGTTAGAAAAGGCCTGAGATGTTGTATGTATGTCCTTTTGCGAATTTTCACATACGGCTTTCAAGAATGTATAGAGCGAGGCAGCTATAAGATTAGAAGCAGAAGACAGTTAGGAAGAAGGCACTGACTGGTGACTGCTACTGGTGACTCATGTAAATTCTAAGAGATCAAGAACTCCAAGTCCAGCTATGTATCTTTCAATTTACCGTTCCGGTTCCACTATACAAACCTATGTGTGATCTGGAAATCACAGTTAGGCTGTCAATTATTATTACGTAACGAGACAACAGTACCTTCCATTAGATATTACAATGAATGATGCCTTTCACTTCTGATAAAAAGTGAGCTGATACCTATTAAAATAAAATACGATTTGCACACATAGACCCGCCATGAGAAACGCCACATCTTGGTAAAAGTTCATTCGATTTGTTCTTTATTTAAGTACCTATACAGTTCGTAAATTATAGTTTGTCTATATGGTTGTCCTCAAGAAAATCTGTGTGATTCACTGCAAAGAACAATGTTTTCCAAGATTTAAAAAGACTACGTTATCGAAAAAGCCCAAATGGTTGTCATAATTACTTTAAATTAATCTAAAACATCAGATAAACGAGAAACGATTAAAAAACTGCGTTCATTCGCTGGGTAACATTCACGGAGGTCACGGGTGCGCAGGCGTCGATTACTTCCTTATTAGACGGCGCCTTACAAGCGCCCCTCGGAACACTGCTGTCATTCGATTAATACAAATAACTCCATATTATAATACGGAGATGGGCACGTACACATGGCTACACAGACTACACTTAACCAGTATAAGCTGATCTCGCATTTTATAGGATTTCCGTACAATGAAAGGTCAGCTTATACTGGAAAAGGCTTGATATATTATGTAGCCGTGAGTACAATGTGCAAAATATATAGGTACCAACTTTCCTATAAAAAACTCAACTCAACATAAAGCTGTTTGTCTGTATGTCCGCGTTGTTCTCGCACAGATTTTGATGAGGTTTTCACTATCATTTAGAGAATTTATTCCGGAAGGTTTAATATGTGCTTAGGTAATATTACGTTACTATTAAAGTTACATATATATAGCTCAGAAATGTCGATTTTCTGTCAATTCGTAAAAACCGTGCGAAGCAGGAGTGGGTCGGTTAGTTACAAATAAATCAATTACAGGCGCTTTTGAATTGTCAAGGAGTCGTTCAGTCAGAAAGATTCCCATAATAAACTGACGATCCGCCATTGCTTCACACGGGTGCAGACGAGAAGAAAACATCGAGATTTCAATGCATTTTCTTAAAATATTTAACTAGCTGCGCCGCGCGATTTCACCCACATAAGTCTCGATCCCGTGGGAATATCGCGATAAAAGTATCATATGTCCTAATACAGGTCATGGTCTACCCATGTGCCAAATTAAATCTAAATCCGTTCAGCCGTTTTAGCGTGAAAGCGTAACAAAAAACAAACTCACTTTCCCGTTTATAATATTCGTTAAGATTAGTTATACACAGAAACCTTCAGGAATAAATACTCTAGAATTCTAGATGATAGTGAAAACTGCATCAAAATCCATTCTGGAGTTCAGAAGATCTAAGCGGTCACACAGGCAGACGTATGATGATGATGATGATCATGATGTTTTATGTCAATAGTTGTGTTGATAAAGGCCACTTTTCATTACGACACTGAGGAATTGGAAAGAAAGAAAGAAAGAAATATTATAAAAGTTTATTTGGACACAGTTCGTGAAACACAAATAAAAAAAACAAAATAAAAAAGTGTTTAACTACTGTGAATAATGTTTAACAACAATAGTGTGTGCCTCACGCATGCGCCAAAAAGGTTCATTTCACCAATATTTAATGCCAGACAAATGCAGTCTGACGCTCGTTTTCTAATGAGCCTTAGGTGCAGCGCAGACGACATACTTTTTTTGTGCGATCGAGTCTGTAGTGCTGCATATAAAATTGTTTAGGTTCTAATGTAAGTAGATACTTTTTTCGACGCATACACTTCTTTTATCTAGTATAATAACGAAGTTTTTAATAGTAACGAAGGCAAAACTGTGCATGTAATTGCTTAGGTTCTAAGCAATTACACGCAGCACAAGCAATTACAGACTCGATTGCACAAAAAGTGTGGCGTCTGCGCGGCACCTTAAGATAAGTATCTTGCAGATAAGTTTGCCCTGTGATCTTTATGATGTCAGCTGACGATCAACTGTTGATCGTAGTCATTTGAAATTGAATACGGATGCAAGCAGTTTACTAATGTCTGATACAGCTGGCGTAACATTTAGATTCGAAGAGAATTTTTTAATATTTTTGAGAAGGATAATTTCAGTTTCAATTTCTATGCAAAGATTACACAGGCTCTGCATTTTTCTGTTTTACTCCAATTTAATTGTATGTTTATGAAATCAATCAATCCTTTTCCCAACTACGTTGGAGTTGGTTTCCAGTCTAACCGGATGAATACCAGTATTTTACATGGAGCGACTGCCTATCTGACCTCGTCAACCTAGATACTGGGTAACACGATACCTCTTGGTAAGACTCGTTGCCAGATTATTAGGCTTCTGACTACCCGCAACGACTGTCAAAGATCTATGAATGACGGCCGGGACCAACGGCTTAACGTGCTGTCCAATTTCGATATCGAGACCCCTCGATTAAATTAATGAAATATGGAGATGCACAGAAAGCGAGTTTTCGGTGCACCTTGGTTAAAGCAGAATTAAGACGCAAATCCTAGTAATTCCAACAATGATTTACAAATGAAACGTTCTTGAACGTGTTTACGATTACTTCTGATTCAGAAAAACGTCAATAAAATATAATTTATAATAAGTACTAAGCACCAAGTTCGTACTTAATCATCATTAATCTGTGACAGATCTGTTATTTATCATTCTTCCTCTCCATGTCTTCTGTACGGGGTTAAACTCATACCTAATGTTTTTTTATCCTCGTTTCTTATTACATTTTTTGTGTTAATCTACCAACGTACCTGCAAAAGTATAGCTATAACTTTATTGGCTTTAAACAATGTTTAAAAACATTTGCACATGCTTAAAGATACTAGCAGGACATAGTGAGCTTGAAACATATGAAATAGCAAGAACTACTATAACCATTAAAACGATTATATCAACATTCTGAATCCCAAGCCCAGACTTACCTATCGATAGACTAGCGTAAGCCCAATTATTGGAAAGTCGAGAGTTTATTATTGACGTCACCTGATGTTATCACCATTTATAAAGGTAGGCAAATGTTTGGTAGGTACAATTTAAACTTCAACCATAAAAATCGTATTAGTGTTCATTTGTTTAATAGACCCAATTGTTGATCCAAGGACGTCTCATGAATATTTATAAAACACAGCAAACTACCCACCATTCGTACCTACAATCAAAACAATAACAAATATTATTGATTTGAATATTAACTATGTGAGTACTTTACTTACAGCGTAGTAAGCTAAACTTGATCTGGTTTAAACATGGTTTAATTTTTTCTTCGTTCAAATGCTTCGAATTTTACAGACTAATAAAATTAGAGCATATGGCTGACTAATGCTGGAATATTAGCGGTGGGACTATTATTAAAGATTTTTCGTATAAATATCTCGATCTCTTTGCGGGAGAGACTGAAGTAATATTTCCGAGTGGCATCAATAATGGCCAGACAAATGTAGGTAACCGTTACATTAGCTTACGTAATGTAATTAAGCGTATTGACGAGGCGGCTCTTACTAGCTTGTTAAATAACGTCTGTTGAGTGTTGACAGCTTTAGTGCACGCGGCCAGAAGTTGTACAAAGTTCAATGTCCACTAAAGAAATTGATGGATCTATGGCACACTATCAAAGTGTCCTATACCTACGTATTTCTAGCAAACAAACGTTTGATTTGGACAATCATAATACACCTGCCTTTCGATGGAATGTACTTCACACTGAAAGGTTATGTAATAAAAAATTAAACTAAAGTGTAAACAATCAAAACTTTCGATCGCTGATAAAACAGCTCAAACGACACATGAAAGAGTAATTAAATTGGCAACAATACCACTGAATGACAAATCAGAGACGATAATTGTTGCGCAATGAGATCAAGTCAACCGCTGCACATGATACTCAGAAAACAACAAGACGGATACATTACATACATATGTATGTATATCTTACCTACAGCATAAGTAACACAAACACTTTTACACGTCGCTAATCTCCTTCCTACATCACCTCCGCACATGACCTTTTGTTGAATAGGTAAAGAATTATCATTAATTCGATAAACAGCAAGTCACATTTTTAAATCATATCTGTCGATACGCTTTCCTGCTTGTTACGCAATCATTACATAATTTTGTAGTTTGGCAACACCATCACCAATCAGCTGTGGGGAATGAAGTATGAAAATAGTCCATTTAGACTTGAACGGAACAATAGGCACGCACAACACTAACTGTGATTTATAGACTGAGGCAAGAATGATAGCTTGAAGGTGACTTTGAAATTAAAAGACACCTGGAGAAAGGTCATGGCTTCATAATTCATGGTATTTCTATCGAAACAGAAGCACGAAGAATAACAATTGCCGACGGATATGATTGGTATCGGGTATCACACAAGATTAAAATTTAAGCGAGCATTATTTTGTAAATTTGAGCTGAAGATGACACAGTTTGCGTTTAGGACCTACATAATAACGTTCTGCTAAGTGCTAGGTCATTCCAAATAAGTGTTATAATAACTCATGTAACGTTTGGAGACGGAAGAAATAGTAATGTTTGGTATCGATTAATACGAACACTCTTCCTCTTTACCACATAAGGTCTGTTTATGTGTAAACTTCAAATTCAATAAGTGAGAGAACATAATTATGTTTAGCAAGTTCTTATAAAATTGTAATTATTACAATAATTCGTATGTTATGATCTATCTCAAAGGCGAAGATGCCTGTAATGTAACAAGTGACACTAAGGTAACACCAAATATACTACATAATTATGGCACAGAAGTGTCGGAAAATAAAGGAAACTCAAGTAACAACTCTTTCAAAGCAAATTAGAACGTTTGCAGTACCGACCGTGAACTATAAAAAGTTATAGTGAAAATTCAGCCAAGTGCCAAGAATCTGTTATTTTGGTGCAGAAGTATAATTAATCGTTTATGCTATTAAACTTTACGGTGGTCATTTCATTGACGTGTTTAGAGACCCCTATACCATTCCATTTTTCACGGTTCATGGCTATAATATGGTATGAGTATATTTTTTTCTATGGTTACGTGCAATATCGGTATGTATAAACTTTTGCCCCGGTAACCTTCACTTTAGGGCCCCATGCGAAAGACTCCGAATTAGACTCATCTATTGTTAAGATACCCAATTGCTGGACTGAAAAATATATGTTTTCCACACTTTAACTACAAACAGCATGCTCATTCATTCATTCGTAAGTATAGGAGCGGAGTACCTAGAGCAAACTTAGCAACGATTGTGTAATTTATTTTATCCTCTTTTGTAACTTTGTTAAATTATAACCGAAACTTTTGGATTACTGAGAAGCTAGAAGAAAGGCGGAAAGGCTAAAACTATAGTTTGTTACTAAAAATAAGCAGTCCTGGTATTTTTTCAATCATCTACATCATTTATGTATGTGCCTTGTATAAGAGTCTGTTTCTCGTTTCGAATACCATTGCGTAGTACCTACCCTTTAGAGCTATAAATAAGTGATATCAATAATGTTTGCAGGTGTAGTGTGGTTCGGAAGCGGAAGGAGCGTTGACCGGCCCACGGTGACGGCCACAGAGCTTGGCCTTATTCACGAACATGCAGCACTTTCATGGCGCACCCAATGTCGCCTTATGTGGATTACTTGAGATAAACGATACGTCATCATGACACTTTTTATTGGAGGTATCGTTTGTGCTATCGTTATAACAGTTTTTAAAGCTGCTGCTATAAAGTTTATTAGACAGATTTTCTTCTTCCTTGTTTAAATATTTTGTAAGTATTGTAGTATCTTCCTCAAATGATGAGTCCCTTTGACGTTAGGGTAATTCCGTTAGGGGAAAATGTTGTGGGCATAAGTATGACTGTCTTCTGTTTCTGACGTTGCTTGATTTTTGATTATGAGGCTAATTACGTCAATATTTATCCTGTTTCAAAAGTTTCGTTTTGACTCTCATGCATGCTCCATCGTAGTTAGTTATCTTCAGACATCAACACCGTTATACCAAAATTTAATTAAAATACCGTTGTTGGAATTTATAAAAGATGTCAAATAGTGTTGCTGTTAGTGAGTTGTATTTATTTCGTTTTAAATTAAGATACAGGATATCAACTACTAGATATCGGACTATTCGGAATTGAAGATATTAATAAGTTTCTACTGCAAAATCCTGAAAAACATTACGTAGGTACTACTTATAAAAACATAATGTTGCAGTAGTAAAATGCTATATGCAATACAATATGGCGTCGAATAAAAAAGATTTATGGCCGTAACCAATAGTAAGCCGCCAGCTTCTACTTATGTTACGAACTATGTATAAAATAGTAAAATAAAAATAAACAAACGTGGTTATCACTGCAGTTACCACTCGTTGATTGTTTCAGAGACCTCGTTCGTTTCCGCTTTTGATCAATACTGTCTTTATTTATAGTAGAATTATTTTTAAAGTAAGTTATTGTTGGAAATGCAAATAATATTAATTGTTGTATTAAAAAGCAAACAGTCCTGGATATGAATCGACATGATACATCGAGGTTGTTCGAAATTCAAAGTTGAAATAAAAAACCAGGTATAAATACGAAGTCCCTGTCACTGGCCTTTAGGGATTCGAGAAAAAAAAAACAACGTGCCCCAGTAGTGCCCAATGTGCCTTTATTATCTTGACAAACTGTGTCGTTCAGTCGGGTGTTGCCTCGCATTCCACGCTAACCGAGCAAAGAAACAAATACCCGATATCTACAACGTGATACAACTGAGTCATCTTTCGTCATTCGACGAGCCAGTTGTAGTGGAATTCTCATGGCCACAGTTCGCGTGCACCGGCGTTCGAGCGCGGTCAAACTTATCGTCGCTCGCTCTATTATCGTCGCTAGTTTCGGTTGAGAGCCGCTCGATTGATAAGCGCCAAACTACCCTTGTGCTTCGATCGCGCCGCACGTTTCCCAGCGCGAGAAACGCTAGTTTCAATTCTACGTTCACAATTTGAATATTATTCGTATTTGCGCCGTAGACTCGTGAATTTGAATTTCGGTATTACCCTTGCAAATAGACGTGTGACGGATGAGTGAGTTTTCGTTTCCGAAGTTGTTGTGGGAGCGCGAGTCGAGCGGCGCGGGCGCAATGGAGAGCTGCTACAAGCTCTACACATGGATCAACCACACGGTGCTCATGCTGCTCTTCCAGATATTCTGGAAAGTCAGCCAGATCTCCGACTACTTCACGGGAAAGTGAGTTCAACACCTATTAACCTATCTCTTATCTATATATAATACCTACTAGGAACACAAATTATCAGTGATTATCATTCTGAAACCATTAAAATGGTACTTTTCAGACGATAGAAAGTTTTTATCACATTCAATACCTAATGAGTTATGTAAATACAGAAAACTGATTAGCTTATCTAATTCTAGGTAACTGAAAGTAGATACCTAACTAATTTGAACTAAGTTCATTTGTACTGAACTCTGTACATATGTAGGTGCTATACGTTTTTTTAAATACCACGGGATATGCTGATGTCAAACTTATCTGATTAACAAATCCGTGATATAAATGATTAGATTACCTAAACTTCTTTATTTATAATTCGCTACAATGTAATTTAATTAAGTATTTGAAATTATTCATAGTGACTGACCTCTGCAGAAACAATTAGATAGAAGTATTATTTAAACATAAGTATGGGAATCAGAATTGTACAATGTTACTGAACAACTTGTTGATATTTTTAATATGGCAACAAGACACGCCATACAACATAACATACATCTAGCTCTCATAATAAGCAGATACAATAGACTGGAGGAGACCGTGGAGATACAAAAGAAAAGCCACTGAGCTATCTACTCAGATAAAATCAACCACATCAGTTGGTTGTTAGGGCTGTTATAAAAACATCCATATTCATTTTAAACACCTACTCCACAATTTAGAATTCGTATTCCTCCATAACTGATGTGATTTTTTTTAATTACGTCTAAAATACAGAACAGTACTGTCACTGAACACGTGAATGCCAGGTGATTCCTGTGGGATGTTATAAAATCCTCTTTTATTTTCTATTTTCTTGGCAACCTATTTCAATCTCCACCTGAGCTCACTTCTTTAAATTCTCTTTGGTAACATTTAAAAATACACGCCACAAAATATTAGTTCGATATATGAAATTTTGAAAAAAGAAAGTTCTTTCTGTCAAAGACAAAAAAAAATACATTGTTCATTTAGGGGAGAAAGTGACCGATTACTAACGAGGGTGTACACATGAGTTGGGAATCGCACTTCCGAGTGATAGGTACATACATACATACTGAACCTACGAGGAAAATAAAAGACTTTTTTATTCTGGCAGCGTCATCAAATCTTCGGTCCCTACACGGCATTTCGAATAGATAGTAAACAAACAAGCGTATTTACTTATGGAACGTGATACCCTGAGTTTTTTTAATTAGTTGAGTTAGATTAGTAGTTATTTTTGCACAGTTTCACCGCAATCGACGGCATTATTTTTTTTAGTTTTCGTGACCAACTATCACGTACGTGGCTATGCCGCGGTATGGCGGCCGATCGGCATTTTCTTGGTTCAAGTAAACAAATTGAAAATTCCGATAAAACAAAAGAAAGCAACCCTCACGCCCTGAATTTTCACTTCTTAATTCTTGTTTTATTTTAATCAATGTTTAGTTAAGTGGCCAGTATCATTTTGCGGACTTTGTGATAATCGCATTAAACTAAATGTAGCTACTGAATTGCCCAAAATAAAAATAAAACACAGCACGTTAACAATTGTTTTTCATATACTTTTCCTGCCTGCTCAGTAGGTACGTTAACAATTAATTTTCCCACACTTTTTCGACCCGCACATTTGTACAACAGTAGATATTGACGTACATTAATAATGCCTCATTAAAAAAAAAGTTATGCAGCGGGTGTAGTATAAAAAGCTTTTCCGTGAAAAGTAAATAAATAGTGTATGATGGCCAGTGCTGATTGGCAGGCGATACACACCACGGTGCCAAAGGGGAAGTACTTGTTCTGTAACACCGTGAAACCGTTAATCTTTACTATTGTGTTCGAATAAACCGATAAATCATGATATTGGGTTCAGTGTTACGAAAAGTTTTTGAAAATTAGAGCGAGCTCTTTATCGCCAATGGTATAAGTATCGATCTTGTACCAATCAAACTATGTATATTGAATAGTTGTTTCTTAAATATAGACAAAAAAAATTCTTTGGTCCATTACTTATCGCACAATATCTTGGTCTAAGCTTCTTCATCGTCATTATTCACTGGTATTTTATCAACTGCTGAGCGTAGGTCGGAATCTTCCTTATTTTTTTTAATTCCATGTATCCCGTCTTTCGTATGTTCTTTTAATTTCAATTGTTTATGGATCTCATTAACCTTGCTTGAACACAGCTGTAAACTCGAAGATTTTTTATAATAATCACCTCGTGACTTCAATTTTATTTTGTTTGTAATAATCTTTAGTGAAGGTTATGAACCCGGCTCCCGGTGTCAAAATTATCTCAAACTTAGTTTAATTAAGTTATAAGTTTGTTTTCATTACTGCTATCGGTCTGGATTCCCTGGGTATTTCATAGTTTGGATGCTGTTCAAGGAAAGTACCCAAGCTTCTGAATTTCTTGGCACTTGGTACACACAATCGATGTAATTAGTAGGTAGGAGCATACATTGGCTTGTTTTTGTAGAAATAGCGAATACTTTGTAGCTTGTTATTATGTGATATTTTGAGATTCTTTGTTTATAAACTCAATGCAAATGTACAATCCATCGTGTCGTCAATAATTGGTTATTAAACCTATTACGCCTAAGAAGCAATCGTTCAATACCAATTAATCAAATGTGGTTACTTTAATTAAAACAATACCGGATCCATTGAATGTGTTCTAAGTAGTAAATTGATGTTATCTTATTAAACCTACGTGTCTAGAATGTGTTGTGTCTTCCGGATGTCTGTTGCGTATTTCTTTCTTATAATTAAATACTTATTGCTTTATTTACTGTCCTATCCTCTTGTTCTTTTTCTTTTCTATCATATCTGTTAATACCTCTGTCTTTAATAACTCAGTAAGTATTTACTTTCTTCTTGGCTATTTTATTTTTATCTTCCCCACAATGCAGATTTTTGGGTGTTCCTCTTTCCTAATAGTCATATTCATTATACTTAACAGTTCTCCTTCTACATGCTCCTCATCCTTCAGTAAGATCTGTCTACTGTTATGTTCCATTATACCATTATAAAAGCATTCTTTTTTGTTTGAACAAGCTGTCTCAGTTGTCATCGTCTAAATGGGAGACGAAAACCCACTGCGAAGTTCTAGTAATATTACCATACAATATTATTTTCTTGTTACCAACGTGAACATTGTTAACAAAGTAAATGAGACCTAGGAAACAGAAGACAGTCGCAATTACGAATTATTTTAAATATAGTTAGAGATTTTTTTCATAGAACATTAGCTGTGTCCATTGCAACGATATTAAAGTAACAATACTATTAATCCCATTAACGCTTATCAATCCTCTTTACTTAAAATTAACAGATTAGGCATAGTTAGCCATAATAATGTAAGTACTCCGTTCTTAAATGACGACCATGACCGAAATACTTTTAATAAATTAGATAAGGAAACGGAGCATCAATTAGTCTGAATTGAACTGTAGGTATTGGAAACACTTCAAAACTCGAAAGTAACTGGCAGTTTACACCACCTTTAAAAAAAGTTTAAATTCTTTATGGTTAACTTTAGCAGGTGGCAGGTAGGTCTGTATTGTTTATTATTCAGTGCATACCACGCGGTCTTGCATTCGACGTGCTCTTTAGGATTCCATTCACTTCATTACAAAATAGGTAGGTACATAATCTGCCTTATTTTAAGACTAAATGCCAGTAGGTAATATTAGATTTTGTGTTAGAATGGTCCATTGCATAATCAAAATCCGATTATAAGTCCCACAGTCAATATACCAATGTGCTAAATAGGTAAAAAATACAAACGTTTTTATTTACTTCGGTTGACGTTACCAAATGGAAGAGGGATCTTCAATGTCAAGAAAGGAGCAAAAACATGTAACAGCTTATTTTTAAACACACGTCACCATTCATTCTTTTTGAAATCGAAAGTGTGTATGCATTCAGCCAGTAGTATAATATCGTTCGAGTATATTTTTATGCTGTGGAAAACTTTTTATCGTTATGAAACACAGGTTTTTAGTCCGCCTAATGTTCTGTGCAAGCTGATTACAAGGCTATCAAATTATTAAATCGATTAAGTAGTAAGGAAACCCGTTTATTACTTCGTTAATACTTATTAATAAACTACAATATTTTAGAAAATGTTTCATAATGATGGCTGAAGGCTTAAAAAATCCTCGATACAGATAGGTAACAAAATAGTCAAACAAAATTAACGAATAATACACAATGAAAATGTGATGCTATCTATGAATTCTTTATTAATCAGAATCGTAGGTAACTAATATTATAAATGCGAAAGTTTGCTTGTTTGTTACTCTTTCACGTTACATCGGCTTAACAAATTTGGATTAAATTTGGCACATGGGTAGACCATGACCTGGGTTAGGACATATAATAATTTTTATCTCGATATTCCTACGGGATCATGACTTATGCGGGTGAAAACGCGAGTCTTAGCTAGTTACTAATAAATAAGCATTTGCCAGTAACAATGTTATGGTTGTTATGTTCAATGCTGCTGACAACTATCCTTTGCCACGATCGGGACATAATGGACCATTAAATATAACTACTTAAGCACCTAATAATTATCGTTTTCAGCCTTGATTTTAATTTTATCAGGCCATCAGGCCCTGTCCTATCTCATACTATAATGTTGCTATCTAGGCCTTACCTTGAGTCTACTAGGCTACTAGGCATCAATCAGGAACATATTGATCAATGATCAATCATATTCATACAAGCAGCATCATCCATTCTTTTCGGCCCTGCTCTGTTGTGCTCTGAATGCAGGCAAGCAAGTCCGTATAAACTTCATAAATACATTTGAAGAGCTCAAAAGTCAAGAGCGTAATTTCCTAGAAATTCAGCTTGAAGCAGGTAAAATGTGGCCAGCAATAGTTTACCATGCACATCAGGTATGCACCCATGACATCACACTAACCTTAGTGTAATGTTGTAAGGAAGCGTGCACACCATAGCATAAGGCCGTAATTGCACAGTGTTTGTATTGCGAGTTTCGCTTTCTAGCACTGCGGGGACATAGACAATCTATTATGCAGGTCATTGCAGGTGTAACTGCATCGGGGTGTGACGTAGGCGACAGTTAGGTTGGCCATAATGGTTTGTTTGTTCCTCGATCGTCAACTGTTTTTGGCAGGGGTTCGGCTAAGTGGTTGTAAGTAGTCCGGATGGGTTTGCGATGTCTGACTTCGTACTGGGTTCATGTTGACCCTACTATTTACATAAATTAAATCTGCCCTTAGTGTCTCTGGTCAGACTAAACAGTCAAGACTGGGTCGCTCAGGCACTTTACGATTCACAAATCATGGGGCCTTTTTTATTCACTTGACTAAAATATGTATATCATACATAACGAACAATTTATTGGCACTCTGACGAATAGTGGAGACTAATTTTATGCCTGTTGGTGGCCTGGGCCTGAGGCGGCAAACATAACAGGGGGCCCCCGCTCAGGTATGCAGAAAAGTTTGAGTAGTAGTATTCGAGCGAGCTCGAAATTTTCAGCACAGATGTTAAAGCGAGCGAAGAGAGCTCGAGAATTTTAGCACTCCAAATAGGTTACATTTTCTTTTGAACATTTGGGCAGAAATAGGACTCACTTTGTTTGAGAATGTAGAATGCAATAGCGAGCGAAACCAGCTCGAAAATTCTAGCACCCGCCCGGATAGGTAAGGTAGCATACATAAATAGAAGTTTCTTGGTTGACAAACGCAGAAAAGTCTGAGAAAAAAGAATGCAGGATGCATCAGCGAGCTCGAAAATGTTAGCACCCTACATTTATATTTATAGGTAGGGGGGGGCCTCAACTACAAACTGCCTTTTACTTACCGAACATACATATTTTGGCCTTGTTTGGGCCTTTACCAGAGATTTGGGGGCCCCCCAAGACCGCTTGGGGCGGACCGCCCTCCCCGTTGTTCGCCAGTGGGTACCCATTGCAAATCATACTCATTGAAGGAAGTCGTCTAATAATTATGATTCATTGTACCAAAGTTCTTAAGAATATAAAGAATATAATCCGGATCAATCAAGAAACAGGTGGATAGGTAGGTATCTTTGTCTTGTATGCCTGCGAAAACTTGAATGGTTTTTGCTGGAGGTGTGAGATATGACTTATCTATCAGAAGAATTGTAGGTATGCCAGTAGGAAATTCAGATAACAAAGATAACGACAGGAAAATGATTCAAATTCTATTCTTTACGTTATTATTGAATGAAAACAATTACAGGAAATAAGATTAGCCTATAGCTAGCTATAAAACATAGCCCGTATGTACCTACTTACGTGTTGAATGAATTTAAGCTTAAAAAGTTAGTTTTGTTAAAGTTACAATATCAATAATCAGTATTATAGTATAGTTATATAATTATGTGTATTTTATGTTTATAACCTACTTAAATATGTACGGTTGTAAGTACCTATTTTATTTATAACTGCGATTTTATGATAAATTACGACTTTATGATAATTATATTATTAATAGTTTTTTTTTTCTCTTTGTTCCTCTCAAACAGAGCGCCTGCCATCTAATCTCTTTACCACCCTTGGTTGACTATTAGAGAATGCCTAAGGCATTAATTCCGCCTTTGTACTTACCTTTTTTGTGCGAAAACTATAAATAAATAAATAAGTAGAATATCAGTCTCCGCAAGTCTTGAACCATTCAGAAAATCCTGCACCCTAATTGCGTAACACACTTTTAATCACAATTTAAATAATTTTGAAAGCTATTGCTAATCCATTGCTTCTTAAGTTCGAAAAAATTGTCTGCTCAACAACGTAAATAACGCAATGAATATTGTTGAACTTTCAAAATGAAACTGATGTATTACGAAATTAGGATGCAGAGCAGTCAATACAAACCCTCATTATATTCTTTTCCGACACAATAAGAAAAATATACTTAACTAAATTGTCTGGTAAAATAAAATATGCAGCTGCATCTGGATAGTCTAGACGCCAATGCAGTCGTTCCCAATATAGATTATGATGGGTACGACCATAATTCCTGCTTGTAAAACACAATTTAGGTTTATTTAACGTTTTTTGTTCAAAACGCAATTATCCTTGATGCTTCTGAATATTAAATGCGCGTCCTTACATGTATCTATGTCGGCGAAGTTCGTGATCAATTACGAATGCATCTATTTATTAAATATTCATGTAAAAACCTTTACATTGTGTAGTTAGGCCAATACCGAGGCTGCTTGATATGACGTCAATTCAGTCTAATAGATATCTAGACTATTCAAAGCGGTGCCAAAAAACGCACGCGCGGTCAAAGAACACGCAATGATTTGGGTACAAAGTTTATAGGTTGTATCTATATTTATATATCAATTCATGATGCATCCGAGGAAAACTGTCTAATTTCAGACTATTGGCAAAACTATCAGGTATTCTGGCATGATAGTGGACTCTTGCACTGCGTAGGGAATATCTGGAAACTACCCGAGAGAAGCACTGGCAACAGTGGCAACACAAGACGTTTCTATTATTTATGGTTCAGCACCTCATCATTCTGTGTTCCAAATTCGAACAATATAGAATTCAATAATGTTGTTCTGAAATTATTGACAGCCGGCTGAATTGAAACACTGAGTTTATTATGAACACCGCATAGAAGTGTGTTCATTGGTCACATTAACAGACTTTCCTTATATAAACTCATTGATGCTCAATTAATGAACATTTTACTAGACATAACATTATGTCGTAGTGTTTGTAAATTCTAGATTATTTTCTATGGCCAATAAAAATATAACATTTAATAAAGGGTGTTAACCAGCAATCATTATTGAAATCAATGATATGAAATGACGAACGACTTTAAGGCCCAACGTGCTACTGCTACTGCGCTGTCACTGTCAAATTGTTACCACAGACAATATTTATGCCGTTGAATAGTACCTTCAAACTGTATACTTACCCAATATTAATATAAAGGCTCCCACAGACAGGCGCGACGCAACTCTGGTGGAACAATTTCTATGAAAACTTTACTGTTTTGGTTTTACCGGTGTCGCGTCGCACCGTCGCTCGTCACACGCGTCTCGATATAAAGATTATTAAGACTTTGTTAATCCAAACCACCCCCACTGCTCCCAAGATTGAAAACAAGTAAGTAAAAAAAAAAACAGTTACCGAATGAAGCCACGACGAACCGAGGATGTTATATAACACCACGATTTGAAAGTGAATCGATAAAAAACCCAAATTCCAAGAACTTACTTATTGTCACCTACTTTTCTGACACTAATAGCTTAACATATGCGACAAAAGATACAATTTCTCATTACACATGAGAAATTGTATCTTTTGTCGCATATGTTATGTTATGTTATATGTGACAACACTTACTCCATTATTACCAGTTTCAAATGTTATGTTCGAGATCTAGAAACCTACATCTATACTAATCTACACTTTACACTAATATTATAAAGAGAAAATAATTGTATTTTTGTTTGTAATGAATAAACTCAAAAACTATTGACCGATTTTAAAAATTCTTTCAACTGTATAATGCTTTATTATCACTGAGCAACATAGGCTATACTTTATAAAAATATCACGCAGGCGAAGCCACTAGCGGAAAATTCTTTCACTAATGGGAAGCTACAGTATTGCAGAGTTTCAAAGGATATTTTTTTTTATAAAACAAGAAATTTCACGTGGATGAAGACGAAGTCAGAAGCTATCACAATAAGATTCATAAGACATGTATAATTTTAATAAATAAGAAATAATAATAATAAAAAGTTTATTGGTTCATAGACAAAACAGTAAAAAAAAAAAATTGATATACCTAGTAAAATTTTAAAGGTGGATCATTATCATCTTTGCTTCCTATTTCCATTTTTTTTTAAAACACAGTTATGGTGTTAAATCGTTTCAGATGAATAGTTCCATGTATAATCTATACTCATTTTCAAGCCATAGATAGACCTACCAAATAGTTCTAAAAATAAGTCAATAGCAAAAGCGACGTATTTCAAAGCTGTCTCTGTTAATGATTCAACTTCGCTAATATTAGCAAAGACATCGTAATATTAAACGGAATTAGCATGAAATTAGTATGCTAATATTGCCTATTATCAAGCATGATTTAAATAATTTAATTTCCATTATGGCTAGGTATAATTCAGGGATCACCAATCACCATATCGGGTCCGTTTCTTTTAATAATACGACTGTCGATAATATATACCAAACGGACCGTTTGGTATATATTATGATTACTACAACGCAACCAAGATTTAAATCAATTAAGAAAATAACAAAGAAAACCTGAATATATTGTAATAAACAAATATTATGTAGTGAACAAAAAAAAAAGAATTTTTTAATATTATTGTGAAAAATGTTTTTTTTTTACTTTGTACTACCTATCTGTCTTAAAACAAAGCGCTTACTTATTTTTATTGTAATGTTTTTGGATTACTGTTTATTTAATGTCCATACAGAATAGGTTGGCGCATGGCGGTCCCAGTCCGCCATATTTGGTGACTCCTGCTATGATTAGTCCAATCTTGGTACCTATTCGAGTCTCAAGTCATTAACATGACAACTCTCATTAACAGTTGGAACGTGTATCATAATTATTATCATTTAATAATGAGTCTTTACGACTGCCTCGTTGGTGTAGTGGTCGTATGCGATACTGCTGAATATGAGGTCCTGGGTTCGAATACCGGGTCGGGCAAAGTGTTTAAGGATTTTCCCTCTGTAATTTCTCAGTAGCTGTGACTGTATGTAGGCTGAATTTGTGCCCTTTTTTGGTTGATGGCAAATAGTTCGCTTGCTGGGCCTGCTGGGACTGCTTACTGGGAAGTGTGAGGAAATTAAACAATTTATTTACAGTCACAAATAAAGTTTCAATAATGACTTATGTTTTCATTTATTATTGGGTCTGAATCATTGTTCTGCTTAATAAGGCAAGATAAAGTGCATGAGTCATTGTAGACTGTCCTCTGCTGAGGCCATAAGATTAATTCGTTCTTGTGACATTATCTTGTTTAATTTAAAAATAGACTACTATTTCTTATAAGGAGTTTCGGATATCCATGTACACTTGGAAAGTTCATCCTGTATTGGAAAATTCACTACAAGTCTAGTATAGAAAGACCTTTACCAATTATTATACCTACAAACCAAATCGTGTTGTTGAAATTATCGTGATATTAATGCATGTTTATAGAATATTTTCCCATACAAAACGAATAAACCTTATAATTATTATAGTAGGTACTAGGCAAATATAAAGTTAGGCGTATATCGATAAACATAATGTACAGACCAGGGATCACCAATTAGTTTTATTTGGGGTCCGTTCAAAAAAATAATATGACTGTTGTGGTCCGTTTGGTAGACGATTAGGTACTAGCAACCATGATTCAATATTTTTAATGAACAAAACTAACAAAACAATACCCTTCAACTGTCGGGATATCAATTTTTGATACTTGCGAAACCAGGGCCCACGTGGCGGCGATATCAATTATTGATACATCGGCCGAAAAATATAATTGTTAAAAAATCGGCGACTCAGGCGCGTTATACGTCAAAACTAACGCGCGACGAACGATGGGAAGTAATTGTTAAAAAATACATTTTTAACTTTGCACTATCTGTCTGTCTTGACTAGTCTCGAGTAAAGTTGATTTTCGAGTAAAATAGGTCAGCGGTCCGGACCGCAGTCCGCCATTTGGTGACTCCTGAGTCCTGACTATAGACAGATAAAACCGTTTCAGTAATAACATTGGTCTCCATCGTAATCGCAACCGGTGTAACAATATAGTAAAGTTCATTGGCCTTTTGAATAGAGGTGGCCCTGTAAATCAGTAAAGATAACACAGAAAAACTAAGGAACGTTTACATTGTTTATTAGACGTAACCCGACATTGATCATAACAATTTGTATCGTAGCGTAATCTTCATAATAAAAAATGTGTGGAACATAATAGAAAAACATGTTTATCTAATGACCTTGATGATTTGACCTTTTCAGCTGCAAGAATTATTGAATATAGGTAATAATAATAATTAAATAGCTAGCGAAACTCCACAGACGTGAGGCTATCTAAAAACGATAAAATAAAAATATATTATAATTTTTTTAGTTTATTCGTTGAGAAAATGTGTTTTCTTTAATTTGTCTTATAGATTTAAGATTTAGATTTTTGTTTAAATAACACGTCTGCGTAGTTTACAAAAGAAAAAAAAACTGATTTGTTAAACTGATACTTATTTAAAATGACTTCACTAATAGCAGTCGATGACCCCACAAATAAAATCATCTCATTAACCGACTTCCCAAAAAGGAGGAGGTTATCAATTTGGTTGTATTTTTTTTTTGCTGTTCCGTTTCAGTTCCACTAGCAAATTTAATTTGACCCTATATAGAAAAAGATTTACATTTGCTGAACATCCAATAGCAGTAAAACAACGTAAATTTAAATGCCAACTTGTTATTTTGTTCAGTTTAGATTTAAATTATTTAAATCCTCTCCTACGTGAATTTAAAGAGACACATAAATAAGTAGATGGACATTAAAAAAAAATAAGTTCGTCTATTCCACGTTTGACATTATTATAAGGCAATAGAAGCCTTTCCTAGCCTTTCCTTTGAGGAGCTCGTGGCTAAGTAATAACAGCCGCACGGGTCGATTCATCAGGTCCCATCCAGTAACTGGGTTGCGGGCAGTCGCTCCATGTAAAATAATGGTGTTCAGCTACATCCGGTTAGACTGGAAGCCGACCCCAACATAGTTGGGATAAGGCTAGGCAGATTGAGAAGCCTTTCCTACTCTACTAGAATATTAATGCTAATTTAAGACAGGCCAACGATTATTATACCCACAATTCGGCTGCATGCCTTCAAGAATAGACGGAATTTATAGGTTGGTACAACGTCGCTTCGTCGTTGGCTAGTAAATCTCTCACCAAACAAATGAATCGCTCCCATTCAATATTTTATTTTCTACTAGCGTTTGCCTGCGGCTTCGTCCCCTTGGATGTCTGAAATTATCCCACGAGATCGTGCTATCGGGATAAAAGTATACTATGTGTTAATCCAGGCTATAAACTGTCTGCGTGCCAAATTTCATCTAAATCCATTCAGCCGTTTTTGCGCGATTGAGTAACAAACATCCAACATAGAAACTTTCACATTTATAATTATTAAATAGGATTCTCTATGAAGAAATAGCTCTTCTAAACCGCGATCTATTTCGAGTGTAGGTAGGTCTATTATCAAAGCGTCGTTTCGTTCAATTTGGCACATCAACACGAGCTTTGTTTTCGACAATTTACATGTATTTATACAAGCGAGTGGATCTCCGAATAAAATCTACGTCATACTCGTAGGTACTGCGAAAATCTGGTTTATAATGAGCATCAAACTTGTGTGTTTTGGCGGAAACATTTCACATGGGTGTGATAATCTTTTAAAGGCTCCCACAGACAGGCGCAACGCGACTCTAGTAGAACAATTTCTGTGAGAACTTCATGGAAATTGTTCTACCAGAATCGCGTCGCACCTGTCTGCGAGCTTTTGGTATATATGACATCAGAATTATTTTAATATGTGTTTACATATTGGTTGGTTTTTGCACTCTTTGTGTATGTGTTAGCTTTTAATTAAGTGTGTAAACAAGTGATTAAAGCTAGTCTAGTCATAACATTCATTGTCATTAGCACTATCTAAATTAGTTACTTTCTCTGTATAATTATTAGGCGGGAAATACTATATTCAAATGATCAAAGAAAACAGGTGGAACCGATATTAACACTAAGTAATATTAAGAAAAATTAAAATTTTATCAGTCTATTTAGGTACAATCACATTGTGGGAAAATACTCGCGTCTATACGATAATCTGGTTGGTACCTATATTATTTTTAAACAAGTGAGACAAAAAGTCAGTTCCTCTCTCAACATATCGAGCTAACTCATCATCACATCGAGAAAAAAAACTATTTTCTCTGGTGATTCGCCGAATTTTCGCACCGGACTAGCTATTAGCGCCTTCGCACATGACAGGGTCAAATAAAATTAGCTGGTGAAACTCTGCAGAAGTGATGAGTATCTATCTAAACACGATAAAGCAAATTGAGGTTACCGACAGCAGGTCACTTAATGAAAAATCTGTTTAAAAAATGTTTTTTTTTTCAAGTAATAAAACTATCAGCGGTCAACTACAAAAAATACATCAAAACTTTTTTTATTTTATTTCGTCATGTTAAGATATCTGTGGAGTTCCGCTAGCTAATTTACCCTATATATTCCAATGACCTGGAATATTATATAAAGAACACATTGTTTTAGATTTCAGTAGTTACGCTTATATCTACTGAAAGTCTCAGGTTTTTACAACGTAGAAAATCGTAACTCGACAGGTAATTAATTTCCAAAAGTAAATATTGTTCCACCACTCCCTATCTATTCAATTTAGGTTACCGTTGCCGAGGTGAATTGTCGGAAGGTAATTCTTATATCGTCAGTTAGCCAACATATCCAACAAAAATAGCAAGGTAGCTAAGTACAGTCAGAGACAATAATTGTAAAGCAAATACTTAGAAAAAAATATATATCCTTAAAAAAAACATCCGGTTTCCAAAAAAACACTACAAAGTGAAAAAATAAGTTTAATTTTGGAAGTCGGTGGCAAAAACACGAAAATTAAAACCAACGACACCGACTTCCGAAATTAAAGTAATTTTTCATACACTTTGTGCTTGTAGTGTTTTTTTTTTTGAAGCTGGTTGCGTTTACTTATCTTGGAGTACAAAGGAAATTAAAAGCAGATGTGTACCTATCTGCAGCATATGTATCTGCTGTCAGAAAAATATTTCGATTATTAAATTATTCTCTACTAGCTGCTGCCCGCGGCTTCGCCCGCGTGAGTGTCGGAAAATACCCCATACATCCCCATGGGTTTTAAGTATAAATATTGAGTTTCGAGTTAATCGGACAGCGCTTTAAAATTCTTCCATACAAACACTGACACCCCCCAATCCCCCTTTAGGGGGTAATTTAGAAAAACAAAAACTACAAACTTTATAATTTATTTAGATAACTATTCGTGCGAAGTTTCATATTTATTACCTCAAGGAATAAGATTTTTCATACAAACTTTCATCCCTTATTTTACCCCCTTAGGGGTTGAATTTAGAAAAATCCTGATACACGTTATTCTTAATTTTTGGGTTTAAGTATAAATATTGAGTTTCGAGTTAATCGGACAGCGCGTTAAAATTCTTCCATACAAACTTTGACACCTCCCAACTGTAGGATAGGATACTTTTCCGGGATAAAAAGTACCCAGTGTGGTGCCCAGGATACTAAAGAATAATTATACCAAGTTTCATCGCAATCGAACCGGTAGTTTTTGCGTGATACCTGAACAAACAGACAGACAGACAGACAGACAGACAGACAGACAGACAGACAAAAAAAAATTTAATCACATTTTTGGGTTCGGTGTCGGTCTAGTAACACCCCCTGCCATTTATTTTTTTGATATTTTCAATGTACAGAATTTTCACTTCTACAGATTTATTATAAGTATAGATTTCTAACATGAATGTGACGTCAGTTAGCGGTGCAGCGAACGGTAGTTGAACGATCGTATATCAGGGGCCTTTCAAACATGCGCCTACGCAAATGCTATGCAGTATGTAGGTATACTACATTAGCACTTTGCCAACGACTCTGTCCGCCTGTGGATTCCCATATATTACGGTAATTTCGAAAAATCCGGCTTCTTATAAATAGAAATAAATAAAATTGAAGTGTCTGTTTGTAATGTCAAAATAACATCTTTTTACTAAAATGGACTATGAAAGTATATAAGTAAGTACGGTACGTACTTAAACATTTTTTTAAATTTTTGTCTGTGTTTCTGCTTGTTCCGGTTCTAATCTCCGAAACGGCTGAACTTTCACTGGCAGATAGCTGATGTTATAAGGAGTAATTTAGGCTACTTACTTTTATTTTAGAACAAGTATTATGGTCCACGCGGGCAGCAGCTAGTCTACACTAACTAGCTTATAAAGAGAAAAGATTTTTATTTTTGTATGTAATTAATAAACTCAAAAACTTTATTTTTCGGAAGCTAGTACATACGGCTACATAACAAGCTATACTTTTCCAGTATAAGCTGATCTCGCATTGTATAGGATTTCCGTACAATGAGAGGTCGCCGTGTGTACATAATAAAGGGAGCTCTGTGCAAAAATTCAGCTTTGTAGACCCAAGGGTTACTTACCTACGACTGGGCGTTGATAAGTCAGTCAGTGAAAGACTCTGACTTTTCATTTTACCCCGAGTTGACTAGACTGTGGGACAGCAAAGACAGGGTTAATATATATTTTGATTTCTACCTGCTTGTTTTGCAGTCTTTAGATAGGTAAACACAATAAAGATGGTCTAGTCGCTTTCAGATTAAGTCGAAATAAAGACAGACAGCGGGTTAAATTTATTATATATATCTATAGATGTATCCACCTAGTACCTACTAGTAGACTAGTAGGCATCCTACCTAGGTAGCTTTCTTCCAATTTGATATGCTTTTGTTACTAAAACTAAACGTTCTTAATATCCTATGGGACGTGACGACACACGCGATAGACGGTCATATACCTCTATTCCCATAATAATTTACCGTTTCAACGTAAATTGTGTCCCGCTGGTCTATTAAACGATAACTTTTACCTTATAACAAACTCTAATTTTATAGTTTCATAATAAATTACCTATACATAGAATAATTGGCTGCCTACGCTGGTGTTATTGACATCATCCTGGTACTAGGTACAAAAATGGTACAATTCTTTGAATTGAACCTATAGGTACCAGTAAGTAGGTCTACCAAATAACTCAATAGTTAATGATCAAGAATTTGTAAATTACAGCTAATTAACGATCTACCTAATTAGGGTATTACTTTAATTTGATATTCATTTGATGATCTTCATGATAAATTGGTTAATGAACAATTTGCAAATCAATCCAATTAAATTTATAAGATAATCCAATTCAAAATAGAATTTTTAGGTAAGGATAAGTTTTAGGTAAAATTTTAAACTAGGTACTACCTTAGGTAAAATTAGGTAGGTACTGATAGTTACTGAGGATGTACCTACGTAACAAATAACCACAAAGTTACCTAGATGACGTATTCTATGACAATAAAAATAGTGACGTCCATATTACGAACAATGTACAAAGTTTCCAACCGATAGTGCGTACCGTTTACCATTCTGACCAAACGCATTTCCATGATGCCATTTTTAAATGACGATATTCCATTTTTAAATGACGTTTTATCTTCTTCTAATTACTTATTTAGAAATGACATCAGAGTCAGAAGAATGTAGTCACATTATCACTATATTTTGACTCAAATAAAGAAAACCTTGACATTGTATATTATCACTAAGTAGAGGAAGTCTTGCCAAGTTTTTATATTGCATTTCCTTTTTAAAATACTTACATTGTCTGTCGTGCCAATAGGTTTCAATACAAAATCTGTCTATTGTTGGTATAATCCTATGGTAAGTATATAGATATTTATGCCAGTGTCTTTTATAAGCCTATTTTTTTTGCATCTAATTTTTTTTGGATATCGTCGACTTCTGGGTAGACCCCCAGCCAAACCCAATAACTGGGCAATACATAAGGTAACGCCTGTCAGTTGCCATCTGACGCAAGTCCTATTTTGAGTCCAATTAATCCCTTCATCTCCTTCTGGGCCAATATGTGCGTACCGCGAAGTAAGTAGATTGCTGCTATTTGGGACTCATTGTGTGGTTTTGTTTCGCCCTTAATTATTTCACAATCAATCAGCTACCTAATTACGTTGTTGAGCAGATTTCTTTCGAACTTAGGAAGAATGGTTCAGCAATCTGATTCAAAACGATTCAGATTGTCATTGATCGTCATCAATTATGGTTCTGAACTCTAAACAAATCATTAGACACAACAGTACCAGACAGTGTCAATCAATGACCCAAACTTACAACACATGTTAGTTCATAATTGACTAACTATTCGCATTGTTTGTTGAACTACACGATAGTAATGACGACTGTAGACTCATACAAACGTGTAACAGACAGAGTTAATATAAAATAAGCTATACAACGTACAGCGGTCACGTGGAATCTTCTTAATAAAACAAAGATCTTTATTGGAATGATAAAATGCATGTGTTCAGGGTGAACGCCGGTCTAAGGCAGCTGTGTTATCAAGGACTATTTATATATATCAAAAGATACGTTGTTTGCGTATAGTCTGGTGATTAAAAATACATTGACTTTAAAATATGTTAATAGCATTTTAAGGCTTGTAACCTTTACTGTTGTACTGTGCCGGAAAACCCGCGAAATTTCGCGTTGTTACATAGCTTTTTAATTAGTCGAGATTTTTAATTCAATATTCTTTATGGCACCTCTTTACGTCATAAGCTGTCCGAATATCAAAATATATTTGGCCTAGGTCTTAAGGGGGAGGCGTGAAAATTGATTCGCTGTCACCATGTATAATAAATAGGGCTCCACACAGTCCTGGCCCTAGGTAAAGTTCAACTACCAACAGGGCTTTGTATCTTTTGGTAGTAGGTAATCTTTTGTCATGACATGACTTATTGCCATAACCTTAATAATAATTGCCTACATAGTATGGTTACACTGTAATTATAAAAACTAATTTATTGGACAGAAAACATACTTGATGCTAGTTTAAATTTAAACACAACGTTAATTACTTACCCGTTATTGAATAAATGGAATTAAATACCTATGCTAAACTTACTATATCCGGTCTTTAGCTCTATTTCTAGAACGATGACTCCAAGAAAACAAATACAACATTTAATTAACCTTTTTCAAATCGTTCATAAACTGAGGCTTCTTCCCGTTATCTCGGAGTACGCGTTCAATTACACCATCTTGCTTCTTTCGACCTTCAGAATGTTCGGATATCAAGGAAAAACTCAAACAGCAGTCTAATTGCGTAAAACACGATCCATGACAATTTGAATCATTTTGAAACAGATTGCTAATCCATGGCTACAAAAGTTCGAAAAAAAGATCTGCTCAACAACGTAGATAACGCAATGAATGTTGTTGAACTGTCAAAATGAAACAGATTAGTCTGATTCGTTAACGAAAATGTGTTACGCTATCAGATAGCTAGTACTAAGTACTAATCGAACGTAGGCAGCCATTTGATTGAATTTCGTGAGTGGATTCTAGATAGCGACTGTTTTCAAATACTTGTAGCTAGGTTACCCATAAGTTGTCAGAGCTATCGATTCATGTCGATTCCAACTAGAGCGTAATTTACTTTGAATCGTTGTCATTAAACGTAAAATGTCAGAGGTCAAACATATCAGGTGAAATCGTAAAAGAACGGTCAATTATCATGTGGAGCATAGGAAAATACCATTTGATACGGCCTATGTAACGCGACCATTGATTATATTCATAGATAGAAGATAGAGATAAGTGTGTGAACGATACAGCGGCCACGGGTTGTATCTTATTGCTATTGCTACCAATAAATTAATTTGTTTTGATTCTAGTGAATCTGTGCATAGATATCTCACAACACACTCATTTGAATGGAGTTCCAACAATGACAGTAAATTAATTAAAATATACGTAGAGCTAGAACAAACTCAGAACTTGAATATAGCGTCAACTGATATCATATTTGAGAAATTGTGCAATCACAGTGATCATAAGCACTATTTATAGGCATTACCAACTAACAATATAAACGCACAATCGCTCTGTAAATATTACACTACAATGTGACATGTTATGTCTAGCGTCACGAGTTATCGAACCAATTTTCAATTCCAGGTAAATTCCTAGTAAACATTATTATCTAATGAGTTTACTCATTACTACTGGTAACAAACAATCTTTCCCGATAAATTAGATAATATGACAATAGGCTAAGTAAGTAACCATATGATGGGGATATGTGAATAACGATGTTATTTTCCTCTTTCCAGGTCTCCAGAGCCGAAACCAGAGAACATGGTCATCACTTTTTCGCCTCTCACAAAGGAGTCAAAACTCAGAAGACACATCAGGTCGATGTCAGACGTACAGAGCAGCACGCCCTACAGAATTCCGTTCAGATCGAGGAAAGGCAGCACCCACACGCTGATGTACGACTCAGACACGAGAGCAAGGAGAATCAGGAGTCACAACAGACGCGTGGAGCTCGACTCTTCTGACTCGAGCGACTACTTCGAGTCACCAAAGAAGATCAGTAGTCTAGGACAGAACATCATGAAACACACAGACTCCATGAGAATACTGTAATACAGTCATTAGAGATCTGATTTTAAATTATAAATGAGGCTGTACAATCTAGTTGTCGACTAGATCGGGATCACGTCGGGTTTCCGTCGATTAAAACAAAAATCAGATTTCAATTTTAATTGGGACGTCCTCGAGTTCAGAAGAAACTTTGGATTTTAATGATTGTTCGTTTTGTAACATGGGATATGTTTGTATGTTACACTAAGCATTACTAAACATGGCACAGTCACTAATAATATGCATAGTTAATGTCGTCGAAAGGTTGAAACGACTTTAGCAAAATAGTTTTGCTATAATAGTGCATAATCGAACGTGTACGTCGAATAATCTAACAATCCCAAAGATGTTTATCCCAACGTGATTCAGCGAAGTAACAGACTTTAGTGATTTCCTTTATGAGACTGTGATGAAGTAGGTTAACGGTTATGATAACTATTTAGTTGTAATTATTAGTTTATAAGTTTACTTTCATTGTCAATTTGTGTCAGTGACTATGGGACGTACCAAAATGACGAACATATGCACTGATGTAATATATATGTCGTCGATGTAATATATGTGTCTCGTACGTCCTAAAACCGCCTAAACCTACCCCAAAAGTTCTGCACATGCGGTGTTTTGCGCGCATGGACGTTGAGAAGCTTCGTCAGGATGCATCAGACCTCAGTTGGGAACACCTGGCTGCGGCGACAGCTGTAGACGAAAAACTGCGCATTTTTGAACGGACGGTCCTTGCCCTCTACGACAAACACGCTCCTGTTAAGATGATTAAACTTCGGCGTCCTCCTGCTCCTTGGATGACGACAGGGGTACGGATGGCGATGCGGCGCAGGGACCGGGCCTTTCGTAAATTTAAAAAGGATCGCAGTGAAGAAAATCGGAACTTTTTCAAAGCTGCTAGAAATCGGTGTAATCAGATGATACGCAACGCTAAACGCCGCCATATTCTCGAGAACATATCTTCTTCTTCACCTGCTGATATCTGGAAGTTCCTTGGTACTCTTGGTATCGGCAGACCACGTCATGTGGAATTTCCCAATACAATTGGCCTTGATGATATCAACCGTCACTTCACAACCTCTTGCCATTTGAATTCCCAAATGTTGTCCCAGACGGTCGATTACATTAATGGCCTAGCCAGTCCCATCATAGAACCATTTCAGTTTTCTCCGGTCACCTTGGACGAAATTAAAAAGATCATCCTGTCCATTAAATCCAAGGCTGTGGGCTATGACGGCATCAGTCGTAGTATGGTCGTTTGGATCCTTGATATCCTTCTCCCTCCGATTACCCACATCATCAACTTTTCACTTGATTCCGGACAATTCCCATCCCTGTGGCGTATGGCCTATGTACGCCCACTCCCAAAAATTTCAAATCCCTCCCTACCCAGTCACTTTCGACCCATTTCCATTCTCCCATTCCTGTCTAAAGTGCTTGAGGCCTGCGTACACAAGCAGTTTACGGGGTTTGTTCACCGGAACAGCCTTGTTAGCTCTTTTCAGTCTGGTTTCAGGCCTGGGCACAGTACAGCCTCCGCTCTCCTTAAAGTGACTGGTGACGTTAGAGTAGCGATGGAGGATACCAAGGTTACCGTTTTGGTATTAATTGACTTTTCCAATGCCTTTAACGCCGTCAGTCACGACATTCTCCTTTCTATCCTCTCCCATCTTATGGTTTCATCCGAGGCTCTGAAATGGTTCTCGTCTTATCTTCGGGGACGACAGCAGTCGGTTCGCGTTGACGAGAGCTCGTCGAGTTGGCGCGACCTGGATGCTGGTGTTCCACAAGGCGGTATTCTTTCTCCATTGTTATTTTCCATCTTCATTAATTTTTTAACTCACTGCCTTCGGTGTTCGTATCATCTTTATGCCGATGATCTTCAATTATATACAGCTGAGCGGGTTGAGTGTTTATCGGACGCTATAGCAGATGTAAACCGAGATTTAGATGCCATCAAAAAGTGGTCTGATAGTTTTGGGGTGTCAGTAAACCCCTCAAAGTGTCAGGCCATTGTAATTGGGAGCTCACGCATGATGGGTAGGGTGACGCTTAGCTCTCTTCCTTCTCTTATTTTCAATGGTACCGTCATACCCGTCACTTCTACTGTGAAAGATCTCGGTTTGCATCTAGACTCGACACTTAGCTGGCAACGCCAGGTCGCTAGTGTTGGTCAAAGGGTCAATGGTACTCTGCGATCCCTGTACCGTCTGAGGAACTTTTTGCCCGCTAAGACAAAAACTATGCTTGTGCAGACTTTGATTTTCCCTATTATCGACTATGGGGACGTGTGCTACTTTGACTTGAATGCGGTTTTGCTGGATAAGCTCGACAGACTACTCAACAATTGCATCCGGTTCATATTCAACCTCAGGAAATATGATCATGTGTCGAGCTATAGGTCTGAGCTCAAATGGATGTCCATTCGCCAGAGAAGAAGTTTGCGCGCCTTGACCACGCTTTTCTCTCTTCTCAACTCTCCCACTCCTCCTTCTTATCTTGTGTCTCACTTCCAATATCTATGTTCTTCACACGCTAAGAATCTGCGCTCTTCTAACAATCTTCTCCTACTCTGTCCTTCTCATACTTCTGACTTTGTTCATTCTTCCTTTCATATTCAGTCCATTCTTCTTTGGAATGCGCTTCCTCTTGATATCAGGACGGCCACTAGTCGGTATGCATTTAAGCGGAAATTGCAGAGTTATTTTCAAAACAAATAGAGTAGAGTCATCTCAACACCTCTTTCCCTTGACTTCGTATATATATATATATATAAATATATATATTATATTGGTATATATTGTAGTAAATATGTATGTATGTTTATTATAAGTCTAACCCTACCTTTTTCATTTATATAATGTATTTAGATATATTTTTAATAATTATAAATATTATCTTTTTTTTCTCTTTGTTCCTCTGTAACAGAGCACCTGCCATCTAATCTCTTCACCACCCTTGGTTGACTGGTAGAGAATGCCTAAGGCATTAAGTCCGCCTTTGTACCTTTTTTGTGTGTGAAAAGTTTAAATAAATAAATAAATAAATATGTCAAGAGATTGTGATTCTGGTGAAATATTTTTCTATGGAAAATGTTAAGAAATTGTTAAGTACTTTTAATGAAATCATGAAGAGTCGCAAGGGTTGCAGAAATTGTAGTCAAAAGTTCTATTACCAACATTGTAATTAATTAGTTAACAAAGAAAAATATAAACACCTACAACTTACATCATGAGTACTTTTCGCCTGAATGAAATTTATTGCATGTGTAACGATAGAAATCACGATAAAATATCACAAATGAAATACCTAGTGTGTTTTTCATAATAAACTACGTTTCTCTTACCTTGCGAAGAAACTCACCGGACTCGAGCCAATGCTCTGTTAGTGGCCATATCTACAGAATAACGCTGAAACACTTAGTTTGTAGAAGCACTAGATAGAATTATCTTGTTTTGTAGGACATATTACACAATCTAAGTGTCCTTATTAGTTTGCCATGAACGAAAAATTTGTGTAGGTGATGATGAAATGTTGCTAAATGGTGTTTCTCGAACAGCTAAAATAGAATGAAAGGAGTTTAGTTTTATTTGCAAAGAAAACACTGTAACGTTTATTTTTAAGCGTTTATTTGAGTTGGTTCTGACATCATGACAGTGGAAAATTGTGACAAAAGTGAAGTGTATATATGTACTACCTACTTACACACTGATCTACTGAGTAAATGTTTAATCAATATCTCATACATATTAATGTTAAAGTCAAGAGAGGATTTTCTTCTTATTTTGTCCAAATATCTTTAAGTTTTGAAGTATGTAAATGCTCTAAGTATGTAAAATCTAAAATAATGTCTGGTGCAGCAAATATTCTTTTGTTTTTTGTTAAAATAACGTATTATAGAATGGAAGTTGACAATACAAAATGTAGATTTAAGTTTTGAGTATTTTGGCTTATTGCGCTGTCTCTGGACCAAAAGTTATCGATAAAAACGGGATTTTATAAGCAATTAATGTAATTAGGAAAAGATGTCAGAGGGAAGTGACGTAGGCCTTCAATTTTACGAATGTGATAAGTAGCAGTTAAAATATCTATAATATTGTTATTTATTACATTATGGAACCGTGATGAATGTCAATAAACAAAGCAATTCTATACCAATAACATTATTTTGTTTGAATTTTTACGCTATTTTTTTTGAGAAAAATCAGCCTGTAAAGTTTGATGGCAAAATCGGGGGGTCAGGTCTATCTTTAATTAGATTTCGGGGAGAGGGTGGGAGGGCAGGTGAACACAATAATTTGTTACCACAAACAATGGTCTACTGACGTCATAAAATAGACAATACGATACGAATGATAATTAATGATATAAGTTCTCCGTGGTAGCCTGGTAGGTTGGTCATGGGGAGCATTTCAGTGTAGTTAGTACTATTCTGTATTAATGACCTAAAGTGAGTGTAACAATCCCTCACTCTCATAGTCTGATGAGATAGCAATCCGACACGACCGGGTAGAGATGAGGAGCAGGGAGGGTGCTTTTGCTTTCCGAGGCACGGGGGTATCACACCGCCAACTTCCAAACTCTGGCCTGTTACTAAGAAATTCATATTGGATAATCCCAATAACACTTCACCCCACCCGGGAATCGAACCCAGCACCCCAGGCTCAGCAGTCGCGCTTACTACTACAAGGCTAACGGGGAAGAGCAATACCCACCCACAGCCGGTTCTTACTTATCCTGCCTACTTGAATCTAAAGGTTACTATGGTATTTTAATTAAAATGTAAACCATATTCTAGAATACCTATAACAGGCCCCTAATCAAGCATTGATAAATTGATGAAATCTGTCAGATTAATAGAAGATGATAAAGGCTGTATTATCGGTCTAGCCAAAATATAATTAAGCAGACATAAATTCAAGAATCTATTTATTTATCTATCTATACTTATAATAAATCTGTAGAAGTGAAAATTCTGTACATTGAAAATATCAAAATAATAAATGGCAGTGGGTGTTACTAGACCGACACCGAACCCAAAAGTGTGATTAAAATTTTTTTTGTCTGTCTGTCTGTCTGTCTGTCTGTCTGTCTGTCTGTCTGTTTGTTCAAGTATCACGCAAAAACTACCGGTTCGATTACGATGAAACTTGGTATAATTATTCTTTAATATCCTGGGCACCACACTGGGTACTTTTTATCCCGGAAAAGTATCCTATCCTACGGTTGGGGGGTGTCAAAGTTTGTATGGAAGAATTTTAACGCGCTGTCCGATTAACTCGAAACTCAATATTTATACTTAAACCCAAAAATTAAGAATAACGTGTATCAGGATTTTTCGAAATTCAACCCCTAAGGGGGTAAAATAAGGGATGAAAGTTTGTATGAAAAATCTTATTCCTTGAGGTAATAAACACGAAACTTCGCACGAATAGTTATCTAAATAAATTATAAAGTTTGTAGTTTTTTGTTTTTTCTAAATTACCCCCTTTTTTTTTTTTTTTTTTCTTTTTTTTTTTTTTTTGGGTGGGAAATCATCCAATGACTTCTCCCGCTCTGGGCGGAGCGGGAGGGCGTGTCAGACTTTTACTGACTAAAACCCACCCGTGTTCCTTCCCTTGCCATGCCAGGGGCCACGGTTTCCCCTTAGGACTACCCGCAACCCCGGCGGGCAACGGTCCTAGCGGACCCCGTCAGTTTTGCTGACATCTCTTTGAGGCGCGCGTGGAACACGACGCGCCGTCGACCCGGGCCTGGTCCTTATCGGGGGCGAGCTACCCATTGCTCACCGCCCGCAAGCCCGCGCCTACGGTGGCCGGGAATCCTCCAAGGAGTCCCGACGCCCAGGGCGTCTCCTACGGCGGCTAGGCGCGTGAGGGCGCGAACTTTGCCTCTCCCTCACGCGCTCCGCCTCCTCCTTCGTCTAAATTACCCCCTAAAGGGGGATTGGGGGGTGTCAGTGTTTGTATGGAAGAATTTTAACGCGCTGTCCGATTAACTCGAAACTCAATATTTATACTTAAAACCCATGGGGATGTATGGGGTAATTTCCGACATTCACGCGGGCGAAGCCGCGGGCAGCAGCTAGTTTATAATAAAATTAAAAAAAATTAGTTCATTGACACTCGACATAGTACGGCTAACGCCATCTATTGCAAACGTTCGGAAGCCCTGCTTTCATTCATGTGAGACGTAGAAACTTGCTATGAGTGAATATAGTAGTGACATCTAGTTTTAAAACAAATAATTATTGAAAGCACCTTGCTTCGACCAAACGCTTAATTGTACTTTTGTAGTAAACTTTCCCATACAATAAAATAAATCCTCAGCCTGATGTTTAATTGATCATTGATGGCTGGTGGTAAGGTCAATGCTCGATAGATGTCATTCATAATCATTTTGGTGAACTGCATTGCACTTCACTATTCATTGACATTTGTTTGACTGTTTGACATTTGTTTGTTTACATTTACGACTTTTCATTGATAGTTCGGTCGTTTTACAGCAAAGTGTCTCGTTTACGATTTTTAATTCGAAATCTATCAGTAAATTCCATTTTTAGTCCGATATCAATTTAAAATGAAGACGTTATTTATTTTGCTGTTCGTTATCAAATTAATTTCTGCAACACCAACACCCATTGTATTGTGGCATGGAATGGGTGAGTTTTAGTATAATTAATTAAACAAACATTTTACTAGTAAGTACCATACTTTGATAATGACCAAAAAGTTTATTCTGCTAAAAATATAAAAGTAGTTAAGTACCTACTTAGGTACTTGATTAACAGTTACTTAGAGGCTGATTGCTGACTTCTATAATTTGACTAATTATCAGTACCTAGGTACTTAATTAATATTTTAGACTTAATTGGTAGGTACCTACCTATACATTGGGTTGTTGTAGGTAGTAATGCCATAATTATGTTTTTATGGACTAAAGCTTAATCCCAATAAGAATCAGATAAATTGATGATTTAAATAGGGTAACAAGCTTATGAAATTCTATTTTTTTTAACTTTCTCCTGTAGGTACTTACCTAAATATTTAAAAATAACTAATTATAATATCCCACAAGTGAGACATTGTGGGTGAGCCTCTTCTAACTTCCAAACAGATCACTTAGTATACACTCCTGTATAAACTCAATGGTGCTAATGCTGGTTTCCTTGAGTTTATAAACAGGAAAATATGTGGAATGAATATCATCAGCATGGGCTAAGGTACCTTTTAATAAAGGTAGGTACTATAAGCTTCTGCCTATGAATATTAAAATATAATTCTTAAAATTACAGGTACCTATATTTATAATTTTATAGGATTTAAATAATTTGTGTAGTGAAATTTTACTCCATATTCTCAACTAAATTACTTATAATCATAATTAGCACAATAGGAATGCACATGAAATTACTTTTTTTTGTGTGCAGGTGACACTTGCTGCGTAAGTTTCAGTCTGGGAGGAATCACGAAATTTCTAAAAAAGAACATCCCCGGTGTGTATGTGGACTCTTTGCAAATTGGTAACTCCACAATAGAGGACTTGGAGAATGGGTACTTTTTGAACCCTAACAAACAGGTGGAGGAAGTGTGCAAGTACTTAGCTGCAAGTCGTGAGTTGCAGGATGGGTTCAATGCCATTGGATTCTCTCAAGGAAGTCAGTTTCTGTAAGGAATTTCGATATTATAATCTGACATTCTGTTTTTTAAATAATAATTAAGCACCAACTCATAATAATAGATATACCTACATTGGATAGATAAAATAAATAAATAAAAAATTGGCTGTTAGCTGTAGGACATATTTAAGTTCTTCATAATCACTAGCATTCTATCATCATCAAATTAAGAAGATAAAAAACAACAGATTAATTAAGTAACTCAAACACTAGACTTTAGTAAGCAATTTCTTTAAAAATGTTTTTAGGGCCCCGCTGCACCAGAAATAATAAATGCGTTTAGCGCTAAACATACAGGGTCAAATTAAATTAGTTAGCGAACCTCGGCAGACGTGATGGGTATCGATAGGTATATAAACGAAAAAAAAAAAAATGAAAATTTGATGGGGTTTTTTCTGGGGTCAACGACCGCTAGTAGTGTAGTTACTTGAAGTATGAGATGGGAAAATCGGTTTTTAATTTATTTATCGTGTTGAGATATCGACCATATCGACCCATATCGACCCATTACATCTGTGAACTTTACACAAAAAAAAGAGCAAATATTACAACTACATTACACACTTACGGTCGTTGACTTTTTTGTTATTTTATCATGTTTGTTTACCCACATACCTTTATTTACATTTCGCTAGCTAATTTAATTTGACCCTGTTAAAACATCGTTCTGTCTCTGTCACCTTCAAACGATTGACAGAAAAATGTTTTAAAATAAGTTTAATGATAAACGCATTTAGTGATTTGTGGCGTGAGCGGGCCTTACAACTTAGTAGCTTATTTATTTATGAAGTAGGTTATTTATGTAACATAAAAAAAACGTTTTAATTAGGTTCTTAGTTTTGATAAAGTTGTAATTCATAGGCGAGCCGTAGTCCAGCGTTGCGGCCACATCCTGCCTCCGATTAAGAACCTGATATCTCTTGGAGGCCAGCACCAAGGAGTCTATGGTCTCCCCCACTGCGGGGCCCTGCAGCACATCACCTGTGACTATATCAGGCAGCTCTTGAACTACGCTGCTTATGAAAAGTAAGTCAATCACCAAAAAGCATAAAAGCGTCAGGGTAGTCCGCGAAATTCAAATTTTCTTATGTATTTTGCAATTTGCAGGTCATCAGGTTGTATGTTGATCTAAATATGATTCGCGGCCGTATCAAATATTTATTTGTAGAATTATAATCATAAAAATCATCAATTCAACATTATTATATCTATGAATACAACTCTCTAAGTTCATATTAACCTATTGAGTGACTATTTCATTAAATCATGATATTTGAGGCTAATTTTATTGCTGATTGTAATACGATGCGCCGCTGCCCGTTGCGGCTGTTTTGCGCGCTTAACTTTAAGGAGAAGGAGAAACTAGTACTTAGGGCGAATTTCACCAATGAAACTGAACGCGATCTGCACATCTTAACTGCGATCAAGAGCTGTCATCGTCATCTTTATTGGGGAATATTGTTACTGACAGCCCTTGACTTCAGTTTATAAGTGCGTGTTAAGTTTCATTGGTGAAATCCATAGATATAAGATTTCTATGGTGAAATCAGCCCTTATATAGTAGTTATAGTTACAACTTTAGAAATTACGTATACAATCGGAAGTCTTATTTGGGGCGAACCCAGATGTTCAAACTTGACGAAGTGCGTGTGAATGGTTTAAAGCTTGCAGAATTCAGTAAGGCGCGCATCCTCGCGACAGCGCGCGCTTCCTCGCGTATTTAGTATTACGCGAACTCTTCAATGAACTGCAAGTATTTACTTGGGGTAAAAGGTACTGATTACTTTCAGACCCTATGTGTATGTGATTGCTAATCGAAGTATTCATCTCATGACCTCCAAACGTGATACTTGGAGTCTAGGGCCAATAGAGCATTGTCTAGAACTCTAGAAGGTCCATCATGATTCATGACATCTAAAGGTCCAAGATAATGCACACAATAAACACAGGGTTGCAGCTGTATTAATCGTTTTATATGCATTGAGCGTCGCCGTACCGGTAGGTACTCATCGGTCAGCAAATAAGGAGCGGAATATGTGAAGGTCGCTTTTAATGCTCAAGTTATCCTTGTGATTTGCTTAATATTGTTTTTGTACTTGCGACTGAGGACACATTGCACATTGTAACTTTTGTAGATACGAAATTATTTTCTAACCATAGGTGTTTAGGTTGTAAGTTTAACTTTATTAGGTAAAAAGTTCAATTTAGAAAACAGACAAAAAAGATTATTTTATCCACGGAATAAAATATTGTGTTATTTTATTTAATCGTATCATAGTTGTCCAAATAATTAATTATTATTTTTGTCACTTAAATCAGCGTTATATGTATATGTAAGTTGGTAACATAAATATAGGGTGACTGTTAATTAGTGAACTATACTTAAACACGTGATTTTACCCATCATTACGAACAACTTTCATTATGGGACCAACCCTGAAATCGCGAAAAAAAAACAGCTGTTCAATGTAAAATGTAGGGAACAGCAGATTTTTTTTCGCGATTTCAGGTTTGGTTCCTTAATGAAAGTTGTTTATAATGATGAGTAAAGTATCGGTCACTAATTACCAGTCGGGTGACTGATATACCACGATTTCTGATGATGTTAAAATATACTACGCAAGTTACCATTATATTTATAACTAGCTGCTGCCCGCGGCTTCGCCCGCGTGAGTGTCGGAAATTATCCCATACATCCCCATGGGTTTTAAGTATAAATATTGAGTTTCGAGTTAATCGGACAGCGCGTTAAAATTCTTCCATACAAACATTGACACCCCCCAACCTTTTAGGGGGTAATTTAAAAAAACAAAAAACTACAAACTTTATAATTTATTTAGATAACTATTCGTGCGAAGTTTCATGTTTATTACCTCAAGGAATAAGATTTTTCATACAATCTTTCATCCCTTATTTTACCCCCTTAGGGGTTGAATTTCGAAAAATCCTGATACACGTTATTCTTAATTTTTGGGTTTAAGTATAAATATTGAGTTTCGAGTTAATCGGACAGCGCGTTAAAATTCTTCCATACAAACTTTGACACCCCCAACCGTAGGATAGGGTACTTTTCCGTTATTTTCCGGATAAAAAGTACCCAGTGTGGTGCCCAGGATATTAAAGAATAATTATACCAAGTTTCATCGTAATCGAACCGGTAGTTTTTGCGTGATGCCTGAACAAACAGACAGACAGACAGACAGACAAAAAAAAATTTAATCAAATTTTTGGGTCGGTGTCGGTCTAGTAACAACACCCCCTGCCATTTATTTTTTTGATATCTTCAATGTACAGAATTTTCACTTCTACAGATTTATTATAAGTATAGATATTTACTACTATAGTACCTTAGTAGTACTAAGGAAATCTAGATTACACTCCATATTATGAAATGTATACTTTTAACTTCGTTCCGCTTTCTTCATAAGAAAATATCGCCCACAAACATGGTGCGTTTCCTTTCACCAAGATTCGATGTTAGCCACATTTGTTGGTATTTTACTTTGTTGCACTCACTATTGGTTACACGAACGAAAATTTACTATTTGATGGTAGGCCCGTACCATAATTAGATGCCATAAACAGAGGATCATGTTTTTAGTTAATTGTCTAAGCACGTGTCTAATCACGTGTTTTATATAGCCTACTCGCCACAATTTCCTTTTGTACACTAGTGGTGCACCACTAGTGTACCAAAGGAAATTGATGATATCAATCGTGGCAGTTTTTTAACCTCAACGTGGAAGCTATTGGCCTGGATCTCACCTGATGGTAAGTGATGATCAGGCCGAAGGTGGAAGCAAGCTTCACCCGGAATCCTCAACCACAGAGGAACTGGCTATCTTATCTCTAACTGCCGGAACACAACAATGCTGTTAACATTGTTTTTATGGCGACAGACTTAGATAAGATGGTGGTAGCTAACTAGGCGGACTTAAAACAAGCCCTACCACCAACCAAACCGAGTAGAAAATTTTGCCCCCACTGGGAATCGAACCCGGAACCTCTGGGTCTGAGACAGGTGGTCTAACCACTAGACCACAGAGGCGGTTCAAACAGCTGGACAATGCATTCCATTCCCTAAGATGTACCAATCCATAATTTTACTGTCTTTAGGACTATGTTTTGGTATATTTTAAATATTCTAACTCCTAGCTTACATTACAGCTGGGTCCAACACGCCCTAGTCCAAGCGACATACTGGCACGATCCTTTGGATGAGGAGTCCTACATACACAAGACGATCTTCCTCTCCGACATCAACAACGAGGTTCTCGTCAATAAGACGTACATACAGAACCTGCAGAAGTTGCAACACTTGGTACTGGTCAAGTTCGACAATGACACCATCGTTCAGCCAAGGGAGACGGAATGGTTTGGGTTCTACGAGCCCGGACAGTCGAAGAAGACTCTTCCTATGCAGGAAACCAGGACTTATAAGGAGGTTTGTAGTTTCTTTTGAATAGTTTGTAAGATTCTGTAGTAGATTAGATATACCTAGAGTATATATAGGTATTCTCGCATTTTTGCACTCTCCTGCCCTTATCCCAATTTATTTTGGGTCAGCGCAATATGCGCCTTTTTTTCCATACTTCTCTATTAGTCGTTACTTTCAAATCGCGAGCAACAGCTGTTCCCTACATTTTGACGAGCTATGCCAACATAAATGTAGGGAACAGCAGATTTTTTTCGCAATTTCACGGTTTATTCCATAGTGAAAGTTGTTCATAATGATGAGTACAATGACTCCTTTAGAGGATGCCCATGAATTCAACTTCACCTTGAGTACACAACAACAGTTCTGTGAAAATTCTTTATCCTCTAAACATATTTACAATCTGATTTGTTGCATTTCAGGACCGCCTCGGCCTCAAACAGATGGAAAAAGAAGGCAAGTTAGTACTAATATCAACTGCAGGCGATCACCTGCGTTTTTCAGACAAATGGTTCATCGAGACAATCATCAAGCCTTATCTTCTTAATTAAACTAGCTTTAAGAGAAAAGGTTATGTAGTGATAGCTAATAAGTGATTAAATCTCGTTACCACGTGATAGGGTTTATGCGCATGTATTCGTTAATCATGATTGTATTAATTAAGATGCTTGAGTCTACTTTGTTGCAGATAAAACTGGCGCCAGACATAGTTTCATATATAAGGTGCTATAAAAATATCTGCCACGGCTTTAATGAGAGGTAGTATTGTGTTTAAAGATAACAATAGTGAAGAAATTTCGTACCCCGGCACAGTTAAATCAATTTGAGAATATAAAGTAGTTAAATAAACATTGACTCTACTCTGCATAACGTGGTTCACAAATTACGCGCGAAGTGCACTTCGTCAATGAAAACAACTGCTATCTCTTTCCATCTGTTCTGTGAATGAAAACTGAAATCAGCTGACTAGTTCGTCACTTGCAAATTTATACGTACAATTTTTTGTATGAAAAAAAATATGACACATTATCAATAATTTATCTTTACTATTGTAATCTATAAACATAATACTATCTCCCATTGCAGCCGTGGCAGATATTTTTATAGCACCTTATATGTAACTACCTACAAATGCACGATGTGACAAGGTTCTTTGAACGTGTGCTAAGTTTGTCACTTTGTCGTGCAGAGACTTCAAAAATGTGTTCAGATATTTGAAGCTATGTCTGGCACCTAACTTTTATTGTACCTACTACTACTATGTTGAAAAGCCCGTCGAATTTGTATTGTTTTCTAAAACGAAGTGATTTTGATAATATAAATGTTCTGATTTGAATCTCCAACCAAAAGTACTGATATTATTATTGTTTTATATTTTTTGTACTATCACGACTTTATTAATGTAAACATAGATATAATTGTATGATAATATAATCGTTGAATAAGTCCGTGGACTAGGTGAACGCCTTTTTAATTTGCCTTATGAGTCTCGATGCAATAATATTGTGATAGTAAGTTTGGTTTAAATAAATATTTCTAAAAATACCTACATTTATGTTGTTTGTTTTCCTCTTAAAAGGCCATAAAGTTGACAAGTGGACATTATTTTATTATTATAAGTAGTTCCGCAATGCGTAGATAGATACATCATATAGGGTCAAATTAAATGAGCTAAAGAAACTTCGCAGAAGTAATAGGTATCAATATCTAATGGTGTAGGTACAAAAAATTAATTAATTTCCTTTTTCTTTGCGCATGTTTAGATATTTAGATATCAATAGCCGCTGCGTCTATGGAGTTTCGCTAGCTAATTTAACTTGACCCTGTATAAGTACCTAGGTACCTAATGCGAATGTAACTGTAAGTGTCGGGACAATTATATTTCAATTGGACTTGCGCTTTATAAGGCTTGACGTATATAGCTATAGGTTTATCAGTAGGTATAAACAACTGGAAAGACGCATGAGTGTAGAACAACCACTGGAACCATAACATGCAATCAGACCCTGGAAATTATTTATTTATTTATTTAAACTTTTCACACACAAAAAAGGTACAAAGGCGGACTTAATGCCTTAGGCATTCTCTACCAGTCAACCAAGGGTGGTGAAGAGATTAGATGGCAGGTGCTCTGTTACAGAGGAACAAAGAAAAAAAAAAGATAATATTTATAATTATTAAAAATATATCTAAATACATTATATAAATGAAAAAGGTAGGGTTAGACTTATAATAAACATACATACATATTTACTACAATATATACCAATATAATATATATATTTATATATATATACGAAGTCAAGGGAAAGAGGTGTTGAGATGACTCTACTCTATTTGTTTTGAAAATAACTCTGCAATTTCCGCTTAAATGCATACCGACTAGTGGCCGTCCTGATATCAAGAGGAAGCGCATTCCAAAGAAGAATGGACTGAATATGAAAGGAAGAATGAACAAAGTCAGAAGTATGAGAAGGACAGAGTAGGAGAAGATTGTTAGAAGAGCGCAGATTCTTAGCGTGTGAAGAACATAGATATTGGAAGTGAGACACAAGATAAGAAGGAGGAGTGGGAGAGTTGAGAAGAGAGAAAAGCGTGGTCAAGGCGCGCAAACTTCTTCTCTGGCGAATGGACATCCATTTGAGCTCAGACCTATAGCTCGACACATGATCATATTTCCTGAGGTTGAATATGAACCGGATGCAATTGTTGAGTAGTCTGTCGAGCTTATCCAGCAAAACCGCATTCAAGTCAAAGTAGCACACGTCCCCATAGTCGATAATAGGGAAAATCAAAGTCTGCACAAGCATAGTTTTTGTCTTAGCGGGCAAAAAGTTCCTCAGACGGTACAGGGATCGCAGAGTACCATTGACCCTTTGACTAACACTAGCGACCTGGCGTTGCCAGCTAAGTGTCGAGTCTAGATGCAAACCGAGATCTTTCACAGTAGAAGTGACGGGTATGACGGTACCATTGAAAATAAGAGAAGGAAGAGAGCTAAGCGTCACCCTACCCATCATGCGTGAGCTCCCAATTACAATGGCCTGACACTTTGAGGGGTTTACTGACACCCCAAAACTATCAGACCACTTTTTGATGGCATCTAAATCTCGGTTTACATCTGCTATAGCGTCCGATAAACACTCAACCCGCTCAGCTGTATATAATTGAAGATCATCGGCATAAAGATGATACGAACACCGAAGGCAGTGAGTTAAAAAATTAATGAAGATGGAAAATAACAATGGAGAAAGAATACCGCCTTGTGGAACACCAGCATCCAGGTCGCGCCAACTCGACGAGCTCTCGTCAACGCGAACCGACTGCTGTCGTCCCCGAAGATAAGACGAGAACCATTTCAGAGCCTCGGATGAAACCATAAGATGGGAGAGGATAGAAAGGAGAATGTCGTGACTGACGGCGTTAAAGGCATTGGAAAAGTCAATTAATACCAAAACGGTAACCTTGGTATCCTCCATCGCTACTCTAACGTCACCAGTCACTTTAAGGAGAGCGGAGGCTGTACTGTGCCCAGGCCTGAAACCAGACTGAAAAGAGCTAACAAGGCTGTTCCGGTGAACAAACCCCGTAAACTGCTTGTGTACGCAGGCCTCAAGCACTTTAGACAGGAATGGGAGAATGGAAATGGGTCGAAAGTGACTGGGTAGGGAGGGATTTGAAATTTTTGGGAGTGGGCGTACATAGGCCATACGCCACAGGGATGGGAATTGTCCGGAATCAAGTGAAAAGTTGATGATGTGGGTAATCGGAGGGAGAAGGATATCAAGGATCCAAACGACCATACTACGACTGATGCCGTCATAGCCCACAGCCTTGGATTTAATGGACAGGATGATCTTTTTAATTTCGTCCAAGGTGACCGGAGAAAACTGAAATGGTTCTATGATGGGACTGGCTAGGCCATTAATGTAATCGACCGTCTGGGACAACATTTGGGAATTCAAATGGCAAGAGGTTGTGAAGTGACGGTTGATATCATCAAGGCCAATTGTATTGGGAAATTCCACATGACGTGGTCTGCCGATACCAAGAGTACCAAGGAACTTCCAGATATCAGCAGGTGAAGAAGAAGATATGTTCTCGAGAATATGGCGGCGTTTAGCGTTGCGTATCATCTGATTACACCGATTTCTAGCAGCTTTGAAAAAGTTCCGATTTTCTTCACTGCGATCCTTTTTAAATTTACGAAAGGCCCGGTCCCTGCGCCGCATCGCCATCCGTACCCCTGTCGTCATCCAAGGAGCAGGAGGACGCCGAAGTTTAATCATCTTAACAGGAGCGTGTTTGTCGTAGAGGGCAAGGACCGTCCGTTCAAAAATGCGCAGTTTTTCGTCTACAGCTGTCGCCGCAGCCAGGTGTTCCCAACTGAGGTCTGATGCATCCTGACGAAGCTTCTCAACGTCCATGCGCGCAAAACACCGCATGTGCAGAACTTTTGGGGTAGGTTTAGGCGGTTTTAGGACGTACGAGAGGAAAATGAGGTCATGATGGGAAAATCCAGGAGCGGGACACTGACCATGAGAGGAAACAAGGGAGGGAGTGGATGTAAGGATTAAGTCGAGCCAAGTGTCATCGCCTGACATATTGAAATGGGTAGGTTGCAGTGGAAGTATTTGGAGACTAACGGAGTCGATGATGTGAAGGAGTTTACGGGATCGGGGGTTGTGGTGAGCAAGGTCTGTGTTGAAATCGCCCATGATGACGCAATGTGCATACTCTGACCCTACGGATTCCAGCGCCAATTCAAGTTTGGAAAAATAGTCAACGGCAGGTGGACAGTAGACAACACCAAGAAGGGTCTTAACGCCTTTAACGTAGACCTCCAAAAAGAGGTGCTCAGCGGAAGCATGATATTGTGAGGGAGATGAGGTAATGATTCTGAATGGGAAATCGCTACGAAGATAGATAGCTACACCACCCCCTCCCTTTCCAATTCTATCATTGCGGATGAGAGTGAAACCAGGGAGAGAGTAAGTGGTGGAGAGAAGATGAGGTTTGAGCCAACTCTCAGAAACCAGAACGGCATGGACATTAGCGTCAGCAAAGGTGTCCAACAGATCAGTGTGGTGACTTGGGACACTTTGCGCATTTATATGGCAGACATTAAACAAATGACCTTTCTGTTGACTGAAGCTCCGACGCACAAAGTCACCAAGGGTGTCGGTCAAGGAGCTAAAACTTGCATTAGCGGATGAGCTAGAGGAATCAACGGCAGAGTAAAAAGAATCATCATCAGATAACATAAAATACAAATAAAAATAGTATAAATATAAATAACTGTTAAATATGCAAATAAACTATATCTATGATTGCTATCACTTTAGGTGCAACACCACTATCTGTGCACCACCCACCAGCTACACCAGTATAGTTGTACATGGATCCTATGGCACATGGGCAAATCAGAACTAAGACGTTGTTTTCCAAATCGACAAAGAAAATCCAGCGCCAAAAGATCGTTACAGAGTTACAGTAATAGAATAAAAATCAACATCAAAATGGTAAAGAGGAAACCGCATGACAGACATGAACACAAAATAATAATTATGAAAAAGCAAAGAACAAAACGATACATGACAAAGTTACTGAGCAAAAACGGAACGCAATTTACGAAACAACACAAACGTGGAACAAGGAAAATAGGACGTCAAAATTAGGCAGATTGATTGTCAGTCAGATGACATGACAGCAATGACAGTGACATTAAGTAATGAAGAATCACAAAAATTTTACTAACACAAACAATTAACAAATAAATAAGAAAATTACCAACAGAATATTAAAGTAGTTTTGAGGTGAAAATATTAGATAGTTAGCAGGTAGATATGTACGATATAATAAAATATTTACGTGAACTGACGTCCGAAGCACAAGAAAGTGATTGGTTATGGAACCACATAAATAGTAATAGGTTGCAAACACTTATGTTTTACGCACTACACTATCAGGCTTGCCTCCAGTGCCACCGACAGATGATTCCCCGGTCTTCTTTGGGTACTTAACCAACAAGGGGTTGAGTTCTTCCAAAGAACAAATCTTATGCCGTGTTCCGTCGGGAGATCTGATTACAATAACCCCGTCCTGGGTCCAGCAAGCAGGCATCCCAAAGTGCAGGCGCGCCCTGCTGAATACGGTTTGCCTTGTCCTCGTCAGAAACTCCTTGACTGTGACCGTGGAGCCCTTCAGTGCCGACTTTGCCTTCCAAACAGCGGATTTGACGTCAACATTGGAGAACCTAACCAATATAGGTCTACTAGATTTGGCTTTGCTTGATGTTCCAAGTCTGTGGCACACTTTGATGGAAGATGCAGTGATGTCAGGTAGAGCCAGTTTGTTCTTCAGAACCTCGAAAACAAGAGCCCTGCAATCCTCCTTGTCCGCTTCAGCAAACCCAGTGAAAATGAGAGCTTTCCGACGAGATCGTGTCTCCAGCCCATCAACCGATCTAGAGCACTCCATGATCTGCTGCCTAAGCAGTCCCAGAACGCCGAAAATAAGCTCACGAAAAGACCGGAACTCTTCAGCAATCTTTGCTACAGTGTCTTTTGCGGGTCCAGCACTTCGGATCTGTGTCTCAAGCTCACCCATCTTCTTAAGGACGCACTCCTCAAGGTTCTTCTGGGCCGATTGGATATCATCCAGTTGAGATGACATGATGAAGTGATGATGAAATGTGCAGAACTTGTGATTATGACAATACTAGTGAGAAGCTGGCAGGTGGTGTAGTATTAAGTGCTTACGTTACATGGAGTGTTTCACCAATGTAAGTGCTGCTTATTTACTAGTATAAGCAACAAATTTGGAACTCGAAAGCAAATAAATATACTTAATAATAATTTTAATTAAAATAGAATTACGAACTTGCGTCTTAACTTTTTCACACCTACCCACCAAAAAAAATTATGCTGTCACCCATTTCAGAAAAACGTCATCCTTTGCACGACAACATCCTCGTGTCACAAAGGATCAAGAGCCGCAACAGTTTTTTAAGGCTCGTACACACAGGCGTGATATCGCGGGTGCGACAAGGGCCGCGCCGGTCTGCACGAGTCGTTCCTCCCGCTCACTGGCGGACGGTCTAAGGAAAGGTTAAAGCTGCGGCGAGATAGCGCTTCCAACCCATTCGTTCCACCGAGGTACTGACTCCGGACCCAATTAGGCCCCAGCAAGGAAAACTTGCCCAGGTGGAGATCACAGATGGCTCCGCCCTGGAGTGTAAATATGGCGGTGTTCCACAACCAATAGGACACTTTATATCGTGCCCAGCGTGTCCTACTCCTGCTACTGAAGGTACCAAATACGTAGACAAATTCTGGGCCGATTCTATTTAGATTGGTATCGACACGGTAAGAAGTCACATATCAAACAGATATAGTCACAAGTAATATAGATGGAATAAAGATCAAACCGATCACACAGATCTGTCACAGGCCACACAGATGACACAGATTAAAATAAAACAACAAAATAACCAGCCTCCCATCATTATTTATATTTCTACTCCAAAAGTAATATAAGTATCTATCGATTAATGTCATTCTATGAGGCTCTCTAGATCTTGTTGCCTACTGCGGACTGTCGTTCGGTCCACGTCGGGCTGTGATCGGGCATCCACGTACACGCGAACGCATCGGTTAAATTCAGAACTTTTTTTAATGAATGGGGCGTTCGTACCGCGTACCTTGTGTAGTGGGAACTTCACTATACATTGCAGCATGCAGCGTTCTGCGATCTTGTAACTGGGGAAAAAGATAGAAGTTATTTTGATCTTTCGATACTTTACTTACATTTCTAAGCATTTGTCTTTAATAAGTTATGTCTAATTAAGCTGCTAGGACCAACTCTTATTGAAGGAGTCTGACCTATGTTATTTTAATGATTGAGCCGGATTTATCGGTTGGTAGGTACTGTCATAAGAATATGTTCAGTATAACCTAGTAAGTAGATTCAAGTTTCGCCGTTCAATGTGCTCATAAAGTATTTATTATTGAGCTAGGTCACAGACCACTTATAATACTCGTAGGACCGACATTTATCTTTATATTAATTTTGTATACTTGATTCTTTGTACTTAGTTATTTATAGGTCAGCCAACAAAAATTGACGCCTGACAGTTTTTTTTTGAATGACTGCAATTATTACAGGAATTAAAAAAATGATATTGATGAATTATTCAAATGTTCAGATCATTTTGAACAGTCAGTTCGTGGTGCTATTCTGACGCTGACTGTAATTACCTGTGGGCGCTTATTACTTCGGTTCTTGTCAAAACCAGTTCTCATCAAGACCTTTAAGTAGTTTTTTTTGTTTGCCAAAGCGATACTTACTCGAAGGGATTGATGCAGTCCATTCGAATGACGTTGTATCCTTGATCTTGTGCGAGCTCTTTGCTTTTCTCTGCCAGGCATACTGCTAAGCCTTGCCTTCGGAATTCTGGGAGAACTGTTATCATTTTGATCTGGAATTCAAGAGCATTCATTACGCTTAGTATTTATCAGATGAGGGTAAAGTCGGGGAAAATTATTGTCAAGAAAATTGACTACCAACTTATATTGTTCTTAAATTCAAATTACAACTGTCATTCTTTGACAGTTGTGTGAAACGGCAAATTGACGTGCGGTGTCAATTTACTCAACAATTAATTTCCCTGGCAGTAGCTATAACCTAACCATAAATGAGATTTAGTAAAAATGATTTTCTTTTATATTATTGGTTAGCGACCAAGCAAGCACCTTTGATGGCAAGGGATCGCCGCCACCTGTATCGCTCCAGAACCCCTAGGTAGAGGAAGAAACCCGTATGGGTTGACTCTGGAAGAGTTTGAGAGAATCCTCTTGCCGCCCCAGGGCGGAGATCATCCATGCAGTAAGTTGAATGCTTTATGTACATCAGATAGATGTTAATAAACCGACCAGATATAAAAAAGTTACCTCATAAACTTTCTGTTGTTTGAAAACGTCCCACAGATTTGGCGTCTCCTGTAACTTTGCCGTGAAGTATAGAAAATCTTTCGTGTTAGCATCCTGTAAATCGATAGAAGAAATTTAGTAGGTATTAAGGTACCTATTCAGCTGTTAATAGGAGTAGATATTCATCACATAGCCCGGCGTTACAAGTTAATGCTTGCCGAAACGGCTTCATAAAGCAGTTCCTGAGTTGTTTCGTTGGTCAAGTGGTTGCAAGCACTACTGCTTAACATGGTACTGAGTTCTGTTCCATGCAAAGTGTTACTTATTGGGTTTTTTCATCAAGAATTTCTGAAAAGCAGCTCAGAGTCAATTTGTGCTCGGTTGATGGCGATATGATGAAATTAAATGAAATGATAGAATGATTTTATTTTCTGTAAATAGGTTTGTACAAATACTTTTACACGTAAATAATATTTTAAGTTCTAGTTGAGGTCGGCCTTTCTTCTCTGACTACTCTAAGAAGAAAGACCGAAACAAACTCAGAGGTCACAGTCTCTTTTAAAGTCCAGACATTATATTGGTTGGATCATATGAGATTAGTGTCTGAAATGGTCTTTTGAGGAAAGAACCACACAAGGCCCGCCCCCTATTACTTAAACATATCAGGGGCCTAAGTCTACTAATTTACAAACGTTGCAATGGTTTCGCCATTGGGAGTTTTTGACAGATTTGCCATACTAAATTTGTCAAAACTCACAATGGAGAGACCATTGTTACGTTTGTTAATTAGTAGACTTGGCACCCTGGTGAAATGTGTCCAACCCTTCGTGATATTATGTTATGTTTCTGGGTTGAATAAATTCATGATTATTTGTTTTTACCTGTCTGTAGAAAGCATAGTTCCGTAAGTTTCTAGGGTCAACGGGGCTACTGGCGAAACCGACGCACAGTCCAGCTATCGAGCCGTCTTCCGCTCTAGCAAACAGGGAGTTACCTGTAATAATAAACGAATGACTAAGGAGGTTCATATTACCTCTAGTTTCAGAATGCTCGAATAGGAATCATAATTTTGAAGCCATCTAGGTACACAGTATTTAACCAATTTTTTTAAGATGTGAAACAAACCATGATTTCAACAAACCAAAAATTTGAAGTGCATACAGAATCAAAAGGCGTGTGTTTCAGTAGAAATTAAATGCGATGAAAGATAAATCGGTAAAATTACAAGCTCTTGAGACATTTCAACTTTGCCTCTAAGGTTGGTAATGCATGGGCTAACATTGGATATAGTTGAAATTAATTTAGTTGAAATTGGATAAAATAAGGCGAAAGCTAATAATCAAGATGGGCCATCGCTTCGCCGGTAAGCAATTGTAATGCGCCTATAATTGACGTACATACATTGACGTATCTACCTATCACTTTTAATAATTATGCAGAAGAAGATTAAGTAAGGTGAAAAGGTATAAGTACCTTGTTTTAGCAAACCAACGAGGTACTCGTCAAGAGCGCAATCGTTAGTGATGTCCATATTTCGTGACTGAACCAAGACATGTTCGCTTAAGTAATATTGCTTGATCACGTCCAGGGCAATATCGTGGTGTTCACCCGTCACTTGAGACAACGAAAAGTGATCTGGCTGAAATTATAATTTCAGTAAAATAAAATATAATAATAATTACAATTTCAGTAACCTACCATACCTCCAATTACTATTGGTGAGTAAGTTCTAAACAGCATCCTACAGCTTCTGAACAGTACAGGGTTACAGAAGCAGCCTCCTTGAATGGCAATGAGATACTGACTTCACTAAGTCTCTTCTAGGCTATTCTACCTCATTGTGAACTATATAATGACTACTAAGTTCAGGTATCATGATCTACCATAGATTATGCCCAAAGTTATAGAGCGAATAATGCAACGAGGCGGTTTAATGATCCTATGATGGAAATGATGGAATGTACTTATAAAGATCTTTTTTCAATACCTTTTCTTGTTGAAGCAAATCTATTATACCGAATACACTGTGACAATATCTTAATTGTGGTTTAAATACATTTTTTATACTTTTGGCAAGAGCCAGTGGCCTTGATTTGGTTAGCGCTAGGCGAAACATTACGAGAATTTTGCATAGATTCGTCCTAAATCTCCGAACTTTGGCTCCAGATATTGTTCAAGGAGGGTGCTCCGATGACAGACAATATACTTCATCGTATGACAGTCTTAAATTACGAATGGCCAGTAGTAAAGAAACACGTCCTGAGTCTCAGCGGAAATACTCCGTGGAAATGTTTTAGCGGGGGTTTTGGCTATAGAGTATTATTGATTGAAGGTTTTAGTAGTATATCTACATTTGAAATCGATGTTTATTTTACTTAATTTCCAATGGAAGCCATAATAGTACCTACTTAAACCCTTTACCTACCGTACTATATATTTGTTTATACTTTGATTATTTCTGTTAATCTCAAGGTTAAAGGATCTCAAGGGAACGCGCGCCTGTTCACTTTACAAAAAGTCCATCTTTGGCCAAAAATACACTCCCGGACTCCTAAATCGAGCCACCGTGCATTTTTATGTTTATGGACGTAAAGGTGGAGACTGACTTGCAACGTTTGTTTGTAATGTATCATTTGATGCGAGCTTGGTTACAATACGGTGACACATAAGACGCGCGAACGTACGTTTCGAGCACCATGAAATTTTCGTATGTCATATTTCTGTTTCAAAGGAATTCACGAAACAGCCGAGAGTCGAGTGGTGGCTCCGGCTCGCTGCACTAACTACTGTAACGCGTTACAAAAACTAGACACATTAGAAACAAATGTTGAAAGTCAGTCTCCGCCTTTAAACATGAAACTAATTACAAGTCGTGGCACTTCGTCAGTCTGGGCTTAGTGAGCGAAACCTGAGTGCACAACTTAAAATAGCCGTTCAAAGAATTTACCATCGATACCTGGAGACTGGCGGTTTCGTGCGCCGTTCAGGACCACAAAACCCGGCACGAGAAAATCGGTTTATCACCAGCCAGAGAGCAGTAGCAGAGTAATCGTCACCTGACCAAGAATAACTTCAAGACTTTTATGGACTGGCTGTTTGTGCTCAACCTGTTAGAAGGACTTGAAAAACGTGGCTTGAAACATTATAAGCCAGTCAATGGCAAAAAACTGACACGAGCTGACAGACGTGCGCCTAAAAGTTTGCATGCGAAAATTTGCATTGGACTCCACGTCAATGGAGCCAGGTTCATTTTACGGATGAAACCAAGACTAGCTTGTATGGCAATGATGGACGTAGGAAAGTTTACCGAAGACAGGAAGCAAGTTTTCAGAAATGTTGCATTAAAGAGGAATTTCCACCGAAGGAAAATCTGCCTAGAGGTAACCACGGGACCACGGTTGCAATCACTAAGTACCGAAACATTCGTCTATGCCTAGAGGCTCATGTGATGCCGCATGTGCTGAGTTTATGATATCTATAATAATCCAATAGAGAGAGGATTTATGGGATAAGCTGAAGTGTTCGACCTAAGCAACCAGCTTCAGAAACTTAGGAGCTCAAAACTCCCATCTTGGAAATATAAGGAGACCATTTCACAGCGTCATAGTGGCATTAATTAATTCCATGACGAACAGCATTATGGCCGTCGTAAATGTTTTTGGAGGTAACACAAATGACTAAATAAACATTTACTCTAAACCATTGTTTTCTTTTAAAAAATCAACGCTATATTTGCCCCTGAGAAATGTGAAAAGACGACATATTGAAGACTTATTGAAATTAAACAGTGTCTTTTTGTATTCCGATTTTGAATTTGGAACAATGACAACCAACGGAAATAATAGTGAGTGTATACTAGTATTTAAAAAGATAGAGACCTTTATAATACAAAAATATGCGGGGTGGCTCGATTCAAGTGTCCGGGTGTGTGTTGCTGTTGGACTATTCATTTTGTGGATAGTACTAAACCAGTTTCCAAGTTCAGTCTTAGCAGATATTAAGTCATGCTGAAGCCCTAATATTCCTTGGAAAACAAAGTTGCGCAACAATTTTTCCTGTAACATATGATATTGCGCTGACAAGGCAGAACCGGATGCTAGACATAAAGAAACTCAAAATGCTATATAGTTTCTAATTAAACTAATTTCAATTATAGTTTCAGTTTAATTAGGTAAGTGCTATACCAGAAATGTTTAATTAATTTTAATGTTTCGTGTTCATCTAACATTTAATTACTGTAAACCAATAAACAGTATCAAATACTGTAATAAACTTAGGTTTAAGTACCTCGATTCAAAGATTCGGTAATGTAGTGACCACCTCGATAAGAATGAAAATATTTTTTATAAAAGTTGCCACAATACTATGTAAGTACTTGTAGCTTTATTTAAATAATATTTTTGATTACAGCCCTTTATGTACAAAATGTGTAATATTTCATGTTTTTCTAGGTACAATAGAAATAATAGTTCAGCTATGTAAATGCATAGACTTAATAGATCTAGCGGATATTGACGCGTATCAGCCCAAATTCAAATCTAAAGATGGATCTGTCAAGTTCGAAGAATACCGATCTGAAAACCAACCACCGAAGCCTATTCGCAAGTATTGGTTGTTGAATGAGCACCCTCCGTTCACGAAGGGCCCTATATCTCGGGTCTATGAGGATGAGAAAGACATAAATTTGAAGCAGAAAATTGCTAATCTAGTGGATCAAACGATGCGCGACATTCAGAAAAAGATGAAAAAAACTGAAGAAATTAAGAACGACCATAGGGAGGAGCCTCCTTACAGGGTTGGTTTTATTCTGTGCATGATAAAGAAGTCCAAGAACGTTATGGACGAGCTGTTCAACGTGGCGGTGAAGCACAAAGAGCAATGGAAGTCCCTCCAGCATCTGAAGGTCTTCGAGCTGATCATGCACACGAATGTAGACACGACGAATTTGTTGAGACAGCTCGTAGATGTACATTTGAAGCATATGAATTCTACGCGGGATGAGAAGAGGGTCATTTTACTTTAAAATTAAGATTGTAAGTTGACATGTTAGGTCAATATTAAATGATATACCTACACCAAAAATATCTGCTGTCTTTTTAATTTGTTATGTGCTACCCGATAAGAGTCCAAATAATTGTAGATCCGAAGAAAAGCTGACGATAAGAGATTGAAATTATACAGGCTCACTTTGAAAACATGCAACAAAATTTAAGGGGGTGTTCTACCCATCAATATGAACAACTTTTACTATGGGAACAACTAAAACCTCGCAAAAAAAAAAACCTTCTTATACAAAATGGTGATCGGGTATACCTTTCACCTATATAAGGGTTTTTTTTTTTTTTTTTACGAATTCAAGTTGGTCCTAGAGTAAAAGTTCACATTGATGGGTCCAACACCCCTAAAATTTGAAGCATGTTTTCAAAGTCAGCCTGTTTACGGATACAAAAACATGAAAACAAAAAGAGTTGAACTATAAAACTTTTAAACAGATTTATATAACGACGATGTTGGTCACAAAATCGATGCCACAAACACCTCATAATTTCTGCCCAAAACATGTCCACTGCTGGACATATAGGCCTCCCCCAAGCACCGCCACTTTGACCAGTTCTGTGCTTCCCGCATCCAACAGATTCCTGCAGCCTTAACAAGGTCAAACACTTAATTTCTCATTATTTAGATTCAGATTCTGCATAAAACATGGCCGTCAAACACGTTGATTCCCATTTACTCCTTTCAAAAGCGATTGTTCCATTTCAAGCCGCGTTCGAAGCAAAAAATGCGCTGCACTATACTTATTCACTAGACAATACAGATGTGTATTTCGAAACACACATTGTGTACCATCTTCTTAAATAATGAGAAGGCGCATCCCATCTTTTCCGCGCGGTAATTATTTCTCAGGTGGCATGGCGGCGGCGGCGCCACGCCACAGCCACGCCACACCTGTGCCTTGATGAGGTCGGCGCTAGTGCATTAGTTGATGACGTCACGGCTCGACGCAGACGACACGCTACGGAAAAGGTTAAGTATGTTGATGCAGGGGTGGTATTAGTTGCCTTTACGTTCCTGATTATTGTATGTTTCTGACTTTAGATAGGTATACATAATTCGAATATATAGGTAATACATTTTCATTGAAGATAAATAGCTCCATATATAATAGCTCCATAGCTATAGTTTTAATTTGAAAAAAACGAGAGGTGGCGAGGACACCCGGCTGGAACGAAGTTCCTTTCGCTTTTGCAATGTACACTCTGGTTACGTAACAAAAGTGTCGTGACGGTGAAAATATTACACTTTTTCTGGTCTGGGGGCTGTCATTCGCCAAGTGTGCAAATCTGCATCACCGGAAATTTTGTCGATATTTCGACTTATCTAACAGCGTATTTTTTTTAGAGTAGGTCAATAAATCAATCTGCCGAGCCTTTTTTCCAACTATGTTGGGTTCGGCTTCCAGTCTAACCGGATGCAGCTTTACCAGTACCTATTTTACATGGAGCGACTGCCTATCTGACGTCGACAACCCAGTAACTGGTTGATACGATACCCCTTGGTAAGACTGGTTGTCAGACTTTCGGGCTTCTGACGACCCGTAAAGACTGTCAAAGATCCACGAATGACAACCGGGACCAAAGGCTTAATGTTCTTTCCAAGGCACGGAGGAGTCACGATCGCCCCGTGCGGCTATCCATCGGCGTTTTTTTAGAGTAGGAATTCTCTAAAATTCTGTTTAACATACAGCAGAAAAAACAAGAACTACATACACACCCCTCTTCTTCTTCTTAATTTTTGCCCACACAAAGATTGATTAGATCCACCGCATCACACAGAAATCCTTCCCACATTATAACAGCAGCTTTCAAATAGGTATCGTATCAAACAAAAGAGCTTCACAATGGAAAACTAAAAACTTTTTTGGCTTAAATAAACAATGGAGTGTAGGTAAACGTAAAATGTATGTATTTTGGCTGTAGGGCTGTTCACTGGGGGAGGGTAGTTTGGTGGCTAATGTGCAACTCTAGTGCATCTGTTGAGTTGAGCTGCACAATTACTGACAAATGCGTGCACTGACTGGACAGGTCCGGTTCTGGACAGGTCATGATATGACAAAGATTACGTCTGGACTATAAAAGAGCATGGCCTCTGAGTTTGATTCGGCATTTCTTTTCAGAATAGTCTCATAGGAAACGCCAACCTCATGTAGTTATTGAAATACTAGCTGTGCCTCGCGGTTTCACACTCTCGATCTCGTGGGAATGTTGGGATAAAAGGTATGTCCTTCTCAAGGTCATGGTCTACCCGTGTCCCAAATCTCATCCTAATCCGTTCAGCCGTTTTAGCGTGAAAGCGTAATACACAAACAAACCCACTTTCGGATGTATATTTTTATAGGTTATGTCATATTATTAGTTAGGCACCATGATTGTCATTTGTAAAATTGTTTGAACAAACCCACTTACAGAAATAAAATCTTTTATCATCAAAACGCTTGATGATTTCGAAAGTTTGGATCGCGTGTAAGGCTCTGTAGCGCTCCAAGGTGCCTATTTGCCCGATTTTTGACGATCGTTATTGCCGCTCGATGTGCTGTGTTTTGATGATCAATATGATCCGTTAGCTTCTTACAGATTTTATTACAGAAAAATACGATGCCAATCTTTAAAAACCCGAAACCCCAAACCGAGAAAATCTGTAGAGGCACCCGGATTTAGATATTCGTCCATAGATGGACCATGTTTTAGATTAACACAATGTGATGCATTTCCTTTTTCATTATCCGGGAACGTGAAGTAGGTTGTACCTCTAATATCCGGTGGAAACGCCAACTCTATGTAGTTCGATCTATAGAACCATTGAAAACTATCAAGTAGGTATTTTATTTATTAATGATGTGTAAAGCTCCATCAAAATAAAAATAACAATAAAATAAACAGGAAGATAAGAAGAATAACTGAACTAACTACTAACTAGAACTGTAATATTTGTAGGAAGATTTCATACAAATATTACAGTTGCACGCTACTAAGTTTTCTTGATAAACTCCTGCCTATAGCTTGAGGAGGATTAAAGGCTCCCGCAGACAGGCGTGACACGATTCTAGTTGAACAATTTCCATGAAGTTTTCATAGAAATTCTTCTACTAGAGTCGCGTCGCGCCTGTCTGCGTGAATACTGCACCTATGGATAATGGAATCGAACCTCGACTAGCCTCGACCACCCAAACTAGACAGCACCTTACTTTACTTTGAGCTTATAAAACTTACATTTAATTTCATTAAACTCAAACGTAAGGAAAACTATCTTTATATTTCGACAACTAGTAAATTAGTAAATTAAAATGTTCACTATCAGTAATATGTTGCCATTTGATTCAAAATCTTCAAGCAAGATGCAACACTATAGGTGGCTGAAATAAGTGATTAAGTAGTTGAGAAAAACTAAATGAACAACTACTAGCTATTTCGTATTTTTGACCACAGTCTACTTCAAGTGTTGATTAGATAAATAGGTGATCTTATTTATGTGAAATATATTTCTTTACAAGAATTTTGGTAATTTCCGTTCTTCTTCATAGGAAACTACGTTTTGGAACAGGAAACTAGCTTCAACTTTTAAACAAAACTGAGCGTCTCTTCAACAATTCGGAAATACCGAAGAAGTTGCAATCAGCAACAAAAGTGGATGAATACTTTCGTTTTCTAAATCTAGGAGAAAATAAATTTAATTAAAAAAACAGCAAAATATAAAATATGAATATTAAACACTTACTATTTTATGGAATGCTAAAAAGTAGATTATCGACTCAGTTTGATGATGATTATCAATTTAGAGATCATGAAAATATCAATATAAATAATATTTTAAAAATTGGATGGTAGACGTTTCCTATCTGACTACTCTGAGAAGAAAGGCCGAAACTAACTCAGAGGTGACAATGTCTTTTAAAGTCCAGGCATAGGTACTCTTGGTCAGATCATGTGAAGACCATGTAGATTGGAGTCTGAAAATGATCTTTTGAGGAAAGAACCACACAGATTGAGTGGACCTGTCCAGTCCGTGCACGCATTTGTCAGTAATCGGGTAGCTCAACTCAGAACTTAAGGAGCTCAACGATTCGATGAAAAATACCAAAGAAAGGACAATATAGTACCTACTCAAACTGTGGCGATTATCATTAGCAGAGAAAAAGAAAAAAAATGTTTACAGAAATATTGTAATTGGTTAGAGACTAAGTTTTAAAAGGTAATTATATATGTAGCCTATATACCTACGTAGGTACCTACATCGTAGTACCAATAAGATAATGATTACTTACATATCTCTCTAATTTTTACTTCATAATGAGTTTTTTAAGCTCATGAAAGTATCAATATTGATCAATATTTAAATTGAGTTATAAAAATAATTATCATCTAAAATATTTTAATATTCCGTGTCCTATTCACATTTTCTCGTCGAATGCACGGTGCTTCATAGCGCGCGCCCATCCGCGACTGCCCTTCCAAAATGGCCGATACTGCGACCAACTAGTCTCAATCTCGGAAACAATACTTTTGGATACTTCATTTCGAGTACACTATAATGTTAGAGGTCGGTGGTGACGTTTGGGAGGCTTATGTACAGCAGTGGACGTATCGCGGTTGAAAGATGATGATGTAAATTGTATAACGGAATTTGGAATGCCTTGCTGAATTGAATTGCCTACCTTCAATGAAAATAAAAACTTTAAAAAAAAAACGACTTTCAAAAAAACACTACAAAGTGAAAAATAGCTCTATTTTCGGAAGTCGGTGGCAAATAACGAAAATACAAAACCGAAGACATTAATTGAAGTTTTTTTTAATTTATCGCTTTTAGTGGGTCGGTTAGTAATTTATCTAAGTTACAATAGCCTAAAGGCAACTGCTCATCAACTTTTGCAAAACATTGCTTTTCTCGATGCAGGGACGTTAATTGTTGAGGAGTTCTCTAGGTACTTCACCATCCGCACCACTTCTCCATAATAATATGCACTGTGACGAGGATAAATTGCTTCGTAACCATAATAAAGTAATCGGATCGCAACCCGTGAAATACTTATTATTGAGTAGTTTCAGTGGCTATCTGTGGTCTACATCATCAGTTCCACTTCACCAAACGGTGCTTTCCGAGAGTAAATGCACGAGTTACTATAAAAAATACCCAAATCGCTATAGGTGTGCCTATAATATTTGAAGAGTTCTCTCGATTTCTCCAGGATCCCATGATCAGATCCTGACCTGATGACAATGGGACCACCTGTGAAGTATATACCCTTTCAAACAAAAAAACTATTTTTCAAATCGGTTCATAAATGACGGAGTTCTGAGGTAGCACACATAAAAAAATACAACCGAATTGATAACCTCCTCCTTTTTGGGAAGTCGGTTAAAAAACTGGATTATCCGAACTTGTTTGAAATGTTTATTCTGTAAATAGGTTATCGGAATCAGTTTTACATGTTAGGTAATTTAAACTACACATACTGTATGAGAAACAGGAACTTTTAATAATTTGGTTCTTTAAATCTCAAATTAAAACCAACCTAACACAATCATGCATGAGTGAATTTACTCACATGATCACAATCTGTTACATGACTGTGTTGGTAAGAAATTATTAATCATCGATGCATAAGAGGGAAAAATACGTTAGTTAACACGTGCTACGAAACTGGTAACATTTCCCTATTATTTTTTTATGTTAAGTGATCAAAACATTTAATTATATACTTAAACGTAATCGTAGTCGTTAAACATTTAATTTCATAGTTTGCGGTAATGAAGTAGTTTTTTCACTAGGATGGTAACATGATCATATTCATTTCTGCCATATTATGTAAGTATTTTTAATTGAATCACCCGAATGAGTCCCTTAAGTAGGTAATGATGAATTTACACGTGTTGATATCATCAGATGTCCAAAGAATCGGAGTAACAGAGCTCTCATAAAAAATTTAACTAAGCCGCGTAACTTTTTTATTGATTTTAGATACAGTACAACTAATCGTACAACACAGTAACTGTCTCCATTTAATAGACTTACCACAAGGCCGGGAGGCTGAATGGAGATTGGCATCAAGAGCACCGGAAATGTATGAGCCATACCCAAGGAAAAGAGGAATGAAATCGTATCTTCGTAGAGACATGCTGGAGCATGACAGGCCAGGCAACAGGATACCCTCAAAAGGGCCCAGACGTGTTTATGAAGACGAGAAAGATATTAATTTAAAGAATAAATTAACAGCCCTCATAAAGCTGGCATTGAAAGATACTGAAGAGAAAATGAAAGAGGTTGAGGTAATTAAGGCAAAACATGAGAAGGAGCAACCTTACAAAGCTGGTTTTATTCTAAGCATGGTGAAAAAGTCGAGAGAAGTTTTAAACGAGTTATTTAACGTGGCAATTAAGCACAGAGACGAATGGCAAGCTTTAGAGCAACTCAAGATCTTCGAAATGATTGTGAACACTAATGTTGATACTAACCATTTCCTAAAGCTACTGCAAGACATACAAGCTGGCAAAGCCGACGTCAATTTACAGCGTCCGGAGCCTGTCGCTCAAAATGACAACAACAACAATGCGCCGCCTGTCGTTCAAAATGACAACAACAATGACAACACTGACAAAGTTGTCTGAAGCTTAGTTTTACACGTACGTCTAGTTTTATGCGTTAGGCTTCTGCCTCGAATCTTGCGGGCAGCGGGGCGGCGGCGGTGGCGGCGCGGGAGCGGTGCGTTCATATGCATGTATTTATATGGAACCGGTCTCGAAGGTAGCGGCGCGGCGAGCGGCGCGTTCAAAGGTGCCGCTCGCCGCGCCGCTGCCGCCCCGCTGCCCGCAAGATTCGAGGCAGAGGCCTTATATGAAACTTGGATGAAGATTATACACAAAATATTAAAAGAAAAGCTATTGTTTTATTTAAAAATACCTGAATTAATTTATTAATATCTAGAGGCATTTCTCAGTCTTCCCGAACATTAAGAAACTCTCATAATCTCTAAATACTTATCTACGTCAGGTCTTTGATGCGTAGTTCGCATGTGGCGATGTAAATGCCGCCACACCTTCCTACATTATATTCATACCTACGTACCTACCTACATAACCTACCTACCTTCATACCTCCCTCCCTACCTAGCTACATACATACCCTATCTACCTTACCTACACCTACCTACCTATCTACTTACCTACCTACCTACCCTATCTACAGCAAAATATTGTCCCACCATTTAAAGTTTCCCTGTACTTCCACAAATATTTCAAAACCTAAAATTAGCCAAATTGGGCCAGCTGTTTCTCGAGTTTTAGTGAGACTACCGAAAAGCAATTTTCATTTAATATAAAAAACATGTACTTAAAAAACTATTATTTAACTCAAATACGTAGATTAGTATTTGTTAATAGACTAAACGTAGCATAGTTACAGTTTGTTCAAACCGCGACATTTTTTTATATAATTATCATTACTAAGAGAATTTTTATACCGGTTAGAACTTCTGAATGAAATGTCCGATTCGAGTAATTTAAAGTGGAAGTTACACGTACCTATTCCACCTTAATTATCAAACCATTTAAATGGATAAGGATTAATATCATGATAACAATATGACCACTATTCGATTCCACCCGTAATTGAACGTAATAATTTAAACAAAAACTGTTATTGTGGCTTATCTATAATAGGTAGGCATATACCATCGCGGACTTTTTTGTGAGCAATAATGAGTACTATTAATATATAGAACTCTATTTTATATATCGTCAATAGTTTTCGCAGCGCACGCAAAATAAGGACTTTTATAGGCAACATTTTGATGGTTACATTGTTCCATTTTAGGTAGGGATCTCTAATTTTTATTAATATATAATATAGCCTATGTTACTCGGTAAAGAAGTAGCTAATGGTGAAAGAATTTTTTAAATCGGTCCTGTAGTTTCGGAGCTTATTCGGTACAAACAAACAAACACAAAAATCTTTTCTCTTTATAACATTATTATAGATAAAGCGTTAGATATAATCTGAAGTATGTAAATTATAGAAACTTTAACATGTAAGTTATCGCAAATATCAGTAAAACCATCAAAACCTCTTCGTCCGCGTACGTAGTCGTCGGCGACTTGGTCAGTTTCTTTCAACTGGGCAGAATTCGTGGCTAATTGTGGCATTAAACAATAGAACCTCTTAGCAATACAAGTAACGCGCCTCGCATTGTTCCAAACGCTGGCTGAAAGTCCGTAAGTTTGTGCCTGCATGCACGGACAATAAAAAATCGAGATATTGTTTTCCCTCAAAAACACAAAACATGACGAAACTGTTTTTGAACAGCATCATTTCGACGAAATGTTTTGTTCGTGGCGGCTGTTTGTCTAAACTTTTGTAGGGAGATTATGTTGTCTAAACAAGGCCTCAGCAGGCTCATTATTTGAGTACCTACCACGTTGTGAGGGGTTGTTGGAGTCTAGCTAATAAGCTAAGCGTTGAAGTTATATGAATTAGAGTATAGATATATTAGAAATAGAGCCATAAAACAAATTTCACTGTACTAAAAGATGGTTCGATAGCGTTGAAGAGGCTGCGACGTGTTCGCTAAAGGCTGAATAATCGAGATTAGAGATAACAGACACGTTGATATTACTATCAGAGGCCTATTTATAAATATGTCGTGTCATATGAAGTCATGAAGTCATAACCATACCATATGGTTATGCTGGTTATGGTTATATGGTTATGACTTCATTACTGTCTTAGGGTATTATGGCTGCAAATTGTTAAGGTATATTTAAAAACGTAGGAAGAGATCATCTAATATCAAACTTCACGCCCCTGAACTAAAATAAATATAGAAACATTTGAAATGTGTATGCAACATGCAGGGTACGTCTATACGTCGTATGATATATGTACCTATATGATTATGATCTGATAATATGTATTAAATTAGACGATCTTCTAGAGAAGTTAGTATTTATTTTTTCATCCCACCATCTCGGAAAGAGTATTTTTAATCTTCAATATCTGAGTGGAAAAGCCGTTTTTATTCTCTAGAGGATAAAGTAAATTGAATTTAGAACATCGTGTGCACTAAGTTTGTGAATTAAAAAAAACATTAAACCTATTTACTGCTACCTCTATGGTGCCGAATATATCATACAACTTTTTTTTAATTTGTTAAAAACTCAGACTCGGAACCTTCTTGGTGTTCTTTTTTCAATTTGCTTTGTACGCGGTTCTTTACGCGGCATTTTTTCACGTCATTGTTAAACCTTATATTAAAAACAAGAAACTTGAAAACAAGTGAAAAAACTAAAATGAGTGATTCTAGCGACGAGGAAGTTTGCTTGACGCCAACAGAATTAACTGAAACTGTTAATAATGCGCAAATGAGCTTTCTCCCTCAACAATCACGCGAGAAGTATTTAAAACAGTACGATATGTTCAACACGTGGCGACTAGCAAAAGGAGCCAAAACTTTCTCAGAAAACGTTTTGCTGGCATATTTTATAGAATTATCCGAGAACAAGAAAGCAAGCACTCTATGGAGTACGTATTCGATGCTAAAAGCAACAATAAAGATGAAAAAAGACAAACATATCGATACCTATCCTAAATTAGTGGCATTTTTAAAAAGAGCCTCATCTGGTCATCAACCAAAAAAATCGAAGGTTTTCACAGTATCTGATATTGAAAAGTTTCTTAACGAAGCACCCGATTCCGTATATTTGGCGGCAAAAGTAAGTCAGTTGCACATTCAGTATCTACTTAAGTATATTAATCTCAATTAAATAGTATACTTAGTAGATGTTGATAGGCATAATTATGCGTTCATATCAATTTTATTCATTTATCTACTACAATACTCTTTACGTTACAGGTTGTTCTTATTATTGGAATAAACGGAGCATGTCGAACTAATGAACTAACACAACTTAATGTCAAAAACATTGAGAAACATTCAGATGACTTACTATTAATTAATTTACCTAATACAAAGACAAAAAGAGACCGCAACTTCGTCATTCGCAAGGAATACGTAACGATTGTTGAGAAATATCAAGCCTTACGCCCGCCTAACACTCCAATCAATCGATTTTTTCTACAGTATCGCAATGGAAAGTGTGTTAGACAGCCTATGGGTACTAATAAAATTGGCAGTATCCCACGAGAAATAGCAACATTTCTTGAACTTCCAGAACCCCTGTTGTACACGGGTCATTGTTTCCGACGAACTTCAGCCACACTTTTGGCTGATTCCGGAGCTGATCTCCTGTCCCTTAAGCGCCACGGAGGCTGGAAGTCCAATGCAGTTGTAGAGGGATACATAGAGGATTCCATCCAAAATAAGTCTAAAATATGTGAAGGCATCGTAGGAGCCATTACACTGAAAGAGCCTCAATCGGATCCTTGGACTGGCCCTTCTACATCAAAAATAAGCCGTTATGAAACACCTAACCATCTCCTTCTCTCTCCAACATTCACGCCAAGGGAATCCGATGAATCGGTACAACTATTAAGTATGACAGATAGTTTACCGAAAAACAGTACACAAGTGACTAACACCAATATTACAGTACCAAACAAAAATATTACACTCAATTTAAATAACTGTAGCAACGTTACTTTAAAATTTTCTTAATTATACCTTAGTAATATTTTGTTATAATTTAAAGATTATTCTATATTACTTACCTGTCATAATGTAGTAATTAATACCTAAACTGAAATAAAAGTGTACCTATCTTGTGATTGTAAACGTTTTTTTTTTTGCATTTAGTCATTTCCTCGCTGAGGTGGAATGAAAAGTTACGTGTTGCACTCGAGTGCAAAGATTTTTCACCTCGTGCTCTTTTGATTCCCTCGCTAACGCTCAGGATTCTAATTTTGAATCACTCGCTACGCTCGTGATTAAATTTTAGAATCCTTCGCTTGCTCGGTCATCAAAATTGAACACGCGGTTAAAAAGCAACTTTGCACTCTTGTATAACAAATAACTATTAGATACCTAGTTTTTCTTGAATAGGATTGCCTATTAATAATAGCGATGTTAGGTACTTTCTTAATTACCGATAAGATCTACTTAAGAATTGGCATTATATTAAATACAATATGAGGGACAATCAATAAAATAGTAATAATCTATTCAAAATAAAATATTTCGCCTAACAAAGCGGAGATTTTAATTAATTAAATTCATTCAATGCTAAAACATCACTTGCTTTCGAATGATTCTCAGACAACGCTCAAAGTGTATTATTTTATAGACAAATCGAAACAGGACGGGATTATGTGCTTACATAATATACTCACTGTTATATTGAAGTGATCTTTATTAGATTAGGAATAGGGTACATAATGCTTTGTATAATTAATTAAGTTAGGGCTTAACGGCATTGAGTGCGAATATAATAGGGGTTTGAAGGGGGCGGGACCGTGGCTCCGCGCAAATATAATCAAGGACTGGTAGAGCTTTAGAGACTTCATTGTCACTATTTATTTGCTAATATTATAAATGCGTGTGACCAGATGTATGAACGTAAACGAAGTAAAAGGAATAGGTAGGTAAGGTTCGTAGCGGTTGGCGTTCTGTAGTTTCTGCCTACCCCTAGAGGAAGAAGGCATGAATTTATTGTATTTATTAGATGTAAATGGTAAAGTAGGTAACAATATGTGTCCGTCTGTCTGTTAGCTTGTCAGTTAGGGCCGGATTATCCATAAGGCAGTGAAGGCCCGCGCAACGAGAAAGAAAAAAATTCAAATGTTTTATAGAGTGAAAATTTAAGTTGAAGGTTTTTTGTTTTTATGACACTGCCATATTTTATGTTATTATAGAATTTAACGCCGACTAATCAGACAATAGAAGTCTGATGATAGAAACGCCGCGGGTAAACGTAACTTTTCGAACAGACCGTTTAAATTCTTGGCGATAATGGCGGTTGAAAATGATATGTATGGGACAAGGTCAACTTTGAAGATGTTTTAGACGATGTTGTATCTAATAAAAAGGTTAGAAGGGTTAATATTTAAACATATTGTACATCACAAAACTATTTTCGTTTTATCCACCCGAAATTGTAATTAATCCAGTTTCTTTCATTTGTTTTATTGGTTAGGGTGATGACATACCTTCGTAATATAGTAAACAAATTGCATAATTAAAATAAATAAGAAAAAAAATATTTTAGAAAAGGGTACAAGAGTTCCTTACATAACGAAACGAAACTGAGCACTAAAGATGGATTTCGTAGTTACATTTTTACCGCTGGGGAATCGCATCGTGCTCACAGCTTGTCACAAAATATTTGTAGTGAGAATGTCGTGTCTACGTCGTTGTTGGGCACTAATCAACACGGCTCGACGTCTGTGTGGCGCTTTCTATCACAATGCCGCTATTACATTTGCTCAATAATTGCCGTCCCGCACCCCTCACCCCCTATCTGTCGAGCAATCCCGCAACAATCAATTTAGGTATTCATATCTAGAATTTGATAGATGGAGGAGAATAATATGAGAAAAAAAGTAAAGAATAACATGATTATCTTATGATGGGTGTACTATATGCACACCTCTACCTATCCCTTCGGGGAGTACATGCGTGACGTTATATTGTGCTATGATAATATTCCCTAGATTATTTGACCATGTGCTGTAGCAGGCAGTCTATATCTACGCGTCTGTGTGTAGAAAAAAGGTTATGCTGCATAGATTGTATGTACCTATGCCGAATTCCAAAACATGTCAAGTGCTAGAAAAGAATCACTTTAGCTACCTAAGTATAAAAAACTTGATCAAGATAAAATTAAAATCAAAATGTTAAAATATCCATTAACCTACATGGGCACTTCTGAAGACTTGAAACGTCTCTGACTTGAAACGTCAGAAGCTATCTTTGCGCGGTTCCAATTGGTCGTTTACTATGAAGAAGACCCGGCAAGAAACTCCACAGTTACTCTTTAAAAAATAATTGTCTTTTGACAATGTTTTCAAATTAAAGTGTTAATAGGTATGGGAGGACAATATAACACATACATTGCTTATTCAGCGTTTCCAAATTCGAAACTCTATTAAATTACGCAAAACTATAATATATTAGCTTACTCGTGAATTCGCTATGAATAGCGGTTCCCCATTAATTTAATCAAATATCAATTTGGCAATCAAGTCCTTGATTGAATATTTTAATTTAGTGAGGACCCTTTTGATCACATTAATGAGTAATGAGTATTAAACAATTAAAAGGTACCTGTCACCTGTTAGATTAGAGGATTTGCGGTCGCGCCGGACGGCAATTCATTACCGGATTGTGAAAGCTATCCGATTTTCGCGCAACACCGGTTTTAAGGGAATCAATAGGATTTAATGGTTTATTTAATGGGTAACGTTGTAAGAAGCCCAACTTTTTAAAGGGTTGTGTTTTTCGCCCTCTTCTAGTAATACATGGGACTCAAAAAATAACTGGTGAAATGTGGGTGTACCTACTCAAAATGAAACTGTTTATTCCACATATCTTATGAAACTAGGTGCACGGTTCCCATTGGTCGTTTCCTATGGAGACGAGCCGGCAAGAAACTCCACGGTAACACTTTTAAATATAATTGGCTATAACAATATTTTCAACTAGCTGCTGCCCGCGGCTTCGCCCGCGTGAGTGTCGGAAATTACCCCATACATCCCCATGGGTTTTAAGTATAAATATTGAGTTTCGAGTTAATCGGACAGCGCGTTAAAATTCTTCCATACAAACATTGACACCCCCCAACCTTTTAGGGGGTAATTTAGAAAAACAAAAAACTACAAACTTTATAATTTATTTAGATAACTATTCGTGCGAAGTTTCATGTTTATTACCTCAAGGAATAAGATTTTTCATACAAACTTTCATCCCTTATTTTACCCCCTTAGGGGTTGAATTTCGAAAAATCCTGATACACGTTATTCTTAATTTTTGGGTTTAAGTATAAATATTGAGTTTCGAGTTAATCGGACAGCGCGTTAAAATTCTTCCATACAAACTTTGACACCCCTAGGATAGGGTACTTTTCCGGGATAAAAAGTACCCAGTGTGGTGCCCAGGATATTAAAGAATAATTATACCAAGTTTCATCGTAATCGAACCGGTAGTTTTTGCGTGATGCCTGAACAAACAGACAGACAGACAAAAAATTTTTTAATCAAATTTTTGGGTTCGGTGTCGGTCTAGTAACACCCCCTGCCATTTTTTTTTTTGATATCTTCAATGTACAGAATTTTCACTTCTACAGATTTATTATAAGTATAGATGGGAAGACAGTGTAGGCCTTTCTACGACTACAGATACATCTCTGCCCAACAGGAATACAAGGCGTGATGTTATGTGCTATTCTTATATTAAGATCTAGTTTCGTTAAGTTTTTTCAATACAAATATTTTGTATAAAATGGCTAAATACACAAGTCAAGTCTGTATTTATGTTAACAACAAAAGTGTAGGTATAGACTAATTAATCGTTATGGGCCGATTTTTCAATCGTCAGATAACTTTTATCTCGGGAATATGTTTAACGTTTTGGCAGCTTTTGACATTTTGTATAGAAAATACATATGTCAAACCGCCATATTTATTCCTCAGATAAAACTTATCTGACGATTGAAAAATCGGCCCAAGTAAAACTAGTTAAGTACCAAACTAGCTATCTGTTTCTCATTAAGAATATAAAAAAAAAAAAAAATCCTTTACGTGGCATAGGTTCTGTTAATTTTGGGTTAATTAATCAATCCGTATAATAGACGATGGTCTTAATTACGCCCTAAAGTATTAATTAACTACTAGTAAGTTATTGAAATAAAATACTTATTCATGAAAACAACGTATTTAAGATGTTTTTAGATCCTGAAGGCTTATCTAAATGACGACAAGTCCAACAGATAAAATAAGACAAGTGTTAAATGAATAGATGATATGATAGCTTTGTGAAAGTGTTTACTAAAACGTTTGTAAATTAGCGGAGTGGATCGCGTAAAAGTAATTACTTCAGGCGATGTCTCACAACACAAATTATTTTAGCTAGTGTGACCAGCTATCTAATTGCGTAAAACGTTTTCGTAAACGATTCCGATGAATTTGTTTCATTTTGACAGTTCAACAACATTCATTGCGTATGTTTTTGTATTTACGTTGTTGAGCAGATTTTTTTTCCAACTTATGAAGCAATGGATTAGCAATTTGTTTCAAACCGATACAAATTGTGAAAGGTCGTGTATTACGCAATTAGGGTGCTGAGCATTCAAATTTTAAACAATTCTTACGAAAGCATTACTATTAAAGCATTATTATTGAGCTGTATTGTGTTCATTTTGTGTATTGTTGTATTCTGTTGGCAGTATTGTGGAATTTTATAAAATGTGTCTTATGTAATGTACTTATGGGTTTTGGCTGAATTAAATGAATTTTATTTATTTTTTATTTTATTACGAGAAGGTTTCTCAGAGATTCTGAATTGTAACATTTTAATATTTATTATTATTATCTCATCTCGGAGTGCCTGACATCTTATCTCCTCACCATCCTTGGTTCACTCGTAGAGAATGCCTAAGGCATTAAGTCCGCCTTTGTACCTTTTTGTGTGCGAGAAGTTTAAATAAATAAACTAAACAAGATTGACGTCACTTTTCAGTAAAAGTATCTCACCTTTAAAATGTTTTCATTTTACTTGTCCATCACCTACGTCATCTTAGGGCCAATTTCACTAATACAAACTGAACGCGATCAGCACTTAAACATAGTTTATGTCTGCTGTCAGTGTCATTATTTTCTTTGGAATATTGACAGTGACTGCTCTTGAACTCGGTTTAGATGTGCTGATCGCGTTCAGTTTCATTTTTGAAATCAGCCCTTAATCTTAGTTAGTGTCTAGTTAGCTGTCAGACTCTTTCATCTGTCTATAAGATTCAACAACACTTGTTTTTGCCTTAAACTTAGATCTTCAGCCTGCCAGTCGTTGTAAATATAATTCTATACCCAGAAAATTCTTTAACAGTAATTTTTTAGTTCTTAAAACAAGTTTGTCCCAAACTAAGATAAAATGTGGAGGTACAGTACCTCATACCTATCTTTGGCGGTGACCGCTACGGCGAGCTTTAATTAAAGGATTGGCCGTTTTTCCACACGGTTCGGAATCCGGGAGCCGGCACGGACACGATCCGGCGCAGAAAGCAAACAGCCAGTGTTGCCACTGACGAATTTCACGGAGATTAAATGTTACGAATTTAAAGACTGAAGTAAACATGAATGTGCCTAGAAATCCAATTTTCATGTTAGTGTTCTGAATTTCTGATGATTAGTCTGTGGATTTGACGCCATGTCAGATAACCGTTGCAATGCACCGACAGTTGACAAATTCCATTTTTTTTTTGGCAAACGGAGTATGAAATATCGGAATTGCTTAGTCGTTTTTTACCGCATTTAAGTGCTGGAGAAACTGTAACGAACTGGGACAATGTATACATTGTCCCAGTTCGTTACGTTCGTCATATATTTGAGAAATACTGTAACCTCGTGTTTTATGTTTTAAAAAGTTACTAATTTTACAAACAAAGTCAGATATCTCATCGCACGAAATAATAAAAAAATTAATGACGAACTCAAAAAATAAACCTCATGTTTTAACCTGTGAACCCAGAACCCGCCCACTGCGTACGGACTCGTAGGGGTATAATTATCCAGATCAAATGGAGTCCAGTCGGATTCGGTTAGTCTGAGGTGTGCCACTGAAACGTCAACTTTTTTCAGACCTTTTGCTTCGGACCGTCAAATGAATGAAGCCGATATTTCACGGAGATTTATTTTGGCTAAATGAATGATGTAGAGGTTTCTTTGGACGAAAATTTTATTTATTTTTATTTGAATTTAGTTTGGATAAATTTAATATAGGCTTTTAATTAGAAGATTAATTCATGATTTCAGATCACAGATCGTAAGCAAGTTGGCATTGTCAGTAGAGCTACTTAAATCAACATTAAACAACAGCTTGCACAAACAATAATGCCAAAAAAATAATAAAAACCAATAATATATCTAGCACTATTTCAATATCACAACGTGAAGCGAAGTGCATAACCGAACCCACTGAAACAAGTAATTAATGAACGAAACAAAAAGCAGAACCCTTTTGTGTGTTATCTTCCCAGCGAATATTCCTCGTTATTGTGCGCTCTTTAACAAACTGCATTCGAAATTAAAATTTTTCATTCTGCGCCCTCCCTTGAGTCCTCAGCCTCCTTACAGGAGCGAGATCACTTTTGATTATATTCCCTCCCACCGCAACGTAATTGGGATATTTTGTTGGAACAACAATGGCTTGCACATTCATTCGTTTTAGGTATTATAATTTTTTTCCCATTCTTCTCAACTCTCGTCTACGTAGACGTACCTTTCATTTGGGTAATATCTTTTATTATTCTCGGTAGCTATGACTCACACAATTATGTGGACTTTGTTATTGTGTTTTCGGTTATCTCTTGATTGCCTGACCTGCGAACTTGTGAGGTCAGAAAACAGCTGATACCAATTAGAAATAATGATAATTATGTGAATGTAGCTGTGGGATTTTTGTTTATCACCGTTTAATTATGAAGTAAGTACTGCTCTACGAAACAAAAAAAATAAAAATAATAACTAAACCTAGATGGGAAATGTAGGGTTAAAATGGCAACAAAACAAAGCGTATTTTTCGCTTCTTCACCTTTTCGCTTCTAAATGGTACTTTCAATCTTTTAGAGGAATTAGGCGTGTTGCGGCGGTGTTGGCAGGTGGTACAATGTGGCAGGCAGAGGTGCAGGGTGTCGGCTGAGCGGCAGTGCGTGACGTCATCAACTAATGCACTACACGTACAGATTGTCGCAGGTGAGGCCGCAAGATACCAACACAGTGACTGGAGTTGTGACTAGAAGTGACTGGTTTCTTATTATGTACTAATTTATCTGGGAAATTTCTTGAAGGTCTGTATAAGAAGATCATAAGTCCTGGGTCCTTAATTAAAATACCTATCTATCCTCGTAAGAGCTTACAAACTTCTTCTATCGCCTACAACTAAAACAGTGTACCTAAGAATATAAAATAACGAATAATCATTTCAAACAGGTTTCAAGAACTAAAAATATTTTTTTCGACATTCAAGCTCACAGAATTACGTATACCTACAGTTCATAGAGGTTTCGTAGCACGTCCACCCTTTAGTCCGTCAACGAAAATACAGGCTCGTCCGAAAGTGGTTGATCCGTCAAAACAAGTGCCAAATTATTCGGACGGACAAAAACACTTCGGGAGTAGGGACACTGCCAAATCGTGTTGTTCATAGTTTTTACCCCGAAGTACTCAGTGATACGGACTCGGAAACGCCCATAATTACAGCCTAAACTACGGACTTCGTGCTTAGGGAGTATAGGGAGTACAACCTCGGTAGGTAGCTCGAAAACGTAGAGCATCTACGAGAGCAATTGGTTATAGCTACACCTAAAGTGCTACAAGAATCTTTTGGCGCCTGTATGACATTGACAGGGGAGCGTTGTAGGTAAACATTTGTAAAATTAACACAGAAATTGTATTGACAAAAAAAGATGGTGGCATTAGTTCCCATTTTGGCCACGCACCAAAATAACCTTGTAGCGTTGTACGCCTTTCTTATTCGACTGTTGGGGTCGAGTTTGACCAAATCTACGGTCTGTTGCCCATAAGTTATTCATATTGGTACTTCGATACATTAAGTTGTTCAATTGAAAAAAGTGTCTCCCACAGTCAGATCTTTTTGCGATGCTATTTGCAGTTCCGAAGTCTCTAACTCTTGGTGCCGAGTTGCAAGACTGATTACTTCTCCGTGTTCGCAGCACGCACCTTACTAATTAACGGAGTCACGCTGACGACAATGAACAGGAGGGGGGGGGGGGGGATGATACGTGAGGAAACTTGGGTGTACCTATAGATGGGGAAATTATGCTATTTCACAGATAGACACTAATTACAAAAGTTATTTTATGTTCACACCTAGCTTGATCACTGTACCTAATGAAAGGTTCAAAATGTTATGTCTACATTGCTCTGAACATTGATGAAATGGACAACATAACTTGGTAGGTACCACGAATAACCAGAACTTATCCAAAGGTATTAGAAAACTCATAATTGCTTAAAAAATTCGTATACAACACCTACTGCAGCCAGGTAGGGACCGCAACCTGGTTAAACTGAAAGTTCAATCTAAGTAATTAAGAAAGCACTAAACTAATTTTCAATTAATATTTCCGCTATCTACAAAAATAGGTATAAAACAGACCACAAAAAGAATGTAATCAAATTGGAATAAAATATAAGCAAATGAATACCTTTTCTGTACATTTGTTTGTGAAGGCGTATTTAACCGTTTTGCCAGGACTGGACTTTTCAATGGATTCCCCGGCTACCATGGCTTCTATAAAATTATATGGAAACAATCAATTTGTACGCCAGACACGATGTCTCACAGTGTATTAAACTTTGTATGTATCGTTATCGTCGCAAAGTCAAATCTGAACATTGAATATTAAAAAAAAAAATTGCTACGAAGTCTGGGAACGATTGTAATGACAAAAATTATACTTAATTAAATTAAAAAAACAAAACTAATTTAATTGTATTTAGAGTTTTTGTCTGTTTGTTTGTTATTTGTCTGAATGTTTAATCCAGCATATAGTAGGTACCGGATAGATTTTGCTCACATATTGTATAGATATTCCGTATGATTCTGCAGGGTAATTGCGTAACACATTTACAATAGCAATGGCTTTCATTTTGAAAGTTCAATAACATTCATTGCGTTATTTACGTTGTTGAGCAGACAAATTTTTCGGACATAAGAAGCAATAGATATAGCAATATCCTTCAAAATCATTCAGATTGTGATTGAAAGTGTGAAATGCAATAAGGGTGCAGGTCAGTCTTTAGACTATAAATTATCACGCTATTTGTTATCGGGGATGAGCAATATATCACATTATGTTCGTATTCTTCTGTAGTTTACCGCAAATTGTTAGACAAGCCAAAAGGTTGCAATATTGCAGATAGTTACAGATTTTAAAGTTTTAATTGATTATCATCACGAACATCTTGATGGAGCTAAGCAGTCAATCATTACATATTTACGAACGGCGATTTTAGACATTTGTGAACAAAAGCAATTAGCTTAGCGGTTCGACGACTGCTTCCCAAACCTGTGGTTGTTAGTTTGATTCCCAACTTGATATTTATTGCGATTCTTTTTTTTTATTTTTGTTTTATAAGTACAGAAAAACACAAAGTTTAGGCCTCTCTCTTCAGTCCTCTATGGTTACAATAAAAATAAATAAGTTTATTTAAATATTGTTGTTTTAAAAAGAATGTTGTTGTTTTAGCGACAATAGAAATACACAATTTGTGAAAATTTCAACGGATTACCTATTACATTCATGAGATACAGCTCGCTGACAGACAGATGGACGAACGGACAGCGGGGGCATAATAGGGTTCCGTTTGGCAAACTTCGGGGACGGAACCCTAAAAAAAGTACATCTTTATAAAAAACGTATTTATCAAACCTATTTGCCAGGTACACAGGCAAACGTTGAGCACCCCTGTCGGCCCGAATGCGCACTCTGTAAAAATTACAAAATGAAAATTGCGGCCCGGCGCCGCTGAATACATTAATATCGAATATTGAATACATTATATAAAATATTGAATGAATACACCGCTAAAAAGTGAGCCGAATGGAAATCAGCAAAAATCCCGGGAGATTTTATTTGAAACGCGATGTTTGAGTTTCACATTAATGCTTATTAATAAATCCATTCTTTGCTTTTCATAAAATTGGCTGCCTGTAGCGAGTTTTGCTATCAGTCGGATACAGTTCATTGGTAATAATTTTTACATAGGTACCTACCTATATATGTGAGTATGTACTTTTTCGTTTCGTAGTTTAGAAGAACAACGCAGTCACACGATTTTGCCTTGAAGGTATCTTGGAAGGTACTTTATATTTACTTACTTATATAAGGTCCCATTAAAATAGATGGACAAACTTTTAGAAATCATTCAGACCACCAAAATAAGGACAATGGTAAAAAATAATAATAAGAAAAAAGCATTAGATACTTACAAGAAAAAAAACCGGCTTACGAAAATACACTAAAAATGTTGGTTACCCAATGCCATTTATTATTTTAGGTCAAAATAAAATCACTTTTTTTTTGTTTGGAAATCTTTGGTAAGACGTACTGAACGCTGTGTTAAAATTTGTCCATCTATTTTAATGGGACCTTGTATAAAATTATATTAATTATTCAACTCTCAAAAGGTATTCCTACCACCAACTTCCATAACTATTTATCTCCCTTAGTCAGTCCACTGTATTTGTGATTTGTATATTGGGACTTGGTGCCTTAGTAAATGAATAAATTAAACAGATAGTAGTTTCTAAAAGCTGAAACCTATAAATACCTATACCACCGACACCTGTTAAAACTAAATTCGCTTCATCAGAATTATAAACTACCCTTTTCAGTCTATACATAATTAATTATCATAATCTCTGCTAAATTACTAGCCTCAACTATCACATTCAAAGTCATATTTGACAGAATAATCACACGTTATCGCAGAAAGCATCTACTGATTTCATTGTATCTGCATCTGTGCACGATCAGTAATCAACTTTGTCGGCGAGTGTACCTACGTAGTACGAGTAGGTACAGTCGGCGATAGCGGCCAACAATGCGCGGAGCAATCAATTTGTGTATTCAATCATCTCTCTCTCTCTCTCTCTCTACTTGATTGAAATATGAAAATCTTAATTGAGAATGCCTTTATAGCAATATGGCGCTATTTGTTGGTTTATTTGAAATATTTTAAATAATACATTTAAGTTGTTTTATGTTTCAAATTTTTGATTAAATGGGCATTTTCGTTCATTGTGTAAAATATTATATTGCATCTAAGTATAAAACAGTTTATTATTCATCAAATTGTCTTTAGTTTCAAATGAAGTTACCTAAATAAAAGGTAGATAGATGACTTTTGGATTGTATTTCAACTTTGCAACAACAACGCAACTCCATTAAGATACTTTTCTGAATCGTAAATTATTTTCTATTACCGGAACGGTGGCTTCAAAAAATTGTTTGCTATAAAAAAAGATTTTATCTTACTTTTTAAAGAATCTTTAGGCAGTGTATTTTACGAGTAACCTTTAATGTATAGTATTCATAATATTATATTGTCATAATCTATCAAATGACCTGCCCACCATCTAGTTTGCAACACAAAATATAATTTATTCATCAAACTATGATCACAAATCTGACCATAAGACTTTGCGATAACTGGTCCCTATGCTACAAGTAGACTCCTAGACAGCTACTTTATAGACCATTAATAACTTCTCAAAATCAATTCACGCTGATTACGTTAATGCAGTAAACACATTGAACTAACTACAAAGCCCAGTAATCTCAATTAAGAACTCAATCAATCAGATTACGCTCAACAACTCATAAAAAGCGATGGCACTGGAATGAATTCAGAAAATGTGATTAAAAATAACACACCGCCCCTATAATAGCCCGATTACATACCCGCGGGTTCCGTACCACTATAGTGAGAAAGAGTGCAATCACATTAACGGGTGAACCCTAAAATTTTAATCTGCGCCACAATGCCGGCAATCGCTGATTGCAGCCTGCGCGCATATGCATAGTCTTTGGGGATCGCTTAGCGTACACTGCGGGTGCGAGATATGTGCTCACTGGTGCCTTTTTGTGTGGGGATATAATGGAGTTTCAATGTTGATAATTTGTGGAGTATTTGAGATTTCTTTTTTCTGTTTATTTTATTTTATTTTACAGACGGATATATTCTGGTTTGGGTCTATGGCAACGTATTAGATACAAATAGTTATTTCACACGTAGTGAAGATGTCGTTTAGGTATTTTTGGTGACATTGTTGTATTTTTCAACAACTACTTTCTACATATAGCTACTACCTACGTCTACTACGTCTTTATTTCAGCAATTAAAAATAATTCAGCGGCTTTACAAATAAAGCTCCTAAAGTTAGACATAAGTAAAAAATGTTTGTTATGTTAACTGTATCCCCCTGTCTGTCCCCAAGTGTACTCACGGGACCGGCAAGGGACGAATTGTTTTCATATTAATAGCATGTCGAGAGGTGTACCAACAATGGGCCAACCCTTGGCTAAGCATGTTGTTTATGACCATTTAATCACTCGACAACTTTTACGCAAGTGTCTCTGCTAGTGGTAGATTTACGTAATTCGAATTATTGGGTTATTGGGTGTGATTTCATTCTTTCAGTAAAAATGTTTTTGGGGGTTAAAGTTCGGTTACTAAAAAGTTTTAAATAAGTGTAAGATATGATGAGGAGCTCGTGGCTAAGTAATAACAGCCGCATGGGTCGATCCATCAGGTTAAGCTGCGCTTGCCGGGGTTGGTCCATGGATGGGTGGCCATCTTTACATACCGAGACTCCTCCGTGCTTCGGAAAGCACGTTAAGCCGTTGGTCCCGACTGTCATTCGTGGATCTTTGACAGTCGTTACGAGTCGTCAGAGGCCGAAAGTCTGACAACCAGTCATACCAAGGGGTAGGTATCGTATTACCCAGTTACTGGGTTGTGGAGGTCAGATAGGTAGTCGCTCCATGTAAAATACTGGTATTCAGCTGCATCCGGTTAGACTGGAAGCCGACCCCAACATGATTGGGAAAAGGCTAGGCAGAATGAAGTGTAAGATATAATAATGAAGTAGGATTTAACCATCAATATCTATGTAAAGAAAAGTCTCGTATTCTTTGTCGACTGTGCATTATTTCTTTATTTAACATTGAAAATACGATGTACAACCAATAAAGTTCCTACTAAAATTAATCAGCCCACAGTAATCAGCGACTCGTCAACTCAAAGTCCCACAAACAACTAGCAAACTGATTTACGAGTACGCGAGTACGTTGTACAGGTGCGGCTGACGAGGTAGTTTTGTTTCACCCCCTTCCACCCCCCTCTCACCCCCACTAGCTGCACTACAGAACAGTTTCGTCGCGTCTGAAAATTAATTCCTCTACATAATCAGGACTTCCGAGCGCCGCTCGCGCCGCCCGCGCTCGGCGTAGCTTCACTCCGCAAATATTATTGAAAATATTGATGCTGACTGTACCTACACTTGTGGCTGGGAAGTAATTTAGGTTGTATGCGATGTGGAAAAGCAATTTAGAGTTTGGCTTTTACTTTTTGATTTGATCAATGTTGTATGGCATAGCATGACTATTTTGGCAAACACAACATGTTGAGGCACCTGCAGGCTGACTATTTCGATTCAATTTTAATGTTTCGAAGAAGGCTTGTATAAACAATGGTCGGTCGTCCCATCCTTTTATACCACACAGGTGTTCATCACCAAAAAACTCATCGACACCTGATCAGAATATTGATTTCAAGTGCAGTGGGTAGGCACACAGTCATCACCAATTTTTGAAAGGAAAATCGATTTTCAAACAAAAGTCTACACAATATCTTATATTTTAGATGATCTAATTAGAGGGTTATACAAGTATTTCAACAATGCAGTGTTTTACATTTAGGTACAGTTTTAATACATACATAAATAATACACACTTAAAACATCCCAATCTTGATTACGCATTTTTTTTAGCCTTGTCCATTTTTGTTTTACAACCAGAATCGAACCACCAGCTTCCGTCCAGGTGTTACCCAAGAAGTTGTAGCGACTCATGTTTTACTAAAGACAAAAAGGCTGAACGTCATAATTAAAAAAATCTCGTGCCTGCAAAGAAAGGGGGTACTGGCGTGAAAGCAAGACGGATGGGGTGCCACAGAAGGGCTCGCAAAGACAATGCCGCGCTTTGGACGCGAAGCTTAATCATAAATATATCAACTGAGACACGGTTAGGCTTGAACACACCTCTATAGGGATTATTATTTGCATTTTTGTTATTATGGATGGCTTTCACGCCATCATCCGCAAGAAAGCGGCTTCTTTACTACAATGCTTGCGTAACAGTCGTAACAGTATCCTCAAAATGATTGCAGGCAGACCGGACTGCCCAATCCAAAGGCCAGAATATCAATAGGTTTGTAGTTGTATTATTTAAGTACTAACAACACTAACATAGCTTATAAGCACAATCTGTTACTAACCACTTAAACGTTATGGACTAATTTAGGTCTGATATAAAAATATTTTATTTATTTATTACTAGCTGCTGCCCGCGGCTTCACCCGCGTGAGTGTCGGAAATTACCCGATACATCCCCATGGGTTTTAAGTATAAATATTGAGTTTTGAGTTAATCGGACAGCGCGTTAAAATTCTTCCATACAACACTGACACCCCCCTTTAGGGGGTAATTTAGAAAAACAAAAACTACAATCTTTATAATTTATTTAGATAACTATTCGTGCGAAGTTTCATGTTTATTACCTCAAGGAATAAGATTTTTCCTACAAACTTTCATCCCTTATTTTACCCCCTTAGAGGTTGAATTTCGAAAAATCCTGATACACGTTATTCTTAATTTTTGGGTTTAAGTATAAATATTGAGTTTCAAGTTAATCGGACGGCGCGTTAAAATTCTTCCATACAAACTTTGAGACTCCCCAACCCGCCTTTAGGGGGTAATTTATAAAAACAACAAATAACAAACTTTTTCATTTATTTTGATAATTATTCGTGCGGAGTTTCATGTTTATTACCTCAAGGAATAAGATTTTTCATACAAACTTTCATCCCCTATTTGACCCCCTTAGGGGTTGAATTTCAAAAAATGCTTCCTTATTCCTTGCCTAAATTATAGAGGGAACATCTGTGCAAAATTTCAGCTTTCTAGGTCCAAGGGTCAGTCAGTCAGGACTTGTCTTTTTATTTATAGGTATAAATATAGATAGTAGAATAGGATACTTTTCCGGGATAAAAAGTACCCAGTGTGGTGCCCAGGATATTAACACGTTCGAGGACAGAACGAGATTATACGTCATCGTTCGAAATTTTGATATGGCACAACGTACAATGACGTCCAAATAATTTTTTTACTTCACGACAGAACGTACATTTCCGATGAACGTTCAAGACAAAATCCTATTGAATGTATCTTGTGTCACAACATTTAAAATACCCGAAGCTTTACTGTCACGTAGAGTAAGTTTTAAACTATTTCAAATAAGTGCCGTTGACAGTGGGCGGGAACGGTACTCACACACGCACAACGTGTAAATACGTCGCGCGCGCCTACCGCGCTCCTTCATTCAGTGCGGCTGCGTCACTGCGGGGTGCGCTCGCGTTCGCTTGAACTACTGATGATTTTTATGACTATAATTCTATAAATAAATATATGATACGGTCGCGAATCATATTTAGATCAACATACAACCTGAAACTGACCTGGAGCATTCACCAAAGTATTTTTTTTATGTATAAATTTATTTAATGCGAACGGGCGGTTCGCAATGCATCTGCACTGGCAAAATAAGCTACCATTTTTTTTCGCGTAAGCAAGCTATCGGTTACAAAAAAAACCAACCGACTTCCAAAAAAAACACTACAAAGTGAAAAATAACTTTAATTTCGAAAGTCGGTGTCTTTGGTTTTGAATTTTCGTTTTTTTGTCACCGACTTCCGAAATTAAGGTTATTTTTCACTTTGTAGTGTTTTTTTTTGGAAGTCCTTTGGTTTTTTTTGGAAAAAGTTTTTATTTTTCACTTTTTAGTTGTGGTACCTACCCCCTACAAGTTCAAATATCACGACCCGCTATGTAAAAAACAGTGACAGGAATATTACGTAGTTAGACGTTATTACACGTTGTGTCCGTTCACGTCTAGTTAAATTTACTTTTAATGACATAACGTATTTATACGATAACGTGATAAAACGGTTGTGTCATGATGTCTTTAAAACAATATATTTTCATGGGACGCTACGTACTCATACGTCGTATAATTTGTATGGACATTTACTGTGTCATTTTGGTACACAGTCTCAAGTGGTAGCGTCCTCGAACGTGTTAAAGAATAATTATACCAAGTTTCATCGTAATCGAACCGGTAGTTTTTGCGTGATGCCTGAACAAACAGACAGACAGACAGACAAAAAAAAATTAAATCAAATTTTTGGGTTCGGTGTCGGTCTAGTAACACCCCCTGCCATTTATTTTTTTGATATTTTCAATGTACAGAATTTTCACTTCTACAGATTTATTATAAGTATAGATATTTTTGACGAGTCCTGGAGTGGAGACCGCGTATTGGCAAGCGTAGTGTGGGACGCCCCCCAGCTAGATGAACCAAATCTGACTAGCCTTTTCTCAACTATGTTGTAGTCACCTTCCAGTCTAACCGGATGCAGCTGAATACCAGTATTTTACATGGAGCGACTGCCTATCTGACCTCCACAAACTGGGTAACACGATACCCCTAGGTAAGACTGGTTGTCAGACTTTCGGACTATTGACGACTTGTAACGACTGTCAAAGATCGACGAATGACAGCCGGGACCAACGGCTTACCGTGCTTTCCGAGGCACGGAGAAGTCTCGATATGTAAAGATGGTTACCCATCCACGGGCCAACCTCGGCAAGCGTAGCTTAACCTGATGGATCGACCCGTGCGGCTGTTATTACTTAGCCACGAGCTTCTCCCAGCTAGATAGACCGACGACCTTAAAAGAAGGTGGCTGGGGCAGACAAGATGCGGAAGACGGAGGACAGGGTGTTTTGGCACAGCCTAGGAGAGACATATGCCCAGCAGTGGGACCTATGTCTTGAGTTGAGTGTTGACATATATTTTTTAGGTACAATACAGCTATGTAGAGAATTGTGAAACAGGTTAGCGTTGCTGATTTATAAGTTTTATTTACTTACTTATTAAACTTTGTACATTGAGATATTATTACTATACATTATGATAAGAAGTAACTAAGTGCATTTAATAGAAAATGTTTCATTACATTCATCCAATAGAATAGGTATTTCAGCTTCATATATTTCGTATCTCTCGAGTCCAATCTTGAACCGACTTTATTTGCACTTCAATATCTAAATTGCACTGGCTTTCCTCCGTAATTTTAACTGTTGTAGCCCATGCTAAGAATAAAATGACTGTAACCGTTTACAGTCATTTTATTTTCACTAGTTTAGTGCTAAATTATCTTGCAAGTTACTGTTAGTATTAAGGTAACTTAGGTAACACAAATAATTGGTTTTCAGCGCCGACGCGACGTAGTCTTTTCAGATTGTTAGGGTTCTGTACACGAAGGGTGCCAAACCGAACCTTATTACTAAGCCTCCGCTGTCCGTTCGTCTGTCAGCGGGCTGTATCTCATAAAAAAAAAGTAAAAAAAATAATTTACTTCTGTTGTTTTTATGATTTGATAGACATACAAAATCTGAAAATTTCAACCGTCCATACAAGAAAATATGTGCTTTTTTCGGCGTTTTTTTGCTTAATATTATTCGGTGGTACCGATCCCTTCGTGAGCGAGTCCGACTCGCACTTGGCCGGTCAGTATGAAGCAGAAACTTTAAATTACAGCCGTAATTGAACAGTGTGTGTATCTAATATACAGTATCAACATAGTCACAAGCTGGTTAAGTTGTAACTCAATCATTTAAGTTTCAAAAGGTATTCCTACCACCAACTTCCATAACTATTTACCTCTTACTGTGAAATTCACAAATAATATTTATCCGCGTGCCTGTAACCAGCCCAAGGGTGACGAAGGAGGCATGTGAGTGTATGAAAGTTAAAAGGGGTGTTAAGACAAAACGGATGAGCTCGGACAAAGCCAGGAAGCGACTCTCCTCTCTTTTGATATCGTAAGCAATGGGATACCTAACATATTTTGATTAATGAATGTTTTTGTGACATACTCGTAGTACGTACCGTGTTCTGTGCTCGCACCCTTTCTGACTATTGTCTTTGAAGAACGATGTTTGTTTTAGATTTTTTGATGTTTTGTTAGATGTATGACAACAAGTCTACATATATATGGAAAGTTGCCCCGTCAAGATATATCAAAATTCTAGTATTACAGGGAGATATGTTTTAGATTTCTGGTCTAGAATATTTGCTAACACTTTGTAAAACATTGATATTTAGCCGAAGATAGTCAATTAAAACCTATTTGGGAGCTAATGCAGGTTGATTCCGCACTAGCTCCCAAATATCCGATTATATCGACCTATAAGCACCGGTTATATCACATAAGTAGATTATATATAGACAATAGGACTAGTTGAATAGATTGATTCGACTCGTGGAAAAGAAAAGCACAATTTCATAAGTAAGTTCAAAGTAGTTTTTAATACATAATGACAATTACAAGAGTAACACTGCAAACACACGACAGACTCCAACCATTACATATCAGACATCAGAGAAACAATCGATCCCACACACACACAGACATACAAACATAAAGCCACGCACACATGCACGGTCCACCGGTATTGCAGCCACCGCAGCCGTCATCTAATTACCTATCTAGTTAATCAAGGCAGGCTTGAAAGCGTATTAATTAGACCAGTGTGCACGTTGCGCGGACGACTGTATTGTCCCGCTGCTGCCTGCAAATAAGTAAACGCTGTTAGCGTTGCTGGTAGGGTTGGCAAGGTTTTGTTTAGATTTTTGATCTCTTTATGACTTTGTAACCGTAAGCCGTGCATGCTGCAGAAAGTAGGAGCAAGATGAGGAACATAATTTAGAAGAATCTTTTAAAACCGTGACGTGGTCACGATTGGGAATCGTTACCAATGGGGAATCGATGCAAAGCGGAGGATTTTGTGATCGGTAAGCGTTTCCATGCTGTAGAAAGTAGGAGCAGATTGAGAAACATAACTTAGAAAAACTTTTTATAACCATGATGTGGTCACTATTGGGATTCGTTCCCAATGGGGAATCGATGCAAAGAGGAGGACTTTGGAAGCAACATTGTGGATAAGTTTCTGTTGATCATTGACACAACATTGTGGATCATTGATCGACCAAAATACTGAGAATTATACTTGCCAGATTACGTCTGTATCTGAATCTGAAGTCCTGAGTTTGATAAATACGTTTACTCAAGAATTTAAAGACTGTTTGGTAAGTAGCTAGGTATCTGAATTGTTACCGTTCGATAATAAAAAATACATTTAATTTGTAACTTTCGGAAAACACTCTAGAATTAGAAGTTGATTATCTGCTGCCGAAGAAAACATAAATACGTTGACTGTATGAATTAAATTTCGTGGCATTTTAGTCATGCAATGTTGGGAACTATCCTAACTTTTGCCATTTTATTCTAGTTTGAGTGTTCTGATTTCAGCCTCTATGTGTACGCAATCATAGACCACTTAACTTTTAATTTAAATTTACCATCTTCCTTATACAGTCTCCACTCACCAGCCCTACGTCACTAGAGAAGGGAGTCGTTCCCACCGGTTTGCGCCTCGTTTAAAAATGCTATTTTAACGCGGAAAAAAAGATTAATTAACTAATTGAGCCGTTGGACCGCCCCGTGCTCTTTTTTAAGCTTTTTTCATACGACTAATTAAGATGATTGCTTGATATGACACTCGGTGAATGTTTTAAAGACCTTAAAATTCCTACTTGTTATACTGAAGGATAATTTTAACAGTTTGATAGTTGTTTCTGTAAGTAGAATGATTTGTTAAATGTCAAAGTTATTGTGCGATGATAAAAAATTAGCCTTGCAGTACTTTCCACTCTTTAGTAATATTGAATAGTCCTGAATTTATTGCTAAGATTGTGGGCTGATACAGGAATATCTACTTGGTTTAATGTTAACTTAAATCCTAACAAAATAGTACTAAAGGAGCTATTGGTATCTTGATCTGAAAGGTGAGAATAATATACTGGATGACTTTTTTTACAGTTTCGAAACAAAATGGGTATAATAGGTGAACGAAGTAGAAGCAAATGGATTATTTCGTTTTTTTTTTTTGAAAAAAAAAAAAAAATTCATACGCAACTTGCGATCGATCTTATCAATTTACATATTTTTTTCTAAATTTCTCCTTCTTTGATTTAATATAGTGTTTTTTGATGATAAATCAATTTTTTTCTAAGCTATAGAAAAAAGAAAAAAAAACTAGTTATGCCATAAGTTTCTACTCCGTTCACCTAATCTACTTATGTTTTTTCGAGACGGTAAAAAAAGTCATCCGGTATATTAAACTCAAAACCAAAGTCAGGCCAGGGATTTGTTGTAATTGATAAGTTTAACTTAACACATAGTTTAGCTTACAAAGATTTTCTAACACCAAAAACTTTTCACAACATGGTTTCATCCGTTTTCATTTCCGTTATAAACTTAGCTGTCACAAATCACACAACTCCTTTGTATATCAAAAAAGAACATAATTAAAAAAATAATTATAAACACATATCTTTCAGGCATTGTGAATTACTGAGTACGAAATACTCTCAACATGGTAAGGGAGACAATATGGCTCGAATGTTTAATTAGCGCATTGCAGGCTCTACGGGGATGAGAGGGGGTGAAATGAGGGGGTGAGGCGAGGATAGAGGGGGGTGAGGGCGCGGGAGGTGTTATTCATTAAAATGTTTGCGGAAACTCGTTTAGCGCCGTTGCGGCGGGCGGCCGCGCCATCCCCCGCCTTGTGTACAGGGCTGGCTAATATACAACGATTAGGAATTAAGTAGATTCTTATGTAGCCATCCTTGGTCGAGTTTATTTGTTTTCGTCCCGGAGAAAAGCATTTTCCTAAGGGAGACGAACCGTTGCATCATACATTACAAGTCAATAGACATATTAAGCACGTCTGGGTTCGTGGATCTTTGACAGTCGTTACGAGTCGTCAGAAGCCCGAAAGTCTGACAACCAGTCTTACCAAGGGGTATCGTATTACCCAGTTACTGGGTTGTGGAGGTCAGATAAGCAGTCGCTCCATGTAAAATACTGGTATTCAGCTGCATCATCCGGTTAGACTGGAAGCCGACCCCAACATGATTGGGAAAAGGCTAGGCAACATAATTGGGGCGTCAGACACTGATTTTCTGAAAACACTCACAAATTTCATTCAACAGTATGTTACATGAACGAGTTATCGCAGCAAAAGTCGTTCTCATTAATTCTATGGTATAACTGTCTGAACAAGATCCAGACATTCAATCTTCACTTGCGATGAGGCTATCGTTGTTGTAAGTCCGAAGTCTGACAACCAGACTTACTAAGGGATATCATGTTACCACGTAACTGACTTTTCAAGGACAGATAGGCAGCCAGTCCATGTAAAGTAAAATTGAGGCGAATCGATGCAGCTGTATAGCACGACGGTTGGACTGGAAGCCGACCCCAAACACAGGGAAAAGGCAGATGCTGATGACTCGTGGTGGATTTTGTAATGCATAAACTAAGTACATACTTAATTACATGTTAATGAGTTTGGGACAGCCCTGCCTGCAGCCGGTGCGACGGGCGGGAACGTTCATTTACTCCTCGTAATCGCTGCTTCCGCTATCTACAACCCACTTAGCAGACTTAATTTCGCTACACAAACAACTTAGAATATATTACGTATGTTGGGAAATAAAGAACATCTGTGCTGTTTTCATACATTAGTTTAGTAATAAAGTATACCTACAAATTATACTAGTTACTAATGAAGGAAATTCTTTAAGTTTATCCGTAAAATCTTTCACATGCATACTTAGCGGCATTCGACCTGGACCCACCAGAATCGTGAGTTACAATTCATGGAAAGTGTCCTCTGGAATATTCCCCCGTTAATTTTTGCTTAACACATTCGAATCTTAATAGTATCAGTTTCGAAAGAGGTAGGTAAGCAAAAAAACTATGTCAAAGACACCAACTTCTGAAACTAAGTACGGATTACCTATCACATACTCTATGATAATTGCCACATCAAGTTCTTATACCTAAATCACAATATATCAAAATACACTGATTCAAAGTAAAACGATATTATTTAAGATTTATAGTTCACGGTTTGCTTGATTGCCTGCTTTTTGATGGCTACCGGTGCCAAATATAGCTACAGGCGCCCTAGCTGCGTAGACCCGTAGACACGTTATCTAATTCCTAGCCACGTAGGCCCGTAGCCGCTTGGGCCCGTAGCCGCGTGGGCCCGTAGCCGCGTGGGCCCGAAGCCGCGTGGGCCCGTAGCCGCGTGGGCCCGTAGCCACGTAAGCCCGTAGCCGCGTGAGCCCGTAGTCACGTGGGCCCGTAGCCGCGTGTGCCCGTAGTCACGTAGGCTCGTAGCCAGTTGCAGAATGACAAACAGAAAAGATATAAAAGTACTATGATTTACATCGGGGAAACCAGGCGTGATGTTATGTTTATGTTCATATAAACTGTTTAACGACATAATTTTTTAAGTCTTTGTTTTTATATCTTCAGATTTGATGTTGTTTAATAAAGTGGGATACACAAATTGCAGCCCTGCTTGTAAGTAAAAAGAATGATATAATTAAACTTGTGATGGACGGTTTCCTTGAATTCGTTCTGGCTAGGTAATTAAAACCTATTTGTCCTAAGTGCCATCAATTCCATATCTCTATCTCGTTAGCTTTCTAGTTTAGCACCCGTCTTAGCAACCCCTAATCAGGCAATTAGAATTGTTGACGAAATAAACATAGCTTTAGTTTCGATTTTTTTTTTTACTTCATTTAATTCAAGTGATTCTCAAAATTAAATACAGGGTGGCAGGGACATCGACGCACAACCTGTTAGTTACCATGGATTCAGTATATGATTCTGAATACCACTGCGTTGAAATTTTACGTCGGTTATAAAAAAAAAAACTGCTATTTCATAGAAAAGTGCAATACCTGCGCGGTCAAAATGGATGGAACAGCAGTTTTTTTTTTTATAACCGACGTAAAATTTCAACGCATTGGTGTTCAAAATCATGTACTGAATCCATGGTAACAGCTTGTTCGTCGATGTCCGTGCCACCCTGTATAGTAACGAATGCTATAATGTCTTATATTCACGTAATCGTATTAGAAGACTTCCGTCTAGTGCCTAATCTCTTAAAAATATCGTAAATGCATTATGGCTTTTATATTAACCGTAAAAAAAAACCTAGTATTAACTTTTCCCATTTCTTTGTGTGGACTTTATAGCTAATAGATACCGATATTACTAGGTTACCAATTAGGTTTAATCCGCGAAATAAAAAAGAAAATAAAAAAGAGGTTTTATATATTTTTTTAAGATTTTTAATTAATATTCTTTATGGCACCTCTTTATATCATTTATTATCCGAATATCAACAAATATTTGGCCTAGGTCTTAAGGGGGAGTCGTGAAAATCGATTAGCTATATACATAGCTAATCAAGCACGTACACATTTGTATCTAGGTATACACCTAGATACAAATGTGTACTTGTGCCATAATATATAATTATATTATCATTCATATATTTTATCACCATTGTTACCTACATTTTATATTTTACCTCACCTGCATAGTTTTTTTTTTTACTTAATAAACTTTCTAGCCGCAATATTAATCAGGCAACTAATCAGTACTTTAAAAAGCCGTCGTTCACCGTATTAAATATTTCATTAACAGCTCCACACCAAAGTTGATAGCACTTATACACCATTTATATTTGCAGATATGCTATAACTTAATCTACACCTATTAAATACAACCCCCATTGCGCCCTCTCATTGGCTGGGATTTTCAACCCCTGTGCCAATCCACCAATCGCGTGCGAGCTTTCGGTACAGAGGGGGTGGAGTCAGGGTGGTTTTCATGACGAGATTTTCGCGAAATCAAACAGTACTGTTCGGATCATCTCGGATGAGACTTCTTTGAGTAACGCAGAGTTCAGTGTGCTTGTCGCTGACGAGAAGTTTTAGTAACTTTATATTAGTGTGAATTTCAATAATAGTAGACTAAAATACAATAAATTAAAAATTTAAGACATTAGAAGTAGGAGGCTAATTAATTTTCGTTATTATTGACCAATTAAAAAATTTAAGAAATTGCCGTGTTGAAAAAAATCCAGCGCTTACTTCGTAAGAAATATGGTGTTCAACACCTAAATAAATAATGTTCATAAACTATCTGTTATAATATCAATCAAAGAAAAATCATCAGCTCGACATATATAAGAATTAATATCATACAATTATTTTGTCAAAGAAAAACCGTCTCTTAAGGCAAAAGACGAGATTTCGAGCAGAGAGGTCAAGATGGCGGGTCCTTACCTATCTCCTTTACCTGGGGACCTACTCACGGAGTACATGTTCGGGCGTCGTCGGCAGCGGCGGAACCGCACGACCTTCACTCCGCAGCAGCTCAGCGAGCTGGAGTCGTTGTTCCAGAAGACACATTATCCTGACGTGTTCCTGAGAGAGGAGGTGGCCTTGAGGATCAGTCTGTCGGAGGCTAGAGTTCAAGTAGGTTTTATTTCGTTTTATTTTTGTTGGGTCGTTTATATTTCGTTTCGTAAGGACTGATAAAAAAACAGTTGTAAAGGAGTTTTCAATTTACCTGCTGTTCGGGGGCGCATGTTAAAGGCAGGCGGGCTGATTAATATGTAACATTAGGTAATAATAAACATTGATAAGTTAATTAGATCATTCCTGTTAGAGAAATCGATATAATAATAGTCCTCTAGACCGAATTTCGGCCATGGCGACCAATCTCAGCGGAGACCACCACTTTCGACGCGGGAGATAATTATAGTGCACAAGTGTGTACTCGACACGGGTGCACTCTCTCTTCCCTCACTCTCATAGTCCGATGACACGGCAATTCGACACGACCGGAGAGATATCAGGCGCAGGGCCAACAGCTTAACGTCCTTTCCGAGGCACAGGGGTATCACACCGCCAACATCCAAACGGCTACTAAAGCGTTATCTGAATCCTGAATTAGCGACACTATCACATTCAATTTAAGAGAGTTGCAAAAAAAATACAAAAAAGGAAATTCACAAACTTCTTGCAACCACATACACTTTAAACCACCTTACACCTTATCATAATTCGATAACTTTTCGGAATTACATTAGGGTGCCAGGTGCCTACGCACGGTTTTACAAAAAAGAAAACTAACATTCAACACAATCCATACTAATATTATAAATTCGAAAGTAACTCTGTCTGTCTGTCTGTCTGTCTGTCTGTATGTTACCTTTTCACGCCTAAACCACTGGACGGATTTCGATAAAATTTGGCAAGGAGATAGATGGCATCCCGGGGAAGAACATAGGCTACTTTTTGTCTCAAAAATAACCCTAAGGGGGCGGATATAGGGGATGAAATTTTGTATGGGAAACATATCATTTCTTAAGTTAGGGCTATGAAAATTTAAATTTATACTTTTGGTAACAAATAAAGAATTACGTATTTCACCGTTTTAAAAAAAAAATGCCTCAAGAGGGTAGAATGGGGGATGATTTTAAAATTCACATGTAATATTGACATTTTTCAGTGACTCTTTTCAAGATATTTAAGGGTTTTTAGTTTTCAAGATATTGAATATAGTCATAGTCCGTATCTTGAGGTTACATTTAGTGTTTATTTCAGTAAAATCGGTCCACCCGGTCAAAAGTTATTACGCATCGGAGGGATGGTGGTATTGATAGCCGGAGATTTTAGACAGACTCTTTTAAACTCTTTTAGGTAATAACTGGGGCATCACCGGCAGATGAAATAATTGCACGTCTAAAGACGTCGACATTATGGGGACATATAAAAAAAAATTGTTTGATTACAATTATGCGAGTACACCTGCACAATGACATAAAATCGGGGCAAATTGCGGCAGCACTTCTGAAAATTGGCGAAAACCGTATAGTAACAGTTGGTAACGGCATGATTACATTAATCCAAAAATTCTGTAATATTGTTCATATCAACAACGTGGATAGACGTTGTTTTTCAGATAATCTGAGCGATCTGCAAACTAATGGAGAATAGAGAATGGTTGTGTGAAAGGACAATTTTGGCACCGGCGAATAAAACTGTGGCAAAGATTAATGAAAACATTATGTCACATGGGGAAGGTGACGTTGTGGAGTATCTCTCGGTACACCTACTCGATGTCATAGTCACCGAACAAGTAACATCACCCTGTTGAATTTCTCAACTCTTTAGGGTTATCAGGAGTGCCTTCGCATAAGCTAAGGCTGAAAGTGGGTGTTCCAGTTCTATTAATGCGTAATCTTGATGCGCCAAGATAATGTAATGACACACGGTTACAAATTACTCACCTGAGGCGGAATATTGTAAAAGCAATAATCATGTCAGGAATAGTAAAAAAAAAAAAATGTTCAGATTCCCCGTATTCCAATAATTCCGACAGATTTGTGGCGGCATCTACACCGCCACATACGAACTACGCATCAAAGACCTAACGTCACAAGTCCTACATCGCGGTATATGAGTTTACCGAGCGATTAACATATATAAGACTATCCGACATCAATTCTTGGGCAATTGCCCGCCAGACACAACACCCGTCTGGTCGGAGGATCCTCCATTTTCTATAGAGGATGAGTGAACTTTACACCCTGTTCCTCATACCCCTAAATTGGTGACCCCGAATATGTACGTCAACGCAGCCTTCGTGCAACTACTTCAGCGTGACGTCATCAACATCATTCCCGCAAGCTTTCGTGCGGCGAGTCACACAGCCAGCCAGCACCCACGGCTTCAACGGGTATCCTGACCACCAGCATGCAGCGAACGCGCATTCTTGGTGACCACCCTCAGCCTCATCAGCAACCCGGCGCTGTACCACATCCGACGCATTGGATCACAACGCAGCGCCACCCCGACTCACTGGGGAATCACCGCAGACAGTTCCGACCCACTGTGAACTATGCGGTACCCGGTTCGAACTCACTGGAACCTCAACTGGCACTGGCAAGCAACGCAAGATACAAGACTCAGCCAACTATCGACCTCCGGTCTCCGGAGGGGAGCCGCCGTGGTATAAGAGTTTACCGAGCGATTAACGTATATAAGACTATCCGACATCAATCCTTGGGCAATTGCCCGCCAGACACAACACCCGTCTGGTCGGAGGATCCTCCCTTTTCCAAAGAGTATGAGTGAACTTTACACCCTGTTCCTCATACCCCTAAAGATTTACCTTTCCAATTTAAAAAGAGTGCAGCCATTGTATGTGGCGTGCTCACGAGTATCCAGCCCCCAAAATCTACATGTTTTAGCAAAAAATGGGAAAACCAAAAATGTTGTTTACAGAAATGTTTTAACATAAGATATTCCAGTTTTATTCATATGACTTTACAGATTGGGATAGACGTTGTTCACCTTCCACAGGCAAATGTGTCATATTAAGACTTTCACAGTTTCATACTTCCGTCCATACTATCCACACTAATATTATGCGTACGAAAGTTACTGGCTGTCTCATGTCTGTAACCTTTCTGTAACGCCTAGATATACCATGACATGGGTTATGGGATCTGGGATATATTTTGATCCCGGTAGTACATTCCCGTGGGATAATTTCCGTCCTCCAGGCGGGCGAAGCCGCGGGCAAAAGCTAGTTCTTCATAAATGTGACAAATTAAATGTAAAGCTGCTACATTTTTTTTTTAATATCCAGCTTATGAGCTTAGTTTTGGTTATCATCACTCTTGGCCTTATCCAGTCAGACACCTTAATTGTAATTAAACAATCACAAAAAGCAGTGGTGGCCTTACGAGTTGTAACCCAGGCAGGCGCTTTACTTTGTGTATATCATTTCATCATCACTGCTCTCAAAACGGTGAAGGAAAATATCTTGAGGAAACCGGCATGTCCTAGAGCCAAGAAGTCGAAGAGATGTGAAATCTGCCAACCCGCACTGGGCCCGCGTGGTATATTATAGCCCAGTCTAGTAGAGAGGAGGCTGTGTCCTAGCAGTGGAGACATTAGGGGCTGATTATACTGAACACAAACATTAATTCATTTCAATATTTTTCTCCAAGTATAAACGCAGTGACCGATTACAGACCTTGCATTAGGGGATGAAAAAGTTTTTAAATCAAAATTGATAAAAGTACGAACCGGCTGGGGTTCGCCTTTTATTGTTCAAACTTCAATAAAGAAAACATTGAACGCGTTTAAGTGCATCGTGTTTTTTTTTTTCTCGTTTATCTAATCATTTTACACAATAGAAATAGAAATAGGCCTACCTATTTATATTTTGTAAAATGATTAGATTATTAGATAGATACTTACACTTCTTCTTACTACTTTAGAGGTAAGTAGGTAAAATGTTTATTATTTATTCGGAAATGATTACGAAGAAAACTTCCAAAACTTTATGTAATGTCGGAAATGCTTTGACAGAGTTTGTTTTAGTGTTTTTTCTCTTAAATGTAGTCAGGTAAGGACAACACCGGACACCAGTCCGACCCGGGTCGGGGGTATGTACCACCACTAAGAAATAGATTTCTTTTTTCCTGAATAATGCTCAGTTAATTGCGTTGCGTTGCGGCGCGACATGGTCGCAGTAATTTTGCTATAATTTTTCGCAAATCACATTTATTTTCAACAAATTACACAATAAGGAAAACAATAATGGGACTATATTTAGAAGCATATTGTGGATCTCCAACAGCAAAAACTTACGTCAAAACTTTGATGACACTGTATTTTATACAATCGTCATCATCTACACTCTGACTTCACCCACTGCTGGGCCTCTTTTCATATGCCAATCCCCACGCTCCTGTGCCAGACTCATCCAGGTTCTACCCGCGATGGTAATAATGTCGTCTGCCAATCATTTTGTACAATTCTTAATTCTAAATATGTTGTTGTTGTTTTAGCTTAATTAATTATTTACATAATAAACTAATGGGTTAAATATGGCTATCCTTATTAGAACTGAAATAAGCTTAATTTTTGTTTCAATTCAGTCGATGTATATATAATTATGTGAATATTTTTACGATCAATATCTACCATTGATATCAAGTTAGGAAATCGAATTATGTGCATCTACATTTCAGCACCCTAATTGCGTAAACAATATAATTATAATTTTGGATTGGAAGGATATTGTTAACCTATTGCTTCAAGCAATCTTTGCTTTATTATCTAGCATTAGACATTGTAATGTTTTGCATGTCAAATATTTGACTTTGTATTAGGAACTTATTACTGACTATACCTAAGACCAACACAGTACCAATTCTTATTGCAAATAAATGATTATTATGATTATTAACATTATGTGCGTAAAAGTCTGCTGAGCAACGTAAATAGCATAATGAATGTTGTTAAACTGTCAAAATGAAACTGACTGTGAAGTGCTGGTCTATCAAATAGATTTTGAAGTTTTTGGGTTGAGGAAAGTTGGTGTCTTTACTATTGGAAAATGGAGAAACTTTTACTCGTGAAGGAATTATTTGTGTAACATTTTAAACCTCACCTCGTAGACAGTTGCATAGGTGTATTTATGTACCTGTCTATTTGTTTATCTGCTAAACTATGGTCGAAGAAAAGATAATGTCTAAATCTACCTAACATAATTTTATTATACTTACTTGCAGGAAAAACGACAGTAATATTTTAGACTTAGGGCGCATTCGACCAAACACGAATAAATTTTATCCGCGGAATAAGGTTTTGCTCTGACAGTTTTCTTATGGAGAAACTGTCAAAAATTCAAAATTTACATAAGTAATTTACGGGGGGGAAAAAAGTTGGAAGATTCTATTTAAGAGGGTGCATCCTAAAAGTTGGCAACGTCGTAAATAGCTGTCAAATATTTACCTGTTTCGATTAATTTGGAAATAATACTGTATGGAAATAAGAAATGTGGCTAACCAATTGACTAGAATATTAATAATGAATTGCAATTATAACATTGAATTTGATGTTGTACCCGTTTTAGGTGAAAAAAACGCATTTGGAAAGTTACCAAATACTTTTTTTACATCTAAAACTAACTATTCGGTGTTACGATATTAATTATTGCATTTCATAATGAATATTCTAGTTCGCTAGTTAGCCACATTTTTTATTTCCATACAGAAATATTATCAAATTAATCAAAACAGCGAAATATTTGACATCTATTTGCGACGTTGCCAACTTTCAGAATAAACCCTCTTAAGAGGGTGCATCCTAAAAGTTGGCAACGTCGTAAATAGCTGTCAAATATTTACCTGTTTCGATTAATTTGGAAATAATACTGTATGGAAATAAGAAATGTGGCTAACCAATGGACTAGAATATTAATAATGAATTGCAATTATAACATTGAATTTGATGTTGTACCCGTTTTAGGTGAAAAAAAAGCATTTGGAAAGTTACCAAATACTTTTTTTACATCTAAAACTAACTATTTGGTGTTACGATATTAATTATTGCATTTCATAATCAATATTCTAGTTCGCTAGTTAGCCACATTTTTTATTTCCATACAGAAATATTATCAAATTAATCAAAACAGCGAAATATTTGACATCTATTTGCGACGTTGCCAACTTTCAGAATAAACCCTCTTAACAGATAATAATAATTTTACGTGTTTGAAATTAGGTGCATCCACAAAAATGAATATAGCTTGGTGCTTCTTGGGTTTTGGTATATTACGGAACAGCTGATGGACATGAGCTTTTCTTATTCATTCAATATACTTAGTTCGTAAAGATACGAGAGGAGAAGAATAAAGAGAAAGATCTGATAGGACAATCTCCATGTAGTTTTCATAGAAATTGTTCTACTTGAATCTCGTCACTCTGTCGCTACGCGCCTGTCCGCGGGAGCCTTATTGTGGTGCAAACGCGGAACAGTACCTAATAATTCGTAGCAGTACTTATATACTTTGAAGTTTCATAATTATTCTTCATATTTTCCTATCAATGGTACTTTATAAATTAGTTGAAAGTCAACGTCAGGCTCTATGTAGTCGCCCTGGGCGTCGGGAATCCCAGGCCTATTCCCGGCCACCGCAGACGCGGGCTTGTGGACGGGGAGCAATCGGTAGCTCGCCCCCGATAAGGACCAGGCCCGGGTCGACGGCGCGTTGTGTTCCACGCGCGCCTCAAAGAGATGTCACCACCAATGGCGGAGCCCGCTAGGGCCGATGCCTGTCAGAGTCACGGGAAGGTCCGCAAGGGTTAGCGTGGCCGCTGGCAAAAGACAGGCAACTGAAGGAACACGGGTGGGTTTTAGTCAGTAGGGGTCTGACACGCCCACCCGCTCCGCCCAGAGCGGGAGAAGTTAGTTGATAATTTCCCACCCAAAACAAAAAGACACTATGTAGTGTCTGGCGTTTCTGCTGAACTGGAACTATTTAATTTTTTGAAATTAAGTTTTCCTTCTGACGGTTCTATGTTCATATTGTATATCTACCCGTACATTATGGCAAAAAGGAGAGCATTTTGTTTCTTACTGTCATACGCATCTACACCAAAAGTTTAACCAGCCCCAATTTTCAGGTGTGGTTCCAAAACCGTCGTGCGAAGTGGCGCAAGCAGGCGCGGCTGCAACTCCTGCAGGATGCTTGGCGGATGAGGTGCCTCGGACTGGGCTCGCCGCCGCTGCCGATGTCAGGTGAGATTCGAAGTCAACATCATTCTATTGCCTTTATGCCAATTTATTTAGGGTCGGCGCAACATGTATTTTTCTTTCATACTTCTCTATTTAGTCGTCATCTCGGTAGTCACCCTCTTTCTAGCCATATCATCTGTCACCCATTCCATCCATCGGTTCTTTGGTCTTCCCCTACACTTTAAATATCCATCCACATTCATACTCAAAACTTATATAATTTTTTTTTGCTCACGACATTTTCTTCATTTCCTCAACCGATTTCCACATAAATTTTCAGTCATCTGTGCCATTTCAAACTTCCTCATATATACTCATTTCTTATTCTATCCATTCGCGTAACACCACACATCCGTTTTAGCACTTTCATCTCAGCTAAATACAACTGCCTTTCATTCATTCCTTTTGTGGATATTCTGATCCCTACAAGACAGCAGGTCTCACTGTCAGGTTGAGGTGCCTCGGGCTTGGCTGCCCGCCGCTGCCAATGACAGGTAAGAAGAGACATAATGTTATAGAACAGTCAATGGACGCAGCTTAGTAAAAGCGGCTTATATTTTATTTGTTTAAAAGTTTAATGAGCTTTCCTAAAACGGATTAGGAACATACAACTATGATCACAAATGCCAAGATTGCAATTGTAAGAAATGCAATACGGAGAACCTACTTAAGTACCAGAATTATTTCGGGCAAGGTGATTAATATTTAATTAGATGAGGAATGTAAGTTCAGTTCACCGGAAAAGAAGATTGTTGAGCATCTACTTGTATCCAATAGTTTTTTTTAGCCTACACTGTGTCACTGCTTAGCAAATGCCTCCCCCAAAGGCTACCTCATCACCTCTTTCTGGGCCGGCCTCGGTGGCGCCGTCCATCTTCCGTAACCCACCGTGTGGAGACTGTTGCCCAGCGGTTACTATATGCATGCGGCTGACATGACCTGCCCAATCTCAATTTATCTTGGCACCCTTTAAGCCTACGTCTAGGACCTTCTTTTTTAAGCGTAGCGTGATGTTTCGTAATCTGTCAGTTCGTTTTACGCCCAGAATGCTGTGCTCTATTGCTCTTTACCAAACGCCAAGGCGGATCATTTGCGACTCAGTGAGCGACTAGCTTGTCAGGATTATTCAGGACAATCGCAATTTTAAACACGATCGAGGACAGAGCTACAGAAGTTTTCGTTTTAACCCAACTGTACAACAGCAAAGACAGGCTTACGTTTTTCACGTGTATCTATGTAGTTATCTTTGTATGTGGGATTCTTTATATTTAATACATGAGACTATCGACTCGTCTAGGTCGCGCGATGGTTTATAGGTTTTATTTTTATAAAATCATTTATGGCGGATTTTAGACGTCAATAGATAATGTTGACAAAAATAATTAGTTAATCTAAGTAGTATGAAAATAAAGGACTTGAGGAGACAAATGTAGAAATATAATACACAGAAAGGTTAGAAGAAAAAAAACCCCCGCTGCAAATAAAAACTTTGATGCAATTGGTCGCATCAAATCTGAAATTGAAGTACAATAACTTAGCAGCTATTATTAGTCAGATGTAGTGTTGGCAGCGCAACAGCGTAGGCATACTAAATCCCTTATAAATTCGTTTCTTAGCACTTATTTGTGTGTCACCAACTCACCACTGCGGTTTGCAAGATTCTGTTTGAATTTCATTTTATTTATTTATCTGAATTTAATTTTCAGGTCACGGAAAACCAGATTCTTCACCAGAAGCGCCAGAGTCACCCAACGACAAGGATTCCCCGGAACCTCCAGGTGTCATGGAGAATCGCGAACTAAAGTCTCCTCGCCAAGACCCTTACCTCCACAACACAAACATGGAACCAATACCGACTGGCAATCCGAATGTTCACGAACTACCTCCAATGGGGTACAATGATGATGGGCGGATGATGCAACAGCCTTTCTCTTTCCCCCCATTAATGATGAGCCAGCAAATGGAGTCAGAAATAGTGCCAACAGACTTGAGAGTGATGTCGAAACCTAACCCTTGTCCCTGCGGTACTTCTGTTCAAGATATGGACGAGCCACAGAACCTTGCGTATCGTCCACAGAGACGCGACAAAGAGACTAGTGACAGTGATACTGACACAGAGATAGATCTGACGTCACATTCAAAAGATGATGACATCAGAGAATCAGAGAGACTGGCCAGCAGGATCGCAACCAGCATCTTCAGAAGTGACACAGTGCTTCATGATATGATGCCGAATGATCTCAGTTTAGGAACAAAGAATGGTAATGATAGAGTTAGAAATAATGTCTCAATCTAATTGGACAGACTGTCTTCAGAAAAGAAACATTATATCACATTATTATTTTAAGGGCCGATTTTTGAATAATCCGAAAACTTTTATCTGAAGAATTGTTATGGTGATTTGACATTTTTTCTATACAAAAGCTGTCATATGGCAGTTTGACAGCTTTCGTATAGAAAATATTAAATAATATTTTGAGTCATCAGATAAAAGTTTGCTGAAGATTAATCGTTTCTATATAAAATAGAAGAATGTAGATTATGTACTTATCTATGAAATATTTAATTTTGTAAAAGTAGTCGTTTGGGTTTTACTTAGAAAGTTTGGCTTTTCAAGCATTTTTTTACCGTTTTAAATGTTATTGATGATTTTAGTTCTAGAACCCAGAAAGGTGATAAGTTTCATAATGTGATTATGTTCTAGTCAATGTTACTGTAACTAATAATAAGATATGTTTTTGTAGAGAATATATAAACTAGAATTCGTGTAGGTAATGAAATAACGACACCTACATAAATTGTATGAACTACCTACTTCTTGCAGTTTTCTGTAAAAACCAATTCAAAAGTATTAGATAGTTATAGTCAAGATCTGTACATTAGATCTAAATATTTGTTACCGTAGTGTACCTATACGATTAGTTTTTACAATCTTCATCCTGCTTATAATGCAAAAAAATCATTTATTTACTGAAAGACCAAAACCTTGAAAACACTGAAATGGAAGTACCCAACTAGGAAACGTAATATAAAACAGATGATGTCGGGACTGAAATTTAATTTCCCAACAGTAAACAGAAAAATACATACAGCGTGCCGCTGTAAGGCTCTTGTAGACTGGCGCGACGCGTCTCTGGCGGAACAGTTTCTTTGAAAACAGTGGAACAATTACCGGTGTCGCGTCGCGCCAGTCTGCACAACCATTTAATGGCGACATTAATTTAACACACGTATAAGAATTCGCGTTTTCGTTTTATGAAAATATATTGTAATTCAATGAAATTATATTACTTATATTTAACCTGTACGTACTAAGGGCCGATTTTTCAACCGTCGGATAACTTTTATCTCGGGCATATATTAGACGTTTTGACAGCTTTTGTATAGAAAATATGTCAAACCGCCATATTTATTCCTCAGATAAAAGTTATCTGACGACTGAAAAATCGGCCCTTAAAGAACTGTAGCGCAGAAATCATTTTGCCGGAGTCACGGATCATAACATCGCATCATTGAAATTAAAATGAATACCGTAAGGAGTAGGCTAATTGAAGGAATGAGAGCCATATGTCGGCGAGCATTTTATAATTTTGATTTTGTTATTGACGTATTAAGCCTCGTACAGAATGGCGGGACGCGACTCTAACAATAATATATAATTTCTAACAAAACTTCACGGTCGAACAATTACCGGTGTCGCGTCGCGCCAGTCTGTACGAAGCTTTAATTTACATTATTATAATTTTTATGATTACTGGAACCCTACCAGTGTGATAATGTCGCCAGTGTAACGGCACGTTGTTTACCTAAAGCATAGCACCTAAAGGCGAATTGAGAACCGCGTCCTATTTGAGAGAGTCTGTTAAAAATAAAGAAGGCTACAAATTATCACAATTAGTTATAGGTATCATGTTCATATGTTACGCTGATTCTACTTCTTTTTTTGTGAAAAAGTTAAAACCAATTTATGTTTCCTTTAAATAATAAGACAAATCTGTATACAGTAGCAATTTTATTATATAATAATTGTCATAGATCAGTATTACTATATAATAATAAATCAAAATTATATATAATAATTTTAGTTATCACAATAAATTCGGTATATTTCAGAATTTTTCGCGTACATTTATTACTTATAACACGGCTAGAAGCCGAAACATTTACATCAAGTTAGAACCCTGACTTTATTGGGTCCTGAAAAAGGTTAAGTTAGATAAAAGATAATAATAGAACGTTTCGATTACAAATCAGGTGCCACATGGCCGATGGAGTACGTATCATGTATTTTTACCACCAATATTAATAATCATAAGGATAGATACCTTATTTTGTACCTATGACCAGTTAAGAAGTTACGATAATAAAAAGATAAACTTCAATAAATCATTCATGTCTGTGAAAATGTACAAAATATTATGCAAACAGCCTATTATTATGAACTCCTTATTACATCTAATTAGTTACTTGCATTGCTATTTTTAATATTTAGTTACAGTTTTATTAAGAAAATTACGAACAGTTTTAGGAATTAGAGCTGTTATGTTTTATTTACAAATGTAATCCAGGTCCTTAAGTAAGCAGATTCTTAATATAATAGCTTAATAAAAAAAAAGTGTAAACATAAAAAAATCGTAGCACCAATTGTTTAATCACATCAGATAAAACGGTAAAATAGTAAATTATCAATTATTTGCATGGCGATTATTAAATATTTAATGCACGTTGGGCAAACACGTGAATTTTTAATGACTGCAATTTATTATAAGTAGAAATTAGTTTTACGTACCTATGAAAAAATGATAACTAATTTTCTTTCTTGTTCTGTAAAATGCCCACAATACCCTTCATGCACATTTTATAAGTACATTTTTATAATAATTTATAGTTCCATTATAATAGTGATAAATTATAATATAAATAAGCTATTCGGAGCCCTCGTTAATTTATGACTGGCAGTTTAAAGTCTCCTTGTGAATATTAGTCAGAAAAATTCTTGTTCGCTCTGAGTTAGTAGTGGATTCCATTTTTCTTGAAATATCCACAAATAACACTGAAAAATGAATTCGAGGGCCCCCATGACCGAGATCGTTACTTGGCACCTTACCATCGACGCACATTCAATACGAGTATTGCAACGTTGAACTTGAATTGACGTATAGGTGTGTAAATGTTGATGGTAAGAACGTGTCATGTCAGTTTTTATTGCTTTAGAAGCACTTGGAGTCGTGTTGCGAGCACCAGGCAGGCGATATGGCGTCTGCGCTGAGTCCTCGCTTGATGAGGCGGCCACGCTGGCGCTGCATGCGTGGCTCCGCCGTGTACACGCTGGCCGTGGGGTCAGACCACAGGCGCTCGGCCACTGCGGCAGCGCGCGGCCATATGCGCGTGTCTGGAAGGAGATACATACACATTAGAGTAGATGTTCAGTATTACCCTCTGTCATGCCTGCATTACCCGAAGGATGAGACAGAAATATATGTACATGTATACCTTACGCCATTTATGTCTAAAACCCATGTAACAACGGGGGCGAGCCTATTGTCATTAACCAGCTATCTAATTGCGTAAAACGTTTTCGTAAACGATTCCGATGAATTTGTTTCATTTTGACAGTTCAACAACATTCATTGCGTTTGTTTTTGTATTTACGTTGTTGAGCAGATTTTTTTTCCAACTTATGAAGCAATGGATTAGCAATTTGTTTCAAACCGATACAAATTGTGATAGATCGTGTATTACGCAATTAGGGTGCAGGCACAAACCAAAGGGCTGCTAATGAGTAAGTTCGTCAACACACATAAAAAAAAAAACTGTATTGATGTCCACATACCTAGACCCTGTTCATCAATATATTCTGTCCACATGGCGACCTCGCCTCCCAAGAAGTTGTCATCTCTTGGCAGCGTGTGTGCATACATCTTCCTCCAGTTGTTGTACTTAGTGTTACCCCAGAACCCACGGTCCAGGTACCACACGTCTTTGGGGACGGAGACAGTTTTGTAGCCCAGTTTTATGAGTTGGTATAGCAGTGGGCTGCTCACAGGCTCCCATACTTCAATGACGTATCTGGAAAAGGAAAAAAGTGTGTAAAGAGCTAACAGGATAGTTTATGACCTATTTTTCTTTCTTTCTTTTCGTATGTGTAGGTTATCGTATCGTGCTTTCTCATATGCTGCTGTGCTGTATACCACAATAACAATAAGGATTTTTTTTTCTACGCAGTTGTTGTTGCTATGTGCCTTTCCTTAATTAAATTTTGAAGTTATGAAATCTATAATTCGCGTCTCTTAACGCACCCATGATAGTAGAGAAATAAAAAATATTTGGGGGAAAAATATGTCTAGTACCTTTCTTTGTTAAGGTGTTGTGAGATCCATTCCGCCTGGGTGAGTTCAGAGGACCACAGCATGACAGGTTGGTGGGGCGTACCGGCAGCCTCGACGGCTTCGTCCCAGGCCTTTAGTGCCTTCTCATGGAACTCCGCCCACAGCTCGAGGAAACCTTTCATCGTGCTGCTGTCGTAGTTCTGCAGTTTCATGTATTCTGTGATCTCCTCCGTTTTGTTCCAGCATTCGACGAATACCTGCAATGATTCAGTACGACCCGAACATAATAATAAATAGTCGTCACCGGTAATTATAGTAGAATCTATGTGTCCCCAAATCGTAAGTGTCGAAGTCGGGATACAATATTGAGTCACCAAAAATGTTACCTCAGTTTAGCAAAGGGTCAACAAATGACATGTGACAAAAACTTTACCTACTAAAGTGTGTGTACTACGTAAGTGTGACGTAAGATCGTACACGATATTGTGGTAGCGCATAGAATTTTAGAACTGTTTCAGCTTCTTTGTCACTCATTTATGTGACAGTCTCCATGAAGAAATTTTAATGTGTCATATAATTATTTAACGCCCGGGTACTGTACAGTCCTTCAAGGATCTTTTGGCACTCGAATGACGTTGATTGGGGGGCGCTGTTGGTAATCATTTATATAATATGTAATATTGTTTTGTGAAATGTATTGAAAAACAAGATGGCAGCGTTCGTTCCGATTTTGGCCACGCGCCATATTATCCTTTTACCGCTATAGCTTGCTCACAGTAAGACCGCATATGCCTCACCTCGTCTCCTCCCATGTGCAGCAGCGCGGGTGCGGGCAGGGCGTCGACGATGTCGCGGTAGAGGTCGGCCAGCACGCGGTACAGCGCGGGGTTGGCGGGGTTCAGCTGTCCGCACGGCGGCTGCACGCACAGGTTGCGCCACGGCCACTGGTTCACGCACACTGCAAGGTTGCCGAGACCATACTCCTGGAAAGTGTAATGAGTTTTTGAAAAAATGGGTGGCTAACAATGCCAAAAGATGTATTTATACTAACTGCTCAAAAAACCGCTTGATAATTTTATAATGAAATAGCTACGAGTATTATCTGTGGTTTCGATTTCGTCTTGGAAAAGCTTCTTCATGCAGCTGGATAAAAAGTACTGATTCTATATTTTAATCCAAGCCATAGTCTACCTGTGGGCCATAAAATCTAATTCGTCTAGGAAATAAACACGAAAATTTACCAGGTAAGATAGCAGGAAATTACATAAAGTTTGCTTAAATGTGCTTGACAAGATACGTTACCTACCTATCTTAAACCGACTGATCCAATCTATACATATAATAAAGCTGAAGAGGGTCGAAATTCTGTACGTGGAAGATAAAAAAAGTTTGTTGGGGATACTTAAAAATCGGTAACAGAACACGTACCAACAGTTTTTAGATTTCTTGTCTGTTGACAGCGCATCAGTCCAAAACTACCTACAAGTCGCCGTATCGTCGCCGTCGGCGTATTACTCCCTGGCTGTAGTATTTGGCAGCAGAATATCCGAAATTGGCTGTAATAGGTTCATCACAAAGAGTTCTACAACTAGATACTCTTCCCTGGTCTTTTACAAGTAATTGACAAATCTTCAACACCCCACGGATTGAAGAGGGATTTCAAGCATAACAGTAAGTATTATTACTGTAGTATTTCAAAATACTTGTTTGGGCGCGGAGTTGCGAACCAAGTTCTGGAGTGACTCACCGGTCCCCACTGCCAGCCGTTGCCTGCGTGTGAGGGAGAGTCGATCTCGATCACAACTCGCACACCCCGCACTTGCGCGTATTCTATCAGTTTCCTCACTTCTTCTGCTGAGTAGATCTCGCTGGCGGAATACGCACCGTACCTAAAGGAAATTAGAAATGGTTATCATTAGGTAAGAATGTATTCATTGCAAACGAAAAAGTAAGTTTTGAAATTCGTCATCTCCTGCCACTTTGGCGTACCGACCTGTAAATGAAGTACGCCTACCAATCATGTAGTAAGTCAAGGAGGCTTCCTGCAGGCAAATTGGGAGAGGAAATAACCAGCCAAAATTTACTTTACACATAAAAAAACAGAAAAAACATTGAGAAAAGAAACTAACCTAGTAAACTGCGGTACTCTCGTAGACTCCAGAGGAAAACTATGCGAGTCGGTAACATGCCAGTGGAAGACGTTCATTTTATTGGCGGCCATGCCATCGATGGTCCTCAAGACGTCTTCCATGGGAATGAAATGTCTACTAGTGTCAAGAAGAAGACCTCTATGTTCATAGGTCGGACGGTCGCGGATCTTAGCTCCGGAGACCAGTAGGAGGCTGCAAGTGTGCTGGTCGGAGAAGTCAGATCTGTCTGACGCTACGAGCTGAGTGAACGTCTCCAAGGCGTGGCGGGCTCCATATATTGTTTTTGCATGCACTTGAACTGATATCTGGCCTTCTGAAGAAGAAAGAAACATTTTGTATTAGGTAGATTCTTAGATATTGATGGTAGTTTTTTTTTTTTTTTCATTTTTTTTTTTTACACGGTAATATTAATGCAAGTATTTAGGAATATCAAATAAATCCTAACATTGAAATAAAAAAAGTGTTTTTTTTTCTAACAAACTAAATAATGGTGATGTGCCAACTATGGGTTTTGTCAATCTTTGACATTAATGACTAAACTATATTGGAAATCTTTCATCGAATTTTTGTCTGCAGACTGGGAACGTCATTGGATAAAAGCAGAATAGAATAAAATAAAGAATATAATTATACTAATTTATTATGTACACCATAAAAATTACAGACATAAATTTGGACATTTTACACAGGGTGACACAATGGGCGGTCTTATCGCTAAAAGCGCACGCAGTTTAATTTATTGTTGTATTGTCGTCCCCACCTTGTATTTATACGAAACAGAAAGTAACAAACCTTTAGTCTGGACATCAAGCATGTATTCCTCATCAGTGTTCCACGTCAGAGTAATGTCTCCGTCCTGCACGTTCAAGTACACCACGACAGGCGTCTCCACCATGTCTGTGACCACTCCATCGCATTCTGCCAGCAGATTGGGTCCCACTAGCTTCGTCATCTCCACCATGAGCGAAAGAGCTTCTGCGGGCACGTTTTTTAGATCAAACCTGCGGGTTAGGTTGTGTTGAATTAACATGACATAACATCACACCTGAAATCCCTGAAGGGTTAGGCAGAGGTGTGTTGGACTAATATACCAGATAACTTTTAGTTTGAATTGTTACTGTACGTTCTGTCGCTGTAACTACTGATCCTGAGATCGACGAGCAAAGTGTTACCTAACTATCTATTGGTTTTTCAATTAAAATATTCTCAGTAGCGCACACCCAGTGCCTCAACGCTTGTAGCTGTAGATTCGCATGTAGATAATTACGGCAGTGTCCCACTGTGTCATAGGTACTATTTTATACACAAAATCAATGTTTATCGTAGAAGCCAATTCAGCGGAAATTGCAGAACAAATTACTATCCACATTACTAACAATGGAATTACGTTTTTGTAAATAAAATTCATTCTGCTTTATCGTTTCCGATGTTTTTCGCATCGTCGTAATCAATTCGTCAACACCGTTAAAACAAAGTATATAGTAATTTAACCTTTATAAAACCTGATAACAAACAATGCTGCAGATTATCATCATAATTACGTTTTGCTATCCAGCTGCAAAGAGCATGGAGGATGTTGTGAGGAAACCAGAAACTGAAAAACTGTTAAAGAAGTTCCTTTTAAGAGGGGGAAGTAAGCGAAATTGCTCGTCTTCATTTTGATTTTTCATGAAATTGGTAAGACTTAGGCATAAAATAAAAATAATATGAGTAACTACATGATATTTCGAAACTTTTTGTGTAACAGAAACACGAAAGATTAAAATTTTCTCGATAAAAAAACATCACGAAGTTACCTCTAAATTTTACGTATTTTCGATTTGTACCTAATACGCTAATGACTAAAAGGATAAAAATTGTATGATTATTTTTATTAATACAAGGCGAAAAAATTTGTGGAGGCTTTTATTTTTATTCCTTTTATTTTTGGTTTTATTAGGCCTCCAAGGTTTTAGCACTTACGACGTTCTTAGTTCGTGGAAGAATTCTCTTCCGTCGCACATTTTGGGAACTTCAAGCATATGTTTGTTTCACAAATCAGTCGCCGGCGCTCTGTTGAGACGAGAGGACTGCGCTCAAATTTTTGGCTACGCTGAGATATAATTTATTTGCGTAAATAATATTTTCGTAATTTATCACATTCTAGGAACGAAACTTTGAAACAGAAAACATAAAAAAAACACTAAAACCACTTCCGAAACGAATATTAAAAGCGTTATGAATTGATATCCTAAATAAATACAGACGCTAAATAAAATATAAAATTCAATGTTGATTTTTGAAAACTCAAGATGACATACATTTTTTATTTGACAGATATTGACTGGTATGGTACAACTAGCGCCATTGCTCTGCATTTCGGTCAATCTTCTTGCGGAGAAAATTAGAACATAGCCAACTAGCCAATTACCCGTTCATTTGAAAGATCGCGCTGGAGATTTTAAATCTTATTGCGATTAACTCAGGATCCAAATTCGTTTGCGCCCAGTTTTTTTGACAAGCTTCTTGTAAGGGAACCCTTAGACGAACAATTTCGAGTGACTTTTGACCGTTATTATCGGAGTACCTGTATAAAATAGGTAATGGGTTTATTGTGGATAAATGAACGAAATGTGTACGGGATTTCATCATACGGATAGTGTTCTCATGACTACCCCTTTTTATGGTGGGGATTAGTAAAGGTTGTGACGAATTACAATGTTTGGGATTATCCACATCACCGATAAAAAAGGTGCTAAGTTCTTCATATTTGAAAAAAGCCTAGTTTATAACGTAACTTGGCAAGTTTTTAAAGCTACAGTTTCAACAGTTACAAACGGGGAACCCAATAAATCACCTTACTTTGGCACCCATTTACTTATATTATGTCAATTCTTTTAGCGGTGAAGCCGACAATCAAATGCTGTACTTTTTTTGTACCAAACTTGGCCTCTTTTTCACAAATGTTTTCGGCAGGCATAGTTTCTACTCGCGCTTCGCGCAGTAAAGGTTTTCATGATACATGCCATTTGCCTTTGCACATTATAGTGTAAAATCCACTACACCAATTTTATTTTTACGTCACTTATAATAATTATCTTTCACGATCCTGCAAAGCAAAATCCACGATAAATCATTTTTATTTTTTTCTTAGGTAACACTGTTTTCCACAAAGACGTTGGTCGTGACGTACAAAATGTACAAATTGTATAAGATCGTAATAAAATTTGGTTACATTTGAATTTGAACTTTGTCACGTCAACATTGAGTTTCTAGTTCCAAAACATGAATATGATCTAAGATTCTGAATTGAAGCTTAGTGTGTAGTATATGCAAAATAAACAGATGTTTTTACCTAATGAAGAATGTTTGGGATATGACGGCGACGACGGTAAACATATGATTATTTTTCTGTTTCAGACAATGATGACAAACGACAAAGATATGTTGTATAATCCAGGAATGACTAACTTTACATTTTACCTATGCTTTTTAAATAAGAACTGAAAATTCGCACACAAGACAATAAAATAACCAAGAACTGTAATATAAATGTTGAGCTAATGGACGTTTGTTGACCCATTAAAATTTAGCACCCTTCAATTTAAAAGTCCTTTAGGCTCTAATGGCGCTATGTGCAACAAAAAATCTGATAGATTGCCTCGTTTGACATTTTCATTATGTAAAGTTAAAGAACCATTTAAATCCATTCTAATGTTACTTTCTGCAACAAGATACTAGAAGATTTGTTTCTGCAACTGGCTTTCAGTTTCTCGAGAATCGGTTTTTAAAGCAACCGTTTTTTTCCCGTCACTACACAAAGTATTTTGAAAGGTGTCAAATCGGACTTCTTAGATTGTCACGAGATTACTTGTCCACAGCGATCATACTTAGGTAAATTGAATAGAGCCATCTCATCTGATTATTTAACGTATACTTACTACAGAAGATTCAAAAATGATATGTAGATAAACGCCGGTCGAAAAGTTTCTGCTGGCGGGAAGGGATTGTGTTTTGTTTTCGTCGTGTTCTATGAGAGGGGTAGGTAAGGGTTGCGCGGGTGAAATCTGATTTTTAGCTTGTCTTTATACGCCGCCTTAATTAAGGAGAAGATCCTGGCTGTAGTGTTAATTAAAGTTAATCAGTCTAAATAAAAACACACAACTTTATATTCGAAATCATGAAGGTGTAAAAAACAAGTGAACCTACGATAAAATAATAATAAAAGCTATTTAATCAGACCATGTAAAACTTGTGCTACATAAATAAAATGATTGACATATGTATTGTATTATATAATTATTATGTATTGCGACTAATAATAAATATTACGAATTCTAATAACTTGAACCTACAAAAAGATTTCAATTACAAAGGCTTATGTTGTTAAACCACACTATTCTAAAAGTACTTCGATTAACTTTATAGTCTATTAAAGATTACTCGAGTAATAAAACAGCGCAAATGGGCTTGTTTTCATGTAGCGAATTTTGTGATCACGTCTGTCAAATAAACGATGCTTAGGTCGTAGGTCGAGGAACCGCTAGTGTTCAACTGTTTAAGATAGGTTGTTCACCCCTGATGAGCTCCGACAAATCGCTTCAATGGAGTTAGGATTGCTGCAGACGGAAAGCCGACGAATCTTCAACAAATCTGTTTGACATAACATCACGGTTTATATTTCCGAAAGGGTTGAGCCTGTTTAGGCTAGGAAGAATCGTAATCGATATTGTTAATCAATCATATTTTTTAACAATTCGTCTACTTGACAAAGTATATAACGCAATTAATGTTTTTGAATTGTCAAAATTAAAGCCATTGTCATTGTTAGTGTGTTACGTAATTACCCTGCAGGACCTCATGCAAACCCAGGATGTCTGCGGTAAAATCTACGCAAAAACTAAAAGGCCAAAACCGTTACTTAGTACTACCGGAAAGACTTATTTACCAACTTAATACCTTTATGCAAGTTAAATATTAAAACATGTCAATGGTACCCAAGGCGATTGACCTCTAGTCGACGACCTTACATGAACTTGTCAGTACGACATATCGATCGTTATAATAACGTCATTCTATATTTATTTGTAGATTATGATATCGTGGCCTCCCGTCAAAACGATTCAATGTGATACAGTTTGATGTCAAAGTCACAAACGATTATGAACTGGCCTGTGTTGTTATCGTAAACGATAACATGTGAAGTGTTAATAGACAGAGCAAGTGCAAACATTGCGATATGACTTTGTTTGTTGTCAATTAATAATAAAATTAATTTCTATAAGATTGGAGACGATGCAGCGCACATTTATCTTGGAGCAAAAAATATCATCCTTTGGTGGTCTGAGAATTGCCTTCCGAATGATGTTATAGTCTACAGGGTCAATTCAAATTCACTGGCAAAACTTCACTAACATGAGTCGATGCTCGTCATGTTAGTGCTTTAACAAAATACAATCAGATAACCCTGATTCACCGGATCCCGGATACTAAAATGAGGTTATAAATAAATAAAATTTTACCAACTAAAACAAAATTATAATACTCTGTAGTGTATTATAAGTTTTTTTAGATACGTAGTAATATTACTTTGTAACTATTATTAATTATAAATTTCATAGATGATACAACGTTCGTCATTCTCCTGAAATAAGCATTCTCCTTTGTGATCGATTGATGTACAGGGTCAAATTAAATTAACTAGCGAAACTTCACAGACATGACAGACAGACCGGTATCGAGTGATCGACTATCGATACCGATATGATCAAATCATGATAAAACGAAACACTGATAACTTTACCAACTAAGAGCGAATTTGACCAAACTTTTACACATAAATTATAATTAACCTGCGAATAATTTGACAGATTTACCATAAACAACTGTCAGTCATCTATTTTATGCCACGAATAAAAGATATCTTGAGTTTGGTAAAATCAGCCCAAAGACAATTATTTTAATACTCTGTCTGTAGTGTATTATATTGTTTTTTAGATACGTAGTAATAGTATCTAGAAGTGGTCCCCGGATATTTTTAGAGCGCAGTCTGTCAAACTCTTGGATGGCACCCAGCACATGAAAAGATTTATTCTGGTTAGCCCTTCCTATTTACGATATTAATACATAGTGGACGCATATTCATTCCTGTTTTTAGGACGTTTCGTGCTTCGAGACTTTGCTATAGTTAGGTAACTACTTATTGTTACAGGTCACCTTTTTTCGTGCAAAAATTATTGAAACGCAAATTTAAAAAAACTAAAATCATCATCCATTTTGCAACTCGGAACTATTTCTTTGAATTGTACCTATTTCAAGCTGTATTTCCCATAGCAGAGGTTGACAGATTGAAGTAGGTAATCAAGAAGCCAGAAGGTAATATACAATAGACGTAGATATATTTAGTAACTATTTTGCGTCCAGCACTCGGCGTCGTAACACGTCGTGTTCGGGTTCGCGACAAGTCAATCGTCATTCTGAGGATGCCTCGTTGAGAGGTGAAATACGTGTCGATTTCTTACAGGGTTTTTTATGACTCTTTAGGAAAAGTTAAGCGGAATAGTTACTAAATATATCTACGTCTATTGTATTTCATAATGGATTTCCGCCAAGTCACGCCTGAATCAATTAACTGTCTTAAGCCAGAAGGTGTTTCAATTAATTTTCTGCAGTTTGAAGGAAAACCCAATCCATTACAAAAAAGGCCTTAATGGGGTACCAGAATGTATAATGCATTCGCCTGAACAACGTCTGCATTGATCACATGCAGTCTAAGAGCGAATTTCACCTATTAAATTGAACGCGATCAGCACACCTAAACCGCGTTCAGTTTCATTGGTGAAATTCGCTTTTATAGACTGCGTGCACATAGCTTAGTTTTAACCTTCGTAAAACTTGCCTCCTATAATTATATTTGTCATTACATTATTATGTGGCTTCGAACGTGGGAACTTGACATCCTATTGTAATGTACATTGACGCTTTATAGATTTTTAGAGGTCTTACCAAAGAATAGAGGTTTTCATGGTCGGTGTGGGAAAACATTATAAAGTACGTTATTATTTTGCAAACGTAGGTATTTGACTAACAAAATAATTATTGATATCAATTCCGGTAGCTCTACATAATATATAATATTTTCACGTTTTTTTATGTATTATTTTATGCAGCAATTGCTCGTTCATTGTAGCACACTGTGTCAATAGTCTGTTATTCCGTTACAGTGGGGTACACAGTGGTGGGGAACAATGTGGGTTGTAGCTATAAAATCTTGAAACACTTATTACCGGAGTTTTATATTACGACAAGATTCTTCCAACTGAAGTTGGAATGAACTACTTACCTACTTCACAGTAAATTGAGACAATATGGATACCAGGCCACCGGCAGTAGGAGCAGGATGCATGCGGAACCAATAAAATTCTGGTATTAAACCAGATTCAAGCAATCCGGATCATTGAAGTATCAAGTTATGAAATTCAATATTTATAGCATTTTACTGATTAGGTACGTAGATATATAACTAGGTATCGTAAAACCCAGTAATTGGGTTATGAAGGTCAGATACCAGGGTATATAGGCAGTCGGTACTCGCTTCATGCAAACAAAAATACCGGTAGGTATTCAGCTGCATTCGATAAGATAAGACTGGAAATCGACCCGATAATGACCTCAAATTTAATTGGTACACACATACAGGCTGTCTCAAACGTAGTGGTCCAAACGCAAATGAGGTAAAGCGATGGGGTCCACCTACCATTAAAAAATTTAAAAGCTGGGATATTCGGTTCAGAAAATTTCGCTATTATTATTTTCAAGAAATTTTACACTTCCACTTGGATTTTTCGACCCTGTGCACATAATTTTCGACGTAACGAGTTCAAATCTAAAGCATCTTCCAGCCAGATTTGAACTAAAAATGTAAAATTTCTTGAAAATAATTAAAATAGCGAATTTTCTGAAGTGTTCATATTATCCCAGCTTTTAAATTTTTTAATGATAGGTGGACTCCTTCGCTTTACCTCATTTGCCTTTAGACCACTAAGTTTGATACACCTTGTATAATATAGTAGGTCTAGGTACAGGCGTTAGTAGTATACCGTGGTATAGATACCTACCTAGATAAATAATATTTGGCTGCTGACCCATGCACCTGATAGACTATCTTATTACGATTACGACACTCGGGAGAACGCCCAGCTATTCTTAGCTGCAGACTACACTCGATGCTCTAATAACTGTCGCAGGTAATATGTCAGAGTGTTGTGACGCCAGACCGAGTGACGCAACGTTAGTGTCACCGGCGCGAGAGTGCCCGAAATAGATCGCGAGATAGACGCACGCGAGACACCTGCGGATTGTCACTAGAGTGATGTCAACAACTACGTGTCACGCGCATGTAAGTATCGTCATAGATTACCTGAACCGAAAAACGGAAAGTCTGTTATCCCAGGAGATTATATTGTAAGATGTTTTTCTTAAAATCAAAAATGGCCATCAGAGTTTAATAAAAAATGTGCGATCAGTATTTTAATTAAGTCATAAAAACGGATACTGAAGTGGGTATTAAATACGGTGGCCCGTATTTAATACCCACTTCAGTATCCGTTTTTATGACAGCAAGCTATTTGAAAAAACATATCCCAGTCAATTCCAATACCCAGCCAAATATTACACATGGTTAATAATAACTGGATATAATTCGTAAGACAACGACCATTATTCTCAAAAAAGACATGATTTATTAAGGAAGTCATGAAAAACAAAGAATTGTAGTAGCGATTTCAGTGTCATTATTATGTGACTCCTTTCCTTTACAATTGACGTGATGTATCCGAACAGCCGTTTAGTTGTTTTTCGTCATCAAAATGGAAAAAATGGACTACGAATTTTCTTTTTCTACGAGTTTTTTTTTGGGTTCAACGGATGGCCAAGAATATCCACACTAGCCACTACTTTCCTTCCAGATACCGCTAAGCGTTCTACTAGGTCTAGGTTACCCATGGAATCTAACTGAAATACTTTACCCTAACCTTCTTTAATATTTAATTGGTTTATAAAACAAACTAATTAAGTAATATTATTAAAGATTTTTTGGGAGCGTAGGTATGCCATAATCGCCACGCTTACCAGGCGGGTTGGTGATTGCATTATGGAGTTAATAATGTATAGAGAACGCTGCACTGCTGCCGATTCTCTAGTAAGTCTAGTTTGGTAGATCCAACTTCGAGAATGAGGTCAATCGTCGAATCCGACTCGGCTGGGCAGTGTTCGGGAAGCTACACAAGGCCTCGGGAACAAGGTGGACCGATGACCTTGTGAAGGCCGCAGGAATCCGCTGGATGCGGGAAGCAAAGAACCGATCGAACTGGTGATGCTATGTCCAGCAGTGGACGTCTTTCGGCTAAAATGATGATTATAAATCACTCGTATAATGTTGAATTTATACCCATCGGTAAAATATAGGAATCCAACAAAGACAACAGTGGACAACAGTTACTAAATACATAGTAACTGGTAACTGTACGTAATACCGCTATAAAATGACGCGTTTGTGACGGTTTGACACCGTACTACCTACATCCCAAAAGTTAGTGTGTCGTAAAATATGATGCCAGCGAAGCATGGCTAACAGCTATTATAATCCATGGCTAATAGAATATCAAAAGTTTATGGTTGGCCACTTATTATCTAAATGTGTTCTTAAATGTTTAGAACAGCTGCTTTATCACTAGTAAAAAACTTCTTGCTATTTGAATTAAACTTACCTACTTTGGAGATGGGCATTCGCGCAAGCTTGGGTAGTATGCAGCTCTTATAATGTATGTTTATTTTAAGCTTTAGTTTCTTAAATGATGCACTATACACATTTGTGACTGTTCCTAAATTATCATAGGCTGATATTGAGATACGCTTTTTATTTCTAGGGTTCCGAACTTAAAAGGAAAACGGAAACTTGGTAAGATCACTTTGTTGTCCGTCTGTCACAGTGGTATTTAATACCTCGAGATCTATGCGACGTAGGAATTTGAATTTTGGAGAAAGACAAGAAAATATATTTTTTAGATTGTTTGTTGTTGTTGATTGTTTGTTGTGGCGTGGCAACACGTCGTGTTCGGGTTCGCGACAATTCAATCATCATCCTGAGAATGCCTCGAGAGGTGACACACGTGTCGATTTCTTATAGGGATTTTTATGACTCTATAGGAATAGTTAAGTGGAATAGGATACTAAATATATCTACGTCTATTGTATTTTACATTGTTTCTGACTATGTCAAATTTAGTATTACGGTTGGCTTCTCCAGCCAGATATTTAATTGTCCCTTACCTAAATAAAATACGGGAAGATCTTGGTAGTCCCCGCGTCATCACCATGATATTATAGAAAATCTTAGCAAACTGCTTACCTACTTAACAGAAAACTGACGTAAAGGTAACTGCTTCCCAAGTCTGACGATTTGGAACGTGACAAAACAAATGTGATTTCTACTATTTCATGTGGACTTTCAAAGTTTACCTTAGACAATACAGACTAAATCTGAAGGAAAGCATACTTTGAGGAAACCAGTCGAAAATCACCATTAAGCAATGAGCAAGCATGGTAAATTGGTGATCGTTCTCGATTAACTCTGTATGAGGAGATTCCTTTTGTTTATGTAGTGGGGCATAACTTATCATGTATTATTTAAATATTGAATGAATACTTCCAGCCTCTTATTGTTCCACCGCAGGGTTAATGCCTGTTCTCGTACAGAGAAGACTTGCCCGGATCTGAACCAAACTCGTGCATGAGACTGCGCCATCACGACATTAAGTAGGTATACTTTATTAATGCTATAATGTATTTTTTTCGACACACTTTCTCGTAAAATGGCACTTACTGAACCGCTTTTAAGTTCATAATGCAATGCAGTTAAAAACTACAGTTTTAATACTTTTACATTCCATTAAAATACTCATAAATGTTTATCAACAGTTAAAGTTGTTAATAAATATTATAACATTCTTTATCGCTCATGTAGGCCTGTATTCGTATGTATTTGTCAGCTCTTATCTTGCCACGACATTGTTATGGAAACTCGTTAATGATCAATTTGGTTAGGTACGTCAAATTGACCAAAACCAGAAGAAAAATAATATAACTGACATGGTATCATTTAGCAATGCAAATTGAAAAAAACTGACTACCACAGCGGATTCTCCTGAAGTATGAAATTATCAATATTAATCGACATGTTTAAAAAAAAAGGTTTTTTTTTTATTGTCGAATAGTTAGTGTTATTCTAATATTGCCATTATTTCTAATAAATCATGCCTCATAAGAAAAAGAACAAAAATAAGAAATAAGAAAGAAAAAGTTCACAGCTCTACTGCCGTTACCTTAGTGTAACAATTGTCGGTAGCAATCTTGTAACACCGTCACACACTACTAGTCACGACTCAAAACACGTAAAACACATTTCGCCAATTATGTCCCGGTCCCATGTAATAAAAATAGTAGTAATATAAAGTAAATAGTAAAAATTAGAGTAGAATAGAAGATAGGGGGAGAGCAATTGCCATCAACCGGGCACAAATCTCCGGGCTGCTACTGAGAAATTCTTGAGGGAAAAACAACAACACAATACAACAGCACTGCCTGACCTGGGAATCGAACCCAGCACCCAAATTACTAACACACGATCAATCGTAATATAAATCATAATGAAGGATATTGCTAATCCATTGCTTGGTTGCATATCTTCGGATTTGTCTGCTCAACAACGTAAATAACGCAATGAATGTTGTTGCACTGTCAAAATGAAACAGATTGTGATTGATCGTGTGTTAAGCAATTAGGAGCAGGACTTCATGCTTAGCAGTAATGCTTGCGACCACTAGACCAACGAAGCAGTCACTATAACCTTGACTGCAATAATGTAGTCACATATTCAAATCGTAGCACTTTGCTATCCTCAATCAATATTGGAATAACGGTAATTTTAATGATGACCATAGACCAATCAATGACACGTACCGTGTAAGGCCTGAGTTAAACACTCGGCTACTAATACACAGTAATAATATCCACCGCCTATTGTATTACGTTGTTTATTGATTGGTCAATCAAACAACAATGGATTGAGTCAAACGATTAGTGAAACATATTCGAAAACGATAAACTATTACTTTCCAAAAAGGCCTCACTTTAATCGGAGAAAGAACGAATATTGTTCCGTCTCGACGCGTGCTGTCAATTTTAGACATGCGCACGCGCACGAACAGTGCGGTTGGCGTGCATTAGGACCCGCTTTAGGTCAAGGTTTCTACATTTAAATCTTCCTTTGTCAGCTATGGAAAACACCAACAGTTTAAAAATAAAACGCGTGTTATGTACTAAAGACCGGACCTTACATGAATTTTTCATTTCCTAAACATACAAAGTCGTCTACTTTTGTATGTTCAGGAAATGATAACAAAATATAGCATTGTCCTTCAGAATTTGTTCTTGAGCTCGGATTTTTAAGTGAAGACCAAAAAAAAAATAGGAATTGTAGCATCTACTTAGTAGGTAGGTATTAATTATTGTTCAGCAACCATTTCATTGTTCACATCGCTAATATCAGTATATTAGCGATGTGAACAATGAACTATCCTATTGTGGTATTTTTTAGTTTGTTCTTCTTTCACACAGCAACGGAGCGACGGATCGACGTGATTTTTTTCATAGACATAGTTTATGAGCCGATGATTGACATTACAGACTAGTTTTATTCTCGCAATATATATTTTTCAACACACTTGCTCGTAAAGTGGCTCTTATTGAACCGCTTTTAGATTCATAATGCAGTGTATAAAAACGCGTGCTTTTTACTTTACCATAACGAACTAGTGCTGTAATGCCACAGATAACTATTTACTAGTCGGAGTACCTAGTACCTATACCAGTCCTATGACATGGCAGTATGGAGTTAGTAAGTACTATCATGGCGGCATGGAATTTATATTGTAGAAATTGACTTTGGTGAAGCTTTTTATTTTTGGAAAACATAATACCATACGCAAACCGGGGCGTTAACTGTCTAGTTAACGTAAAAAAAATTAGTCTGGCCATATTCTGTTACAAATGAAAATGCTTTTATTTTTTACGAAGTACAGTGGCCAGCACATCAAGCTACCCAAAACTGTCAAACTTTCCCAATCAAACTTGAACCTAATGCTTTAGCGATAAAGTTTAAAATCTACTAAAGAAATTTGACAGATTTAAGTAGCTTGATGTGCTGGCCACTGTACCTAATGTAGGTATAAAACTTTTGTGTACTTATTTATTGAAGCTGGACTATGTGCCTACATGGCATTAGTATGAACTATCTACTATTTCACCCGAGCAGAGGATGTGCGCTTTTTTAATATCATCAAAGAGACTTTCATGCCTTTATATTATGCATAATATTTATTACATAAAATATGATGAACATAATATTTCATCATATATTATTTCATATTTTTCGCTACTTACATATTAACCTTATAATGTTTTTAATAGGTACGTATTCAGAACAAAAATAAAACAAAAATACCTATTATTTTGTTTTTTTTTTATAGGCTATATTGTCTAGCAGTTTTTGCAGCGCATTTATTTAAACCTGCGCGCGAATCGCTGGCGCGGCGCGCGAAAATACAAACCAGCTCGTCATTTTCCAATACTTACTTGCTATCATTTTCGTTGTGATTAATAACAAAAATGGCGACTTCACGGGAAGAAGAGCAATACGTAGGTTTGACTCCGCCGGAAATACTCATCGAGGCACGAAACGCGAGTGATAGCCTGTTGCCACCAAAATCTAAGGAGAAATACGTAGCGGCCTACGAAACTTTTATACAGTGGAAAAACAACAAAAATGCCAAGTCATTTTCGGAAAACGTTTTTTTGGCATACTTCAATGAACTTGCAAATAAATACAAGCCCAGCTCGCTTTGGTGTATCTATTCCATGTTAAAAAGCACTGTTATGACCAAAAATAACATTGTAAACAAAATTCCATCTTAGCACTCATTACATTTACTGATCACAGAGTACTTTTATTTTTTCCGGTGTCAAAACGTTAGTCGTAGAATCGTCGTTCCGAATTACGATGTAAATGTAATGAAATCCAATCGATTTGAGCGTGCTTACACCCGTTCCGAATAAGCTTGAGCGGGATAACTTATGTTTGTTCCGTGAACCGTTATTTGGCTGTGTTGTTATAGGCATTTTTTCGAAATTGTGATTCTGGCTACCGTCGCCACCTAACCAAAAAAGAGGAAGAAATTTGTGGCTATACACAAAGAAATAAGTAATGTTTTAAGTTTTGACGTTGGGCGAGCACTGATATGCTGGGGCCACATTGTCACGATAAGACAAACTATACTGCGCGCGCTCTCTCTCGCACACAGCTCGACGTCTCGCTGAATAAAAGAGAGCCCGTGGAGTTAAGTTCGCTTTATCGCGACAATGTGGCCCCAGCATTAGCACATTCACTAGCGTTCCAAATTGATGACAGCCCTTAGCTTTCATAATCATATCATAACTAAATTGGAAAGCAAAATATTGATGTGAGAAGTGTGGGCGATTAGGGCATATCTCGGAATGCGGTCGTATAGTTGTTCGGAGGCGGCGCGCGACTCCATGCCATGTCCATGCCGACTGAACGGAATGTTGCCATTATTTATTATATTTTATTTAACCATTTACAATTTGATTACTGTACTTATAGTAATATAAGGTTTATTTTTCTGCTGAAAATCCAATACACGCATTTTTCAGTCTTTCAAAATATTATTTTGTTTTTATACATTTTTTAATAGGTGTAGGCTGTTTAGCGGGTTTGCCAGTTGCCAGTGCCTTTATTTACAACTGCGGAAAAACAAAACCGTCGCGCCATTTTCCATACATATTTGTTCCCGGTTTCGCTGTGTGGTTATTTTCATAGACTAATACATATTTAAAATAATATTATCAATACGAAATCTAAAGTAACACCAACCTACGTTGAAAAGTTTTTAAAAGAAGCTCCGGATAATCAGTACATGGCAACAATGGTCAGTTGAACTTTATAATTACGTTATTGTAGCATACATTCTTACAAGTCTGTTTATTTCCTCGCAAGTGTGTTGAAAAAAGTCGTATGAAACGCGAGTGCGTTGATCATTACACTCTCGACTACCTTATCGCGCTCGCCTGCGGCTCGCGCGGACAATACCGTCTCGTGTGTAATGACCAACACCGCACACTTGTATCATAATGTACTATTATTATACGATTTCTGAGAAATGAGAAGAACCACGGGAGCCGCGGGTAAAAGCTTACATACCTGAGATAGTTGGGATGTATCTTAACCGTCTGCATACCGATGGCGGCGGTGATGGGTCGTGGCCAAAGCCCTCCGAACCTGCCGCAGACAGTTCTGCAGACGTCGAGGCTGCCAAACAAGTGGCTGCTGGAGTTGCCGGAGTGCTTCGGGTGCGGCGTCGTACGCTCGCAACCCTCGTCGGGCACGCATCTGTACCGCCATTGTGGTCTGCAAAAGGTATTTATTTAATGTCAATGTTGGGCAAACTAGCTGACGTCCCATCCAACTGATGGCAAGCGGTCAATAGACATCTGCAATACTTTAAGGCGGCATCACAAATGCCCACTAAACTTCGCGTCGGGTCGATAGACTTGTTTGGGATTATTTATCTCTGAAATTTTTATAGTGCACATAATAAAGAGTAAGGTTGGGTTTAGAACCGTGCCGCCTCGCTAGAAAGAATGTTAGGTTATTTGGAGGTTCTAGAGGGTCATCTAAACCCTCCACAACAATTTTAAAAGACCTCCAAGACGATAAAAAAAAGTTTTTTTTTAGATAAGTTTAAAAAAAAACTTATTTATAGATGCAAGAACGAACCTAGCGAGTTTGAGACTTGTTGTACCCCATTGCAAAAATTATTCGCATGTGAGTAAACGGTTACACCCCCCTTCCTCACCCTCGGATTACCTTTACGGAACGATTAACGTTTATAAATCGTTCAATAATTATAAAAGATACAAAGTTTGTATCTTTTTATAATCGTTGGACGATTTATTTGAATAAATTCGAGTAGGTACATAATTAAAATACATTCATTTTAAAAGCTGGCAACGTCGCAACTAGCTGTCAAATATTTAACTGTTTTTATTCATTTGTTATAAATGATTTAAATTATTTATTTTCTGTAAGTAGGTTTGTACAAACACTTTTACACGTTAATCATATTTTTTTAATTTGGATGAGGTCGGCGTTTCCTATCTGACTACACTGAGAAGAAAGGCCGAAACAAACTCAGAGGTCGCAGTCTTAAGGCTCGTTCACACCGGCGCGACTTGTCGCGCGACGCGACACCGGCAATTGTTCAATCGTGAAGTTTTATTAGAAATTGTATTGTTAAAGTCGCGTCGCGCGACAAGTCCCGCCGGTGTGAACGAGCCTTTATTCGTCTGAATTTAAGGAACTCAACGATTCGACGAACAATACCAAAGAAGGACATTTGCGTAGGCCGCATAAAATGTACTCATGGATCTATGAAATATCGCCAACTAATGACCTAAAAATTAATTACAATTATACCTACCACTGAATTTGATGTTGTAACCTTTAAAGAGCATTTGGAAAGTTTCCAAGTATATTTACGATATATTTTTTCTAAATATTCTGTGTTCCGATATTAATTATTTCATTTCATCATCAATATTTTAGTTCACTATTTAGCGATGTTTTATATTTCCTTATAGTAATATTGCCAAATTAACCAAAAAAACAGCGAAATATTTGACAGCTATTTGCGACGACGGCGACGTTGTCCACTTTCAGAAAGCACGCTCTTAAATATGCATCATAATTAATTAAGTAGGTATTATTCGTAGGAATTAAAAAAAAGTCAAATATTTACGAATCAAACGTTATTAAAAAAAAAGATTGATAAAAAGACTGTCTTTCTAATCATAATCACTTAGGAAGCCAATTCCCGTAATTAAACAACGTTCAAAATCTAGTCGTAGTCTCGACAATATTAATGTCAAACACTAGTTAAATAAAAAATAAGTTAAATTAGAGATATTTTTGACAGATAGAGACTGTGACTAGAATGCGAACGTTCACACTGAAACGTCAAAGCTACTCGAGCACCCGCTTCTAGGGCCGCCCAGCTGACTTGTCACAAACAGCACATCTGTCATTTTTGACAGCACTCATGGTGATATTAATTTAGGGAATGGTTGGCCAAACATACGGAAATTGCCCCTCAGGTCTCAACATAACATTGTAAGATATAACATTCAGTAGTTAGGAACTTACTCATAAGTATTGGCCACTACTGCTTCCACAACGCTTTCTGAACACCCCACTAGTCGAGCTGTCGCGATGGCCAGCAGGACCCACGACCACAGGCCCGCCATAGTTTCCTGTCACACAAACAATAAAACAATAACCAAACGAAGGTAACACTTTCCTTTGTTACCTTTTCAACAATGATGTTATAAGTGAGGAGGGACAGAACAAATTATCAATACCATGCCCTTGTAAATAATTTGTAAATAAAAGTGTTTACAGCAAAAATAAATTAATTATGTAATAAATATAATTTAGAATGTAAAAATAGTAAATGAGACATCCAAAAAAAAAACTTGTTAGTAGCATAGTTATAGTTCATAGTAGCAAAAAATATGCATTTATTAAAGAATAATATTTTTTTTGAAAAATACGTACTATTTTTTTTTTGCCTATTTTTTTACAGGCATATTGGCTTCGAAAGTACTATATTAGATACAAAAAAAGTAAGCAACTCCGGGTGATGCCCAGGAACCAATAACATTGAACTTGCGTAGGAATACAACGTGATATGCGTGTCGCTGATTAAATTGTAGTTTTTCGAAAAAAGTGGGCAAAGTTGGCATGTTTCACGGTATTAAATTCGAAACATGTTATCACGGAATTAATAACGCGCCTAAAGTTATGATTCCGAAGCACTCTGCACGCGGCAGTGCTGTCGCAGCAGTCACAGTTACTATAGACACTAGGTACTGGCTGCACGAAATAGCTGCTGTGCTCGGAATTTAATCTCATAAAAACCTATAGAAAATGTATGGGGACACTGTAGCGACGCTCGGAATCTTAGCTTTATAGCACACAAATATAGTATCACAACCACTCTTCTTCATCCTGCGGATCACCAGAAAAGTATTAAATATACTATAATTATATTCATAAATAATAGCATAAAAACTAAGACGATTTTTGAGTTCATACAAAACGCCAAACTACTGACATCCGTTTTGTCTCGTCGAGGTTTATTTTTGTCATTGAATTATGTGATGTGAGTTAATAATTATCGACAATGAATCAAACAAAGAGTATTTAATACAAATTTATACAACGTGTTTTTGTTTCATATCCCATAACTCTAGGGTTACATATTCTATGTGTAATAATAATACAAAAAGTCCTATAATATGTGGTCCAAAAATGCATAGTTTCGAAGACAAGTTCACTTAACCCTCGATGTGTGTATCTAAGTTTCATTGATAAGAACAAATATCTATGTAAAATGGCGCGCTGGTTTTGTTTTTTTCCGCTAGCGATGCGCGCGAAAATGTTAATAAAGGCACTGGCAAAACCGCTGAACAGCCTATATGAAAAATATAAGTACGAGTAAATCATTTTCATTCAAACCAATCATTCATATTTAAAGGTAAGAAAATGCGACGTTGTCATATTTCACATTAATAATCGTGTCTTTGTCGAATTATTTTATATGACATATTAAAACAAAAAAAATAATTATAATTGCAAAATAATTCATAAGCCAGTTGATTCTTCGACATGTTATCATTCATACATACCTTAGAGTTATGGGATATATAAAAAAGAAGGACAAACTTAACTTTGTAGTTGAAAAACATTCCAACTGCAAATGTAAGTTTGTACGCACCATAATGAGAGATTTACGGGATTTACAATGTTATTTTAAGATCATAGACGATATATAGATAGATCATAAAGTAAGTTTTCCTAAAAGTAGTACCTATTATAATATTTTCAACACACTTGCTCGTAAAGTGGCTCTTATTGAACCGCTTTTAGATTCATAATGCAGTGTATTAAAAACGCGCTTTTTACTTTACCATAACGAACTAGTGCTGTAATGCCACAGATAACTATTTACTAGTCGGAGTACCTATTACCTATACCAGTCCTATGACATGGCAGTATGGAGTTAGTAAGTACTATCATGGCGGCATGGAATTTATATTGTAGAAATTGACTTTGGTGAAGCTTTTTATTTTTGTAAAACATAATACCATACGCAAACCGGGGCGTTAACTGTCTAGTTAACGTAAAAAAAATTAGTCTGGCCATATTCTGTTACAAATGAAAATGCTTTTTTTTTTACGAAGTACCTAATGTAGGTAATCTTAATAAAACTTTTGTGTAGGTACTTATTTATTGAAGCTGGACTATGTGCCTACATGGCATTAGTATGAACTATCTACTATTTCACCCGAGCAGAGGATGTGCGCTTTTTTAATCTCATCAAAGAGACTTTCATGCCTTTATATTATGCATAATATTTATTACATAAAATATGATGAACATAATATTTCATCATATATTATTTCATATTTTTCGCTACTTACATATTAACCTTATAATGTTTTTAATAGGTACGTATTCAGAACAAAAATAAAACAAAAATACCTATTATTTTGTGTTTTTTTAATAGGCTGTCTAGCAGTTTTTCCAGCGCATTTATTTAAACCTGCGCGCGAATCGCTGGCGCGGCGCGCGAAAATACAAACCAGCTCGTAATTTTCCAATACTTACTTGCTATCATTTTCGTTGTGATTAATAACAAAAATGTCGACTTCACGGGAAGAAGAGCAATACGTAGGTTTGACTCCGCCGGAAATACTCATCGAGGCACGAAACGCGAGTGATAGCCTGTTGCCACCAAAATCTAAGGAGAAATACGTAGCGGCCTACGAAACTTTTATACAGTGGAAAAACAACAAAAATGCCAAGTCATTTTCAGAAAACGTTTTTTTGGCATACTTCAATGAACTTGCAAATAAATACAAGCTCAGCTCGCTTTGGTGTATCTATTCCATGTTAAAAAGCACTGTTATGACCAAAAATAACATTGTAAACAAAATTCCATCTTAGCACTCATTACATTTACTGATCATAGAATACTTTTTTTTTTTTTCCGGTGTCAAAACGTTAGTCGTAGACTGCGTTCCGAATTACGATGTAAATGTAATGAAATCGAATCGATTTGAGCGTGCTTACACCCGTTCCGAATAAGCTTGAGCGGGATAACTTATGTTTGTTCCGTGAACCGTAACTTTGCTGTGTTGTTATAGGCATTTTTTCGAAATTGTGATTCTGGCTACCGTCGCCACCTAACCAAAAAAGAGGAAGAAATTTGTGGCTATACACAAAGAAATAAGTAATGTTTTAAGTTTTGGCGTTGGGCGAGCACTGATATGCTGGGGCCACATTGTCGCGATAAGACAAACTATACTGCGCGCGCTCTCTCTCGCACACAGCTCGACGTCTCGCTGAATAAAAGAGAGCCCGTGGAGTTAAGTTCGCTTTATCGCGACAATTTGGCCCCAGCATTAGCACATTCACTAGCGTTCCAAATTGATGACAGCCCTCAGCTTTCATAATCATATCATAACTAAATTGGAACGCAAAATATTGATGTGAGAAGTGTGGGCGATTAGGGCATATCTCGGAATGCGGTCGTATAGTTTTTCGGAGGCGGCGCGCGACTCCATGCCATGTCCATGCCGACTGAACGGAATGTTGCCATTATTTATTATATTTTATTTAACCATTTGCAATTTGATCACTGTACTTATAGTAATATAAGGTGTATTTTTCTGCTGAAAATCCAATACACGCATTTTTCAGTCTTTCAAAATATTATTTTGTTTTTATACATTTTTTTAATAGGTGTAGGCTGTTTAGCGGGTTTGCCAGTTGCCAGTGCCTTTATTTACAACTGCGGAAAAACAAAACCGTCGCGCCATTTTCCATACATATTTGTTCCCGGTTTCGCTGTGTGGTTATTTTCATAGACTAATACATATTTAAAATAATATTATCAATACGAAATCTAAAGTAACACCAACCTACGTTGAAAAGTTTTTAAAAGAAGCTCCGGATAATCAGTACATGGCAACAATGGTCAGTTGAACTTTATAATTACGTTATTGTAGCATACATTCTTACAAGTCTGTTTATTTCCTCGCAAGTGTGTTGAAAAACGTCGTATGAAACGCGAGTGCGTTGATCATTACACTCTCGACTACCTTATCGCGCTCGCCTGCGGCTCGCGCGGACAATACCGTCTCGTGTGTAATGACCAACACCGCACACTTGTATCATAATGTACTATTAAAAAATAATTAGACCCTCACATTTCAAACCTTTTCAATCAATCATTTATTCATTTGCGAATACGGGTACAAAAATAAAAGGTCTTATATAAACAATAGTGTGCATTAGCCATATCCTACCATAAGGCATGCAAATTTACAAATACACAGAAACCTATATCTATGAAACTAAAATTATTAACAATATAAAGATGGAGTAACATTTTAGATAAGTTTGTCCTGCAAATATTCAGTGACAGAGTAATATGCTTTTTTTAGTAACAGGGTTTTTATATTGTTTCTAAATATATTTATATCACTTATCTCCAAAGTAAATTTGGTAATGGTTTTCATTTGTCATCATAATTATGGTACAGTTTGAAAAACTTTTTTTAATTTTCATTTTTGCCGTCCAAAAGGAACCCCCATTCTTTATTTATTGACGTTACACGTCCATGTTTGGGTCACAGACATTCATATGTGTATCTTTCAACTTAATCGGCCCGTTTCCGTTAAATTCAGAGCAAATTGGCTGTGACAGACGGACAGACACGCGAGTGATATATGGTAGGTAGGGGTTTAGTTTTTTCATTCAGACGTACCTACGGAACCATTATTAAAATACCGTAACTAAAAATATGAAAACATACGTTTCCAATAAATTCAAAGTAAAAAAAACATCAATTTTACTTCATATATCAATACTCGTTTAGATGTTATCTCCATAATTATCTGTGACGGAAGTTCGAATCCAACTGTTATTTAGCGCTTCAATATGGCGACTATTCATATGTACAAATGTGTCTACGTATTGTACAGCATTCCATTAATATTGACGCGGTCGTCTCATTGTGCATATTAGCGGCACATATCGCGTGCTGGCTAACGGAACACACTCAGACACAACAATGGATTCTGTCGGAACTATATGCCTCAGTGGGGCACTTCCGAACACGCGATCCAATGTTTGTTTGTTCAGTTCAATTATCTTTATTAGTTTGTTGCAAAAACACTAAGGTGCTGTCTTATATTAGATAGCATTGAATATAATGAATAGGTACTAATACTCATCTTTTTAGCTCAAAGATCACTATGTTTCTCCTACCAAATGTATTTTGAGTCGGTGCAGCATGTAGGTTTTGCTTTCTTCTTCCATCCATATCTATCAGCCGTTATATTAGTATTGACCCCTTTTCTAGCTATATCATCTTTGTCAAAATCCATCAACATCGTTTATTTGATCTTCTCGTACTCTTGTTCCACATTAATTCTCAAAACATTCCTATCGACACACTTAAATTCGACATCACATCATATCCATCCATACCAAAGCGATCGATTTCCACACAACTTCTCCATACAACGATACTGCAGCACGATAATAATTTATATTTCTGGTTAAGATGCTGGTAGACATTTTTATCATCAGCCTGCAATGGCTAGCCCTATTCGCTGTATGTATGTACTTATTAATTAATTTTAACACACGCCACGTTTCTCGCTCGTCTTCTTTTCGCAGGCGTATCGCATACAGTATAACTTGATGCAATTAAATACCAGTGATATTTACATGGGAGCGACTGCGTCTGAACTGCACTCACAACCCAGTTACTGGCTTATACGATCCCCTTAGTAACACTGGTTGTCAGACTTTCGGGCTTCTAATTATTTACCTTCTAACACACATGGCTCGACATTTTACATTACCGACGTACCTACCTAGGTGACCTATTAATCCGCTGGGCATTCCTTAAGCGACATCTATTTCAATAATGGTCTCCACCTTGTCTTGCTAGCTCCACGTGTCATGACATCATAATTACTAGTTCTATTTGACTCCCATTATTCTACCTCTACTATCATGAATCTGTACTTCACTATTCTTAATTACTCGTTAGATACCGTTATTAATTAAGCAATTACTGTTAGGTATACAAATTAAAACAGGTCTAGACTAAGGAATTTCGAAGCAGTTTGTAACTCAACCTCGTATTAATATTTTAGGCTATTTTTTGCGCTGATGTTATATCAGTTTTTTTTTTGTTCTTTGAAGGTCAAAATAAACTACTAAAAATTATATTTGTTACGTTCACTTTAACAATAACTCGTGGACATGTAACGGCGAACGTGTTTTTATTGTTTGGAGTCTAGCTAGAGCTAGAGTAGGCAATTATATGGCGAATATATAAAATACGTTAAGGCCTTAGTATAGTACCCCTTTTCACTAGGAAACATCTAAATTAACGCCTAAATATTATTGCACTGTTATAGAATAGAATAGAAAAGAATATATTTATTTGCTTTAAAACATGGTACATAAATGTCTTATACGTTAGTAATATATAAGTCAATGGTATCATATCTTATATTGTGTTGTGTATGAAAAATATAGTGTTAAATTAGGCTTCAGGAAATCTTTTAACGGAAGGTAAGGTATGGTACCAACTGTTTCAGAAAATTGAAATGTATTTCAGGACGTCAAAAAAAAAATGCAAAAAATATATACAACAAGCTGACCCGACTGCCGTTGTCCAAATTTCAATAATTCATACAAAAAAAGGACGTTCCATTTTTCCAAATTTGAATATTTTCCGTGAAACTTTTCCAATTTTCCTTTCTATAAAAACCTGATTCGGACTATTACAAACATTTTAAAATAAAAAAATTGCCAAATCGGTCCGTCCGGTTTCAAGCGATTGCCAACACACAGCATTTCATTTTTACCCGACTGCGGTCAAGCGAAAAAGGTAGAGTTATGTGTTACAGGACCTGTAAGTATGTATGTATGTCAGTCTCTATGTTCCATCGTAACTACTAAATGGCTGAACCCATATTGATTTATGATAATTATGTCGTTAGATCCGTCTTTATTGTTATTTGTATTGCATGTTTTAAAAAAAACTCCCATACCTATCGAGTGGGGTATCAAAATGAAGGGCTTTAAAAGGTGATTACAAAAATAAGTAAATTATATGTTTAAATGTAATTTGGAATGAGAAATCATAAAAAACTAAAAAGCTGAAAATAAAAAACTTATAAAAAACCCGACTGCAAAAACAAATAACTGAAAAGAGAAAAACAAGCATTGAACTTTGTTTTTGTGAAATTCGTGAACACAATTTTTTCTGCCTAGCCTTTTCCCTATCATGTTGGGGTCGGCTTCCACTCTAACCGGATGCAGCTGAATATCAGTATTTTACATGGAGCGACTGCCTATCTAACCTCCACAACCCAGTTACTGGGGAATACGATACCCCTTGGTAAGACTGGTTGTCAGACTTTCGGGCTTCTGACGAATCGTAACGACTGTCAAAGATCCACGCATGACAGCCGGGACCAACGGGCTTAACGTGCTTTCCGAAGCACGGAAGAGTCTCGGTATGTAAAGATGGTCACCCATCAACGGACCAACCCCGGCAAGCGCAGCTTAACCTGATGGATCGACCCGTGCGGCTGTTATTAATTACCCACGAGCTCGATTTCGTGAACACAATTAACAACCAATATTGTTTTCCTCTTCAAATTGGGGTAATTATGCAGACTTTGAAATGACTTTCCTCGTTGTCGAATAACGATAGTGTCGTTATAGAATTTATAAAGCTTAAATTAATGCTAGGTACCTAGCAGTAATTTAAACTTTGATAAATTAATCCATGTAAGTATGTAATACAATGTGAACGGTTTTGTTAGCGTAGCGGAATCGATCGGCCAAAAGAACTCGGTAGCTTTTGTTTATTAAGTGACTCATAAAGACATGACTTTTAAACAAAATAATAGATCAATATTAACGAACTCTATTTATAATATATTCTTGTTTTAACATTCTCATTTGTATGAAGATTGAACGAATTCAAACTACGTACAGATGCTAAGGAAGTTATTGACCTTGTTATGTAACTCAGATTATTATATGTCCGTGTAATACAACTACTCAGTACTTAAGACCGAAACTAATTAGTCATAATAACACATGATTTTTTAATAGTTCATGATACTTATGTTTTAAAAATAGTGTGGTAGCCTGAATCCTGTTCCAGATGCTGTATAGCTAATTATAGGGCTAGTAGAATGGTATTTATTTATAATTATAATCAATTCAAACTATAATTAATTGTTAAAGAGAAATTAAATGGAGCATTATTAGAGAAAAGAAAAGCAGGCGTGATTAATAATTTAATAACAATTAACAATTTATAGAGGAGAAGAAAATAAAGAGGAAAAATGCATGATGAATAAGAAGTATACCGACATAAAAACTCTGGTGTCTACATTTTTCTATATATTTTAGTTTGTGAATAGTTTTAGTTAAGTTAGTATACAATTTTTATTAATTAATTAAGTAGTTTATAAGTATCTTGTTTAAAAATAAAATCTATTTAAGTATTCAGTTTTCATTGTAGGTAATTTTTCAAATGCTAGCTAGCTGCTGTTGCAGTTGTGTAAATAAAAAATAACGAAAATTGGGTATGCGCTTACCATTAAATATTATGATATCGAGATGAGCTTATAGTTATAAAAAAGATACACCACGACTAAAGGGCTACGATGCCTAACGCATCTTTTATATCAAAACACTTGTACAATGTGATTGTGTATGTTGTATCGTGTAATAAATATATATAAAGTGGTCGATATTAACTACAATACTTTACTATTAAGACATCGTGTTAACCTGAACCCTCAGATAAGATAAATACTTATCAGAAACGTTTTCCTTTTAAGGATTATCTACTTTCTTTTGTTTCCGGCTTTAAAAACTATATAATGGAGAACTTATTTTTTTTACTGATGTAAAAAAGCAGGAGGTTCTAAAGCCGTCGTGTATATTGTTTTTTTGAAGACTTATGTAAATAATCTTCGATTTTTTTTTATGAAGCCAATTTCGTGATACCGTTTATTATTTAATGTTATCTATGATATCTATGTTATTTATCATAAATGTTACGTATACATGCGTCCAATAAGTGTGTGTTTCTAAAATGTTTATTTAGTTTTCTTTAGGTTTTATTATTTTTTACAGACAAGGAGTGCTGCATAAATTTGAGTTCAACCTTTCCTGAAACATTATGTAAATAATCTGTGTTGCTGACAACTTTGAATTCTTTACTTTTTACAAGTATTGAATAAAACAATAGTTCACATTATTTGCCTTACTTATTATATTCTCGTAGTCATTTTAATTTGCGAAGAAGTCTATTGACCCATAAACTGTGTGTGGGGCGCATAGCTTAGTATAAAATAAATATGCAAAGTAACTCACTCGTATGGTAATCAAGAGGACGCTCGCTCCGAACGAAAGTTGCAAATTATTTAATGTTCAGTTATAAATGGTAACCAGGTAACACTAACTTATAGATAAGAACACTTCGTATATTAACACACAACACTAACACTTCCCGACATCACTAATAAATTGACATGTTTAATTAACATAATTAACATTCAAATAGTTATTTAATAGCTCTAGATTTTCTCAATATAGCACCAAAGATACAATATTAATTGTTATTGTTATAATCACAACACGGTGTTCATCGCAACATTTTAAACGTAACTGAAATTCATTGCAGGCTGTTTACAAGCGCGCGACTTTGTTTTACTTTTTCGCTATAAACACTCGGCAACCAGAGAGAAGTAAACCGGACCGCCACGTTTTTGTCGTTTTATTTATTGTTTACTTTGTATTTGTTTTGTTTTTGCGCTATATGCACGCAGGATGTGTTCGCGCCGCGAAGGTCGCTTGTGCTTTGACTCCGTGCTCGATTACGGCCGGCTATAAGTTATTTTGTTATAGTTTAATTAATGCCGCCGCCGTTCTGGAGCCATTCGCATTTTGATAAACGCGCGCGTGCGGGCGTAAGGCGCGAGCCGCTCTGATTGGCGGACTAGCCTGAGCGGGCAGTACGCGCGCACTGAGCATTTTGGCGGGAGATCCGCTTTCAGCCAACTAAAGGCCGCGTAATGAGATGTAAACTTTACCTTTCTACTGCCTTGAACTTTATTTCATTCACTTAGAAACAACTAGGTACTTACATTATGTTTTGCCTTTGTGGAGAGATGTGAACAGATGTGAATCATAGATAGCATATCTAATATCTATAAATGAAGTAACATTTCTAAGATAAGGGGCACATTACCTGTTAGGAGAGGAACTACATATTCTGTAAATATTGTAGGTCTCGAAGAAGAGAGAGAGAAGAAGAGTTCATCATAGAAAGTATGTAAGGACCTACCAAATGGTTGTTCAAATCAAAAAATCAAAATGATTTATTTGCAGAAATACAGTCAGAAGTACAGAAGGTCGGTAAAAATTACAAAATTATTATTCTCATAATCTGCCTTTAATTTCGGCGCGCAAATATAAAATAAAAGTTAAGTAAATATTTTGTTGTAGGTAATTATTGATCATAATTATTATGCGGTCCATAACAGATAATCCCCTTAAATTGTATGATTGAATTAAATAAAATGTCATTAAAATAATGAAACAAAACAAAAAAAAAACGATTATCATAAATGTCAATAATAATCATGTCATTAATGGGAGAGATTTGCCACACAATAATAATAACAATAATAATTTAAAATGACGGTACAATTTACAAAACTTACAATCTAAAAACTCATGCACAGTATAAAAACATTTTTCAATTAAAAACCTCGTCAAATTATTTTTAAATCTATAGAATGATAGCGTTTTAATTATGGACTTTGGTATTTTGATAAATCATTTTATGCACATAATGTAGCCGTTGTTACCTGTAAATGTCAGATATTATGTCCTCGGTTGAAATAACTTACTAGTATACATAGATCGTGGTGCGTAGTACCTTGTCGCTTGCTGAAAAAGTCTCTTACGTTTCAAATCAAATATACAGGATTCTAATATATAAATACATGGTAGAGTTAGTCTTTTATATTTCCTAAAGAATGGACGACATGACTCTATTTGCTTCAACCCAAATATAGCTTTTAGACACATTTTTTGCATTACGAATGCTTGATAGCCACACAACGACCCCACAGGATGATAGGTACCTACCATACCTTAGAGTGGAGGTTATATAGAAAGCCGTTATTGCAGCATTTCTCGATACCTCGCCGCTAATGCGCCTCAAAGGGTATATAAAATGATTTCTTTTAGAGCAAATGTCATTTATATGATTTTTCCATGAGCAAACTTTATCAATTTTTTTAAGTTTTAGGTAATGGTTTAATTGGTATTATATGTGTTGTATTGCTTTATTGCAGGATAATACAGTGTGTATGTGAAGTGGCAGTACTCTGTAATAAAAGAATATCCGAAGAAATATAATAATTTATATTAATAAGGGCCGATTTATAAATCGTTAGATAACTTTTATCTGAGGGATAAATATAGTGGTTTGACATATTTTCTAGACAAAAGTTGTCAAAACGTCAAATATATTCCCCAGATAAAAGTTATCTGTCAGTTGAAAAATCGGCCCTAAGTACAAAACAGCCGTTGTATCTTGGCAGATCTGCACATAGGCACTACGAACTTTCGCGCATGTTCTCTCACTCACACTCGCCTCATGTCACTTTTTGGTTCTTAATTTTTTTTATTGCGCATCGCTCTGCGCGAAGTTCGGAACTGCCAAGTTTGTAATATAGTGGGCTAGTCCTACTCTATTTAATAGGTAGAGATACTAACATAATCATTAGGTATTCATATCTAGCTCAAAGAATCATCTGTCAAATCAAGTGACAATGATCTCTAGTACATAAATCGTAATAAACGTGACACAATTTTATGAGAGACGCAGCTATTAAAATAATTGATCTTACAGTAATTACACGTGGCGGGTGGCTACGTAGAACACGTTGAAGTAAGCCGAGTCGATCACTCGACGTGTGTTTACGTGAATGCCAATCCTTTGAACTTAACGGATTAATAACTAGACCCAGTGGTATTCTGTCACCATCTCACCGTGAAAACTTAGGTGAAGTGAGCTGTCAGTCCACATGATGCAAGGAATTGACACTATTGGTAGCTCACTTCACGCTCACTTCACTTAAGTTTTCACGGTGAGATTTTAACAGAATAGACCGGCTGCATCAAACAGGTGTAGGTACCTAAGAGTTCGATTTTATTAATAGGTAGGTACCTATATGAATACACGAATAGCCCTTCTTCCCGTGACGTCACTCGCGATGACCGCAGCCAAACTCGCTTCTACAGATTACACAAGTGGGCCACCGCTATGTCACCCACTCTCGTCCAAAATGGTGTCATAATAGTTTAAAAAAATGTTGTATTTTAAAATTAAATTCTCCTATTGTTGAACTAGTTTTGAGGAAAAACTGTCTTGTTCTAAATAAATCATGAAAATGTGGGTTGATCATCAATTTTGTTGAAACATTCGGTATTTTGTGATATATAGTTCTAACGCAACTCTTATCATGTTGTAGATCAAATAAAAAATGCAAAAATAATAAACCTGAAACTGGATGTGTGCCTGCACACTGCACATAGATACCTACATTTTTTATATTTAGATATTTCCTTACCTCATCAAATCTACGTTTAATACTTTACCAGGACAAGTGAACTTGCCTTTGGTAGGGATTTACGCTAGTAATGCAACGAGTACTACTTTTACGAATACGAATACCGTTTGTACTAGTCGCCGAATACGAATACCTGGTTCTACTATTACGCATTTATTAGATAAAGGTGAAAGAAAATTAACAGCAATATAAATATTTACGTGTAATTTAATAATTAAAATTAACTATAGGTACATTTTTAATTTCAAAAAACTTAATATTTGCAAGTTTTTTGGCGAAAAACGATTCCTTTTTTCTGTCTGTATATTTTCTGCTGTTAAAAATATGTTTTCGAGGCCACAAGGTTTTGTCGAGAAATATTTTTCAAAATTTTGTTCATTTTTTAAAATTTTATGTCTCCAAATATCACTTTTCTCACGTTTTTGGGACAACATTATTTAACCATTAAAAACTACTAAAGTCAACTTTTAGTACCAAGTCGATAAAACACAGCTACAAACAAAAATAAAACGTCGCCACAATTGCTGACCATCTGTGGATATAAACAAAAGATATGTTTAAGATTTTATAATTGAATCTTTGTGTCTGTCAACTCGGTCGCAATGCAATATCTATTTATAATTTCTAGGAAGTCACTAATTACGAATGTCACGAGAGTATTCGGTGAATACGAATATTCGGTAATTTGATGGTATTCGGCGAATACGAATATTCGCTTCCGTATTCATTGCATCACTAATTTAAGCCCCAAGTCCCGTTGAACTGCGTCGACTTGATCTGACCCCATTATCTGGTCCCGTTAGCTCGAGCTATAATGTGGTACGAAACTCCATTGTTCGACACTGCACTCGCACCGCAATACATACAAAAGCAATGATTTTATCTTCTGTTTGTTTGCAGTTAAAAATAACAATTCCAAAAATGATCTTTATTCCTATATAATGTGATAACCTATGCCAAAAGAATGATAAGTTTAAAGTCAAGGGAGCAAACAACTATTTTAAAGGCGAGAGTGTTTTTTTGAATCCTGAGCGCAGTGAGGGATTCAAAGTACGGCTCTCGAGCTTAAAAAAGTGTTGCTCCCGAGGTGGACACTCTACTTTTTATCATTTTATACGAGAAAATGAGTAAGTGCAACGTATGAATAAGAATAGTACGCTCGCGCGCGGTTTTTTCTTTTATCATACAGCCTCTTACTTGTTCATACCTACAATGTTCGTGATTGATCTCTTTGGTGATTGGAACTTTTACTTACAATATCCACATTCTAAATTCAAAGCACTTTTAGTCCCTAGGGAATAAAGAGCCCTCGCTCTTTATTCGGAGGTTCACGAAGGAGTAGCCCACTCCTCCGGCTGTGATGTTGATGGAGGCTTTATGTGGTACGTGTCTAGCGGTTGGATTCCCTAGAATAAGAAAAAGAAAGGATATTTTAATTATTTTAAAGGCTAGCACAGATTGGGGCGAGCAGCTCCGCAACTACGTTGAACTGTCAAAATGAAACAGATTAGTCGGAATCGTTTACGAATATGTTTTGCGCAATTAGATAGCATTTACTGTTTACACGTCCAGAAATACCTATAAGGTCTATATTAAAAACTTGAATACCTAGCCACCAACGTATTCGACCGTTTTGCAATAAATATAGTTGCCTCAAAACCCTCAATTTTTTATATAGTAATCAAGTCGGAGTTCCTGTTGTCAAATCTCTTGCTACCCGTCTGCGCAACAGCCAAGGCAGGGTTATGTTTTTCGCGCGTATCTTTGGGTGGGTTTCTTTTATTGTCTCGAAGCATCATAACTGTTGGATGGATTTTTTATTAGACACAGATTGGTAGTTTTAGCGATGCTTGGAAAAGTCCAACAATGGACGCTTTGGTCTGATATGGTGAATGACATTACTTTATGAGACTTGATATCAGATTTAATTTATTCAACCTGCAATAGTTACATATCTACAGGCTATTTATGAAGATAGGTACCAAAAGATTTGCAATATCCTTCAAAATTATTCAGATGTGGTTATTCGTGTGTTACTTAATGAGGGTGCTGAATAGGTACTGGAAGAAATACCACAACACATATTTGGACTGACTATTTTCAGTGGTGAACTAAGCCTGCCGGGGCCGCGGGGGCCCGGAACGGGTATACTAAATAGGGCTGCTGCCCAGGAATGAACGTGGAAATATTTAGCATGGTGCGTCAAAAAGGTTAGGCTTTCTTTTGACTATTAATACAGAAATAGGAGATACTTTGCCGACAAGATAAAAACTAGAGCAACAGACGAATAGTGGATGGTAGAGCGGGTAAAGCGAGCTCGAAAATGTTTGCAGCCTCGGATAGGTAGGCGTAGGGGGCCCCCAACTATAAACTAGGTACCTCTTACTAACATATTTTGGTCTTATTTGGGATTTGATTAAAAAGTATTTCTGAGTTTTGCCCCCCCCCCCCCCCCAGAACCAGGGGCCCGGGCTGGGCCGCAACTGCCACCCCCCCTTTACTCCACCATTGACAAGGAACTACTTAATTATGCTTGATAAATTGTGTTATCAACTACTTACATAGTTCAGGGGCTTGATTCTAAAAAATAGTTCATTATCAGAAGTTTTTTTAAATTTATTTATTAGGTACCTACCAACAGCAGTACATACCATAAATTAAAACAGAACAGTAACAAAATAAAATTACGGGTATGAATGCCTATTACAGGTATACACAGCATTCACAAAACAACATCGTTATGAACTAAAAAGAAAATAAACATGAAAAAGTAAAATAGGTACAAGTTATTTAAAAAAAAAAAACTAAATTAAGGCATTACGTCTTATACTAAAAATTCACAAAAATAAATTATTTTTATTTTTATTTATTGTTTTATGCAATCCCGTAGTTAGAGTTCGGGAGAAATAAGTTATAGGCGATAATATCACGCCCTTAGGAGCCAAGCAAAATGAAAAAAAGTCAGAAAAAACCCTAAGCGATAACGAAGTAATAGCGCGGGCGGGGTGTAGGGTGGGTCCGAAATTTCACGCGGACGAAGTCGCGGGCAGAAGCTAGTAGGTACATAAATATAATTAAAAAAACTTTTTGGTAGTGGTAGTATTTCAGGGAAACTACCATCACAAATTATAAGCTCATACACTCTGGCGCGATACCGCGGGCGCAACAAGGGTCGCGCTGCTTGTCGCGCCCGCGATATCTAGTGAGTCTAATTTAGACGCACATTGTTATTAGTATCAGTCGTTAGTGTCCCACTGCAGAGCAAAGGCCTCCCTTCCCTCCTTCCACTTATCCCTATCTGCTGCTTGTGACCATTTTGCCACGAAGTCTGACGCTCATGCTGTTATAAAATAATGGAAGATTGGTAGGACTTTACTAGGACTATAAATAGCTCGAATATTTTCAGAAAATCCCAAAGAAGAGTGAAGGTGGACTGTTCACGGCACATCAGGTGCTGTCAATGTCACATTCTTCACTAAATACTTCTCAGCGTATCGGTGGCAGATATCGTTTGAAAAGAAGTTAATAATAATAGTCCTCCAGATCGAATTTCGGCCATGGCGATTCGATTTCGGCAATCGTAGCGGAGACCAGCCTTCGGCGCGGGAGGTATTATAGAGCACAAGTGTATGCACAGTCACAGGTGCTTACAGGTTACAGATGCTCTCTCTTCCTCACTCTGTGTGAGATTGAGATTCCGATGGTTATGGAACGGCAGTCCGACACGACCGAAGAGAGATCAGGCGCAGGGCCGCTTACCTAACGTGCTGTCCGAGGCACGCTAACTTCCAAACTCCGGGCTGTAGAAATTCTTAGTAATGCAAAAACGCTGCTAGCACTGACCGACCCGGGAATCGAACCCTGGACGCGCTTGCGACCACGAGACCAACGGGGCGGCCCAGCTGAACTCAGCAACGATAGCACTCGAATGCGTGAACTTTAGATCTTCACGTGTACAGGTGACGCAAAAAAAAAAGGACATGCAGCGCAACATGCGGCCATGGTCTCCAGGGAGACGCTGCTTATACACTGGAGATCGGAACCATTCGAGACACCCCACCTATGGAGATCTTTGGTGCGGATAGGTACAGTCAACCACTAATGTTCGACTGAGTGTACCTAATCGAACTGATTAACACGTTCTTGTTAATAACCGAGAATAATAATCATCTCATTATAAGTTCTTAGAACTCTGACCTATAGCTGACATGTAATTTTATATTCATATTATATATATATCCTCAAAAAACTTGTTTTGGTTGCTAAACAAGTTTCCGGCCGAGCCGCCGCCGCCGTTCGTCTGGTTATATGTGTCGGTTTGCCATTCTACAATTCGGTGGACCTATCAACATTATATACATATAGGTATATCTTTAATGTCATATACATAATCAACGTTATATTTATCGGTGCAAAGGCTCCTCTCCTCCAGATTTTTTTTAACAATATGAATTTATGGCACTGAACAGTAGTTAGCGTTTATGTTTCGGTTTGAAAGGTAGGGAAGTATGTGTAATATGGATGACAATGCAGTTACAGGCGCATGAAACATTACAGGCCTATGAGACATTACAGGCCTATGAGACATTACAGGTTCATGAGACATTACAGCTACATGAGCTATTACAGCTACATGAGACATTACAACTACATGAGACATTACAGCTACATGAGACATTACAGCTACATGAGACATTACAGCTACATGAGACATTACAGCTACATGAGACATTACAGCTACATGAGACATTACAGCTACATGAGACATTACAGCTACATGAGACATTACAGGCACATGAGACATTACAGCTACATGAGACATTACAGGCACATGAGACATTACAACTACATGAGACATTACAGCTACATGAGACATTACAACTACATGAGACATTACAGCTACATGAGACATTACAGGCACATGAGACATTACAGCTACATGAGACATTACAGGCACATGAGACATTACAGCTACATGAGACATTACAGGCACATGAGACATTACAGCTACATGAGACATTACAGCTACATGAGACATTACAGCTACATGAGACATTACAGCTACATGAGACATTACAGCTACATGAGACATTACAGCTACATGAGACATTACAGCTACATGAGACATTACAGCTACATGAGACATTACAGGCACATGAGACATTACAGCTACATGAGACATTACAGGCACATGAGACATTACAACTACATGAGACATTACAGCTACATGAGACATTACAACTACATGAGACATTACAGCTACATGAGACATTACAGGCACATGAGACATTACAGCTACATGAGACATTACAGGCACATGAGACATTACAGCTACATGAGACATTACAGCCACATGAGACATTACAGCTACATGAGACATTACAGGAACATGAGACATTACAGCTACATGAGACATTACAGGCACATGAGACATTACAGCTACATGAGACATTACAGGCACATGAGACATTACAGCTACATGAGACATTACAGGCACATGAGACATTACAGCTACATGAGACATTACAGGCACATGAGACATTACAGCTACATGAGACATTACAGCTACATGAGACATTACAGCTACATGAGACATTACAGCTACATGAGACATTACAACTACATGAGACATTACAGCTACATGAGACATTACAGGCACATGAGACATTACAGCTACATGAGACATTACAGGCACATGAGACATTACAGCTACATGAGACATTACAGGCACATGAGACATTACAGCTACATGAGACATTACAGCTACATGAGACATTACAGCTACATGAGACATTACAGCTACATGAGACATTACAGCTACATGAGACATTACAGCTACATGAGACATTACAGGCACATGAGACATTACAGCTACATGAGACATTACAGGCACATGAGACATTACAACTACATGAGACATTACAGCTACATGAGACATTACAACTACATGAGACATTACAGCTACATGAGACATTACAGGCACATGAGACATTACAGCTACATGAGACATTACAGGCACATGAGACATTACAGCTACATGAGACATTACAGGCACATGAGACATTACAGCTACATGAGACATTACAGGCACATGAGACATTACAGCTACATGAGACATTACAGGCACATGAGACATTACAGCTACATGAGACATTACAGCTACATGAGACATTACAACTACATGAGACATTACAGCTACATGAGACATTACAGGCACATGAGACATTACAGCTACATGAGACATTACAGGCACATGAGACATTACAGCTACATGAGACATTACAGGCACATGAGAAACTATAGGCACGTAAGACATTTCAGCTTTATCTCTTTTTATGGGATAGCAATGTATCTGCGTGGTATATATCTGGTATGCTAAATGTCCATTAGACATCAGGTGGGCCGTCAAAAATGAATGGCTTTGCAGTTAGTCGATCTTCCTGTGCAATTCTCAGTTAACCGTCACTCTATCATTCACTTCTTTATCTTCAATATTGTCTTTGGTTTTCTTCTCCCTCTCCATCCATCGACATTTATATTCATCAACTTTCATTCCTCGTCATCATATCATACCAAGACGAACAATTTTTTAAAGTTCAAGCTCTTTTTATGTGTTGTAGGTATACAGGATACAATTAAATTAGCTAGCGAAACTTCATAAACGTGATGGGTATCGATATCTAAACACGATAAAACAAAATTAAACAGATTTTCTAAAAAAAAACATCAAATCTTTTTGGTTTTTATTTTATCGTGTTTAGATTTATTTATTTATTTATTAGAAACACTTACAACTGTGATATGGATACCCATCGTCTGCAGAGTTTCTCTAGCTAATTTAATTTGACCCTGTATGTAGCTCCACGGTTTCGCGGAAATTTCAACAGAACACAAAAACTAGCGTGGAAATGGATGCCTAATTTAAAAGTTTCCCTTCTTCTAATTCCTCACAAGTAATTTATATTCGTACCTTTGTGAACTGCCCAGAACTCCTATGGATGTCCCTATGACCCTATTGACCCATGAGGGTCATTGGTACTCATAATGCTCACTCAGTCGTCAAACTATGCAGCAGCGGCTTAATATCTCAATTGGTTTGAACTTAGCCAACATTTGCTTAGAGGAACGTCCGAGCGTTAACCTTTATGTGCAAATACTTAGAATATGTTTGATGTTTTTCTAATTAAATGTTTGCCTGAGTCTGCGATTTAAATTTTCTTAATAAAAAAGAAATTAAGGTAGGTACAACTACAACTGTTACTCAATAACTCAGAATTTTCTGTACAATCATCGGCACGATTCTTGAGCGCTCACCTTCACCTGCGCAAAAGTGAGTTATTGGGTCCCTTTATGTATTTTGTCAAAGCGATCCCCACTCTTTCGCCGAGCGCTCAAGAACCGTGCCGGTATCTGTACGCAGCAATGGAATTTTATATAACTCTAGCTCCACCTCGCAGTTTTCACCCGCATAGAGATTCCCACAGGAGGCGTGCATTTTTGTGACATAAAAACTATCCTATGTCAGGTGGCCCACAGTGTAACTTTCAATTAGTTATTTATGTTTTATAATCTCATCCGTATACACGGTGAAATTTTAATCACCGTTTTCCTCTTAAGAGGTCATTGTACTCATCATTATGAACAACTTTTACTATGGGACCAAACCTGAAATAGTGAAAAAAAATATCATCTGTTCCCTACATTTATGTTCGCATAACTAGTCAAAATGTAAGGAACAGCTGATTTTTTTTTCACGATTTCAGGTTTGGTCCCATAGTAAAAGTTGTTCATAATGATGAGTACAACCACCCCTTAATTTCACCGTGTATAGTTTCAGAGATTACCTTTCAATATATATATCAATCACTAATAACATCCTGTACCTACATACCTGAGTTCGCGTAGCCGGACTGCGTAGAATCCAGGACTTACCTACTTACAATTATTTACTGTAGAAAAGTGTGTCAGTGACGTTAAATGCATTACTAAACTCCTGATATCGGCTAATGTGCAACAAAGGAGTTTACATTAAGACATTGAGGCAAATGTGCAACCCAGATTGTGCGCATACGCGTAGTACCTACTACTTACTAGCTAGTAAGTATGTACCTAGTACCAGCGGTTACCAACCGTCCGGATTTGTTCGGAAATGACCAGTTTTTTGGTTCCCAGTCCGGATGTTGTCTGGCCTGTCATTTATCCGGACTTTTAGACTTAATAAAGGGGATTTCTCGATAAAATAAAATAAAGTTAAAAAAATACTGAACAAACGAAAGGCGAAAAGAGTAGAATGTCCGAATTTTTCTATTTCGAATTTACCAATGAAATAGTAACCCTACCTTCTCGTTAGTGCGGCCATATTAAAATGTCGTTAAATCTGGCGCATACGTTACTGTTCACTCATTTAATGCATCTAGGGCAGAACGTGTGCCGTGACGATTAGAGCATGCAACTGCAACATATGCATACATTTAGAACTAAGTTAGAATGTTAAACTGGTATTAAGCAACCCAGTTTTACTTGTCTGTCTGTCTGTCTGTCTGTCTGTACCTAATTGTACTCTTTGTATCTCCTAGTGATCATTCATTAACCATTAGCTATAATTATTGGATTGGATTGTTATGACGAAACAAGCCAAATGCGTTGCAATGCCTTTTTTTAATATTTTTGGTAAGAACCTTCTCCAGCGCGCACACAACAACTTACCAAAGTTTCATCACAATCGGTCGAGCCATTTTCGAGATTTTGTAATACTAAGTCACGATAATGGATTTTTATCAGTTGTGGACTTAAAATTGATACTGAATTCACTTTTCGATAAACGAGTTGCTGTTATTTTTGTATCAATTAACTGATTGACTTTTAACAACATAGTTAAACATCAATTTTAATAGGTTTTAATACTACGTACAAGATACGCAAAATAGTTGACCTTCTATTAATAATGTAGGTATTGGAGCTACCTACCTATTTGAAACTTCCTAGCTGTGGACAAATAATTACCAACGGGTAAAATAAAATGACCCTTAAATTCTCCAGAACCCTAAGATGGATCAGTCTTCGCTGAACGAACAATCAAAGCATCTTCACGCGGTGTCGTTTTTCTAGATTTAGATTTTCGAAGAACATTATTGGTACCTACCTAAATATTGTTGCGTTTCTTGACGTGATTTACAGCTTTTTAATAAACCCTCGGATCACCCAGATCTCTCACAGATGTTCTGAACAGTCCAGGAGTTTTAATTAACTTCTGGAGGAAGGGACGCCATGGCCCACACATAATGGTCAACATAGAGAACATAGAGAACCTTCCTTTTGGAGCACTCCTTAAGATCAGCAATCTTTTTATACGACTAATCACGTTCATACAGTGCAACAATCGTTTTCCGGATTGATGGATCAGCTAAGTATTTGTTTTCGAAATTCAAAATTGAGAACATATATTTTTTCGTTCTTTAATTATTTGTCAAGCGCGGCATGGCAGTGGCCACTTTTGAAATACAGCCAATTAACGATAAATTGAAAAAAAAACAATAAAATTGATACAATAGGAAAGAAAGAAGAAAGAAAAGAAAAATTGTTAATAGGGAAGTGCAATTATTTTGATTATTGAGTGAATCCAGGTAAGTATCCTTTTTCTGAGCCACCTTGAAACAACCCTAGCTGTGCGTACACCTACATGAAAGCTATTATTTTATGTGGTTCATGCTGTTATCGGTAAGTTGATAAAAAATTAAAAGCAACTTGTTTATCCAAAAGTGACTTCGATACCAGTCGTTCCTAAACATATGTCAATAAGGGTACCTACATAGATAGATAGATAATGAGGCCTTTTGAACAAATATCTACTATCGAAAATCTTATCAGCTTTCATTTTTATCGATTTCTAGTTTCATAAACACCATCAAGAATGTTTTTTTTTATTTTACCCGACTGCGGCGAAACCAAAAAAGGATTATGTGTTTGAATGAACTGTATGTATGTATGTATCCATATATAAGGTGTATCTTTTCATACACGAAATCTCTTAAGGGGTCATTGTACTCATCATTATGAAAAACTTTCATTATGGGACCAACCCTGAAATCGCGAAAAAAAAATCTACTTTTCCCTACATTTTGACGAGCTATGCGAACGTATAATGTAGGGAACAACTGATTTTTTTCGCGATTTCATGGTTTCATGACTGTATGTATTACTGGTAAAGATCGCAAACCTATCGAGTGGGGTATCAAAATGAAGGGTTTTAAAAGGTGGTTACACGGTGGTGGGAACAAGCCAATAACCTGAAATGCTGTAGGTAACCTAAATTCCATGTATTATTTATTATAATGCTTGTTTTTCTCTTATCAGCGATGTATTTTTGCAGCCGAGTTTTTTTTTTTTTATAGTTAGAGAGCTATGTTGTCTTTAGTACTCCAAAAACAGGTCAATGTTTGAGGAGCGCTGCTATCTTACATTGTCGAATACTTAACAACCGATTAAAAAAAGCAAAAGGGAATACATACATTGGTTGGCAACAGAGTGAAAGTTGTAGTGAAAGTCTATATTACACGAACATACAACCAACCCAATAACGTGTGTTATTCACAGCACGAAGTCACGACTACCTCACTGTTTTCATTCAGACACTGATTTACATACAGCAGGTACCTATGTAAGTATACTTATGTTTTTTAATAGCTGTAATAAAATTCTACATTAAGTAATAATAGTAATAGTTTTATAACATTATCCGCCTTTTAGGCTTCGCCGCAGTCGGGTAAAAATCCTGTACTCATTTTATTTTACCTTTGACTAGAAAGGGTGTAAAAATGTAGGTATCTGAGGCTAAGGCTGCTGATGAAGATAAAAGACATCCAATCAAAACATAAGGGTACATGAGGTGAATATATATACAGAATGACTGGAACATTGACGTCCAAAGAGAAAATTTAGTTCCCCCGTATCGTGGGGTATCCGAATCACCCCCATGTAACAGCATGGTAATAGGGGGTGAGCCTATCGCCATGAACCGGGCAAATCCGGCCTCCGGGCTGCTACTGAGTAACTTGATTGAAAAACCCAATAACTTTACCCGACCTGGGAGTCGAACCCAGGACTTTATAATTTCCCAAAAACCACACAGTTCATCATCATCACCATGAACAGTCGTGGCCCAGTAGAAACGGTCGTGACTTACGAGTGTTAGGTTCGAACCCAGGTAGGCACTTTACTTTGCGTAAATTATTTCATCACCACTGTTCTCAAAACGGTGAAGAAAAACATCTTGAAAGAGGAAACGAGGAAAAAGGACACTGCCGATGTCCAAGAACCAAAAATTCGAAAGCATGTGACATGCCAAACCACACTGGGCCGTCGTGGTTGATTGTGGCCCATGCACTGTCTCTCTCAGAGAGGGAGGCCTATAGTGTCATATCCCAGTATGTAGACTATCAGCTGGAGTCCTAAGCTGTGCCACTGGAAAAATGTAAGAATTAAATCATGATTATCTATTCCACCATTTACCTAACAGCGTCAGCGTGTAGGTATCAAAAATGGTTATATTTTTGCGAATTCATATTTGATCCCATAGTAAAAGTTGTTCATATTGATGGGTAGAACACCCCCTTAAATTTTGTTGCATGTTTTCAAAGTCAGCCTGTACCTATATCAGCTGTCACAACTTCAATACCACCTGTGTCAGCTGATTATTTTTGATGGTCTGTACCATTGAATCACACCCTTAAATATGACCACACATTTCTGGCAAGTAAGTACATGTTTTAATATATTGTAATCATATCCATATCCACTTTAACCGCAGTACTTAGTATTTTAACCTACTTTTTTAAACCTACACGTGCATGTCGTTACTCTATACTTCCTTCACTCGCGATTGATTGGAAGTTAACCGCACTCAATTAACATCAAAGCATTCATTGCACAGTTGCTTCCTCCATGATATATGGGCTTACGTAAGGGCGCCACTTCCTGGGGGAAATATTCCACGGTAAGTTGCTGACAGCCGAATGACTAATCGTGTCGGTATTGTTCAATTGAAAAGTCCGGAATCAGTACGAGTAGTATCATTGGTACTTACCCCCATTTGTGCAGTAGCTAGACATCGGACAAGCAAGCGAGAGGACGTGTATTTGAATCCCGACAGGGGCCTAAGTCTACTAATTTATAAACGTTACAATGTTCTCTCACTCAATGGCGAGTTTTTGACAGATTTGCGATACAAAAACTGTCAAAAACCATTGAGAGACCATTGTAACGTTTATAAATTAGTAGACTTAGGAGGCCCCTGTTGCACTGCTGTCGACCGGAACCCATTTACGTAATAAAGAAAAAACATAAACACAGTACCTACATACACAGTACAGTAAGGTCCTCTAAATATGATGGTTCAACTTCCACAATACATATTTTGCTGGCAAATGCAAACTTACAATTAAATGATGTAAGTACTACAATTTATGTCCTTACTCGTAATTTATTTCGGTAGTTTCCAATTTCTGTAATAATTTATTTTATATAAGATGCCAAAATGATGTCACATAGGTACATATTATATTCAATCAAGATTTAAAATACTGGTATTACTTAGGTAGAAATGTACACCCCAAAATACATTGGAACGGGCCTCGCGCTGGTGTTATCGTTACTTGCTCTACCCACCAAAGAGTAGGTATGTAATTTTAATACCCACCTGTCGTAGAGAGGAGAGTATAATAATTGAGAGGCCGCGAGAGCAAAAACGGCCTAACATCAAAAATATCAAAATGTTTTTTTTTTTATTAAGTAGGTAACTCAATATGACAAATTAGTTTAAAGGCCGTTCTTGCTCTCGCGGCCTAAATTATTCTTTGCTACCCTACCCAAGCTTTAATTCTTCAGGAATTCAGGCGTGATGAAAAATTATTTTCAACGCCATCTCGTGTCACTATTCTAAAACACATCCCGAAGACAGAACTTGTACACAACTTACATTGTTGCTATATACGATATATAAAGCTGACCGCACCTTTATATCTCTATTTAAAGAGGTCTTCCTACTTATTATAGTTTTATTTTTTATAGACAACAACCAAAACTATAAAAATACATAAATAATATAACATTAGAAGAAAATGTATTTAGCGAATGGACATGATGGCATAGAAAATTCTACTAAGACGGTACATTTTCTACATAATGAGATGGCAATTGGCAACTCGATGTTCAATAAAAATGTACTCTGTCTGTGGTTCACTGTTCAAAGTTGGTCTCGAAACATTCGTGTAGATTTTTACGTTTATTTTTATAATTTCTTAGTGAAATCTTAAAATGTATACTGTTTCTAAGGGACCCAGCAAAATTGTAGCCAAAACTCGACGAGGTAGATATTATGTTTTACATTTGTTTTGAAACTAAGTTCGAACTTGTCAGTGATCATGTGAGATGAAATGAAAATACCTATCGTTTCCTTATTTTCAATTACAGGCCTCTCACAAAACTTGGAACGATTGGATAGCCGTAAAGATCACAATAGAAAGTCTTCAGAGTCTGATAATGGAGAAATCATCAAGTAAGTTATCATTATGAAAGCGTACATTACGAGATTTCATCACTGTTTTTACATAACCTCTTCGGCCAAAGATATGCACTTGATATGCAGTTTTAAGAATTCTTGCGTGACAACTATGTGTGGTATGGAAAGACAAATAAATTAATCAACACAGTCCCTCCTGCCTATTTTATAATACGATGATTTACAAGAATCTTATTGGATTATTTGTTTGTTCCTATTTCAGCATGCCCAAGCCTATATTTCATTCCAATGGTAAAAAGACAGTACACCAAAGAATACAGCACCATGTGATCACGCCACAACATGAAGAAATTATCAGATTTATCAGCGAAAGTAAGTTATCGTGTTTTTATAACTTCATCATAATTTTGTATAGGTACAATAATTAGAAACTATTCAAGCTATTTACTAAGTAATATTATAAAAATGTTTGATTTTAGCTTGGACACAGTCAGCCTATGGAGAGAGTGAGCCCTCAACACCAACAAGTACAAATGGTAAGTACTTACTTATCTCATAAATAACAATTTTCTCTCAATGATAGTATTTTATTATGAAGGCCAAGCTGGCTATTACATCCAAACTACTGTTGACTGACAATAATTAATCTTTATTACTTAACAAACAACCATTTTATTCAAGAATTATACACAATTTCCTTTTTGTGTTGCCATGGGAATCAGCCATTATTTGTACATTTTTAATAAGTTATTGGGTCCGCAGAATAAGATTTACTTCTGACAGTTTTTGCATGGATAAACTGTCAAAAAGAGAGCAGGCTTATTCCGCGGATACATTTTTTTCCTGCTTGGTCTAATCCGACCTTAGTGGCTCATGTTTCATAATGGGGCTGAAAAGATGATAATGTTATTATGTCTGTCTGTATAATTTAAGAACACTTGCAATTGAAATAAACCTTCACTAAATAGAATATTCTGTCAATTTTCATATATTGAATCAATATTGAACAGTCCATGTTGACTTATGGTGACATACTTATATATATGAGTACACGCTGCTATTTGAATTAAATTAAGGTCATTCATAGTGCAAGACTTTGAGTAGCACTTTAATGTTTCCTTTAACTACCTCTTCAATTGATAGATTACACATTGATAAGTTCTCATGACAGTTTCACTAAATTACTTTCAGGATGCTGTTACATCTTGGCAGAAAGAAAATTGATTTTAACTTTAGCCATAAAAATGTCACAAACCAAAGAAACTTTCTAATTTATAAATACATCCAAGTAAAAATATCTATATATATTAATAGTGAAGCAAAAACTTTGTACCCCTTTTTACGTGGACGGAGGAGGATGAAATTTGTACTATACAACTTCAAATTTAAATGAATTATGGTCGATTTTCGACCAAGTAATAATAGTAATTAATAATAAGGAAATGTATTTCCAGAATCTGGCAGCTCATCTCCCCCTCTATCAAATCTCTACTACCAGGATGATGCCCCCAGCCCAGTACTGCGAGACTTCAAGCCGTTCGACCTGGAGACATGGTGGGGCAAGAGATTGTTCCAAAACATCACCAATTCCCTTTGAGTTAGCAGAGTTTAATAAAAAGATGTGGAAACATAAAAGTTGGCGGTAGCGTAAGTCACAATCATCTGTAGTTTACTAAATTTTTATTTAAACTGTATCTTGTCACACCAAATTGCTCTTGACTATAAACAGGAAGCAGATGTTTCGTCCATTAAACTGAATTAGGTACTAGTTTTGAGATGATGAATGAGATGAATCTTTGCCTATCCTGCTACTTCTGGTTCTAACTGATAGCTTTAAACTGAGGTCAATCTCAAGATTGTAACACTAATTTTTATCTGTACACCTGCGAAGTAACTAGTATAAAACTGTTGGGAAGCAGGTTGTAGCTACTAGTGACAGAGCTCTGCGGAGGAATCTCCAAACCATATGAGCCGTGTCCAAAAGTACTGCTTTTTGCATCAAGTCTTTGACCCAGCAACTTGAGAGCCTACTTAAGTGATTGATTGTTGAGGTCCTTGACTTGATCTTAAGCTGTAAAAACTATCAGCACATATTTAATAATAATTCTATACATCGATTTTTACGGATGACTTATTCATAAGAGAAAATAAAGAATTTCTAAAAAAAAGTTAAGTAATCTACAGTTGATTGTGGATCTCAGTAGTTATGTCATATCATAAGTAAATTTTTCCAAAAGCTCAATTTCTTTGCATTGATACTGTGAACCTCTTTAAGATTGTTGTTTTGTGTGAATGTTATAGTTTTGTTGATGAAAATGATATATTTCGAATTCGGAGCAACTATATACCAAAGAATATCATGTTATTATGTGACCATGTTAAAACATACTATAGGAAGTTTGACACCATTTTTTGCCAAATCTTTATGAGCCAAATTGTTTGTTGAAGTTTATACAATTATTACTTTATAGTGAGTAGCATTGTTCTACCGTCTTTATATTATTGAATGTTACCATCACAATTATTTTAGTCACAAGTTATATAATATCTAACATTACTGTTTTCCACCTGGAATTTGTTATTAGCAGCCCAGAGCCTGGATTTGTGCCCGATTGATGACAATAGGCTCGCCTCCTATCACAAGCGACTTAAATATAACTGGCGAAATGTGGGTGTACTATAGGTACTTCTCTGCCTTACTCTTCGGGAATACAGGCGTGATGTTATGTTGTTACTGTTTTGCAGTTACTTAATATTATATTTATCTTAAATAAACGCCTTTTTGCAATCATTATGTATTGCAACTATACTTTACAAGTGCCTAAATACCGCAATAGTATAAACAGTATTATAAATTGTTATGCAACAGTCGAAATATTGTTAAATTGTAAATATGTAAAGGTCCTTGTATAACTTAATAACCAAATCATGTATTGAGTATTATCGTCATACATATTCAATGTTTACTTCACAGCTTTTACCTTCATAAAGCAAGAATTCGGTAATTCTAGGGGTCCATTGGGTAAGTTTTTTGTACCTATTTGTTTTGTAATTATGTACAGGCACGAGTTAATAGCGCATCGCTGAGCACCTTTATAGTTTATTTTAATTTTATTTACTCTTTTCTTTGCACTTGCCCTGTTTGACCTAATGGCATAGTTGTTGTTAGATGTTGGACAGATAATCTCTTGTATTTATGGTCTAACATAATGTCAACTCCAAACACAACTTAAAATTTCGTTCCAAAATTTTCGTTTTTAAATAATGTTAATATTAACTTACCCAAAAATTCCTGTGAACCTATTTTATAAGTACTCGAAATTCTTGTGAAAATAGCTTTTTACTAAAAAAAAATGTTAAGTACTGTTATTGTTGTGTAATGTTAAATACTTGTTTTCAATATTTATTTGTGTTATGCAAAGCTTCTCATGTTAGGGGCTGAAAAATGTCTTCCAGAACAAATCGGTAACCTAGTCTGGTCGTAAATATCTCTACGATTAAGGCCGCGCACGCGAAGTCAGCGACGCGTTTCAATGCATATATTTATATGACAGGTCCATAAAAAACTATGCATTTGAACGCGCCGCCACCGCTTCCGCTGACTTCGTGTCCGCGGCCTAAGAAATATACTGTTATTAGGCTAGGCATTAGGTAAGCATTATGTATGTATTCCATTATTGACAGATGCAATAGAAATTCAAGGACTCGCAGATACTTCGCTTTATATTTACACATCACACCAATATTTATTACGCAAAACATTGTAGAACATTAAGGAAAGATTATTTATTAGTTCGCAACAGAATATTATTACCAGACTAGGTACTTTACATCAATTGATCATGTTATTAATCATGTTATTTGTCGTGTACAAATCTTTGTAATATTGGTTTTATTTCGTTTGTACATAAGAAAATTTACAAGAATATTTTATTTGTCAGAAACATTCAGTAACTTACGCAAGTAAAATACTTTACCGTTTACTTGTTTTGTATATTTTAGGCTGGATTCGACCAAACAGGAATAATTTTTATCCGTGGAGTAAGCCTTCTCTTCCGAGTAAATTTTGAATTTTTGACAGTTTATCCATACGAAAACTGTCAGAGTAAATCTTATTCCGCGGATAAAATTTATTCGTGTTTGGTCGAACCCGCCCCAGTAATGTGAATTGAAAATGTACTACATAGATAAATATTTACTTATTACTTCAACAGTTATTTAAAATGAACTAAGTATTTATATTTGGTGTTGTGAAAAGAATATATTATTATTACAACCTTTGCGCAATTAAGTACCTAAAAAAAGGAGTTAACACGTAAAGCCGATATTAATTTATGCAAATAAGCAAAAAATGCACGAATCGTAGTATAATTTTTAACCTTTTAGATGAAATATTTGAGTCGTTGTAGTTGTAATGCAGGAGAATATTTTTAGACTGATTTAGTTATTAAACGTTATGCTTTTTGTTGTAGTTGAATAAACCATCTGATGAATTACTAATTACTTTTATTTATTAATCTTTTCAAACTTCAAAATAATAAGCAAACTACGCAGGTTTCAACTTTTGTAAAAAAAACCTTTTCACAATAATACTTTTTTATACTTAAACGTCTTTCATTACCTACCAAATGTCAGATTTATCAATATTAATGTTTGCACTGGTTTCGAGGTATTTTACAGGGTTTTTGTATCGAAAACAATAAGTGAAACATGCAAGGAGTAAAAATACGCAACGATCTGTTTTCTCCGAGCAACGTAAAATGTTTCACAGTCAACAATTTTGCCGTAAGTCGATGAATCCCATTCATGTATGATTTTCACCCGCAGCTTCACTCTCATTGCTCAGCCTACGATTTAAATCGTTGATATTACAAAACTCGCAACACTTGAATCTTTTTGTTACAAGATATAAAGATATGAGCTAAAACCAATATTTCGATTTAAATCGTTGGCTAAAACTATAAAATTCTAAGTATGTCAATCACGCGTCCAGTAACATTAGTGCGACGCACACACCTTTGATGTGACGACCGGACGTTACGACAACGCTGGTTGTCGCGCTATGCGTGTTTCAATCGTGTTTTACTGCTGGAAAGCACACGGTGAGTATATTCGTCGTTACGATAGTGTGGTTTACATAAATGGTGTATTTTACTATTAATTTGATTTTTCTCGGCCAAACTAATCTGGATGAAAAGGACACAGAGATCATGTCGTAGATGAACTTTTGATATTCGCCGACTGCTCAGAACGACACGAACAAGCGGTAGTGTCTGTTTAGTCGAGACTTGATAGATAGAATACCTACTTTTAATCCGCTAGTAAAACTGCAAGCAACAGCTACATAAGAGCATGGCTAACTCCATCGTTAGGCTGATTATACTGTACTTAGATATCTATAGTAAGGCTAAAGTTGCTTTATTTAATCATGAACAACTATCCCTATGAAGGTCCTATCTATATTCCTTCTACAGCCGAACAGCCACCAAAAGAACTTCATCAACAGTGTTCAAAACGTCCGCAACACGCTCGGTTGTCTGGAGCGAAGTATCAACAAGTCCAACGAGTATGAGCAGAAGCTGTTGCACTGCAAGGGCTCTCACAGACACTCGCATGGCGTCAACGAGTGGTGGGACAGTGAACATTCAGAGGAGAAAAGTTTTAAGTGCTCTCAAACTACCAGTAATTAAAGATTGAAGATAGTTTTAACATAGTGGTTGACTTTATTAGTAGGTGACGGTTTAAAAAAATATTTAAAGCGATCTGGCAAACTTTGTGATGTGTGGTCATTGTGATCGTCGCCTACAAACATCCGCATTACCAAAGGCATCCCTATTGCAAGTATCTTCGGTCACCCTGAAAGCGTCTGTCATAGCAGTAAGACCGGTTTTCATTTTTAAACAAATATTTATTTTTCAATCGTTACCTACCTACTTACTTCTGACATGCAGACTAGATCAGGCGGTAGATCGGAGTTGCCATTCCAAATGCAAAGCTGGAATGCCCCGAGTGCCCTAGGATTATTTTTAAGAATTCAGCCATGTTAAGAAATTTCACACAGCAGACGAACGTAGCACTAGGCAAGGATCGCGAGAATCCGTTGGATGAGAGAAGACCACCGTTCGATGCGGTGCTGGGTGGCGAAGACCTTCGTCCAGCAGCAGCTTTGTGATCAGATATAGCGAATCCGTGTTTGGATAAACATTTGCATTACTCAATAGATCAAAATACTACCTAATTTTCGCCTTATCTTAACAGGCACAAGTAATAGCAAGTCATCAAGGAGTATAGATGATTTCACTGATACTTGGTCCTCCATGAGCGTTGTGTGTCTACAATACCAGTAAGTTGATAATATCTATCAAAAATAATAAGTAATAAAATTAGCGGGGCAGGTCCGTGTTTAAATTGCAATATCAAGGGAAAACTTTTTATTAAAGATACGAAGAGCTAGCGAAGCGATACAGAGCTCTAATACAAGCGTATGATGAGCAATGTTACGCAGTGGGCATGCGCGACAAACGCCTGAAGCAATGGCGGGAACGCGTGGACTCGTCGCATGCGCACCTCACGCATGCGCACACTGCACTGCTCTCCGTCGGAGAAAAGTATCTTGTGCTCAAAAATAAGGGGAAAGTGCAGGTATGTATTGGATGATAACATAATTAATAATAAGTCACCTTTATGATTAGGTATGACCTAAATCATAAAAGCATACCTATATAAAAAAAAATGTTATTGCTATTCCCCGGTGGCTACTACTTATACTTCATTTATTATAACATTAGATGATTAGACAAATAACGGTTAACATCCTTTCGTTATTTCGATATAAACGTATTTATGAACTCCGTTATTTCACGATAAGAACAAAGCAATGTAATCTGTTTACCATTTAAATTAAAAATATAATTCTAAAGTGCAGTCATTTCAATAATATTGCACAGTAACTGTCGTTATTCAGCCGTTATTTGTCTAATGCTAAAATAAATGGAGTATAAGTAGATTGATATTATACAGGCTGACTTTGAAAACATGCTACAAAATTTAAGGGGGTGTTGGACCCATCAATGTGAACAACTTTTACTCTAGGACCAAATTGAATTCGCAAAAAAAAAATGACTTTCCTGTATAAAGGTATACCCGATAATATACCCGATTGGAACATTTTGTATGAGGTCAATTTTTTTTTTGCGTGTACTTAGTTTTTCCCATAGTAAAAGTTGTTCATATTGATGGGTAGAACACCCCCTTAAATTTTATTGCATGTTTTCAAAATCAGCCTGTATTGATAGGTATTGTTCTATCAGAAAATTCAAAAATCTTTTTATAAGGCTGAGAATCAGCACTTTTTGATCGTCAAAAGTTACAACGTCCACAGTTCACCAAGTGTTTGAGATGGGAAGTAGAAGTAGCGTCGTAGCAAACTGTCCAGCACTATCTTTGTCTGTTTAGTTAACACATTAATAAACATAAACACATGAAACCAGATATTCGGATGCATATTTACCTAAAGTAAATTTTTGCTATGAAACTATGAAAGCACCTATAAAAATATTTTTTCTGAAAAATATCTCTCGGTAGGTATGCCAGGAAATCTGGGAATCCATAAATAATCAGATGTAATAAGCAGTATGGAAGCGACTTCTTAAATATTAAAAAAAAACCGGTATTCCGAGATTGCATAAATTATTATTCAGATATCTATTTACTTAAAGTTAATTTTTCACTATGTGGAGCACAATCTAATCTAACTTGAAGTACCTAGGTACCTACATGAATTATTCTAAATATAGTCTGTTACAGTTCGATTCAAACTTAATGGCGGCTCGGAAGTTAGCTACTCGCTGCGCAGTACCCCACCCCTCACCCCCGCTGACACATTAAATTGTTACTGCGCAGCGACTCGTCTCATGTTCCGAGCCGCCAATAAGTTTAAATCGAACTGTAACAGTATTAACTTTACAAAAACAATTTCGATACAAAAGTGCACTTTAGGTAAATATGCATTCGATTATCTGATCTGAACCATAAGTTCATGCAGTATCAGGGCGTTATTATGACACGTATTATGAGTTTTATATAGATTTTTCGAAAGAGACTGTCACACAGTAACTTATGAATGACAGTGTCGGTGCTGTAGGTACGACGGCGAACTTTTTATCTCACGAAGCGACGCGCGCTGTACTTGTGGTCACCAAGTGTACACAGCCTGTGAATGTGTGCGTGAAGACGAGTAGCGTCAGCACATAACGCACAGACCCTCACACACACTACCGACTTCGCCATTATTGTCTTCTCCATTGTTGAGCTAATGCGCACACACATTCAAAGCGTGTTTGTCAAGTAAAGCACGCGTCGCTTCGTGAGATAAACATACTTTAACGCCCGGGTACTTTAGATACTTACCGATACACGTATTAAAAATCAGAAGAAATGGTACGAAGATCAGTTAATGGGCATGAGACAGACTCTGCAGGACATGATGGATGTCACAACTCGGGCGCGAATGAAGTTCGACGCGAGGCTCGAGTCGTGCATGGCCAAAGAATGCGACTCTGATGCTGCTCTCCTACTTTATGAAGTAAATTGGTCCGATTTCTGCCTTTTGCTGTGAACACGAAGTAAAAAACAGATGCGAGGAAGCCACGACAAATAAAATAAAGTAAATTCAGGGAAATTTACTGACAAGCAAAACTACTGCTAACATTCCCGTAGGTATATTCAAATCACAACGGTCATTCTATGACAGCTGTAAATGTAAATTGACTAAGGGCTGATTTCACCAATGAAACTGAACGCGATCAGCACATCTAAAACGCGTTCAAGAGCTGTCAGTGTCATCATTTTATGGAGCATTTGACACTGACAGATCTTGAACGCATAAATGACGTACTGATCGCGTTCAGTTATATTGGTGAAATTCGCCCTGAAGGTGTCAATGTGCTTAAGAATTAATTTCCCTGACTGTACGTTTAATTTATTGTCGTGGCTCTCAACGAAAAGATAATGAGATTCTGTTTTTTGATGTCTCCACCTACGTTATGTTTAAGGGTTGTTCAGTAATGCCCGGACATACTGAGTTAGATATTCAGTTCACTTGCCTATATTGTAAACTCCCAACAAAAGGCAATCTCTGTAAATCTTTAGGCCGTCTACGGTGTAGCACTTGGCGTAGCACGTAGGGCCGCGTAGCTGTAGCTCGTAGCCGTAGCACGTAGCATGTAGCCGCAGCATGTAGCACGTAGCGATCCGTACTTCCTACCTTCCTGCGCGCCAGGCTTATAGACAAATCATTTCATTCTGAGAGTTAGTAGGTAACTAATGCTTGTCTTTCATAATATAATAATTATGACATAGGTACCAATTTTATTACCTTCACGTAGGTATACAATAATTTTGCATGCTAAGCAAATTATTGCAGAAACTGTAAAAAGCCTTGACGATCATCTGTGATATAATGTACTACAACATTTCATTATGATTGTAAGTCATTGTATTGTATTTTTAACCGTCTTCAAAAAAGGAGGAGGTTCTCAATTCGTCTGAATCTGTTATTTTTATGTAGGTATGTTTGTTCAACGATAATTCTTTACCACGTCGACCGATTTTGTTGGTTCTTTGGTCTGTTATCATTAGTGGTTTTTGAGTTAGCTTCAATAATATATGTTACTAGTAGTTTTATATACTTCGTCCATTTTGAGGATGTTATAATACCATTGATAAATAAAAAGATACTTAGTAAGAATCTGTGTGGTAATTTGGAAACCCACAACAACAAATCTAAGTTTTTGTTGTTGTATATTTATGTTATTATAACATAACATCACGCCTGTAATGCCCGAAGGGTTAGGCAGAGGTGTACTTATAGTACACCCACATTTCGCCAGTTATATGTTAACGTCCCACGTAAAAGGGGGCGAGCCTATTGCTCATTGTATTTTGTTATATAAGTACATAATACGTTTTATGTTTTCAGATACGTAAATGCAACCTCCTTTTTCTCGAAAACATGCAACTGAAGTCGCTCATTGAAGAGTTGATCCCGGGACAGGTTAAATGGAAACCATGATCCGAATGATATATAGGGTTATTGTTATATGTAAGCAATCCGTTAAGGGGATGTGGGAGAGGTCATTGGCAACCAATTAACCCCTCTTAACCCCTATGCCAATGTCAACCATTTTCGAGTAATTTGACATTTTATATTTTAAAATGTATGAAATAAAATTATAAAATGTCAAATGACTCGATTTTTTTTTGACATTTGCATAGAGGTCATAAGGGGTCATTTGGTTGTTAATCTACATAATACATCCCCATAAAGGATTGCCGATATAACCAATAACACTGTATTTAAGGTTTGACTTATAATTACTTATTTAGATAGATATTAAACGAACACATTGTACTAAAAATCGTTTTATTTATAACGTTTAAACAAAATAAGTAAATAAAATAGTAGGTATTAAACAATCGACCCACCGCAAGTATTGCGAAAAGGATAAGTTAAAATTGTTAAAATTGAAAGTAGGTACTCGCTTTTAATTTTAACAGTTTTAATCCTTTTCGCTAAATTATATAATTATTTATTTAAAAAGTAATAATATTCTCCTCGAAACATTGATTCGATTTTGTTTTTAAATTAAAAAGGTTTAGAAGAAACCTTATCAAAATACTTTATATCTACTTATAAAAAATATTATCAGACAATATATTATAAACTGACTTAACCTAGCTAAATCTTTTAGAAAGATTAAATACCCACATTTTGGGCAATTTATTGAAATACTAAGCTCGGGGAGGCTCTCTGTCATACCTGCATTATATTCTCTAGATCTAAATAATGCCTCTACTGATATAACCTAGATGCCTGAAAGAATATACTAGGTACAATAGGTAGGTACCTACGGTACAAGGTGGATTTTCGAGACGAGGCAGTGAGGGCAGGTACCCCCCCTTTTTTTTTGTTTATTTTCCACCAGTTTGTCCACCGTAAAAAAGTAGGCTGTAGTCTCATTTATCGCGTCTATGGGAAGAGTGTTTTTGCGATTTCTGACTATTCTAGTACTCAAACCTCAGTTGGGCCAGTAGAGTTTATTGATCCTTTTAAGAAAGGATCGACTGGCATTAAAGAAAGGTTTTGTGAAAACTGCCCATTTTTTTATGACTGTACTTTTTTTTCAGAATCCGTGTATGACATTAAAATGAAAGTTAAGGATAGTCTAATAGACCGTTTTCTTGTAGCGATAACGGTTAAGTTACCTGTCCTTACTGCCCCATCTCAAATTTCCACCCTGTATAGCGTCTCAAAAGTGAATAGTGTAAAATATTATTAAGGGGGAAAGTTGATAGACATTTACTATGCGACCATTCATAAATACAGGGTTACTTGTAATTCGACGTACATCCGCCAGCTAGCTACGATATCATTATTTAATGGTACGCATTCAATATGTAGTTTTTTTTTTTTAATTTGGAATTAAATGTCAAATTTTGGGGTAAATATCGAAAAACCCGTAAAATTCAAATATCTCGAAAACGATTGAATGTCGGCCATACATATGGGGTGTTCAATCTGTTGTATTCTGGCCCCCCTATCAGCTCCTGACGGATATACGTCGAATTACAAGTAACCCTGTATACATACATAAACTCATACCTTTTTCCCGTGGGGTAGGTACGCAGAAACATATGATCGATACTTGCTACGATCTTTACATACTCTTTTTGCTTCCTTTACGTACTTACATACATCATACATAGTCATACACGCTGATGCACTTCTAAGTGCGAATTTCATCAATGAAACACAAACTGAACGCGATCAGCACGTCTAAACCGAGTTCAAGTGCTGTCAGTGTCAATATTTCACAACAATTTTGACATTCTCAGCCCTTGAACTCAACGCGTTCAGTTTCAGTGATGAAATTCGCCCTTATTCTACTTTAAAGCTTTTTAGTGTTTTTCAGTATTGGTGATCTGCTGCCGTTTGATGTAGCACAACACATTGATCCAGAGAAGGGATACTGAGGCCACGTATGTGACTCTCAGATGCGAAGGAATTAATAAGAAGTTCACAATCTGTACCGGGATCCAAAATGTTTGATTTGCTATAAAAGCCGTTTTATATTTCTGTCGAAGCTCCTCAAATATGTCATGCTTTCCTTCCAGGACACTTAAAACTGTAAAATAAAAATTGCTGTTAATATTTTGATCAGGACAGTACAAGTATTAAAAATAACTTTAGGTACACTGGGCGTAGGCCGCACATCAGTGGTATCAAAACTGGTATGAGCTGGTCTCTTAGGGACCATGCACTCGCACTATGCGGCCACGACCACGCATGTCTAGCAGCAATCTTGGTGGCAGTGAGAAGCACCAAAGAAGAACAATATTTGGCCACACGATCGGTCGTCCGACCAGTTACGGCCAAAGTTTCTTGATGATTGCAGGCGGCGTGATCGTGCCCGCAAAGTGCGCGAGATAGCTTATTCTATTGTAACTCCGTGGCTACAACTCTAGGCTAGCTCAAGGTCCAAAGATTTAAGTACATATAGTATCTAGGTACCTACATACTTACACGCGTCAGTCGTGGTAGGCCACTGACGCGTGTGCGGTCGACTGTGTCTATAACTACGTTAGTACTAACATCTATTCTGTGCTATAACTATAACATTCTTCTATGATGGCTCGTACACACTGGCCGCGAGGCAGTGTATACGAGCCTTGATTCTCAGCTCACACGTTGCTAGTATAGATACTTAAATCATTTTCATTTTTACCTATAAAACAAAATGTTTAATGTTACGAATACGGAGCAGTATTGTACTGTGTGAGAGCAATGTTTTTAATCTCATAAAAGCTGAATTAATGGTACTTATTTTGTATTGTTGACTATTTCCGTCGTAGGACCAACACCCCGTAAGTTGGCAGTTAGAGGGACAAGATAAATAGGTCCAAAAGGTTTCAAAATATATTTAAAAAAAAGACTTACGAATAAAGAACAACGCCAGCAGCGTCGGCGTTATTAGAAACTGGTCACACGCTACTTTCGTGAGCACTGTTTTCACAGACGTGCCGACGAATTTCTTATCCAGAAATTTGTACCTGTGAACCACGTCATACATAATATTTGTATAATATATACAAAAGAAACATTCGATTAGAATATTCATTGAGATTCTTCAGACGAACTTTTGTCGTCCTGACCACATCGTTGGTCTTAGCTATAGGGCCGTAATCTCGGCGGCGGGCGCGGTAGCGGGCAACGGGGTGGCGCAGCGGCAGCGGCAGCGGGCAACGGGGCGGCGGCGGCAGCGGCGCGAGTTTTATAAGGAACTGCCATCGAGAACAGTTCCATATAAAACTATGCATTTGAATGCGCGCCGTCGCCGTCCCCCCGCTGCCCATCTGCCGCATGCCGCCAAGAATACAGCCTAATGGCTGTCGCAAGGGTAAATCCTCACCCTGGGGTTTTGCGTTCGATCACCAAGTTTTCAAAGGAGGTACCTTATTATTGCATTGAGTTTTCCCATTTATAAATTATCTGTGGGCTGGAGCCTAGATTTGTGCCAGACTAATCCTTACTAATATTATAAATGCTTTCACGCTAAAACGGCTGAATGGATTTAGATGAAGCTTCGGAGCTGGAGAAGGACATTTAGAGAAGGGCCTTTTCAGCCGACTTTTCACCTTGAATCGCAGACGAAGTCGCGACAACAGCTAGTGGTTAACATAAAGGCTCGCCCCTTCTTAACATGGGCCTTATTTCAAACGAAATGCAGGTTAATACGCTCCTGCCTCTACGGACAATATATCTAAGAGTGATGTGATGTTTATGATATATCTATATTATAATACTTAGTGTTAATTACACCTACCAATAATATAAAGTAGGGGCGTAAAGAGTGCTGCCTACAGCGACAACACGCGCTCCCGATACTACGTTGTAGTCTGGCTTATCGGGCTGAAACAAAAACAAAACATGCATCATATAATCAGTCATAATAATACATTATCCGCATATAATGTTTAGCAGCAGAAGAGCTTGTGGCTAAGTAATAACAGCCGCAAGGGTCGATCCATCAGGTTTAGCTGCGCTTGCCGGGGTTGGTCCGTGGATGGGTGACCATCTTCACATACCGAGACTCCTCCGTGCTTCTGAAAGCACGTTAAGCTGTCACGGATGTCATCCGTGGATCTTTGACAGTCGTTACGAGTCGTCAGAAGCCCGAAAGTCTGACAACCAGTCTTACCAAGGGGTATCGTATTACCCAGTTACTGGGTTGTGGAGGTCAGATAGGCAGTTGCTCCATGTAAAATACTGGTATTCAGCTGCATCCGGTTAGACTGGATGCAGACCCCAACATGATTGGGAAAAGGCTAGGCAGAATGAATGAAAGTTTAGCAGCTGGGACTGTGAGAAGAAGTGGCGGGCCCAGTGTGAAGTCTGGTGTCCAGACCAGATCATCAATCCACAAGAACTTGCACTTTCTATACATATTATAAATTATAGGTGCTTTTCGTGTTTGTCTGTATGTCCGCGTTGTTCTTCTAACCCACGCAACAGATTTTGGTGAGGTTTTCCATCGTTTAGAGAATTTATTCCGGAAGTTTTATTATGTGTATAAAATATTAATATTTAACTTCGATAAAGCGCAGAAATCTCGACGTTTTGACATATCGCTCACCAGTACATTACACCCGTGCGAAGCATGGGCGGGTCGCTAGTTACTATTATAGCACAACGTAGAGCTAAACATAGATTTATGTGTCATAAAGACACAAACTTATTGAAATAAATTATATTGATAGATTAATCATGTCTACTTCCTGTACTGTACAGTAAGTACCTTTAATGTAAACACAGTGTGCTATGACGTCATCACACAGAGATAGTAATCGAGACATACGCGCTCACGCCTCAATGGTAGCGTGGCCGAGCGGTCTAAGGCGCTGGTTTAAGGCACCAGTCTCTTCGGAGGCGTGGGTTCGAATCCCACCGCTGCCAAAATCTTTTTATACTTTTTAATAATTTGTTATACTGTTTTTACATTGGGAACCAGGTTTTTTATGATAATTAAATTGACTTTATTTCGGGTGGAATATCTACTAAAGTTTTAATCCTCAAATTATGAAGTTATTATAATGTTCATCAATAGAAAATATGCATGTATATTTTTTTCACTAAATCAATAAAAGGCAGTAATTTAAACCTAAGAAAAGTATTAAAAGTTGAATTCAACTAGGTACTGCATGTTGCTCCAAAAAAATGATGAAACTCCAACAGTTTTCTACTACGGTTCAAACGTCCGTTTCTGTCGCGGTCCGGATGTGACGTCATTTGGCACGTTACTGCTTTCAGCTTTGTTTACATCTTCTGTCCTTTAAGTTTTTTCAGCCGCAAATCATATCAATTAAATGGTTTTTGTGCTTTATTCAAGCAGAAATCGCATTTAAAAACCAGAGTGAGTATTTAAGCAGTTTGCTTAAAAATTATATTAATTCCACATCCGGAATTTGCGAAGACGACGCGTTTCGAGTTTGCGTTCCGTTCCACAAAAAACATAACATAAAATAAAGAATTGTAAGATAAGTAATGAATATTCGGCATTATTAGGATTGGCTGTTAGCCCTCACTTACCAAGTACATCTTGTTGAAGGTCTGCTGCGTGATTTCTGCGGCCATATAGAAGCTGGCGTACACCGTCACGTTGGTGACCAGGGGCCGCTTCTTTAGCGACTGCTGGAACATGCGCCTCAACGTGCTCAGCATGTTTACCTCGGAGTTGACGGGAGGTGTGACCTGGTGGAAATGAAGACACTTTGTAGATATTTCCAGTTTTTTTTTCGTAGGTACCTTAAAAGAAAAAAACGGAACCCTTATAGGATAGGATCACTTCGTTGTCCGTCCGTCCGTCTGTCTGTCAAGACCCTTTTCCTCAGGAACGCGTGGAGGTATCAAGTTGAAATTAATATCAAATACGTAGGTCTACAGTCCCTCATAGCTCTTAAAAAATCAAGCTTCTATGACAACGCAATAAAAAATACGGCCATATTATAGGCGACACATTTTGATATTCGCAAATAAATCAAAACCTATATAAGTATAGGGCCTGTTGACCTAGAATCATGAAATTTGGCAAGAAGCAAGGTCTCACAGCACAAATAAAGGATTGCTCCTTGACTTGTGCTGTGAGACCTTGCGTCCGAAAATCGGTAATACCTATATATGTCGGTTTATTTAAAAAAATTGCCATTACTGACTTCCAATTTGCAGTTGGAGAATTGACCGTGACGTATATACATATATCGATATCGAACATGTTTTTCAACTACTATGTTAAGTCAGTTTGTTTCTGGGATATATTCATTCCAACTACGGAACTCTTCATTGTGCGACACGCACTTGGCTGGTTTTTTTTCTTTAACGGCGCGCCGTTAAAGAAAAAAAACCAGCCAAGTGCCAGCCAAGTCAAGCCAAGTATGACAGCCGCCGCGGCGGCTGTCATACTTATTTAAAAATAATATTTCATTAGAATACCTACCTAGATCTATCAGATGATCAGATCACTCAGATACTTCATAATCTCCATATTCTTTTCATATTTTCTTCTTATTCAATGTTCTAACCAACACCAATTAATTATTCTACTTTCTACAGAGATAGGTACAAATCAACTTCCTAGACTTTAGCCTACTATCAGCAGCCGAAGTACGGGGCGTTCAAAGAATTTTATCAAACACATAACATAGAGTTTTTGTGATCCTCATTTGACTTATAAACTTAATTTCAACAAAAAAAAAAACAACCGACTTCCACAAAAAACACTAATAAACTGTGGTTTAGTGAAGATACTAAACCACAGATAACGACTTCAGAAATTGAAGTTATTTTTCAATTTTATGCCGTCTTTTCTCTGAAGTCGGTTGTTTTTTTTTGTAAAAATTTTAATTATATTAGCTTTTATTTAAAATAAAACACACCTACAAACAAACATAGAACCTCCTCTTTTTTGGAAGTCGGTTAAAAAGACTCTTACCTATCTCACTTTTGGCACTTATAACTTTATTTTCCTGATTTAGCGTGTAATTTATTTGAAATTTCTACAAACCCAAACGTTAACACCTAACCGTAGGTAGGTATCTAACTATCATCGTTGACCTCTGAATCATTACCATTTCAACCTGAACTAATTAGCATAGCGCGTGCATTGTGTGTTAGTGATACTATGTTTCATTACGTAGTTGGTATGTATCCAACAGTTAATCATTTATCTTTTAATTAATAATAAAAATAAATACAATAATAATAATTTAATAATGTTTGGTGTTATATTTTTAATTTAAAAAAATGTAAATAATATGTACACACGGCTACATATCAAGCTATTCATTTCCAGTATAAGGTGACCTCTCATTGTGCGGAAATCCTATACAATGCGAGATCACCTTATACTGGAAATGTATAACTTGATACGTAGCCGTGTGTACCTATTGAAAATGAAATAAAGGATTTAATAATAATAATCAATGTATTTATTTCACAAAAAATAATACAACGGATTACTATTAAGGAAGTAATTATTTATAAATAACACGGCTATAAAGATATCATCGTACTGTCTATTTAACCATCCAAATGGTCGCTAAGAGGATATAATATTATGTAGAAAAATAGATGAAAATGGCAATGGGACAACAATCAGTGTCTCTGGTTTATTTGTATTAGGTATAATAATAGGTCTCCACCGTAATTGTGTGCACAATAAAACAAAAATGAAACTGTTTGTAGATAACAATAACTGTGGCAAACAGAAAAACTATGAAACGTTCAAGTGTTAAAGTGACTAGATAAGATTTACGCGAACCTTGTTTCCAATGTCAATAAAACAGAGAATATATAAAAATGTATTCTACAATCTCTTTAAGCAGGAATCAACTTGAGACTGATAGATTTCATACTAATCTGATAATGTTCCCACTGACTGCTGCGACACAGGTCTCCTCTCTTCGAGAGGGAGTGGGCTGTGAAAGGTACGTTTTGAGAAAGGTGCATTTTGAGAATGGTACGTTTTGCATTTAGGGTGCATTTCGCGAAAGGTACATCCTGCGACTGAGCCGTACTGTAACCTGCCACGTCACGTGGGCCCATGTACTCAAATACAGATGAAATCAAGATTGGCGTGAGTGTCCTTCCTTAACATAACATATCGCGCAAAAAAGGACTCCTATTACTTATGGTTCGTGTTAAGCTAGTGACCGACTGATGAAGATGGATACCTGATGATAAACTAGTAGGTAAGTAAACTAGACTCGAATATGTTGTGACGAAACAACCAGCGCAGCGTAACACGCTCCGTCAATTTCGTAACAGTAGCAGTGGATTTCATTTTGACAGTTCAACAACATTCATTGTTTCCTTTAGGTACGTTGTTGAGCAAATTGTTCGAACATAAGAAGCAATGGATTAGCAATAGCCTTCAAAATGATGCAGAGTGGAATCGAAAGTGTGTTGTGAATTATGAGTGTGTGCAATACACAGTTTAACGTGTATAGAGTATCCATAATATGGCAATCAGATCTGTGACTGTCGTATTTTAAAAAAGTTTAACTTTCAATCTCATAATAATGTAGTGGTCTACTTTTGCTTATATTATGATATGCATAAATATCTTTCAAAGATTATAGTTTTTTAAACCCATACCTACGCATTTGGCTACGTTCGTATGAATGTCCAGTTATCGAAGTCTGGCATACTTAAATGCTGTCAACCGAGAAGAAACATTATTTACGGAGGAAATTAAACTTTGTTCTTATCGATAGCAGTGAAATAATTGGAAAAGTTGGCAGCAATAATAAAAATACTCGATCAAAATCGAAATAAAACTTGTATAAAATGAGCTGCAATATACTGATATAGGACATAATTGGAACAAGGGAGAAACATATATTATATCTAGTAAAAAAATAGGAGATATTTATGAGTAACTAGGACTCTATTTGTGACGTGTGATGAAGAACAATTCAAACAGGCAATACGAACAATATCGGTATCATACAGACCCTCGTTAGCATAACAGTTCTTCGAATAATAATAGACTCAGTCATATAATTATAATTGTATTTACTGCAATTTATATAACTTGGAATCGATAAAGGATTATCGTCAACCAGAACGAATGTTTCATTTAACATGCAAACAATATCAACTCGATACTGGAATATCTTATGATATCATTAAGGAAACAATATCACTTACAGTCAAGTCCCAGAGGTAATAGCTTCCAACTATGTCCTTGATCAACCGCTTAACAATAATAAACACTTATTGTATCCCACTATCAGTAAATCCAAAGTATTCGAGTACAGAGAAACACTTTAAGTTGTTTATCGTGCGCAGGCGACTTGTATCAGCTGTTATTCAAACCGAACTGTCCCCTACATCGCAGTCAACTGACAATTGACTTCAATGGAATAATTAAATGAGGAGCGTCGTGTTCGTTGAACATTCACTCCTTGTTTAACAATACAAATCTGACCTTACGTTGAGTCTACCGTCTTTAACTGGGGTAGCACCAATAGTGTGATGGTTCGTATTGAATTTTTCATCAAAAATATTCTTTCGCAGTGCTGAGAGGCTCATAAAAATAAACCAAAATGTAGACTGTTGTTTTCAATCTCAAATTGGACACCCAACGATATATTATGACATAATCACTAAATGAAACATACATACATCTTTTAATGCCAATCATGCTAACACATTTTCTCAAAAAGTTTTCTTCATCTCACCTCGTGTGAAAATTCCTTTGCCGCTGCTCATCCTTATCCACAGTATCAATGACACTTTCGTTTGACAGACGTATTTACGTCCATTCAACTTTGAATGACCTATTATAGGTATAAATTATATCGGCAAACTGATAACTTCCGTATCAAAACTTTTCTACGATTACGCAAGAAATTGTACTGCAAACCTGCACTCGGTTTTGAGGCAGTCTGGAGAATGACGGGAATTCTCAGTAGTCAGCTGTCCAGAGCATTTGCGCGCGCAACAGAATCTGGTTTTCTGCGCAGGTAGAGGAACATCTGTATAGCGGATAATGCTGGGGTCACACCTAAAGGTTTTGGCGAACATTCCTGTTTCCTCCACAGCCGGAATATGAGTAGCTTTTGTCATTTTCTCATAATTACTTGCTCACCGACACCTATTGACCTAGTAGAAGAAAACCCGAAGTGAAGATGGACGGTTTGTGTGGTGATGATCCAGCTAGAAATGGATTGAAAAATTTAAATATACTAAGATAAAGGCTAACGGATAATTATGGAAGAATAACACAGGATATGAAGACCTAAAATAAATTGGGATGAGTCCAGGAGAATAATAATGTGTTGATGCTCACATATTATTAGAAAAGGTATTCATCGGAGTTTGACACTTGACAAAATATAATTACGTCACACATTTTCGTAAACGATTAATACCTTCCGTAATCTGTTTCATTTTGACAGTTCAACAACATTCATTACGTTATTTACGTTGTTGAGCAGATTTTTTTTCGAATGTAGATAGCTATTTCAAAACGATTCAGATTGTGATTGATCGTGTATTACGCAATTAGGGTGCAGATTTACACAGCCAAAAATAGAAAGGTACTTACAGTCTAGTTTTGGCTATTGCGGAAACACAAAAATTAGCGAAAGACCAAAGGCCTTACGTAAGTATGCAAGTGAGTGATCGTAACTATCGCGTTTGCGTTAAGATTTTTATTATCACCCTTAAGTTCTTAGCATTATGATCTATCAGTCAAATTTTAACGCAAACGTTAGTTACGTTTACTCTCTTGCAAACTTACATTCGGGGTACTGTTAGTGTAGCGTCAGCATTAGTACGGTCCGGGGGTAGGGCAATAATCTGCAAAATCATTAAACTAGAACAAGAAGTTCGACATGTGAAATAGAAACGTTGACTATGTTTCAAAAGAAATAATGTACGCAGTTTGTCATGGCTACAAACAATTTCTGGATTTCTCTGTACTCACAATAATGATGTTTATGTTATGCTTTCACCAAACCAGCAGGAACAGCTGATTACCGGAGTAAGTTGTTTTTGATCAAATGTTCACATGTTTAATGTGTAATATATATTTTTATTTATAGAGCTTATTACTCTTTTCGGATGTTATAGTTGCTTTAAGTTCTCTCCTGTATCCTACTCCTAACTAATATTATAAATGCGAAAGTGAGTTTGTTTGTTTGTTAAGCTTTCACGATAAAACGGCTGAACGGATTAGGATGAAATTTGACTTGGGTAGGACATAGGATACTTTTTATCCCGATATTACCATGGCATCGAGATTTATGCAGCTGAAACCGCTGGGCGCAGCTAGTAGGAAAATATATTGTATGTGTCACTTGTTGATTTAGCGAATCGCGTTAAGCCTCGTGCAGAATGGCGTGGCGACCGGTAATTGTTCTATCGTAATGTTTTCTTAGAAATGGTTTTGCTAGAGCCGTGTTGCGCCGTCGCGTCGCACCAGTCTGCACGAGGCTTTCATCCTAAAAAGTTCATACTAAACTAACTCTACACTGGTACAAGGATTTTTTGGCGCTCGAGTGGCGTTAACAGGGAGGTGTATCGGTGTATTTCTTGAACCGTAATAGGTAGACACATGAAACGATGGTACGGATCCCTTCCTATGCGAGTCTGATTCGTACTTGGCCGGTTATTTACTTAGGTACGGAACCATAAAACAAGATGGCGGCATTAGATCAGATTTTAGCCACGCGCCGAAAGATCCTTGTACATCAAGTATGTTCGATGGCTATAAAACTTTACACAGCCACACCGTTAGTTATCAAGTAGAGAAAAAAGAGCGATGACAATCTATTGTCGATAAGGCAAGGCGGTGGTGAGCCAAAATGTCTTGTGGTTGTCCTAAAATGGTACCCTGTGGAACGCCTGCTCCTAAACTGCAAATTATGAGTAACACTGTGCCTCTTATTGCTCTCCGTACAATTCAGGGAATTAACCATTTTATCGGTAAGTTATTTGGAATTGCATAACAAAAAATCTGAGTGTACCTAACTAACTGGCAATCATACTAAACAATACTAATCAATACTGTATTAAACAAAAGGTTACCTAAACTTATTCTTAAAAATCTTGTTTCATTCGTGGATCTTTGATAGTCGTTACGAGTCGTCAGAAACGTGAAAGTCTGACAAACAGTCTTACCAAAGGGTATCGTATTACCCAATTACTGGGTTGTGGAAGTCAGACAGGCAGTCGCTCCATGTAAAATACTGGTATTCAGCTGCATCCGGTTAGGCTGGAAGCCGACTCCAACATAGTTGGGAAAAGGCTAAGCAGATTGCTTGTTTCAGACATAAAACCACACATGGATACCGAAGCCTATTCTAAAAACGATGAAAACTATTTTCCTCTTTACTCATTTTCAAACTACGGGTGGAGGAAAGAAATTAAGCTACATTTTGTAACCGTGTTACATTATTCGATAAAGCACGTCTGAATTACAAAATCAACAACTGTATAATGATTGTGCTGATAAAAGATAACGCCTCTCGAAGTATAGAGGGAGACGTATTAACGAGTTAATTCTACAAATAACTTTTTGTCTAAATATAGTCTTTCCTGTAGCAGTTTTGTACAAAAAGGAGAACAAAGGACGGGAAATCATTTTTAGAGATGGAGCAGGAAAATCATTTTTTCACCATATTTTTACATTTCATTTTGATTTTAGCTTTATATGTCCTACCGCATTTCATTTTGACAGTTCAACAACATTCATTGCGTTAATTACGTTTTTGAGCAAAAAAAATTTTCGAACATATGAAGCTATGGATTAGATTTTAATGCAGCACCCAATTTCCTTGGAAATTAAAGCTCACGAGTGCACACTCACCAACTCTTAACTAACCACTTGTAACTATACACCCACTGATGAAACCGACCGTGCATACAATATCTCGGAGTAATCATTGGCAACCATTTAAAATGGAAAAAGCAGATAAATTTTACAGTGTCACGAGTGCGGAGATCAATTTACCTTTTATTATAGTTAGGTCGATTGCTGACTTTAAAACAACATGCTGCGACTAGAAAGGACGCAGAGGGCCGTTCGTAAAGGCCCTTTCTAAAAAACAAAGCGTTAACCGACATTTCACCTTTACTCACTCTGTAAAGTTCTCACGGTTAGGCAGCTCTTCGTGCTACAGACTGAACTCAGAAAATGTATGCTCGTACCCTTCGCCCCAACCTACAGTATACTGCGAAATGCCTCTCCGACAGACTCAGAAAAATTGTGCTCAGAGGCCTTAGTGTAAGTTTGCAAGTGAGTAAACGTAACTATCGCGTTTGCGTTAAGATGTTTATTCTCACCTTTATATTCTTAGCATTATGATCTAACAGTCAAATCTAAACGCAAACTCGACAGTTACGTTTACTCACGTGCAAACTTACTCGAAGGCCTTTATAGAGCTGCAGTGGCGAGAAGACACTTCAGGTTCATCAGCTTGAACTCTACAATAAAGTTAATAAGAGCATCCACATTTACCGCCTAATCTCTTGAGAGTAAAGTTGACCGAATGGTGGAAATCTCTTTCTTATGATGCAACAGAAAAAGATTTGGAAACTTAAAACTTAACTAGTCCAAGCACTCACACACACCCTCATTGACGCACCCACACCACACAGCTACCAACATACAAATTTTACATATCTTTTATTTTTGAGTTTTAGGTGCATGTTTTACGAGTTTTATCTAAATACCAAAGTCAGCGAAACAGTAACCATTTCACGATAATTCTGGAACAATGTGTTTATTTTGTTTAGATGGGCGTTGATAGTTGCGACACTGTTTTTAACTTTTGTAGCTATCATTTTTTCCATTGTAATTAATTATGTCAATTTATTTTTGTGTCTAATAAAAACCATTTACTTTACTTTTACTTTAATATCCTTCAAAATGATTCAGATTGTGATCAATCTTTACACAATCAGGGTGCTGATTCTCGTTTAGCAGAAGTAGATATGTTGATAGGTAATAAAGGGACAAGTGATGAAGTGATCAAAATGTTGGAAAATGTAATAAATATGAATAAAATGCGAACTTACGCCGTGATATTTTATTTCAAATCGTATCTAAATATTTATGTAACTTCACAATAAGAGTAACGGAAAATACAAAATGAAAATGCTAGATCTAAAAATTTTGATATCTACTGTCGTTATACGGTGAGGTTTTATCAAAGAAACAAATGATTGAAAGGAATGTTACGACGAACAGCAAGAAGATGAACATCAGTAGCATCACCAGAAGGTCTCCACAAGGTTCCAAGTAGTCGTAACTTGTTATCAAACAGTCTCTAGTTCCATCGGATGGTTTGCCAGATTCAAATGGATCTTTAAAAGTAATCAGTTTAGCGCCACTGGCGTCGACATACATTGTTGAAATCTCATCATACTCATAAGCATAATGCGTTAATCTATTTACAACTACTATAGCTTCAGGTTTTCTTGAGGTTATTTCTTTCGTTTTAGCAGCGAAACGTCTGAAAAAAAATGTATCCTTGTAAGTAACATAACATCACGCCTGTATTACCCGAAGGGTTAGGCAGAGGTGTACCTATAGTACACCCACATTTCGCCAGTTATGTTTAAGTCCCATGTAATAGGGGGTGAGCCTATTGCCATCCACCGGGCACAAATCCAGACACCGGGCTGCTACTGATTAATTCTAGATGGAAAAACCCAATAACACTTTGCCCGACCCGGGAACCGAACCCAGGACCTCAAGATTAGCAGTATCGCTTGCGACCACTAGACCAACGAGGCAGTCCTTTTATGTATATTGGTAATTTTCCGATAATACTGTACTAATGTGACTGCGCACATTTGCTACTTCTGTAAGCCCCTGTATTAGGGAGTGCTCGGTTCAAAGGTAAAAATCACCAATGGAAAGAACCTAGGTTTCTTATTATTTATCTACATTCCAAATGTTACCTGTAAAACTCGTTTTTCTTTACTGCATAGTCCTCGTTTGCTATATTTTTGTAAGCCAGGGCAATACTGCTAAGGCCGGTCAAAATATTGTCGTCAACATTGCAACGGCTAGTCTTGTTAACTGTACGCAAACTAATGAAGAACACGTTGATGCTGTTGTACTAAACAAAACAAAAAAAAAATTAAATCAACAGAAAATCAATACATTTTAACTACTTACAAGAAACGAAAATAACGCGGTATTATATGTACTGTGATGATCAAAAATACATGCAGACATTCGATAGTATATTGATCGAAGATACAGACTAGTAATGTAATGATATCATAGGCCGAATTATAAGATTGCGGAAAAAAAATTACGATACCTTTTTTCTCCTGTTTGCGGCCATGTCCCTCACTATCCACGTGATGTGCTGAGCATTTTCGAACAGATATTGAGCATGCTCCTCATCCACATTGGCAATAACTATCTTCGCCGAAGCTCTATACAGTTCCTGTTTTATCTGAAAGTATATTTCATTATTATTATTATTGTAACCAGTTGTAAAATATTTGTAGAGCAGTATATCGGAAAATCGAGCTTCTGAAATACGGCTCGCCATGTCACTAAGTTCCATGCTACGCAATTGTAAAGAAGATTACCTTGTCTATTTCACAATTGGCATCCATGCACCGTATCGCAGTGTATACTATCTTTTCTTTATTAAACAATGCAATTAATTCATTTTCAAATTCTAGGCTATATTCTGAATCGTCAGTCACAATTGCCACTCTTTGCCAGCCCACAGTTTGTATAAACTTTAAAAATCCATACTTGAGCAGTCGCCATGGTACTACATTCATAGAATTTGGAAAAGCAGACTTAGTTTCCGAAAACATATATGGGGTTTCATAAAATATGGTTGGAACTGAGTATTCGGAGAATACTTCAAATGGTTTAGGAGTTAACACAGCAAGCAGACGATCATTATATATATATTTTAAACTATCATCGCAGAGATATGGTATTTCTATCAGTTTTAAGGGCTGTATATTGACTTTTAACACTGCAGTGTATGGCACAGTCTCGTCGAAGCAAAGGGCTACTGTCGTCAGGTTAAATGTCTTTCTTTCGATATAGGGCTTACAACTTCCTCTGAGTTCCCAGTCTAAATAATAATGGTCTACTTTCATTTTCCGTACAAAGTCGTAGATATGACCATCGTTTATTTTTAGAATCGAATTGCTAACGATATTTGCCGTTTTATGACAGTCAAATTCAGTTTTTCCTGTTTTATTGCATATAGCTTCATTTATATCGCTTATCATACCAGCGTACACAAAATTCTTCGGTAGTTTACCATCATAATAATCAGGAACCGCAAAGTGGATAACGTTACTGCAAATTATAAAATAATGAATTAAAATAATTTGGTTTCGATTTTATTTTCAATATTACACGTCAGGACTTTAGCTTACATATGTATAAGGTCTTCTTACAAGTTTGATTGTGCAAGTTGATGTTTTAGGATCGCGTTTGAGAGCTTATATCTCACTAAGTATATTGAATCTCAACTTGCACTATAAAACTTACTTAATGGATAACTTACTCATATTTGTTTGCTTCTTTTAGAGAAACAGTGGAAATCTTATAAAAATGCTTACAAAGAAAATGAAAATGCTTGTTTAATATATGGTTCAAACCAACTGTTCCATCATCAACCAAGAATATTGCAGGATCAGTTGACGAATCATCTGAAATAAATGAAGATATCATCAGTTTACAATATTTTTATGATAAAAGTAGGCGTAGAAAAATGTAAGTCATACTTTTTTAATTACTATGCTTAGTGCATTGTTATCTGTTAATAAAAAATACTGATCATTATTTACTCTTTTATTTCACTAATTCTTTTGTTTAAATCAATCTGGGTATCCACCCAGGTTTCAAATATCTAACGAAATGCGTATCTGTCGAGTTGCGAATCTGCCCAGTTGCGAATCTGTCCAGTTGCGTTTCTGACAAGTTGCGAGTCTATCCTGCGAGATGACGAAATGCGTATTTGACCACTTGCGTTTCTGACGACTTGCTAGAGATCCGACATATCTAATGTCATTAGGCGGCTCAGTCTTCTCATAACTGAAGGCCAATTTTCGTATTTTCAAATTCAAATCGCAACCTCATCTCAGCGACTATTAATGCGCATGGTTTGACAGTCCGCACTCATCCATCTCTTGGAAGGAACTCACATGCATGTACTCGAAACGTTGTAACCCCTAGCACAGAATAAGTTATGATAGGTTACATTAACGTGTTGCACGATTGTCATCAATATTTTAGTAATTGTAACAGCTCTATTAAGGTGCTCAAAGGTAGCCCGCGAAAATCAAATTTTCTTACGTTTTTTTGCAATTTGCGGGTCAGTATCAGCTTGTATGTTGATCTAAATATGATTCGCAGCCGTATCAGATATTTATTTATAGAATTAATATAGTCATAAAAATTATCAATACAAGTCTCTAAAGTTCACATAATCCTATTGAAATACTATTTCATGAAATCATGACATTTGAGGATTATTCTAACTTAAGAAGTTGTATTGCTGATCCTAATGATTAGAATTCTGGTAAGCCATATTTTTTACGGTCGCGAATCATATTTTAATCAACATACAACTTGACACTGACCTGCAAATTGCAAAAAACGTAAGAAAATTTGAATTTCGCGGGCTCCCCCGAGCCGAGCATAGTTTACCTTAATATTAAGGTAAACTATGTATGCAGCATGGTACGTAGTTACAGGTTTACGTAGTAATAAGTAGTTATTATTCTTTGGAGACATTACAGCTTTGTCTCGGTCTGTATTCATTTGGGAGGCCTCTGATACTTCCTGCACGAGTAGATGTCTATTGGTGGCGGTAAACTCGATTTTTTTTCAATAGGTTTAACATAAAAATTGACTAATACATAGGAATTGGTAGCATCAGTCTATTTTTAGGATTCTGTACAGAAATGGTGAAAAAGGAATTATGGTGATACTTCGTCTGTCAGTCAGGAACTAATAATGCTATCAAATAATGCTTACCCAACTAGGTATATTTATGAAAGTATTTTAAAAATATTTCTTTTTTACAGTATAAATATTTAAAAAAGTTACCTCTTTTACATTGATATCCGAGATCCGACACACTTAAATGTAGAATAGACAATTTTACACACAAGAAGAATATTACAATCATTTTGTGTTATTCAGTGTATATTACAATAAATACAACTCTTTCCTCTGGTAGCCTTCCACTGACTTCACTGTCTAAGGACAAAACTGTGCGCATTATAATATATAACAAATAATTGTTTATCATTGTTTTTTCCTCAAATCAATGTGGTAGGTATTACGAATACAATTATAATACGGTTCTCGGCAGATGGCTTTGTTTTCAAGAATGTCAAAAAGGAAACATTTTTAACACGAAAAGGTTTTGAATTGAGACTTCAGAGTGCAAATCTAAACTATGTTGCAGAGTGGTAACAACTACAAGATCTATAAGCTCGATTGCGGAGAAAGAAACTTCAAGATAACTGGAAAAATGTCGGCTATGTTTCAAGTAATTTGACTAATCTTGTAACGGGAAATACAGATGCGTAATGTGACTGCACTTGTCCTTCTTTCTTCTTTCTGTCTCCGGCTTGATCATCATCATTATTATCTTCCTGCCCCTGTCCCATGTTACTTGGGTCGGTGCAACGCAACAGGTTTTTTCCTTCCATTCTCCCCTTTCAGCGGTCACTCTATCATTCACTCATTTTTCTTTCATATCATCCCCCCACACAATCCATCCATTTTTTTTTGGTCTTCTTCTCCCACTCCAACCATCATCAGCGTTTTATGCCTCCTCATCACATGTCCAAACCAAGACCAATAATTATCATTAAACTTCCCCTTTTGTTTAGTCTCCAACTTGATATTTAGGGAAATGGAAACTTTGGTTATTTCTCACTTCTGCAAGGTCCTTTTTAACCGACTTCCAAAAAGGAGGAGGTTATATATGTTCGTAGCGTATGTATGTTTTTTTATTTTTTTGTGTATGTCCGTCGATATTTTCGTCAATTGTGGACGGATTTTGAAAATTCTTTTTTTGTTTGAAAGGGTATGCTCTCAAGGTGGTCCCATATAAATTTTATTAACTTAGCTTGAGTACTTTTTGAGTTAGCTTCATTAATACGTATTTTTCCCACTTAGCCTATATGGACGATCTTTTAACATTTTCCTGTCACTGTTATTTACATTGCAGGTCGTGATATTCGAACTAGTAGGGGGTAGAGAATTTTTCACTTTTTAGTTGTGGTACCACAACTAAAAAGTGAAAAATTAAAAGTTTTTATTTGTTTAATGTCGTTGAAGGTTCCAAGACAGTTGAATCCTTTCCCTCCATCTGGGACTTTCCGAGCTTGGTCACTATTGTAGAATGGCTTGCCCCTAAGAACTTACACTTTCGACTGGCTCAATAGCATCTTGGAAGATGCGGTTGTCTGACTACGGACCTACGCTGATGAAACCTCCTTGCCCGGCAGTTGAAGGCATTGATAATTGCTCTCTAACAAGCCTGATAACCTAGCAGGATATAGGTTTAAATTATAACGAGAACATTTCAATGCAACACATCTACTATAATCATTATTGTTACCAGTTTTGCCGGTTAATTTAACACACAAACAAGATACGTATCATTAATAATACACTACATGGCGATGACATGTTAAATACCTTTGTGAAAAATCTCTCGTTACGACTATGACACATGATATATTTTTTATTGTTCTTCTCCATTTGAATCGTTTCCGTCTTCCACATCAATCAACACACCAATATGCAACCTGTTGCATTGGTTTGTTGATTGCATTCGGAAATCTGCGCCACTCTACAAAGTTTACGAAATTCTTCAAACTTGCCAAGTAATTGAAAATTTCGTCTGATCTGAAGCATAAAGTGCAGTGATTAAGAAAAGTTAATTGTGCAATGTTTTTGAAACCATAGAGCCGTAGACGGTAGAGTAGTACCGGCTCGTGGAGTTAAAAATTTGAATCGTAAGGCGTGCGCCGGAGTGGGGGGCGCCGTGGTTGCCCGTGCCAGGTAACAGGAGGTACGGCGGCATAGTGGGCCGATGCGCGAATTCTGTGGACAAAAATATTTATTTTAAAACAAATATTAGTAGAGTTAGTTCTAAGTTTTTTTTCGGTTTTTTGTGTGTATATTTTATTCCTTAATCTGGGTCAAACTTTGTTTTGTTCCTTTCTTCTTTCAACAGTATTTTTTGCAAACAAATATTTTATTTTATTATTTGCCATGTTGTATCAACTGTTTAACGGAACGTAAATTCTTAAAAAATGGATTCACCATGTAGCATGTTTCACGAGTGATCATGATTGTGGAATTCTAAATTACATGGGGTAATAAATATATCATAATAAATCTGAAACCTAACGCTTTACCCACTTGTCATAACATAATTATCTTAAACCCATGAGAGATGCATTCGGAAACTAAAATCTCGCGATACGATTTCTATCCGACAAACGATTGTGCAACCAGAAACCATTCATTAGTGGAAGTGGAAATATTTGCTGAAAAACTCAACATTACCCACATTGTGCTAAGTCACGAAACGAATCATATTTTTTAATTCGAAACATTTGTCTTGAAAGTGGAACACCGTGCGTTCTTGAAGCTTAGCGGTCGTCCTCCCTCCCACGGCACTGCTTATCTCTTTCTGTCAACATCTCGCTATCTCTGTCTGGCGTATTCAGTCAGCGCGGAACTCTAGCGTATTTCACAGGTGTGTTCATCGAGTGCGGGATGTTAGACGATCGTAAATAAAACCTGTTATAAAAAATAGTGCTGATTTTGTGAGAATATATAAGTGAAATAAAGCAAATCACTTAAAATAACTGCTGCCGTGTTCATAATTTCACATTGTTTTCTCCAATTTGTGTCCAAGTGGTGCGTTTCGAAACAGTGACAACAAGTTTTTCTTGTGTTGTGAGTTCAGTCCTTGAGTCGGAGGCTTTATCACCGTCTACGACGCTTGTCCCGCTGCTTACTCCTTTGGCGGGCTATTCGTGGTCAAGGTATGCATTTTAGCCTTTTATAACATGAAAGAATGTTCCGCATCAAAAACAAAAGTTTCTGATTAGTTCCACGTCACTGAACAAGTGTGACTTTTTAGAAACAATTTCATTTCAGAAAAATATAACTTTTGTAACTACTTTCAAATTACTTTTGCGTCTCTACGGCGCTTATTTATGTGACAGTCTAGGAGCTTCATATATATTTTATGCTTGTCAATAAAACATCCATATATTGTGGTGATTTTTAACCTACCCACAATCCGCCAAATACGACCAAAAAAGCGTTTCATCCACTTGTTACTTTGGGGTCTGTCGTCAGGTGCTCTATTTGTGGAGAGCACTCAAGTGTAATGTGTTAGAATGGGGAACGCTATCTATGTTTACTATACTACCTGCCACATACCTGCCCCGACACAATCCCACGCAACTAACCTGACATGTCAACACTGTCACATAAATATTGCAATCATAAAAGGTGCTTTCTATATTAAATTTTTTTTGCTCTATGTCGTGCTGCCATAGAATTTGTGAACCAAACTTTGAATGTTTTTACTTTAACTGGATTTTGGGTGATCCACTGACCACGTTGTAGTTTTTAGAAACTTATCGAACGGTTTTTTGTAATACTAGCGTCCATGACCGCTCGACCGGCATTCCGTCAGTGCATCTCACTGCTCGTGACTCACCTCGATGGCACGTCACCGTGATGTCACTGCCTCCAGGTACCTCGTTAGGCACTAAATAAACCAAGTGTTTTACTGCCTTTGTTAGTTTTGACAAAAAAAAGATAACCTCAAGATTCCACTGATTGCGAGATCTGTCGAGAATAAAAAACATTGTTCACGATCTTTGTTGGCAAATTGTTTTATTCATTAAAGCTTGTTATGAATATAAACAAGTTTTTAATTTACTTATTATTAATAATTGTAATTTCAAGATAGAATAGGTTCCTAATGCAACACAAACAGGAGTAGTAGTGTATTATATACAAGTTTATAATACACTAGGTTCTGCCCGCGACTTCAACCGCGTGAAATTATCACCCCCCCGTGCTATTACTTCGTTTTCGCTTAGCGTTCTTTCTGATTATTTTGTTTTCGCTCGGCTTCCGTTCGTAGCGTTCTTCAAGAATTGAGCTATTAAATGCAAAAATAATTTCCCAAACCTTCAGTGCCACAGATTAAGGCGTTCAAACAAAAAAACAAACAATTCAACTTTAACATACATGGTGTGGCAAAAGTAATGTTATAATGTGAATATGCCATAAATTTTGCAATTGGAGTCATAATGTCATGAGATCTGACACTTATGTTATAGACAGATAGAGAATTAGTTGACAATGCAATGGAGCGATACACAGCTCTGGCAATGACGGAGATTTTGAAACACAAACTTCTGGGTGGTATTATAATCTCTCGTTTTGGCGATTTGAATTTGCTGGCCAGATCGCCAGATATGATGGCGCCAGATTTAGTAATTTTTTAAAACAGGTCCCAGTTTTAGTCATTTTCAACAAAATGGCAGGCAATTCACATTATGACATTACTTTTGCCCCACCTTGTATTTGTATTTTATAATTATTAACGCCTTATCTTATCCATGAAGAAAACATGAGAAAAAGTTACGAAGTTAAAAGATATACGCGCAACATCACGCAAACCACTACATATCTGATATTACAAATTAACACATGTGCTAGCCGTTCAAATCAAACAAATGGACGAAATTGTGTAATTACTACACGTAAAATGATATCATAACTATTTTTATTGTTATAGCAGACACTTCCATTCAGAAATGCTATCAACTCCTACACGAGGTCGCCAGCCTTTCATTGAAATTGAAATAAGTACCAATCTAATAACTTTACTGCAGGTGATTTTGTACACTCTGACCTTCCATATAACACGAAAATATAAAACTATGGCTGAGCTGGTTAATGTCTTCAAACCAATCCTTATCCCATTTCAGTAATTGTTCAATCGAACAAAACGAACCGGAATAGATATTATCTTCTAAGGCTTTTTGAGAGGCATGAAAAGCACAAAAAGGTCGATTGAGGTTCAATCAGCATTCGATTCTCGTCGCGGAAAGAGAACGTCAGCAGTTGGATTCACAGAACTTTTCTCGACGTAATACATTCAACGCAGCATTATCTGTTATGCAAGAAGACACTAAAAAACAGAATTCAATTTCTACTTTATCTTTATGCCTGGGTTTCGCCGAAATGTGCACTGAATCTTTTAGAACGAGAAAATATTTTGGTAACAAAATGTTTGTTGAATTGAATGCAGTAGTAATCTGTGCAAACTTGGTGCAGATAAGTAGATATACAATGATGTTCATAAAGCGGTGAAGACTAGAGTATTGTCTTAAATCCCGGAAGTAACGGTGATACTCAATACTCGAAGGCTTAACTTTACAATACGACATTGTTCTTGAAACAGACGAGAATGTTGTAGGGGATAACCCACTAACGAATACCGGAGAAAAAACTATGTTCCTGCTGGTAAAACAAATAACTTTATTTAAATATCTAAAAATTCTCGAATGTAGACCATCTTCGTTAGTTTACTGCTCGCCCTTAAATAATATACGAATCATTTTCCAACAAAAATACTGCAAAATGCAAATCTAATAATCCTACGTTCAAATACACATTTCCAAAGGTAAATTAAACATCTCATTAAATAAACATGGTAGTCGCGATTCTTAATTGTTGAAAAACACGAACACATCTCAGTTTAGATTAGGCTTGTGTTTACAAACTGTTGCTCCAGTTTGTAAACTTTGAACTAGTAGCCGCACACGCATTCCGCGCACTGTGACCAACTACGTGCCTTCACAACAATTGTACCTAAATTCACATTAATTCAAATACTTACTCAATTTTTTTTCAAGAAATTCATTATTAATACCACTGTGCATCATTTGGGTCAAATTGCGAAAGGATTTGGTTCTGATTTTGAATGAATGCGATGATTTAGCAGATTAGATGCCCATTCATTCGAATTCAATTTAAGTAGTTTTTTTGTCATAAAGCATTTAGACACAATAAAATACCAGTGTTGCGGCTTTTACATCGCCACATGCGAACTACGCATCACACTGACGTCACGCGAAGTACTACATCGCGCAAGCAGGGTTTACTTCCCGTGGAGGATCCTCCCTTTTCTATAGATGATGAGTGAAGTTTACACCCTGTTCCTCATACCCCTAAACCAGCTTTATATTATGGCGTTGTTCGGCACAGTTTCGAAGTATATTGGCACGTTTGTCCAATATTTTTTTATGTCTAGAATCTCCTCGAGGTCACATAATCTTACCAGAGAGTTCTAGATACCTATCACATTTTATGTCGCTGCGTTCAGTCATGGTGTCGCCGGCGCCATCGTGGCGAATTGAATCATTCAGCGCCATAGCCCATAACACACCGGTGAAAGTGCGGCCCAGTTAAACAGAGTTGTACCAGCTACTCTGATAGCCAAGCTTTTACTTACTTTGCTTAATATTTAACCTTAAACTAGTTTTCGTTGGGTAACGGACTACGTTCTAGCTGCCAAGATAAGTGTAAATTGATAATTTGGGCAATGAACAACTGTTGGCTTGGAGTTGTCTATGGTCTCGGATAAGTTAAGAAGGAAGGGCGTATCTTAAACATAAATTGTTGTGCTTTTGTTTTAACCGATCAAAGATATTGATGGTTGTCTAGCCTTCAAGAAAACTCATTCTATGCCAATGGATTTTGTTTATTGGGATGTTACCATTAAGTAGGTGCCAAAGCTGCTTGGACACAGGATTGCTTCCATAATGGTCATCAGACATAATATGAACACAAATCTCTATCCCCAGATAAATATACATATAAACATTTGCCAAAATATAGTATCGACATACAAAGACCAACATTCCCCCAACATTTACTTCACACATACCACCATATCATTAAATCACGGATCAATCCATCAAGCCACCCGAATCATTTACTGAAACCGATCACCAACAAAACAACTATCTACCCAGACATGGGCCCACAAAAGGGTCGTCCTAACTCCCAAGTCGTAAATCGCTTTTGTCTTGACTCACCTATTATTAGCGTTAACGGAATGCCAATGGGGAAAGGTCAGGGAAGGTTACCCCGACTATTTCCCACGACGGCTGGCAAAGGAAGCCGCACAAAAACTCTTCACTCCTCAGCCCAGGAGTTGGAGGAAGTGTCGCGGAACGGGTACATTAAAATAGGGTGCATTTATTATTAAAAAAAGGATGCTTATTTGAAAACGCTGTGCGATGTAATTGAGTAATTTTATTGTTGTTCTTATCCTGTGTTTATGATTCTTGGACTTGCGCCCGCATTTTAACACATCATAGTTCAATCATACTTATATTATGTCATTAGGTAACGATAGAAGAAACAGGTAGTTTTTTGGTTACCAGCAATTATACCTAAGGAATTAATCCTAATTAACGTCAGCCTCATTACATTTGTTTGTCACTCGTGTAGGAAAAATATTAAGTTAGTATGTATGTATATTAATGTATTTGTCAGTTGCGTATTGTGATGTGACAAACACTTTCTATATAGAGAAGCAATCTGCCTAGCTTCCAGTTTATTTATTTCCTATACGATATTAGTCTGTTACGTATCTACTACAACATCAGAAGGCCAAGTCTCGTACATAAAAAACGTGCATATTCAAGTCGCAATCTGTCAAATTTGTCAAAAATGTTGGTAAATTGATAGTATTTTTGACAGATAGCGAATGAGATCGTTCAAAAAAATACGGGAATTGCCTCTCTGATACCTACTCAATATATTATGAGTGGCAAACTAGAACTACTTTAAGAAACCAAGTAAGGCTCCGTGCACGAAAAAGACCCTATTTTGTTTGTCAATTATTTATCTAATTTATTGTGAGAAAGCTTGAAATAATTGATTAACGTATCAATTATTTCAAGCTTTATCACAATTAATAAAAATATTTCATTGTTCATAGTTCATACCTACTATCAATACCTACTACCATCATTATTTTACGGGTATTACTTACGTCACTGTTAGAAAATAACCATAATTTTGTCAAGTAGAGCTGTTTTACATTCATGTTTATTACGATTCCAGCTTTCTAATCATTATTCATAGAGGAAATTGATTCTATGTAAACCTACAGCTTTATTGGTTAATCTTACATTTCCTGATAATTAATCTGCGCCGTTTTCCCTTTGTGTCTTTGGTTTTGAATTTTCGTTATTTGCCACCGACTTCCAAAATTAAAGTTATTGTTCACTTTGTTCTGTTTTTCTTTTTGAAGCCGTTTGTTATTTTTTTTGTAAAAAGTTTTTATATTTTGTGGCACCTCTACCTACCCCACACAAATTCGAATACCCGTACCTGCTATGTAAATTAACAGTGGAAGGAATATACAAAAAAAACTTACAGTCGAATTGAGATCCTCCTCCTTTTGGAACTCGGTTAAAAACACTGAACTTGTAGAGCCTGCCATCAAAGAAACAATAGTTCTAGAGCCTCATATAAAATACCTTTATAAAACTAAGATTTTTCCATGACCCGCTTTCACTATTAGATGTAGAGCTAGTTTGTCTGTGGTCGCTGAAGAATTTAACTTTTCTATGCAGTAGAAATAATTCAATACTATCGAATTCAATTGCATGCAATTTAGGACCGATAAGCGAACAGTAAAATATTAATCAGCAAAAAAGAAAAATTCTTAATATCATACCACCGCTTCTTAACCAAAAGCGATCATCGCGCGAGTAAGCGATCGTCGCGCTCTTTTATATCAAGTCGCGTTTGTACGTCAATATTCATACAAAGTAGATCGCTTATTCTTACGATTTCGGTTAGGACGCGGGGTGCGGCAGACGGATACGTATGATCTTTTTCTATGTATTTCTCCAACAATAATAGGCATCATGATAATAATAACAGAACAATCGATCCCGTACATTATCTGCTTTCCAATAAAGCTTTCTCGCAGTCTAGAACTGTCATCACAATCGGCACACGAGCATTAAATACCTGTAAAAGTAGCTCTCTCAATGTGACTCAGTTCTTATCACCCATTGTGAGCCGTGCGCACACGCATGGCATACGTTTCCAATGATTTACTATGAGATTATGGACGCATTTTGTTGCTTTCCTGCTTTATCGACAAAGGAGGGAAGGAGAAAGAATGTCGGATGCCTTTCGAAGGAATTAAACGATGTTTAAGTACCTACGAAGTCGAGGCAAATTGTTCAACTTGACCTAGCTGCGGGATATTTGCATAGTTAACTGTCAATTTGTCTTTATTAGGTATTTGTATTTTTTTTATGTGTTTATTATCTGTTCCCAATAAGATGTTTACTTTTGCTCAAAGACGCGGAAAGCCTTGATTTGTGTCAGTGCATTTTCATTTTTCATTTCCGAAATTTCCCATTTCTTCGGTTGGCCACTAGCTTAATTTCTAAAAATATTTGCCTACAGACCGGGGAATCACGGAGACTCTCATTGGTAGACCTGTATATGTATATTATTGTAACTAAGGTCATAGAAGCACCAATCGTTAACCGCAGCCAAATCTATTTCCTACAATCAATGACCTCAAAAACCGGCTGTAGAAACTTGTCGTCTTTAATTAAAAGCATTATTCAATAAGAAGATTTCCTTGCCACCTTTAATGACAAACATTAACCCAATTTTTAAATGAACATCATTAACGTCACCCACTCTTAGAGAAGGAGTTTCAAGAGAGAGAGACTTTCAAAGAGTTTTATTTACCGCCTCGCCAGTCGTGACTTCGTGAGAAACCCACATATTAAGGGTTCACTCTAGGAACTCATGATTATTTGGCAGAATTAAAGTTTTGATTTCCAGTGAGACAAACAGGTCATCATTTACATCCTTACTTTGCCTACTTTTTGGCCTCTCCTTGCCAATCTCCACACTCCTACGCTACTCTCATCCATCGGGGTAGTTGCGTAAGACACTTACCATGGCAAAATGCCTTTCATTAATTGTGACGGTTCAACAACATTTATTGCGTTGTATTATGAAAAGACAAATTTTTCAAACATACGGAACAATGTATTAGCAATTTCCTTCACAATCTTTCGAATTGTGATTGAAAGTGTGTTACGCAATTATGGTCCAGGTTCGACATATAAACAGGGGCCTAAGTCTAAAAATTAAAAACGTTACAATGATCTCTCAATGGTGAGTTTTTGACAGATTTGCCATACAAAAACTGTCAAAAACTCACCATTGAGAGACCATTGTAACGTTTATAAATTAGTAGACTTCGGCCCCAGGTTAGTACAAAATAATGTAGGTACTTACAATTTTCGAATTAGACTAATGAAACCTATTACAAAGTAAGACGATACTCAGATGTTCTGGCGGGATATCGGTGGGTACATTACTGATATAAATTTAGTGGCATCAGGCCTGTATCGTATTATTCCCTCGCACTAAACCGCCCACTTCCGCTCAATAACAGTTGGGATACAGTTACATCGGTGTGGTAACGTCCATACACCATGGCTTATGGTGGTCACTCGTCACGCGATCCTCGCCTTACGCAATAACTGTGACCAAATGTCACACGTATTTGTCTTGTTACCTACATAATATTTGCGGAAGCTTTTCGCTAGGAACTTTTTTCTTAATAAAGAACTGGTTAGTTTGGTTTTCCTTTCACATCTTGTAAAAATATTTGCGTAAAACTTGTGAATGAGTTGTTAAAGACTAAACAACGCAAGCGCAGTAACGTAACCTTGATTGTAAATTCAACTTTGAATCCATATCCACTATAAAATTGTTCGTAAAATTCCTCAACGTTTTTTTGAATGTTGACTAACCTGCTACAAGAAATACTCATGAGAAAATACTATTAGATAAGTATTAATTGAAAAATGACTTGATGAAATTAAACTAAGTATGTATTTTTGATACACCAGGCCTCTTCCACTGCCACGTTTAGTTTCTCCAATTAATGAAATTATAAAAACACGACAATAACAAAACGCAACATTTCATGTACAGAAGCAACATAAATATTATTTTCTATAAAAAGCAACTTCACAATAATTATTTACCGTCTTCAATCGAATATCGATTGGTTATTCGTTGAAGTCAAGGTAAAAACGATGCCACTGAATTTTTGATCCCTAGATTATTCGATTTTCATAATATTGGAAAATTCATTTACCTTAGGTATATGTAGCAGGACTATATCAATCGATAAATGAGCAATATGAGCATGTTGTTTATTTTTAAGAGAATAGAATCGTAGTTGATGACGTATTTCATAACGCCAATTATATTATTATAATGAAAAAAATGTTTATGGCCTGAAGGAAACACCTGAGAAAACACCATTGTTTCTACCTTCTACTAGCCGCGACTGTTGATCAGCTGGCGTCATTAAAACAAGTTTCTTCGTCTTCAAGTTAAACTTGTTTAAATTTTAATACGAATTTCCGAGCCAAGGGTGTCGCCTGTACCTACCTACCTGAATTAATTAATTTTCCTCAATAAATTATTATCTCAAGCTGAAACAACTCTACTGCAGCCTTACCAAGTCTTACGAACTGAAGCCGCATATCCCACAGGATATGGACTGGGTGTTACAGCCAAGGTTGGTCTACTAAGTACATAATATAATATATCAAAATATGATTGATGGATATGCAACAAGGCAGCTATATTCTAAGCACCTACGTCATCTATTAATATTAGGATATCTTCTGTCATTACATTTTTGTTAAAGTAAACGACATCTTCCTTGTTTTAGTAACCCAAAACCAAAACAATACTTATCCACGTTCTTAATTAATTTATGACCTTTCCCCATAAATCACCTTCAAAGGCCCCTGCAGACAGGCGCGACGCGACAGCGCGACTCGACACCGCTAGAACAATTTTCGTGAAGATTTCATATAAATTGTTCCACCAGACCAGCGTCGCGCCGTTGCGTCGCGCCTATCTGACCTTAACATTGGCAAGAAAGTTAAGTACTCAATACGCTAGAATCCTACTACTAGCCCAGAGTATTTACTTTACTAATGTAAACACTTCCTAACAGATGAGCTGTGAACGAATTCATAGACATTGTAACAACACCAATTATGTGCTTATTGCAAACTACCGATAGACTTGGTTAGGTATGTTTTTTTATGAAATAGCAGGTATTTCTATCGAAACCTATTTAAAATTAACCAAGTATTTATTTAGGTACACTCGCTTGCGCGCAAGTCAGCACGGGTATTATAAAAAAAGTTTGATTCTTTACTTAGTTAATAATATCACTCACAAATATGATATATTCATGGCACATCGTACGATACATTTAGTAATGCAATTTGCACAAGACACGTTACATTCGACGCGTTGGCACAAATTAGTAGACATTATCATACGCCAAGTGCGCATTATTTCCTGATCGCTTGTGTGGACACTCCTATGTGACACGTATGTGCAAAAACATGTTAAAAATAGAATTTTCATAATGCATAGTTCTGTGACTGTTAGTCCACAGGCTGTTATGATTGTTGTGTGTTTCATATTTTTTGTTACCTACTTGGTTGTTGCCTATTATACGGTACTTCATAGATATCTACCTCTGATTTTGCATGAGAGTTATTTATATTCTCGTAGCTATTAAGGTTATTTTCAGAGGCAAAACATATGCTTCAGCTTCAGCCAATTAAGAGGTAATGTAATCCATAATTTTCTGTTTGGAAAATTGAAATTACGTTACCTCTAATTATTCTTACTTTTACTTAGGTATGCAGTGCCACTGAATTTTTTTTTCAGTTTTATAAGTAGTTTTACAATTCCGTCCTAAGACTTTTTGCTATATGCCCAATACTTACCATATTTAGGCCCACCATCTGTCAGACTCAATTGGAGAAGAAATCTAGGTTAATATGGTACTTGTAAGCAATGAGCTAGCGAGACCCCATTGAGATGGAGCTCTTTTGTGGTCTGCAAACCGTAACGTTTTATTGCTCTTCGAATATTTCGTCAATGAAGCCAAAACACTTTATGAATAATGCAAACAGACGCGACGCGACGCGACAGCGTGACGCGACAGCGCGACGCGACAGCGCGACGCGACAGCGCGACGCGACACTGCGACGCGACTTTAACAATACAATTCCTAAGAAAATTTCACGGGAGAACAGTTACCGGTGTCGCGTCGCGCGGCAAGGCGCGCCAGTATGTACGAGCCTTAACGCAAAAATAATGGTGAGTACAGTAGACTTCGTGTCAGTGGTAACAAAACCAGTATAAGCCGGCCTCGTATTCTATTGAAACTCCGTACGACGCTAAGCCAGCTCAAGTTTAAGTTTCAACACTGACCTGGGGCCTAAGTCTACTAATTTATAAACGTTATAATGGTCTCTCAATGGTGAGTTTTTGACAGATTTGCCATACAAAAATTGTCAAAAACTGTTTAATTAACAGGTTTAATTTCTATCGTTTATCATCGGGAAAACTGCAAATAATTTGACTACACATCATACTTGTGATTTCCCTTTTTCTACATTGCTTTCCTTCTGTTTCAGTTTACATACAATTTACACACATTTCGCCAGTTACAAGTCAATTATATTTCTTGTAAGAAAGTTTGTTTCAACAAAGATTATTTAATATTAAATAAATACTTAATTACTTACATAAAACACGCGGTGAAACCTGAAACTTAATGATTCATGATTTCAAAGTAGACGCCCTTGTTCTGCTTTAACAGAATAAACGATTTTTTTAGTTAATGATGCGTGAATACTACACAATGGTATTAGCTTATATATACGGATAGATGTACCTACCTTCTAGCGTTAATGGGGTCGCAATGAATCCTTAAACTGTATAGCCTTTTTTCAATGGGTCTTGCATAGACCAAGTCCACGGCTTTACCTTCTTTGACCCCTTAGTAAAAACATTCTGACAAACGATAGTCTACAGGGTAATTTTCCTGCAATACGGTGGACAACCAGTAAAATCAAAATCAAAAGTCATTTATTCAAACTACGCTGAGAATCAGCACTGTTCGAACGTCATTTATTCGAATTAGGCTGAGAATCAGCACTTTTCGAACGTCATTTATTCAAATAAGGCTGAGAATCAGCACTTTTAGTAGTGTCTATGAAACTTTTTCCGCACGAATTTCCCATCAGTAACTTAGCAGAAATGTCTTGCTTATTGTAAGACAATAAATATGATAGAAATACATATCAAAATAAACATATACTTACGTTTTCTCAAAATCAAAAACTGAGAACGCCATAATTATTTGTTTGCCATAGACGAGCATGAGAAAATCCACGGTATGTATGTTAACTTAACTAGCTAATTCCGTCTGCAGACTGTCCTAATTCCTTCCAAGCTAGCGAGATCACCGGAACGTTTGTGTTGTGACTGAGAAGCCTTAGGAGGAAAGTCAGGACGACGGAGGAAGGAGACTCATTATGTCAAGTGGATTATTCACTAGCAGTGTAACAAATCAGGCTTATCATGTAGAATATTAGTTACAAATATTAAGGTGTTAATAAACCTGACTACCAATTAATCCAATTAATAATCGACTACTCGAAATTGACTACATTTTTCATGCATCTTCTGTATCGTAATATCAACCGATTATTTCGGCTTATTCGCAGGAGCTCCAAATAATTTAATTGCGGCTCCAAATTAAAAAAGCAATATAATAATAATTAATAAAATCTTTCCAATGAGCTCCAAAAATGTTTAAGTACAGATTGCACAAAAAATTATATATTTTCAATAAAATTAATTTATGATTCAACAAACACATTACCAGAGTAATGTGACAATGTCGAACCCCAACCCAAAATTATTTCGAACTCCTGGGAATAAAGCCATCGTTCCACATTGCTGGGTAACCGTTTTATACATATTCCTTTGTAATCTAGTGTCTAGATAAAATCGTATTACTTTTTTTTTTCAGTTGCGTAGGTATGTCATAGATTATGCGATAGATTTTTCACCAACTTACTGCGACTTTCAAATGTTTTTGAACTACTTACCTACTCAAAGTATTGTACCATAATATTATGGAATTCGAAGAACGAAGTATAGCCATCAAATACTCATTACTGGTTCATTGGACGGCTATATGGCGAGACCATGATATTTTCTATACATAAACAAAAGCATGTCATAAACTTTAACGACTAGTGGTGTTATAACCGTTCGGTCTTGTCTGATGCGCCGGCGCACTTGTAAACTTGTAAGTATCTATTGTACTGGATAGAAAGAGAGATAAAATTTTAAAGTAGTTTGTACATTTCTGAGGATGAGTATTCCTTTCTCAAGGAATACGAGCTCGTGCATACTGGCGCGAAATGTCGCGCGACGCGACATCGGTAATTGTTCTCCCGTGAAGTTTTCATACAAATTGTCCATCAAAATCGCGTCGCGCCATTGCGGCGCGCCTATCTGGCCTTAACATTGGCAAGAAACTTAAGTGCTCAATGCACTAGAATCCTACTACTAGCCCAGAGTATTTAATATACTAATGTAAACACTCCCTAACAGATGAGCTGTGAACGAATACCCTCTTAGACATTGTAACAACACCAAATTATGTGCTTATATAATTTTATGAGTTCTTTGCCCAAAGAAGTAGGTAGTCATTAATATGCTCTATTAATAGTTGAGTGATTTCTCAGAAACCCCTTAACAGGTACTGGTAAATGAATTACGCTGGTTTCTAATTAACTTAAATTATAGAGCCCTAATTGACTTAAATCATTGATTTGGCGTGGGAATTTCACGTTAAGAATGGGTTACGAATAACGATAGTGCAGCTAAAACTCTACTTCTACTATATACTTAAAAAGTACAATAGAATCTTCAATACAGCCAAAAACGTTAAAAAGTGACCTACAATTCTATTTCTATAGGAAACAGATAAAGTTATCATTTTTAGTTATCTAGGTACTGTACGAACAGTCGTCAAAGTCTTATGGATTTTAGAGGTTAAAGGCTCCCGTAGACAGGTGCGACGCAACACCGGTAGAACAATTTCCGTGAAGTTTTCATAGAAATTGTTCCACACCAGAGTCGCATCGTCACGCCTGTCTGCGGGAGCCTTAAATGAAAATTACTGTTTTCGAGTGAAATATGAACCACATAATAATACCATACTATAGGTACTATAACATTATTATAAACTGCATGTTTTGTGTATATGACTCTTCATGACTCACACTCGTATTTCAGACATACCTTCAATGCCAACAATGGCAACTGCACTTATATTCTATCAACATTTATCTTAACTGATCTCTCTATCTTTATAACAGTAACTTTTCCAAGAACACTGCAAAGATTTAACGTCCTTATCTTATCTTGATATCTTTTGCAATATGGGCGAATATACTTTGAGGTATTCTCAAGGAAACAATATGTACAATGAAATTAACTAAACTCCCCCGATCACATGGCTAGCTGCGGCGAAATGAGGTTGTGCAAATGGGACTCAGACTCTTACTGACTAAGACCCATCCGTGTTCCTTCAGTTGCCTGTGTTGCCAGGGGGCCCTTTCGGACGTTCCAGCAATCCCGGCAGGAAATAGATACACTACAGTATTATTTCAACAGAATCCATGTTAACTCTTCCCAAAACATAAGACCATCAAACGCTATACATCATCAAACTGTGCCGAAGGGGAGTCAAGCAATAAATTCGGAAGGTTAGAATCTTTTCCCATAGACACAGTATCTCATAATAGAGCACCCCATTAATCACCTTCGTCTATTTTAGGATAAATTAATTTGACGAACGTGAGGTTAATGGCGGCGAAAGCATTAAACGATGATGGCCATTCACTTATGTTGTGTTAAGTGTCAAATATTGTAACTTAAGTGAAATTATGAGGAATCTACACGCAATGTTTTTATAGCTGAGGTTTGATTTAGAAAACAAATAATTACAAAGAATACTAATAATGTTCCAATAATGTTATAATAATGTACAAAATTACATTAATGGAACATCATTAGTATTTTGTACAAAATCAGAATACCCGCAAAATTTAGGGGTTTTTTTAAAAATTTTAATTCATATTCTTTATGTCACCTTTTTAGGTCATGAGTTATCCGACTATAAAAAAAATATTTGGCCTAGTTTTTAAATGGGAGTCGTGAAAATTAATTCGCTGATACATTGTTTAATAGATAATAGAGACTTACATAAAAGTTACCATTTCTTTAAAGAGGAACATGAAATGACAGATGAACAGGGGCCTAAGTCTACTAATTTATAAACGTCACAATGGTGTCATAATGGTTAGTTTTTGACAGTTTTTGTATGGCAAATCTGTCAAAAACTAACCATTATGACACCATTGTGACGTATATAAATTAGTAGACTTAGGCCCCAGTAACTCTGTTAAAGATGATAATGGCTAGGATGAGGGTGATTACTGAGATGACGGATTATATGTAGAGAGGACTGGAAGATCACAAATGCTACGCCGACTCCAAATAAATTGGGATAAGGACACTAGGATGACGATGATGAGGAACAGTTTAGAAAAGAAAAGGATTATTAACAGTTCAACCCTAGCTTAAACCACCGCAAAACGAAACCTCACAGAAGAAACTCTAATTCTTAAATCAAATATCATTAAACAAAGTATGGATAACCTACGTAGGTTCTAAATAAAGGTACAAATAGAGAGACACGACGAGGCATATCGATCGTGTCATTGTTTGACATACAGTTAGTAGTTCTCGCGGCTTTGCTCGCAAATTGTAAATTGGCCGTGTCGTACCGTTGGCGACCTTCATGAACGCGTAAACTTTTTGCCTCATTGTCAATGCTCATTTTAAAACGTATTTTTAGTATTACTATTTTTGTGTGAAGCCAAACAATTTCGATGTATGATGTCTCTAGTACTGAAAGGAACGAAGTGATTTAATTTCAGCCATTATATCTCACAACACAACCCAAGTCTAACAATATACAAGCCAAGTAACTACTTTGTGATTGTACAATTATGTTGATTCCGTATTTGATTATGTCACTAGGCTGACGCATTACCACACCAAGCTTTTCCCGCCATTCATGGTGACTGACAGATGACTTTAGTGACAGCAGCTACCTCACTATATACTTGTATGAATGAGAGAGTGATAAATAAATATATCTATTGAATAGATAATTTACAGTGATCATACCTTATTATTGCAAAAAGGTACCTGGTATCTTTAACAAACTGCAAGCCATGATGTGAATTTGGTACCAACCATGCAATGTTCTATAAAGATCCCTAGCTTTAGAGGTTCTTGAACATATAATCCGTCTTTCACAGAGGGTTTTCTCACCAGGCTATTCTAAAGATGTTATTGAAAATAAAAATACCTATAAACACCATGACAATAAGATTTTCTAATGTTTAACCTATGGATATAAACAGTTGGATTGCTTCGCTAGTGACGTCAATCAGAACTTACATAATTAATATGGAAATATGCAAAGGATAAACAAGAGTCTTTGCTAACAAACAGGAAAATACACTATAAACAAAAATAGTTTTTAGCTTTGCCATTTGGAATCAGCTGTTATGAGTTTGTTTGTCGCTCTAAACATGTTTGGTACAATTCAAGGTGAAATCGAATTATTTATGTTCAACTAAGTAGGTACTGAGGTACCTATCTATCGTCAAAGAACCTGACTAAGGAACTTGTTTGGTTTCCTTAGAACAATCATGTTTCGAAAAGCTGTACCAAGTTGTTTGTTAGAAGGTAGGTCCCGAAAACAATACCCTTTTCCGGATAAAAAACTGTATTATAATTATTGATAAACTCAATCTGCCTAGCCTTTTCCTAACTATCTTTGGATCGGCTTCCAGACTAACCGCATATAGCTGAATACCAATATTGATAGACTTTGAAAAGAAAATGTAAAAGACCTCCAAATGAGACAAATATGTAGTATTGAGCGCACATCATGTTAAGATCTCTATCCGGTATTAGCGAAAAAGCGAACGCCACTCAGTCTTCCTAGCACATGAATGCATAAAACCTCATTCAAAGGTGCAGACAATTACTCACTCATAAAGTAAACATACATTGTAGGCACTGTTAGAATACATAAGATACCAACGTCATACAATGAACTAGGTGAGGAACCTTGATCTTTGCAGTCTTTGCTACGTAGACATGACGTGGTCCAAAAGTCGAAACGTGCCAAATCTTCAGCATTCATTGAATATGAAGCAGAACATTTCTACAGACACAAAATAATATGGCTATTATTAAAACTGAAGATAACAAACAAAGAAATAGAAACGACACGGTGGAAAAACTCATTTTCGAATATGAACTTAAAACTGTTATGAAATAATTGGAAGGACATGTTTTATTTACCATTGCAATGGTAGAACAAATTCTGAAGTCAATGTTAAACGGATAAAATCAGCCAATGTAATTGTATACAGGGTTACTTGTAATTCGACGTATATCCGTCAGGAGCTGATAGGGAGGCCAGAATGCAACAAATTGAATACCCTCTATGTATGGCCGAAATTCAATAGTTCTCGAGATATTTGAATTTTACGGGTTTTTCGATATTTACCCAAAATTTGACATTTAATTCCAAATAAAAAAGAACTACATATTGAATGCGTACCATTTAAGAATGATATCGTAGCTGGCACTTCAATCAAGCTATGAACCTAATTAAAAGTACTTAATTCAACGAAATAATTAAAATTATGAGCGATTTAAGAATAATATCTTACCAATATTTTCATTTTACGCTTCAAAAATGTTGTCTCGTCAAAAAAATTACTATGACGTTAATCGTACAAATAACTAAAACAACTTGCCTATTCTGTAAGCTTTCCAAAAAGGTATAAAAGTTAAATTTAAGATACGTAATTCGTGGCATGGCATGTGTTTGAATCAGCGCGGGGACAGAAATCATCTGTGTTTTCAGTTTAGGATCATCCCTAAAACTACCAATTTTACTGGCGAATTTCTTCGTGATGGGTCGGGGTGTGCGGGCTGTTTTATAACCGTTGAAGAACTTATATCGGCCACATGGGAACGCAATGGGAAACGTGAGTATTCATCGATCACAGTTATTATGTACTTATTTCTTGTATTGGAAGGTACATAATAACTGTGATCGATGAATACTCAAATGTCTGGACCTTTAAAATCAATACTTTATCTCTCCATAGGTGAAGTAGCTTTTATCAAGAACAGCTATTCAGTTCAAACGTAATCCCAGTAGCGGCTTGCAAGCCTACGATCTCTCGTCGTTCTTCGCTGAGTAGTTGAATTTTCAGTGGCCTGGCGTTCTGCTTCGACTATTTGATGTTCTCCAGCTGGAAAACATTGTGAAATACAACTAAAATTCTACAGATCTGCCTTGCCAGATCCAATCTTGATAAAAGCTACTTCACCTATGGAGAGATAAAGTATTGATTTTAAAGGTCCAGACATTTGAGTATTCATCGATCACAGTTATTATGTACCTTCCAATACAAGAAATAAGTACATAATAACTGTGATCGATGAATACTCACGTTTCCCATTGCGTTCCCATGTGGCCGATATAAGTCGCCAGTAAAATCGGTAGTTTTAGGGATGATCCTAAACTGAAAACACAGATGATTTCTGTCCCCGCGCTGATTCAAACACATGCCATGCCACGAATTACGTATCTTAAATTTAACTTTTATACCTTTTTGGAAAGCTTACAGAATAGGCAAGTTGTTTTAGTTATTTGTACGATTAACGTCATAGTAATTTTTTTGACGAGACAACATTTTTGAAGCGTAAAATGAAAATATTGGTAAGATATTATTCTTAAATCGCTCATAATTTTAATTATTTCGTTGAATTAAGTACTTTTAATTAGGTTCATAGCTTGATTGAAGTGCCAGCTACGATATCATTCTTAAATGGTACGCATTCAATATGTAGTTCTTTTTTTATTTGGAATTAAATGTCAAATTTTGGGTAAATATCGAAAAACCCGTAAAATTCAAATATCTCGAGAACTATTGAATTTCGGCCATACATAGGGGGTGTTCAATTTGTTGCATTCTGGCCCTCCTATCAGCTCCTAACGGATATACGTCGAATTACAAGTAACCCTGTATATTGAGATGTGAACTCAATTTAAAATTCAACAGTTGGAAAAGAATCAGACTAGAGTAACTTAAAGAGAACTAGAAAATCAAACAGCTACCAATTGGAAAACGTTAAAGAAATAAATGATATTGAACAATTTAATCAAACGCAGAAAAATAATTCTAATGAAACCAAGTAAGCCACGAACAAATAAACATACGCCATCAGACAGAACAGAACCAACCCAAACACATGTTATACTCATAAACAAATATCATTTCAGATCTGAATCACAAATGACCTAGAAACTTAAATAGAAAAGCTTGTAGGTATGCCCTACAAAAGGGCTTCCATAAAGTAACGCTGTTTGTTTCCGTTCGCCCTACAAAACTCACTGACTATGCAATCAATACCAGTGGGTCGATGGCCTTACAACCTTATGTGGACCAAAGCTATTACTGAAACATGCTTGAAAATCATTACCCATAGACTCATTGCTAACAAATTTTTACTTTTAACTGCACCGTTTTTGGTGTTCAGTGCCATTTTACTTTGTAAAGTTACTGAATGTTCTACTGTTGGTAACTTCTTTGGATTTTACGGTTCCTGTTGCATAACTTCTGTTATTTATTTGCGTCAGCTTTACTTGGGGACTTGGGGACTTGGGGTATCTGCATTAACCTGAATAGGATACATTTCTGATTTCCTTTTTGGAACTTTTTATACTGCCAGTTCCAACAAAATAAAATACATATACTTACCTACAGTCTCTTCATGCAAAAGCAATTTGTCAACGTTTTATTAACTTCACCAAACCTGTTAAATGGATGGAAACATTTTGTGTTGGTATAATAAAATATTCAGAAGAAAAAAAACAAACACATGACAAAAACGCGAAATGCGTCATATGAGCAAAAGCAAAGCACAATATTATGCTTTCGGGGAATTACGTTTAACTTTGTTAAACATTTGCTGTTGTATGTTACTCACTAGATTAAAGTTGTGATAGCTCAGGTAATATGGCTAGTAATACTGCAGTAATCGCTTTAAAGCTAGCATTATTTTTCCACCAAAATTCTTTATTATGGTCGTAAACTTAAAATTTATTGTCTTCATACCTACATATTTCTAATTACCTACAGATATTATCTCAAGCTCAGAAAACTATAAAAAAAAACAAAAATAGTCTCGATTGATCAATGTTAATGACTCAATAGTCATTAAAAGCCAAAGAACTATAAACAGAATTAATGAATGGGTCGGCTATGAAAACTAACCTGTTTTATAGAATGATATATATGCCACTGAGACAGCTTTAGAATTTTAATCTTGCCTCAGAACGATCATTACCAACAGTTGCATTGACCTGCGATAAAACAATCTCGTTTTTTTTTGCTATTTGTAATTGTTTACCTGAAACATTTTATGGTCCGGAACACTTGCACAAGTCTATATTTAATTTCAGCCTTTTCTATCTCCGCTATCTTAATTGCATTGTTCTTTCGTTCGCATACGTATTTCATATTGCACGCTATTTACAACTAAAACAAAATACTAACGAAATTAGCATTTGCAGCAGATATACGAGATAGCATGGCAGACTATTGGACGCCGCGCTCCGAAAATAGCGCGCATTAATAGTACACTTTATTTCCCGAGACTATTTCGCATTGAGTGAAATACGAGCGAATGTGTCCAGCTCCTGGAGCGTCGCCAAGTATTTGCCAACGATATAGGCCTCTACTGGAAGATTTATGAAATTGGAAGGTGTTACGTCATGGTGTTTTGTCATTCCTAAATGGCTATCAATTTTATTTTGTACCAGGTTTAGAACAACTAACTCGTCTTCTAGGAGTACATCAATTATATTTGTTATGGGTAGAGAGACGATGTCCAACTGGTTATTATATTTAACTATGTTTTACGATTAAGATAATCTTCTGTCGTAAGCTCGATGATTATCACAGTAAACCAAGTCTTATTCCTTCTCATTTTCCACTGTCTGAATCCGCGAACCGTCTTCTATCAAGCATTTATCTTTTAGTGTCGCAGAGCACTCATTAAATATGTAATCAACACCGTTGACCGTTTTCACACCTAATGACAGGTATATGAACAAATGGAGCCAAAGTAATATGAGCCCATTGGGAAACATCAGTTTTCACAATCGTCATGCGATGCCCAGATATGAACCAAGCCTACGCAACTATACTGCCGCCATTCGCAACTTAGTTACTGATACCTTACTTACAAACCCGTTTACCTCTATTGGAAAACATCCGTTTCTCATAACATGCAACGAACCTTACACTTAGTTTAAGTACTTAAGTAGAAAATATTTATCCTCTCCGTGACTCACAGTATGCTAACAGCTCTCTTTACAAGCTTATGCCATTTCCCTACTGCAGATAGTGAAATGGCGGAGTAATGGAATGGATGGAGTTAACTTATAACTTTTTACTGCACCATTATTAACATGGGATCTAATCTATATCTATACTTATAATAAATCTGTAGAAGTGAAAATTCTGTACATTGAAAATATCAAAAAAATAAATGGCAGGGGGTGTTACTAGACCGACACCGAAACCAAAAATTTGATTTAAAAAAATTTTGTCTGTCTGTCTGTCTGTCTGTCTGTCTGTCTGTTTGTTCAGGCATCACGCAAAAACTACCGGTTCGATTACGATGAAACTTGGTATAATTATTCTTTGATATCCTGGGCACCACACTGGGTACTTTTTATCCCGGAAAAGTATCCTATCCTACGGTTGGGGGGTGTCAAAATTTGTATGGAAGAATTTTAACGCGCTGTCCGATTAACTCGAAACTCAATATTTATACTTAAACCCAAAAATTAAGAATAACGTGTATCAGGATTTTTCGAAATTCAACCCCTAAGGGGGTAAAATAAGGGATGAAAGTTTGTATGAAAAATCTTATTCCTTGAGGTAATAAACATGAAACTTCGCACGAATAGTTATCTAAATAAATTATAAAGTTTGTAGTTTTTTGTTTTTCTACATTACCGGTTACGGTTTACGGTTGGGGGGTGTCAGTGTTTGTATAGGAGAATTTTAAAGCGCTGTCCGATTAACTCGAAACTCAATATTTATACTTAAAACCTATGGGGATGTATGGGGTAATTTCCGACACACACGCGGGCGAAGCCGCGGGCAGCAGCTAGTTTATGTAATAAAAAGTTCTTATTAAACCATGTGGTTTCAATAAATCTTGAATAAGTGGCACAGAACCCTTCGCAAGTTTAACATTGAATACATAGTCATAATAGTCATCATCATCCATCATAATCTACGTCTAAAACTACAAAAACACTATAACTACAATCCTTCCATACCCCTTTTGCTTCTTCATCCATATCTAAATTTTTAAAGACCTTTTCTTTATTACGTGTCAAATAAACTTCCCAGTTACCAGGCAACCCTACGCCAGCCGTATCTCTCATCCATTACATCCACGGCCGCATCTAATCTGATCTACGAAGATTTATATATCAATCCTTCCTCGTGCTACATCGATTCGAAATGCGAGTTATACTAAAGTCATGCATCAAACGAACTCACGCGCATGTGGGGAGCTCTACACTTTTTATCGAGCGATAAATCTAAAATATAATGGAAGCAGATTTTATTAACTTAAATCAACGGACAGACAAGCTATTAGTTGGCTTTTATCGCATGTCTTTTAATTGACCGTCGTCAAAATTAATGTCTTAATCAAGCGATCAAATTGGAGGAGAAAGGACACAATCGTGAAGTAATAAAAACATCCGCGTTTATACACGATTGCCACAGAAACGATTTGAACTTTTCTGAGAACATGTCGCCTGACGCATGATTCAAGCCTGTTGGATTGTTTAATATGAGTATTTATTAGAACAGCTTATAAATGCCACAAGTATTTCGTTTCCCACGCACCTTCAAAAGTGACTACATACATTGATGTCAATAAGTACTTATAAGGTTCACTGTTCTATATTTAGAACAACTTCAGCAATAATAAAATACTCGTCAAAAATACACACTCGAACAAAAATACTCTCTATTGACGCAGTTGTATTAACAAATTCTATATATATTAAGTACAGAACCTTCAAAAGATGGTATTTCTGTACTCATAATTGTTATGTATTTGTTCTGTATATAGAACCTATTCAAAATGATATTCAGAATGATTAATTTTGTATACCTACCATACTTGACTATACTTATTTGTATTTGTATCGTATTAAAACTATTCATAATATATATAATGTGGAGCAATTTATAAAACATGTACTTTTTGGTATTGGTTTTCTAATAACCATTTATTAGTATATCTAGTATTATTTTATGATACAGATCTATTTATCGGATATGATCAACCTAACTGCAATTTGGTTCAGTTGACTTGTAAAACCCACGAAGTCACGAAGCCATCACCATAATAAATACAAAATTGTTGTAAGTTTGCCAATTTGCAAAAATATAATCGTATTTTTAAACAAAAAAATGTCCTCAGCGCAATCGTAGGAAGTAGACTGTTAACTGAGATAAAGATACGGCTGAGCATGTTTTTTAAAATGAATTACTATTTTACTGAATACCCGAAAACATGACCGCTCTAAATAAATCGTGGGTTTAAAATTTTACCCACTAAAGAAGTGACGTAATCACCAAACGATGCACAAAACGGGAAGCAATGACTTGGACTATCGACGGCGAAGACAGCCGAAACTCTAGACCACAACGCGTGAGAAGAATAATTTCTCAACCAACCATAAAGCGCGTCACCACTTACTAAAAGGTACTCCTACAAAAAATACGATGCAAGGAAGGCCACTATATTCGGAATATTACGTCATTACTCTAACCTAGGTACGCCTACGATAGTTAAATAACCTTTTCAATAATGGTCATGACTAATTGACACGTCATGAGGTATTGAATTCACTTAAACCTAATAAGGATTGTATACCTATGAGTAGACGCCAAGTATAAATATTTCAAGACCTTGTGCATTACAGACTGAGGTTAACAATAGGCTTTTAACATAATAAATAAAAAGTGAGTAATCACGATAATAAAATAGGTTTCCGCAAATAATCAGTTTTCTTGGTGAAAGCTTAGTAAAACACAACAAGTTCGATGCAGATGCTGTCGCAACGAATATCGATAATACTTCAATTGTTTAGTCAGAACTCTTGTTAAGAATATACAACTGATTTGATTTTCACACAGAATACGCTAATAAAAACCTACATTTAAAATGAGCCCTCCGCAAGGGCTCCCGGCACAATACGTGTTAAATCAATGTTACGAATAATGATATATGCACAAGTAACACGTTCCTTGCAGACCGTAGCTTCCCTGGTGCTTATTAGAATATCTGGCGAGAACTGTACCTACCTACAATTAAGAGATTTGTCGAAGGTCTAGTCAAGCAGTGGCAATACCTACGTCAATTAAGCGCTTCAATTAATTTATTAAAAGAGTAAATGAAATTAACTCTTGGTGGAACCTGATATCATTCTCATTAATCAAATGAAAAAATGTCAAGTGTAGCACGTTCTTTCCTTCACTTATATTCACTATCATTGTCGTAAGGTCAGCTTGTCTATCACATCCGCTTCATTGAAGTGCACTGACATTAATGTCCATTAGAACTATAGTATACACTGCACTTGTGTATCTACTTGAAATCATGACTGTATTTAGTCTTCTCTTCTCATAAATGTGTCGATGAATATCTAAATGACTTCAGCCTAAGACTAGCTATAGTATTGTCTATAAGTTACTTTAACGTGCAGCTAGTGCAGTGATGTTTATTGTACGAATGGTCTGCCGAACAGCATCACATTTCCACTCAAGATTGAATGAATTAATAGGAGGTCTCTGGATCTGGAGGATGTGATGCGACTACATAAATAGATAATACCTTCATTCTTTTTTGTTTCTTTTACTTATCTACAATAGTTTCTTTTCTGTTTCCGAAACTATACGGAATAATTAAGCCACTTAACAGTACGTTTACATAACAGCAGCCGTCGAGGAACTACAAGTGATTCCGCTTGTGAATCAGAGCGGTCTTGCGATGGTGGAGTTCCACAGATAACCCTCGGACCGTGAACAGTAGCCCACTATGATTTACTGACACTTGCTTTAGAACTGGCAGATTCTGGGGCACAGACAGATGTGCCACAAACACGAACATCAGGATAAGAAGCAGATATATAGTCATGGCCATTGAAAGGATAGGATAGGAGATACATAGGAAAGTGACAGAGCTATGTATGAAACTTAACCTATCCTGTGGTGTCTTTTCACATGACACTTTAAGGGGGTTTTCTAATTTATCCGTATAGGTAGGTTAAGCAACGCTTGCCGAGGTCGGTCAGGGAGACCCCTCCGTGCCTCGAAAAACAAGTTAACCAGTTGGCATCAGTAACATCTTTGGCAGTCGTTACAATGCAGAAGCCCGAAATTTTGACAGCCAACTTACCAAGAAGCCGAAGTCGACTCCAGCATAATGGGAAATAAAAGTAATAAAAACTAAAACCCAACTACGGCAAAAGTCAACTAAAAAGGTATAAACAAGACATCACAGATAGACTAATTAAAAATCCGGAGTCACACGTATTGGGGATAAGTCGAATAGATTAGGTTTTTTTAGTTCATGACTTTTGTCCTCTAGAGGGCGCCATATTCAATTTAATGTGACGCCACATAGCCTATAACAATCGGACGACCGAGACGCTTCCGACGATACCCCATTTGTCAAATTATTTCGAGTAGATTAGAAGTTATGAGGGAACAAATGAACATACATACATAAGTACATACATACATACCGGTCAAAATCATAACCCTCCTTTTTGCTTCGCCGTAGTCGGGTAAAAACCAAGCAGATAATTATGAGAAACACAAAAAATGCATACATCCATGTAAACACCAAACAGTCACTGTTTAAACAACGTTCACGCACGTTGCAGTCTTAACGCCACACATACGATCCACGCATACTCGTGCAACCAAAAGTTGCCAAAAGAAAGCCCATGTTGATATTGACTTGGATTCCATTACTTTACAAGAATGCCTTTGTTTACTAAAAACGGACCAACAATGGTACTGATTTACAATAGACCATGACATGAAAACAATTCGAGTGTTTAGTTTTAAACATAAACGACTGAATCATTGGTTATTTTCAACGAGTTGGTGGGTTTTTTGAGGTCTATGCTATGTTCAGGCACAGAAGTCTGGCACTTCTGTGCCTGAACATAGCATATTGGTAGGAACTTTGAAGCCTTTTTATGAACATCAACAGACTGGTGATTATCTTTCTGTTTTTTTTTTCAGAGAAGGCTACTTATGAATATCCTTAGCCATATTGTGAAAACCTTTACCTCTAGAATTAATAGCGGGACTGACTAGACAGGGTGCGCCGGATGTAATTAAGCGTCGTCGCCTGAGGAGGCTCTTTTAAACGTCCACTGTTGAACATAAATATTCCTTAAAGACTGCAGCAATCAGTGTCAGTCACGGGGATATGCCTTCAATTTCCTTTAATCACCATTTTTTTGTAGTTATTAAGTGAAATAGGGGATACTACTAACCATACTGCTAGAATAATCAATTAGCCATTTTTGACAACCTCCCACCGCAACGAAGAGAACCGGAAACTAGGCACTCGACCAATACTTCAACAGACCTATTGAGAAATCAAAGAGGGGATAGATGGCAAAGATCAACCGACGTAGTTCAGTGTTTGAAAGGCATTATGAGTTGTTTGCTTCACTTCGATCGCCATCGCCGACTCTTGCGGAAGTTGATAAGCAACGACATAAAAAGTACCCATTAAACTGGTTCCGTTACAAAGGATACGAACGACAGTTATTGGATATAATCATTGATTTTAAATCAACAAAATCAAATTATAATTCATCAATTCAACAATCAGTAGGCCTTCGTACCAGCCACGGGTTTCACAACAAAATACGACACATATACCGAAATGCAATTGATACGAATGACATGGATCGCAATCACAGCGAGACCGACCGGCCTTACGTTACCTGCTAACTACATACTAATAAAATTAGACAAGTATCTGAACAAAAACTGACTACAAAAGAAAGCAATCTTCACGCACGACTTGTATCGATCTCACAACATGAGATACGAAACGTGACTAAAACTGAAACTTATTTAGCAGTGAAAACAGAACGCGTATATCAGACAAAAGTACCACGTTGCGTCAGTTCCAACAGTCTAGCTCTAGTTCATAAAATAAAAAAGTATCTACCTACTCCTAGACGTTGACGCAACTTCCTCAAGTTACCTTATTACAAGATTCAATAAAAAAATAAGCTGCAGTAACTGGATTCTTGTTATCAATGCAACAGCATATCTAGGTCATAATCACAAACTTAGCTAGTTGAAGCAAAAACTAACCTATTCAATTGAATCGATTACGAAAGGCAAAACAAGGAATCAGCTTAATAGTTAAAACCATTAAGTAAGTGTAAATGATTGTTAATCAGTAACGTTACGGTAAAGTTGTACGTTTCCTAATCTTATGGCCGCGTTCTAATCTCAGAAATAGCATCCAGTAACGCAGACGAAGCTGTTTTGCACTTCTATGACCTTTCGACGGCAAGCAAACCTCGCTTGCGACCAATCAGAATACTATAAAAAGAGATGGAGCTGCTATTGAATATAATAATAGAAACGAACAGAACAAAACTCAGCAGACCATGTTGATAATATCTTTGTTTTTTCTTTCCAGGTTCCGCGCCCCGGTGAATTTATTTCGAGAGCTGGACTAAATTTCTGGTAAGCACTTAGTTTTATGGCATACGAGTTAGTTTGTAATAAAATTAGTAATGAAAAGGCATTCCGGTCACGTCCCAAACATCCGTCCCTGCGGCATCCGCACTTGAACGACACTTTTTGTAGGTGAGTGACGACATGAAGCCATATCCTCTCACGTAAGGAAATGTAAAACATCCGGAAGTATATTACTGATCTAAAAATAGATGATTATAATGAGATGAGTATTACACAACAGTCGTTGCTTTTTGCACAGTCTGTTTTTTATATTGTTGGTGTGACGAATGTGCAACGCCGAATGCCGGCCATGGTTGCGCAATTTGAGGTCGATGCCTCCACCGCTCCCACAGCTATCGATCTACTGAAACTGTTTATTCTTTTATTGATGCTGGTTCACTAACTAGGCAGGTATCGTCTGATTAAACACTAGTTGTTTCTTTTTTAATATTCATCGTTTAGAAAGTAGAAACATTGATAGCTACGACTCGTTATGCGTAAACAAGTATAGAATCTTTAGTCTTTTCTATATCGCCTTTCAAAGTGGTATTCGATATATTCTAAGCGTCAGTTTTTTCAATTCAGAGTATGAATTAAAATTCCTGCCAGAGGAAGTGGCGTGCCAACTGCCAGTGGATCTCAAGGCCAGTCGTTATGCAAATGAGTATCATATGATGCATGTGTTTTCGGTCTATTTGATTTCTATTGAATTTCTCAAATGGTGTCTGTCTGCTATTGGCCAAACGCGAAGCGAGTCGATTTAACGTTGCGCGACTGAGTTGAGGTGAAATGTAAGAGAAACAGTGTTTTTAGTAAACTTGTTTGAAATCTGCTGCCACAATACATTTATAACAACAGCTGGGAGTCGCCACAAATGGAAATCTCTTTGTATCTAAACAATCGCTCAATTTCTTCACGACATTCAATCTCTCTACGGAACAATGTTTCGTTACAACAATAAATTAAGTTTTGCTACTCGATTCGGTTAAAGTTTAGAAACGTGCTACCTCGATAGCGGAGTAGGGGAGCGGGGAGGATGGGCGGAGGGTACGTAACCCCTCCACCTGCGGAGATAAATAGCTTTTTTTCAAAAAAAAATTATTAAGACACAAATCTCAAAGATAATGTTTATAAATTAAATGTTGAGGTAGGTGGTTGTGGGGAGAGAGGGAGAGCGCAGGTCATCCCCCTCCCAACAGAGGTCTTAGTGTAAGTTTGCAAGTGAGTAAACGTAACTGTCGCGTTTGCGTTAAGATTTTTATCCTAACCTTTATATTGAAAGCGATCAGCACATCTAAACCGAGTTCAAGAGCTGTCAGTGTCAATATTACAAAGAAAATAATGACACTGACAGCTCTTAAACGTCGTTTATGTGCTGATCGCGTTCAGTTTTCATTGGTGAAATTTGCCCTTAGCATTATGATCTAACAGTCAAATCACTCCACAGGAGACACATTTTTAAGGTCAATGTCAAACGTGTGGAAGGTCAAGGTCAAATAAGAAAAATGCATGATAAATGGTAAACAACCAGTGAGTCGGTACGTTTCCAAACCTAAGAACGTGCATTGTATTTCTTCTTGCAACTTTTTTATCGTAACAGTTTTATCATTTAAATAAATTCGGTGGAGCTATTAAAAGTTCCAAGCAGTTTACACTATTATTACTTCAGCGTACTTATAATTAGTCGCGTTGTAGTGCGACTAATTATAAGTACGCTGAAGTAATAATAGTGTAAACTGCTTCTACCGAATTGTGATCATTTCCACTCTTTAGAAACATGTCATAGGAAGATCTAGATACAATACAACTAAACCAATAAAAAAATTAAAAGGAGTTATGAAGCTAGAGAGAACCTAATCCCAGAAAAACTTTGCTTTGGGTAATATTTATCTGTGATCTTAATTCCGCAAGGCAAATTCAATTTAAAAATAAACATCAATTTCATTCCGCCCTCCATGAATTTCGATGTACCTCATTCCACTACGTGTTAAGAAGTTTTGGACCTTCAGGCTAAAAGCAAGTTTTTCCTCCAAAGAAAATCTGTTTCATTGCCATACCTGCCTTGATTGAGTCTATGCAATGAAGTAACTTATCAAGATCGATATCTTTGAACTCGCTTAAAATTCGTAAGATTCTGTCGTTCCATTTTAGAATATTTACTGAGCCTGTGTCATCGTTCAAATTGACGAAGTCCTTTTCCAGGACTTAGAAATACTTTGGTCCACAGCTAATGTCCACCAATAAAATTCGTCGTAAATAATACCTTCCTTTTTGTGACACCTTCAGCCAGTTCAGGACTCCACGTAGTCGTTATTTTAATGCACAGCTTAAGTGTGAGAAGAGTGTTCATCAATATTTTGCTTGGGTAACATTGTGAGAAAACCGTAATTCTTGTCAAATAAGTTAGATATCCAGCACTAAAAGTATATAAAATATTATATTCAGTGTAATATAGATAAAAAGCACTGGTACATGAATATGCCTGTAATTAATGGGTTCCGTGCACATACCAGCATTAAACTATTGCATGACATCGCGTTTCACTAGTATTGATGTTTTTCGTTACGATAGGATCTCTTTTCCGCAACTGTCCAGGGGGCAGGGGCCTAAGTCTACTAATTTATAAACGTTACAATGGTTTCTCAATGCTGAGTTTTTGACCGTTTTTGTATGGAAAATCTGTCAAAAACTCGCCATTGAGAGACCATTGTAACGTTTATTAATTAGTAGATTTAGGCCCCTGATATAAATAATAAACTCACTGTAAACGTTGTAAAAGGGTTACATTGATGTAAAGGAATATTTTTTTATTGATTTTAAAACTAAAATGGTCTGGCATAGTCAAACACAATACACAATACATAAAATGCTGTTATATCAAAGTAAATAATAGAAGATTCACGCAATAAAAAAAACTGAATTAGGTAGGTACTCCCAGTTAGCCAAGTCTATAATATGTATATTATTTTGTACAATAACAATAAAATTAATACAAATTCAATAGAAATGTCGGTTAATGTAAACATCAACTTTCACAATCACTTCGAAACAATTTAAAAGTATCGTTATTACTGTCGCGAATAATTGACGTTTACTTAAAACAATTTGCAATACCTGTCTTAACAAAGACTGTTTTTGTGTTCCCTGTTTAACTATTATCGATAACACCGTTATATTAGCTCTTGTTGCATAATTATCAATGAACTGGTTGAAACTGCGCCAGCGCAGTCGACGCCCGCGGTCTGCCCTCGCCGGTAACGAATCCTAACAAAGCAACTACCCTCTAAAAAAAAACAATAAATATTTATATAACCTTATCTGTGAGCACTGAGCAGTGCTAGATAGTTTTTTAATACATGAAGTGTGCGGAGTTTTAAATAAAAAATGTGGTAACGTGTGTGGTTACAATAGTAACAAAAGTGCTTATTGTGTGTTCACGTCGCCAGAGAAAGTTTACACGAATGCTTTGGATCTGGAAACACTCGACGTTCACGACGTAGGATCACGTAACTGACTGACAAATATTTTAATACATTTCATGAATATTAATCCCATAGTTTTAGCATATAGTGATATTAAGTAATCAAAGGAATAAAACTAGAGTATTTAAGGCTAGGCAAAACATCGATTCAATTTGTACTTCCAAAGTTCACAAAACAATAAAATTAATGTTAGTGCTTGTCCAATATATTAATTTCGACCTTAAATTAAGATTAATAAAGGATTGAATGATATATTTGGAATAATGAACTATTAACTGAATCCAGTCATCCATAAAGTTATCGAAATCGAAGTAAACGTCAATTGTTTTTATATGAAACTTAATGAAACAAATCAATACATTGGCATCGGTTGGTTGGGTAATGTGGCTCGAAGGACGTACACGTTTTGCGTAAATCGGTCGCAAGGAAATGCCAATTTCACTTGCGTGTGTGTGAATTATTATAACAATATGTTTTTTATCGACAAACAAAAGAGTAACAATCACCTTTCAAGTTTACTTGCTGAAACAAAAGAGGTTTACACACATAATTTAACAATTTCATTGTCTCACTGTTTGTCAAACAAATTGTTCGATTGATGATTTGATTTAATTGCTTTCATTTTAATTCATTGTAAATACAATGAAGCTCATGTCCCATTCCCATGCAATAATGATATTCTGTTCCAAAAGTATCTCATGAAAATGAAAACAATTGGATCAGAATCGTAGGTACCTGTAGATACCAATGCGTTGTTAATCACCTTCTAGATGTTTTTTATTTGACAATCGAGGATTTTTTTTTATAACCGCACTTTTCGTCGATGATTTTTCAATAACAATTTAAGAGGGTTTATTCTGAAAGTTGGCAACGTCGCAAATAGATGTCAAATATTTCGCTGTTTTGATTAATTTGATAATATTTCTGTATGGAAATAAGAAATGTGGCTAACCAATTGACTAGAATATTGATTATGAAATGCAATAATTAATATCGTAACATCGAATAGTTAGTTTTAGATGTAAAAAAAGTATTTGGTAACTTTCCAAATGCCTTTTTTTCGCCTAAAACGGGTACAACATCAAATTCAATGTTATAATTGCAATTCATTATTAATATTCTAGTCAATTGGTTAGCCACATTTCTTATTTCCATACAGTATTATTTCCAAATTAATCGAAACAGGTAAATATTTGACAGCTATTTACGACGTTGCCAACTTTTAGGATGCACCCTCATTGTTCGAAAAAGTGGTGAGATATAAAGGTGAAACCTTCTTAATACAGATTAATGTTTTACTGATTCCCTTTTAGAAATTTAATCTGAACAGGGTTTGATTACACTTTGATCAGGAAGTTTTGGAACAGACTATAGTTACAGATGTAGGTAGAAGATAAAGCTAAGCTATAATGCAGGAGACAACAAGACTACGATAGATAGTAAAACCAACCAAAGCAGAAGTATTCTGAGATTTATCCACAGATCTCTAAGTCCAAACGACATGTAGATATGACAGAACATAAACTAACGTGCAACAGTATTGTGCTGTGGTAACATCTGTTAAGATTCCTGTTCAGAGAGCGTAAAGCCATTCATACGGGTTCTATGTCCGCGGATAGTCTTAATGGACATATATTGTACATACAGATCATCAGCTCATAGATGCGTTTCAATCAAATGCATACCTACGTAGACTTAATTGTAGGTTTTAGCAAAACATGCTAAGTGCCAGTTACGAACGTGCAAACAGTCAAATACCGAGCTGGTTCTAGCAAGAAACGTACAATTAAAACTGTAGAACAATAAGAAACGAATATTTTGTTAGAAAACATTGCAGTAGGTTAAAAAAAATTAAGCGTAGTAGTTATGATTAACTTGTCAGTAGACTGGAATACACTCATTATTACGTATATTTCGTAATTATAAACTTACTCCCGGCCTTTGAAAGTTCAATCAGAACAAATATTAGATAACAGACTGTTAGACTCCTGACAACTGTTGTTATTTCAGTCAGCCTATCATAGCAGTTAACATGAGTTTGACATTCCGTTAGCTAATAAACATGCACACCCGATTTAGAGCCAGAGTGTAACCACGTTTTTGTAAGCCTCCTTGTGGAACATGTTCTGCTAACGCCAAACTAACGCGAAAAACGTCATTTAATGGGCAAAAACTTTATAAGGATTTCAAATCCCTATTCTATTTTAGCCACCTAGTCAAAATCATAATCATCATTTTTCAGCCTCGTTCCACCCACTGCTGAGTATAGGCCTCCTCCCTTTTGTGTCATGCTTCCCTGGTTTGTGCGAGTACTATCCAGGTCTTCCCTGCGATCCTCTGAAGGTCGTCTGGCCATCTGGGTATTGGTGGGTGGAATACCTACACAGGATTGCAACATACAAAATGAAAATTCCATTTCCACGGTACCAACTTACCGCTCCTCTTACCGGTATATCCGATAACACTCTTATCAGACGCTATGTCAACGCAACGCACGTTGTTGCAACGAAACATTAACTTTCCAAACGATAACTACAATATGCGAAATGAAATACACGAATGCCATTAAAATCAAACAATAGATTGTAAGCAGAGAGAACGGAATATTAACTGAAAGATATTATTTGAACATGATAATGTAGACCATTCAGCGATTTAAATAAATGTAGCTGTTCTAACAGAGCTAATAAATCAAGCATTTTGTTATATTCACACTAATTCACAGAGTTAATTTACGATGAGAAAATTGTAGTAGCACTTGAGCGATGCAATGATTTGCCAAGCGTAATTTATTCGATGTGAAAAACCCGTCTGGTTTTGAGAAATAGTAGCATAAATGGAAGTATAAATATGGGAATGGTAATCTAGTCATTGTCGATGACCATATAAGTAGAAAACGTGAACACACTATTAGCACTAGCAAGCACAACAATTTTCAAATGTGGAATTTGCCAATAGGGGCATGAAACGAATGAAAAGTGTACACTAGCGTGACGTCACATACAAGACTTTCGAAGTGAATTAAGACGGATGTGATGTGATGAGTGGTATCGATGCTGACGTCGATGTCGGAGGTGGTGGTGTTGCTGCGGAGTGACTCGTATGACGTATTCCGGCTGCTGGAGGCCTGGTGGCAAGGACTGCTGGTCCTAGGGAGACTGGTCCTGTGGTACTGCCGACTGGTGCACCAAGCAGTTTGTGGTGGGCATAATTGTGTCTATAATTAATACTATTAAAAAAAAAATGGTCCTTAGATCTTGGCAAATAAAAGATTTGAAAAATATGATTTGCCTTTACTTTGGGCTTTATCTATATCCTACTATTTGCTTAAGCTTTTTCCACAGTCAGAAAATAAATTAACCATGATGATAAAAGTAAAAGTGAATCTAACACAAAATCCTGTCGCAAAATGTTCGCATCTCAGTTTCGCTACAGGTCATACCTGGTCAGTAATCTGTTACATAATTAATGTCACGACTCACGAGTGGAGAAGTGGTGTCACCAACTTCTTCGGAAACTTGTCGAATCAGACATCATAGTACCAGACGCAACAATGTGGAACTGGAATAGCTTTCGCTTCGCTCCACCTCGCTCCGCCTCGCTCGCTGAGATCTGATCTTGGTCCTTTTGTACAACAAATAAACTATTTGTCTGTGTTGTCAATATAAGAAAACAGTTTCTCTAATATGTCACACCGGACGGCTTCAAGTTTAACAAAAGATTCAGTGTATTTTATCTTTCATGCTTGTATAAGTAAAAATAATTAAAACTGTTGCAAATGATCAATCAAGAATTTTGCTCTATAACGTTTTTATTACTGAGCAATTTCTCTTTCTGCGTTATAATATAGTTTTCTCAGGGAATGTGCAGTATCTCTTTTACTCCAATAGAGTACTAATCAACAAGTGTTGATAACAAAGATAACCGCTATCGGACATTTAAATGCTTAGCTACTTTACACCGGAGTGGTACATTTTTATTTAATTAAGAGTATTTTAAAGAGAGTGTGTTATCTGAGATGGACTTAATTAATATTTACATGGTTAAAACAGGTACCAAAAATTTTTGAGTGAAGTTGAGTGAAGAAATAGAATTTGTTTTCTTAGAAAACACGACCGCACACGAAACTTCGAAACTCCATCTAGGCTAGCGTAACCTTGCTGCTTTAGTTATTAGTTCTGAAAGACTTCACCTCGTTCTCAATGGTTTTATTGCGTGACTACTAGTTCGGGTCAACGGCCGTTTTTCTTAGAACATATATGCAGAAATATGAGGTGTTTTATTGATCTTTGTATGTGTTCCAGAGCTGAAGGTGCCTGAGGAGGCAATGATGGCGCCGAGCGTGTTCCAAAGGACCAAGTCGCCACGCACCTCACCCGGAAACCTGCCTAGAAAATTACAGGTAAATGTCATTGTTATCTACAATATATTTAACACAATAACATAACCTCAAACTGTTATCTGTGCAAAGAGTGATGAAATGTGTACTATTCGACAAGAATGGTTAGTTTTAAGTCTCTTGAAATTATTACTTATACAAAGATTATGGAAAAACCTTTTTTTTTAACCATAAAATATATTTTTTCCTAAAAGGCGCGTAAGACAAAACGTGAACTGAATCATACCTAATCGAACCAGTAATCACAATTTACTAACTATTCTTTACTTATCTATTTTTGGGAGTTGCCAAGTAACAACCTTGAATGCTGCCTAGAAATAGATAAAGTTCAGATATAAATAGAGGAGTTTTCTTACACAATTTAAAAGTAGTTGAGTCAGTTATATATAAACATTTTGAAAGTAAAGTAAGTCAGCCATCAACAGTCCTTAAACAATTAATAACCAAATATACATACAACAGTGTTGTTTTTTCAAAAAGTTAAAAAGAACAGTGTATTTATGGGAACGATCATCAATATGAATAGTTTTACAAGGAAAATAGTTTCCTTTATCGACTGAAAACCTATGGAAAACTGGAAAAACATAATTATAAAGAGACCACTTGTGGCAGTCGATTCAGATTCCTTTTACAATAGGTAATTAAAACAATGACGTCCACTGTCATTTTTTTTGTTTGTACAAATGCGGGTGACTCCAACATTTATATGGAATTTTAAATGCAAACTTACGAGTAACAATTGCTTCAGTTAACGCTTATATATAAACAAAGGACCGACCTGTCATCATGGTTAAAGAAAATTTGTTTTCTAAGATACCTGTTTGCCATGATGAGATAAGTAGCTATTAATATAAATGTTAGCAGTTTGCATAAACGTATGTGCTGTGCAGATTGCTATAAACATATTATTATTATTGCCACAGGTAACTGCTTGCTTGTCAAACAAAACAGTATTTATCTTATCTAATTAGTCGCAAACACTAACCCTCATTTTTATATCATCTAGAAATCATCTTTAAACTCAACCATAAAGGCTTGTGCAGACTAGCGCGATATCGCGGGCGCGACAAGGGTCCCGCTGTCTGTCGCGCCCGCAATATCAGGCCGGTCTGCACGAGCAGTAAAGCTTCCCTCCACAAACACTCACATCAATGGACCACTTAAACAAAAATTCTAATCCTAAATTATTTTCTCCCATGTTTCAGAACGGCACAGAAGCGGCCGGCCAGTCCGTTCCCACCGCAGACTCCAGCCCTGGCAACTCCATATCTGATGCAGAGAACTTCGAGTGCTACGGCGAGGGAGACCACGATGCTCCAGCTAACACGTTAGTTTTGCAAATGCCAAATTAGTAAAGTCAGTCCTATACGGTCGACTTCGACATTTGCCTAGAGAATCTTTTACCAAACCATGTGAGCACATGTGGGATTCAAAGCATCTATTATAGATAATAGGATTGATAATATCCAGAATTTAGTCACGTGACACTACGTAAAATCATATATTCATCGAAGCAAAATACTTGTACATACTATATTTAATTTTTTTAGATTTTTAACTAAGTAAGACGTGTAAATAGTTATGAATTGATATCCTGAATTAGTTCACATATTTTGCCTACATAAGCATGGAAAAATCTTTAAAATTAGATAATAGAAATTATATTCGTAGGATTCTATAGAAATATGGAAACAATTGAGAATCGGAGAAAGGAAGGAAAGTATTGTTCAAGATATTTTTATATTTTCCCCGTATGTCCTGCACCTTAATTGCGTACCACCACAATCCAATCACAATCTAAATAGTTTTGAAACAAATTGCTAATTAATTGCTTCATAAGTTAAAAATATATAAATGATCAACAACGTAAATAACGCAATGAATGTTGTTGAACCGTCAAAATGGAACAGATTAGTCTTAATCATTTACGAAAATGTGTTACGCAATTAGATAGCTGGGTGTCGTAAAAATGACTCCGAGATTATGTGGTGTGTGTATTGTGGTATGTTGTTGTTATTGGTCCTTGGCATATGGTTGTGGTACATTCCTCATAGTTTTTTATAGACAAAACTAAGCTAAACCTAATTAAAACAGAGTAGATGTAGAATATATACATCATACATCTACTCCTGTTTTAATTAGGTTATATTTTTTTCGAAATTACTGACTGACATTAAAACACAGAAACCCTGAAACAGTGAAAATTTAAATATTGTGTCTAATGCAGCATTACCAGAAATAATCACTATGTCTAGACGTTTTTTTGTCTTAGTATATGAATAAATCTTGAAGAATTCGGCTTAAGAAGGTAGACAATATTACATAAACCAGAAACACAATTTTAATTTCAGTAAACTACTTAATGATTCATATTAATACAGCTATTCTTTCGCGTCTGTGTAATAGAAGTATTACACAGACGTTCATTATAAATGAGACGATTTTTTGAAAACTCGAGAAGTTAAATGTGCCCAGGCTATACCCAGGCTTTTTAAATAATATTCTATAATGCAATCATCTTTCTGCCCTTATTCCATGTTACTTGGGCCGGCCGGCACAGTACGTTTTTTCTTCCATTCCTGCCTACCAACCGTCACCCTACCATTCACTCCTTTTTTCTTTCAAATCGTTCCTCATTCAAACCATCCATACTTTCTTTGGTCTTCCTCTCCTTTCCCTCCATCTACATTTATAGTCGTCACTCTACATTTTTAGTCACGTGCGTTTCATTTCTCTTCATCACATACCAATTGACTCTCAACTTTATCTCTTTCAACTTTTCTGTAACAATCTTTCACTTCACTCATTTCTTATTCTATCTATGTCACACGCACATATCCCTCTCAACATTCTCATATCCGCTACATGCTATCTGTTTCCATCCATCTTCTTCACAGCCCAGCCAATGTACCTACTTTTAAATAATTATTATATCATCCCCAGACATTCATTCATCTCGAGTACAGACATCATTATATTGGCTGATTTCCAAATATCAATCAATGCGTTGACTGACAAAATTCAATAACGATATAATCCAGTATACTTCAATGTACAAAATATTGGAAATTAATTTGACTAAATAATTTGTGTATTCTGACATATTATGTAGATTCTTGCTAGAAACTGAAAGACATGTCTAAATATTAAAACGTTGATCTAATTAAGAAATATTAACATAAAATATCAAAGACTAAAGTTTATAGTCAGCATATACAAAGATTTGTAACAGACACAAAGTAAAACTTTTATGTAGCAACATAAACAGCGGTCAACGGTACCGTAAAAAACATCCGTAAGTTAATTTGGTATATGTGCAACTTTGGATTACTGTTTATATATGCAATGGTGATGCCAAACGTTTTCTCTATGAATTTTCAACATTGTAAAATAAAGTAGGTCATACCTATACAAGTTTTATGGCATGTAGGTGTAGCAATACTTGCATAAAAAAGTGACATAAAAAACGAGTAATAGCAGAATATAAAACGACGATGAATATGTTCTAAAGCGTGGTGTTAAAAAGTTTTAACAAAAATAATTCCTAGAGGAAATATAATAGCAATAACACACTGCCCGGAGTATTGAAAGTAAACTTGTCTCTTCTTGGTCAACTATCGATCTATCAGCTACTCGGGAGTGGAGCTCTCCGAATACCTTGATAGTCAGCTTTATATACAACTGAACATTTTTTATTTAGATTTGTCAGGACATCTCGTTTTGGAGGAATCATTTATAGCCGTATGATGATTTTCGTGTGTAGAGGTACTGCCCATTTCAGTAACATTACAAGAGTGCCTGCAAAAAAAGACAATTTAAATCTACACTTATCATTTTAACCAATAGTAATCATATCACACACATTTGTGACACAACTTAGTGTAGTAGCTAATCTGTTAGCTGCTTTTCCTATAGCATCTCCTACTTCAGTGTGTTAGTCTCGTAAATACAATTGTTCAATGGCATCCAACTACATCACTTGTTCTTTCACAGATTAGAGAATGGCTCCAGAAGTCCTGGCAACCCATTGAACAGACACTCATGGACAAGAACTAGTCTTAGGCGAACACCCCCCAGGTAATTGAAAAGCATTTTGAAGATATTGTCACTAAATACATCGTTTTGGATGTAAGAAAGTCTAAAGGTAATAAGAAGTAAAATTAGTTTTAGAATTGAGTGTTCGGGTAACTTTGCACTAGGTGGTAAAAGTAAGATGTTGGTTTGGTAGAAGCCAATCCTAAAAGTATAATTTCTAACATGAACATTAGCCAGGCTGTTAAAATACTGCCGAAAGTGACTGATTTCTAACTTCCATCCAAGTGGCCGACTAGCCAAGTGCGTTTTGCTGCCTAAAATCACAATTTTAAATCTAAGAATTAAAACATATTATGTTCTTAGTAAAAGAGTTCATTTTCCTATGGTTCTGATGTTGCACTTATTGAGTTCACTGAGATACGCTTTTACTTTCAGTTGGTGTTACCTTATTATTTTTTTCTTCAGTTTGTGTTTATTTGATTTTGTTTTGTTTATTTTGTTTTGCTATCTTTTTGTTTGCTTTACCTATTTGTGTTGTATCTTCCGTAGCCATCAGGAGAATTTGCCGCATCGGCGGTGGGGCTCCATGAGACAGTAAGCTATCTTTTTTTTTGGTTTCTTTTTTGTGATATGTAACAAAATACTGCATCCTAATCTTGTTAATATTATACCGCTTGGTCTTTCTATCCGACCACTATAAATTGATTATTACTTTTTTCGTTAAATTTTTGTTAAAACAGATTCATGATTTTAATCAAAGTCCTTTAATTAATTTATTATCTCTTCTACTAATAACGCCATTAGTGTTAAAATACAATAGCAATGTTTTGTTACATTCACTTTTTTTTCATTATTTCTTTTAGTTCTGAGACAACGCAAAATTGTAAAAAAAATATATAAAACTATTTTCAAGGATTATAAATAAACCTTGTACCTAACGAGTAAAACATGTACATTTATTGCATATTGAACACCTGTGCACATTGTACTACATAAAAATAGTGATCCAACTTCGGAGACGAATTATGTTTAAGTCTAGTAACTTTGAATAAATTGATACTTATGGACCAATTTTGCGTTGTCCTCAAACTTGTGAATTATTATTTGTTTTGTGGTTTTCTTTTTCATGTGAGTGTTATTTCATTTTTATGGGGTTATTTATTTAGTATTTTTAATAACAGTAGTATTGTAAAGGCATACATTGTATGTCGTCTTATTTAGCCACTGTTGTCTAGGAACATTGTTATATAAAGACTGCCACGAATAGACACGACACAGCAGCCGTCAATCGAAAATCTGCTCCACAACGTCCTGGAGCCAATACCGAAATACTAGTCTTCATCGAAGTGGTTGCCAAATAATTGTAAATCCTATTTCACAATAATAAGGTCCTCTAGTATTTAGATAAGCGTAATGCTTTAGTGGTCGTGGTACATACTATTGTCAGCTGCGAACAATGCCGTCCCCACTATTTTCATCAGATAGTCAATGAGTCACCTCATCACGTCAGATTTAAACGTGAGCAACTACTAAAACAATTAGAGATTATCGACCTACGCTCAAATTCTCAGGATGAGCATGAGAACCGAAGCAATGTTGTACAAACTAGTAAACAATAATGATGACCCTGGGAACGTTCATAACGTACTTTATTTATGCTACATTTACGATCACAGGGAACGTTACAACATCGTATTACTTACTTAGTTCCAAAGTGGGTACAGACAGATGTTTTTTTTTAAACTTCACAAATTAAAGTTTACGACTTTCCCAAAATACGTAATGTGTTCCAGGAAAATTTAAATGAAGTTATACTTAGTTCGCAAGCAAACGAGAAAATACGTGACACAGAAGAAACTTTTCTGTATACGAAGCAAGAGATGATCTTAGACTTTTAGGTTGAAGCTCGAGCAAGGAAATTACTTTACCGATAAGCCATGGAGGCTTGCAAATACTTAGCGGAACTCCCAAAGAAAGTGGTGCGCAACTCAGACATAATGACAAGAATGTTGTTAGACGGATACTTCAAGCTGACATCATTAGTAAAGAATTTGTGAAATTCATTGACGATATAGAGAACGGAGCTGCGAAATTAAAATGTAAACTACTTAATTAGTTATCTGATCACGAATAGGCCTTAGCGTGACGGCTTCCTCTTAATAGCGTTAAAACTATACCATTTAATTTTATACATTTACCGGAAATTGAAAACCATTAAATCTATCCTTTTTATTAAGTCAGACTCGGAAGTCATCGTTGAATGTAATGACGAAAAAACTATGTATTTTATAATCTCCACACTCCGTAATAAATATTCGTGCAGTTCGCATTTTGTGTAACGGTATTTTTTAGTGAATAACTACTAACTAACTACGCATCGTTATCGACAATGTAATATTATACAATGTACGAACAACCAAATACGAAACAGTGGTAGTAAAATGCGGAAACCTCTTACTTTTTACAATGTTCGTAAAATAAACGACAAAACCTTCCTACAATGCATTACGTGGACTACTGTATACGAACAAAAGAATAGTTTAGATACCTATATAATTTTGATTATTATGTCCATGTACGTTCAGAAAAATGGTCTTTGTGTCCGGATTAATTGTAGCTTTATTACCAACAATTTTCACGCCATTAATAACAGAAAGAATAACATCGGATAATTTTCTCACTTCTATTTTAATCAGATTATCATCTTAAATACATACATGGAATAGAACTACAGTATTCTTGATACAATTAAACCCAGTGACAGGTTTGCGTAACTTCCACATATTTCCTGCAAATTTAACATTTCTAAAGAATAATGTAAATGGTAGCGGTTGCGCCACTGTGCACTGGTCGGCAATAATTGTGGTTAGAAACCCAATGCTAGATATTGCAATACTAGACTTTACTGCTACTGGTCTTTATTGGTGGATCTGAATTTGGGTTATTAGGATTTATAAAGGCTCATATTATATTGACTAACATCCTTAATGAGTATAGCTTTATGCAAATGTGTTAAGGTAATGATTCTATTAACAAGTTTCATGTACTTCTCTACCTTGTAATAAGTCGTTAACATATTGATGAGTAAATCGTAACAATTTGACTTAATATTTAGCATTATATATTAAGGTCCATTAAAATAAAAAAATGTGTTAATTAGCTAATTACTTCATCAAGATAATCGTTAAATAATTAGAAAATTTGAAGCACAATGCTAGTTTGAGAGTCAGACTCGCGGGTACGGATTCTCACCAAGAAAGTGAACTGTCCCGTTCCGGCTGGCAGCGCTCTGTGGTTGCCCAACGGTGCACGCGCCGCACTGCGTTGCTTTATACTCATAACGCACACATAATCACATACGAACATCGGTAATTACATTTGTAGTACGATAAGTAAATTAATTTCGATCGAAATGGATTACAAGCTATTCTTTAGATTGGCAAACCTAATAAGTAGGGTTGGTAACTTGGAATTTGCAGGCATCGGATCATTTTTCTTTCAGTAGCCCGCCTAATCCATCAGAGTTTCTTTTGAAGAATATCTAACAGGTTTGGCAATTCATTTCAAAACTAGTCCAAAACCAGTTGGTTCACCAATTAAAATACGAAATTATCAATTAATCATTTTCTATTTCAGCGATCTAATAAATTCATTCATCGACTTTCATAATTTGCAGGCAATTAAGCAGTTTATCTTTCAGCAATTTCATAGATTCCAACACCAGCTGTTAGTCTTGTTACAGATGGTATTTCCATAATACGATAATGAGAAAAGCAATGTCGGTGTGCGTTAATAATATCTACTTTGTGTATAATATCCAGTGTGCGTCTCTCCATCTACAATCTAACTACTTATTACTGTAAAAGTTGGTTTCATAAATGGTGTTTACGCAATCACGATACGCTTGCTGAGATTATCCTGATAACTTAGGCATTTGCAATTATCCTGTATACTGGTACGGTAATTACATCTCTACCAGGAAAGTTAATCTATGTAATAAAATGACAGATAAAATGACAGCTCAAATGGGTTCAAGTGTCAACATTTATTACTGGAACAATGCTGAGAAAATAATGATTTACCTACATAATTCAATTCCACTTCCTAGCCTTACTCGCGCAGTCACGCATCAGACTACTTAAGTTTTTTTATCTAAATACCTTGAAACCAGACGCTCGTAACGTGGGCGACTCGTGGGATATAATTCAGAAGAAAATAGCAAAATACGACCAAATAATAAAGAGCCCTCGATTGTTTACAGTCCTATTAAAGCATGGGATGACAAAAGTAATAGTATTAGAATCAAAGTTCGTACTGTAGTGGTCATTCGGAACAAAGCGATGGAAATCGTCCATGACGCAACGACTGTCATTTGTCAATACGCAAAGAGAATAGTGAAAGACAGAAGTTTAATTTCACATGGCTACATGTCTATTCTATAACGCTAAGCCATCAACTGGACTGAAGCTGATAAAGAATGGTTACCGGAATCTGTACAAGAAGCAGCTGATGGACCGTTTCTAAATGAAAACATTTTCTTGAGCAGATTGTACGTAGCTAGATCAACTTATATTTGATAGATGTTGTCATGTATTATGAACTACTGCATTTTCAATGTTTTGCGCAGCATAACTGTTCGTGTCTATGGTTGTTTACTCTGTTATTTTACACTGTCGTTCAAAGAATTAACTACAGTAGAACAACATGCAATATGTTTAATAATACACACTTTATTGTTCACTTCTGTATTACAGCAGATAATGCGGTTGTTCTCTTTATAAACTGGACCGGCTCCGGCGTCCGTTTTTTAGCAGGCTACGCTTAGTCATTAATAACATTGCAATTTAATTCTCCTTTTCGTGGTTCATTATCTCCTCCATAGACTCTCCTATAACGCCGTCATGATTTCCTTGGCCATCATGATTTAAGAAGGCCGGTTGTATCAATTTTTACTTCATGCCATTTGCTATTGCTTGGTTCTTGAAAGACCATTCCATTTCGATACAGGTGTTTCCCAGTTCAGTTCCCTATTAGGTATATAATAAATACTTTTGCAAAAAAAACTGTAATTTTGTTTTGCATACATAATACATTAGTGGAAATGATATTTTTAACACAAATGTAGAAACGGACTAAAATGCAAATGCTAAATTGCATTAGCATACCCTTCAGATCGCGATATTGTTGCGGTTGACTAAGTTATTAGCAGCCATTAGTCCGTCCGTCCACCGCCGCGAGCTACTTAATAATTTAATAACGGCGAGTGTTTCGCCAGCCATTGTCTGTTCTATTGTGGATAATTCATACCTCGCGGTGTAGTCGCTGACCGGTCCACCGCTGCGTTTGTTGATGCGTCAGTACATCGTAGCTGCTCGCACGAATATACCGAACGCGCCGCCTTCGCGCACGTCGCGTGCCATTTCGAATTTCGAACAATTTTTTTCTTTTCATTTTTTTCATTTTGCAACAGTGATGTTTATTTTCTTGTCTGTGAAGTGGTTTCGAATGAAGTGATGTGAATAAACATCGAGTGTCGTGTTCCATGTGACCGGATCTGCTGTATTTTTTTTATCGTTGCAATTATTTGTTTGTAAAGCTGGAGCGGAACGGTGTTTACATGCATTACAGAAAGCGACCCTACAGGTTGGAATATTTGAATTTATATTGTTTCCAATTATATTATGATAAGCAGCTATTATTTGGTGAGCACATCCGTGACTTAAACACAAGTCTTCAGTTGCAAAATGTTTAAACTCTGATTTGAGATATTGGAGCATGAATATTGAAGAGTTAACTTTAAATTTATCTTGTTTCATGGGCTGAGTCTTGTGCGTAGCCAAAACATTCTTCGATTGACTACTCAATGAGTAGATAGCACTTTGATCATAACAAAAGACAGATTTGATTTATGTTTCAACACTTTTTCTAATGTAACAAAAATACAATCCGTTATGGCGCGACAATGACGTAATCCGACGTTGGGCTGTTGTTTTATTGTCGAAGCCAGATACAACAGTACAACAATGTGTACGCATGAGTATTTTATCGCATTGTGTTTTGGCGATGGCACCAACTAATGTATGCCTCTCCTATAAACGCACACATTATAACCAGGCAATGTTTTTATTTATTTATTCTGTGGTATGGTATCCTGTCCGCCCCATACATGAGGCAAATTATTGATATCGATCCCTGTAACTCGATAGCCGTATCGTTTTGATACATGATGATTTTAATCGTTTATGGTACACGATTTGGTTAGCTTTTTTTTTGTGTTTTTGTGGGTGCAGTACGCAGATATAGATGTAATCTTTCCATGGTAGTCTTCTTTAATCTATATGTATTTTCCTACTTACCTTACTATATTATGGGCCAGCTAAAGTGCCAAAAAAAAAAAAGATAAAGTGCCAGGAACAAAACGGTTGACACAAATATTTTAAATTGTCACGTAATTGTAAACAGTCAATTGGAGACTGAACTCATTGCCACCGGTGGTGGCGGCCGCCGCGTGGTTACAGCAACAATTTACTTTTTTGGCGTTTTCTGTAAAAAAAATAACGTGGGTGCTGGACTGGTTCTCAATTGGCCAGTCGACGAGGACAGACGAAACTTTTAGCATTGATGAACAACATTTTGCAATATATTCGTATATTCTGTTTTAGTAATTGCTTCCATCTTTCATTAAATTCTTTCATTGTAATCATAACTAATATTCCTATATGTAATACGAAAGTGAGTTTATTTGTTTGATACGCTTTCACGCTAAAACGACTGAACAGATTTAGATGTAATTTGGCTCATGGGTAAACCATAACCAGGTTAGGACATAGCATATTTTTTATTCCGGTAAACGCAGACGAAGTCGCGGGCAGAAGCTAGTTTATAAGAATAAAAACACTGCAAAGTATGTGTCAGTTAAAAAGAAAATAGACATTTTGAATAATGGGACTAAAACGGCCGTAACGTGTAGCTAAACCGCCGCGTGACCTTACAAGTTCTCCTTTGAAAGCATAAATTAAAACCAAACAAGATCGTCAAGACACATTGTGCAACAGATTATATTTCCCACAAATTATGTATTACGAAAATTCAAGCGCTTATGTACATATTCGTGTAGGTAAGTACCTACAAGTAGGTACGTAATGATTTGTATGAAGCCTTCAAAATTGTAACCTCACGCTTCCCATTAGTCATGAATGCCATTACAATTTAGACTGAAACCAAATGCAAGAAACAAAAGTTTCAAGGAGAACAACCATATATATCCAGGTAGATTTGATTAGATAATTAAGGCGCCAAATTCTAAATTCCAATATGAACCGATATGATTCGTGTTTTGGACTGACTTTGGACCAATCTCGAGGTCAAAATATAGACACATCCTGACAAAATGTAATTGCGAGGGAACAGAACATAAATAAGTATAGCTACTGTAGCGTTGACGTTGAAGGATTATTCAATAAGATGCACATTGATAAAAACAAACATATCCGACCAGCTGCGTACGTAATCAGAGAAGCATTTTCAATAAACGAAACGGGAATTAATAATATATTAAAAAACAAGTGCGTGTCGAACTGCGCACAATGAAGGGTTCGGTAGTTGAGATGAATTTATCCCAAAAACAAACTTAACATTGTAGTTATAAAACATGTTCTCCCATACATCGATGTACGTCGCGGTTAATTCTCCAACTGCAAATGTAAGTTAGTAATCGCATTTCATATGATAATTATTGTGCAAGTTAACGATTTTCGGATTTTTTTCTTTACTTGTGCTGTCGGACCTTGCTTCTTGCCAAATTCTAGGTCAACTGGAAGTATCCTATAGTTTTAGTATTTATATAGTTTTGATTTATTTGCGAGTACCTATACGAGTATGTAGCATAAATGGTCCTATTTTTTATTGCGTTGACTTAGAAGCTTGATTTTTTTAGAGTTCCAAGGGACCGTAGACCGACGTACCTACTTGATATAAATTTCAACTTAATACCGCCACGCGATCCTGAAAAAGGGTCTTGACAAACAGACAAACTGACAGACAGACGGACAGACGGATGGAACGAAGTTATCCTTTAGCAGTTCTATTATTTCCTAATACGTATAAACCCTAAAATTTCAAAAAAACACAAATATATACGTTAAATAATACGTCAAACTAATATAAAATATATAAACTAATATAAATATAAAATATAATTTCTACCCCGAAAATTATTTATTACATAATGAAAGATAATTAAAAAGAAACATTAAATTACAGAATAACGCGTGTTCAATTGATTATGTTCAGCGGTTATCCAACTTTTAAATTAGTATGATTACAATACCTATTCACAGTATTCACAATCTTAGGATTGTATACGCGTATTTAGTTAATCAGGCGTGATGATTCTATTAATTCGTCATAAACACGCAATATATTCAACACATTTCTTTTTATTCAGCGATAGAAAAAAAAACTGCAGAAAAGAAGTACAAATTGCCTAGATATTACAACCATTCATCACGAAACCTACGCCAATCAAATTTTATCAAAAGTTTATAAGTAGGTACCTCCCTAGAAGTTTTTACGGGGTCATCTGGCAATAAAAAAAAAGCTTTAGTAGACGCTAAGATTATTTTTACGACCAGCCAGTAGTAGGTAACGTACAACTTTTTAGATTTATATTTTTTTGTAAATAAAAGTTGTAACTGACATTCGCATTATTTCAAGTAGATACTCCTAAGGGGTTATTCCAGCGGCAATTTAAAAAAAGAGCTGTAGATACAATCTTCTTTTTTACTACCAGCTAGCAACGTAACTTTCTTCGTAGTTAGATTTAAGTAGATCATTCCGCGGACAAAGTTGCAATACCCACATTATTTCAGTATCAATGTCCAATTGATGATCATTACGTTCACAACTTCGTAGTCTGCTCGTCACTTTCTTGCACAATTTCACGGCGTACGCGCACCCATGTTTCATTTGTCGCCTGATTTCTCCAACACTCCCCACGGACGTCCTGACCGATTGCATATGATACACTTGACAAACCATGGTAATCGTGAACTAATGCATATTGCTGTCTTGAGACTTGTGAGGCTTTTACCTTAATGCGCGCGTTATAGAAACGTTACTAGGTACTGCTAGATATTATACTGTCTGTCAATAATTGGATGTTACGACAACACATAAAAGGGATAATTCATGCTCACGAATTCGCTCCGTCGTGACTTCTGTAATCGTCACTCCTGCGGAGTTAAATCAACAAACAACAATTATTGGCAAATGACGCGTGTGCTACCCAAAAGTATCATCGTCGTAGGCTCGTAGCGGTCGTAGCAGCCTGCTACCGAATCCTATGTTATAACGTTCGTTCCGTGGTTCCCTGTAATTTAATATTAAGATTCCAAAAATGTATTGCCATTTTCCAAAGAAGGCAAAGCAAAGATAAACTTGATCTTGTTCCGAAGACTGCTTCATAATGTATTCTTGCATACTGCATTGATGAATACTTCAATCGCAATATAAACTAATTGCCATAATTATGGACTAAAACATAACGTTTCAAAACAAGATTGTCCAAAATTGCTATTGGCTTACACTCTGCACCGCCAACGGATGACCTAAATGATGCAAGCGTTGTGCGTTACAGAAGGTCGATATTCCATTCAAACTTTATTATTTTAACTGTTAAAATAAAACTATTAACTCACCGAGTAATTAAATGACTATTCATAAACGTTATGTGCTAACAGCCCACGTGTCTCAATTAGTTTTAAGGGGAAACGGAAACGCGTCGACACTAACCGAAAACGATTATTTCAATAAAATTTAACTAAGCAACGTCATATTACCTTGCGAGTTATGTCCATAAAATATAACAAGATAAATCTTACTGCTGGCTGACCTTCCACATATCGGCAGCAAAATGATTCAGATTAGTTTTGCACTACATAACAATTGTTCAACATGAAGTGGTGTTTTTATAAGAACATTGTCATGTATCAAACAATTAGGAACATTAGTCATTCTGCATGAACGTAATCTACAAAAAATCTCACAATGGCCGCTCACGTAATGCTGGCACACGTCGCAGTAATCATACGAACTAATTGCTTGTCGAGCGTTACCCACATCCATTTTAAAGTATTTCCTTCTTTCTACAGCAACTGAAGAATTCCGGACATGCGTCCAGTCCAGTTAATGACTTGACGTTATCGTATTAGCATCTATCAGCATTTGGCATGCAGCTGTCGTGTCACGATATGCGCTATGTCTTCTTTATTTCCCCACAATGCAAATTGCACGAGTCTGCACAACTTTTAATCAAACTCAGCCTATTTACTACACAAACTGCTGATCGCAGATCTCTTCCTAATTGTTAGGGTTCCGTACGTCCGAATGACAAAGCTCTCAAATCTATCAATATAGCCAGAAAACTTACATTTGCAATTGGAATACTTGGAATTTATGGGAGAACATGTTTTTCAAATACAATGTTATGTTTGTTCTTGGGATAAACTCATCCGAGCTGCGGAACTCGTCATTGTGCGTGGTCCGACACGCACTTGGCCGGTGATTTTTTGTTACTAAGCTTAGCCTAGGATACCCTATTGATGCATGAATGAGCATCCATGTTTTTAGGTCATCATCCACAACAGGGTCGGACAGGGTAAAACATACCTGACAATGATAAAAACTCTTTTACTATATATTAAACGTGTCTAGCTCATCTGATTTAAAAAACATGCATTGACCAATACATTAGATGAAGATATTTAATAATGTTATGTGTAAATATGCGTGTGAGATGAGCCATATTTAATAACAAGCAATCAGTCGCTCCATGTAAAATACTGGTGTTCAGCATGCGTGCATCCAGTTAGACTGAAAGCTAACCCCAACATAGCTAGAAAAAGCTGGGCAGTTGAGCACCTATCACTAATAGGTACTAGATTTTGTATGCCCAGCTGTGGGTATAGTGTCTATGAATTAGAAGTGGACCATGCCGATGGATCTTTCCACTTTGAAATTGACTGCTCTAAATTGCGTAAAAGGTAAATTGATGAGCACGTCTATTGAGGAAGCTGATATATCTTAATAGAATTGTGGCGGCATCTACATCGCCACATGCGAACAACGCATCAAAGACCTGACGTCACAAATCCTGCATCGCGCTATTAAAATTAAAATATTTATGACTATCCGACATCAATCCTTGGGCAATTACCCACCAGACACAACACCCGTCTGGTCGGAGGATCCTCCCTTTTCTATAGAGGATGAGTGAACTTTACACCCTGTTCCTCATACCCCTAAAGAATTAAATATCTTGTTAGCACACTTGCCAGAAAAAAGTGTGTTAAGTGTTAAATAATATAGTACCGGACATGCATCTAATCAACTTAATTAACAAAGTATTCATTACTGTATTACCATATAGTTACTTACTATGCAACACTCGTGCCGCGGCCCGCGATATGGGCGTACATACTTTTACCGTGATTATACTTGCGTAGAACGTGACTTACTACTTATTAAGAACCAGCTGCAACCCACGGCTTCACCCTCGTGGACTTCTTTTTCTAAAATAAATTAGCCTAAGTTACTCCTTATAACATTACTTATCTATCAGTGAAAGATCCGTCAAATGGGTCCAGTCGTTTTGGAGATTAGCCAGAACAAACAGACAGTTAAAAAAAAGATTGATTTTTTTGTTACAAGTATCGTATTTCATAAGTATGTTTAGTAAAATGCTGGTATTTTAACATTAGAAACAGACACTTAAATTTTATTTATTTGTATGTATCAACTTTATTTCTTTGTTTGTATATGTAGATTAGTTATACAGGGTGGAACTTTCGGACGATTTAAACGGTATTAGAGCCTTGTACGACCGCGCGCAATAAACATAAATAACGTAAATTCGAGCGAAATTAAAAAACTCATTCCGCACATAATATTATGGATATAGTTATAAGACTAAAGACTTTATTTACTATACTACGTTATTTACTGGCGAAATGTGGGTGTAGTAAAGGTACATCTCTGCCTAACCCTTCGGAGAATACAGGCATGATGTTATGTTATTTGTATAGCTACATAAATATTGATCTTGTCGCAAAAATTAAAACCAAAATGCATACAGGTAGAGTATTTCTATTTTCGATTCAAAAATCGTTCGATTTTACTTTAAGTTTACGTCGTGCGTGCGTGCTGTTAATAATTCATTCATAAGACATCCATTTGCTTAAAAAGATTTTAAATGTCTACTAATTAATGTAATGAGTAAGTAGGTACTGTAACTATTAAATTAATGGGAGAGGTACCTACTTGATCTTTTTAACAAAAACACTAGTTACCTACCTAGTTACGTAATGTCTGATGTACCTACTACCCTACTGGGCATGGATTTATCTTCTTTAAAAAAAAGAAGTCGTTATAATAATTAATTCTAAGTTGTAATATCCATTATTAAGCGCAAAAAACACCAATTAAAATGTTTTGTAGGTTGGCATCCGTTTAATTAGGTACTTTACGAGAACATACATTATTTCTTACCTCTTTGATTCATTGAAATTCTAGAAAACCCAAAAAAACTCAAATTAAAAATGTTAATGTGATGTTCGTTTGTTTCAGCTCTGGGAAGCGACAACTCGGCTCCAATGTCTTAGCTAGGTATGCTATTATTTTATTGTTTACATAAGGATATCAAATTCGTTTATAGTAATCAAAACAATACTATCTAGTAACGCCACCTAGCGGTCGCTCCTTGAACAAATCAAAAGCAGCGCCATCTATTAAACTACGCAAACATTACTTACGTTCTAACATTGGCAACAGAAACAACGGACACGAATGTAGATGGCGCTATAACGTTCTTATAGATCCCAACAGATGTCACTGCTAGAGTCTTAACTTAAATTAATCGAACTTACAACTGTTTAATTCCAAGAGTAGAATTTGAGTAACGGATGCTTGTCTAATAAAGTGATGCTTTAATGAAGAGTGTCATTGTTTCAGCCAATTATACCGGTCGTCGTCATTTAACTCATCGGGGTGCGGCTCGGGCGGGGAACCAGCTGACGACATGTACTCCGATGTGTCGTTGGAGGAAGATGTCCAAGGTCTCAACTATAAGGTCAGTGATATTTTCTTTTTACTTTGGCTCTTAATGGATCTTATGAAATGAGGTTCCAAACAGCTTATTGCAGTCCAATGGTGATTGTATGCGTGAAGTCACTCCAGACACTCCACGCCAGACACTCTCATGAAACTTATAGGTACTTCAAGAGTGGTCATGCTAAATGTTAAGTGATTTGACTTAAATTAGTACACTAACGTTTTTCAACTTGATAATTTTGTTTGTTTTGTAAACTGTTGTTTTGTTAACTCTTCATGTATCACAGCAGTCATAAAGGGGAGCATGTTCAGCGGTAGCACGATCCTCGATGTTTGTCGTTCGGACGTGCGTGAAGTTAGCGACACACAAACAAATTATGGGTAAAAAATTAGAACAGTAGGTAGTACGAACATTGAGTTATTTATGCGGCCTACCCAAATGTAATTTTTTTGGTTTTGTTCCTGAGGTGTTTGGTATTGAGCTGCACGATTACTGACAAATGCGTGCACTGACTGGAGAGATCCACTCAATCTGCGTGGTTCTTTCCTCAAAAGACCATTTCAGACACGAATCTACATGGTCTTCACATGGTCTGACCAAGATTATGTCTGTACTTCAAAAGAGACTGTGACCTCTGAGTTTGTTTAAAAAAAAAAAAGATTGACGTGTAAAACGTCAATCATATTTTTTTTAAACTAGATGAGGTCGGCGTCGGTTATCTGACTACTCTGAGAAGAAAGGCTGAATATTTTTTTTAAACTAGATGATGAAGATGTACAAACCTACTTTCGGAAAATAAACCATTTATCATTTACCTTTGTATCGTAATTATTAGGTACGTGTTAGAAAGTAACCAAGACATAATTGATATATCATATACGAAGGCCAAATCGAGCCCATTTTCATCAACGCATCATTGAATCTTCATTGTTTACTATACAAACCATTGACCTCAAATGTTTTGTCCTATCCTGATCATTGTGCCCTATCACCTGCACTATGCTGTGAGTAATATCCATACTGCCATCAATAAAACTGTAAATTTTGACTAATTGACTTATCATTACCTAAATACTAAGTGCTATTTAACTCAATACATAATTCAAAAATATTCTTAGCCGAACTAGCACCTAGAACAGACCATCACTCTTTCTTTATGTCAATATGCAAGTCTGAATAATCCATCTAATCGACGGCTGAAGTACAAAATCATGAATATTCTTTAGCACTTTCGGGATGCTTTTCATCCCGCAACAAAATCCGCGGGATTTTTTTGTTGCCTTCTCAAGCTTCTGGACTCTCGGAGTTATGATTTCATAATAAAAATTACATAAATTAATTTACATAAAATATGATTAGAACTCACACAAATAAGCGCTCTTTCTCCTCTCTCCTACTATGCTGTGCTCGACAGGGTCCTAAATTGTTTCAATCATTTTACTAACATTTTGAAATGCAATAAAAAATTGTGAGTTGTCTGATCAAATTATTATCACCGTGCACCGTATAATCTCATGACATCGTAGTCACAGTATAAATCGTAGTTTACTTTGATACAAAGTACAAACAAACAAATGAACCACGTGAGACCATTCATACGATACGATAATACAGAGACAATTTTCTCGGAAAACTTACCGTGTAATGGGAAGTTTATCCTGTATGTCATTGGATATAGTGTCATTACTTAATGCTTAGTGGATTACATCAACTTCCTTTCTGCATATTGTTGAAAGGATTCACGTGCTGAAAAGCGTTTTTCAGGTCAACTTAATATGATTTGATTTATTCCGTTGAGAGATTGTATTCACAAATCAGAAGACTTTTCCAATTTGAAAGTATTCTAGACGAGGGAAAAACATTTTTTTTTCGGAAAACACCATTGTTTATATTGTTATTTAGGTATTGAAAGAGTATGAAACTAATAAAGCCAAAGAAAGATGAAAAAAAAATTGACGCGTATTAGCTGTTAAGGGTTTAATTAAATTTTAAGAATTGTATCCTCAGAATACCTCTACCGTTTTCTCGCTGTTTGTTATACAATTATACATTATATAATGAAATTATTCCCGTTTCGTAATTTGTTTACCTGTTTTGCAGTGTTATCAAAACTTGGCCAATTAAATTCTATTTCCATTTACTTACAAAACACTGCTTAGGCAAGCACCTACCTACATTCAACCATGTTTCAGGAAAATTATGTATTTTTGTGAATTACCCGCTTTTGTAGTTATTACTTACGTAAACAATGGTACCAGTGAATCTACGTCAATATACCACAATAATACCACCCAGTAGTAACGATCTCGACTTACGAGTTGTAGGTCGTGGGTTCATACCCAGACAGGCGCTTTACTTTGTGTAAATTATTTCATCACTTCTGCTCTCAAAACGGTGAAGGAAAACCCGCAATGGGCTCGCGTTGTAGATTAGATGGTAATTTGATGATAATGACATTATGTTTACAAATAAAAAGTCCTTTATGAAAAAGTGCTAACTTTATTCGCACTAAAGTTTGTTTGATCACAATCTATTCTCATCAGTGCAAGGTCGTGCTGGCATTCAGCCAGTCCCAAAAATAAATTTTGTTCACTTGCAATATTTAGCGCTGACCACTTTCACATCACCCAGTGTTTATATTTTTTATCCGGTAACAACTACAAAGATGATTATAGAAAAAAACAGTCAGTCGAAAGTACAATCGTTCAGATTCACCATCTGTTTTAACAGTAAATAACACCAGAGTTGAGGTCTTGGGTTGAGGTTTAATTTTTTGACAACTCTAAAACCGGTCGATGACCTTTCCTTAGTATTTTCTCTAACTAACTTTTGACTATATTGCCGTCCGTAATCTCTGTTCAATGACCCCATTAAAGTGGCATAGTATATTACCAAAGGAAGGGGTTTAAACAATACCCGTGCCGCTTCATTTAATAGTCTTACCTAGTGCGACAGTAATGGACGCCGGAAACGGTCCCTCAGCTGCGCATACGCCACTTCCGGTCAGATGCGTGCCCAGCCACAGCGATATATGATTAATTTAAAATTAGAATCCTTATGTAAATATTAAACAGATATGAGCTTTTGCATCCAAACATGGAGTCAGTGTAAACAAACCCTAGAAAGGAAATGACGAATGACTCAATTTTCTTTAGTGTATCGCTCATCGCTAGGATGAGTTACAAGATGTTACAAAACATGCTAGAGTATCCACAAAATAAAATTTTCATAACCTTATCATAGCATGCCTAATTTCATACAAAATATTAAATTAAATTATTTGTCACGAAGTTACTTTGCCTTTATTTAAGGCATTTTTACAAATAATATTACGTTATCTAGTTAACTATGTCTGATAACCATAGCATATCGAACTTGTTGTCACTCATCGATTGGCAACACAATACTAGTTTCATTTTCTTTAAAGTTAACATGAGCTAATAATAATAATATAATGTATCGCTATAACTGAAAGTGCTTGTAACTCCCCTGATGTTGATGAACAAAAGCTCGTATGGACACAAGGGACTGTGCAACATGGGTACAAACGACGTAGGCGAATGTACCATTCAATTTCAAGCCTAAACAAGCCACCCTGATTGCCAAGCAATTTTAGACCCAAACCTACACAAGTAAGGTCCTATGCCTATATTGAATAACATGTTTTCTTGTCATGTCGCTAATGCACTAGACAATACGTCTTAGAGAAACTGCGTGCCATTGAATTTTGCATAATATCATCTAGGTACTAGTCTTGTGCTAGCGAGGGGACTATCAATTCTGTTTGCGCCTATACTTACGTTGCTATTTAATTTTGAACGGCCCCACAGTTTGTATTTTTAAGAAACATTTCGTTTATTACCAGCACGACTCGATCTAATCGAAACATGGGCAGACTCGGCATCTGCCCATACCCATCTGCTAAATCCAGTTGTATCCAAATTAAAAACTGCACTACAGCATTCGGCATCAACAAGTCTACGTAAATAAAGCCGTTTCAAATTGCTGCAGTTTCTGTAAATACATAGGTAGCCGAGGCGTAGCAAATAACACGAAACATTGTAACATATATCTTCGAAAAGATTTGTTTCGGACATAGTGTTCCGTTAATCTTTTGTTTGTACGCTTTAGAGTGATCGAGTGTGATCACGCACGTCAAACTCACGCGCAGGCGTTCATGATAACAAACGCTATTTTGGTAAAGGCGAGCTACAGATAAATCTGGGCCTGTCTGAGCCTTGACACTTTAGATATTATGGAAACGTTTTGATGGAAGCTGTTATCTGCTCTCTTCCGCTTGGACTCGTTGCGTCATTTAATGCTTTTCTTTCACAAACTTTGGCTTCCTCCACACACTGTCTCATATTCTCCAATTTGATGACTTTGCTATTATCATTATTTCTCAGAAATCCCTAAAAAGCTCTAAATTCCTCAAAATCAGCCAATATCAATAATATTTCTTCGACTGATGTCATTACGAAACAAACATAAATAAAGCATGATAAACACGCAGTTCATGTGTCTAGACCAATCAGAATCAGCGTGTTCAGATAATGCCCTGTTATGCAACCTGATTTGACCCATGATCTCTTCCATAAATATCAATTAGGTTTAAGCACGATTATTATATAAATTCAAAGGTTTTGGATACTTGAGTAACAGAATCTTTTCGATCACAATCTGAATTCCGATTACACAAAGCCTGCTTCGCAAGTATCGCAAGTTCTAGTAACGTTAGGTTAGCTAGATGGACTAAATCTACTTAGTATTCGACTATAAACAATAGTTGCGAGTCAGTATTCTCGCGTGCAGTGGGAGGCAACGTGGGTGGTCCAGAACTGTGCCAAGGATACCGGGAACCTAGCGAAATATCTCGCGTGATTATTTATTGTGTTGACATGGGCTTACTATTCGTCTTTTTATATTCCTCGAATATTGTAGGCTTTTATGTATTTTGTGGCTAGGTTTCGGATTGTAACCTCGTGTCGCAAGCTGGTAAAGCTCGACTCAGAGACTAAATATTATTGATACTAGTTCTCCAGTAAGTATTAATTACAGAAATACTTAATGAATCTTTGCTCAGTTAAGCAACGTCACGTATTAGTGAATTGGCAAACTCTAATATTGAAAGTACCGGATTGATGCACGAAGTAAATTAATTAAGACACCACCACTAGATTTTTAATATCAATCGATGCAGGAGACCTTTCATACTTATTAAATATGTATGGGTGTATTGGGTGTTAAGAAAATCAACTTCAAACGTGTATTAAACTTTACCCACCGATTCTGCAATAGAGGAAAACGTAAACTTATCTACTAAACAGATGTCTTCACGTAAAGCAATAAAAGTTAATTTCCGCCTCATAAAGAGGTAAGTACTCCCATCATGAATTAACGCTGTTCATAACATTATAGATGATAATCTTACATCAGCTTTTAATTGGGATTCTTAAACATGCTATTGTATAAGTGCAACCGAATTCCCAAAGCATGTCGATATAATCTCCGCATTCTATCAAACTTATCATGAGCATCGGTTACAGAAACAAGAGGTGTATGACAGTAAAACGTCTTATTATCTAACCCTAGTATTACGCCTTACAAAAACATAGTAGTGTGAAACGGAAAGTGGTGCGAACGAACGCGTGTGAAATACAAACATATTGTGTGCAGATGACAAGATTCTTACACATATATCCAGATACCTTGTAATTACGTGTAACGAATTGTTACATGACATGGTTTATCCTAATTATTTTCACAACTACTTATCAAAAAACTTCGTCAAGTCGTTTTCAGCACCAAGTAAAAACATTATAGATTCCGGTTTCCGTTCGTTTTCGTGTAACTTCTTTTTCTTATCTGGTGTCCTTCGGGCATTTCCTTCGTGTTCTATCGCTGCTGTATAATTTCAAGAAAGATAAGGTCTAATTTGGAGCCACTATGCTGACAAATACTTAACGCACATACCTAAATCCTTCCTACGTGAGTATCGAGTTAAGGAGATCCCAATTTAACTTAATTAAAATTTATGTTCCACCTAGAGAAACACCATATTTGAAACACGATATCTATATCTATATCTATACTTATAATAAATCTGTAGAAGTGAAAATTCTGTACATTGAAAATATCAAAAAAATAAATGGCAGGGGGTGTTACTAGACCGACACCGAACCCAAAAGTGTGATTAAATTTTTTTTTGTCTGTCTGTCTGTCTGTCTGTCTGTCTGTCTGTTTGTTCAAGTATCACGCAAAAACTACCGGTTCGATTACGATGAAACTTGGTATAATTATTCTTTAATATCCTGGGCACCACACTGGGTACTTTTTATCCCGGAAAAGTATCCTATCCTACGGTTGGGGGGTGTCAAAGTTTGTATGGAAGTATTTTAACGCGCTGTCCGATTAACTCGAAACTCAATATTTATACTTAAACCCAAAAATGAAGAATAACGTGTATCACGATTTTTCGAAATTCAACCCCTAAGGGGGTAAAATAAGGGATGAAAGTTTGTATGAAAAATCTTATTCCTTGAGGTAATAAACACGAAACTTCGCACGAATAGTTATCTAAATAAATTATAAAGTTTGTAGTTTTTTGTTTTTCTTAATTACCCCCTTTTTTTTTTTTTTTTTTTTTTCTTTTTTTTTTTTTTTTTGGGTGGGAAATCATCCAATGACTTCTCCCGCTCTGGGCGGAGCGGGAGGGCGTGTCAGACTTTTACTGACTAAAACCCACCCGTGTTCCTTCCACGGTTTCTCCTTAGGACTACCCGCAACCCCGGCGGGCAACGGTCCTAGCGGACCCCGTCAGTTTTGCTGACATCTCTTTGAGGCGCGCGTGGAACACGACGCGCCGTCGACCCGGGCCTGGTCCTTATCGGGGGCGAGCTACCCATTGCTCACCGCCCGCAAGCCCGCGCCTACGGTGGCCGGGAATCCTCCAAGGAGTCCCGACGCCCAGGGCGTCTCCTACGGCGGCTAGGCGCGTGAGGGCGCGAACTTTGCCTCTCCCTCACGCGCTCCGCCTCCTCCTTCGTCTAAATTAACCGGGCGTCCGCTTAACGCAGTTTCGGCCCTAAAGGGGGATTGGGGGGTGTCAGTGTTTGTATGGAAGAATTTTAACGCGCTGTCCGATTAACTCGAAACTCAATATTTATACTTAAAACCCATGGGGATGTATGGGGTAATTTCCGACACTCACGCGGGCGAAGCCGCGGGCAGCAGCTAGTACTTAAATATAATCAAAGGTTTGTGATCACTAAAAATTCATCTAGTCGTGTGGACGTTATACAATACCGCTTTTTGTACAGACACTGCTTTCCAGAAAAGTTTAAAACATATATTATTTTCTTTTGTTGAAATTCGCGGAAAACTAAATAAAACTCAGGACAGGGAGCAACGTCACTCATCTGGGGCACACGTTGAGGAAAGCAATTGATTTCGTTTTTAGGGCGCAAAGATCAGCTTACGGTGTGAACGTGTTATATGTAGTACAGTAGAGATCTAGACGACGAGATATCTAGTAACGATCTTTATTACCGTCGTAATTATACCGTGAGATGACACTAGTGTAGTGTAGAGAATCCGGGAACTTGCCACACACAAACCGTGCTTCGCAGACAATCGTCTCTTAGCAGCAAAACAGTTAGTTCGCGCAGCTTCCACCAAAACAATGTTTGCAGTTCTTGTCCGGAAATTGCAGTGAAGTGAATTTTGAAGGAGATTTTTTGTCTGACATGCACTTGTCGAGTGATTTCGGCTATTATCTGCAGATGTTTTATGAAGCAATATTACTTAGCTGTAGCGATCTTTATATTAACATCAATTACGAAATGAGTCAAAGTCAATTAATGCATTTGAGAAAGATAGAACATAAAGCCATCCATTACCGAAATCAACGATTAAATATTTCGCAGCAAATTGAAAGAATGCACCTTCGCTCCTAACCATTGAGAAGTTGATTGTTCGTAATAATTAATATCTATCTTTATTGCCACCAATGAAACAATTCGTTTCAAATGTAATTTTCAAGACAGACTTGCTATTTCTCAGACATTTTATGACCGAACCCCACATTTAGATACTTGTCATGGTGAGAACGGTCCCGTGTTTGGATGATGTGATTACTTAAAATAGAGTGCCACCAATACAGCGACAGATATTGCCAGTTCCATGAGTATTTTATTGGTAATAGTAATTTAGAAGAATGCTTCCTTGTCGTAAATTAGTGCAATGGGTCTCATGTTACACGTATTCCATTTTATCTTAATTTTAGTATTGTAAACATTGTCTTGGTCTTCATCTATGAAAATTCTGTTGTGTTGGAATACATAAAATTATCATATACTTTGCCTTTGCTCTAGTTTCCCTACAGAAAATAATAATTTATTGTCATTATGTAGTTCATCAACACGGTCCGTGTCTTTTATTTGTGGTGGAGTTCAACCTTGAACTGGCCCGAGGTCGTTTGCTGCCGACCAAGCGGCACCGAGTGCGGAAACGAAGCAAGAACTATTCGCTGCCATTATAGTGTCATTAACATCTGCATGTTTATCTTGAGTATTAATAGTGTTATGTTTAGATAACACACTGTTGGGTTGTGTGTCGTATTTTTAAAGTACTGCTCTGTATTATTGGTTATTTAAGTCAACAAGAACTTTACTGTTGGTGACACTCTTTTTTTAGCAATAGGTTTCTGTAATTGTAATATGAAACTTCGGCACTGTACATCGATTCAACATCAAATGTTATAACACATATTCAACATGGCAATAACTATTGTGTTTCAAATATTTGCGTTTACTGGTGTAACAATCCCATTATTATTTGACCACCCTCCGACTTTTGCCCTCCGTTACTTTTTTTTTTTTAAATAAATGAGTAATGGGAAATTCCGAATGAAACTTAAATGTTGCATGAGAAAAAGCGATAACCGAACTTACAGGAATATACGATAGTACTGTTATATCTATGTTAATTAATATGTGGTGTGATGACACCATTTTTTGTTGACGAGTAATAAAGTCCTATGTAAAAAATTATTATTACATATATTTTTGATGGACACGCTAAAGCTAAAACTGATAAACAAAGTTTATATTCAGCTTTATACAGTGTGAGTCTTCATAATGTGCACATATCGAAATGGGGGAATCTATGCTTAATTTTATCGACGGAAAAAATAAAAAATAAAATCGAAATACATTTTTTTTCCATTTTTTTTATTTAAAAAAATTCGTCTTATTGATTTTTTTTTACGATTATTGTAAAAATTGATTAAAAAAACAGATTTTTGGACGAAATACCTGTTTATTTTCAATTGAGGGTTTTTTGGGTTTAATTGGGAGGGGTTTTTCCCACAATTTTCATTTTATAAGAACACTCAATTACTACCAATCATTATGGAGTTGAGTTTGTTTCATCGCGATAGACCATTTAAAAGTTACACCGTTTTTTTACATTGGGGTAAAAAATACAAAATAAATAAAAAAATAAAAATAGATTTTTTTAAATATTTTTTCCGTTTGTCAAGTTAAGCATAGAATCCCTCATTTCGATATGTGCACATTATGAAGACTCACACTGTATTTTAAGATCGAATAGAATACCTTTAGATGAGGAAAAGCAATTAAGAGACGATAGTAAACCAAATACTCGTCATTATGCATCCGATTAGACTAGAAGCCGACACCTTAGGCAACTACTCACTATTAGAGCACATTGCATAGATAGAGACGTAAAATAAAACCAAGAGAAAACTTCACGGAAACATAAAAAAGGAATTGCTTGATAATGATAAATTATCAAATCTATTCACATTAAGTTTCCCATGCACAGATTGCGGCAGTGGGACAAAAGCCGTAATTATAACTTGACAAAGATTATTTGCGTGTTCACTGATTAGATACATAACTGTATCCACAATGTATTGGGACAGAAAACATAATTTTTCATCCACCTAGGTATTACTTTATCAACTTTCCTTAGCATTAAATGTTTGTTATCCACAAAAACAAAATTATTTTTGACATGGATTAAACCAATGAATCAAGACGATCCTACACACACAATAAGGTAGCTTAGCATGAAGACAACGTCATTTAGAGATTGCGTGTTTTTCATAAATATCACTGAAATAATTTTAATTATTCTTCCCTTTTACTTTTTATCAAGGCTTATTAACATGATATATCATGAGTAATCATGACATGTCTAGAATGGGAAAAAATCTGTTCATATTTTGACTAGTTATCCGGAAAACTATGATTGCAAAATTGTTTAAACATTTATCATAAGGCTTGTTGTGTGCGTAAGAAAAAAACCTGTGCTTGATGGAATTTCTTGGTTACGTACTTCTACGTATAATAATTATGACATCAGAGTGCAGGCCCACAATTGTCCTGCTATTACTTACTAATTTCCTATGTAAGTTACTTACGAAATAGTAAGTATTGATGTTGCAAGTTGCGCAGAATCCAACAAATTCAACCATGATTGTCGTTTGTCATAACATCAACGACCATTAGGATGTCATCAGTCTCCTCGGTATTATGAATTATTTCTATCAATAAACTTGTAACGATCCATAAACACTCATCACACTTTCGCTTTTTCAGTACATTTCAGCATTTTCGTCAGTAATCGTATATTACCTTTTAGAGAAAGTGACAGATAATTATGTTATCCCTGAGTTATTTCTGTAGAACCCTGCTTTATAATTATTCACTTATATGCGGATTCTATTCATGAGTGACATTCATTTGCTACTACTTGGCACGCGTGTATGAACTGTATTAAAATGTATGAGATCGCATTGTTCCGTCAATTGTTAACTATGTTGAATAAAAGACTTGAATTTTTTATTTCTTTCATTATGAGAATATTTTAACCCTTTGTTTGGCATTTGAAAGCTTACGACGACGACGTGCTTAATAGTGCGTGTTGCGTCAAGTTTATTTAATTTATTTTTTAATTTACTTGTTACGTCAGTGATACAATAACCGATAAATTAAGTGAAATTACGAGATATACTTTTTGTGTAAATGTTAAAGGGCATGTAAAGCATAAAACTAACTTGGTCGCAATCATATTGTGAGATCAAGAGCCTCGTCGCGATATAAAAGCCTCGAAAGCAACACTTGAAGCGTTGCGTTGTTCTATTTTCACTACTGCTCAACCAGTTTCGATCGAATACAATCATACGAACAGACAACGCGCAACAAGTTAAAACAACAGACAACATGTGCATCCTGTACCTACATCTGATTGAATTGATCCTTGTGTTCATCATTTTCTTTCAGGCAATTCTCAGTAGCAACTCATCCAAAGACTGAGAAGTTGATACTTTCATAATAACGGTTCTACATCGAAGAAAAACATTAGTCAGACATCTGAATCAAGAAATTCATAAATGGGTATAAACTGCGTAGATTTAATGATTACTTCATAGTTTCTGTTATCCGTTAAATAAAGCCGGCAGTGGTATCCAATTCAAACTTCCGAGCACGAATTTCACACGGTGTGAACAATAGTCTCAAATTCAATTCTCTATCAGCTATTCTATTAAATAACTCTTAATTTTGTTATTATTTTTTAAATTATCTTTGTTACTTTTCCCTGAAAGTAGATCGACATTTTGTAATCTATCGCTACTACGAACAGGTTTTTTTCAACTGCTGATTTCAGGTCAATCGTTTGCAAAAATGAAAAAACAGCTGTAAATTGAATGTCATGCGTAGGTTTACGTGTTTGTGTACCTGAATGTTTTATTTTGAACATCTAATGCTTTTACATTATATATCTTGACCGTTCAAGTAATCAAATAGGCATCAAGTAAAATACAAATGCACTACCATTGCATGATTGCAACTTGCAAGAGCGGTAACATCTATGGAGTCCACTTAATGATTTCACGTTTTTTCTATCATATTACTTCTCACTTTCAGTATTAACTTTCTTCAATTTCTCTGCTTTAGAATTATCATTATTATTTTTAGTTTCCAGGTCATTTAATTCTGTTATCATATTTTTACGAAAAATCTCACTAAGTAGACCATATTGTATACCCATATTCATTAATTTTTATTACAGTTATGTACATGAGACTTGAAATGACTTTGTGAATAATAAAGCAATAAAACAAAGTCTTCAAAGATCGTTCGTTGAATTCAATCGTTCTCCATCTGGTACAGTCGGATGCAATCATGATGCCCCCTCGCCCGTAAAATTACGAGATGCAACCAGACTGGGGGAGCTTATGAAAGGGGTTATTGCCTCGGAACTATCTATCAGACGGCTGTGCATATGTGCAGGGAGCGAATAAAGTTTATTTGTATGGCGCGGTGGCTCGGCCGGCTGATAATCATGTCGTGTCAATGGGTGGGGCGCACCGGCCGAACGCCGCCGCGCGCCGGTTAGTGCCTAACGCGATACTGTGCCAACACCACGTACAAGCGCGACTTTTAAAAGTTTCGATTGTTATACTTCGATACTGATAACACAGAAATTAACATTCTAAGAGAAATCCAAGTATCTTAACCGTGTTTACTCACAATTCGACGTTTCGAAAAGGATGTCAGTGCAACCATCGAAAATTTTGAATCGACTTCGGAGAAGTCTCCTGTTGCCTGATATTTTGATACTTGTTTACGCCAATAATTAAAGGATTTCTGTCCTGACACTGACCAGGGTGTTCATACGTTGGAAACATAGTGAAGCCATTTATGTGAAAGATGTGACACAGTGTGATTAACTGCCTGTAAGTGGTGTTACGTGAATGTGAAGTTTCATAATTGTATTAGAACAGGAGAGCCGCAAGAACTATCACTTATCTAGTGTGCCATTAGAATTCTAGCTTTATTTCGAACGAAATCATTCTAATCTACAAAAGTCAAACTAAAAAGTTACGAAATAGTGTTTAGTTTATGTGTAAGTTAAGTTAGTTGAGTGCAATATTGGAATAAATCCAAAGAGTACCGGATCTTAAATGTTTAAATCGGGACTGTTCAATCGGTCCAGAGGCACGATGGGTGAACAAGTTGAGGTGGAAGACAGTCTGGAGCTGGAGTATGATATGTGGGACGGTCAGTTCGACTTCGTGGGTCCGCAAGGTCCCCCTCCCGAGGTCAGAGAAAGGATCACCTCTGACGCGAGTCTCACAGAGGACTTGTTTACCGGAGGACCTCTGACCCCTCATCTGGCCAATGGCCAGAATGGTGGGAAGAAGACTGCTGCTCATCAGTGGTGCGATAACTTATCCGATCAAGTGAGCATTGCTTAGATCTATTTTTTTCATTTCTTTAATTACATTAATTTGGTATAGATGACACAAGTAGGTTGTGAGCATCCTTTAGGAACCGTAATAGGCAATTCTTATATTGTTAATTAATTGAATTGGTTAGAAGTATTTGCCTCATTGAATTCTATTTATTGGACATTGTTAATCGTCAATACTAATGACGTCAAGCGTACAGCATCATTTAACACATGTTTTTTCCTGGCAATTGATTCACAAAGGAATTAGTCATTCCTATTCCAAATGCGTAAATGTCGCGTTACTCCTGAATTTTCCCATAAAGAGCCATTTCAAAGAATTAGTTTGTCTAAAGTCGCTCCAACTAAGTAGGTATTTGGAAAACGAAATCACCAATGGAATTCTTATATGTATAATAACATATGCTCAAGCCTGATTATCTAATCAAGCAAAGTGGGCCATGAAGCAACTAAACTAAAGTAACAAAAAAATATTCAAAATTATTATCAATGGAAAAGTTCACGTCTTACAAATATTGGTAAACCTACATTATTTTTTCTTGCCATTGCATTGAATAGATTTTATTAGCACTCCCAAGCCGGGTGTTACAAAAACTCCGGTATCTTCCGTAGCCGATGCGTCTCTACCGTTGCCAATGATCATTCAATAGAAAACAAAAGTATTTCTTTCTTCAACGTTTGAAGTTTCTCGACCTGCTCGTGCCATCGCGGCCTTTGATTTGTTCACAAGTGTCACGCGATCGTTTCTGTCTGAACATTATGTTCATCGACCAAACTCTGTATTACAGCTGGTAACCTGGTACGTTCCGCGACTGTACCTTCGATTGTCCTGCAGAAAAAACTTTATCGATGATGGCAATAGTTAAGATTACCTTAGATTGTAGCTTTATCAATAGCATATCTTTTGAGTGTTGTGATATCTATAAATTGATTCTAGGAATTGAAATATTGGAAGTTGTATTGGATGAAAATGTAGCTACGCAATATATAATTATAATCCTAAAAAAATACCTGAACAGAATAACACGAGCATTAGCAAATCAATTAAAAACAACTGGTAAATTTGAAAGTTCCAAGATTGGAATCAGATAAAAGGTTTTTACAAAAAACCTTCACAAAAAACACTTTGCAAAAGAGAGACTGGTATGAAAACAATGCTTAATTTATTCCTCGTAGCTGTTGAGAAAGGCATCCTGGCATGTTACGAAGTCACCATGTTTAGCTACAATTTGCATAATGTGTTCTATTACGTGTAATTACAGAACAATGATGTTACCAAAACAATGATGTTTTTAATTAATACTGGTCGTTTGGAGCATTTCATATTCCATAATATTTGAATTTCCGTAATGAAAACACAAATGTTAAGGACTTGAAATACATTTGACTAAAGCTCATGCAAATCAGGCCTTATAGTTACAGTACTAATGTTAATCCCTTCTAAATTTCGAAAGGGCATGGACAATTTAGGATCTGGGTGTTTGGCCCTGCCTGGAATTCTTGTACCGACTGATGTAACACCATTTTTATTGAAATCTATGTCGCGGTGCACAAACGATGCACGTCCAGAATACATTATGTGCAAATGATAGTAAGGTTAGCATTGCGTGTGAATATTTATGTTTACTTCCTTAAATGAATCTTCCTGTACCTACATTTGAAAAACACGATAGTAAATTCCATTCACCTAACTTAGCTATTAATAGAAATGCCAATAGACCGAGAAAGCACGGACCTACAGCAACAAGTAATCATTTGTTCACTAGGCCAAAACTAAACTCGTCATACATACATAGATTGCGGAAGAAAAATAACAGGTTTCGTGCCAAAATATTCTTTACTGAATGGAGAAAATCCCACGTGGATGACATACTCATTTTCTCACTTCATTTCTTTTGACATTAATCAGGAAAGGTACATTGGGATGATCTGCTTCTAGTGTCTCTTCTATTACCTGGTGGTTTGCCTTCAAATTCGAATATTGTCTGTTGCGAGGTTGAACAGCTCAGCACTACTCCTGACTCTGGTCCACTCGCGATTGATAAGTATTCCAATTTTATAAGAGTAGGTTAACATTTTTTTTCAGATATTAAATCTGAAAAAAAATGTTAACCTGCCAGGAACAAATCACATTCCCTTTCGCCAATCATTTCATATCGTAAATCTTTAGTCAGAATGCAGTAAATGAGCGGACAAGCTTCAAACAGTTTTCGCAGTAACTATTTATCTGCATTGCGTTTAACGATGTTTGACCTAAAATGCTTTAATCATATTTAATTTGGTATTCGTTTGCATTTATAGAATTTCAGTCATCTAACTTGTTACGGTAATACGTTTAAATTATAGGTAACATCTTGTTAAGCATGTAAATGTAACCATATATGCTACTGCATATATCATTATGGTCACCTGGTTAACAAGAGTCTCATCAGTTTCTATATCTTTAAAGACATCATCTACAGTCTGCTGCACCTTTACTAGCTGTTCTTTTTTGCCTATGTTTTGAATGTAATGTCTATTACAGGGATATTAACAATGATATTTTAATTTCATTGAAAAGCTTGTATATATGCACATGCACATTCCAGTCATTCTAAAACCATTACCGCCGTGACAAAGCTTTATGCAGTTGTACTAAAATCTGTTATGATTGCCAAGTTAGCGCTAGTTATCAAACAATTAGAACAATCAATGGACGCAACGGTTACAGTTGACCGTTACCGATATCGTGACATAGTGAGTGCATATCGATTCCCCGGTAACACCGGTATGGTTGGACAATACGTTACCTACCGCACGACCTAATACTTTGTCATTATTAAACTGGGGCGCCGCCCGACGCCACGGACGTTGACCTTTATATCTGCAATAAATTAATTGTACAGCCAATAGTAGTAAGCACAAACATTATAGCGATAACAGCAAACGATTTGACCGTATCGCGTTCCAACAAGTGCTCTAAATGGAGAGTTATTTTACCGTCAGCCATGAAAATTCTATAAAAGTCATCCTCAACATCTTCTATAGCTCTAACGAATACGCAACAGTTTAGTCGATACAATCGGAAGCAATATATCTTCAAGTGTCAATCTTACTATACACGCTTCCTTCATCTAGCGCCTATTACGGAAAGACACATGACATCTGAAACCGTTCACCGGGCGATGGTAATTGAACGAAACCGACTGTCTACTCGCAAATATCCATCCGAGGTGAAGCTGTCGTTGTTAACAAACGGTGGAAAGTTGCGAGACAACTCGACAACACACTACAGCCAAGAAAATATGTTCACTTGAGGAAGTCACGAGCACTCACTCCGCCTGCTATTCAACTAAAGTGCCTATTGATTGCACTTAACGATAATAATCATAGTTTTATTTACCAATCTGTTACTTCTCAATGCATTTTGCGGTATGGCTTTCTGAAACATCGATTTTAATAAAGCCATTCAGCCATTTTCTCACTGTCTGTGTCCAAAAACAAAGTAGTTGGACAAGTAGGTAATGTGTTACGAAATATTTGCTTTAAACTAAAACTTACTTGACTTGACAGTGCAAATGAGCGATGATCTCAGCGCCTCAGTAAACATTTTTTAGATAAAATCTGTTCTTCGGGGACATAATTGCTAAGGTTATCGATAATGACCTCGGATTTTTTATTTTTTCGTTGACTCTCATTGTAACTTGTAACTCATCTCCTTATTGACTGGTTAGAATGTAATAGCTGTGCTGCATTATGTTAAAGTAACATTTGCAGCTTCTGCAGCTTCTGGTCACCAGTAACTATAGGTTCCAGTACTAAATAAATATGTTGATAGACCAACAGGATTAACAATAGGCTTCTTATAACCATTGAAAAGGTGCACTTGCGTCAAGACCTAGATTAAACAGACTAAACTTGTTTTAAACTAGCTTAAGCATAGAAGCACGCAAAACATTAGGAAATCTAAACTAAGTACCTCCTAGTTCCAACAAGTCATTTTAGTAGCAATACACAATCCCATTTATTAAATGTTATCTCAATATTTGAGCTCAATTTTTTGTTAATTGTTCAGGTCATTCACAATGTTTGAAATCATTCATCATCCACTTATCTTATGAATGCCACTTGAGTGACTTGCTTTTGTCTTTTGGGTTAAGTCGTCTTAATGTATTCTGTCCATTATTTCGAGTACAAATTAACCCATTAACTAGGTTTATGAGATCTCTCATTATCGTCATTGTTCCTCTAAAATTCTTTCAGTAGGTACCGATCCAATTTCAGTCAACTAACATTATTTGGAGTAGAATATATCAAATCGAGTTACAAGTCTTTCTTTTTGCTTCCATATAATTTTCTTTATCTATGGAACTTGAGAAATTATCAAGTTTTCGTTTGCATTCATTGTTAATTTCACGAACCAGTTTTCTACCACTGATGGGTGTCACGAATTTGTTGTGTCTGTTTTTTTTTGTTTGGTTTAAGAGTCGTGGAGTAATTAAAACGCGGATACGCGTATATATTACTCCACGACTCATGATTCGCTCTTTTCTCAAACTCCTCGAAACAAAAAAAATTGTGTTTTTGTAGATTGCGTACCTACTGTGCAAAGCAGATAATAATTATTTGTGTTTTAAAGGGTTAGAGGTATACAAACTTATGACTCACAAGAATCCCAGAATGATTAGATAATATTCAAGACACGTGAGTTGATAATAATAAATAGCCGATATTTTCGTTTTAGAAGCCTTTTCCAAGAAAGAAGAAAAACACAATCAGTTCTGAATAAATGTACAATAAATTGCTTTCTTACAAATCACAAGACAATTGATCTACGCTAGACTTAAACTCGGGCACATCAGCGAAGTGAAACCAGTCTGCGCAGGCGCGGTTGAACAAAAGTAAAACTGAGAGTACCTTGGCTCCGATCGAAAGTCTGATATATTCCGATGCAGCTTTACATTTTAAAGACGATTCATTTCACTTTTCCCATGAGAGCGTAGCTAAATTACTTATGGCACTGCAAATTATACATTAAGTTCGGTATTGTATTTTCTTTCCGAAGTTTTGATTACTTTGAGTTTGTTATTGGCAGAGACAAATTGAATTGAAGTTAACTCAACTGAAACCGGTGTTGCACGCAAATTCTTTTCAAAGATTCTAATCAACATTGGTACTATGCAATGGTTGGATATTACAAAATTCTACAATTCTAAATCAGGCGCTGAGTCTGGAGCGTGAGGATGCGAGTCATCATCTGGCACCACTTACATGCTCTACTTTATTTGCAACCATCATGAATCACTACCTTTACGATGTCCCAGATATACCAGAATATATTATAGGTAGATCGCTAATGCTACTAGCCACAGACCTTCATAATGCTGTAGTTTGCATATTTTCAGTTTTGCAGAAAATGAATATGCCAGTCATTCGTTCAACTTCAAATCTTATACATTTTCTCAGACAATCAACAAAATTAGGAATCCATTCATCACGACGTTTAATTTCTTGTACAAAATACACTATGACCCACAAAAACTCAAATTTAACATCGGAACTAAGCTGCTATCAGCACAAGATTCCCATGGTATGATGAATGACATCACGTTGTACAGAATTACATCGGACTAATGACATGTTTATATTGTCTAGATAATTTGCCTCACGTGGAAACTTCTCATCTGCTTCTTTTTCATTGAAAATACTTTGCAGACTAACACAGTTTTGTAAAAGTTTCAGGCAGTTTTGGTGAAATGAGATCATTAAATTCATCAGCTGTTGACGATCTACGAATGTTCTCCTAATTTGAATGACATTCTGAACTATTGGCTCTAGCTCTAGTTAACACTCGGTAATCGATCACAGTAATTTATCCTCACTTTGCGTGACGCTAATTGTCATCCTCACATTTTCTTTCGCTTGCCTCTGCTAGGTAGAAAATACTTATGGATCAATGTCCTTCAACTTTTCTTTTAACAAATCTTGCACTAACAGTTTCTACTTCTACAATCCGTATAAGTATACCTGTATCTTACCAGTTTCCTTCACTTTCATAATTCTCATAAGTACTCATAACATGTGCCTGCTAATTCCAGAAACTGAAACCATTAAGTAAAAGATCCCAACTGTTGCAAGTGTTTCGTTGCATGACGACATTTCCTGTTTCCCCTGTTTCCAGTTAAGGGCTAAGTTTACCTGCAAAGCGATTCAATTCATATTTATCTTGTCCACCTTTCTTGTTCAATTTGAATTTATTGAAAAAAATCATGTTCCATAATGTTTTTATTTACTTCTCTATCAGTCGAAGTTTCTTTCACGTGCATGCAATTCATATCTAGTAGGTAGGTAATTATGATAAATGCAACATGGTTAATCTATTGTCGTCATACACGTTACGAAATAAAATTGTTATCTCAAACGGTACAAGGTCAAATATTTATTTTCGAATCTGACAACTCGCATTAACAGAATCCAAGAAACAAGATAAAATATCTGCGATGATGAATCAGTGATCAGTGCGTCATCGTGAACGATATCGCTGAAATTCTTTTTTGTAACATAGATGTATCTACTCACTTATCCCAGATAACCTGATTGTCAGTATATTGCATTCTTTAAAACTCCGTCTTGTGAAAGTTAACGGAAAGTAACCTTTGATTGATCTGACTATAAATACAATAGTTTTTACATTTTATCTGACCGACAACACCATGAAGCGTTGGAACTTGGTAGTAGCCAAATGAAATATTATTTAATTTAATATATTTTTATCAGAACGAAGTCATAATAAAAGCCAAGCGTATTAGAAGCAACTATAAAGATTGAATTTATAATCTTATTATAAATATCGTACATAAATGATACAACTTTACCACCACCGCGCAATTATTAAAAATTTCATAATATTTGAAAATGAAGATAGAAATAACAGTAACACTCATGAAGCAAGTCACTGAAAATGATTCACATGGAGCCACACACGGGGAACATTATACTGACTCTACAAATAATAAATTCTTGTCCTTCACGGACACTGTCCATTAAATTGTATCAACGAGTTGCTCTTTAAAAGACGCGTCTTTATGAGTCACTCAATAAAGAAAAGCTAGCCAGCTCTTTTGGCCGATCGAGTCCGCTTCCCTACGCTAACAGAACCGCTTAAATTGTATTACGTCCGTTAATTTATCAAATTTTAAATTACTGCTACTATACTGACACTATGGTTATTCGACAACGAGGAAAATCATTTCAAATTCTGCTTAAAGAGTAAAACCATATTGTACACAGTTGTTCATTTGGTTCACGAATTTCACAAAGAGAATGTGGAGTTCAATTCCTGCTTGAATTTATGCCCGGTATTAAATCTTTACTGGTGATAATAATTATGTACCTGTAATATTGATTGTTTCAACAGTTTATTATGATTAAAAGCAGCTTATTATTAAGCTTATTGATCATGTAATATCTTACGTCTGGAAACATCATCGCTCATGCGACTACTTGACACGTTTGAATCAATCTCTTCCTGATGTGCATCTTGCACGAATTTGTTATTAATTTTATGTAACTTCTCATTATTATATACCTAAAATTCAATCACGAGTGACAAGAGACGTAGGTTATACTTAATAATATAGACTTGGAGTATCTAATCATTCTTAATACTCCTCTTTCTTGTCCGTGGCAACCTCATCTCTATCCTATCTTCTTTTGGACATTTGAAAAGTTACATAAGAATTTTCCATAAAGAAAGCTGTCTGCTCCAGAATTAATTACATTTTGTTACTTCAAATTTCTCTTTGTATTACAAATTGTCCTCATACTAATGGGTGATGGTTACACAAGAGACACGTTTTCTTGAAAGTTTACTGTCGAAGAAATTTAATTACAAATCTTGTGCACGGTTTTCATAACGAGTGCCATTCCTGAACCTGTTTGAGATCTATAGGTTAATTACGGATACATTGAACTCGTCCATGCATAAAACACTGCAAGTGGGTAGGAATGTGAATACATACATAGAAACAGAAGTTCCTCCGTGACTGACTGGGGCTCAGTGGAGCTCAACGAAACGATTACAATTTGCTCTCCTAAATAACGCTTCAATGATCATTTGTCTATATTTATTCGTTGATTCACCACCAGTCGCAGAAAAAGAAAGAACGATGACGATTATTATGTGCGGAGACACTGCTAAAATATTCTCTAATTATGGCCCTAGAAATATAAAAGTCAATGGCGTATCTAATGCAGCAAATATAATTACAACAAGACACAAAGGCTTATAATAAAGATAAGCGAATCCTTGACATACACAAATGTTATGTTTTCGTGATTTTACAAATCAGCTTACATATTCCTTAATTTGATCCGGTCTGATTTTCCCATTGTCCTGATTTTGTAGCAAAATGAAATCGATTTATCCGCATGAATAGCAAAACATCGTTTAGGGCGAGGTACTTATGCTATAATATGGTTACGAAGAACTCGATGTAGAAATCAATTAACTCGTAATTTTATAATTACAAGCGGCAGCAAGTGATCTTACTTACTACCTTTAATTAGACACAGTTTCAGTCGAGTACCTACTCGAAAAATTTCTCAGGGACGATTTGCTTTGACGATGAACAGGCCACCCAATTTATGACCAAGTCTAGCTCCGTGATTTCCTAGTCTCTTCTTTCGTGATTTTCTAGTCGTTTTTTTAGTCTAGTCTCTTTGAGCAATTATTTCATTGTCTCTTCATTCGCAACATGAATACAGTTTAATCACCGATTCCCCCTTTATAATGTCTTTCCGCACCATGATCTCATGCAGCATTCAGAGTACGTGAGGTGTGTGCTCATCTATTTGATTGTATCCGCTACTCACCTCAACCTAGACCTACGTAGGGACGTAACATATCCTAGGCCGTGAATAATATTTATAGAAAAGAAGCACCTGGTACTAGTTGGCAGCCATGAGTGAGACTAGTAAATCAACAGAGGAGAGGTAACGTAATACAACGATTTGTTTGAATAAAATGAGAACACGTTTGATGACGGCTTTAATGTTAATGAATTTGAGCAAAATAGTTAGCAGATGTATATTAATTCACACATCGTTAATTACTACAAACATGCACATAATTATGTCAATAAAAAGCTAATCGTTTCTAAAGACTATATTACAGGTCACGCGAAAGTTTCGATTTTACATGAAAAAGTGAGATTAGAGCGTTATTCCAGTTATTTTGAACGCAGTCAGAACAGAAACACGATTATAGCAAACCATACGAATACGAGTACCAGACCTGCCTTACATAACCATTGTGAACCACAATGAATCTCTGGAGATCCTTATCGATTTGTATTCAACGGTCGCAATTTCAAATAGGTACGTCTCTAGCCAATAATGGTAACATTGGTGAGCACTAGTGCGTAGCATGGTTAACGCTTACTGACAACCTTATCGCTCAATATCGAGCCCATTCGATGTTTATATTGATATGGATAAACCTACATATTTGTCTAAATCTATAGTAACATTACATTAGAATATCTGATGATGAACGAAATGTAAATATTTTGTAGCTTTAATTGCGTATCTTATTTACTCAGTAATTTTTGTACATTTTGGAAAAGGTCATCATTATCTCTGTTATATAAGTTTGTATGGAACTTGATGCGTGATTCCATTTCTTAATAGCATATCATAGAATTCTATCACCCGGAAAAGTGTCTTAATGAATATAGAATTTTTCGTTACAGGCTGCTTCTTTTGTAAATTAGGTTCATAAATTGCAATTGCAATCTTGCGCAATAGAGTCTTAGCAATAATCATAAAACAGTCATAAATATTACAAAAGCCTCAAATCTGAACTCCAATGGCCACATTGCACATTGAAACAGCACTAATTTTTGATGCGGTCTATGCTCTTTCAATATAACAATGTCGTTGCTCTTTGGCAGGTGCAGCTACTTCAGCAACAGGTGACGTCACTGGCTGATACTCAGAGCACGGCAGACGAGCGCTACTCGAGGGCGAAGGCCGACAACGCGGTGCTGCAGGCACGGGTACACATGCTCGACGAGCAGATACGAGAGGTCAGTACGAATACACAAATTCACCAGTGTAGGCAGTATTTGCATGCATTATTTTGCCTTCAACATGATTTTAGTCCGGATTTGTAAAAATCATACGCATAGTTTATGTAGCATCAGCATAATCTGTACTACCATTTTCTGCTAAGTATTTGGTAGTTCTACAAGTTGCGCCATAGTTTTTTGTCTATCCAGTTAACCTCAACGATATCGTTGCAGATTCTTACTCTTCTTTCAAAAGCTTATTTACCCATGAGGCTATCAGGATGGTCTATTTTAGCATGGCCAGGCCACAACAAGTAAAAAAGCACTGAAGACTGCTGCTCTGAATAAAATGTCAACTCAATATTAAATCTGAAATCCCCCCAATGAAGCAGACGGATCTGCCAGAATCAGATCAAATACTTAGTAAAGAAAGTTCTCTCTCATTTTAATTGCCCAATTAGACGTCATTATCCGTATCAATTCCGTTAATTATCTTCTTACCAATGTGATCTATAATAAAAATGTCGATAACGTGCAGATCGAGTGCCGCTGTGAGGAGAGCGTGGCTGAGGAGAAGCGTCGCAGTCGCGAGGCGATATCACGCGTCGAAAGAGATCGCGACACGCAACTATCCGCGATCACTGACAGGCTTGGCGCTGCGGAAGCAGAGGCGTCGGAACTTAAACAAGAGGTAAGAGAACATGAACATTTTCATCATGATAAGGCTCTAGGAGGGTCTCAATCACCACAGGAACGTCAAGGCTTTGGTCCTTGTTACTTTCAGAATAATCAATATCATCAATACGCTACTTACCTAAAAGCATGTGAGTAGGTCCAACAGAGACTACTTATAGCTTTATGGTCATGTCTTATGAAATGGTTGGTATATAGATACTACTTGACACCGCTTCAGGATTTTTTGGCGCGACAGTATTTCTTTCCATATAAAAGAGTTCCTAGAAATCCTAAATATTGTTGACAGTGTAACTTGTGAATGGAATGCTTATCAAAGTTATCATTCATATAGACTGCGCACAATAAACCTTTTTCTCATTTTCGATATTTATGATTTATGCAAAGATAAGCCAATCTTTCATATTTACGGCCCATTTATTAATATTGCACCAAGTATATCAAAGGTCAGATTGATAGACTGATAAGGTTTATTTACATTCAAATTTTTATCATGTTCCCAACCGTTTATTGCGATTTATAAATGTTTATGCCTTTTGCGACGTTCAATGTACCACCAGCACCCTAATTGCCACAATCCTAAAGTTTTGAAGGAAACTCCTAATTCATTGCTTCATCAATTTTAATAATCGCAATGAACGTGGCTGAACTACCAAAATGAAAGCCATTGCGATCGATTGCCATTTTATGTGTGTTACGCAATTACCCCGCAGCTTTCACCATGGCATTAACTCTTTCATGAGTTTTGTTCTCTCTTTTATTTGTATAATGACTCCTACAGATCGTCATAATAAGCTAAAACTGAATCTTTTTAACCTAGGTGGGTCGACTCCGTGGCGTAGCAGAAACGCTCAGAGCAAACGCAGAAGCGGCAGCGCGGGCGCACCGCGAAGCTCAAGAGCAAGTAGCTGAACTATCCGCTGCTCTTAGCAACGCACGGGAATCAGAGCGAAGGGAAAGAGATGCAGCTGCCGCGGCCAACGGCCTACTGGCGACTGCTAGGCAAGAGCTACAGAGACTGAGAGATGTGCCGCCCCCGCCGCCCGACCCGCGCCTCGATGAGCTCAGGAAGGAACTCACACTGCTACGGACGCAGAACAAATGTAAGTCCCCTTGCTAGTTTGGTCTCGTAATTTCTAAAATTCAAGAACTTCTCTGTGCATTAACTCAGTCTATCGCAGTTCACTTCTGGAGACCCCTCCCATGCTGCGCCACGATATGCTGTCCTCTATGATTCACATCTGTCCAATTCTCCAGTCTCAATACTAGCGTTAAACTGATATTAAGAAGTCTAGCGACAGCTTCCGTTATGTCCTCTTTCGGAAAGACACAAGTTCAAATGATGGACTCTGTAAAGCTAAATTATTTCAATAGCTTTTTAACACAGGTGATAAAAAAAACATTCGGAAGTATTACGTGGCACCTCCTATCTGTGAATGAATAGGTAATAGAATAACATCACACAGTGCAGTACTAATTAGATTTATCGCTACACCTGCCAAGAATGTTGAACTCATTCGCATTCGGATTCGGACAATGAATGGGTATTCACTTGCTGGCAAAGAACTAAATAAAATATAAAAGCGAAACTCGGCGATACTTGAAGCAACTGCTGAAACAAACAATGATCAAAACCTAATACATCAATTAGAACATGATAATAATCAATGTCATATTTGTTCGATAGCATCAAGTACCTACTCGGGCCACTTCAAATAATGCGACATATTACTTGTATTAGTGTTAAGTGCCAACAATTGAAACAACATGCATATACACGTGATCGACACAGTTATGTTATGTTAAAATAACACGCAATTAATAATTAACCTATCTAGCACTGGCGACATCTTTGATGATATTTTTCAGGGCGGGAGTAATGACTCATATCATCGCATGCAAATGTCCTCTACTGAAGTACTGCACATGTGCCTGTATCTTGGGGGGGACACTGTCATAATTGATATTAATTGTTGTCGATCTTACTCTACGACGGAAAGAAATCTTCTTCAGTCCGTTAACCTATCCGGTTCATCTACATTTTCAGATAGTTTCAACCAAACCAACCCAATATCACTTCAAATTTGGCCGTACTGAATCTGCAAGCTATGTCGAATGAAAATCTATTTCTATAGCACCATGTTTTCCTTCCAGCTCTATCAGAAGCTCAAGAGGAGTTACAAGCACAGATTCTGACGCGCGGCGTGGAGGAGGGTCGCAGCCTGCTGGACGGAGTCGCCGGCCCGCTGGTCGGAACCAACTCACTCGCACACGAACTGTCGCAGATGAGCGATGATGAGGTAATGCATCACAAATAATTACAATATCATTCACTACATGCATTTTCTGGATCATTAAACGTAAAGTTGAGTACCAGGGGCCGTATTATAACGTGTCATAAATTAAGCTATAAAGAACTAATAGCAGCACCAGCCCAAAAAAATGACGGCTTGGCACTTCAAAATACGGCCCCAAAACATCGAAATTAGCGAAGCTATAAGGAATTCGCCTGGTCTGGACCTTGACTGGCGACCGACATTAAAAAATGAAGGTCAACGAACAAGATATGGCATTGGGCACGTCATGTTCGTTAGCCTTCGTTGGCCCAGCAGGTACCCAGCAGTTTGTATGTTTAAATTCCACTAATTATAGCGTTACTTTTTTCTATTTCATACAAAACATTCATGGTATGCTTGAGCTTTTAGAAACTCTTTTCAGAGTGAATTAAATTCTTATAATTCAACTAATAATTTAATTTATACTCTATCAGCTGATTGAGTTGTTAATCCATCCTCATTAGTCATTCCGTTAAACCTCTAATCGTTTACATAGACGAGGAAATTCCACATAATATGTAATATTGTTTATCACGTGACAACTAATTAATCGGCTACTGTGAACTTATAACGTTGTGCTTTTGGCTTGAATTATTATATGTTTTAGTTATATATCTGCCGCAAATTACATGAAAGTATTACATTCACACAATATGGCCTCATAACATTCACAGTCAACATATTGTCGCGTTGCTTTGCTTTTTATGAAGCCTGACTGACTTGTTTGCAGAACAATTGCCTATATTTGTCATGTATGCATTTTTGCAGCTCGATGGTAACGATACACAATCTGATCTCAGCATAGAGATGGAAAAGGTACGAAATTTTTACTAACTGTGCATGTCTGTACCTATAGAATACCGCTAACTTGCATGCTTTTTAACAAAATTACTTGGACATCATTTTGGGACTGAATATGTACCTTTTTCATTCTTTATTAATGGAATGCTTGCCTTCATACTATCCAAGAATGTCACATCATTTAAACAAAATGTAGCAAGGCACTACACTGTCCTTACACAATGCTTGTGTGTTATTCAAATACCAATAAACTATAGGTGACGTCGGAATTGCAAAAATAATCAAGATTTATTTCTTACAGTTGCAGAAAGCTTTAAAAGAACAACAAGACGTGAATGTTCAACTGAGGAACTACATCGACGGGATCCTCTTGTCCATCGTAGAGAACTATCCTCAACTACTTGAAGTAAAATACCAGAAAGCGCCGGGCGATAGCAGGTCATAACATATAACTGTAGGAAATCCCCTATCTCTGATTCATTTTCATTTTATATTCTTCGTTATTTTTGAATCGGTTATCAATTTATTTGGACATGTTTTAACAATCAATTTCTATTATTATCAACATATAAAATTATATTATTTTCTTTGATGTAGAATGATATTATTACTGTGATAAGAAAGATAATCAACAAAATTATCATAAGTGGCTTTCCTGTTTGCAAAGCTATAGTCTTCTGTACTTGAAAAATAGATTTATTACTTATATAAAAAAGGAATTCCTCATGTGAAGTTGCCTTTGACACCTAGGACGAATAGAGGGTGTCGATATTATAGTTATCATAAGATGTGTTGTAAATATTGTGTATAGTAAAATATATTAAGCATTTTTAAAGGTTTAGAGAAAATATTGTTCCTTGTTATTATCTCAAACGTATGCTTCTGTATGCAGTTGTCAGTTAATAATAAGTAATATATAATTTATTTGGGTTTTACTGTAGATCTGTGCAAAATATGTGAATGTAATTGAATTATACTTTAAACGACAAGGCCAAGCCGTCCATAAAGATATTATTTGTAACTACTTAAAGCAATTTTTGTGAAAGACTGTGTGAATGAAAAACTTGGGTGCGTAGTATATATCTATAATGTTTTTAAAGAATAAGAAATGTATGAACTATGCGATATATACAGCTGCTCCAAAATTACTTTCAATGAATGGAAAATTGTTTGAACGCGAACAAACGCGAATATTACACTACTATACATACAGGATTGGAAGTAATTTCGAAGCGGTAATGTATATTAATAATAATTGGAGCCATTTATACGAGGAGTGTATTCATAATTGTAAATTACGTCTAACTGCATACCCTAGTACCTAAAACAATAATTATGTAGTAAGAAAAGATCATGTACCTATATTTTTACAATGAAATATTTATAGATAAGTTAGCATAAAGCTATATAGGCATTTGTGTACATTTTGATAACACTGTTCATAAATCTAACAACAAAAGATGTTCTATAACAGTCATCAAAGTAAATTAAACCAATTAATACAGGTTTCAGTCTTTTATTTATTTTGACATCATTTACATTTTTGATTTCTACATTTCACTCAATCTTCATCATTATCGTCCGCGGCTGCCAAGTCGGCTTCTTCTTTTTTAGTTTGATTCAAATTACTTAACACCTTTTGTACATCTAGGCGCAACATCATGAATTTTGGATCCAAATATTCCTAGAATGAAAAAACATAGTATAACAAAACATCAATACGTACTTCTTTCATAAAACTATTTGAAGGATAATACTTTTAGTTACCCATTCAATGCAACAGTTTTCTATACCTATGTACGCATTCTTACAAAAGAAGGAAGTAAAAAAAAAAAAAACACTCATGGTTAATTCATTCATGCGGGGTCCCACAGGACAGTATCTTAGGACCTTTGTTCGCAATTCTTTTTAATAGTCATGGAACATTTTTCATGGAAATGTGACCCGCTACATGTCTTAGTTCTCATCACCTCCCACCACCCAAATTTACAGATGAAGTGGATTAAACTGCCGATAGTGACGAAAAATACGATAAAGAATTCTTAAGTACGTCGGTTTATCATATCTATAAACTTACTTTAAACGGTCCCGACTCCACTTGCGAATCAGACGGCACCTGACTCGGCTGCCTGTTCTCATTCTTATATGAGTCCTCGTGGCTTCTCAGGTCTCCAATTCCAGGACAATGTCGCAAATCCAAGTTCTTCCCAAATAAATGTGCCATTTCATCTTCTATAGCATTCATTGCACTCGTCACATTAGAACTCCTAAAATCTCTAGAGACTGGAACGTTCATGAAAGAATCTGGTAAAGTATAATTTGGTTCTAAATACGGTGGCAATTGTGAAGTCCTGCATAAGGAACACTTTTGTCTACTCTCAATTTGTTTCCTCTCGTTGTGAAGATGCAGTCTCTCTCTCGATAAAGCTACCTTTTCTCTAGCAACATTTTTTTCTCTAGCGTTTAGCGAAACCACGTGTTCTTGAATTCTCCGGATTCGTTCTTCGTACTTGCGTTGGATAAATTCCGCTTCGGAGTATTTCTTGTCGGCATGCGATTGCTTTTCTATTGCTGTTTTCGCAAGGAGGTCTAAGTCACGACTCCTGAAAATTTGGAAATGAACAAATAAGGAAGGTGCAAGGACATCTGCTCTTGTCAAATTAACTCAGTACAGTTGTCAGTTGATATACATGGTCGTAATGGATGACATACTTAGCCATAATTCTTTGTTCCTCCATATGAATCTGCTGTTTCTCCACATTCAATTTAGATCTTTCATCAGACACTTCCTCTAACTGGGCCTGAAGCTCTGCCTTCATTTTCTAAAACATATTTACCGTTTACGTATACTAAAGTTCTCGCCATAGGCCGATCTTCCCAAAGAATTAGATAATTCGACAGTTGACCGATGATAGGAAAAGTATTGGGAATCTCTGTAAGTACTTACTTCAAGTTCCTGTTTCAAATTGTATACTGTAGACTTCTCTTTAGCAAGTCCGGCGCTTTCCTTTATAGCTTTAGTCTTTTCTTCGTCTATTTTCGATATTTTTTCTTGAAATTCTTTCTGTACGTCTTCTCTCAGCATCTAAACAATTATTTTATTATTACTTACCCAAATAGAAATAAAAAACACATCCTGTTTTACATTCATTAGATGCTTCGTCTGTAAGAGTCCATTACCTTCATTTCTTCGTCCTGCTTCTTAAGTATATTCTTGGCAAATTCAGTCTGCTTGCTAAACGTTGCTTTTTCGAACTCGAACTCCATTCTCTTCTGTTTGAGAGAAGCACTCTCTTCTTCGATCATCTGTAAAAAAATCGACATTTTTTTACGGTATTTCTAAGTTGGTCTTATGGACATATGATAATAAAATAGGCAGTGTATAGAGTATTGTATCACTACCAGGTATAGTGCCGTCAACTTGTGGCATACTAGTACATCATTTTTAAACGCCGCACGTGATTTATAGTACAGTGACTAAACTAAAATTTATCTTCTGTCCTTTTCTTAATGAAATAGAAAGGAAAAGATGCACTGAACTTAAATTAAGTTTAGTTTGTGAACAAGGAAATCGGCACCAATATCACGATAATAAAACAAATAAAAATCAAAACGCAGCGAACTAACCCCAACACTCAACCAAAATAACAAGTGGCAATGGTTACGGCATTTTAAACGGTCCCGCTATTTTGCCGTGCATACTATTTACGGTAGTCTAGATAGCGCCACTATTATGCCGTAAGCTGGCAATGGCTGTGGCACTATAACCGATAGTGATATAATGCCGCTTGCGGCACTATATACACTTCCTAATAAATATTACCGAAGTCATTTGCTTCAGTCTTGCCTCCAGCATTTTGATTGTTTCTCTATTTTCAGCTTTTTCGTTATCCAAATTAACTCGATCTTTCTTCAACTGTTGTATCATATCTGTAACAGTTGAACTATGTGTAGGTACATACCTACTTTGATTCAAAGTATAACTCGATTGCTCATATAAAATCTTGCACCAATTTCCAAACCTTTTTGCCACTTTTTGGCAAAGTTCGACGTAAAAAATTCTACCTACATGATTGATTAATGCAATTTTTAATTCGTCTTTTACTTCTAGCAATATGATCTCTAAAAGTTGTTTGCATTCAAAATTCATATAGGATGGGTTACATAATAACGTACCATTGATCTGCGTTTCCCTGACTTGCATACTGCTATCACTCCTACGTTCAGTGTTTTCCGCCAACGATTGCACCTTCTCTAGAAGTTCTGTACAATTAACTTTGTTCTCCCTAACGTCTGTGACCAACTCTTTTAGATCGGACGAAAAGCTCGCTGAATCCTGAATGAGGACGTGCTCTTGGGAAACCGCTTTCCTAAAAAAACCGATATTTTATGTCAACTTCGTCAAATTCCTTTTACCATTTTTCCCACCGGGCCAAGGATCTTATTCTATCCTTGTTATTGTTTGGCTTGCGTCTGAGCAAGAGCTCGATAATTTTATTTTCAATCGGTAACAGCTGTTTTAATAAAACATAAGGATCTAAAGCACTGACTGTTATTTATTAAATATATCACTTACTTGATATTCTCCATGAGCGCCGCATGGTGTTCCTGTAATACCTTAACATTCTCCAAATGCTGCAGTCTTAGCATTTCATTCTCAGTCTTATGCCGATCAGTTAAAGCCGTCAAGTTGTCTTCTGTCAACTTCTTGTATAGATGGTGATGCTCCTCCAACCAGTGTATTTTCTCTGAGTAAAATTTCACTAATTTGTCACTTTCTTCTTTCATTCTTTCTTCGCATTGGCTCAAAGAAACTTCTAGGAAAGCTAGTTGTCTCCTGAAAATTCGCAAAATGTTAGGAAACTAAAATATTATTAGGTAATACTTCTTCATTATTTCCTTTCCATACCTTCGATACCTTTTCCAATAAAAGATTATGATTGTTTATTGCCATGGCCGAAATTTTCATCACGAATAATTCATTTATAATGCAACCTTTTTACCTATAGGATGTTTCCATTAGATCTATTTCCTTTTCATGGTTCTCCTGCAAGGACTGCACAAGTTGCAGCAATTGTTTCTTTTCCCGTGTATGCGGTGGGTCTTTCTGATCTCCAACAGTTTCAATTTCTTCAGGATAATTCGGGACATCTTCATTGTCTGTATTTTCTGTACCTAATAGCGCCTAAGGAAAAAAAGCTCATATAAATTGTCAAGTATAATTTCGCGCCAAAATTAAGAATCAGCAGTTTATAAGAGATGAAACTACACTAACTTGAAAGACAAGAAGAGACGAGAGTTTTTAAATAGGGATAAAATAACTCTATATAGAGGCCCAAGGCCTTTAACTTCGATACCTGTATGAGTAGTTGAGTACACTAGTAAACATTTGGATGGTTCTCTCGACGTCTCCCCAAATTGTATTTGGGTACCTTTATTCTTTGCGTGATCCTCTCCTGGTGAGTAGCTATGATGGACTGCATCTGTAGCCTGTTCTCTGCCTGACGCCGCAACATGGCGTCCAACTGGGTGTGTTGCGCCAGCGCAGCCTCTCGTTGTACGCGCTGGCTCTCTTTCTGCCTCACTGCATAAAAACGTCAAACAAGTTTCATATAAACTTACAATTTAATAATGTCTTTAAAATTAAGAGGTCTACATTAAAACAATAAACTGCCTGAAGATGGAAGGCGCCGCCGCGCGCCGTCGAGACCGGGAAAGAGGTGGCGAGATCTCTGTCAGAAAGAATAAGGAACTTAGGACTTGGAGACCCAACAGGGGAACAGTAGTTATAGGGGGGAGGGGAGGTAAATCTCCTTCCTCCCCGCCGGAGATACAAGTTTTTTTATGACATCAATCTCATAGAAAACGTTGATAAATAAAATATAGTGGGAGGTAGAAGAGAGGAGACACGAAGGGCACCCCGAAGCAGACAGGTTATATTCGGAGGGGATAGCGGGCAAGGTTCTCAAGCTCGCTAGGCTCGCTCTTCGCGAAGAATTCTACATAAAGACATTTATACGAAAAAAAATGAACCTTTTCACGCGCAGTCCTTAAAGTACAGTGAAGCTAATATTTACGGTCCTAACATTTTTTTTTTCTCTAATGCTTCTCCCTCAAAAAAATGTTGTGGAGGGTTCAAGAGACCCTTTAGAACCCCCAAATAGCCTCACAATTCTTTCTAGCGAGGCGTTACCTTTCTAAACCCAACCCAAAAAAACTATTATGTGACTGATGACTCACTCTGCATAACAGCCAGTTTCTCTTCCTGCGCTTTTAACTGTAACGCCACCATTAGCTGAGACTCTTGTTGCTGCATGTATAGGGCGGCCCCTTCTGCCGCTATATCTTCATTACTTCCGTGCAGCACATTAGAAGGTGGAATCAATCTAACCATCTGCTCCATAGTTTCCATTTCCCTTTTTACTTCCACAGTGGATGCTTCAACGTCAGTTTGTTTTTCTGTTTGAGGAATCGTTTTTGATTTTTCTTTTGTAGGTTCTGGTTTACTAACTGCCTTCTTTGCTTCAGCCTTTTTCTTCTTAGCATCACCCCCGACCAACCATGATGGCATCCCAGCATCATCTTCCAAATCATCGTTACCGTCATCTTTATCTTGAAATATACCAAGCCAGTCTTCAGTAGACTTAGTTTTCTTTGCGGGAACCTCTTTTTCTTCTTTAACATTTTTTTTCTGTGGCTGAGTTTTGATAGAAGTGGAAGTTTTAGTTTCACTTTTTCCCAAAATAGCATCAAAATCAAATTCTTGACTTTTTGCAGCAGTGACTGGTCTTGTCGCTTGACTGGAACCACCGACAGATTTCGTTGAAGAGCCACCTAAAATATCATCAAGCAACGACTGTGAACTCTTCCCCTTTTCTATTGGTTTAGTTGTCTCTCTTTTTGTTCCACTCAATTCACTAAGTATGTCAAGTTTGTCTGCACTCGAACTCACTTTAGACTTTGCTGGTGACTTACCTAGATCTAATTTATCAATTCCCACCTTTACTTTAGATTCTGATTGAGAAAATTTGATAGACTCTTTTGATACGGTCCGCTTAAAAGGCGTAGGGGATTTCTTTGAATCTATGTCAAACAACGACTCTTTTTTATCTAGTGTGCTAGCAACAGGTTTTGGCTTATCCGCATCTTTCAAATCAAAAAGTGCATTTTTCTTTTCTAAAGTTGGCGTGCTTTTCTTTTTTGCGGGTTTTTTCTTTCCTAATACATCGTCATCAAAAAAACTATCATCACTACCGTCACTGAGAATTCCAGCTAGAGGATCGTCAATGTTAAAACTCATTTTTTTTTTCACATAATTCCGCGAACTAATAGGATAAATCTGTGTTAAATTTTATTGAGCGCACTTCAATCATTGTTTACAAACTGGCCGCCATGGAAACGGAAAACTTTATTCATAGAGTAATGATTGTATGTTTTTCTAAGATGTTTGTGACTGTAGGAAAAGCTGAGAGGAAAAGCCTGGAAAAGCTATTCAGAATTTTACGATGTGTTTGAGTTTATGGTGAAAAGTTCAAAGGAGTTGGGTTGTGTGTGTAAGTTGGGTTGGAACATGGTTACTTGGTTAGGACTAACCAAGTAACCATGTTCCAACCACAGACATATAAGAGAAGCAGACCAAACATAAATCCATAGTTATATTTATATAGATGGACATGATTCTTTATCCTCTTCTTGCTAAGCGACAAGTCGTTAGTTGTGTCTCGTTCTGTCACCTGTTGTCACACTGACTCACACATAGACAAAATTTGACGCGTAGCTTGTCTATCCCGCGCCGCCATATTGGTATGCGACATCAGTGGCAGAAAATGACAGCTCAAATACCTGTGTAGTTAGTCAGGGACGGATTAGGCAAGCAAAGACGAATTTTGGTCAGTGGGTCGTCTTAGGGGCGGATTAAGTTTTTTTTTGTTTTTACCGTTGAATTATCAAACAGAGCTTAGTTTACTAGACGATTTTTTTTTTGGTGATATATTTTTCATAATACTGTAGAGTGCAGATTGTCAGTGTAATCACACATGCTATTATAATAAATTATAAAATTGATTATGTTACCCTGTGTCTGTGTCATGGATATAACATGAACATAGGCTACTCACTCAATATCACATTCAATATCGCTAAATAATACCGGCAACCGGCCCTAGTCCGGCCCTGTATTGACAACACTCCCTATGTGTGCGTAATGGCTACGCAATTTTTAGCGAATGTTTGGTCTGCTTCTCTTATATGTCTGTGGTTCCAACCCAACTTTGAACTTTTCACCTTGTTCCTAAAACTAAAAAAGCACATTTTTTCATCGTCACATAAATGATTTATTATACAAGGATCTTTTGACGCGTGACCAAAATCAATTTCTACTTTTCCAATTCGATTTCTGTGGTACAAATATTTCAACGTCAACGTCATTCAAGCGCCAAAATATGCATATTTACAGAACTTTAGTTATCTTTTGACTGAGGAATACTGGCAGACTTTTGATCTAACAATGATAGATTTTAGAAAGAAAAACTGACAAGAAATACGAATGGAAAGCTCAGAGGCTAAACTTTATTTATCTGTAGAAATAGCGTGAATATCTCCGCACTTGCGATCGATACGTTTCCAAACGTAGCAAAATATAAAAATTGTATAGTCTGTGCAAAAAATTTGTTGCTTCACGTCAGCCAGTCGGCTGTATTTTAATTATTTTTTCAAAACAACTACGATACAATAGCGTTTTTTGTTATTTTAATTCCTATTACTGACAATTAATTTATAACTATGGAATATATTGGTAAGTATTCATACACGTTCGTTCAATTTTGGCATAAAAATACAATTTGACAGTCTTTGTGGAGCAACACACCGACACCTTTTGTTCTAGAAATTTTGCTAACTCACGTTTTGATGTTATTTTCTAGCTTCAGAGAAAGGAGATTCAACAGAGAATCGGGATCCGAATTCAATAGCCAACGGTACATCGAAGTCAGCTGCAGAAAACAAGAGTATTTTAGAGAGCGCACACATAGAAGCTCCCGCTCCCGCGGAGAGTGAGGCTGCGGCATGCACATCAGAGACCACTGAAGACTCAGAACCTGAATTTTGTGAGATTCCGGAACAGATCGAATTTACAGTAGTTTTTAATAAAGCAAAACATGACATTACGTTCGCGTACGATGCAACTGTGTTAGATTTAAAAGCTCACTTGGAGCGAATATGCGGTGTCCCGCAATCAGCACAGAAATTAATAATTAAGGGCATGGCCAAGGACAACATGACGCTGCGACAATCAGGGATTGTGAAGGGAGGCAAGGTGATGCTGGTGGGATCCAAAATGGATGACATCTTAGCTGTGAAGAGTGCCCAAAAGGTGTATGTTAGTATTATAATAAGTTACAATAAGAGCTGCCAAAACATTTTGTTTATAAAAACGAAAATGTTAAGACTTACCCATGTATTTATATTTATGAAAACAACATTACTTGACTACAACACTACAACAAATTCATCATCATAATCTATAAATATTTTTATTAGGAATTAGCAGAGGAAAAAGCCGGAAATCAGTCAAGTAAAGAGCCACTATGTGTGCAGAAGATCCATAGGAAAGTTCTGGACAAAGGTATCCCTCCTGATGCGATGCCCGGGATCAAGGGAGTGAAGGTAAACATAGCAAGTTATTAAAAATGATGCAAATGCAAATATGAAAAATGATCTTGGGATCAACTATCTACAAAATGCAAAATAAATAGTAGATAACTTTTATGGCTTTAGATTACTATGATTCATTACTTCATTCATAAGATAAGAAATTTACAGCTTAGTAATAAATCTGTCTAAACAAGTAAATCAAAACATGCTAAACAATCTATGGGTAGAATTTACTACTTCAATGGTACGATAATGTAACAAACAAGTTCCAAATAATATAATGTATTTATAAACAGTTACACAAAAATATGCAGGTGAAAAACATGGTGCTGTACAATAAAAATCTAAAAATCTTAAATTCATTCATTCACTGAACTGCTGCTGCCTAAACTGCTGGGTCTAGAAGCATGTAATTTCTGCCAATGGGAAAAACATCAGGGCACATGGCTTCTTAATTAATCAATTGTTATGTCTTTAGGAGCCCTTGCCACCAGTTCCTCTAAGCGGGATGCTCAATAAACACGGAGGCAAAGTGCGGCTCACATTCAAACACGAGCAGGACCAGCTCTGGATCGGCACCAAGGAGCGGACTGAAAAACTTGCCATGGCTTCTATCAAAAGTAAGTTACTTTCATTGAATTTCCTTATTCATTCTGAGAAACTTGTAAGTACATGTACCAACCTGGCATAATTATTGATGTTTTTTTAATGATGCAAGCTTTTGTACTATAGTTTGACTGAAACTGTTGTACCTACCGCACCTTAGGTGACTTGGGGGCAGTGCAGGCATTCATCAATCCTCCCCCCTGTCTCGCTGCGCATTGCTAAACGCGGTACTGCGGTCTTGGTCAAATTATAACTCAAATATTTAGTCAATACAATAATTCCAGTTAGAAACTAGTAGATTTTTAAGTTCTGACTGACATGCCTTGAGTGGTTTTTCGCAATGAGAGATGTTCAAAATAATAATATATTATATAATATATGTTATATATTATTGCACTCATATTTGTTCCGTTTGTTTTTCAGGCATCACATCTGAACCAATCAAAGAACATGAAGAGTATCATATCATGGTATGTTTGTTTAGCAATATGAAGTTATTCTATTATTTAAATGAATGAATGAAAAAAAAATGAAATGAAAAAATCAAGAAACCTGACTACAACAAAAACTTCAAAACAAGCTCACTTTTCAAGCAGTCTGATGCAGCTGGTGGCAGTTAATTAATTCAATCTGACATCCAATGCCACCCACTGCATCAACTGGTTGAAAAGTGAGCTTGTTTTGAACTTTTTAAATCCAGTTGGGTTTTTATTTTTTTTGTATAAAGAATCCCCCTTTTGGATGATTTCCACCAAACGGCTCGCATCGTATCAGATCGGAACGGATTTTACAATCTTTAAACAATATTAAATCGTGTACACAGTTTTTAAAGTCTATATTACCAAGCCGCGCACAGCAGCTTGACCGCGGGAGTCTTCCGCGACATGTAATCGTAGCCGAAAGTATGTTGCGACGCGCGATTCGACGACATGCGAACGGAGCCTCCGTTCGCATGTCGTCGAATCCGATCGGATCCTTTCAGCTGCAACACGGTAGGAATGAAACTATTTGACTAGGCGCAGAAATGGATACGTTCGACAAACGGCGTTACGGAGCCGATCGTATGCGTCGACATCCTGCGACGATCGGCTGTCGCCGCATCCGTTCGTATCCTTTCCGATCCGATACGATACGAGCCATTTAGTGGAAATCATCCTGTACAATGATACAACATAGATACCTAGGTATGTACGTATACGCGTGAAAAACATAACCTTATCTAGGTATACTCGTGAAAACATAACCCCGTTTTTATTGTCGTGCAGTGGGTTAATAAGAAACTAATCGAAACTTTATGTATTGCCCAGGGTCTACAGCTAGGCCCCACAGAAGCATCCCGGTATTGGGTGTACTGGGTGCCGGCGCAATACATCGAAGCCATAAAGGATGCAGTGCTCGGCGTCTGGCAGTTATTCTAATCATCTAATATTCGTGAATCTTCTCTGTCCATTGCTGTCTACCTTCCTGTCAGCCGATTGGGTAGTTGCAATATAAAATTTTAATGTAATGTGTCCATTTCAATCGGTACAATGTAATGGTACCATTTTTTTTGTGATAAAATACACAATGCCATGTCAATTAAAATTGTCCATTCACACTGGCATCTATCTGGTCATAAAATTGAGAAATTATTTATTGTTATTGTAAGTTTGCATTTCGTGCATTTGGGTTCATTGAGCTGTACATACAATACTGCTATTGTAATAGTTATAGAGATATGCGTCCGCGCAGTCGTCGTGAGCTTATTGTCCCTCGAGTTTCAAACCTGATCTCTTTATGTGAACTTTACAATGTAACGTTGAGTGAGAGATTGGACTGAGTCAACAACTATATTAACAATTTTCCTATCACTTTTAGTGTAATCATGATGTGTGGTTTTTAAAATTATGTACCTATTTTATGTCGAAGTTGATACTCAAGCCAATTTTTCACTTAAAACTTTTGATCATAGAATTAGACGAATAAAACGTTTTGAATATTTATTCTGTTGTCTGTTTGTTACCTTCGCTTCGCTGGTGATATGATCTTATTTGGAAGGACTGCTGCCGAATTACAAGATATGCTCCAGGATCTGATCACGCAAGCCTTGAGGTTGGACTAATGGGACTAATTCATTGTTCAATGACTTAAGACATCAAGGTTTGCCAAAGAGCGATGGGGCGTACGATGTTAGATATAAAGCTAACCGAATACGTAATACCACGATACGCTCCAAAACAGGAATCGCTCGTATGGGTAATAAGTCTGCTATCGGCTGAAGTGGGATTGGGCGGGCCATGTATGTAATTTTTTTTTCCGCTGAATTGGAACCCAGGGCCTTTCTTTCGGCAGCCATACCTCTGATCGCTAAACCAAAGGAGTAGTTTCTGTAACTTCTGTCGGTACAGTCACGAGCATGAACATCTTAAAGAGTTACGCAAAATACAAAAGCGTTTTTTACGCGAAATAAAAATTGTATCTATACTTTACGAGAAAATCTCTCTTGAATCTTGCGTAAGTGAGTATATTATACTCGTGACTTCTCTTTCGTAGAGGTGAAATGGTATAGCATAGCTGCACAATTATTCGGGAAAACATTACGTAAAGGTATAAAAATAACTGCGAAACAGTAAAATGTTTATTACAATTTATGTGTAGAAAATAAATAGTCACAATTATAAAAACAAAATATTGCGAAAACTTAACGCTAGATATAGTTGCACTACACTACTTACAAAATGGCACTCAAATGCATTATATTACATCAAAGGCTATAAAATAGCTTCTATAAATAATGAATGTATAATTTGGCATCTCGATATGTTAAAAGAACACTTCTTTTGTACTATGTCTAGGTTTTGCAGCAATGTTTCATCCATACTCTGATTGAACGGTCAGCGAGAACTGTCCTTTAGGAATACTTGTGGCGTGGTACCAAATACGAGTGTCCAGCAAAACTGAAACAAATTATGACATAAAAGTCTGCTCATCACATGGCGTCTTTTGTAAAATCCGTAGTCGATAATAATATTATTATTTATTTATATTTATATATACCTACTTTACTTTTTTTATCTTTTTATTATTCGACATTGAGAAAAATAAGGGTGTTTTTACACCCACACGATCAACGGATCATTGGTATTCATCAACGTGGATCTTTCCCACATACTATAAATGAAATTCGCTTTTCGTGTCTGTCTGTGTGACTGTGACCACGGTATTCTTCTAAAGTTCCCAACAGATTTTGATACGGTTTTCAGCATCATTTAGAGATTATTCCGGAAGGTATTATTATGTGTAATTATACATAACATAGATATTACATTACAGAAATCTTGTTGTTTTGACAAGTCAAGTTTTGGCGTTCAAAAAGTGATGATTCTCAGCCTAATAAAATTGTAATAAATCACTGTTGATTTGATTTTGAGTCGTACAAACCGTACGAAGGGCGGGTCGCTAGTTTTTCCATGAATAAATTCGCCGTGAACAAAAAATAGCGATTGAACGAAGAATTTGATTGATGCCATTGATGAATAGATTAGGTACTTATAAAATAGAAAAAGTTCATCAATTGTCGTTTTATTCATATTTACTTCACGTTCTGAGCCATTGCACCTTATTTTATTTTTTTGTCTTTGGGTGGAGACATTCAAAATGCGCCCAAGTTTTGGGGATAAGACCGGGGAGTATAGGATTTTTACCTCACTAAATCCACCCCTCTGCATATTGGAAGGAGCACGGTACCGTCACCTCTCAAAAGACCGATCCGAAACCCCCTGGACACTGTAAAGGGGTCTCCCCACCACGAAGTAAATATTATGCAATCGCCGTTGGTCAAGGTGCAGTGAGGTCGATCGTGTGGGTGTAACAGCACCCTTATTAGAGACTAATCTTGCGTCATCCACCACTGAACCAGATTAAACACGGACATTGTAACCAGATTGGATTCGCCTGTCATGTCATGCTCAGTGAACTAACTAAATCTAATTGGATATGAATTCAAATTCACATAAATAAATGCATGTATTATGCTGGTGCTATGCAGTTCTAGAGAAACTAGCACAATAACAATAAACTTAATCTTTCTTTATATTGATTGACTGAAGGTTTTGAATACAACACCATTTTCGTCTTATATTATTCACCAACCCGCACTGGGCCATGTTGTGGACTAAGAAGATGAAAGCCTAAAGGCTATATCTCAGGGAAGAATTATCAAACAATATTTATCATGTTTTTATTTAATATTACTTTTAGAAGGTTAAAAGAAGGTGTACCTACCAACATCTCCTGGCTCCACATAATAATTAAACTTGTGACATACATGATCACATTCTGGCACAGGGGCTACTGACCAGGTCTTGTTGCCTTGCACCTGGCCCTGCCACATCAGTCTTGGAATATAATCCAGCTGGAAAAAAATCTTAGTAAAAATATAACATCATTAATTTTAAATAAATAAGATAATCTAGATCATCTCTTTTTTACTGGACTAAAAGTTAGTGCAAAATTCAACAGTATTCAGAACTATTGAGCCTTTTACGAAATTACCAGTAATACTTTAAATTGACTTTTCCAACATACATGCATAACAGCCCCAATCTCAAATCCAAAAAATATATTTTCAGTAGCTGGAAACTCAGCATCTTCAGGTAAAAATTCTGGAATATTGTAATACTGCCTGACTTTAGCCAGTATGTCTGGATGGCAATTACCCCTGCAAAAATTTAAAGAACATATCAAGCTAGTTCAATTTAACAATAATCTTAATATTCTTGAATTTAATGAAGTTAAACAATCATCTTTATGAATAACATCACACCTGTAATCTGTGAAGGGGTCGTGGGTAGGTAGAGGTATATTAGTATCAACACTTCACCACTAGATTTATGTTATAAGTCATATGTAAAGCATGAAGCCTATAATTGCCATTTATTTTTAGGTTTTTTTACACTCACCATCCAACATACCAAGGCTTTTGGCCCTCCTCATTCCTTACTCTAGCTTCAGGCATACTGAACACCTCCCTCAGACTAAACAAATCTGTCTTAAAATTAAGGAACTGACAGCCTTCTTCCAGGCTCTCATAGCTGCCTGCAGTTTGTTCATACAGCCTCTTAAATACATTAAAACTTAACTCTTTGGTTGCTCTCCAGTGTTTGATAGCATTCTTAACTATTATAGGCCTTGATGTGTAAGCATACCTCTGGAAAAGTAAAATGTTTTACTACTGAAACCTGTACGAAAAAATTGGCTCTATATTTATAGCGAAACTTCTTACAGCAAATTCCTGTCGCGTGACGTTCCACAATATAATTGGTTTCGTCACATTCTCACAATAGCTACAATCGGCGAGTGGCCGCGTCGCCTCCCACACTAAGTAATTACTAGGTAATAGACATCTTGCGCTTAATATACTGTTCACAAAGCTAACGCTTAGCACTAATATTATGAAAGCCGATAAAATTCCGGCAATGAGCTTCTTATTGGTCCTCTTAGTTTCAATTTCTTCAATATAATTACAAATAAAATCGTATTGCTTCAATAGCACCCCATCTAAGCCCCTTTCGATGGCTTGCCTTTGTACATTGCGTAGTCGCTTCTTTACCACTCTGTTTTCATTGTTAAATTTACGCATTGTTTATTGTTTAGGTTTAAAAACATATTCAATTATTTTACTATTTAAGAAATTTCAGGTGTTTTTGGCTTTTTGTAAAAACCAATCACAATAATAAATAAATAAACGTCATCATGAAATTAGATTCATCGTCCAGAAATCACAAACAATCTCAATTCTCGAGTTTCAAACGAACGTAGTAGACATTCTCGTAACTATTACTAATCTCATAATCTGTAATGCCAGGCACCATAATCTAAACTATTCGCGGCGTGTGAAACAAAATTCTTTTGTCTATGTGTTAGTGTTAACATAGTCATAATTTTATTTTCCCCGAATTTCTAAATTACAGAGAAAGTAAATCAACAAATTCATTCCGCTTCGATGTCTTAAATACAATAGAATTTCTGCTAAAATCATGGTCATAACCAAATATTGGCAATAACTAAAGTAAATGACAATTCACTCTCTAAAATACTTATTATAGTGTCATACCTATTGAGAACTTCGTTATTAAATTTAAAAGGAACGGTTTAGAAGTAAATAATTATTACTAAGATTAAACCGATTTCCTTATAGAATCTAACAATATCACGATTCAGACATTTTCCTGGGATGGCATTTTTTGTTACTGGATTTCCATAACTTAGAGTAAATTTCTTTGAGGTTGTAACCCTATAACCTGACGCTGTCAAGTCAACGAACCGATGAACTTGGCGGTTTCACTTATTAGTTTAGATAAAAACCCTAAAAATGCCTCCCAAGAAGCGAGATAAAGACAATGAAGCTCATAAAAACTCCAAAATTGATCACTTACAAGCGGACCATGAGTTGTTTTTACAAGCATTTGAAAGTAAGTTAGAAATCCGATGCTATGTAAGTAAGCGTTTCCTGTGAATAATTTTGTAATAATTTTTATTCATAAACATTTTGCAGAACCCACTCAAATATACAGATTTTTACGGACTCGCAATATGCTTTCGGTATGTATAAAAACGATATAAAAATAGTGATCTTGTTATAAAAACAAATACTAATAGAACCATTCTCTTTTTAGCCAATATTCCTAAATAGAACACTGTCGTATATGAAAAGAAGGATGTCGCGAAGTAACAAAAGCCGCATAGGCTTCAAGGTGGACAGTTTACTAGAAAAAATAACACTGAAGAAGAGTACAGAGCTACAGCCAAATAGTTTGGGAGGTTACATGACACTGACCTTTTTGGGTTTCTATGACAAAAGCCTGGATGACCCCAGAGACTACCAGGTCAAAGTTGAAACATTACTGCTTAAGATATGCCATAAAAAGAGGAAAGAAAGTTCTTCTGCTATTGTAGAAGTTTCTGTGAGTATAAATTTGCTGTATATTTAGCATGCTGGGGTTTTCTTAGTCTAAATAAAGCCTTATTTGAATAAAGCCTCTGTGCTGCTGCTGCTTTAGTATTATGGTAAGCTATTTTTTTTCCTTTTTGTGTTACCAAATAGCAGCAAGAAAATAATCAAAAAGACAGTATTGTAATTATAATCATGGTTCACTTGAGACTACTGCCACACTGATAAAATAACATCTTATTAACCTCTGTCACCGGCCTTATTTTAGCTGCATAATATTAATTAGATTGTACTGTTGTCAACATCACAATAAGGCCTTATGTATAAGGAAAATTGTTTATTTATATGCAAGAATGAGATAGCAATATATAACTTTAAAATTAAACTTTGGGCCTTAGTAATAATGTTTTTGGTGTGGTGTTCCACCTTCCTAAATGGAGGATCCTTAAACCATGTGTACCCTGGGATTATTATAATACTGTGTGTGGTGTGTAAACTCAGGATTTGATAGTGTCCCTGTGTGATCCTAAGACTTGGCAATGTATCTACACTAGCTGCATTGGAACCTGTTTATATAAATAGGGGCATGATAAAAGACATACATTTTCTAAAGGCTACCTAAGAAAATATGGTGAACAACCTTGTCAAATAAAAAAACTATCTAGCCATTGAGTAGCTATGCAGCATTTTTTTTTTCTCTATAGAAAAAAGAACAATACAACAACAACAAGGCAACAAGACAAGACATCTAATTTCTATAAATTAGAAGTCTTGTTCAAGAATAAAGGCTCCTGCAGACTGGTGCGACGCGACACCGGTAATTATACTACCGTGAAGTTATCTTAAAATTTTGATTGTTAGAGTCGCGTCGCGCCAGTCTGCACGGGGCTTACAATCTTTCTTCTCATCAATCAATAATAATTAACAACAATATTATAGCCATGCAACCTTAAAATCTGTTTCACCTTCTCATAACCAATAAAATCCTCAGGTTGGCAGTTGTTCTGTACCACTGAACCCATCAACATCTGAGCCACCAGCCATGGCCTCCGCAGTCAGCATCTCCAGCGAAACATTCAGCCCGTCGCAGGGACCCAACGTAAAGTCCTACATGCTCATGTTACGAGTAACGGTCACCAGGGCTTCAGGGTCCAGTACGTCTAATGGTGCGGCTAGTTCTAGTGAAATTACAAATGGTGACTGTGATGGTAATGCTTTTTGTGTTTTGTTTTGTTTTTTGTCATGTTTTATTGGTTATGGTCCTGAATGTATTCCCAATCCGTTTTCTGTGTGAATGTGGCATAGTTAGCATGTCAATTGATTGATTGAAACTTTGTTCTATGGTACGTAGTCCGCATGTTTACCTAATTTACAAATCATGTTCAACCAACCACCAAATTAATATTCACTTCTAGAACCAGTGACAAAACGACTGAAATCATCATCGGATCTCAACTCATCTAGTGATGGGAAATGGACTAAGTTCTATGGGAGTGAGCTAATAGTGTATGACAAACATAATCGGTGTCTCCTCACTAATGGGGAGTATGATCTGGTGCTGCACGACGCGATACCTGGTGGCAGGAGCGGTACTATCGCCCGGTCGCCGCACAAGGCACTTATGGCACAGTGGGAAACTATACCTAATGTAAGTTACAGCATTATGTCATGACTAAAGCTCTGGCTAGACGGAGGCGAATCCAACGCAGGATGCGGGACGAAATTCGCTCGCATCGATTGCGTGCATAGCTGCATGTCTCTTAATCATTTTATAAACGCGCGCAGTGGCTTTTTTTTGTCACATTCGGAATTCTCCAATGCATTAGTATGACCAAAGTCATTGAGGAACTTCACTCTTGTCTTTAGCCATGCACAAGCCATGTCCCCAATTAGTGCATACTAGGCTTAGATATACTGCAAAAACTTATCATTCACCTAACTCTCACTTAATTTCTTACAGGAAAATGATCTCCAAACTGAAGGGAACCCATTTGACATATTCAAAGTGAGGCCCCTCCTCAAACTAAAGCTGAGTTGGAGCCAGGAACCTACCAATGGGCTGGTGAACAGACCTAAGCTGTACCAACAAATGGAGAATGGCAAGAAGGATTCAAGCTCCAGCAAGGACAGGCAGAGCACTTCAAAATCTAGTAATAATGATGTTAAAAATGGTATTGTATTGTGACACTTAGTACATCTTTCTTCCTTTAACCCTAACAACATCTTGAGATGAGTAACCATAATCTATGGAAGACCCTGGAAAGAACGTAAAGTAAATTATAATATTGCAACTATGAAAACTAAAATGCAGTACACATTACATAAAAATGGCTTGTATTATTTATTGTAGTGATCTTGCCCTGAAATCGGTATTGGCTTCGTTTATTTAAATCAGTAGTTTAGATACTTGTTTATAAGTAACATTGAGTTGCTTTCTTATGTTCTCGCGAGTTACTTTTCACCTCAATTAATGCTTTTAAGTTTACTACCTGTATCTGAGCATGTATTTATCACATTCCATATTAGATTAGTAATAATACTCGTTTGTTTGATGTTTGTAATATGCTAAATCGTCATCTGCTTCATTGATTCACTGTTACAACTTACTCATAAATTCACAGTACTCACGTATTCCTCATTTCAGGAGACAAATCAAAATCGGATGGTCACGACGGGGAGTCGAAGCGCCAACAGATAATATATCAGTTCCTGTACAACAACAACTCGCGACAACAGACGGAGGCATGCGACGACCTGCACTGTCCGTGGTGTTCTCTAGACTGTGGCACCCTGTACTCTTTGCTCAAACACCTCAAGTTGTGCCACTCGCGTTTCAACTTTACGTACTTCGTAAGTTTGTTATTATTAGTTATGGCCAGTCTGATTCTTTTACATTCTACCTCAGCCCAGAAATTGTATCCTTTCTCCACTTGCGCGGTGTTCCCATATAAATTTTATTAAAAGTTAATAAAATATACGGGACCACCGCACTTGGGGTGAATTTTGAGATAGCTTCAATAATACGTATTTTTCGTACTTAGCCTATGTGGATGATGTTCTAATATGTTCCTGTCACTGTTATTTATATATCGGGTCGCGATATTCGAATTTGTGTGGGGTAGGTACCACAACTAAAAAGTGGAAAATAAATACTAAGTATAAAGTTTTTTATTATTTTGCGCCTGTCAACTTCAAAATATTACAGTGTATTTGGTTTAAATATTAACAATAACTACTTAACGAATAATATAACTGAACCGTGTAGACCGTATAAGAGAAATCGGAGCACTGAGGAGGTACCCGGACCGGTGAATTCAATACTAAATACTAACAAACTACGACTTTGACAGCTCCAAGCGCACAGTTTGAAAAATCGAGTTATAAATGTACACCTACTGCACTCGAGCGAACACAGCTTTAAATTATTCTTCGGCCATTCTAATCGAACATTATTATTTGAACGATAATCATTTTGTTTCTCCAACATTTAGTAACTTCAAAAATCCAATCAGATTTAAGACTTTAGCATACTAATATATGCACTCTAATCTTACCTATAGCCAAAAATCTAATCCACCTCCCTCTTTCAGCCAATCCCCGGCGGCGCTCGCATCGACGTATCAATAAACGAGCTCTACGACGGTTCCTACACGGGGTCCCCGCACGACCTGATCGCGGCGCAGGGCCGGGCGGGCGGGGCCGCGGCCGGGGGCCCGCGCGCGGGGCCCACGCGGCGCACGTCGCTGACGCACGTGCTCGTGTGGCGCGCGCGGCCCCGCCGCCGGCCCACCCGGCACAGTCTCGCTGAGTTCTTGGAACTGGATGATGCTGATATTGTTGATGCTCAAAGACCGTATCTCACTGGACATAATAGGTTGGTATTGTTTTGAAGTTTGAAAGGATTGGCGCTAATGCTAGCCTCTGTACGGTATTTTTTATTTGTGCATAAAGTTTTTAATAAATAAATTCCTTTTCAAATCCTCTCAGCTCATCTACTAGATGATAATTGAAAAAGGAAATCACGTAATTTTCTTTGCCTAAAATACTTGACAATTATTCTTCCAGATTATACCACCACACAATCACCTGCCTCCCCGTATACCCGAACGAGTTAGACATCGACTCAGAGAGCGAGACGGACCCGTTATGGCTGCAACAGAAGACGATGATGATGATAGACGAGTTCACAGACGTCAACGAGGGCGAAAAGGAACTCATGAAGATGTGGAACCTCCACGTGATGAAGTACAACTATGTAGGCGACTGTCAGATACCCATCGCCTGCCAAATGTTCCTGCAAATGCGAGGAAAGGAATTACTAGAGAAGAATTTATACAGGAATTTCGTTCTACACATGTGTTCGTTACATGATTTTGGACTGTTGAGTCCTGTGGCGTTGTATCAGACGGTGCAGATGTTGAACCAAATGTTAGCGGATAGTACTGATGCCAAAGAGAAGATGCGTGAGTCTTTGAGAGCTGCGCGGGAACATTGGCACGCTGTGGGCAAGTACCAGCAGCCGCCCGAGACCAAGCCGCCGCCCGGGGCCAAGCTCAGCGTCGAGGCCTCGCCCTCCGTCAGACGCAAGACCTCCAACCTCACTAATGCTAACCGCATGGGCAGCAACAACTTCAGCAAGGTACATTATTTCTACCAGCATTCTTTATTAAATTTGTCCATAGCACAAGAAATTATAAAACGTATTTTATAAAATATAAGATTAAATTAGATTAGCTGGCGATACTTTACAGACGGGATGGGTATCGATACTAACTCCTCGTCCCAGCGTGTTTTGCGTACAAATCGATTAACTACTAGCTGAGTACGTCGTCAACGATGTTTTTTATCGTGTTCAGATATCACGTCTGTGAAGACGACGCCACCAGTTAATTTAAATCCACCTTGTATTTATTTAATTGTAAATCATTATCTACCTGTGTCTGTGTTAAATAAACAATTTATTTCTGTGTTTCAAGGCGGGGAGCCCCGGACCCTCCCACGGCCACACAGACACCAAGCGCAAGATGTCGTCGGGCAGCATCCAGAGCCGCAAGCGATCCTCCATATCCGAGAGAAAAAGCTCCGTATAGCGGACACTCAGTTCTTAGCTATGGACTGCTTTCTACGCCCGAGGCTCGCCACAGTACAACCACCGTTATTTTTGAACACGTGGGAATCCGGCGCGGCTGTCTCAGTAGATACAAATTGGTAGAACAAATTTTTTGGTCTTTCACGTTTTATGTACAGTCAGGATAATTAATTATTAAGCAAATTGACCCCCTACGAAAAATTACCGTGTTATAGCGTAGATAGAGTCTGACTATCAGCGTACACCTTAAGAGATAGTGGTGGTCTTTGACAGTCACTTATAAACTGGTACTATCTAATATAGTCGGGTAATACTTTATAAAGAAATAGTACCGTGACCGCCATTTTGTTGGGCTCCAATTGTAGACTAACAACAGGGGTCAGACAAAAAGTTTGCAAAGGAGATGGAGAAAATATATTTCTGTCTCGTTTACTCTTAATGCTGGATCTAATAAGTGTGTCTTTGTTATTATTATTTAGTAACTTGTCTATGCTATACTCTGTCTACGATGCACGGACAATTTTAGTTGGTAGTAAATTTTCTTACCAATTAACTTTCCTGACTTATTAATTTTAACGTTGACGTTGACGCCATATCAAGTGAAAACCGTCATTTTAATAACAAAATTATCTCTTGTGATTAGGTGATTAGGATTTCGTTACTGCCCAGTTATGGTGTTTTAGTTGTAAGTAAGTTGATGTCCATGAAATGGATGACAATAGTTAAGTTACTAAATTATGACGTATGATACTTTTCCTGTTGTTCTGATGGTTGATCTCACGAGGTCACGCCGCGCACTGCGCCGGCGCACTGATTGCACGTCACATTCTCTCAATGACGTATCACTGCACACTCGCACTACGACAGTTATGTTAGAAACTTTTCCCTAGACTGAAAGCACGCTATGAGAACCTTGCCACAGTATTTTAGTTCTTATAACTTTATCTAGATAATTATTGTAGTCAATCGCATTTTGACTTAGAATAATATGTAATGCTACTAATTCGTAATTCGAGAAAACGTTAAAAGCTTCAGTTCATCCCGTTCCTAAAAAAAAATCAATCCACTAAAATTCTAGACCAAAAAATCATTTACAAGCTGATTCTAATTTGAAGAAGTGCCTTCGTCTTCAAAATAGGCTAGATCTAATTTACATACTTAAACAAAAACAATTCTATATAAGCCTGACTAATCACTGACTGATCAATCAATACGAAATAATCACTGACTGATCAATCAATACAAAATCACAATAATTTTTTGAAAGTAACTAGCTTAATTATTTAATTAGGATAAAATTAAAATTGGGTGTTCAAATAATGAAAGTAATGAAAGAATATTGTGTGAAGTGTTTGTTTTGACATGAATTTCTACAAAAGACTGCAGGGTTGCACTGCCTTACTCTCATTTCAATGGACTTCTGACGTGGTTCTCACACAAACGATCTTAGGTATATCATCAAAGTGTTCACAGTTAGTAGATATCATTAAGTGAAATCAATTTAATATGTCCGTGTTTTATCAACTCATAATATTAATCATATTCCTGTACTAGACTGTTACAACTATAGTAATAATTGTATACAATAGACACTCAATATTTTTACATTTAGTTATGTTATCATAATTCCAATTTGCAAGCTGATTCTAATGACACTATTTTGTTATTTTTATATTGTTCCATTTTGAGTATATGTTCAGTAAAATGTACTTATTATGAAATGAAATATAACAATTATTTTCAAATACTTCTGTTTTATTGCCTCCTCCATGTAGCTTTGTGAGGGAAAAACATGACTTTCCTATTTCTAATTTTAAAAAGTTCACAAAAAAGAGGTTGTAATCCACAAAGCTAACACATAGCTGAAAAAAATATTAAAATTAGAACTGTCAAGGGTAACCAAATAAAGAGAAAATGAAAAGCCATTTGACAAAGTTCACATACTGAAATTTGTTGTTAAATATGTCACATTCGAGGAATGCACACAAATTATCTGATAAAAGTAGAACAGACATACAGGCAACCGACAGACATGAGGAGGAAGGTAAGCATCGTGGGGACGAGTTCCCGAGTCTTGTACGTGTTCATATAAATGTCAGGATATTGACCGTAATGTTTATTTTTTAGGACATGTTATAAGTGTTAACCCCACCGATAGCTGCACGTACGCTGGTATGTATGTCTTCAACGCTATTTATGCAGAACAAGCTATGGACGGAAACGTGACAGATGCAATGCTAATACGAGAGAAGCAAAGGTGTACAACCGGCTTACCCCATTATGCGTCTGCATTCATTTAGGTACTAGTATATCACAAAGGCCTCGCATCGTGTCTACGTCTTCGCTCGATAACTTCCGTTTAAACTTCGTCCAACTAAGAAATATTTCTGAATTCCTGAATATCCCAATTTCCATTGCAGTGACCGTTTCAAAGAAACCATCTGCCTCGAGCGAGGAAGGTGCCCTGTGCACTGGACAAAAGTCGTTCATAAGTATACACTCAACTGACCAGCTGTGTCAAGTGGCCGACGTGAACAACCCTTCGAGCCTCGAGGAGTGCAACTTGGAAGTTCTGAGCCTCAACGAAGTGTTCCCTTCGACGTCAGAAGAAAGTCTGTCGAACGAAGATGATACTCCGATTCAGAGGAATAAAAAAAACAAGAATAAAGCAGCCATACAAAAGTGTCAGTCGGAAAGCGCGGAGAAGTCTGCTTACATGCCGACGAACAGCAAGTCCTCGACAGGTTCGCGACAGAAGGAACCCGTTGACGGCCAACCTTCGGTGTATTCCGACTTCGATATCCCAAAAAATACATTGCACGTGGTCGGCAGCAACCCAGGGGAACCGAAAATGTCGTATCCTGATCCGCCGAAGAAAATATCAAAGACGGTACCTGCCTAAGTCATATCAATTTATTATAGCTGTGAGTGTTCTTCAGTGAGCAAAAGTAGGTAATGTTTCCATTTATTAGAAGACTCCTTGGCCCTGCACTGCGGGAATGATTTTCAAATAGCTAGTCACGAAGTAACATACCTACCTACCAACATCCGTTACTTCATCACAGCTAACTTTTTGGCGCGCAATAAAATCTAGCCGTCACTGATCCCAGTAGTCACGAAAACCTTACCGCAACGCTTGCAAGTAAAGCTTTGTTCTTCCTACTTTCCTCTACCTTTCTAGATGAAGAAGTTCCTCCGCAACATAGACAAGCACAAGAACGAACAGAACAACAAGAGCAGTGAGAAGGCCATCAGTAAGCTGACCACCATGCGCGGCATCCTCAAGGACGGGCGCTGCGGGCCCGAGTGCACCGGGGACTCCTCCGTGCAGGGCGCCGAAGAATACAATGGTAAGGTGCAGACACATGTCGAACTTTAGAAAAGAGACAGATAGGCATGAGTGACAAAGATAACGCTGTCTAAATAAAACCTCCTCCTTTTTGGAAGTCGGTTAAAAAGTTAAAACTAACGTGCCAATCGTGCCATAGTTTGGCTGGGTACAGTAGTATTGACCGAGGTAAACGAGTGTACTTGAAAATGTAGGGTTGTCAACATCTTTTCACAAATCATTATTTTTCTGGCGTAACTCCTACGCCTTCACAAGTAACAGGTATGTTTGTCCACAGAAAATGTGACAGTACCCTTCCCAATGGACTTTGTTCCTCAAACAAACTACAGTAAGCAGAGCCCAGACAAAAACGTGACTTTTAACACTCAAGTGGTGATCATCCACTTCACGGGCGACCTGTGCGTGGGTCAGAGCGTCGAGACCCTCAGCAAGGAAAAGGACCAACAAGCCAGAAACTCCGAACTTAGGAAAACTTTCCTCACGAAATACAACGAATTTTGGCCAACACAGAAATAATTTTAAGTTTAGATTTAATTTCAGAATTGCGTTTTTAGTGAGATTATTAACATTAGGAAAGTTCGAACAAAAATATAAATAAGTTATTGAAAACATTTTATATTTATACACAATATTTGTACGATGTTGGAAATTTATGAAAACGTTTTGTCCGATGTTTATTTATAAAAAAAAAAAACGGATCAATTCCTTTTGCTACCTTTGTAGCTCTGAATTGTGTGATATTCGGGAAACCAAATTGAAATAAAGGTTATAATAATAATTTCAAGGGTGTTTCAATAAAAGACTGTATTCCATCAAAAATAAGATTTAATTTTCCTAGATTGTCATTTAACTTGGAGTAGAAGAGATTTTCCATAGAACTAGATCTTTGACGCGATCGTATGTGAAATATTTAGGAAAGTCTAGAGGTAGCTGTTCTATGTTCCAGGTGGAATGTGCGTTTTCTGTCTTGATTTTATCTAGCAAAGTGAGGAATGTCTCGTAGCAGGGCGCAACCGAGTCGAGGTGCTCTATCGTGAACACGTAGCGCTTTTCTAACACCATGTATAAAGTTTTTGGTGGTTGTGTGTTCAGTATCTTCTGTATAGTTGAAACAAAAGCTGCTGTGAGGTCATCGTCGTAAATCACTGGAACAACAGAAAAGCTGAATTGCAATCAATGTATTTTTTTATTTTCCTTTTATGGTCTTCAATTCGTTAATAAATGATGGTAGATGAATCCATTGGGACATGGGCGAGGGTGCTTGATTGATTATATCCAAGGATCACGATTACAATCCTCTAGATCTTTACAAATAAAGTCACTTTTCGACACTCGAAAGGAATATGATAAGATAAGATAAGATAATCTTTATTGATATAATTAATGCAAACATTTTTATGAATTCCCTAGCTCCTGCGCTAGTGTACACTGTATTACAGGAGCTAGTGTCAACCCCTATTTAATATGTTACATGTTATTTATGGCATCCAAAGATTACAAAGCAAAAATATTATAAAAAAATAAAAAATATTAAAAGTAGTCTAACATGCATAATTTAACAAAAAAAAAACAGTTTTGGTGTGTATGGGTGTGAGTGAGTAGAGAGGGTAGGGGAAGTGGTGTGTGTGTGGGGTGGGGGAGTATGAGTTTGTGTATTTAGTGAGGGTGTGGGGGTGTGTTGGGGAGTGATGATGAGAGAGAAGTGTGTGGTGAATATTGTGATGAAGTGGGGCTTTCTTTTTCGTTCTTCTTCAGATACTGATCACCTGTGGTTTAGGTTACGGTTCAATAGAACAATAATTAATACATACCATCAGCAGCTATGATAATGCTGGCTTGTTTTATTTCGCTTAACAATGGAGGACTCCAAGCAGTCTCGGTAAAATCTAGCGGCATCACTTTGAACTGAGATTTTACTAGTTTCTTATTGTATTTTGTGTTTAGCTTAATTAGTTCTAAAATACCGCCGATATCGATGTCTGAAAGAAAGAAAATCTATTAGATAATATTAGCAAGAGCCTTTATTGTATTACGAGTATTTATGTATTTTTAAAACGATTCTAATTCCAACATATGGTTTTAACTAATGTAAGTATGTCGCTGAGTTGTTCTTTAGTTTTACAGCTAGCCCACAGAGCAAAAAGCGGGACAAGATCTGCAAGCGTTGCGATGGATGCGCGATTATATCCCACGCGTTTTCACACGAAATCCAAATGTAAAATCGTGCGTGCCATAGACAAAAAATAAATATTTTACCTGTGCACACAACCTTCTTAGCATAAAGAGCAGCCACAAAGCTGGTGAGTCCAGTGCCAGCGCCGAGCTCTAGCACGCTCCTATTGGTCAGCTCGCCCTTCAAACCGAGATGTATCAGCCAATCGCCGAGGAGGAAAGCGCCCCGCCATACTTGGAGTCCTACCAGTGCGATTTTGGTTTTAGAACTGTGCTCTGGGAACATAATAAAATAGGAAATATTGAAGTTAACTTTTTAAACTATTACAACGTTATCAACCAAGGGATCGCCAACCTACGTATTTGATATTAATTTCAACTTGATACCTCCACGCGTTCCTAACGAAAAGGGGCTTGACAGACAGACAGACAGGCAGACGGACGGACAACGAAGTGATCCTATAAGGGTTCCGTTTTTCCTCTTGATGTATGGAACCCTAGAAATAAAAACCTATCTTCTGAGCTAAACATACAGCTTTTTTTTTTTGTAATTTGCTATTCCACTGGTCACGCCACACACAGACAGGCGCGCCCATTACTTTAATTTGTGAGATGTTTTTTCATCACCACTGCTCTTGTGTAGAAAGGCATTTTGGACGAAATCGGCATGTTCTAGAACCAAAAATCGGAGGACTTGACGTCCATTACCCCAACTGCGCCCGCAGCTGGAGTGGTGTACACCTTTATTGCCCACTCGCACAGAGTAGAGGCAGCTATGTCTCGGTAGTGAGGATATTAAAGGCTGTGTTCAACAGTGGATTGCAGCAACTAGAAATCTTACCTATTTTAATAACTTCTTTCTGTGGCCTCTCTATGTTCAAGTCATTGTCCTCATCAAAAGTGGCACTGCCTCCATTTTTGGGCAATAGAAAAGGGAATTCTGATATCACATCTGTAAGTAAGAAGAGTATGTAAATACTGCATTGCAGAAATAAGCATTTATATAATACATACATACATAAACTCACGCCTTTTTCCCATGGGGGTAGGCCGAAACTACAGAACGCCACCTGCTATGATCCTTACAAACTCCTTTTGCCTCGTTAACGTTCATACATCTGGTCATACACGCACGCCGGTTGCGAGTACTACGCACCTGACCTTTCTGAAGAACATTCCCAATAAGGTCACTATATGTCCTCCTAGGGCGAGTCATTTATACATCAACATATAATGTATACTTACATCATTAGGAAATTCCGAAAGCATAAAAAAATTAAGATTTCAGTTTTAATTCATAAAGCTAATAAAATGCTAAGTTTAATACTTACTTCCTTCAGTGCTTGGTGATATTTTAGTTTTATAATCATATTCCTCATATATTTCGGATGTCACCGTCAGTTCTGGCATCTGTAATCATAACAGGATTCAGTTTAATAAAACACTTCATAAATTGTAAATAAAATTTATGTTTGTTTCATTTAAATGTGGCACTTTGCTCTATGTTAATAAGATTTTTATTACTGACACATAAAGTATGTTTTGAAATATGAATGGAAGTGTAAATATTTTTGAAATAATTTGTAATGCATGTTGCAGTGTGACAAATCCTTGGATTTAGATAAGCTTTTAAAACTGTGTTTAGATTTTCCAGTAGGGCTGGTCATGTTTTATTTTAAAATATTAAGTTTCATTCTCACATGTTATAGTTTTACACACAGAATTAATTTATGAAAAACAATAAAGGTGTAATTGTTATTCTTTTTAAATAAATTAAATAAATATTGAATTGGAAAATTATTGTTAAAACATGAGCTAAAGATTGTTGCATGGTTAAATATTCACAGCGCATTTCTTGGTTTAGCTCATTATTCTGTAAGAGAATATTATATTAATATAAATATTAATAATAACAATAAATACAGGCTTCTTATTCACCCACCACAATTAATTTAGTAAAAAAAAACACAATCTCACTTGCCGGCACAGTATTAATCTCAAGATTCTAATCTGCATATTTTATAAAAATGTGAATATTACATAATATTTAACACTGTTCAATGAAATTTGATAATTTTGCAGCAAATTATATTTAAATATATATGTTTTTATTAATTTAAACATACCTTACGGTCTCAAACACCCTATTAATTACCAAAGCCAATATGAATACTTTTTGCCACTGTTAATGAGGAAGGACACTATAGTACAAAAATTGGAAACGGTCCAATATTAAAACTTCTAAAATAAATCTGTAATAGTGCGGTATGCGTGCCAGCTTTTGTAATTTACTATGCTTTTGGCGTGTTTGTTATTTATCGTCTATACCGGTCACGTGGGCGTCTCAATAATATTCTAGTAATATAATTATATATATGTCATTCCTGAATGGAATTTGTATGTGGTGATGTTTTGAAGTTAGTTTGTGTTGGGTATGAATATGTAGGACCAATACACACTATAAGGTGCCATATAACACGACGACTATTAAAAAAAAGTGTATTTCATTCATGTAATAGTTCCCATTTAAGTAAGTGAATGTTATGGAAAATAATAAGTTATGAAGGTTTCAAGGTTATTATGACCAACTGGAAACCCATCTTATTCATAGAAGGTCTTAAATTTATCAGCTAATGCCAGGGATGTGATCTCTTTATATTGTTATAATATTAAATTAAATAAATAAATAAAACAAGCTTCATGTTTTGGTAGCGAAATCTTCAAATATACATAATTACCTGACTACGATAGTTTTAAATCACGCGCCTATGGTTTACGTTTTTGCTTTACAATAATTTGTAATTCTGGCTATTTTTATAACGTTATTCATTTTATTTCAATGAACTTTGTCTTCATTTCACGTTTTTTTACATGGGTTTAGTATCCTGCTTTGCAGCACAGCTTTGCAGTTTGCCGGCACAACAATTGACAGCTTGATACTTGACAGATGACAAATGTCATAATCAGATGTTTGGGAATAGGAATCTTCCACGGTAGACATAAGGGATTGAAACATTGAATCGATGGCATTTTGTGATAGAATGATTTATTGATAAATGCGTAGCCCACAATATGCAAAGTAATCTATGTATATTTTTCACAAACTTTTATGTCACAAATTTTATTTATTCCGGAATGAAAGGTGAAAAATCTGCAAGCTATTTGTATGCTACCATTTATTTTTATTTTGAAAACTGTATTTTTTATTAAAAAATGTTTCTTCTCCATTTTCCATGGCTAAATTATTATTTTTTGAAAAAAATATAGTATTTTTGTTTACAAGAGGATGCGTATATACACTGTACTTTGCCAGTCTCACTTTAAAAATATTATCTCACACCAACCAATCACAGCTCTACACACGATCGACGCTGCCACGTCAAGTGAGACGGGAGTGAATGAAGTGGCACTATTTCGGCATTTTGTAGAGTTTCGTCTTCGGAGAAGGCTTGTGAAGTGCCGTATTTTTCAACATGAGAGTAATCCTATTTACGGCGATAGCCCTTTTGGGCGCCGCTTTGGCTGATGAAGTACCCACAGAAGAAAACGTACTCGTACTAAGCAAATCCAACTTTGACGGTGTTGTCTCATCAAACAACTTCCTATTAGTGGAATTCTGTAAGTTTTTATTGTTCACACTATTTGTTTTCTTTTGTCTTTTCTTCACTGTGGATTTCAATATTTTACCCTTTGTTATTCATTATTGCATTAAAATGTGAATGACACGTCAGTCGGCATGGTTGCGCGCGTGCCGGCACGTACCCTATTGCATGCGTTTGTGAATCATACCTACTATTTGCAGATGCGCCATGGTGCGGTCACTGCAAGTCACTCGCTCCGGAGTACGCCAAGGCCGCCACCAAACTGGCCGAGGAAGAGTCTCCAATCAAACTGGCTAAGGTTGATGCCACGCAAGAACAAGAGCTGGCCGAAAGCTACGGCGTCAGGGGATACCCGACACTCAAATTCTTCAAGAACGGCAGCCCTATTGATTACTCCGGTATGTTTATTTAACAATTACAAGAAGTTACTCTTTTATAACTAATGTTTTCTAAACTTTTCATGGTTCATTCATAAAAGTGAAATATTTGTCGATTAGAATTCACTATGCCTATTATTTACGAATGAACTAAGTGTATATACTTATACTTTCATCATTTTTATTGCATATAATAAAAGTATAATTGAGTGCTTAATTAAATTCCATTAGTCTACTGTCAATAAGCTAATCACGCATTTCTTAACTTTCTCTTAGGTGGTCGTCAAGCTGATGACATCATCAACTGGCTGAAGAAGAAGACTGGTCCCCCAGCCCTTGAGGTCTCCTCGGCTGAGCAGGCGAAGGAACTCATTGCCGCCAACAATGTCATCACCTTTGGTTTCTTCTCGGACCAGAGCTCTACTAAGGCTAAGGCATTCCTTGGAGTTGCCAGCGGTGTTGACGACCAGGTCTTCGCTGTTGTCTCCGACGAGAAAGTCATTGCTGAGCTGGATGCTGAAGATGAGGATGTTGTTCTTTTCAAGAACGTAAGTACACATTACTTACTATCATTTACTTAATTGATTGCCTTTTTATAATAAAGTAGCAATTAAGACTTACAACCTTCAGATCAGTTCATATATCTTCAAAAAAAAAAACACGTATTTTTATAAAGTTAGTTGCCTAAGTTTGTAAGTATAAGATTATTAAATTGGTACCAAGTATGTAGAGAACACACATGTACACACGGCTACACATCAAGCTATACATTTCCAGTATAAGCTGACCTCTTATTGTACCGACATCCTATACAATGCGAGATCACCTTATACTGGAAATGTATAGCTTGATATGTAGCCGTGTGTACCTATTCAATAATCTTATCACATTTTTTGTGCATTTCATTAACATATTTAAAATACAAAAAAGAATGCTTAATATTAAATCCTATTCTACATTTAAGCCACATAATATCTGACGTAATATGTAGCTGATAAAACATATGTACAAGTTTGTATTATATATCATTGATATTGTCCTCCATTTGGGTTAGCAGATAATAAGTTTGTTGCCCTCAAAGGAGGTAGATAAATTAATTGAAGTTGCATCCAATTGTCCACTCTTGTATTGTTAATACAACTGTCACAGTGACACACTTATCTCAGTTATCACAGTTTTTTTATATCTTATTACTTTGATTTAAATTGCCGCTTTTAAATGATTGAAATCTGTATTTTTGGAGATAAGACAGTTTACGAACATGTTCCAGATATGGCTATAAATGTTTTTAACATGATAATAATAAGTGCAATTTATTTTTGTTATCTCTATTTTTTATAGTTAAATAAAATAATTACCTTGTTGATTTTATTAATTGCAGGTTATTCATAACAATACAGGTTTTTTTGAAACCAAAATTGTGATATAAAACTTGTTTGTTTTACCTCATTATAAAATAATTCGTGCTTAATTCTGAAAAATACTCAATATTTTTCCTTATTTGTTGTATTGCCAGTTTCCTCACAAAGTCTAGAGATTGGCTCTCACAATAACAAGCATAAACAGAAAGATCATTGTTTTGAGAGCCATCATTTTATTCGGAAAATTGTAAATTGAGTTGCTCTCCCAACAGCTTCGAATATACATAATTGATAACTAGCTTCTACCCGCGACTTCGTCCACTTGAAGTATCTTGCTTTAATATAAAATATGTCCTATGACCCCCTTTCAGAGATTACTTTTTACAAACACATAAATTACGAATTTAACCTTTTTGTAATAATATTATAGTTAAGATAGTTCAGATTGATTAAGATTTTATCAGAAATATTCTTCTTTCCAAATTTTTAAATTGTTATGTATCTTTTTCCTTACAACTTATCCCCTAATTTCGCCATCAGTTCGAGGAGCCCCGCGTTAAGTTCGAAGGCGAGAAATTTGACGAGGACATTTTCAAGACCTGGGTGTTCGTCCAGAGCATGCCAACCATCGTCGAGTTCTCCCACGAGACTGCCTCCAAGATCTTCGGCGGACAGATCAAATACCACCTTCTCTTGTTCCTATCCAAGGTAAGAAATTAACTGTAACAATTATTTTTCTTAACATGTAAATAGACTTTTTGGTACTTATCTTATTTTTTTGCAAAATGTTTTACTGAATTTTATTTTGAATAATCCTTATCAATTTTAAGCAGGATGTGCAGAGCTATGCTATTTTAATTGTTAATTTTCTGTGTAAAATGTTATAGGATATCTATGGTCACTGAATTTCACGGTAAATGAGCAAGGAACATACCAATTTGACCTCAGAATCATGTGAATCTCCTGACATATTTGTAGGAAACTTGTAGGAAAACGAGTTATCGTAGACAGCTATTATTACTCAGCAAAACCTGTTTTTACCAAGTTACTGAAGTAGACCTCCACATGTAAGAGGCAAATATTGTTGATTCGTAGTGAGAGGCATATCGTTCCAAGAACTAATTTATCGGCGTCATTTTTTGCGATGCAACTGTATGCCTTGATCTCGAGAGTGGTTCGACAAGAAATTGGCGAGATGTACTTTCTCAAACGTGAATGTACCTAAGTATAGTGAAGAGATCTGAGCCGGTGACCCGCCGCCGTGAACTTTCACCGTTCATGACTAGACAATCGGTCATGCGCATCGGTTAATGAACTTTTTTTCCACATTTTAATACTAGATATCCGCATGCAAAGTAGAAACATAACAAAAAAAAAACATTTTCAATTCGAGTTATTAATAAAATAATTCCTCTTTCACGTATCCTGTTAACGGAAGCGCCTTACCTATATTAATGCTAAAATCATCGAGTAAAACGAGACGGTAGTTAAAGACATGCTAATAGCTAAATACATACGACGACACATCGACAAACACTATAAAGTGCAACGACCTCGTGGTCACTGACCTTTGCTTGGTGATTGCGTGGACATGTTCTACAGATTCTGATGAGTATTTTGTTTGTAGAAAAATGGCGACTTCGACAAGTATACTGAGGAACTCAAGCCCGTTGCCAAGAACTACCGCGACCGTGTCATGTCTGTTGCCATTGACGCCGATGAGGATGAACACCAGAGGTATAGTATTTATGTCCACAATTTTTTTTTTTAGGTGTTAAAAACACCCATTCCCAATAGGTATTCTGCATGTTTCAGTCTGTTCAGGGCCGGTCATTTTCACGATCCGAAGTGTCTTGCAGTAAGCAGTGGATTTCTTTTGGTCCAATATGATTATGTTTTTTTTTTGCATTACATAGTATATCAAAGTTGTGCATCTTGCAACATATATCTTGAAGTAGTTACTTAAGAGCGCTACGCGCCCACGTGTAGCGGGCGAAATCGTAGAAATGTAGATATTTTATTACTTAATAGAAAGTGGCCAAAGTAATATGAATCACACCCAAAGTAGTTCGAAGATTAATTACTAGGACAGTTTCAGCCGTATGTTTCATGGATCGCCACTCCGACTGACCCATAGCTGTTAAATTCATCTTCTTAAATAACAAACCATATTACATACATAAATATAACTCAAGCCTTTTATCCATGGGGGTTGGCAGAGACTAGAGAAAGCCACCTGAACCATATTAATAGCATTACAACCCAGTGTTATTTGTCGTTTTATTCATAATTAATAACTACTAGTATTTATATTCTAAACATATTTCACTTACACACAATGCATCTAATTTCATTATAATTATTGTGTACGCAAGTGCGAATTTACGCATTTGTAAGTTCTCTTCACACATAATTTTCATGATCTTAAAACAGTTTATCGTCTTTGGCTAAAATATTGAGTGGTCAAACGTCTAAACTTTGAATATTAATAGTTCAACGACATTATAACGCTTAATAATGTAAAAAAAACCGTTAAGTACTTGTTCAGCTCTCAAGGTGAAGGTTACCAAAGCGAGCACGACTTGTAGGTTTCAATTTTAAAAACACCGCTACGTTTGTTTGTAGAACGGTATTGCTAAAATGTATAGTATGATTCTATAATGTTTAAATAGTTTATTGCAATAGCTGCGGCGGCGGATGAGACCAATAGGGTTGCCCCCTATTACATGGGACTTAGGCATAAACTGGCGGATTGTGGTCGTACTATAGAGTGTCTCTGCCTTCGGGGAATCAAGCACCATGTACAAAGTAATAGAACACTGTCTAATTATTCTAATACTTTTCGAACCACTTTCCCAATAAATATTTTTGTACCACCAAGCCTCTTCATCTTCTTTCAAGTATTTACCCCATTAATTGCGTCATTAACGGGAAAATGAATTGTAACTTTGATTTGATTTAAACTATAATACATCGACAGAATCCAACCCCACGCGCCACCCACCGGTAAACGTGTTTCGTTCAGTGGTTTTAAATGTCACGGACGGCCACGGACATATCTTTCTACTATAAAAAGTTGTTGGAAAAATGTAATTCCAAGCCAATATGCGTTAAGCTTGCGTTAATTGGTTACCGCTCACATATAAAAATACCTTAAAAAATTCGACACCACCAATTAATTTAGGCGTCTGTAAATAATACGTATCCCTCGAAATGTAGATGCAGATATAATGCTTGTCCGTCTTTTCTTGTTACGCGCTTTATGGGAATAGTTCATGCCGTGCCAAAAATAATAGACAGTCAGCAAGATTTATTTATTTATTGTTCCAAAAACAGTGTTATAACATATATTTTTCCACCAGTTATGGATAAGTAAAACTATGCAATACAGTACTTAACTTTAGTGGAAAAGATAGCCTCTATCCTGTACTCGTTGAAAACTGTACCACATGATACAGGAGCGTCAGAATGCTAGCGAAGCTGACGGTTCAGGGTCTATTTAAGTATATCACCACTCGCGAAGGCTTTTTTGGCATCCCAAGGAATTAGATACCAATAAGGCATAATTTTCCGTAATAAAATGACTAAATGTGTTTTTTTTCTCTCTCTCTAGAATCCTGGAGTTCTTCGGCATGAAGAAGGAAGAGATCCCCTCTGCCCGTTTGATCGCCCTGGAACAGGACATGGCTAAATACAAGCCCGCCACCGACGAGCTTTCCGCTAACGCCATCGAAGTAAGTCTATCACATTTTATCAAGTTTTAATATGAGATTTTCTTGCTATATTTCTATAATTGCGTGCCAAATATTACGTTAATTTTAATGAAAGGTATTTTGCATTTAATGCTTTTACAAAGATTTTGTTTTTTGACAGTCAATCAATCTGTGTAACACTTAAGATCTGCCATAATTTCATTTCGTAGTTTATACTCTTATCCTGTAACCATCTCATTCATTCAATCCGTCAACTCGATTACTGACAAATGATCAGTAATGGTCATTTGATACATCTGTAGTATGGATATATTTCACGGAATGTTATCATAATGTCGTAATACCCACTGTTATGGCCGACATGTAATATTCAGATTGTTATGTAAATTATGTAATCGACCTTATCGATACGTACGTTAGTAGTTACAATAATGGCTATTGACCACCGTTCATTTGTCGATAAGTGTGTTAGCGGTACGGTCATTAATTTAAGTAGTTAATCGTGGTACGGAAACGATATTACATGAATCCTAGCACTCAACGAGCCATAACGTATGCCACATTTTTCCCTTGCATGATAATCCATGTTGGAAGAATCAGATTCAAAAATGAAAATATTACATTTTCGTTAGCATTCGAGGTGACATGTCAACATCCCACTATTCACACGGTTAAAAATAAATGCAGTAAGAAACTGCCATGTCATCCCACATTATGCAGTAAAATATCGTACTGATCAACGCTTTGTGACACCCTTATGGTAACACGATTTGAAATCATTTTCATAAACTATTTGATACATATTTGCAATTTGGACTTCTCTAAAGTTTGTTTTCTCTATCTTGGACATCTGACAATGATAAAACAACATACACAATACACCATACATTTCAGAACTTAAACATAATTAATACCAGAGTCACGAAAATCATGTCCGCCTGTGGTGGCGGACATGATTTTCAAATACATAAATGGCAATCTGTTAATAGTGGTATTAACAGATTGCCATTTCTGTCTTTGAAAAGTGTACACAATCATAGAAATACATACGCACATACTAGAAACGTGACAAGGTAATACTAGGCGTAATAATTAATTTGCAATTATATTACAACACAATAATAATTATGCATTTCTAGTACTTGATCAGTGTATATGGGACTTTTGACTTGTTGTAGGCGTAGAAATTAATATTCAATTTTGTTGTAACCCACCTACCATTATGAATCTGTGAATTATTTTCAAAGTAATTATTAATTTCTTGATACGAAATAAACTAAACTAAACTTCTTGTTGAACAATGCATAAAAAACGATGCTATTAATCATAAAACTTGTTTCGCTACATATGTAAAAAGTCCATACCATCAATTATGTATGACAGTTTCGATATTATTAGAACTAAGAAACCGTTATTTATACCGTTAACCAATACATAAAGTAGGAGCGATAACGGACACTTCACTAAATCGTTACAAGAGGATTTTCGCCTTCAAGAGACTTATTTCACGTAAAACAGCTTTCATTGTCTACCAAAGCCCTCATATCCAAAGCAACGGTATTAGTCTAGCTAAGATAACTACGGCATATTTTAGTCTACAGAAGATTCATGTTCACATTCTCTAGCGTAAAGAGAGCAAGACACTTACAAATGTCTGAATGAGCGGAGCCTTCAACTACAGGCATTTCTATGCCTAAATGGAGACTTCTCGATATGTAATGTAAGCCATATTGATATGAAATAAACTTATTTTATTTTTATTTTATTTTAATATCACAGAATCTTGCAACTGTTATCAAGGATTGTAAATCATGCATCAACGGCCCCATTCAGTATCCACTATTCAGAAAGTTACCATGTATTTGTTTCCTTATGTTGACTTCACTAAACACATTATATTAACCTTCTTCCCGTTCTTACCAGGAATTCGTGCAGTCATTCTTCGCCGGCACCTTGAAACAGCACCTGTTGAGCGAGGACCTGCCTTCCGACTGGGCCGCCAAACCCGTCAAGACTCTGGTCGCCACCAACTTCGATGAGGTCGTGTTTGACACCACCAAGAGCGTGCTCGTGGAGTTCTATGCCCCATGGTAAGTGGCACTCAAAGTACATTACGTAACTTGCGTCCTGCTTCGCACTGTTTTTACGAATTGAGAAAACATGAAGATTTCTTTATTATATCTAAGTTTATTATATGTATGTATTATTACGCATAAACCGGCATATCAGAATCCGTTGCGTAATTTGGAAGAACATCGCGGTCATACAGACAGACACGAAAAACGACGTGTATTATACGTATAGTACCTGACGTGTATTTTCCTCACAATGTTTCAAGATTACAGATAGTGTTATCCTTTTACACTTTTTTTTTAAAACTTATTACCAAAGTGTTTTTCGCCAGTCGATGCAGATAAGATTTGCACGTAGATAGATATCAAGACAATCTTGACAATCGCGATTGATTACGATTTGACTGGACCTTTTCCTAATGAATGTGACCCATGTATGACGCCTAAACTTGATCAAGTTACCTACAAAATGTTATGAGTTACAACTTAGGACTCATTAGTTTCAATATGGAGCATCTGTGCAAATATTTAAGATTAAATAAAACACGTGTTTGTTCAAATGTGCACAATGAAAAGGATATTTATAAGAAACCATAAAATTAATACAAAAATTATTGCATCATCTTGGAGATTGAAAAATATAATACGGCTGCAAACATATTTATGTACATACATATATTATTCTAGTAAACATACTCCTTTGTTTTATCAAGTCTTACCCGCTGTGCAATACAAATATAATATCTTTACTAACATCTTATCACCATTAGGTTGCTTGTTCGGCCTGTTTCTAGGTCGAGTTCAAGTCCAGACAGCATTATTTGTCGCGGCGACATTGCCTCATTTCTGTCGTAGTATCGTATAATTTGCGCAAGTGTTTGCGACTCGTTAGTTCGCATTCAGTGGGTCGTAATTAATTCCCTTGTGTCAAACGTCATTGTTAGCTGTTCAACGATTTGGAAATTGATCATTTGCTCCATTATGTAAATTTTCAGAGGTTCAGATGTTGCTAACCTGTTGTTTATTGTATTTATCGAGATTTATAAAACCCAAACAGCAGATTTGAATGCTTTTAAGGTTTATTCGTATGACTCTTAATAGCAATTAATTTTTAAAGTTACATCAGGCGCAGGATATGGAGTAGGAACTAGATATTAGACAACACTATTTCTGAAGAACATTACAGCTAGCAGTTTTATATGTTAGAAACAGTGAAGCAATAATTTAGAGACTCACAAAATGTAAAGTTTTACCAGTGTTAAACTTCACAAGTTTATTAGGTGAAAATATAGATAAAAATTAATTTGTCTAACAAAAGATGTTCGCTAAATATTCTCTTTATCAAATCTTTAAAACACTAACACTACATTACCAGTGATAAAGATCAGAAATCTCACAACCATCTTCGCCCAACAGGTGCGGCCACTGCAAGCAGCTGGTCCCTATCTACGACAAGCTGGGAGAACACTTTGAGAAGGATGATGATATCGTCATCGCCAAGATGGACGCCACCGCCAACGAGCTCGAACACACCAAGATTACCTCATTCCCCACAATCAAACTGTACACTAAGGATAACCAGGTCAGTACAGAAATACGAAGCAGTTATATACAAAGGGGTTTTTAAGGTAATTAATGGTCCGGATTGTTCCCGCTCCCCTATTACATGGGACTTGATGTAAAACGCAACTGAACCTACTTTTCTATGCATATTTTGTGCCTTTCGGGAATTCATTCGTGACTTTATGTTGCGATTTGTAATATGAGTCAATTATAGAAGAGTTATCCCGACAGTTGGACGTATGCTTATTAATTATGGAAAGCGAACGAATCAAAGCATTGGCGAATAGTATAACTCTGTGTAGAATCATTTTGGTGCTTTAGCCGATATTAATAGTCTTTGTGAATTCAATCGTGGTCGTAGTTATATACGTGTTTTATTGCAATGTGTTCACGCCTCTTGATGTAACTAAGCAATGTTTGTATTATCTTAACTTCCTTCTTTAATGTGTTTCTATCGTGACTAGATCATTAATACGCGAAGTTACTTAATCTTCATTAGGGCATTGTTGCTGGACTCATTATTCTTAGCAAAAGGTGTTTTTTTGTTGCCAACAATAGAATAAAATGGTCTGTCACATCTCATTTGTGTATTACAAGGACACTAAAGACTACGTGACTGTCTAGTTTACCGTTACCAGAGATATCAAACAAATGATATACTTGTCTAGGCAAATCAAACTAGACTTTGTAGATATTGTTGTTCCCAAGATCCCGGCTATCATTTGTAGATCTTTAACAGCTGTTACGAATCGTCGAAGCCCGAAAGTCTAACAACCAGTCTCACTAAGGGGTATCGTGTTATCCAGTAACAGGGTTGTGGTGGTCAGATAGGCAGTAGCCCTATGTAAAACTGCTACTCAGCTGCATCCGGTTACACTGGAAGCTGACTTCAGCATAATTGGGAAAAGACTAGGCAGATGATGATCCGTGGCCTCTTATTAAATCTTTTGTGCTTTTTTCTATCCTATGATTCCTAACGACTATTTTCCATTGTGCAGGTGAAAGACTACAACGGTGAAAGGACGCTGGCAGCCATGACCAAGTTCGTAGAGACCGACGGTGAAGGCGCAGAACCCACACCAAGTGTGGTAAGTTATCAATAGGTTCCTGAAATGAATTCGCGTATACCCATTGACTGGGGCAATCAGGCTGCTACTAGTGAAGACTGCAATCAGCTTATGGGTTCATACCGTGACCCGTGGCTTGTTTTATGTTGAAAGCGTGAAGGGATGTCTGTTCCCACACGCGAAGGCTGAGTAAAATAATGTGGGGATGTCATCCATAAGAGACGTACGGTTTATTTTTGTTTTCAAGTAATTTAATGTATTCCAATCCTGGCTTGATTAATGATGAGCAAAACAATGATCAATGTGTGAACCAGGGGTTGAAATCGGTAAAGGTATAAGGGTATGGTACCGGTATAGAATTAAGATACAGCTTCGAGTTAAAGGTAGAACCAAAACGGTTGAGAATTACGGTTGTGGTACCGTTAAAAAAAGAATACGTTACACCTATACAATATTACTAATACCTTTACCGAAATAATTTCGGTACCGATAAGCAAGACGCGGCGGCAGCGGTAACGCCTCGGCGCGGGCGGCAGGGTACAAAGAAAACCTTTATTTTATCATTTTGATACTTGAAAAAGTAACGATACCGCAATATTACAATATCAACTTTATACAGGTACAGCTACTTTAAGGTATAGTAATTTAAAGGTACCTTTATTTTAAGGTATCGAAATTTAAAGGTTTAACCATAATTATTTCGGTTATTCAATCCCTGGTGTGAACACAGGTTTTTCTCAAGAATTATAGACATTAGATAAGACAATCTAGTAGAATCTTTTCAAGACCGTTAGCAACATTAAAATATGCTTTAATTTTCGACTTACTTAATCAACATTCCGATTACGTGCTTATCGCCACAGCAAGTCGTCCTTGAACTATTTTTTAAGTACTAAGACTAAAAACATTTTAATGATGTTGAGTTGTTTCTGATTCGATACAGTTTTCAATTAACTTATTTCATTAATAACACGTGGTTTTGAGCCACGTCGTTATAACTTAGAGCTTACGTGTAGGCGTGTGATGACCTGTATCGTTTATCTCTTGGAAGTCATCGCAAATAATAGCTATCACTAAAACATTGCTTTTATCATAAGAAATTAAAGTATTAAATATTGTGCAAATGATTGTTACCCATTTATTCTATGTATATTATTTAGTTTGTGGCCCCAACCTAAGTTGGGGCTATTTAACCGACTTCAAAAAAGGAGGTTATGTATATTTAGCGTTTGGTTCTTTCTTAGTCTAAGGACCTTAGGATCACTAATTAGCAGCACGAAAAGATGAATGGTTTCCATAACAGAAAATACTCATTTAAACAAGATTTTTTTATTTGTTTTGTCTATTAAGAAACGTTAGTTAATTGTATATTAATTATATTATTTTCTGTCTTTGCAGAGTGATGACGACGAGGAAGACGAGCTGCCATCCAGGGACGAGTTATAAGCGCTCGCGGCCAGTACACTCTCATGAGACTTCCATAGTATAGTACTGTATAGATTATAATTATTTACTTTTATACTTAAACTAACACGTTTGCATTTCTCTTGCTAGACTGTTGACTTGTTCTCTAAATTATGTTAAGGGTTGTACTTGAACGAATTAATTTAGTAGTACGCATTGTTTGATATTTTATAATGTAATACTCTGTTTGTTCGTCACGTATCGTTAGAGCGACCGGATCTCGTGAAAGTACCCAGTAAAATTTAATTTATTTTCTAAACGCATAATTTATTTTGCATAAACAGCAGCATAACTTAGTTTATGTATAATATCTAATGTATTTATAATTTCTGTATCATAATGGTATAATGTCTTCACATTCCTTAGTACAAGTGTTAGTTACGAACAAGTATGTTGTTAATGAAGCATTGGCGATATTTTTATATTTTACTTGTACATTTATTCATCACAACAAAATAGAATTACTTAAGCCAGGCTTTAAAACCATTAAGTTGTATTTTTGAAGCGTTTTTTTAATTTAAATTGTGACGTTGAATAGTTCAATCATAAGTACTTGCATTCTCAAATCTATTTAGTGCTATTTTCATAATTATAATTAGTAAAGATCTTGAAAATGTAATTTTCTACGGATATTTGGTAATTCTGTCTATACATGTAAATATTCATAATTGTATTTGCCAAATCTGCAATTGTGTATCTATTGTGGATACAGAAATTGATAAATAAACAAAATTAAAACTTATTCTCGATTTTCATTTAATTCGTGGTCATGGTCTACCCGTGTGCCAAATGTCATTCATCTAATTACAAAATGTCACATTCTCATGCGTTCCGACATACGCCGCCACCAGTGACGGACAATAAACGGGCGGGCACGAAACCAGCGGGGACAATTGTAACAATTTTGTACCGTCGCTGCCGCCCCGCTCGGCTATCGCTCCTCGCCACTTGTTTCGTGGCCACCACCGTTACCGTAAAGATACACGCTTGTATTCATATACAGACGGTGGCGGCCAGACTTACTGAGACCCAATTCCTTTCCACAATTACATGGGGTTTTTTTCACTAACAATTTAGATTTATACATTCTCACCAATCTGGTTGCTTATCAAAATTATAAAAAAAGAACCTTTTCAACTGGCGATTAAAATTTAACAATAATTAGACAAAGGTCAATAACGTCATTCATTCATCTGTAGACAACCCGTGAACTGTACACTGGTTTGTAAAACAAAACCTACTTATTTCAGAAACTAGGTACCGCCGACTGATTTTCCAACGCCAGATACCTTTATCAATCAGCCCAGCGTTTTCCAAACTATCTTGGGGTCGGCTTCCAGTCTAACCAGATGCAGCCGAATACCAGTACTTTACATGGAGCGACTGTCTATCTGACCTCCACAACCAAGTACCTGGGTAATACGATACTCCTTGGTAAGACTGGGTTTCAAACTTTCGGGCTTCTCGGTACGTAAAGATACCCATCCACGCGCACGGATCAACCCCGACAACGGTAGCTTAACCTGATAGATCCACCCGTGCGGCTGTTGGTACTTAGCCACGAGCTCCACCACCACGCCAGGGGCCTAAGTCTACTAATTTATAAACGTCACAATGGTGTCATAATGGTTAGTTTTTGACAGATTTGCCATACAAAAAAACTGTCAAAAACTAACCATTATGACACCATTGTGACGTTTATAAATTAGTAGACTATAGGCCCCCAGGTAGGTACCTTTATCCGAGGAATAATTTTGAATTTTTGACAGATTATTCATACGAAAACAGTTACCAACTGAGGATTGAACAATCAGCCCAGAGTGTAAATAAGCTTTATTTCTACTTATTTAGGATGTAGACGGCCACATCGAGAACCTATAAAAAATTAAACACCATCTGTATGGTAATTATTTTATTATCTTAAATACAACGATTACAACATAAAATAACTCTTTTAAATTATTAACATTAAGCTTGTTCTTTTAAATTATCACATTAACACCAAAAGAACATTTAATTGAGACAAATGTGGAATGGCATAGTGTTGTAAACATTAGAATGGGTAGCACTTTGGTACAATATGGGTTCTAAGTAGGGGTAACTTTTGTTCATAATTACGATGACATATTCTACGCTTTATACAGATCCATTACGAAATAAAAAGACCTAACAATGGTGATAAAACAATCTGAACTCGAGACTACTACAGCTTTTACATTGCATAGATATTTTTTCAAACAGCGGCTATAAGTAGTTATTTATATCATAAGTGGCTTCGCAAATTCATAAGATATTAACGAACACAGCTGAATTCAAGTTCATACTTGATTATAGACATTAGACATACATAATACTTATCAGCTCACCTTTTTTATCTGCGCGGAATCCATTTTCGTCAATCTCAATTGATAAAACAATCGTTATATATAAAATCCTCGATTTTATTAAATTCATTTTTATCCTCTTCTCTTTATAATTTCAATAAACAACAAAAACAAATCAAAATGCAGTACGACAGGTACTAAATTAATATACAAATACATGCTCTTGATTTACTCTCAGTAATCACTAAATCTAGTAAATAAAAAGTACCACGATATACTATATAAAACAATATTATATATCACAATCTCGACCCTTCGACGATCTCTCTTCAAAACTTCAATACTATAAAATCGTAATAAATAATTACAAGCACGTAATTAATAATTCCGAACGCCAGTGGTCTTGTATTAAATGCTCCCGTGGTCTAGTGAAGTCTACAAAGTTATATATTAAAGAAATCTACCTAAATGTAACCTTACTCTAGAGTAATACATAGTCAATGACGCGCCGTAGTTATGTACTTATCATTGTATATACCACGCTGTTACAAAATCATTACATATTGAAGTATTTTAAGTTGAAGAAAACGAATATTTCTACGATAACGATCCCCTAGGAGTTAGTAATCTCGCCCGAACAATAACTAATATATTAAGATTTTTTTCTTACACTTAGAATTAGTAAGTAGATGAAATCGATTAGTCAGCTTAAAATATTTCAATTACAACTATGTAAGCCAGGCACCAAACGGCATATCGAATACATGTGAATTATTAGCGATATTACGAAATCATCGCGGCGTATAAATACGATTCGATGCAAGAACAACAACACTGACTGAAGATCTAATGGCTACGTACAGTGGAAGTCAGGCGCGCGCATACATAGCGATGTATCACCACACGTCATACAATATCGTGTGAAAAAATAACGCTTTCGAGGTGTACCAAACTAGTGATGTGTCGAGGAATCCATTTTAATCATCCCATAGCTCAATAGGGTAAAATATGATGTAGTGTCTATTTAATTTAATTTAGAATATTGATTTGTCTGGTTATACAGGATGCGGACTATCACAAGGCTTTTGTAAATGTATGATTCAAACCCAGCATCATAATGTATGTTGTAGCTATTTTTACAAGTATTTAGTATATGAGTTACCTGAATGCTTCAATTAATACAAAGTGTCTAACGCTGCTAAAGGTGCCAGGCTCGTAGCCAAATTCTGGGCTAACTCTATACAGGCTAAAATGTAATTCATTGGCAATATTTTAACCACGTATTCTAACCATGGTAATTCTTCATTTAGGCCTAAAATATCGAAAAAAAAAACAAATGATAATTAAACATTATTTTTGCTGTTTATAATTTATTTTTAAATAATTAGGTATCTTTTTAAAATATTTTTGGCTCTCTTATTATTTTGAACATGGAATTGCGAATTAATACAATTTCAGCATGTACAGATTGCCATCGACACGCTAAGAAGAAGAATACAATGTTTTTTTTTTAAATTGCAACATTCAGGTTTTATCTACATGTTACTAAATACTTTATGCCTGCCATCTTCGAATCTATTCTATATCGCGACAGATTAAGGGCCAATTTCACTGAATGCATTTTGACGTGTATGTACGAACAGCTTTCCAAAAAAAGTATTATTATTATTATACTTTATTTGCATAAAAGGGTATTTGTAGTACATAATGTATGTATGCGCTTTGAGAATCGTCGTCTATCTTTGGGAATACGAACGCGCGATTAGGAGATTTAATATACAGTTGTTACAACCAAGGAAGTACTCTTCTATTTTTACCCGACTACGGCGAAGCAAAAAGGAGGGTTATGATTTTGACCGGTATGTATGTATGTATGTATGTTCATTTGTTCCCTCATAACTTCTAAACTACTCAACATAATTTGACAAATGGCATATCGTTAGAAGCGTCTCGGTCGTCCGATGGTCGTTGGACGATCAAATGAAAGGGCTTAATTAGCACATTTCAAAAATATATATATTATAACCCCAAAATAATTTAAATAAAAATAAAAGTAATAAAAACTAAAACCCAACTACGGCAAAAGTCAACTAAAAAGGTATAAACAAGTCATCAAAGACAGACAAATTAAAAATCCGGAGTCACACGTGTTTAGGGGATAAATCGAATAGATTACGTGTTTAGTTTTTATTACTTTTATTTTTATGTATTACTATGTTTACAAAATCATAGATGAACAATATGAAATTCCAAAAACTTTTGAGTGATAAATGACGATCTGAGACCGGAGTAGGTATCGCAAGAGAAAGAAAATTTCATACAAACGTGCAATGATTGTTGCTAAGTGCGGAAGTAGAAGACTTAGAAGCATTACCCCTGTGGGTGTTACTCTGTGGCACGACCTTCGTGCTTATTCGGAAACACGAAGATTACCGAAGCGCTTAGTTTTCTTTAGAAAGTTGTACAGCTTTTAAGCTACATTACAGACATTTCAGAACCTACAATGGTGAAACTGGCCCTAAGTTTATTAACTGAATCGGTTCGCAACAGAGTTACTGTAATAGCTTTTGATCTAGGAATCTAGAACCGCAATAAACCAGGCGAGTCTATACTGTGTGTGAGTGAATCAGAGCGCAAACATGGAGTCGTGGTCGTTGTCTTTGTTGATCTGGCGGTGGCGCGGCGTGAGCGCGGCCGGGAGCGGGGGCGCGGGCGTGGGCCCCGGGGGCCCGGGCGCGGGGCCCCCGGGGCCCCCGGGCGCGGCGGGCAGGGTGTCGGCGACGGCGGCGCGCTCGGCGAGGAACTTGTCGAAGTCGCTGCTGGTGACGCTGTCGGTGGCGCCGGTGAGGTCGGACGCCGCCTGCAGATCACGGCGCTTATTATGTGAAACTTGTAACATGGACCCAGCGTTCAATTCGCCCATTTTTGAAACAGCTTTTTTTTTAAATTCGTCATTCGTTTCAACGCCGTTTTGTCTAGACATGTAATTAAAAAATTACGTAATATTTTCAACGTTTATAAGTCGTTGTTTATGTGCTGTTACTTTACCATTTAAGCTAGTGTATGGATGTTCACTGTGTCACATCATTTAGCAAAGCATAGCATAATGTATAACTATTTTCCCAAAAAAGATTAAAAAAAAGTATATTTTATAACAATGGCGTGAGTGCACCGTTTTAGCTGCTAATGGAAGGATTATATAAAAATCTCTTTAACATAAAAATGGTTCATATTTACACCATACTTACGTAAAATTAAAAAAAGAAATGATAAATAAACATAAAACACACCTTCTCCTGAGCTAACCAAGCGGCTATTTCATCGATCTCCCTCTGATCCATGCCCGATGGCTGTCGAATGTTCCAGAAACGTTAACATAAAATAATTGTTATATACAAAAGACAAAACAAACAAACGATAAAATTATATGAAAAATAAAATTAATAGAGAAAATAGTTTTAGGTAAATAATAGGTATATTCAACTTGGAACTACTGAAAAGTATATTAATTGTACATATTTAAATCAAAATTAAAAACTGTTATGGCGGAATAATACTGTATCGTATTGTGTCGAGGTGACATTATTTTAGTGTTATTATGTCTAGTTCACAGGAAGGAAGATTTTACTAATACTTTCTACTATGAAAGTTCGATTGTAATGTAAGCTTGAAAATAACGTCGTCACCGTGAGAACTGCTCGAAACGGTTATTTCAGTCACTTATTTTTATTAAGGTAAGGTAAATATAGTACATTACTGTCGCGGCCAGCAACTCAAGCATCAACACATACGTGAGTCCATCAATGCCTGGTTGCGACCAAGGCTTGTATAGTGCTTTTCTCAAATAATGCGCGGAAATTCAAACAAAGTAAATTAATTATAAATTCCAGAATCAATGGCGGACAACGATTATTTTTCACGCGCCAATATGTTCATTTGTTTCTTCTTTATTTTAAACAGTTCTATTTGCAAACGAAACAATCTTTGATAAGTTGCCTCCTTGGTTGTCATGTGTTGAAGTAAAAAGTTAGTTCCATTTTTAGATAACACGACAGATATGAGTTTTCATAGTAATTTATTTGGCCGCTACACAGGACAGATATTGATTTTCATAGTAACATTGCCAGCCGCATCGTCATTTGTTTTTGACCAGTACAGCAATTTCGATTTATCTCGAAGAAGGTTGTCAAAATAATGCTCGAATTTCCAAGCAAGTTTGAGAAAAAACATTTATTTTGGACCAAACATTTTAATAACATCCTCACAATTTGTTATTCTTTTTCTATTAAATGAACAACATTTGTACATTTGTAATCACGTTCTCGAAAACGACTGTAACGATTTCTATTAAAGTTGCAATTGCAATATAGGGAATTACGGGGGCGAAAAATCGATCTAGCTAGATGTAATATCTAGGAAAATTAGTTTTCTCTATTTTCACCCGAGCACAGCTCGGTAGCCCAGGTACTAATAACTAAATACGTAAGTAAGCGCAACCAGGAGTGAGGGAGCTGAAGTATTTAAATAGCCTCTCTCACTTTAACACACACCAAAACAGTAAAAAAAAACAATATAAAAAAAATTGTTAGTACACAAAAAATGAATTCAATCACACTCCACATCACATCGACATAACACGACACAGTATAAAAACTCAAAGCTAACAGTAAATATCGCACGAGTTAAGTATAGAAAAAGTTCGGCTTATACAGGGTTCAATTAAATTAGCTAGCGAAACTCTGAAGACGTGATCGGTATCGATGACTAAACACGATAAAATAAAATAAAAAAGACTAGATCTTTTTTTTGGGTCTACGACCGCTTGTGGTGTTGTTACTTAAAGTATGAGTTGAGAAGATCTGTTTTCTCTTTTTATATAAACAATTTAAAAAAAACAGATTTTGCAACTGGTATTTCAAATGATTACACTAACTGCGGTGGATGATCCCATTAAAATATCATCAAATTAATTTATTTATTGTATTATCATGTTTAGATATCGATACCCATTATGCTTGCGGAGTTTCGCTGCCTAATTTAATTGGACTGTCGACTGTACAGTAGGGTTGACCTTGTAGGGTTACCACAAGTAAAACGCGCGTCGCTTCGTGGGACAAAAATACTGTACAGTACAGTTACATCGAGTTTTAGAAAAAGTTCGGCTTTGCAGAGCGCCGTCTCTGTCACTCATAGGGACAGTTCCTCGAACTAAATTATCGTTATTTATTTTCGTTCGAGAACCTGGCCCATAGTCTCACGCCTGTGTTTCTCTTTCTAAAGCTGGATGTGTCATATATATTAACTGCTTGGTATATTGAATGGTATACGCACCAAAGGTTGTCCTTGTGTGGCTCGCTGGCTGGCGGCCGAGGCGAGACCAGTCGATGACTGTTCCTCCATGTTGTCTGCGTAACTGCTACCGCTGTAGTTGAAGGTGGAAAGTTCCATTAAACCAGTTTTTAAGACTTGAAAGTTCATTGAAAGTTTTATAGTCAGCTATCTCTGCCAGGTGGTCACATTGCACGTCAAGATAAAGAGAGATGGACAAAAAAAATTACTGCATGGCCTGCCTAACATCACTTATTTGATGGACTGTGTTCGATATGAGTCTGATAGAAATGATCTGTGTCTTGAGGTTGAAGCAACTTGATTTAGCAATTTTCCATAAAATCTGTCTCAACCAAATGCGTCTGTCTGTTCAGATTTTAGGTTATGATGGCTGATTGTCATACGCATTGCAGATATGAAGAAAACAGTCATGGGGACTGCCGACAGAAGTGAAAACATTAAAACACACTATAAACACTGCACAGTATACACAAATTAAAGTTTTCACGTGGTGCGACGAACCCATAAATTTTCCCCATTTTTTAAATCACAACGGGGAAGTTCTTAGCCTGAATCTCACCTGATGGTAAGTGATCAGGCCGAAGGTGGAAGCGAGCTTCACCCGGAATCCTCAACCACAGAGGAACTGGGTATCTTACCTCTAACTGCCGAAACGTAACAATCCTGCTAACATTATTGTTATGGCGACAGACTTAGATAACATGTTGGTAGCTAGCAAGCGGACATAGAACAAGCCCTACCACCAACCAAACCGGGCAGAAAATTTTGCCCCTACTGGGAATCGAACCCGGGACACAGATGTGGTTACCAAAAATCGTTCAAAGAAACTAAAGATGATTTCACTTCAAAAAAAATTTTTAAGTATCCTTGTAGAAGTTTCTTCCGAAGTTCAGTTTCATCAGTTAGCCACTAACCCAGTCTTGGAGTTCTCATAGGTAAGGTTGCGCGACTGCGCGAACATGTCGAACTCGTCCTTAGAGCTGCCCGGGGACTTGTCCGGCTGAGCGTCCTTCACGGCTGAAATTATTAGTTCATGATGACATTATTATGACTAACTTAAGTTACTTATGAAAGCAGTATTGTTGGTGTAGCTCTCTAGAATTTATAAAAAAAAAATATATCACCAATGTAACTTATACATGTAAGTAAGATGTAAAAATGCACATTATTAGTGACTGACCCAAGCTTCGTTTTCGTTATTAGCCATTTTCGAAAAAAAAAAACATGATTCGATCATATTTTTGTTTTCGGCCATAAAGCAGCGGAAGCTTCGGGCAAGCCGAACATCAGATGTTCGTGAAGTGTCGCGCGTCATTCGGCCTACTTTTTAAAAATCTCGGCAATATCAGGTGAAACAACCATTTTCAGTCGGACACTAAAACTTTGGAAATGGTTTAGGCTACTCGTTTCGAGATATACTGTACTGTCACATTACTGGGCTCTTAGGGTTACAAATTCTGATTGAATTGTATAATTACAATAGTAAAATTATTCATTTTTACTTACTCAATCAATCTGCCTAGCCTTTTCCCAACTATCTTGGGGTCGACTTCCAGTCTAACCGGATGCAGCTGCATACCAGTATTTTACATGGAGCGACTGCCTATCCGACCTCCACAACCTAGTAACTGGGTAATACGATACCCTTTGGTAAGACTGGTTGTCAGGCTTTCGGGCTTCTGTCGACCTGTAACGACTGTCAAAGATCCACGAATGACAGCCGGGACCAACGACTTAACGTGCTTTACGATGTTTACTTACTCAATTTAGCTATATCAGGTACATCATCGCTGAGATCAATCAAGGCATCGTCTTCAGGCTTCTTTGCTGAAATTATTATAGACTTTTTACTATAGAGAGTCAAGACTTACACTTGATATCTGAATAATCAAACAACACAACCATTAGCAGTAAGAGCAAAATAACAACTTTAAGGAAATATTATTAAACTAACGTGAGGCAGGAGCATTAGATCCAGGTATTCCCATGGCGGCACCCAAAATGGCGGAGGGAGTGGCCACACCAGTTGCGGCATTCCTGAAATAAACATTTTTTTTTAATGCCAATACAATCAAGTTGTAAAAAATGGTGTGCTATCAAATTGTAAAAACTTAGACAAGTTTTAGGCTGGTGCGACATTTGGCGGCATTGAATATGATTTTTAACGCATCTTGGGCCCCTTTGTGCTGGCCTCTGGCTCAAAATACCCGCTCCTGTTGCCAAACGATAAGGCATGCCCCGCGAGTGTGGTTGGAACTCACAATCTCTCGCTCATCAGTTACAACCCTTAGCAGTTAGGCTACTGCAAGTTATGATGTTTATTTTGCCTTCACTTGACTTCCAATTTTGAACCCATTTATGACCAAGCCAAAAGAGGGTTATGATTTTAACAGGCTATGTATGTCCATTTGTTTCCTCATAACTCCTAAACTGCTCGTCGTATTTTGACAAAAGTTGGAAGCGTCATTTCGCGGGTTTTCTCTACGGTAATCTGTACGATTTATGATTTAATTACATGAAATATTTAGAAATGACGTGACTTCACTTTTAATTTTATTTATAAAAAAAAAACCGATATCGGTGTCTCGCTTAAATATACCTTTTTAGTTGGCGTTTCTTATCGTAGGTTTTAGTTCTTAAGTTTCTTGTTTTATTCGATATCAGCGTGTACACAAGCCAGATAATTCCACTATCTCCTACCTGTTGTTAACGAAGCGGCCGTGTCTCAGCAGCAGGTTGTTGAGCCTGTCGTTGGCGTGCAGCAGTTCTGCGGTGAGGGGCGACTCGCCGGCCAGTCGCCCGATCAGCTCGGCCACGCGGCTCTGCATGGCACGGAGTGTGTCTGCGAGCTCCTGTAAGAACGGCAATGAAAGATGAAAAGCATGTTAAAAGATATTGAGACCTTAGTAATTCAAAAGTGCCTGTAAATTTAGGTTTAATTGAAATAAATGCAAAAAAATAAACAACAGAATGTAATTGCATAGAATTTTTAACACAATTACACAGTTTTTTATCCAATGGGAAAAACAGCATTACAATATTGTTTTTTTTGTAGGAGTCTGGGTATGTAAAGATGGTCACCCATCCACGGACCAACCCCGGCAAGCGCAGCTTAACCTGATGGATCGACCCGTGCGGCTGTTATTACTTAGCCACGAGCTCGAGAGATATATCTTAAGTACGAACCATATTATTTCATCTAAACAGGTTACTTAGAGAATTCAATGTCAGACTGGTAGACTAAATACTCCTTACATTAAGCAGTTCAATGTCGCTGTCGTGATGTGCAGTATGAGGCTGGGTAGTGAGCTCGTTGAGCATGTCATTCATCACGTTCATGTTGCCATCTACCACCGCCAGGTCGGCACGTAACTTGTTGGTCTGACTTTCTGACAGCGTCACCTGTAAATAATAAGACAGGTAAGAATAAGAACCATAAAGAAGAAAGCTTTAATGAATAGAAGACCGCTACTGCCAATCCAATCAACCTTAGCTTAAACCTCTAAGGGTGGATTCGCCCAAACTTTTATACCTAGTTTATGTCTAATCCAGCGAATAAATATTAATTCATGTACAGATTTTCCATAAAAAAGTGTCAGACGTCAATTTTATTCCAAGGAAAAAAGTTATCTGACTTTGGTCAAATCAACCCTAAGCTAAATCAGAATAAAAATGTAAAAAAATCGAGAAAAAAAAAAGACAATGATTGGCAAATGTTTTGAAGAATGCTTTAAGTTTTTACAGGCAGACAAAGGGTACAACAAGTCAACTTTTTATAATGATTTCCTAATGAACAGGAGCCCCTCAATAGACCGCCAAAAAATTGGTAAGCAAATGAATTAGCCGCATAGGTTTGTACGTTACTATCAGTGTACAAGGTGACGTTATAGATAATTCCTCTGCTCTAATTAATTGGTAGCCTTGATACGTTTTATTTTTAGTTGTTGCATTCTTGGATGATGGATAAGATGGATTAGAAGATTGCAGTAAGATTTCAGAAAAAGAAAAGTATATAATAGTATTTATAAGAAACCAAATACTGTGCAAATATAATAAAGCTTATCAGCTTAAAAATATCCACGACAAAAGGAAACTCCTTAATTAATTATTCTAAAGTCATGACCACGATATCAGACTAGCATTGAAGACAAAATACTTGACTGATTATAACAAAGAACGGTGTCAATAGCCGATACTTATATTGTATGCAGTCTATAATCTACATTTAGCTTCTTTCAAAGATTATATTGATATTAATGATAATAATAAATAAAGATAACAGGCAGTCAAATTGACTATCAATAGGAATAATTGCGCTTATAATTAATTATGCTTCGCAGAAGTTCCACGTGAGATGATATTTAAGTACCTACGTCCGGCGCATCTTAGCAGCCAGGCTAGCTACCAATCTTACTGACGAGCTAATATTAGTAATTTTCAATATCACAAAACAGATTAGATTTTAGAAAAAATATTAAATAAGTAACAAATTAATTCTAAGAGTATAATGTAGTAAGTACTTAATTTAAAAAAAGACAAGCGACTTCCAAAAAAACACTACAAAGTACAAAGTGAAAAATAACTTTAATTTCGGAAGTCGGTGTCTTTGGTTTTGAATTTTCGTTTTTTGCCATCGACTTCCGAAATTAAAGTTACACAGATACAAGTACACAAATTCGAATATCACGACTTGCTATGTAAATAACAGTGACTGGAACTTATTAGAGCATCGTCCACAGTGGTGTGTGGGAAAAATACGGATACGTATACGTATACGAAGCTAACGCAAAAAGAACCCAAGTTTACCCAAGCAAAGTTTGAGGTAAACCCTACCCAATAATAAGCAACTGCAAATGTAAGTTGGTCGATAATTACTCGGTAACTTGTAGAGCCTACTTAGCTGTGATAGTTTTCCTTTTAATTTCGTTTATACTAATGCTGTGATTTTTTTCCCATATCCAGGACTTACCATTTAGCTGGCAGGGGGGGGGAGGGACACTTGACTCTAACAAAAGTTAGCACTTTAAAGCTTAATATTTCGCAGACGGATCCTTCAATCCAAAAATGGTTTTCACAAACTCACAAAATTTTTGAACGACCTTTCTAACGATACTCCACACCATGGGATAGACGAAAAAAAAAGATGGAGGAGAGGTACCTTAAAAAAAATATTTTTCATGATTTTATTTTACCACTTTGTTGGCGTCATTAGTATGTATACTCATGCCCAATTACAGCTTTCTAGTACTAACAGTCTCTGCGCTAAGCCGGGGACAGACAGACAGACAGACGGACATGGCGAAACTATAAGGGTTCCTTGTTTACTACGGAACCCTAAAAAACAACCGACTTGAAAAAACAACTATAAAGTGAAAAATAACGGTGTCTTAAAGGAGGAGGTTCTATATACCTCCTCCTTTTTGGAAGTCGGCTAAAAAGAAAAGCATTTTCTTTACAATACTTAACATTAATGGATTAGAATTAGATAAACAGTCCTTGGTCCTCAAACTAGGCGGCGCCTGTACCTTGGAGTCAGGAGTTGTATTAGCTTTAAATTAAAACACATAATATGTGTTATTGATGTGACAAAGAACAAAACCACCATACCTATTTATTTATAGCAGCATTGCTGTGTTGCGGTCCAAAAGATATGAGAGTCGTAAAATATAGGCTCATTACTTTGAGTGATGGCCGCAATGCACTGTTGCGTTTGCAGATGATATTAAATGACGACACTGATGGCTTGTGACATTTGCATGTTTTTGTGATTTCCCGTTAATATTGACTGCTAAATGCGAGGAAACACATGCCATAGTAGGTACATTATTATACAGGCCGCAATTATAACGTACCGCAAGAACGATATTTATCGAATCGACAAGTTATATTTCTATAATTTGTAAGCTGTCATTGGCGCCATCATAAAGTGCCATAAAATCACCATAAAGTGCTGGTTTCAATCCCAAAACCAAACGCGCTTGGTTGGTAGTGGAAACGACTGCCCAGTGAGTGCCGAAAATGGTCATAATGTTCCCTCGTGGATGCTTGTTGTGCATGCACCTTGGTAATTCTTACAAGATCACCAAATAAATATAAATATAACCGTACTTAAAATACAGACGTAACTGTCTAGTTTAGGGTTCACACAGAGACTCACTTCCTATGTAACCTAGATGTAGATAATATTTTAAGCCACATATAACATCTCAATTTATGTTTAACCTGTGTTACTGTGTACCTGCTTGTGTATAAGCTGGATAATTACAATAAGCTATTTTGTGCAATTGATATATTTTTTGTAAGCAGATATACCTTTAAAACGAATATAATCAACATTTTGAAGGATCAACAGTAGCTTTGACTTCTAATGTATCTACATACCCTGGCTACAATTTAATGTTTGCTCATCAGTTTGTCTTAATGTAAGTAGCAATCTGTGGAAAATGTAGTGGGTAGTATATTTGTTAAGTCATATGCTTAAGAAACTTTGTACATTTTTAGTATAAGTACTACTGTTTATTTTCCCTATAAAAATAAATAAATTATAAATAAACTTACGGTGCCAAGGATTTGTTCCTGGGTAGGACGGCTGGGCGAAGTTTGCGGCATAGCTGATCGTTGAGGTGAGCCAATCATCGCATCACCACCGTCTGGCACACTCTGCACAATATAACTCATTATTATCTATCTTTTAATCTAAACGAAACTCTAAAACCCAACTGGGTTTGAGCACTCCTAGTTTAGCTAGATTATTATCACTTTTTCTAGATTCTTATCAATAACATACCTATTAGATAGTGTGGCACTTGCAGGCCAAACTCGTTACGACATACTTGCGTAAAATTGTACTTGCTCAAGTAACCATTAACGTGTATGGGATGAGTTGTGCAAGTATCCAAGCCAATCTGTGTCACGGAAACGTGTGCAAGTCTAAACTTGTGGGCAAGTATAACGTAACGTGTATGGCTCCCATTATGTTTGGTAACAATATAAAGGATGTTGATTTAGTCACTTTACCTCCTTTAATAAAAACTAATATGAAATTAAAAAAAGATTATTGCATGGGAAAACAAAAGCATTCTGCAGTTGATTGAGATTCGAAACCCTATTAACGTATTACCGGATTTGGACCTATATGGTATGAGGAGGATCAGTAGATGCCGCCACAGATCCCATAGGTTTTTTTTATTAGAGATATTTCGATAAGAGACAGCTGCCGACCACTTTTATCATAAAAATCATTCCGAGGTCTATCAGGTATCTATTATACATTGTAACAGCGAATCCGCATTTAACGCCTCCCCCTTATTAACCTTGGCCAAATATTTTATTGACCTAAACAATAAAGCATATCATATAAAAATCTAAAAAAAACACGAAGTTTGGCGGGTTAAAGCTAGTAAAGACAACATTATCTTTAATTTCTATTTCAGTAGTTGATAAACGAATGCAGTGAGCGATAAGCTTTATAAATTTATTATTGTATACATACATACGACATAGGTAATATAATACTATGCTAATAAACGCGGCAAACGGTTTGTTAAATGATTATAATTTTATTGCCATACCTATATGTAACATAGTAGGATAAAAAGTCGGCTAGTATTTCATTTCATTTTGTTTTTATGGTCGTCAAAAAGTTATTATCACAAAATTCCTATAGATTACCTTTGCACTTACAATCACTAACTACTGATAATATTTGGAAATAATTCTCAGATCAACGATTATGGTTTATAAACGATTTATGCTTTCATTGTTTCAGTCTGACTCATTTCATGTTAGTTATCGGAGGGATCACGAATTTAACGTGTGACGATGAGTATAAAACCCGATAAGCGATAGATATAAGATAGTATTCCGGTTTTTATCATCCACGAACAATACATACCCTCTGCGGTGTGAATATGGGCGCCATTGCATCTAAATCCGTCATGGGGAACTCCACACCTTTGGTCCTCAACTCAGTGTAGATTTGCGCAACACCCTGAAACAATTATTACCTGTAACTTAAGCATGGATTCTTTCCTTATCATATTAATTATTAGTCTTAGTTTTTGAGCAGCAAGTCGCACGCACCTCTGACTTTTCGGATTCATGTGCGTATTGTATAATATTATCACTTGCTTCAAAAACGGTGAAGGAAAACATCGTGAGGAATCCGGCATGCCTGATTACATTACTCGACGGCATGTGAAGCCAAGTCAGAGACCCATGGGTTGAATAGAAACTCTGACCCCAAGTTAGTCAGTTACCACACGAAAAAGAAAGAAATAATGATTAGTTTAATCCTCTACACCCCATTACTTTGTAGGACGATGAAAAAATGTTTTGTATTTTCTAAGGCTATTTCCTAAGGGTTTATCCGCTAACGAGGGTCTGAATTTCATAGAATTAGTCGTACTTACTGATAGACTAGGTCGTTGTCAAGGTTTTATCTATGCACTCGTCGTTGCTGCCTTAGCTAGAAACAATTTAGCTGAATATTTATGCATTTTACACGGAACGACTGTCCTCAATAAGCTACAGTCGTAAAATGCATAATATATAAGACAACTAATACAAATAACGCAATGTTTCATGACAGTTATGATTAAAACTACCAATTGTATGGTAAGTATTCAATAATCGGATTAATACACGCGATGTCAAATATGATACAAAACTAAATTAAAATTTCGATTTTACGCTATCAATAGCTAATTCGCTTTTCATAAGATTGAAGTACCAGCAGCTGGCGTAAGCATCACACATTTTCAATCACAATCCGAGAGTTTTGAAGTCTATTGCTAATCCATTGCTTCATAGTTTTGAAAAACTCGTCAGATCAACGTAATGAATTTTCTTAAATCCGCAATGAAATGTTGTCTGAAAACCATTGCCATCAATTATCATTCTATCATTTCTATCTGTGTTACGCAACCCCGCTGCTCGTATAGGTACTTACTATCTTTTAATATATGGTTCAGAACCATTAATTGGATTATGGCTTAAGCTTTTTCAGTAGATAGTGTAATAAGATCGGTTGATCGGGACATTGAACTGAGGAACCGTTTAAAGGAGCGTTTATGCCAAGTACTCACTAATCAACAGTTCCGTAACTGACGCTAAGCGGAAATCGGAAAGGTCAATTGACATCGTCAAAGCTTCGAATGGTCTCACAACTAGAAAGTCTAGTGACACCGGACACGACTAGGGACTTGCACTAGGTATGTTGCAGTGACGGCATGGTAATTTTTGTCGCCAGTCTAATGAACATCGCAGGCATAATTTGTTAACTTCTACGTCTTATAAAATTATCATTGGTAAAAACTTAAGAAAAAATGAAAAAAGTTTCTTAAAGTACTAAGTCAATGAGTAACATTGATTAGAACCGCACTATCATAAAGATAAGGAATCTTTTTTGGAGTTTTCCTTTCAATACATCAATTGGAAGGGAGTTTCCCGAGTTTCCCGATAGGAATCGGGCTTGCTTCGTGCGTTGACCGCTCCCCGATTCCTATTTGATAAAAGACAGCCTACTGTTTCTATAAAATGTCTCCTTTCCGTCTGATTTGATTGCATGAGGATAATTTAATTCGCTGAAATGTTATTAACTGATGAGACGATATAAATTGGGGCCTACACATTGCAAGCTGGCAATAATAAATTGATCAAAATACAATGTAATGGCGCAATGTGATCACATCATAGTATCATAAGTATCTTCATCACAATAACTGGGATTGAAGTAGGTTTTTTTTTCGAACGGCGACATAACAAACAGTCTAATAGACATTTACAGTTACCGGCATTAATTAGTCTCCTCACGTATTAAAATACCTAGAAAACTAGGTAACCATTTAACACACAGCACATATGCAGACTTCCTCTACAACTTTCGAAAAAAAAAGAGGCATGACTATTTTGCATCATGATTTTGCTATTCAATTATAATGTTCATACACAACTGATGACCGTTACAATTGAAGCTGAATTGGTGAAGCAATTGAAAGTTATGACCTTCTCAATATATTGAACTAAGATTGTGACTATGTGTTCGCGACGTCAAGACGGGTGTAATACAAAAAGATCTTAATCTGCAGCAATTGAAATGTTATTCTTTCCATGGCATCTCTACCTAATGTCGCGAAAGTCCTTAGTTTACTTAGCATTAAATATATTTTTATTATTTTACCTGTAAATCAGGCTGATTCTGGAAAGCATCAGCCCAACACTGAATGAGGCTGAGAACTTTCTCTTGCACCACTGTTGGAGGATCATTCTTGGGACCAATAAGTTTTACCTGACAAAAAAAAAGTTAAAATAAAACAAATGACAAAAAATAAATTTGGTGCTACTTATTATATTTTTATGATGTAGGAAAATACATTTTGCTTATATGGACCTGATTTCCCAAAAGAGATTGATAAACATTAAAATAATTTGCCTGTGCAACTGTATTTTTCGTTGTTGTTTGTTAACTTTCCTGTTAACATCAACATGTGTTAATTAAACTAGTTTTGATAATATATGCACATACATAATGCGACATATTCGGCGCAAAGCGGCAAAAAAAAAAACAAGTTTATTTTTATATGAAACTATCCCAGTTGCGGTCACAAATTCCACGAAATATTATTTTACTCAAACATAGTATCACTTCTGTATTCCTGCAGAGGTGTTAGTTCACCCACATTGCGCCAGTTATGTTGTAGTCCCATGTAATAGGGGGCAAGCCTATTTTACAATTACAGGTCTATTTATCGCATTAGCAACCACTAAACCAATGATCTGTTTTAAATTTCTTGCAAAACGAATACAATATATTATTGTGCAACATAATTTTTTTTCAATAAAATGCTGTGATTAAGAAATCACAAGGCTCTTATAAAAACATTAACAAAACCGAGAGATTAGAAATTAATGATCACCAAACAGCTTTCAGAATCTATATTAAATTAAACAAGAACATTATTATTAATTACTTTAGCAACTAGAATAACAAAACAGTTTCAATATAAAGCAACAACAATAACTGTACTTGTGCTTATTTGCTTTGCCAAATATGACAGTAAACTAAAACATTTATAACAATACATAAACCATGATAAGTACTCATGTATGCAGTCTCATATTGCATAACATGCAACCAGAACACATGCTTATAAGGTATGTTAGGGCCTATGAATCATAATAAGCTAATGACTAATGAAAAGGATATAGAGAAGAATATAATATGCATACTAACTATACTCTGTTTGTTTATTTCGTTACATGTCACATGACATAGACTTTTCATAATTATATAAATACTAGCTTCCGCCCACCACTTCGCCTTTTTCTTCCTCAGAGTTCAAAGTATCCCCCTACCGAATGTCATCAAAATCGATTCAGCCATTTAGCCGTGAAAGCGTAACAAACTCAAATTCACATGTATAAATATTATTTAGGATCTGTAAACATTTCCATTTAATCGGGAAACATTTTTTTTTATGTGACCTATATTGGACTCACACAAGAGCTAATTTATTGACAGACAGACAGGATATTCAGAACAGGAAAAGTGGCAGACATGCATAAAACCAAGTTGTCCTCTATAGGTTAATATTTTTTGTTATATTATAGGTTTGTGGTTATTACCTTTCCTACATGATAGACTTCTACTTCTTGAGTAATAATGAGTGTGAAAAGGCCAGAATCTACTAGTAATAGGTGCCTAAATACATTTGTCTATGTGTCTATTATAGCCATTTTTTTCTATTAAGTCTTGGATCAAAAGGTACAGCGAAACAATTTTACTGCAACACTGGTGATTAACCTTCAAGAAATGGACTTATTATCAGTTGAACTATAAAACTAAGATGTCAAATGAACAAGTGACTCATAAGTACAGACGCATTTATTATATCATTGGTTTAAGAGTTATCAATGTTTACCTGCTAAGCTAAGTTGTCCAGACAGATCTTTTGTTTTTAAGTTGTGTCCACAATTTTTTTATAAACGTCAGTTTCACAATATTGTGCTAACAGCTATTTAGCATTTGAATGAAAGATAAAGATGTGAGATACATTCAGAATTTTCTATCTTATTACTTTTTTTTTCTGGTGTAGGTAATGTGGGTGTTCCTCACCCCCTGCCCATGGGAACACAGGAATATTTTATGTTTCATAGTTACATACAGCTGCCAAGATAGTTTTTGTCTGTCACCTAGTAATAATATTACTGGCCTTAAAGATTAGTAACACTTATCAGATGCAACAGAGACATTGGCACTAACAGATATTATGATAAGGCATTCAACTTTATATTTGTCTTGTTTTGATGTGGCTACTACTTATTATAACAATAATAATAGTAGCTGCTACTTTTAATAAGGTTACTTGGACAAATAAATAATCAAAGCGCTTACCAATTCAGATATGAATTCCTTGTTGCAAGCCAGAATGTGAAAAGACTTTCCACAGTTTTTGACACAGGTTTCAAGAACAGTAAGAGTGTACATGACAACTGTGTAATTCTTTCCAGCACTCTGTGTCAACCTCTTTCTAATAGCCTTTATAGCATCTTTGGGCCCGTCCGTGCTGCTGTTCACAATATCACATATTTCCATATTAAGAGCCCAGTTTTCCGACGGTAAGGATCCATCTGTAGCTTGTTCTGGAATAATATTTCAGTAGGTACTTACTCAAATTAAAAGGGTCAAAATAATTAACACCTACTTTAAAATAAACAGTGCACAAAAATAATATGACCACGGCAATACACACAAAGTACTATCAATAAAATTGCCTAACATTTCGTTACCGTGACACCATAACAAAGAGAAATTGAGATCTAATAGTGCGCAACAAAAAGAAATGGAACATAGGGTACGGTATCTAGTTATTTTGAAGAGTGTTGATTGACAAGAAACATCCATTGCATTCTCACCTATTTTTTGACCCACCGGCGTAGAAAAAGGATTTCCTACACCAAAGAAAGACATCTTTGGAAATTGATCAAGTATTATCAAAATGATTTCACCGATTTCACTTGTCACCAAAAACGCAATTCACAGATAAAAAATACGCGCAGCTGTCAAGTTAACAAACATACGTTCAGAAATAAAAAAAATGTGTTTCTCAAAACTACTACTTTATTTTTCAGATTTCTCTTGTATGTTAGAGTTGATATACTTTTCAAAACCAAAATATTAATTATTTTAATTGTTTTTGTTTTATGTTCTCTAATCAAATCACAACGGAACAGAAACATAATACTTTTTTAGCTCAAATGGCCAGCTCTGAAACCATCATCAAATTGGTGATGGTTTCTGACAAAGAACAGCTGTTCTGTGGTTTCTGAGCTGGCAATTTTGAATAATGGCGGCAAAGGTTAACATTTTTAAATTGCTAACTTTAGATTGCTTTGCACTACTTTGCAGTGTTCATGCAATAATATTCATAATAACAACTAATAAAGTTGAGTTCCGGATACCAATCGATAATAATTGATCATATTGTAATTAACTTTTTATTTATTTTACTTCGATGGTCCTAGTTTATCATTTTATGACTTCCATTTACTGCCATATGTGGGCGGGCACGCCCTTTATGCCTGGAGGCTTTTATCTAGATATGAAGTTCGGTTTACCTTTACTTTTTTTAAATTTCTGCTTGAGTATTAGTTCTCGATGTTTTTGGTTGGTATATTGGCGTGTGCTAGCTGACATATATGGCTGATCATTAAATGTAGATATGTTTTGCGAAAGGTAAATGATTTTGCGCACTATTGTATAGAATCAATTTTTCTAACTGAACAGACAGCTGTGCTGCTGGGGAGTTTGTTGCGCCACTTCTTCTTCCCAGCTAAAGCACTAGGAAGTGGTGAAGTTGACTGTTAAGACAGTCCCCCAAACAGTGCTGATTCTCAGCCTAGTTTGAATAAATGACTTTTGATTTTGATTTTGATTTCAATTAATCCATAACACTAGTCAACAGTAATTTTGTTGCTCTTGCTTTGCTTCAAGAGTGGTTTTAGGCCCACGGCCACTATGGAAATACAAACAGCTATTAGAAATTGGCTCTAGTTTTTAGGGTTCCGTACCCAAAGGGTGCCAAACAAACAGAACCCTATTACTAAGCCTCCGCTGTCCGTCCGTCCGTCTGTCTGTCAGCGGGCTGTATCTCATGAACCGTAATGGGTATACAGTTGAAATTTTCACAGATAGTGTATTGCCGCTAATCGCTATATCTACAAATAATAGAAAATTAATAAAGTTAAAAATTAAAGGGCGTGAATATTTTACTTCAGACCAACATTTTCAAAACTTTCATCACAGTTTCGAAGCTGATTATTTTATGCATCATAGAACAACTTATGAAGATTCAGTTGCAAAAAAAAAATCTCGTAAAAGTCTTTTTAAATTGTTCAGATCGAAGATTCTCAAAAATTCTGAAAAAACAATCATTAGTCGAAAACTATGAAAAGTCGCGGAACATACATGGGGGTGATTCGGATACCCCACGATACGAGGGAACTAAATTTTATTTTTAGACGTCAATGTTCCGGCCACCCTGTCTAATAGAATACTAATAAACTAAATAAACTTACAAAAAAACTTGATTAATACTTCAGAAAGATCGGGTGCGTAGTACCCGCAACCGTGTCGTAGTAGATGACGTTCTATAGTTTCTGCCTATCCCCATAGGAATAAGACGTGATTATGTATGCACAAGACAAAAAGACAAAATGAAATAAAAAAACATCGCTTAATAATGCTCTCAATCAGTTGAGCGCATCAAGAAGCTATTTTTTTTAAATAATTATTTTAGATATACTAATACAAATCTAATCGAATTCTATAGAGCGCCACTACTGCAGGGCAAACAATTCCCTCTCCCTTAAATATATAGAAGATTCATCGAATAATTATACTACTGCCTTGAATTTTTTCACATAGGGGACACTTGACTCTAACAAAGATTAGCTCTAGATAATAAAGCTTAATGTTTCGCAAACGGATCCCTGAATCTGAAAATGGTTTAGACACACTCACAATATTTTATCCACACTATGGGATAGACGAGAAAAAAAAACATCCCACTTTACGGGGAGGTAGGTAGGTACACAATTTTTTCTCAAAAATTCAGATAAAAACATAACTCGAAAACTATGAAAAATCGCGGAACTAGAGGTTTGCACCGGAGCAGTGAGTACCGGAGAATAACCGGTGATTTACAGGTAAAAGTACTCGATTGAAATAATCGGTAATTAACCGATTGATCTCCGGTGATAGCCGCATCTTATTTTTTTTTTGAATAATAAAGTTACACAAATAAAAGACACATTCAACAATCATTTTTTAGGGTTCCGTAGTCAACAAGGAAGCCTTATAGTTTCGCCATGTCCGTCTGTCTGTCTGTCTGACTGTCCCCGCCTTAGCGCAGATACTGTTAGTACTAGAAAGCTGTAATTTGGCATGAGTATACATATTAATTACGCCGACAAATGGTAAAATAAAATCATGAAAAAAAATGTTTTAGTGTGGGTACCTCCCCACACGTAAAGTGGGGACATTTTTTTTTTCGACTATCCCTTGGTGCGGGGTATTTTTGGAAAGGCCGTTCAAAAATATTGAGTTTGTTAAAACCATTTTTGGATTCAAGAAGCCGTTTGCGAAATATTAAGCTTCAAAGTGCAAATTTTCAAGTGTCAAGTGTCCCCCCCCCCCCTTTTTTTTTTTTTTGGGTGGGAAATCATCAAATAACTTCTCCCGCTCTGGGCGGAGCGGGAGGGCGTGTCAGACTCTTACTGACTAAAACCCACCCGTGTTCCTTCAGTTGCCTGTGTTGCCAGGGGCCACGGTATCCCTTTCGGACTTTCCCGCAACCCCGGCAGGCATCGGCCCTGGTGGGCCCCGCCATTGGTGCTGACATCTCTTTGAGGCGCGCGTGGAACACAACGCGCCGTCGACCCGGGCCTGGTCCTTATCGGGGGCGAGCTACCCATTGCTCACCGCCCGCAAGCCCGCGCCTACGGTGGCCGGGAATCATCCAAGGATTCCCGACGCCCAGGGCGTCTCCTACGGCGGCTAGGCGCGTGAGGGCGCGAACTTTGACTCTCCCTCACGCGCTCCGCCTCCTCCTTTGCGAGCATTACTGCTTCGCAGAAGGAGGTGACGGCTCCCCATTCCCTCTCGCTCCGTACCATGGCCTGGACCAGGGCCGGACGCGAGAGATCTCCACCGCCGATGGCCTCCACGAGGACACGGCGGTGCTCTGCCCAAGCCGGGCAGACCTCCACCGTATGCTCCACCGTGTCCTCCGGGCGATCCACACAATGGTGACACCCGGGCGCTTCCTCCCGCCTTATCCGGAACAGGAACCTCCCGAAATTTTTGTTAGTGTCAAGTGTCCCCCCCCCTGCCAGCTAAATGGTAAGTTCTGGATATGTGGAAAAATTCACAGCAGTAGTATATATAACGAAATTGAAAGGAAAACTATCACAGCTTTGTAGGCTCTACAAGTTAACGAGTAATTATCTACCAACTTACATTTGCAGTTGCAAAAACATGTTGTCCCATAAAAAATGTATGGGAGAACAGAACATGTTTTTCAACTGCAATGTTAAGTTTGTTCTCGTGATAAATTCATCCCAGCTACGGAACCCTTCATTGTGCGTGGTCCGACACGCACTTGGCCAGTTTTGTTTTTTAAATAAATGATTATGTAAAGTATATCAATTGATTATTCTTATTTCTTCATTTTTAATGTATACATTTAAAAAAAGAAACAAAATTTCTTTATATTATGGCAATCTCCGGTGACCTCCGGTTTTTCACCGGAGATTGCCCAATCACCGGTGAATTCAATCGGTTGTTAAAATCTCGCTCCGGTGCAAACCTCTACGCGGAACATACATGGGGGTGACGAGGGAGCTAATTTTTTTTTATTATTGGACGTCAATTTTCCGGCCAGCCTGTATATTTGAACATTTAAAATAAAATGACTGGCTAGCTATGACTTTTGGGAATAATGGATTTTTATTGTAACCATAGCAATGTCATAAACAAAAATAATTGTGTAGATATTGTGTTGTGTTCTACTGCAGTTGTTCTCTAAAGTAAAATATTTTAATTATTTACAATGTCAGAAACACAGGTAGCACAGAAGCGAAACCTAAATAGCCTCATCATTCATCCCGATAGAGAACCGGGTGTAATAGATAATGCTATGCTCATACGATGTATTTTGGAATGCGGTAAGTTAGGACTTTTAGTACCTAAGGAAAGCCTTACTAAACCTTCCTAAACTTACCTATTGTTTCCTTGATTCATACTCATCAGAAGTTTGCTGCTGACGCACTTGTAGGTACCTACTTAATTAAAACAAGATTTCACTCTTAAACTCAGGTGCAACTGAAGAGGCTGGAAGACTTTTCGCCGAAGAGGGTGTACATCTAGACGAGGCCGTAGAAGTTAGACTTGAGTTCCAAAACATTTTGCGCATAGACCACCTTTGGATGCTAAAATCCTTAACTAAGCTAACTTTAGCGCACAATTTGATCGAGAAAATCGAACACTTGGAACTGTTGACAGGGCTCAACGAACTAGACTTGTCGTTCAATAAAATTGAAAAAATCGAAAATTTAGATGAGTTAGTTAATCTAGAGATTTTGACGTTATTTCATAATGAAATACGGAAATTGGAAAACCTGGATACGTTGGAGAAACTTCTTGTATTCAGCATTGGAGATAATAAGATAGAAGATTACAAGGAGGTTGGTAACTATGGTTCAACTATTATCGCAGTAGGTAACCTAGGTACAGTGGCCAGCACATCAAGCTACTAAAATCTGTCAAATTTCTTTAGTAGATTTTAAACTTTATCGCTAAAGCATTAGGTTCAAGTTTGATTGGGAAAGTTTGACAGTTTTGGGTAGCTTGATGTGCTGGCCACTGTACCTTACGCAAACCGCCTAATTCAAGAGCTAGGTATGCAACAGTTTTCTTTAGGTAGGTAGTATTTTTATTTACCTATATTTTTTCCATTAAAATTACAAGAAATCTTGACTTGTAAGTACCTAGGTACATTAAAATTCACTGCAAAGAAGTAATGGAGTCTATCACCAGTTCACCTCTCCCCAGATGGCGTACCTCCGTAGATTTCGAATGTTGCGCGCAGTAAGCTTCAAAGGCAACCCATGCTGTGACGATTCCATGTCTTACCAATTCCTCAGGGCAGCTCTTACCAGGGTCACCTACCTCGACTATAAGATCGTAACTGAAGATGAGAGAGAGAACGGGCTAGCTAAGTTCAGGTGGGTAGAATACGGAGGGTAGGTAATTTTAAATTAAATGACGTATATAGAACTAGTAAAATGTCACCAATATCCTTAGGCCCGGCGCCCATTATCGGCACGGCATGGCAAGGTATTTTTAGGAGACGAATAAAAATATAACTTAATAGTATGGAAATAAAGTTGAAATTTTTTCTGACGGCAACGACGCCTTAGACGCCTTAGGCATGCCGCGTCCTATATGCATCATCATTGAAATTTCAGTTTTATTATCATACTGTTAAGTTATATTTCTATTCGTCGCATATGAAATACATTGCCATGCCGTGCCGATAATGGGCGCCGGGCCTTAAGGAGCATATAGCCTCATTGGGCTAGGCTCAAAAATGCTAAATAATTCCAGAGGTCTTATACGAGTAATGGATGAAGCGGACGAGAAAAAGGAAATTGAAAGAGTAGCCAAATTGGAATATGAAGAGAAGGTGACGTTCTACGCGATGTCGTTCGTGGAGTATCTCAGCGGGCCTGAACTTTTGGATAGCATGTTTGAGAAGGATCCTGACGGTTTGATCCTGCTCAGTTTTGGAGGAGAACTTATTGGGTTTTTCGAGCAGTAAGTGTAGTAATGCTATCCATATTCCACATCGGCCTTTCTAATAGTTTTTCTGTACCTAATGGTGAATGCAGAAAGTTAACTCTGAAATGCTCTGAAATCAATAACGCAAGCAGTTCCAGTTAGCCCTTGCAGTCGTCATCATTTCCGATCTTGGCATTTGATTTGTTTCCCAGGAAGTTTTGTTGTCTACCTACATCTGCTTCAAAGGTGACCATATATATTTGCAAAATTATAAATTGATTATAGGTACAAAGAAAACTACGTAGAAACGATGGCTCATCTAGTCGAGTTTGCCCAAGAAGCTTATAACGACAGACAGAATGAAATTAAATTGTTCAAAGATCTTGTGGACAACGCTTTGGATGAAAGTGTCGAAAAAAGCAAAAAGTATGTATATACCTTACGAGATATTACACCATCCGCAATCCAATTACCAATCCCATTAAATAAATTACTTTGCCAAAGACTTCTCAGGTTAGGAGTTTATGTGTTCTGTGCTTCTCCGTGCAGACATGCAGGGTGCAATAACACTTTTTAGGGTTTTAAGTCCTTTCGATCCCAGTTTACAAAATGAATAAGTAAATAGGCAATTCGATTTTTGCAATCGAAATAATTAGGTAACTACTTCTAAATCTCACAAAATGTAGGTACCTAGTATCCACTAAACAGTAAAGGTTACTGGAGCATCCTAAATTATTGACCAAGTCCGTCACCGTATATCGGGCTGCCCAGCGGACTTGTTCCCTTAATTTTTTTTTTTACTGTGATTACTCTATGATACATATAATTCTAAAAAAAAGATACTAAATGGACCTGTATAAAAAGAGTTCTAGTTGAATTCGAAGCCAAGAAGAAGCCGATAATGGACCAAGTAAACGAAATAAGCAACCAGTTCACGGCGAAGCAGATAGCTCTCGAAGATATGGAACAGATGTTGGTGGATGTGGGCGAAACGTACCATGAGATGCTGTACGAACTGTGGAAGAGTCTCATGACTCTGGAAATGCATCTGTTTGAACAATGCGAGGTATGTAGACCTCTCCGTCTTTGTAAACACGTGATGCTTTTTTACCCGACTACGGCGAAGCAAAAAGGAGGGTTATGATTTTAGTAAAAAGAAAAACGAGCTTATGTCACATGACGTTAGTTATTGGAGATAGAAAATTTTGTACATATGGGTTTCATTCACTGAGCCAGTTGTATCCAAGACAGTCCGGTACCTAAAGTAAGCAAATCTATCTATACTTATAATAAATCTGTAGAAGTGAAAATTCTGTACATTGAAAATATCAAAAAAATAAATGGCAGGGAGTGTTACTAGACCGACACCGAACCCAAAAATTTGATTATAAAAATTTTTGTCTGTCTGTCTGTCTGTCTGTCTGTCTGTTTGTTCAGGCATCACGCAAAAACTACCGGTTCGATTACGATGAAACTTGGTATAATTATTATTTAATATCCTGGGCACAACACTGGGTACTTTTTATCCCGGAAAAGTATCCTATCCTACTATCTATATCTATACCTATTAATAAAAAGACAAGTCCTGACTGACTGACTCATCAACGCCCAGCCCAAACCCTTGGACCTAGAAAGCTGAAATTTTGCACAGAGGTTCCCTTTATAATGTAGGCAAGGAATAAGGAAGCATTTTTCGAAATTCAACCCCTACGGGGGTCAAATAGGGGATGAAAGTTTGTATGAAAAATCTTATTCCTTGAGGTAATAAACATGAAACTCCGCACGAATAATTATCAAAATAAATAAAAAAGTTTGTAATTTGTTGTTTTTCTAAATTACCCCCTAAAGGGGGGTTTGGGGGTGTCAAAGTTTGTATTGAAGAATTTTAACGCGCTCGAAACTCAATATTTATACTTAAACCCAAAAATTAAGAATAACGTGTATCCGGATTTTTCGAAATTCAACCCCTAAGGGGGTAAAATAAGGGATGAAAGTTTGTATGAAAAATCTTATTCCTTGAGGTAGGTAATAAACATGAAACTTCGCACGAATAGTTATCTAAATAAATTATAAAGTTATTTGTTTTTTGTTTTTTAAATTACCCTCTAAAGGGGGGTTGGGGGGTGTCAGTGTTTGTATGGAAGAATTTTAACGCGCTGTCCGATTAACTCGAAACTCAATATTTATACTTAAAACCCATGGGGATGTATGGGGTAATTTCCGACACTCACGCGGGCGAAGCCGCGGGCAGCAGCTAGTATTAACATAAGTATAGTCGACATCGTTGTTGCCATACAGCTTTTGTCCGACCTGTCGTTTAAATTAAAAAATCTCATAGATTGTCTTATAAAAATATATCGAAAATAAAATAAAATTACTTAGTTCAATCGTATTTTGAACGCAGGACTCTCGCGTCCAATTCTCAGTGAACATGACAGAAAAGGTAACTCAATTGCTGGAAGTGTCCCGTAACGCATTCGGTGCGTGGCGTGAGCACGAAGGCGTGTGGTCCATGCGACAGTACGAAGTGCTGTCCAAGCACCTCGGCAACAAGGTCATGCTGGGGGACGCCTTACCCGAACTCTACAACGTGAGTAAACAATATATTTTTCGCCTTTATTTAGTTACTTTCGTGTAGATAAAAATCTAAAGGAAACAGCGAGGAAATATGGTAATGAAATGGGATTCGGGGTGCTTTTCCGTGCAGTCTTCATCTCCAAATAATATCCATATTATATGATCGCAGGTAATGATGGACCGTGACATGTTGATGAATCTGGTGGCCGCATCAGCTGACAACCACATGCGGTTCATAGACGAGCGGGAAGACCAGCTCACGACGCGCGCTAACAACTGGCAGGCTGATCTGGTGCAGGGAACCAATGAGTAAGTCCTTTAACTTTACCCTTCTATTTTTAAGCCTCAATTCCACTAGAGGAAACTCGGAGATACACTAGCTCGTAGCTGGTGCGATCTCCTACCCAGTGGCGTAGTTAGGCCTAAATGGGGCCCTGTATCAAAATCAAGCTCAATAAGATCAAGCTCAAAAGGAATTGTTTTTTTTTTTTTTACAAAATTCATAAAATAGCATCCTTCGGTCGGTAAACGTCGAATCGTTGGGCTCCTTAACTTCTGAGTTAAGCTATACAATTACTGACAAATGCGTGCACTGACTAGACAGATCCACTCAATCTGTGTGGTTCTTTCCTCAAAAGCCCATTTCAGATACCAATCTACGTGGTCTTCACATAACCTGACCAAGATTATGTCTGGACTATCAAAAAGACTGCGACCTCTGAGTTTGTTTCGGCTTTTATTCTCAGAGTTGTCAGGGAAACCCCGACATCATCCAGTTTTTAAAATATTATTGACGTCTAAAAGTGTTGGCACAAACCTACTTAGGTAGGTACAGAAATAAAAATTTATCAATTTATAAGATCCCTCCGTGCTTCGGAATCCGTCGGCCCTGGTTTTCATCCGTGGATCTTTGACAGTCGTTACGGGTCGCTAGAATCCCGATAAAGTTACCAAGGGGTATTACCCAGCTACATGGTTGTGGAGGTCAGCTATATTCTAGCTGCATCCGGTTAGACTGGAAGCCGACCCCAACATGTTGAAAAAAGGCTAGGCAGATGAGGTATTTGAAAAAAGACAGACACAGAACATAAAGATACCATATGTAACTCTTGACCGTTACAAGAAAATTAATTTAGATTATGTATAATTTCGTTGCTGACCGTACTAAAAACAAATTTTCTTCCGCAGCAATGAAGTGAAACGCAACAGGGACAGAATCCTGGAGATCAACTACTTTATAGACAACCAGCGGGAAGAATGGGCAGACATGCACATGGAACTCACTGATACCGTTGACCCTGATGCCGTCGCTTTGTTGGATGATTTTCAATGTTAACAGTATTATTAAAATTACCTATTAGAACAGTTTAGGTTTTATTTATTGTTCTTGTGTTTGTAACAAAATTGTGATCCCGAAACGCCCATTGGAACTTTGTAAACCAGAGCATAAGCATGTAGACCGATATTTTGTGAACAAACCATCTACATTACAATATTTTAAAGAGAAAAGATTTGTATGTTTGGATTTTTGTTTGTAATGAATAAACTCAAAAACTACTAGACCGATTTTGAAAATCCTTTCACCAGTTGCTAAGTGCTTGTTGGACAGCAATGTTTCCATAACTAAGTAGGTATTTTAGTAGCACTATTTATTTAAAGCTTTGGCGATTTTTCTTCGTTTGATACTTTGAATGTATCGAGCAATCGTCTCTTGAAATTCGGGACTATTGATCAGATTCAAGGAGTTAGTTAAATATTTTGCACGGTCCTTTTCCAATTTTGTGAGGAATTCTTGTCTTATTGCTCGTTTTGTGGTTACTCGTATGGTCGGAGATATGTGGTCGTACGTTCTTATGAAGGCCTTGCATTTTTCTACTGCATCCGTTTTGTCGGCTGCTACATCATCAATGAGACCCACCTGAAAAGTTAAAAAACATGAGAAACAAACAACTCATTGTAAGTTGCTAGCTCTAATCGCACGTGCCTAAAGTAGCAAGGGGCCCCAGAAAAAAGCCCTGAGGCACCCCAAGAGTTTAGTGCGGTCAGTGCTCTGTATTACCTGAACCCACTTACAAAGAAGAAGGGGGAAGAGGAGTTTGGTTAGGCAGAGCACTGACTACGATAGACGCTCAGAAATCCATGCTAAAAGTCTCTGTTAAAACTATAAACACAGCATTCACCTTTTTTACATGCGGTTATGCGGTATGAAATGCGGTATAGTTATGAAAATAGACTTCGATTTTGACGGAACGGTGTAAAAACTTTAATATTCACTTAAAAAGTAGTCAAGGTTTCTCCCACAAAATATAATAATTAAAACGAGTCGTTCCCGCTGGTTAATACTCCGTGGTTAACACTATTAAATACTGGGCATGATGCGTTCTCAACGCGACATTTTTTTCCCAATAGATAATACCCTCGTCTCGCGTATAGTTCAGAAGTCAGGTTAAAGAAAAGTAAAAAGAAAAAAAAAATATAACGGTTCTTGAAAGTGCTTTAACTAAGACTTGAGGCACCAAATTAAATTGATTTCTTGAAATATATAATCACAATAAATGTAACATGTAACTAGCACCCTGATTGTGTAACACACGATCAATTAGGTAATCATTTTGAAGGATATTCCTAATCCTTTAACTCATAACATGTTGGAATTTGTCTGCTCAACAACGTAAAGAATGTTGTTGAACTGTCAAAATGAAAAAGATTGTGAGTGATCGTGTGTTACGCAATTCGGAGGTAGGACAGACTGTCTTTTACCCTTAACCCGTGGGGGAGGTGGGAAATTATCCCACGCGAACATAGTACTACCGGGATGAAAAGTATCTATCCTACGTCTTAAACCAGGTCATGGTCTATCCATGTGTGTCATCTAAATCAGCACCCTATTTTTATTAATTTTTACTTGGACTATGTATAATGTAATAATGGACTTGTTAAATTTCATTATTACATATCAGGTAGGTATCAAATTTTTTAAGGTTGTCTAAAATAGATTTTATTGTGCGCCATAAAACCATTAAATTGTAATTGTTCATCCAAATTATTCTCATGAACACACACCAGCCCAATGAACGCCAACGAAGGGGTTTCGATGGTCTTCGTTGGTCTTAAATGTATTTGGACGTTACGAAGTTCAACGGAAATTCGGAGGCCAACGAACGTGCTGTACTGTAACCAATGTCAGACATCCTTCGATGACGTCAGATGAGCATAAGATTATACTTAATTTTATTGTTTCAAGATGCAAATGATTCTATTTTTGATGGTGAATTTTTTTGATGAATTTATTAATGCTATTTGTTTTTTTTTTAACCACAACTGGGAATGCTCTTGGCCTGAATCTCACCTGAAGGTAAGTGATGATCAGGCCGAAGGTGGAAGCGAGCTTCACCCGGAAACCTCTACCACAGAGGAACTGGCTATCTTACCTCTTACTGCCGGAACAGAACAATGCTGGTAAAATTGTTGGTATGGCGACAGACTTAGATAAGATGGTGGTAGCTAGCCAGGCGGGTTTAAAACAAGCCCTACCACCAACCAAACCGAGCAGAGAATTTTTCCCCTACTGGGAATCGAACCCGGGACCTCTGGGTCTGAGACAGGTGGTCTAACCACTAGACCACAGAGGCGGTTAGAGGCCATACTGTTGGATAAACTGACCTTACACACACAACACACGACAGTTTACAACAAGCATAATTTAAACACACAAACCTGCAATGCTCGTTCTGCTGAGTACATAACGGAACTTGTGAGGGCGTATTCTGTATGCTTGGGGCTCATGACTCTGGACATGAGGTCAAATATCCACATCGCTGGCGGGATGCCGACGGCTGTGTCATTCACCCCGATGATCGCCGGGCCAGTAGTCATCGTGCGATAGTCGAACGCGAGGGCAAGGATGCTACCCCCGGCTGCTGTGTAGCCCTGAACCAAGAATATGAGAGTAGATAGGATATGAGGGTAGTTTTTGGGTGCGACCTCTGACGTCTATTACATAGATATATTATTATCATCCGTCCTATGCATTGAGGTATTATTGTCGTTAGTACAATAATACCTCAATGGTCCTATGATAATATTATCATGATGTTTTGATAATAAAGTTTCCGAGTTCGTCGCTAAAGTAATAGAAAGAAGAAATTGATTGTAATGTAATGATGATTTGCAAAACTTACATTGATAGCAACTGAGGTGATAATATCTGTTCCATATATTTTTGCCACAACTTCAAACAAACTCTTCTGAAATAGTGTTAACCTTCCTTGATCTGGTTTGTGAAACTCATTTAGATCCAAACCAGCTGAGAAAATTTTAGGAAATTCCTGAAAATGTACAAGTAATTAAGTAAGAGGTAAGAGAGGAGATACACAATCTATGCAAATAAAAAAAACCGGTCAAGTGCGTGTCGGACCACGCACAATGTTTTTGTGCTAAGTATTACAAACTTTTGCAGTTGGAGAATTAACCGTGACGTATATCGATGTATTGGAGAAAATGTTTTTCACCTACAATGTTAAGTTCATTTTTGGGATAATATTTTAAAGCAGTTAAAAAAAAAAAAAAACATAAAAAGTGTAAAGTGGATAAAAGAAATTAGCAGGTAAGTGTGCCTCACGTAGTCACGGCTGCGCCAAAAAGGCCCAGTTCAGCAAAAATGGTAGGCAACTATAAAGTGGCTGACGCTGGTTTTCAAGTCGAAACCATAATAATTTAACTTTGATAGTAATATCGGGATATCTATTGCGTCAAATGCCCGGGAAAAGTCGAGTTAAACCAATAATTAACACATTCCCCTATCTTGGGCAGATAATACATAGGTATATTATCAGTATCATACATGCACTGAAGTAGTAGATGTTGTAAATCAGGTAAGTACCTACATATAACGTCATTTTTTTCCAAAAAAATGCGATAATTGGCGGCTAACGCCTTTTGCTTATACTTTGCATAGACATGGTAATATATACCTACATATATAGGGTGTAGTGAAGGTCTTTTAAAGTAGATGGATTTGAATTTTTTGCCAAGTGCCTAAAGGACGCAATTTTCCATAGGTCGGGGAACATAGAAGTCACTATGAAGCTGTTTATTATGTCCGTTAAAACATTTATCATGTTGTGTTTGACAGGACCTCGTGTGGCGGGTCAGCTAGTAGAAATATTTTATTTATATAATATTAAGTACCGTATTATGAGGTATCTGCTGTTAGTATCAATCATACTAGACTTACCGAAGTCAGAACTATGCCTTTGCATTTATTTTTCTCTACTTCACAAATCGACTCATGCATGGTCTGCAATAATTCGAGGCTGATGCTGTTAACTGGCGCCCTCTGGAGCTGCAGTGTCGCTATCCCTTCATTATCAACTGATACACCTACTAGAGGCTTCGCTTGTGAAGAAGACTGCAGGAGCCTACAATTCACTGCAAAACTTTTTGTTATTTTTATCAGGTGAAACATTTTTAAAACACTTTTGGCACACTTGTTTCTCGTTAAATTCTGATACTGTTTAAAAATACACAGATATGATGTGAAATATTTTGATAACAGACAATAAAATAATATAAGATAAAAAATATTGCACGTATTGTTAGTTTACACGACTTGCGTTCAGTTCAGAGTCTGGGTAGGATGTACCTATGTATAAAATCTTTTACCTCGATTCCGTTAAAATCCTGATGGTGGGCGGTAGATTGGATCTTGACATGGATCGTAAAATCCAATACTGATTCCAAGTGAGTTGATAATTCGAAAATAATAACCTGAGAAGCACATCTTTCCGCTTTGATGCACTTATTTTCAATTTTATTTCAATAAACAGAAGAATGCTTTTCGATCGAAGGGTCGCCGACCCTTTGATAAATTAATAAATATAAAATAAAATAATTTATATTTTACTTATGAAAATTTAAGAATATTTGCTAAAATATAATTCGATTATCAAAACAAAATATCTATCCCGAAAGTGATGTGCCACACGCCACAAAGTTATCATAATATCTTCTTTAGTTACTTTACGGTATTCGTACCAAAAGACCATCGTATTGGTACCACCAGGGCCTATTGAGCATACCGGGTATGCCTCAAGGGTCCTTCTTATGGCCAACCAACAAAATAATAATTGAGATTAAACTTACCTCCACATAGATTACTATCGCGGCCTGCAACAGGGGTATTGATGAACGAGCGTGAAAATGGGGGCCCGAGAGGCAAAGCCGAGGCTCACATACATCAATGCCTGATTGCGGCCAAGGCTTGCATAGAACTTTTCGCAAACAATCAGCGGAAATTCAAACTAAGTAAATAATTATATATTTCAGAAATGATGACCACTAACGATTATTTTTCACGCGCCAATAATTTCATTTGTTTCTTCTTTACTTTAAACTGGTCTATTTGCAAGGCAAATCTAAATTTGAATAATTACCTCCTTGGTTGCTATCTGTTGAAGTAAAAAGTCCGTTCCATTTTTACCCGACTACGGCGAAGCAAAAAGGAGGGTTATGATTTTGACCGGTATGTATGTATGTATGTATGTATGTATGTATGTATGTATGTTCATTTGTTCCCTCATAACTTCTAAACTACTCAACATAATTGGACAAATGGGGTATAGATGGAAGCGTCTCGGTCGTCCGATGGTTATAGGCTATGTGACGTCACATTAAATTGAATATGGCGCCCTCTAGAGGACAAAAAGTCATGAACTAAAAAAAAAAGATTTTTTAATGGTGTCATGTTGGGTATCAAATAAAAGGGCTTAATGAGCACATTTCAAATATATATATATTATAACCCCAAAATAATTTAAATAAAAATAAAAGTAATAAAAACTAAAACCCAACTACGGCAAAAGTCAACTAAAAAGGTATAAACAAGTCATCACAGACAGACTAATTAAAAATCCGGAGTCACACGTAATCTATCCGACTTATCCCCTAACACGTGTGACTCCGGATTTTTAATTAGTCTGTCTGTGATGACTTGTTTATACCTTTTTAGTTGACTTTTGCCGTAGTTGGGTTTTAGTTTTTATTACTTTTATTTTTTAAATAACACGACAGATATGGATTTTCATAGTAACATTGCCGGCCGCATAATCACTTATTTTTGACCAGTACAAACAAAATTTCGATTTATCTCGAAGAAGTTTGTCAAAATAATTCTCGAATTTCCAAGAATGTCATAGAAAAAAAAAAAAAAACTTGAATTTTAAATCATAATGTAAGTACCTAGTAGGGAAAAAAAGTGAAGTGAAAAAATAAGTGTAAAGCGGTAAATGTTCAACTAACTTTTGGACAGACTGTAAAGTCACACCGGAATGGCAGCGGCCGGCGGCGACGCCAGCGGACCCCGGCGTCGCCGCTGGCGGCCTCGCGCGTCATCCAGACCCCACGCGCCTAGTCTCCTCTTGACAAGTTTAGTTTCTACATTCGGTGCGCGGCCGCCGGCGCCGGCGGTGCCGCGAGCGGCTTCGCGTCGCCGCTAGCAGCCGCGAGCAGAAACACCGACAAGACCCGCGTGGTGCGCAACCGCGATACTGGTCTTTTAAGTATGTAGATAAAGTTTAAAATTATTTCACACTGAATGTGCTCGCCGCGTCGCTGCCGGCCGCTGCCATTCCGGTGTGAGTCGGCCCTAAGGATCACATAATCATCCTATAATGTCCCACTATTGGGACACAGGCCTCCTCTCCGTAAGAGGGAGTGCGCCGTTATCCACCACGCGGGCCCAATGCGGGTTTCCTCAAGATGTCATTGTTTTTCCTGCACCATTTTGAGAGCTGTGGAGATGAAATCATTTATACAAAGTAAAGCGCCTTTCTAGGTTCGATCATGACCTTTACTACTCGTAAGTCACGACCTTTACCACGGGGCCTCCACTGCTCTTTAATGTGGATCACTCATAAATCATACTTAAAACAAAGTTCCCCCGGGCGCGGCGGCGGCGGCGGCGGCGGCACGGCGCGGCGGGAGGTGCGTCTATCTGTCTAAACGCGATTTTCATACGATTTTCAATGGATCGATTAGAAGATCGATTAGAAGATCGATTAAAAGATCGATTAGAAGATCGATTAGAAGATCGATTAGAAGTGATTCATGAAGGTTTAGTAGTATAATTAATTATGGTTTTGTGTAAATTGCCTGAAATATGACTTTACTGGCGTATGCCGCGTAAACCAGATTACGGAATTAATACTTTCTTACCTGAATTAACACATAGGATCTTCTACTTTTTATCCCTGTAGTAATTCCCGTGGGATATTTTCCAACACCCACGCGGGCGAAGCCGCAGACAAAAGCTAGTTAAAGATAAAACAGTATGGAAACTAACTTTTTTAAAATAATTATTATAGCTCGAAAACTATCAAGAATCGCGGAACATACATGGGGTATGCCATGAGCATGGGCATGGGCATGAGGAATCTCTTGTATATGACGTCACAATTTGGACCACTCTGTATAACTTCCCGATATCAATCGTCGGGCAGTTAATTGGCTACCAGACTCAACACGCGTGGTCACAGGATCCTCCCTTTTATATAGAGGATTAGTGAACTTTACACCCAGTTCCTCATACCTCTATATTTCCCACGACCGACAACGCGATCTGACGCGCACTTTAGACCTTCCCTTTAGTAAAGTGGTAAAAAATAAAACAGACTGTTTCCTTTCCTTATCTAAGTACTGTATTAGCATTACCTATATATTTAAAGCTTTGGCGGCTTTTCTTTGTTTCACATTTTGAATGTATCGATGAAGCGTCTCTTGAAATTCGGGACAATTGACCAGATTCGAGTAGTCAGTTATATGTTTTGCACGGTCCTTTTCAAATTTTGTGAGGAATTCTTGTCTTATTGCTCGTTTTGTGGTTGCTCGTATGGCCGGAGATATGTGGTCGTACGTTCTTATGAAGGTTTTACATTTTTCTATTGCATCCGTTTTGTCGGCCGCTACGTCATCAATGAGACCCACCTGAAAAGTTGAAAAACAACATACTTAAGTAAGTATTAGCACTTATTGTTAGTAATTAAGTAGGTAGTGTGTATGAGAAACAAACAACTCGTTGTTAGTTGCTAGCACTACTCGCATATCGCACAAATCGCCGGCGGTGGGACATATGCCCAAAAAGAGCAATGTGGCCCCAGAAAAGAACCCTGACGCACCCCATTAATGTAGTACAGGCAGTGCTCTGTAATACCTGATCCCTCTTACAAGGAAGAAGCTGAAAGACGGTTCAGATTAGGCAGAGCACTGAATGTATGATAAACGCTTAGAAATCCATGCTAAAAGTCTCTGTTAAAACTAAACACAGCATTCGACTACCTTCGTTATGAATTCATGCTTATGGCTAAAGTTTAGGTTATGAAATTAGACTTCGATTTTGACGTAACGGTGTAAAAACTTGGATAGTCCCTTAAAAAGTTGTCAAGGCTTCTCGATAATACCCACATTATCATTTTTATAAGATGATGATTATCATCATTCAGCCGTTTCGGAGCTACGAGGGAACAGAACGATACACAGATACACACGTTAAATTTATCTTTTTCCGTATTAAAAATAGTATGGACTTGTTTAATTTCAGGTAGGTATAAAAAAGTTGAAGGTTGTCTGAAATAGATTTTACTGTGCGTCATAAATTAAAATTGTTCTCAGATTATACTTAATTTAATAATGTTACAAAAACATCATAAAAAAACAGAATCATTTGCATCTCAAATGATTCTGTTTTTTTATGGATTTTTAATGCCATAGAGCTTGTCCGAATAAACGCGATTACCGCTCGAGACGTGTCGCGCGTAGACAATCGAGTGATTGTGAGAAGTGTTTCATACATTCGGCTATCTAATTGCGTAAAACGTTTTCGTAAACGATTCCGATGAATTTGTTTCATTTTGACAGTTCAACAACATTCATTGCGTTTGTTTTTGTTGTATTTACGTTGTAGAGCAGATTTTTTTTCCAACTTATGAAGCAATGGATTAGCAATTTGTTTCAAACCGATACAAATTGTGATAGATCGTGTATTACGCAATTAGGGTGCCGTCCACATGCTACTGCAGCGCGTTTTTGTAGCGCGTTTTGCTACTCACGCGTGAATCGCATCGTTTAAAAAAAAAAAAAAAATGATCGCGTCATCTGGACACGCTCATACTGTGGGATAAACTGATCTCCTCGCAGGTAGGCATCTAATTTGATATCGCAGACCTTAGTTACCTCGAGATCGGCTGGAAAGTTTACAACAGGCATAATTTAAACACACAAACCTGCAAAGCTCGTTCTGCTGAGTACATAACGGAACTTGTGAGGGCGTATTCTGTATGCTTGGGGCCCATGACTCGGGACATCAGGTCAAATACCCACATCGCTGGCGGGATGCCGACGGCTGTGTCATTCAGCCCGATGGTTGCCGGGCCAGTAGTCATGGTGCGATAGTCGAACGCGAGGGCAAGGGTACAGCCCCCGGCTGCTGTGTAACCCTGAACCAAGAATTTGAGAGTAGTCAAGAAATGAGGGTAAGTTTTCACTTGTTTCAATTTTAGAGAACTTCGTTTGAAAATTCAATTCTGGAACAGTTAAGAGCTTGTCGAGATGACGCGATTTTGCATTGCGACCAGATAGGGCGTTTTACGCGCGAGCGTTCTGGGCTGGTTTGGGTAGTCAGCAAAAGTATAAAAGATAATAAAAGAAGAATAAAATAAAAAAACTATAAAGAGGTTTTTACAATTCTTGTTGGCTCTAACAATATTCTAAATAGGTACGTCCCCATTGTACTGGACGGAACAAAGGTGTTAAGCATAGAAATATAAATAACTTCTTTCTTTTATTTATCTATGGTGTTAAGAGTCCGGCGACTTGCATGCGATTCACGCGCGAGTAGCAAAACATGCTACTCGACTGCATGTGGACAGAATGCATGAGTCACTAGTACCTCGCAATCACGCGATTCAACTCGTGCGTAAAGCGCGCTTTATGGACAAGCTCTAAGGGCTCCCACACATAAACACGATACGACGTCGCAACGTGGCACGTTGCATTTTTTCATTATGGTTTTCTGCAGAAATCCATAATGAAAAAATGCAACGTGCCACGTTGCGACGTCGTAACGTGTTTATGTGTTTGAGCCCTAACTCCCGCAGACAGGCGCGACGCGACCCTGGTAGAACAATTTCTATGAAAACCTTAGGTACGGAAATTGTTGTACCGCGACCGGTACCACGGTGTCGCGACACGCCGGTACTTCGCGCCTGTCTGCAGGAGCCTTTATTCGTATTTTTGTGTGCGATCTCTGACGTCTAGGTAATACATTTATTATAATCCGTCCTATGATAATATTATCATGATGTTTTGATATTCAAGTTTCCGAGTTCGTCGCTAAAGTAATAATGATTTGTAAAACTTACATTGATAGCAACTGAGGTGATAATATCTGTTCCATATATTTTTGCCACAACATCAAACATAGTCTTCTGCAATAGTGTTAACCTCCCTTGATCTGGTTTGTAAAACTCATTTAGATCCATACCAGCTGAGAAAATTTTAGGAGATTCCTGAAAATGTGTAGGTAGGTAAGTGGTAAGGAGATACACTAAGTATATGGATATTAATATTAACGTATTATGAGGTATCTGTTAGTATCAATCAAACTAGACTTACCGAAGTCAGAACTATGCCTTTGCATTTATTTTTCTCTACTTCACAAATCGACTCATGCATGGTCTGCAATAATTCGAGGCTGAAGCTGTTAACTGGCGCCCTCTGGAGCTGCAGTGTCGCTATCCCTTCATTATCAACTGATACACCTACTAGAGGCTTCGCTTGTGAAGAAGACTGCAGGAGCCTACAATTCACTGCAAAACTTTTTGTTATTTTTATCAGGTGAAACATTTTTAAACACACTTGTTTCTCGTTCAATTCTGATACTGTTTAAAAATACACAGATATGATGTGAAATATTATAACAGACAATAAAATAATGTAACAAATGTAACTTTTGCTAGTTTACATGACTTGCATTTAAAGTCTGGGTTAAAAATGCCTTAAATAATGGTGAGACAGTGCTATTATAGCATCGTGTTATCTATAAAGACAAGTCTTGATTTAAACATACCTATGCATATAACCGGTTATACATGTCCTTATTTACTTGACTGTAGAAAAACGTTTAGAGTATTATTTTTTGTTCCGTGGGAAACCGGACTATTGTGTTATTGCAAGTCGGTTCTAGAAAAAAATAAGGAAGGATCACTGAAAAACCCACAGTTAGAGCCGGCGCGGCGCACATCTAGTGAAGCACAGTGCGGCGCAGTTTTTTCAAAGAAATATCAACATTGCATTTCTCAAAATAAAGTAAAAAATAAATAGCCTGAGAAGCACACCTGTCCGGTTTGCAAGAGCGGATCCAACCTTCAAGTCACCAAGGGGGGTTCATTTATAGTTCTGATTCGCGAATCAGTGGCGGATGCAGCCTATCGGGGGCACGGGGCGGCAAAACAAATTGAGGCTCCCTCGGTGACCACAGTTTATTTGTCTAAGAGTAACATTTTACAAAAAATTAATAATGACAAGAAAAAAACGAGCAAGCCTTACAGTAGTCGCATAAAGATGTGTAACATTTGACATCTCACCTCTGTTGGCTGCTCTCTTGGAAAATGGGTTGGTACAATCTGACGGCCAACTCTAGCAACGTGCGCGCTCATCGGGCAAATAAAACAGCGCGCGCTTCCTCAGCTTCCTGTTACACAGTTCCGTCCCTTTTCACAAAATTACTTCCACATATTGCAGGAAATCCAGAGGAAAGATTTTACACATAAAAAACAGGTGTAACGTGCGTCATTCTGCCTAGCCTTTTCCCAATCATGTTGGGGTCGCCTTCCAGTCTAACCGGATGCAGCTGAATACCACTATTTTGTGTAAGGTGCTGACAGTTGAGAAAAGTACTATATACGCCTTGGCCGCAACCAGGCATTGATGGACTCACGTATGTATGCCTCGGCTAGTCGGCTACGCCTCGACCCACATTTTCACGATCGTCCATCAATGCGTGAGTTGCTGGCCGCGACAGTAATGTACTATTTCACTAAATCCATCAAAGACTAATAAACCTAAGAAAAGCATAAAAGTTAAATTCGTGCTTATTGCTCAAAAAATTATGAAACTCCAATCATTTTCTACAGCAGTTCAAACGTCCGTTTCTGTGCGCGCTCATCATGTGACGTCATTTGGCACGTTATTTATTGCTTTGCTTACGTCTGTCTTGTGGGTGCTCCAAGGTAGCCCGCGAAATTCAAAATTTCTTACGTTTTTTGCCATTTGCAGGTCAGTATCAAGTTGTATGTTGATCTCAATATGATTTGCGGCTGTATCAGATATTTATTTATAGAATTATAGTCATAAAAATCATCAATACAACTCTCTAAGTTCATTATAATCCTATTGAATGACTATTTCATGAAATCACGACATTTGAGGATTATTCTAACTTAAGGAGTTGTATTGCTGATTCTAATGATTATAATTCTATAAAACCATATTTGTTACGGTCGCAAATCATATTTTAATCAACATATAACTTGACACTGGCCTGCAAATTGCAAAAAACGCAAGAAAATTTGAATTTCGCGGGCTACCTTGGAGCATCCATCTTAAGGTGTTAAGGCTGGTTTTAGAGTCACGCTGCACGCTGACCACCGGCGCTGACAGCTCAGCAGCGCGTAGCTTGTCAGCGCTGAGGTTCAGCGCGAGACGTTTCAGTATCGTGCTGTTCATTTGCGGACTAGGTACAGATGCACAAAAATGCGAAAAACATTATTAATTATTATTATTGCTGCTTTGTAATACCTAAAAAAAACAAAAAGGAAAAATAAGACGAAGACTTCATGTTCATCCATTGATTGAGCAGAGAGCCGTCGCAGGAGAATTTGTCATCAGGCGTACTTCGTTGATCACTCGACATGTGTCCACATCGCAATTCGACATGACTGTACACGCTGGTGGCGTCCGCTCGGCTAGGACGGCTACGCGGCTCCGACGCGCGACGCGTACAGCCGCTGACCCGTCAGCGCTGACCACCGCACTTGCTGATAGCTACGGGTTATGGGTCATTTTCAGTAGTCGATATACAGCATGCAACTCCCCGCAGGCGAGGTAGTGACTAATGGCGCAATTTCATTGGTCGATCGAGTCATTCCAGAAATCTCTCGCCCCCGCATGCGGGCCCTATTGATTGACTAATGAAATTGCGCCATTAGGTACTCTAAAACTCTTCTTAAAAGTTAATACGTTTCGGCTCATCGGCTGTCAGCGCCGACGACGACGGTCAGCGTGCGATCAGCGTGACTCTAAAAACCAGCCTTAGCCCCAAATAATATAATTTCAATTGTTTTTGTGCGAGGGAGGGTACGGCGGATTTTACTAGTTTGGGAGGGGACGTATTACTGCCCGAGGCATATTCTCACAGACCTGGACGACGACCCCATAACCCTTCTCCAGGAGAGCAATAGGGCCAGCAGTACAGCGCAGAATTACTGACAGGCGACCGTCAATCCAACCTCGCCGTCGAGGTCCCACTTGTTTATGAATCAATAAAACTTTTTATTAAGTACTTATTTATTATTTTAAATAAAATAAATAATAAATAAATGAAAATCTTTATTGCAGAGTCAGACCACATAATTCATATAAAAAAACACAATAAAAAAATAAACAAAATACTCAATAAAATAAAATAAACATTGACGCAGTTATAAGTAGCCACTGTTTGTAGGTCTTGGTAGCATAGGTATAACATATCAGCAAGGTCCTTAAATATACTGTTTCTACACGTTCCAACCTTGGGCTGAATGATGAAAAAAAAGAAAATAAAAACCGGCCAAGTGAAACGAAAAAAAAAAGATAATCTCACTTCACATGTATGGGAAATTGGGAAGGTACCCTAAAAAAAATATTTTACCACTTTGTCGGCGTCATTAGTATGTATACCCATGTCAGTTTCCTAGTACCAACCAACAGAAGGGTGCCGTAGCTGGGATGAATTTATCCCAAGAACAAACTTAACATTGTAGTTGAAGAACATGTTTTTGCAACTGCAAAATGTAAGTTGGTCGATAATTACTCGTAAACATGTAGAGCCTACTTAGCTGTGATAGTTTTCCTTTTAATTTCGTTATAAATATACTACTGCTGTGAATTTTTCCACATAATCCAGAACTTACCATTTAGCTGGCAAGGGGGGGACACTTTACGTGTAGGGGAGGTACCCTAAAAAAAATGTTTTTTCTTGATTTTATTTTACCACTTTGTCGGCGTAATTAATATGTATGAGTACCTACTCATGCCAAATTACAGCTTTCTAGTACTAACACTCTCTGAGCTAAGCCGCGGACAGACAGACAGACGGAAATGGCGAAACTATAAGGGTGCCTTTTTGACTACGGAACCCTAAAAGATAAAGAAAATAAATTATTTTACAATTACAACAATAAATTAATTTACAACAATACCAGAATCACTGTACAACTCAAGTTCAATAAATTCTTCAACAATAACCGAATTCTCAATCCCTCCGGCATCCAAAATAGTCTCGATTGGGATGAAATGATGATTATGGTCCTTGTAACTTTGATTATAATTAAGTGCGACGTAGCCATCCAAATGGCACTCGTAAGTCATTTTTATTTTGGCAGTCTTCCTGTTAGCTGTCAACAAAACAGTCGCGGATTCACCAGGTTTCAACGTCATCTGGGTCGAGGATCCCGATTTGAAAGTTACCAATTTAGATTTAGTCTCAGTACTGCCCCAGTCTCGAGAATAACTCAGAGAACTTTCTCCCCTGAGCGCCTTGATATCGAAACCAATCTTCCGACTGACCGATAACTTGTTCTCATTTGACCATGAAGATGACACTGAGTTGGAAACCGTTTCCTCAATGAAGTCGTTGTATGTCACCGATACCGAGGGGTTATTATTTTCAAACGTTTTTCTCTTGATAATAACGTTGCGGCTCGTCACGTCTACCACTTCCGCCTTTTTTACTTCTACTATCATCTCAGTCTGTTCCAGGAAGTACCTTTTGTACACGTCACCCCAGGGGGTTGGGCTGCAGAGGTAAACGTCTGATGGTCTTTTTCCTTTGTATTTTTCACACGCTTTTTTCAAATCGTCGTCGCTTAGTCCAAATTTTATTCTATCTGTATCTGTTATTATGTTCGAAATACTTCCAGATGTTTTTATTTCGAAGTTTTGGTCTCCAATTTCTTCTATTTTAATCGAAATACCCATTTTTAAATTATTTATTTCCAAAAATCTATAAAAAAAAAATAGATTAGTACCATTTTAAATTAAATATTTTCATCATTAACTTTCGGATTAATTATCGAATAACCAAATTGATTTTGTACATAAAAAACCGTAACAATGAAATAATAATTAAGCTTTTTAATTAAGTCATAATTGAATTACAAAAATAAAATTTACAAAAAACAAATTAAAACTTATGTATAGATAGATAAGTTAACCTTACTGTTTAATAAAATGTTCTTTTTTTTAATATTAACAAGAATTTAAACATTCGGTAATTATTCGGCAAATCAACCGAATATTCGGCCGAATTCGAACGTGAAAAAATATGCCGAGTGTACCGAATATTCGGCCGAACATTCGGCGCATCTCTAAAATAAAGGAAAAGTCCCCTTAGGATATATAACCTGAGTTAACACATAGGGTTCTTTTAATTAATCCCGATAGTACGTTCCCGCGAGATATTTTCCTACAACCATGCGGGCGAATCCGCGGGCAAAAGCTAGTCGCTTTTAAATCACTGAAAAATTCCTCAGACTGAAATACTCTCTGTATACAATTATGGTTGATTTTTGAGATGGGGCAGTAAGTTCAGCTACCTTAACAGTTGTAGATAGCTACAGGAAAACGGTTTTGGTCATCTGTATTCACAGATTTTGAAAAAAAATAGTTAGCATGTAAATAAATGGGCACACTTTTTTTTTTCAACACATTTGTTCGTGAAGTGGCTCTTATTGAACCGCTTTTAGGTTCATAATGCAGTGTATTAAACACGCGTGCTTTTTACTTTATGATAACGCACTAGTGCTATAATGCCACAGATAACTATTTACTAGTCGGAGTACCTATACCAGTCCTATGACATGGCAGTATGGAGTTAGTAAGTACTATCATGGCAGCATGTACTACTGACTGACCATAAGTTCAGTCAAAAATGAATATGCTTTTATTTTTATAAGGAGTAATGTAATCTTTTAATAAAAGTTCTATGTACATTTTTATTGAAGCCGGACTATGTATACATGGAATAAGTATTAACTATCTTATCCTATATCACACGAGCAGAGATGTGCGCTTTTTTTAATCTCATCAAATAATTCATGCATTCATAGTATGCCTATTGTATAAGTAAATAAAAAATTATAAATAAACATAATATTTCATCAAATTATATATATATTTTTCATTACATATTAACCTTAATTTGCGTATTCAAAACATTTTTATTATACTTTTCGTGTAGGCTGTTCAGCGGTTTTACTAGTGCCTTTGTTAACATTTTCGCGCGCATCGCTAGCGGAAAAAAAAAACAGTGCGCCATGTTCCAATATATTTGGTATCGTTTTTGTTGTGTGGCTAATTATTATCCAAAATATGAAATCTAAAGTATTGTCACCAACCGACGTAGAAACGTTTTTAAAATTGTCAGTACCCTGGCAACAAAGGTCAGTTGAACTATTTATAACGAAAAGTTATAAATCTAAATGTCTCACCTCTATAGTCACGTTATTCTAGCCTATGACCAACACCGCACACTTGTATCATAATGTACTATTATGCCACTGTTTCCTGTTTCATATAAGCATCAACAACCTCTATTGGACCAACTGAGGTTTGAGTACTAAAAAAGTCAGAAATCGCAAAAAAACTTTTCCCATACGTTTCGTTTGAAATGAAACTCCAACTTAAATTTTGTACCATCGATAAACTGGCTCTACAAAAAAGACTGATCGAAAAACAAATTAAAAACAATACCTAACTTCTACTTTGGGTATTATTTCAGCTTAAAATTAAAAACTTGGCACATTGCATTCTGACTCTTATAAATACCAGTAGGTAGATAAGAAAAAAATGCGAAAATTCTAAATGATCGTAGACACAATCTTACCACTGAACATTTGGAACAATACATGATTGTTTACGTTTAGAAAAATATTAAACAATTTTAATGTCATGTACCTAATGTTACTATAAATACCTATTATTGCCTATCAAAAGATAATTTACTAATTTTGAAATAAAAAAATTAAAACTTACTTTTTTTTTGTTTTGTTCCTAAAATTTTTCATTTAATTTTGCATGTTCTGCCAATTTTCGTGCATATTTCAAGCATTTTTCATGCATATTTGCATGCATATAACAAGCTTTTTATGTTGCATATAATCCGGTCTCTACTAATAACTATTCTCCATTACTCAATATGTCATAGGTATCTATAGTTGTCGAAGTCTGAACGCCAAAGTTGCCCATTTAACGGCTCGTACACACTGGCGTGATATCGAGGTCGCGACAGGCAGCGCTACCCTTGTCGCCATAGAAATATAAATAACAGATCGTGCCAGTGTGTACGAGCGTTAATGCAAAAACCACGGTCGAAATCATGTCGAAATATAACCAATAAGTACCTCGTATCCAATTTTTTATGTTTATGTACTTATTGTACTTACTGTTTACCTCAATACTCAATACTATCTTTATTGCTTTACCATAATGTGTACTTAGGTGGTAGCTTTATACCTATATAACCATAGCCATTTTTTGTATGCACGCTTTAGCTAATCAATATTAATGAATCACACGTAAATGACCGGGCGAAAACACATCTAGTCGCTTGCTTACATTTCGGGGAATACCCGAACTGTGTAGATAAACATACTATTGAACGTATGTGTCTGTCGGCCCGGGCATTTTTGGCATATTGGGAAAATTATAAGTGCCCATAAACTGTCCATATATTTTTAATTTGTATTATTGTGTTTTAATTTATATTGCATTTATCTGAGCATATATTTTTTGTTTCAAAATGAATTTACGATTTTGCATAGCACATGTGTGAGTAGGTACTATAGAGTAGAGAGTAGGTAATAGAGAGCTACCATTTATCGGGCAATATTATGTCTTTCATCTATGAGTATGTCATGCTCACCCAGATGTCTCGCTGATGGTGGCGTGTGTGTTGGATCATTTAGCTCCCTTCAAAATGGTTGAGCTGAATGGTGCTAATCCATGCGTCATGTTCGTGAACGGGCGCCGTCAGTTGGGGCTGGTCATCTCTTAGCTGCCATGGCTTATTTGTAATTTTTGAATTGTTTTTTTTTTATGTAGGTACCTACGGACGCTTTTATCATGCACATCTTTCTACATTTATTTAAAGGGAATTTACGACTAAGTAGGCCTCGCTCAATGAGCGTAGCCCTGGGCGGTCGCCCAACCGCGCCCTACCCTACGCTACTCATTATGTACGCACACTGACAATAAACCGCGTGTGTGCCTAACTATTCATTGTTATTTATATTTCTATGATTCATACCGACCGACACAGCTATCCGAGTGTGTGACGTAAACAGTATCAGATAGATTTGCTTTGTGTACATACGTACTTAAACAGAAAGTATTTCAGTCTGAGGAAGTGGAAATATTCACGGAGAGTTAATAGCTACATAAGTAAGCGATGTTCATGTTTAGGTAAAAATACCTAACTTCTCGTAACAAATTTTTTTGGTAATCAGCTCCCGAATTGCGTAATACACAATCAATCAAAATCTGAATCGTTTTGAAACAGATTGCTAATCCATTGCATCATAGGTTGGAAAAAAAAATCTGCTCAACAACGTAAATAACGCAATGAATGTTATTGAACTGTAAAAATGAAAGAGACTAGTCCTTATCGTTTACGAATATGTGTTAGGTATGCAATTAGATAGCTGTATTACCAAACTACATCACGAGGTACCAAATTTCATAGGCGGGAGAATATTTCGGAAGTCTCCTTATAATAAATATATCCTCGTTGATTGGACAATACCTATAGATAAATCGAACACATAAAAAAACTTCTATTTGCTAGACTATGAAAACTTTAAAGAATAATACACACCTTACCGTGTTGAAAATGCACTGTGATTCACGAGATGTGTGTGACCGGCACAGAACAATTGGTGACTGGTTAGTCCTTATCAACATATAAACTGACACTTGGGTAACCCAAGTGTCAGTTTATATGTTGTGGGTTGCACTTGTACTTTAGTTAGCAAAACGGTGGAGGTCTGGTAGGAAACGTATGGCGCGCAGTGTTGCCAGTTATGAAAACTGAGCCTAGTGGTAGGATTGCTACAAAAATCTATAAAGTCTTCTGTGACATCCCCTGAGTGACTCACATGGAGCCCACCCAACCTCAGGTTTTTATCTCACTCGCACCATACTACTTGCGGACGGGAAGTCACTTTACAAAAATAATAAAAAAGAGGAAATATTTAATTACAGCCTTAATTCCGGTATTGTCCAAAGTAGTAGAGAAGTTAATCTACGAATTACTTAACAATTTCTTATCTAAATATGACATTTTGTGTAATGAACAAAAAGGTTTTAGGAAAAATAAAAGCATTAATAAAGCTATTTTCGAGTTACTCAATATTATCTTAAAAAACGTAGATAGCATATCTTAATAAACGTAGGTACCTATTTGCGCAATCTTCACAGATATGACGAAAGCTTTTGATTGCGTAGATCATAACATTCTACTGAACAAGTTGAGCGTTTATGGAATAAGGGGAAATGTACTAAAACTTATTAAATCATACCTTAGCGATCGTCGACAGTACACGGAGATAACTAGAATTTGCCCTAAGACGAAGACTGAAAGAAAATACCGATCCAAACGACGAACAATAAAATATGGTGTACCACAGGGCAGCGTCCTTGAGCCACCCCTTTTCTTAGTTTATATCAACGATTTGCCACGTCATATTGATAATCCAATGGCGTCCGCGTCCAATCCACGTCATATTGATATTATTGTCCGACGACAGCACCGCGTTAATAAAATGTAATCTATGAACATAATGGACATAAATAAGACCCTGGAAGATGTCGTACTTTGGCTTGACAAAAACAACTTAGTGATAAACTTAAAGAAAACTAATATCATGCTCTTCCACAACGCACAATTTTAAAAGATGTATCTGTAGACTATAATAAGCAAAAAATTAACCAAGTTAAAGTAGCAAAATTTTTAGGGGTTTACATTAACAGACAACTAAAGTGGCAACCCCAAGCAGAGGAAATTTGCAAAAGGATGAATACAGCGGCGTATGTCCTTTCAAAGCTGTCCAAAAAGGTCGACATTCAAACAACATTAGTAGCATATATCATGGTCTGGTTGCATCAGTTCTAAGATTTGGTATTATTTTCTGGGGCAATTGCAGCTCAAGAGAATACATATTCAAGGCGCAAAAGCGTTGCATTAGAGCGATGTGTAGTTTGAAGACCACAGACAATTGCGAACCAAACTTTAAGCCCCTTGCTTACATTTCCGTCATTATACATTCTGGAAATGGCCATGTTTGTAAAGACCAATAATTACCAATAAATAACCTCTCAGGTTCCATTGATCCCTTGCGCTTAGTGACCTTCCTAATAGAAAAATGCTATTATTCGATTAATGATTTTTTAATGGACAAATCAGCAATGTGTATAATATTCTTAATAATAAGGACCTAATTAATATAGGTAAGTACATTTATTTTTAATAATATAAGAATCATTACTGAACATTGGTTTTATTTTAACTACCTAGGAAATCGTCGCACCAGAAATGTCCAATTGCTATTGGTATACATTTACAACTCATCAAAAGCTATCTTTTCATGTATAATGGACAAATCAGCAATGTGTATAATATTCTTAATAATAAGGACCTAATTATAGGTAAGTACATTTATTTTTAATAATATAAGAATCATTACTGAATATTGGTTTTATTTTAACTACCTAGGAAATCGTCGCACCAGAAATGTCCAATTGCTATTGGTATACATTTACAACTCATCAAAAGCTATCTTTTCATGTACTTGGTTGTTAAATGCCTTTTTGAAAAACATTTTGCTGGGGTAACGATACTGAAAAAAATTTGCTATAAGTAACTTGAACAAATTGCAACTAACTATGAACTAATTATCTGTAACACACTCATTTCTCTAAGGCGCAACATTTTGCTGGGGTTACGCATACAGGATTTCACGACGATTTGTGATGGTGATAACACAGTATCACTGCGTGGTTTAAAATTACGTCTTGCGTGTCATGATCTATCATTGCTTTAATATGACGGGCTGCCAACTTTTTTTGACAAAAAAAAACGTATAAAATGGTTTGAATATGAAAAAAATAAAGTACCTATTCGGAAGAAAAAAGTTTTTTTTTAAATTTCTTGTTTTTTTTGCCTTCAAAACGTATTTTTGTGTGCTTTTAGCACATGATAACAAGTTTTTACTATGTTCTTAATTTAAAAAATATTAATTCGTTTTTAATTAAAAAAACAAAAACAACGGATTTTTGTATACAATTTGGTCGATAGTGACATCTGTGACTGTGACAAACAAATGTCACAGGATGTCACCTGTCCTGTCACTTTTTTTTGTTTACTCTACTCTTACGAGTAGGCAAAGGCAACAGTGCCCATACATCCATTATAAATCGTTTCCGTCACTCGTTTTAAGTTAAGTACCTATCCATAATGAGTGTTTTATTTTACGCATCCCAGTAAAGCTTGGAAATAAAGTATTTTCACATACTTTATTTGTATGCAAAAGTTAAAAGTATAAATACCAAAAATAAAGTACACGTTATTATAAAGTATGGTTGGCAACCCGTGTATCGCGCACGCGTTCTAGCAACATATTTTTTTTTAACTTCTGATTATTCGCGCACACTCATATAATTTACAGACAAATAATTAATTTATTTTTATTTAACAAAAAGCTTAAAATCTTACGCCTGACAAGGATAGGGTGGAAAAAACAGGTTCAGGATTGGCTGATTGGGCTTAATTAGGTAAGTATGCTGAAACGGACAATCTTTTATCTTTCAGTTTCCGTGCGCCACAGTCAGTCAAGCCCCGGTGGCGCCTCCGACAGCACCGCTCGGCGGCGAAAAATATTAATTTTGCATAGAACTAATGAATCTAAATCGATGCCGATTTTATCCTACACTGGCAATAATATTGTTAAACCATAGAATTTAAAAGAAACGAAAAACATCGATAGACAACACTAAAAAAAAAAATCAAAATGACGTTATTGACTGACACTTTGTGAGTTCAGTAAAAAGCGTGTTACTTGTATAATTAAATACAAAATAAGTGTTTTTGTGCCCAAATCGACGAGAAGTGGATGAATAATCATTTATAAGTAGTTATTAAATCGTTGTAGATAATATTTTCACTAAATAACTTCTTAATTTACTTATTTTTGGACCAACAAAGATGATGTAAGCAAACCATTAGTCAAGAAAGTGAAAGTTGTTATATTTTGAGTTTTTCTGTGTGTAATCGCCGGTCAGTGGACAATATTCATTTATAAGTAGTAACTTATCTATTAATAATGTAACCTGCAAAATATCGTGTAAATTGACGAGTGTTCATCATCATACTTACCTACACACTAAGACTCGTCACATTCACACATAAGTAGGTACATTTAAGTCCTAAGTTTGATTAATTGTACCTGTGTATTTGTTAACCTATCTTTTATAATTCATACGACACAGGGTATCCTAGTGCGGGATCCAGTGCCATACCCAAATAACACAAGTTATGAATAAATAAAACTTTTCTAAACCTTTTCATTTTTTTAAATTAAATAAAATAAAAAATCTTTATTACAGACCACATGATCCATATATAAAAACAATAAAAAAATTATACAATAAAGTAAAAATACATTTACGCGGCTTTTTGTAGCTACCGTTTGTAGGTCTTGGTAGCAGCATACATCATAACAGCATTAAGCCGGGTCTGTTAAGCAGGTTTTAATGTTTTAAAAACATCAAACTGTGATCAAACACGAACTAATCAAATCGCTTCGTGTTTGATTTGCGGATGCCTGACTGGTTCGTGTTTGATGTTATTAAAACATGGCGCAGTAGACCCGGCTTTATACTGTTTCTACACGTTCCAATCCTGCTATCTTATTGAGTTAAGCCTCCTCTACACGTTGGGCCGACGTAAGCCAACGTACGCCACAGTATAATAACGAGATAATAAACATAATAAATAACATAACATTGATCTACTGTCATTTGCGTAAACTTATCGTTGTAATATAGACATTCTGTGGTTTATATTCGGGCATGTTGGGCCAACGTGTAGAGGGAGCATTAAAAGTTTTCGTAAACGATTCCAGCTAATCTGTTTCATTTTGACAGTTCAACAAAATTCATTGCGTTATTTATGTTGTTGAGCAGATTTGTTTTCGACCTTATGAAGCAGTGAATTAGCGATCAGATTGTGATAGATCGTGTATTACGCAATTAGGGTGCTGGACTGCAATTACAACAATAAATTAATTTACAACAATACCAGAATCACTGTACAATTCAAGTTCAATAAATTCTTCAACAATAACCGAGTTCTCAATCCCTCCGGCATCCAAAATATTCTCGATAGACACGAAATGAAAATGAAATCCCTTGTACCTTTCAGAATAATTTATTCCCACGTCGCCTTCCAAATGACACTCGTAGGTGATTTTTATTTTGGCAATCTTCTTGTTAACCGTCAACAAAACGTTCGCGGATTGACCAGGGTTCAACGTCATCTGGGTCGAGGATCCCAATTTGAAACTTACCGTTTTCGATTTAGTCTCAGTGCTGCCCCAGCCTCGCGAATAACTCAGAGAAGTTTCTCCGCTGAGCGCCTTGATATCGAAACCAATCTTCTGACTGACCGATAACTCGTTCTCATTTGACCATGAAGATGACACTGAGTTGGAAACCGTTTCCTCAATGAAGTCGTTGTATGTCACCGATACCGAGGGGTTATTATTAACAAAAGGTTTTCTCTTGATAATAACCGGGTGGTTCGTCACGTGTACAACTTCCGCCTTTTTTACTTTTATTATCATCTCAGTCTGATCCAGGTTGTAGGTGGAGTACATGTCACCCCAAGGGGTTGGGCTGCGGAGGTAAACGGCTGATGGTCTCTTTCCTTTGTAACTTTTAACCGCTTCTTTCAAATTGTCGTCGCTTAGTCCAAATTTCTTTCTATCTGTGTCTGTTATTATGTTCGAAATACTTCCAGATGATTTTATTTCAAAGTTTTGGTCTCCAATCTCTTCTATCTTAATGGTTATACCCATTTTTAAATTATTTATTCCCAGAAATCTATAAAAAAAAAATTGTTAAATATTTTAAATTAAATATTTTCATCATTAATTTTCGGATTTATCAAATTACCAAATTGATTTTATATATAAAAAACCGTAAAAATTAAATAATAATGCTTTGCAATTAAATCATAATTGAATCTTAACAAAAAAGAACATTTACAAAAATGATTAAAACTCGTAAAATAGGCCATTAAAAAAAATTACATGTACCTACATGACAAACATGATAATTGTGTCTCAACTGTTTCGTTATATACCTACCTTTTAAACTAATGTTTACCTTACATTTAAATGTGATTCACGTCATATGAGTCACGAAATGTGACTAACATGTTTAACGCTTTTTGTGAATAACCTAACCATGAGGTTAGGTTATTCTTTATTATTGTTAGGTTATAATAATGATATTAAGCTACTACAAAATCAAAATAACTATCAACGGGGCTTTAAGATGGTAAGATGACACAGTGCTTACATCTGTTAAAACTCGTTAAACTATATAATACCTACGCGCCAAAAGTGCTTAGATGACGTTTACATGTCAGAGAGGGTCATGTCATGTCATGTCACAGATGGCATCCCCAGTCAAAACTTTAGGCGCCCGATTGTGTTGTTTGGATGTGGTGTGCAATGTTTTGATTTCGTCACTCAAAAATGATTGACTGATTTATTTGACTACTTTGTTATGAACTGTGATTAAGGTGGATGCTCAAAGGTAGCCCGCGAAATTAAAATTTTATTACGTTTTTTGCAATTTGCAGGTCAGTAGGTAGCAGGTTTTATGTTGATCTAAATATGATTCTCACGTCATAAAAATTATCAATATTTATTCTCAAAAATTATAAAAAAATAATTCTAATGATTAGAATTCTGTAAAGCCATATTTTTTACTTGACACTGACCTGCAAACTGCAAAAAACGTAAGAAAATTTGAATTTCGCGGGTTACCTTGGAGCATCCACCTTAATATGGGCTATGAATATCGAAGAATGCTTTATGTAACCTCAAAGCTTTAAGTCACAAAAGGCGGCAAATATTGTTTACCTCGTAAGGTAGAGTTCGATTCAAACTTAATTAATGGCGATGGCGGCTCGGAAGTTAGCTACTCGCTGCGCAATAGGTACCCCACCCCTCACCGCCGCTGACACAAGAAAAGGAAATGAAACTCCAACTTTACTATCGATAAACTGGCCGTTACAAAACAGAATGATCGAAAAATGAATTAAAAACAATAACTTCTACTTTGGGTAGGTATTATTTCAGCTTAAAATTAAAAACTTGAAACTTTACATCCTGACTCTTAAAATAGGTAAGAAAAAATTGCAAAAAGTGAGGCCCCTATAAAGATAAGCTTTTTTTTTTTTTTTTTTTTATAAACTATAAGAACAGCACCCTAATTGCGTAATACACGATCTATCACAATCTGGATCGGTTTGAAACAGATTGCTAATTCATTGCTTCATAAGTTCGACAAAAAAATCTGCTCAACAACGTTTTAGGGGTATGAGGAACATGGTGTAAAGTTCACTCATCCTCTATAGAAAAGGGAGGATCCTCCGACCAGACGGTTATTGTGTCTGGCGGGCAATTGCCCAAGGACTGATGTCGGATAGTCATAGATATATGAATCGCGCGGTAAACTTAAATAGCGCGATGCAGGATCTGTGACGTCAGGTCTTTGATGCATAGTTCGCATGTGGCAATGTAGATGCCGCCACAACGTAAATAACGCAATGAATGTTGTTGAACGTCAAAATGAAACAGATTAGTCGGAATTAGAGATGGGCCGACTATGACTTTGGCCGACTAGCAGACTAGTCGGCCAAGCCGATCATTGCTTTCGGTTGAGTTCGGGTGAAATCGGGAATGTTAGTAACTACGCTTTCGGCGGGTCGTAGGGCGCGTGGCGCACGGCGACCATGCGGACGTGTCGGGGCATGTTTTATTTACATTGCATTTTTTCATCATTGTTTACGTGCGAGCCGTTTACGTCCATCCTATTCTAGATTGCACTTAAAATAAACTGTAAAACTGATTTTATAATAAAAAAAAGAATAACAATAGAGATTTCAATTTCATTTCAATCACCGTCTTTTAAATTTTTAAGCATACCTACTAAACTAATACGAATAAAAAAATGGGCCGACTGGTCGGCATTTTTAGCCGACTAGTCGCCGACTACAAATATGGCCGACTAGTCGGCTTTCCCGACTAGTCGGAATCGTTTACGAAAACGTTTTAAGTACGCAATTAGATAGCTGTTCTCCATTACTCAATAAGTCATAAGTAGTTCATAGTTGTCGAAGTCTTTCAGATTCTCAGAATAAGAACGCCAAAGTTGCCCATTTAACGCAAAAACCACGGTCGAAATATATATGTTATGTACCTACTTATTACTAACATAACCACAGCCATTTTTTTGTATAGGTACACGCTTTATCTTAACAATCACGAATGACCGGGCGAATACACATATCTAGTCGCTTGCTTACATCACAGTTCATATAATACTACGTACTTACATTACAAGCAATATCCGAACTGTGTGTGTAGATAAACATAGCATTGAACATAATGTGTGCGTCGAAGTTTATGTCGGGGAAGTCCCTCGACACTTTTTTTGGATGATTGTGTTGCATTCAAAAGGTATTGATTTAAATCAACAATTCTTTTTTTAAATGACTTGTTAATCGCGATTTAAATCACTGATTTAAATCATCTCAACCCAGGTTTTAATATAAAATAGTATTAATTAAAAAAAAAAAAAATACCAGACTAATAAAGGTATAATAATTCTTTTTAAGAGTAATTTTTCACATAAAAGCAAATATGAAAAAAAATATGATAAAGGAAAATCTTTTAGTTATCTAAACAAAGCTGCGTAAACGTTAAAACACCATAAATTGAAAAATAACAATTAGCAGACCGATTTTTCAGTAGAAGTATTAGTGCAAAAAGTTAAAAGGGGTACTTATCTCTGATACTTATCGAAAAAATGTCGGATGGCTTTACATAGGTACATAATCTAACTAGTACATACGTACTTAAACAGAAAGTATTTCAGTCTGAGGAAATGGAAATATTCACGGAGTTATATGTAAGCGATTTTCGTATTTAGGTAAAAAATACCTAACTTCTCGTAACAAAATTTGTTGGCTTATTGTACATCTGTAATCAGCACCCTAATTGCGTAATACACGATCAATCAAAATCTGAATCGTTTTGAAACAGACTACTAATCCATTGCATTGCATCATAACTTTAAAATATCATAGGCGGGAAAATATTTCGGAATATCTTCGTTGATTGGATTAATAAAGATAAATCGAACACATAAAAAAACTTATATTTGCTAGGTCTATGCTATGAAAACTAAAATAATACACACCTCACCGCGTTTGAAAATGCACTGTGATTCACGAGATGTGTGTGACCGGTCGCTCCATGTCCTTTTTAGTTACTATACTCTATGCTCCATGTAAACTGACACTTGAGTTGCACTTTATCAAAACCTCGGAATTTGGTAAGAATCGTATGGCGCGCAGTGTTGCCAGTTATGAAAAATGAGCCTAAAGTGGTAGGATTGCTACAAAAATCTATGAAAACTTCTGTGACATTGTTTAAAAGAGTGTCCGTGGACTTTCTTGTCCGTTCTTCTCCAAAGATACCTACCTACTACGCTTTGGAATGGGCAACTAGCTTCATCGTTCTGACGGACAGACCCCTTCACAATTCAAAAGTGCCCGTAATTGGTTTATTTGAAATAAATGCTTTGAGTTTGAGTTTGCTACCGGGGATGCCTCAAGGGTCCTTCATAAGGCCAACCAACAAAACAATAAGTACTTAATTGAGATTAAACTTACCTCCCATAAAATATAGTATAATTTAAATTATTATTTAGTTATCAATTATTATTAAAATGTTCCTACAAGAGACCAATTTTTTTTTTTGTATTTAAAATTATACAACACGTCTATATCAAAAAATGTATTTGTTAATATACTCGTATAGGGTAAAGGAAAGCTTTCCAACACCAGTATCCTTCATATACTAACATACGGATGCCAAAAATGATCCTTGACCAAAGCCCAACAAACAAAACTAACGTGTCAGCGTATTCTGGAAAGGATTATGATGAGGAAAAGAAAGATAGAAAGAACTAATCACTGTGTAATCAGGAAGGCAATAAAAACACAAGTTGTAGTTCTAAAACTGAGAAGATTAAAATGGAGATGGCCCAGACACACTGTCAGGGCAGGGGAGAAGAGAAATGGAACAAAAACGTAACCTTAAGGTACCCTAGGGAGGGGAATAAAAAGAAAGGGAAACCCTTGAAAAGATGGCATGATGGATGACTTGGTGAGGACAGCGGGAAATATATGGACTAGAACAAGGAGAATTAGAAGGGGTTCGAGGAGGCCTTAGCCAAAGGGCACACAGAGACTCAGAACTGAGATTAAACATTTTGTAATAAGGCTACAAATAAATAAACAACGCATAACATCACGCCTGTATTCCTCGAAGGGTTGGACAGAGGTGTACACCGATTTGTCTGCCTCGTTGGTCTAGTGGTCGCAAGCACTACTCCGAGCATGAGGTCCTGGGTTCGATTCGCGGGTTGGGCAAAGTGTAATTGAGTTTTTCCATTTGGAATTTCTCAGTAGCAGCCCGGAGTCTGGATTTGTACCCGGTTGATGGCAATAGGCGCGCCCCCAATACATGGGACTCAAACATAACTGGCAAAATGAGGGGGCTATAAATAAATAAAATATATAGTTTGTATAAACATATTTATAATATACACTTTACACAGGTAAACACATTGCACAAGTATAACATAATTTCATTATGATCATAGTAAAATTTCTAGCATTGTTGCATAGAAGCGGATTAACATGCTTAGCATGAGCTAAAATTATATTTTCTTCTTGTAAATATACAATACAAAATAGAACACAATAATTCATCAAAATACTAGGTAAAATAAATCTTACAATTAGATTCACTTGGCAGCCTTCTGTTTTAAAGCTTGAATGTACATTTCTAATGACTTCTGTACTTTAGGATTTCCCACAAACATGAGGAACTCCTGTGTGTCCTGCTTACGGTTGTCCGACATCCATGTCATGGGTCCGTCCCTTATCTTCTGTTTGGTCATAGAACGAGCTAACGCCGGGATTCTGTCAAACTTCTTTATGAACTGCTTGCATTTGGCAACGGCGTCCGCTTTGTCTGATGCAGTTTCGTCAATGAGACCAACCTATAATGTAAGGAAATTATTGTAAGTAACTGGCTGTGTTGTATAACTGGCAATGTGGGTGTACTATATGTTCACCCTCTGCTTAATTAACCCTTCGCCGAATACAGGCATCATGTTATATTATTGTGACTAATCATTTTATTTAAATTGTTTGGTGTCCATCAATGACACAATGTTTTTCATAATTCACAGAGAGAACCATACCTTCAAAGCTTCATCAACAGAGAACATTCTAGCGGTGGTAAGGGCAAGTTCAGCCTGCCTCTGTGATATGGTGTTGGTCATAGTCTGCATGAACCAGTTGGGGGCTACGATGCCCAAAGCTGTCTCATTCAGTCCGATGGTGTACTTGCCGCCCATCATTACGCGGTATTCACATGACATGGCAAGGAGACATCCACCAGCTGGGGCATGACCCTGGGAAGAATGAAAAATAATAGTTGAGTTCAATTATTCAAGGTGAGGTGTTAAATTTGACCAAAACAAATTTGTATAATTTATCATACACATCCTAACTTACTTTTCTTAATCCTTTATCAGCATGTAAACATTAAAGTATGTTTAAAACAGGCATTATGGAGCAATCAATAAAATAAATAAATAGTACATGAGCCAATTATTAATCAAATGCAACTTGAATTTAATTAATTCATGCATTCATCACCTACTTAAACACCTTGTTATTGGTTGTTGAAATTGGGTGCAAGGCATTGGCTATAGGGTTACACAGTTTTTTTTTAATTGTCAAATATTTTATTGCAGCAATAGCTTAGCAAAAGTAAGCAAAATCTAAGTTTCAAATAAAATAAAATAGTGACAAGTATAAGAGTTGTCTACAACATTATGCAAGATATTAAAGACAGTTAAGTATTGTCATTTTGTTTTTAATTAAGTGCCAAATTATCTTAGCTACAAAAAGTAATATAATGTAAAACATCCAAAAAATTGTGTGCCATCCCTAAAAGTATAATTTTAAACAACCTTACATTCAAAATATCTTAGGTGCATTTATAGGTATCGAAGTACCTTTAATTTGACTCACTGCTGATCATTCATGATAGGTGGACAGAATAATGAAAGCTTTAGGGTGTCATTTTGCAATTTAGAAAATAATATTATGGTCCATAAGGAATAAATGATTGTTGTTAGGATTAAGAATGTGATATTAAATAAATCATGATTAAAATAACATACATTGATGGCTGCAGCAGTGATGAAGTTAGCTCCAAAGAGTTTGATCCACACTTCTTGCAGGGTCGTCCAGAATGTTTCCACTCTCTTCATATCAGGCTTGTACATCTCCATAATATCTAAACCAGCGGAGAAAACTGTTGGTGATGCCTAAAATTAAAAAATAGGTTTAAAAACTTAACATGAAAACTGATACTTAGATACATATCCACTGATTTTTTTTTAAATTATATAAATCTTTCCAACTTACTGTTCAATTTCTCTATTTTCTTCAGTATTTTACACACAAATTCGTTTTTATCACAGAAAGTAATTTATGCAACTTACAGATGTCAAGATCATTCCCTTGCATTTCTTTGCGACTACTTCATCCAGTGCTTTGTCCATTGCTTGAAGGAGCTCCAAGTTGAGGCTGTTCACTGGTAGCCTTTGCATGGTTACAGTTGCTATTCCTTCATTGTCCACTGCCGTGTCGACCAGAGGACCTTTGCTTGACATGGCCCTAATGCTAGGCACAACCCTTCTGGTGACATTGCTTACTAATTGCCTGAGAGGAAACATTCTGGAAACACAATATTTTATGCTGTAGGTAGCTAATAACGTTGACTTAACTCAAAATATTTAACTTTTGAACTTCTAAAACATTAAATATCCGCGTAAGCAACAGGACTTTTATAATACTCTGATGCATAAAAAGATTGAACTGTTTAGCTAAATAAGAAACTAAAACTATGAGACTGCTATGAATAAATCACCTACTTTATACAAAAAATACACGTAAAATACTAAGATTACTGTTCTCTGACGGTGCGGACCTTGGACCCTGCAATCTATGTTTAGTTCCAAAGTAGTTACAATTAGATAATCTAAACAATTGACAATTTCAAATCCTAAGCTGTTGATTGAACTTTGTCCCTCGCACAGAACACATATACTCCTAACGGAGGTCCCTCGTCTGAGTTCAATACCCCCAGCCAGTTTGTTTTCTGGTACAGATTATATATAGAAGTACAGTACAGACAGTCACTTGTGCAAATTGCAAAAAGAGATGTACCTACCAAATGTCAAACTACAGAAGTACAGTGGCCAGCACATCAAGCTACCCATAACTGTCAAACTTTCCCAATCAAACTTGAACCTAATACGTTAGCGATAAAGTTTAAAATCTACTAAAGAAATTTGACAGATTTGATTGGGAAAGTTTGACAGTTTTGGGTAGCTTGATGTGCTGGCCACTGTACATTAGCACTGATTGAGAATCTCAATCAAGGCGAGTGTACTTCTTTGAAAATATGCGATGTTAAAAAAAAGACTTTTATTATTTACATTATTATTTCCTTTATTCCATTAAATACATATATTTTACATTTTTAAATATAAGAATATAAAAATTATAAAAACATTTAAAAATATAAAAAATAGTAGCCCACCGGTATCGGGAACAGGGTCCAAGCTACCGGTGGTCAGGGCTCCTTATTTACATCATTTTTATGATGGTTAGTATTTTATTTCAGCATTTGAAACTAGAGGGAGCCCGTGGCTAAGTAATAACAGCCGCACGCTAGTATTGTATAGAAGCCTATGGCCGCACGGGTCGGTCCATCCACTGTATTACTGTAATTGCGTACCTAATCAATCGCAATCTGATCATAAATTTGAAAAAAAAAGGTCAACGACGTAAATAACGCAATGAATGTTGTTGAACTGTCAAAATCAAACAGATCAGTCTTCTTGCTGCTGTGAATTTTTCCACTTATCCAGAACTTACCATTTAGCTGGCAGGGGGGGGGACCTCGTACCAAAAAAAAAAAAGCTTTCTTGTACTAACAGTCTCTGAGCTAAGCCAAGACAGACGGACATGGCGAAACTATAAGGGTTCCTTGTTGACTACGGAACCCTAAAAAATAACTTAGAATTGAACCCTGCGGAACGCCCATTGTGACCGCAGACCCTGCAGATCTCTTGCCATTAAACATCGACCCTCTGAATTATTTGTCAGAAGATCACTAAAGTTAGAAGATCGAGAGCCTTGTCCCTCATACCATTACTCAAAACCGGCCAAGTGCGTGTCGGACCACGCACAATGAAGGGTTCCGTAGCTGGGATGTATTTATCCAAAGTTTAACAAACTTAACATTGTAGTTGAAAAACATGTTCTCCCATACAAAATGTACAGTGGCCAGCACATCAAGCTACTAAAATCTGTCAAATTTCTTTAGTAGATTTTAAACTTTATCGCTAAAGCATTAGGTTCAAGTTTGATTGGGAAAGTTTGACAGTTTTGGGTAGCTTGATGTGCTGGCCACTGTACATGTTTACAAAATAACCCTGTATACAGAATGAGCATTACTTTGACCCACTTCGTTAACCCTGTCGAGGGTCGATTGTTTTTGGGCAACAAGATAAAGATATATCAGTAACCGTTGCGGGGAGAACACTAATCATTTTAATTGACGATTGCCGCCGAACGGGTGACGATTCGCCGGCAACTGTCAAGCCCGATCACAGATTACACTCTTAACGGAGAGCCCCATTGTTTGTCGTTGTGACGACTTTAGTCGCCGGCGATTTCAAAACCTCACGTGGCTGTCAAAATCTGTGTGGCGACGTGAGATTTTGAAATCATTAGCGAGTCACCGGCGACTCAACAAGTCGCTGCGCGTGTACCTAACAATCCGGCATAATTTTCCCGCAAAAAAAACTTTGAGGTGAGAAAGCGGCGCGGTGGCATTTTGTAGTAAAGCCGGGTCTGCTGCGCCATGTTTTAAAAACATCAAAACAGGCGCAGCAGACCCGACTTAAGGGAGGCATGGGATGATGGCGTGAGCATGTTTTTATGAAACGAGTGGCATGGCGTCAGGCGCAGCATTGACAGTCGGCCCACGTAATGATCCATTAAAGTCATTCATAAATCTATTCTGAGGGAAAGCGCTGAATGCGAGAAGCACGAGGCTGATCGATGTGGTCGCGTTGGAGGGAGACCTATGTGGACGGTGGGTGATCAGCGGTGGACGTCCTTCGATTGAAATTACGGGTAAAATAATGATGATGATCCATAAATAGTACGCGCGGGTGGGTGATGCGATACTAATACAAAAACACTACCCTAATCTATTCCCTTCACTCTAAAGTATGTGTTTCAGGCATCAAGACATGATGCGATCCATGATAATCCTTACTAACAATACAAATGCGAAAGTGAGTAAGTGGATGAAATTTCGTATATGGGTAGACCATGACCTGGGTTAGGACAGACGATACTTTTTGTCCCGTTATCCCCACGGAATGGAACCTCATGCGGGTAAAACCATGGAGCGCAGCTAGTTAGACTGGTGTTTATTATGTTAGTTCATTTTTTTACGCTAGTTGTCAATGCATTGACGGACATGGAGTGTCAATGTCAGCCTTCTCGTTTTTCTGCCACTTTCTGCTTCTGCCAGTGTCACTGTCAGTTCTTTCGTCAACAATAGTAATTTACTATTTCTAGATTTATAAAATCATCAGAATAATCGATCATTAATGAACAAAAGCTAGGCTCAATATGTAGAAAGATATTAATAAGATTCTTGTTCATTGTTTTTACGAGTGAAAACAAGATGTCGTTGGAACAAACGGCTTGCGATGGTAAGTAATCGCTGTTGTAATTTTGATCTACTTTTTTAAGCGCCGTTCTTGGTATTTGAATATGTATTCGAAGAATTCCTCGGCAATTGCTCTAAGCTTTTGACTCGAGTTGTTACAACCAAACTTTAGTAACAATAAGAGAAATAATTGCGGTCGTCCTCGGCTACATAGTCGCAAGTACGGAGTAGGTACCCTGTGCGATGTATTTTGTATCTAATAGTATTATTGATTAGTAATTTGTAGATAATAATTTGCTAAAATATTTTTTTACACAACATGTAACAGTAACCAAAATATTTGTTCTCTACTATAAATACGGATTGATGTGGATTTCAGACTTGAAGGCGTTTGAGCGACGCCTCACGGAAGTCATAGGATGTCTGCAGCCAGCTACTATGAGATGGAGAAGTATGAATCTACATTAAGTTACAGTTCATAAAAATAATTATAACCTAGCATGCAAGCAAGTGCAGCAAAACTCATGTGGAATGTCCTGAGTATTTAAATATTTTAAATTGATAAGGTTTTTATAATCAGTGTCTTAGTTTGATAAGAAATCAATGGCAAAGTTATGGTATAATCTACTAAATTTAAAACTTTACTAGCTATGTTGGAACCCATTCCAACAAGATAGTGATATTTTTGGTATTCTGATGGAGGTGTTCATTTTGTTGAGTGAGAATAGACAGCTTATTTCTACACATTTATCATAGTGCTGATCATTTTGCTCTATCATGGTCAATTAATTTATGTTTCATGTATGTATATATTTATATAAAGGACCAATTGTTACTTGATGAACTTATGTGGAACGGGCTCGCTGGCGGGATGTTATGAGCAGGTGCGTAGTAGTAGGATGCAGCGAAATAAACAATACTTCTTCAGAGTTTCTTTGTATAACATATGCCTTATGTAATAAATGGTACATCACTGACTCCCTGCAGTGTTGTTTCTCCTTCTCCTTTGAATCCATCCAAAGGTTGTCTGTAAAAGATCGCTTTTAGTGATAAGCCGTCCATTGTGTCACCCTATGTAAAATGTCCAAATTTATGTCTGTCATTTTTATGGTGTACATAATAAAGAGTACCTATTCTATTCTATTCTAATTAAATATTGTTTGTCTGAGCACTGTCAGCCTCACTTACATCATCATAAAGCTTGTTAGTCCCAATAGAAGGGTGCTCAAATGGACAGCAATACCGTATATGAAGATACAACTACAACCTCGTATACATGTAGACAACTAGCTTCATCTTTCTGATCGACTGACTCCTTTACAATTCATATGTGCCTGTAAATGGTTAAACTGAAATAAATGCTTTGAGTTTGAGTCCCTGATCCGAGGGACCAAAACCGGTATGATCAATATGGGTATTTTTTTGGTTAAAACATTTATATTTTTACAGGTATTTTTAAAATGAATACAACCACTATTAATACCGGTTACCGACATAAAAATTATCTCTATCATACACGTGCCGTCGGCATTAGTAAAAGCGCGCGTATCGCCTACGTGTGTGTAACCTGTAACCTAAAAGAGATAACCTGTTTCTTCTTCTTGGGTTACCCAGATAGCAGTAACCTTAGTTGTAGAAGTAACCAAAAGTATTTGATACCTGTATGGTGGTAATTTATAAAGGTTTTCGGTCCCTGGTTAGGATATCATTATGTGCAACTATTGATGAAGTTTTCTTTCTGTTTCAGTTCTGCTGACAGTGGTGTCAGTATGCACAGCAATAGCTGCATATCATTGGTTGATGGACCCACTCACACCGGTCGTCTCCCTAACACAGTCTCTCTGGAATCATCCCTTTTTTGCTTTTACCTCAACTTTTTTAGGTAAGCTATTAATAATTTTCATAGCGAAGTTCCTGAATCTATTGAGTATTATGTAATATCTGAAGTAGCAGCCAGATTATATGGTTGATAAACAACAGTTTAGTTTATATTAAAAATTAATTTTGGCTGTGTTTTAGCACTATTTGAGCATAGTTACAAAACAGAAGCACCCAAAACCGCTTCTAGTGTTTGAGTTGGTCTGTTAGGAACAAGTGACACAACAAACTCCCTAGGAACAAATCACCATAGATCTAGTAAGATTTAGTAATTGTATAGTGTCAATCAAAAAACTTGTATAGTGCCTTTAGCGGCATTCTATCACTATTGGATAAAGTGCCACTTGCGGCATTCCCCTGAACCTTTATGATCCGTTGGGCGGATCTCTTCAAAACAATATTCTTGACAAAAATAATTAAGATTTTCTAAACCTCGTGGCAGAGCTTCTATTTAAGGCCAGATGTACAGATATATCAAATATATAGTATGTTGTAATGAAGGCACCCCAAGCAGACCATTAATTTTGGATATTTTTCAAAATCATTAAAAAACGTTGTTGCTGATAATGTCACATTGTGAGAATAATGACGTTAATGTAAAAAATAATGACGCAATGTTGCCGACAATGATCTGAATACGTATTATTAATATGGAGATGAATTTACATGTGACTACTATACTATTTTAGGTATTAATTTGTTATGATATGAACAAGGAAAAAAAAATACAGTATTATACATACAAATTTAATATACAAACAAATTTAAATCCTCTTAATAATATTGATTCTTTGGTGTCCTGATTGGATATTCTGACGATAAAATATTTTAATGAAATAAAAAACGCTTGACTTACGCTATACATAAACATTAAAAAAAAACAGACTTAAAGAGACCATAAATTATACTTAAATACGTTTGAAGCCACTAAACTAAACCCTGATTGTATCTAAAAATGCTATTTAATCTCCTAAAAGACTTCAACGGTCTCTAAACTAATCAGACTTTTATCCTCTGATAAACCCTTATTAGAATCTTAACAATAATATTTTTTTTACAAAACATTTAAATTAACATTTGGCAAAAACAGCTTCTAAAGCAAAAGGTAACTAAAATAATTTTATATAATAAGCTCCTTATTTAACAACGATAACCACAAAACAATTGAATCTTAAAAACGATATTCTAATAACAGTTTTATAAGAAGGCAATGATTAACAAAAGAATTAAACCAATTTTGCTCAGAAATGTCCCTCTCCTACAATGCCCTGACAATTCAATCATCAAAACTTACACTATTATTGATTATGATAACAATTACAAGACTTAATTTTCCTTCACTGTTGTTTAATTTTTTTCGGGTTATTATTTGATTTTGTTATTTTATATGTTTTTTTTGTGGACGTCTTATCTGTCGGTGGAGATTTCTGCGTGTTAAGCACATTCAGTGAAATATCCGACAATATAACCACGTTTTTGTTCATAACCCTTGAGGTCGAAGGTTCTGATTGAAATAGAGTTTCAGCTTTTTCTACATTTTTTGGCGCAGCATTGAAATTGGCATGGTGCCCAAGATGATGTCCGTGAACACAGATTTGTGAAGCGGAGCATTCAAAGCAACTCATTGTTCTCATGGTTAACTTTTTTGTTGATTTCTCCCACAACACCTGGTGCACGGAAAATGTGCCCTTAAAGGGTTTGATGTTATTGGGAATCAAGTTACTTTTTTGTATTATATCTTGTTCTTCAATTTTTTTAACAATAATATTGAGCTGTTCGTTTTCGACGCGTCCCTTAATCAGATTATAGAATTGATCGAATGTACCCATATCTTCACCGTAGAGAACCATTTGATCCGCTGTTCTTTTTAATGTAGCTCCAACACCATCTGGGGGACCCTTGCCGTGGCCGGCCTCAGAGTAGTTCCACGTGATTTTATTTAACTCCGAGAAATCGTTATAAATTTGGGTGATTATGTAGAACATGGTCTTATTTCTATATTGCGATGATGGTGAGTCCGACAAAAAATGGATTGTGTCAATTAAGGGGTTCAATCTCATTACTTCTTCTATTAAAGGCACCAGATGAGCCCATATCGATGGAGCGTTGTGCGTTAAACAATCACTTATTGTACATATTGATGTAGGGGTTACAGTTCCAGTATCAAAATTATGGGCATATGCAACAGCAGTGTGTAACGAAACCTGTTGTCTGCTGCCACCGAAGTGAAAAGACTGTACTTCTTCGGCATATTTCAAAGCGTAATTTTCGGAGAAGTCTACATGAATCAGACATTCTTGAATGTTCAGGTTTTCTTTTAGATTTTTGATAGTTTTGTATTGGCCAACAATTTTGTAAATGTGCTGAAGAAATATTATTAAATCATGCTCCAGCTTTGCAACAGCTTCCGTAAAACGGCTTGTTACACTCTTTTTCTCCGAAATTACTTGCTTTTTCGTTGTGCCGTTTTTAAGAATTATATTTTTAGTTACCTTGACCCATTGAAAATAAGTTACGTTTTTATTTTTAAAAGCATTATTGTAATCTAAATGATTACTTCTGCAGGCGTCACACTTTCTTTGCAAGCAATTGGTGTTCCTAGAATCACAGCATAATTTAGAAAGCACCTGGTTGCTGTTTTTCTCATTTATTATTAAAGCTTTATTCAAACTGGTTATAAGTAATTCCATATTAACATGGACAGCACACTGACATGTTTCTCTATTATTATTTTTTGGAAAAAGCACCCAAAACGGTCGCAGTTTACAAAAAAATGAGTAACTTACTCTTAATTTTGTTTCTGAACAGAATTTTTTATAAAGATCTTTTAGAGGTAGGCATAAATATCTTTTTTGTTGGCGAACTTTATTCCGTGTGATAAATTCCTTTTTACCAGCGGTAATAACACTGTTTGCGTCATCTGTGTAAAACTTTATTATGCGTTCCATCATAGGAGTTTCCTTTTCGTCTGATTTATTGCTATTGTCACTCTCTGATTGCGACTCTTCATTCAAATCTTGACGGCTGGTCTCTGCCTGCATCTTTTTCAATTTTATCTTAAGTCTCTGGATATATTTACGTTGTGATTTGAGTTTTTTTTGGTATGCTGCTATGATTCGCAGTATTTTTTTTCGTTTTTTCAGCTCTGCGTAACGAACCTTTCTGACTTCTGCTCGAATGTGTGGGCAACGGTGCAAAGGATCATCAACTTTGTTAATGTTGGCTTCAGTATCTAGGATACTTGAGCCGTTGTCATCAGCAACAGCTTGGATATTAATCGTTTGAAATAATAGCTCCTTCCCTATGGTAGATTTTTCTGTTTTCTTTTGACGATATCTATAGAAAATTTAAACATATATTTAAATACAACATCTACATAATTATGAAAACGCTTACTTTAATACAGGATCAAATTGTAAACGTAAAGAAAATAAATAAAAACGTCAAAATAATTTTTACCTTTTAGAATTTTCTCTCCACTTTTTTCTTTGTTCTCTTTGTTCGCGAGACGATTTTTCTTTCTTTGTTTCTTTTTGTTTTAGGTATCGTTCTCTTCGCTTTCTTCTTTCTATTTCTAGTAATTCTGGGTCGTTTTTTATATCAATATACCGCCGTCTTTTGCACATTTTTTGAGCCAGCCTTCTTCTAGACAGAGCTTCTTCTTCTTTTTTTTTTGATTTAGGGGGCATTTTCGGTTGTAGGGCTTAATTTATTTTAACATAAGAATCTGTAAAGACAATAAAACTCATTAAACTAGTTTTGAGGTATATGTAAAAACGTTACGCAATTGTTGAAATTTTTGGAAATTTCTATTGATCAGCAATGTAGATACAGTCAGACAGTCGAAGAGCTCAAATCGATATACACACGATTCTATTGTCAAGATTAGAACGGGTGTAGATAAGTTTGACCGCTACGACTGCTCGTCTACTTCTACTGCTGACTGTACCTACCTAATTATGTCATAATCATCATCATCTCAGCCGAAAGACGTCCACTGCCTAACCAAAGATCGCCATGAGGACATGGGAACATTTTGGAAAAGGAACATAGTGAAGGGATAACAGTTCTACTTGCAAACTACACTACTAAAACTACGATTAAACTAACTACTATTCGTACTTCTTTTCATATTTAAAACTTACTGAGTCAGCAGTACCTACTTATAAATTTCTGTCATTCCATTTATCAACTATTATCGTCCCACTATCCTTTACGTACTGGTACATATTTTGTATCTGCACCGGACTGTTACCCTCTAGTTCAATTTGAACACTTTCGTATCTAAACTCATTGTTTATATTGTAGCTACTATATAATTTCAAATTTTGCTGGTCTTCACAGAGTGCCTTACACACACCACCTTGATATGTTGCAATTATACATGCGAAATCTTCTAAAATATTAGTGAACCGATTAACGTTCACACTATATCTATTGGTGTCTATTACTAAGACATAATATGTCAGCTTCATTTTTCGGCTAAAATGACAATAAATTTCAAATAAACGTTATGCAAACAAAAACCTCGAAACAAACAATAGCCATGCAGACAGATAAAATAAATAAAATAACGCTTCAATATAAATTTGTTAAAAAATAAAAGAAAAAGTGTATTTTTCCGAAATTGCCAAAAAATATGTTATTGTACCAAGCTTTATGCCGAAATTAACGGAAACCAACAAAAACATGATATTTAACTATTAGGTCGAATACTAAAATCATTATCGGTAACAACCGTCATTGCTGACTCAAGACAATATCATTGTTAGCAACACGTGTCATTGTCGTCTCATGCGACGTTGCTGCAAATGATGTTGCCAATAATGACGAGTTCTAGAAAGTTCACCATTTTACAAAATAATTAGGTATATTCGTCGGAGAGAGTGCCACATGCAGTAAGAGTTTCACGCATACTTCAACTTTGTTACATAAAAACACTTCATTATGAAGAAATAATTGAGATACAGTCACAAATAAGAATGACGATTGTGATGACAAATTTTGGAGAATCAAAATGAAATACTTACTGCTCAAATCGCGCGACGTCCTTACACTCCAAAGCGTGTCGGCCGACTGAGGCGCGGGGTGAAGCGTCGCTTAAATGTCATTTGACTCTTCGTTCACGTTTCGTTATACGTAAAAAAATTACATTCAACATTGTTGCCGATAATGACGCTTAGTTTTTGAACATTGTTTGGCTATATTTTAGAGTAACTTCTAATAAAGTTTTCTAACATTATTGTAATGAAAAACGTTCTTTATTTATCTAAGTTTAATATTTATTCACACACTGTATCACATTCAATACACTGAATTGTTTATGCCACGAAATGTTGGAAACTATACCCAGGCGACACGCCAAATATTGTCGATTTTTAAAGTAATATTTGAATATCTTTTTTTTGTGTGATTTAAAGCTTAAAATGGTTGCGATAGCATCTTTATCATTTATTTAAGTAATGGAATAAAAATGTTTGACTTTGAATTTCTTTAGTATTGATGAGTATTATAGCGAGACATAAATTTTGGCTCTCTGAAATATTCACCCCGTTGCTTATTTATAGAAGCAATTTTTTTTTTCATGTAATACTCTTTTTGGTGTATATTTGAAAACCCAATAGTGCGCAAAACTATAGGTGCCGAGAAAAAATCCCCAGTTTCTTTCGAGATTTGTGGGATAGTGGGGCTATTAAGATTGGGAAATATCACGTAGCTGGTCTAAATTTGTTTCCAAGCAAAGCAATAATGCGACGTAGTCGACGAAGCGCTGCTTCGCAGAGCTCGAATTAACCTCAACCAAAATAACAAGTGAAAGTGACAATGTGCAAATCCTTACGGCGCTTTAAACTTCTAGGTAGGCGCCACTATAATGCCGCAAATTGCGGCTCTTTATCCGATAGTGATAGAATACCGATAGCGGCACTCTATACACTTCCTAAAAACTTTGATTCTTCTGTGGAAGACTAACAAATTTCTTTCTCTTCAGTGTTACTATTCATGATGGGAGTGCACAGAAAGGTGGTGGCGCCGAGCATCATCACAGCTCGCACGCGCTCCGTGCTCAACGACTTCAACATGTCCTGCGACGACACAGGCAAGCTCATCCTCAAGCCTCGCCCTGCCAACACCTAACACATCATTGTACATATTTTTTAAGTTAAGAATAAATTGTTTCTTTGTTCATATGACTTTTACTTCTTAGGACGGATTCGACCAAACAGGAATACATTTTATCCGCGGAATAAAATTTACTTCTGACAGTTTTGGTATGGATGGAGACACTGTCAAAAATTCAAAATTTATTCAGAATAGAAGGCTTATTCCGAGGATAAAATCTATTCCTGTTTAGTCGAATCCGCTCTTAATAAAACAACAGTGTACAAGAATCTATCCAAGTTTATTTATTACTTATAACTTTGGTGTGTTTATTATATACAATAAATAAATGATAACTAAGAAAAATAGGTCTATCATACAAAACCACCTTAAACAATAACAAAATGTTGCAGTTCAAATAATACATACAACAATCTTCATAACTAGTACATTACATATTATGTATTGCATTTTATTAACTTTTTCTAGAAGATTTTACTAAAGATTTGGCTAAAGTATTAACAAATGCCTGTCTATAATAAATTCTGTGTAAATAATGCAAGTAAATAATTGTTTCAACGTAAATAGTGCTATTACAGCTTCTTTTTTCTACTGACAAACATTCATAGCGACCTAGAGAGGCCCTTTCTATAATTTAATCTTCTACAATCATAAGCATTCAATACTTTTAGTTTTGCCCAACTAGACACTACTAACTTTGCTCAAAGTATGCTTAGACTCAACATGGAGTGATTGGAATTATTATATCTTGGAATAATTTTAGAAAACTTATCAATTATTAAAAAAATATTGTATAAAATTTACTTATTTGGGCAGTGTTAATTTAGGGAACGATATTATTTATTCAAACCTTCAATTCCTCACAGTAAATGCAATTCGGAGTGCACACGATCCTATTCCTTGCAAGCCACAGTCGCAATTACAAGATAATATTCAACAAGGATACTACATTAAATATAATAACTATTATAAAGTATTGTGCTGACTGTGCATGTAATGTAACTAACCATCCTATGTTAATAATTTTATTTAATTCTAAGATACTATACACGTAAGACAAGTGTTTGTGCTTAGTGATATACCGACAGCTATGTGACCAATACATAATCAATATAACAAAATTATTATCATTTGCAAACTTAACACTAAGGCCTGCCATACACCAGGCAATCTACCGTCAGATTCGTCTGTCAGTTTAGCGAAGTTTATTATTTGCTTTGTGCTTATAACATAATCGAATGGTTCGGCCCGCTTGTTGCAGTGTTTACTGTTATATCTGACGATAGATATTAAGGTGTATGGCCCACTTTAGACCAGAAAACACGTAAGTTAAATCAAACTACTTATAATCATCGTCATACTGTTCATACCAAAAGTAAATTCTTAATTAGTTTCTGCGCCATGATATATCAGAATCGATTGAAACACTTATTTGAATCTGTTCGATAAAATCGAGTTCCTATTGACGAAGTAGAAATAAATCAACATGCAAATTGATATTGAGCGTAATCAGCGGCTTTAATATAATTAAAAAATATAGTATATCTCATTCAAGTGCTCCGTCTAGCCACAGTTACACGAAACTGGGAGAATGATGTAAATACTTATAAACTTGTATTACTTGTAAACCGTACATGCTTATTCGTTATACTTACATTTGTGTTTATAGGTACATCAATAGTGAAACATATTACATTATAACTATAAATTCAATTTAAAATTATTATGTTAGTTAACATCAAGGCAGTGGTACATGCATAAATTCAACATTGTTAACACGACATACTTAACATTTTATAATAATTTTAGAAAAGGCATTGAAATTACTCATATTCGCTATAGGTACGCCTTTTTCTTTAATTCAATAAGGCATAGTTTCGTGACTTATACATTTCTGGTTTCTTAATTAAAAGAAATGGAACTGTATTAACGAGAAATGCAATAAAATATTAGTGAGTGTCTATCTCAGTCTTTTAAAAAAAAATAACATACGACGCACGAATCATGTAGTGAGCGAAATAAATAGTAAGTAATTAACGTTTTGAATAAATCTTTGGAACCGAATACCTACGCATATTGACCTCCCAGTAAGGGGATGTGCGTAACAATAAAATTTGTGCTAAGTTTATAAAAATTTACAATATCTATTTAATACCATCCAACACTGGGATCAAACGTTTGTTGAGTAAATCTAAATAATCATATCCTTTTCACCTAAGTATCAATTCAAATAATTATGCAACTATTTATCTAATATTTTTATACAACTTCAATTATAACCATAAACATGAAATTAAGAAAGAATTCAGCTTACTGAGATACTTAGGTGCAGTATTACAAAGGATACAAATCACTTTACGTTCATCTAAACAATAACAATTGATACTCTTGTATAAATTGCACAATAAACTGTGTGGTAACCAATCAATATGATCCAAGGCAGTTTTATATCGTAGAATAAATGTAAATAATACTTCTTTTTAATTACGTTACACATTAGAGGTGTCTAAGCCTTCCTATGATAGTTTATAAAAGCTAACTTACGAGTTGCGACTCACAGCTATACAGCTATACTTGTGTTGAGACGAAGAGGGTCCAATGAAACCTTGCACGAATGTGGGAGTGTAGGGATAGCTTCTTTATATTAATTTCTTCTAAAAATTCTGCTTTTAAAGCATGCTAACTATGAAAATTAAGAATAATATATTTTATAATACAATAAATTCCTTTCTTCATACACATATTTTCCCGAAATTCACTCGTGAAATTAGTAGAAGTAAGTGTTAATTAATTGAGTAACAATAAAATACAGGTATTTTTTTAATAAATTTAGTTCACCTGTAGGAATTAAAAGTTATTAAAAAATATTTTAGACGACACGTAATATTCTCTCATCCAAATGACGCAGGGTACAACCATATCCCACTGTGATATGATATTCATTTTTCCAGGAATTATTTTAGCGACTGCCTCGTCAATTATTGTATGTAAGTACCTATTAGCTATAGTTACCCTTATCTGTATAGTGGAAACCTTATTTAACACTATTATAGTTTCGTTAATGGTCCATGGTCATTCAACTTTCGAATAATGCAGCGATGAGAGATAGGTGTTAGTATACTACAATGTAAAGGTATCGCTAAGGAGCAAAATAAAGGCGTGCCAACGAGGTATCCCCACAGGTAATTATTGTCGCATCATTCCCCACAGCAACATGCAAGGCTCGAGTGCTGTCCTCACGCGGCCAGCAGTGTTCTGATATTCTTCGGCGTCGTTTGATGGTTTAAATGCTTCGTCGTATACCTAAGGGCGTTGAGGAGTGGTTCAGCCTTCGTCGGTGGCTGTTGTTGGAGGAACTTGACGCAGCCCTTCACGTCGACGGACGAGGAGCGGCAGAAGGCACCGGACGGATGGACCCAGTCGTACAGGATGATCAGGCCGACCATGACGCGTAGGACCAGCAGTGACGTCTCCTCGCGACTGAACTGTGCGACGAGTTTTCTGGAAAATTAACGAGATTTATATTAGATCAATCTATTAATAAAACTTCAGAGAAATTAATGTAATTAATACAGTGACCTCGTCTCATGTAAATGACTTCAAACTAGAAACCCAGATTCATGTTAGAATATTCTAACGTGTCCTGATTTTCGAAATATTTTTATGTGCGCTTTGATATGGTTACAAGTAAATAAATAAGTTCTGTACATGTTTGTTTTGGGTCGCGTGTGTTGTGTTTACAGTGAAGAAACTGAATTTACGACACAATAAAACTACGTACGACTGGCGTGGCTTGGGGCTCGGATTTGGGTCGCCGCCCACGGACGAACGGATCCCGTATGCACCGCACAGACAGGTATGTTCACTAAACTGTATTTTCTAAATGTTACTTGTACCTTTATTTGTCGACGACAGTGCTACGTCTGCCAATATTAGAATAAATGCGATTTATGACAGACGTTTTGCTAACGAGCAATATCATGCTTTGCAATTTGCGAAATAATATCTACAATATTCAACTTTGTAACTAGTTCTCGTCCTGGAATTTAATCCGGCCGTGAGTCAGGCAGTTCTAAATATTAACACATAAATCAACTGAATTTATCTTGTTGAATATTCAGTTGCTGGGAGAAATGTATTAACAAGTTAAAGCCTGACTAACACAGGTGGTATTATCGTTATCGCAGCCCTCTCTAAATCTAGGCACTGGCCCTCTGGAGCAACGTTGCCATATCGCCGTCATTCAAACGAAATATCTTACAGCAGAAGGTGATCAAATATGTACATGACATACATTAGCACTCAAATATTTAGCTATGAAAAATATCTCAGAGAAATATTGTTTTGCTCGATAACAAAATTTATGACATAAAACCAGTTGTATCAAATGATATGTATTTAATCGAACTTCAAATAATTCTGATTTTGTTTTCCTCAAATATTATTGAACACTAAATACTAAATAGCCAAGTAACTGCGACAACCTTGGATTAGCGCTCGAACAAGTTGGTCACAGTTCTAACCTAACCTAACCCATTTGGTCGGGGTTCACTACCTTAGGGTTGGGGTATCCTAGCTTAGTTAGTGCGACCAACTGTGGGAAAAGGCCAGTAAGTTAAAAAGAGAATCATTATTTAAAAAAAAATCTACATCATCAGAAGCCCAAACCGTTTTTAGAGGTTCATTAATTTATAAAAGCTTACATCATTAGAGGTCAATAAGTTTTTATAAGATCAGTTCGATATTTCCCGTATCAAATGGTTAGCGGGATTGGATCTGAATTGTAGCAGTTAGTGCATATACAGGGTGTCCGGTAAATAATGGATAACCTTGAAATAGCATATAATAGACCTTATAGCCGTTCTAAAAAAAATACAAAAAAATATATATCGCAAGTATAGTACCTAAGATAAGTTTTTATTTTTTGCCTTTTCTAGTCACATTATTTACTGCTTCTCAGTCGGTACAGTCAACGTACAATATTACAACAACAAATAACGGATGGAATTCATTTATTTGTGGTCGTGGTGAAGAATAATGTGAAATAAGGTTAAAAAAGTTAGTTAAAAATCTTAGGTACTACTTGTGATATAATATTGTTTTGTATTTTTTTTAGAACGGCCATAAGGTCTTTTATATGCTATTTCAAGGTTATCCATTATTTACCGGACACCCTGTATATGTAACATTTTAAGTAGTGCTATATCGATGCGCCTAAAGAAAGTATCATTCTGCCTGGCCAAGAAGTTCGCACCAAGAAGGAACATGTATAACCACCATCAAACTAACGATTCTTTTATAACGCATCAGGACTCTGAGACGACGAGGATAACAATTTCACAAAAATAAATACAGAAGGGCAGCTCCTTCGAATGTTTAGAATAATTATAAGGTTAGAATTTTTGCACCAATTAACTTTCATGCTTCCATATTTGAAGCATTGGTGACAAATCGGCCACCACAAAAGTTTCGACGATCATTAATTCTAATTATAGTCATGCATTGTCACTTTCAATGGAGGTACTGCTAATTCTGGTCTTATGGTACTAGCCAATCGTTCCTGTAAGTATTTTTAAACAACCAATTAATAATAACATCAATTAAGGATATACTTTTAATTGTTACAACGACAGTCTTATTTAATTGTGTGAGTTTCCTCCCTGATGATGCAATGGTGTTGTCATTACGTTCGTAATGTTTGGTAGTAGATAATATACAATCATATCCTTTAGTGCATTTTATCTTTCGATGATTTCAACTACCGTACCTATATGAGGTAGTCCTAAACATCCGCATTCTTTCTTTTCTATATCTAGATTAGTAATGACGCGTGAGGAACAAAATACTCTTATTACTCAGCGTCCAATAAAAGGTGCTAAGTGAAGTACACCCCAGTAGGTAAATAGTTGTCAATTATGTATGTTGGTAATATCGAAGCTACATGACAGCTACATAGAGCACGGAAACGGTCACTTGGGGCCAATCGATGCGAGGTAGAGGACGAAATTACGCGGACCGGAACGAACGCAGTATGGTATTGATAAGGAAGTACAAGAGAGGAAACTGTTATCTGTGTTTTAATTAAACTTGTGCTTTTCCCGTCGAAATGCGTTAAAAGTTAAAAGAAACAGTTTATAACAAAACCGTACCTAAAAATACCTGAAATGCGGAATAAACTCTACGAATGTTTAGTCTGAGTGTTAGAACTATGTAAACAAGTCACACCGTAAACTAAACAAGACAAAAAAATATCAGTGGAGGTAGGAAACAGTAACAAAGGAGAATAAAAAGCGTAGGAGGTCGTTATGGACAAACCGCACTCACGGCGACAGAGGCCTCGTGAAAGTAATTGGGAAATAAAACATGACATTCAATGGCGCCTCGTTTTATAATGATGTAACAACATTATTATGGCTACAACCTACAACGGCATGTGCAATTAATCCAGTGATACGATATGATAAACAAGACACATGTTTTAGTTATCAAGTAACATGTGGCATGGATAGGACTGCCGCGGCCCGCAATAGATTTATTGTCTAACTAATTTCGGAGCACTTCGCTGATAGCTTGCAAGAAAATCTTCGGAAGTGGAAAGCAATCTAAGGAATTGCTTTTACGTGGAACTTGCAAGCGCATTTCCGATTTCCACCCTAAATAGACGAGGGGAAGGGAACTAAATTAGTTCCTCGATAATATCTGTCCAATCAGTAGCTCTCGGGGGAGATAAGATATTTGTAGTTTATATGTATAAACAATTCAGCCATTTATCAAACTCAAAGAGTATCAGATATCTCAATTTATAAGGATGAACCTAATTTCGGTGAAAGCAAAACAAAAGCTTTGAAACTGTAGGCTTTTAACGTAATTTAAGTGAAACTTTTCAGCTGCATTTGGATGTTCGCAGACTCACAAATTGGTCAGGGTGAGGATGGTAGTTTGCGCTAATAAGTACCGTGATAAGTTCTGAATCGAGTGCTGTAAACAATAATGAGAATGGCGCTTAAAGTGTTATAGATAGTATAACGTGTGCGACGAGGCGACAGTACAAACAGACTTGAAAGCACGTGTTGGTACAAGTGACAACTGATTTATCTTTCTTTATTATGTTCCTCCGTTCTTATGTTCTGACGGTGGCTCGAGCGTATCGATGTCGTGGCTCGACACACGATCCCGCTGCGTAATGAATACGCTCCTATTGTTGCAAGGACTCGGACAGGACCGACTGCGGTGACTTTATTCGGTCCTACTGTTTATATTATCCACCTATCAACGGCTACTGTTAATTCCAAAGGATTATCTATTTTTGAATAGGAGTGCAGCACCATTGTGCTTTACTATCTTTATGTATGTTTCTCTATGAAGAGCTTTGTTTGTTGGTACATAAATAATAAAAAAGAAAACTGTTGAATGGCCTCATTCAACAGTTTTCCATCTTTTTTTTAATGTCTATGTGTTGGATCATTCCAGAAAATAGGCACAATAAATCTCGTTTGAAATAACTATCGAGAAGATGTTGGAACTTTTTGAAATCTATTAATCTTACGACACAGCTGTTGCCCCAGCAAAAGAAACTCGGACAGATGTCAGAAAATAAGTTAGGACTTATTTGTTCAACTTTGATCTACTGAACTAACTTCGATAAAGTCTGAACCTATCGCAGATACACAGCGGCTGACGTAAATAGATTGTCGAAGTTAAAAGCAGTTTTACAGGTGCACCGTATTCCGTAGGAACAAGGATCCTGTTTGAAAATCAGATTCGTATCTGAAACCTGAGATGCACTCTGGCTAGGTCGGTTTACAACGGTCTAGTTTGGAAACGCCTGGAACGAGTGCAGTATTACGGACGCTCTTGATCATCATAGCGCGAATGTTGTGTGCTGGATACAGGTTCAGTGTAAACATACTGTAGTCTGTAGTTACATCTTGTTGACACCATTCCGTTCCTCAACTTTGATGGTTTCGGAAGGCATCCATATTTATGACCGATTTTATTGAGCCGTTATGTAGGAATTGGTACACAAGCTCACGGTTAGAGTTTTGAGAGGAAAATAGTGCTACCAAGGCGAAAATGATCGTTTATGAAAACAGCCGTTCGCGATTGAAACGTTTTCACGAGTTATTCGACCGCGTGGTTCCCAGCGAGATTAGGTCACGTTCATTTTGAGTGGATAACGAAAAAGATAACTGAGTTCTTATGTCTGGGCAGTTACATGCATGTAGCATGCTTAGTAATATGTATGTAGGATTAATTCTAGACTTAACTTTATAGGCTGTATAGTTAAGCATTTCTAAACTAATAAAAATATGTTTTTGAACGAGTGAACGGAACGAGTGAAAGTGGAAGGAAAAAAGGAAGATGGCGAGAGAGAGAATTAAGGATAGACGTGGTAAAGGTGTAATAAGGTGAAAAATAAAATAAACGTTGTTTTGAAGAGATAAAAGCGTTTTCCTGGAGATCCCAACACTACATTTTGGGGGCTCGTCCGGGATCCCCGGGAAAAAGTGAAGAAGACGTGTGTTTCGCGACAGCGAGAACCGCGACGCGACCCACGCGGCCATTACCGTTACGAGTTTACGACACGAAGAAAGAAAATTGGGATATTCGATTCAAAGGAGCTAACTAAGATGCCTGACGATAAGAATCCGACGACACCGTCATTAAATTTTGCCGACATTATACCTAAGTTCGATGGAACTGACAACACATATTCGTCAGCAAAGTGGACGCAGGACGTGGAGGACAACGCCGAAATATTCGGCTGGTCGGCGCAACAGAAACTCATTTTGGCGCGTCGGTCACTAACCGGCACAGCGGAGTTGTGGTTAAAATCGGAAAAAGCCTTCAGGTCGTACGAGGAGCTACGGTCGGCGCTGTTGAAAGAATTTCCCGAGTCAATCAACAGTAAAGAGATGCACGAACTCATGGCGGCTCGTAAGAAACGGAGTAACGAAACATATTACGAGTACTTGCTAACGATGAAGGAGTTAGGTAAACGTGCTAAATTTCCGGACTACGTGGCCATACAGTACATCATTGATGGTATACACGATTACGAATCGAACAAGGTAATCCTGTACGGCGCGACTACGTACCCTGCGCTGAAGGAGAAAATAGTGTTGTACGAGAAAATGAAGAATAAAAGTAAGAAACGCAACGATGATACGAATGCAACGAAGCAGTCCGAGCTGAAAACAAAAAGTCATCCAGAAAAATCAGCACGTCGATGTTACAAGTGTGGTGAAGCTGATCATATCGCCAGCACGTGCACGAAAGGTGTAAAATGCTTCCGGTGCAACTCATTTGGTCACATCGGAACGGAGTGTAAAGCGCCAAATTCAAACTCAAGCTCAAAGCCGCATGAAAAACAAAAAGATGGCGGCGAAAGTTCTCGAAAATCGATGTGCGCGAAGATTTCGCCGGAAGAGGGCGCCTCTGAGCCGGAGCGGGAAAAACACGGCGGATACGATGAAGATGAACGACAACGAAGCATGCGAATGACAGGAATGGAAGAGCGTCGGTCAACGTCAAACTCGAATACGTCAACGTCAGACTCTTGTCAATCGTGTCAACGTGAAAAGTGTCAAACGGAAAAGGTGTTAAATGTAAACAAAGACATCGTGAGCAATAAATCAATTAAGAACATTAAGATTGGTGATAAAGAAGTTAATAGTTTAATAGATTCCGGTAGTGACTTAAATTTAATCTCTTCGGATTTGTTTTTCGAGTTAGATGTAACAACTCACGAAAAGGTAAAGGTGATATTATCTGGTATTGGTGCGACAAACGTTTGCTCATTTGGAAAGTTTAATAAAACAATTAAGATCGACGGAAATTGCTTCGACGTGTGCTTTTTCATAGTCCCAAAAGAGGTAATGCCATATAATGTCATCTTAGGCCAACCATTTTTAGCCAATGTTACAGCTGTAATTAATAAAGGTTCAGTCAGTATTGTGCCTCATCATAATGATTTTTTACTGCAGTGTATGCTTGTTGAGGTTCCGGAACCCGTGTGTTTTGTTTCTGATCCACAGATACGAGAAGCAGCTCAGAGATTAGTAGACGGTTATCAACCCAGACAAACCAAAGAGGCACCGATTACAATGAAAATCATATTAAAAGATGAAATCCCCGTAGCGCAACGGCCAAGAAGGTTGTCCCTGATGGAGCAAAAGGAAGTGGAGAGGCAGGTGGGTGAGTGGTTAAGAGATGGAATTATACGAACTAGTTTTGCAGAATACGCAAGCCCACTCGTGCTCGTTAAAAAAAAGGATGGTTCAACAAGGGTATGTGTGGATTACAGATTAATTAACCGAAAGATGGTCAAGGATGAATTTCCACTTCCGGTTATCGAAGATCATATTGACAAATTATCAGAGGCCAAGGTTTTCAGTAAATTGGATCTGAAAGATGCATTCTTTCATTTAAGAATAGATGAAGATTCTGTAAAATATACCTCTTTTGTCACACATCATGGTCAATTTGAATTTCTTAGAGCACCATTTGGATTGTCAATTTGTCCTAAATACTTTACAAGATTTATAACGATTATCTTTAGAGACCTCATTGCTAAAGGTCACATTCTTATATTTATTGATGATGCCATAATTCCAGCAAATGACTATCAGGAAGCAGTTGAAAGATTACATGAAGCACTGGAGGTAGCATCTGACTATGGACTCGAGATTAATTGGAAGAAGAGTGAAATATTGACAACCAAGGTGGAGTATTTGGGTCACATAGTTGAACGTGGTGAAGTGAGACCTGCAGCAGAAAAAACAGAAGCAGTTATGAAGTTCCCGGAGCCCAAAACAGTGAAGCAATTACAAAGCTTCATGGGGCTAGCATCATACTTCAGGAAGTACATACCAAATTTTGCCCAAATAGCCAGTCCATTGACAAACCTGCTAAAGAAGGATCAAAGTTTTATATTTGAAGAGGAACAGAGGTATGCCTTTAACATATTAAAAGAGAAGTTAGGAAGTGGTCCAGTACTTATTATTTTCAACCCAAAACGGCCTACAGAACTACACACAGATGCATCCAGTTTGGCCTTTGCAGCAGTATTAATGCAGCGATGTGAAGACAGTGGATTACATCCCGTGTATTATATGAGCCGGAAGACAAGTGAGGCAGAAAGGAAATATTCTAGCTATGAACTCGAGGCTCTTGCTATAATAGGAGGTGTTAAGAAGTTTCGCCATTATTTGTATGGTATTCCATTTAAAATTGTAACAGACTGCCAGGCATTTCAGATGACATTACAAAAAAAGGATTTGTCGACCAGAGTAGCCAGATGGGCATTATTATTACAAGAATTTGATTTTCAGGTGGAACACAGGTCTGGTACGAGAATGAAACATGTTGATGCACTGAGTCGCAACCCATACATAGGTGTGACCACCAATAGCCTATATGATCAAATAAAGAAGGCACAGGAGCAAGATGAAGGATTAAAGGCTATTATGGAAGTACTTGATGACAAACCTTACCTCGATTACTACTTGGAAGGTGGTCTACTGTATAAGGGATTGGAGAGAAGACTGGTAGTACCTAAGGGCATGGAGATGGAAGTTATAAAGAGAGTACACTCAAATGGACATTTTTCCAAGAAGAAAATGACTGAAATGATCAGTAAAGATTATTACATTAAAGATGTATCTAAGAAACTTGAAGATTTTATGATTACATGCATTCCATGTATACTAGGCAGCCGTAAAGAAGGTAAGCAGGAAGGATTTCTGCACTTATTGGAGAAAGAAGACACACCTCTGCACACTATACACATTGATCACCTAGGACCGATGACGGAGACGAAAAAACTGTACAATCATCTGCTTACAATGGTAGATGCATTCACCAAGTTTGTGTGGATATTTCCCACCAAGAGTACTACTAGCAAGGAGACTATTGAGAAGATAAGAATCCATCAGCAACACTTTGGAAACCCTACTAGATTAATAAGTGACCGGGGAACAGCATTTACCAGTCAAGAATTTCAACAATATTGTGAAGAAGAAGGAATAAAACATGTTAAAATAACAACAGGCGTGCCTAGGGGAAATGGGCAAGTAGAAAGAATTCACCGGACCATAATTTCAGTCCTTACAAAGCTGTGCATAGAAGACCCTACACAGTGGTATAAACACATTAGTCGTGTACAGAGAGCATTGAATAGTACTTGGCAAAGGAGTATCAAATGCACCCCATATGAACTACTGATTGGAACAACAATGAAAACTAAAGAAGAAATCGAAATCTATGACTTACTTGTACAGGAAGGGAGAGACATTTTCACACAAGATAGAGAAGAAAGACGACAGAAGGCAAAAGAGCATATTTTAGAAATACAAAAGGAAAACATAAGAACATTTAACAAAAAGCGCAAGCAAAGTTCAAATTATAAGGAAGGGGATCTAGTCGCGATTAAGCGCACCCAATTTGGCTCAGGCATGAAGCTAAAACCTAAATACCTTGGGCCATACACCATTACGAAGGTCAAAGGTAATGACCGTTATGATGTCCAGAAGGTGGACCTCACTTCAGAAGGACCAGGTAAGACATCCACTGTGGCTGACTTTATGAAGAAGTGGCCTGAAATTAACTGAATCTTCCTGGGTTTGTTTGTGAACCTAAATTGTAAGTCTGTATTATGTCTGATTGCTGGGGCTACCTTAAGTAGGTAAAATTAAGTAGTAAAAAGTCTGTATTCTAGTATTTTTCTAATGTTTGTGTACTAAACGCATAAGTTTGTATTCTAATGTTTGCATATTTAAGGTATAACTGATAAGTCTGTACTCTATTATTTCTAAAGTTTAAATTTAAGTTGTACGTTAATTTTATCATTTCTGAGGCCAGAAATATGTGTAGAATGGCCGAGCCTGTAGGATTAATTCTAGACTTAACTTTATAGGCTGTATAGTTAAGCATTTCTAAACTAATAAAAATATGTTTTTGAACGAGTGAACGGAACGAGTGAAAGTGGAAGGAAAAAAGGAAGATGGCGAGAGAGAGAATTAAGGATAGACGTGGTAAAGGTGTAATAAGGTGAAAAATAAAATAAACGTTGTTTTGAAGAGATAAAAGCGTTTTCCTGGAGATCCCAACACTACATGTATGATATTGATAGATAACATAATGAGATTACTTTTACATGTTTGCTTTGATTTTTCCTTTACTCGTTTACTTTCTGGGAAATTTTTGAAAAATCTGAAAAATACTCACGGATTCTCCAACATCCTTAGGCACACTTTCGCCATAGTGCTGAGCGTTTCCGTCGTATTCTCCAAGTCTTGCTGGTTGTCATTAACGAACTGGCTCGTGGCTTCTGACAGGACCTTTAGCATCGGCGTGGCTTGTGCATAGAACAGGGACATTCTGTTGGCGACTTCTGCTGTTATGTGGGGTTCCTCTCCCGGCGGAAGTTCTGCGTTTATGAGCCCCCCTCTCGACACGCTTCGTCTGTAGTAACTAAAGTCGTTTTGTATCGCTGGTGTCTTCATCTGCGGGAAGAAAAAGCAGGGTTATTCAGGGTTTATCTTTGAGATAAGTCATAGTTCTAGTAGGTAATAGGTTCATTCGAAATCATTGGTATTTTAATATGCTGTGTCGAGTTAATTTTGAATCCTTGGGACTGAGTATTTTTCATAATGCATAATATAGTACTCCAGACCGTGTCTCGGCCATGGCGGCCAATCTCCATGCAGACTAGCCTTCAGCGCGGGGATATTATAGTGCACAAGTGTCTTCCCTCACTCTCATAGTCCAATAGGACGGCACGTAATCCGACACGACCGGAGAGAGATCAGGGCAGGACCAACGGCTTAACGTGACACGGGGGTATCACACTGCCAACTTCTAAACTTCGGCTTGTTACTAAGATATTCCTAATCCAATAACACTTTGCCCGACCTGGGAATCGAACTCAGTCCCCACGCTCAGCAGTCGCGTTTGCGATCACGAGACCAACGGGGCAGTTCCAGTTCCATAATGCATAATTTAGTCATGTAACTGTGTCACGTAAACCGTGCATGCTAGCCAGGACCTTCCAATAAATAAATTAACGTGACATCCCAGAGCATTGCACTGGACCCCAAATATTATGGGCTATACTATGGAGAATTGGAGACACCCATATTTAATAATAAAAACGTCTACCTGCTGACATAATGATGATTAAACTCAGCATGTGCCTGATAAAAGTACTTTTTGCACACAATGGGCACGCGAAATAATACTTTCTGGACATGAAGGGCGGAGATGAATTAGGATTGCCGCCCATTCAACATCGGGGCACTCAATCAGCCTCGCTACAACTCCAACCTAGTAATTTTACGCGTCCATATTGTGTATTATTAATAGTAGACCACACGCAAAGGAGATGCGTGTGCTTGCAATTTATTCGTCGCAAGATTATGTTTTAACGATACATTGTTCGTCAGTCCTGGTATTGAATTTTTTTATAACCCTAACATATACATATAGAAATCTAATTGCTTGAGGTGAGACTATGTTAATAAAGTGGCTCTGATGGATGCTTGCTTCCTTCCCTCGAAGATTAGGAGAAAATATACCAACAGAGATCGGATTTATTTCTTCAGAGGAGCATGACTGGAATGTTATTATTTAAATAGCATATTTTGTCACATTTTTCATAAATTTTTCTTGCGAAGAGCGTCTCATAAATTAATGAAAAGTTTTAGTTGAACCTTTTGGCTTCGTTCATTATTTTGCAAATATTTTTTCTTGGTCTTTCCAATAGTCTCTGTGAAGTTTTGCCAACTAATATCAAAATCAAAAGTCATTTATTCAAACTAGGCTGAGAATCAGCACTTTTCGAACGTCAAAATTACATAAGACAGTCCCCCAAAAACGCCCGCCCTTCACCACTTCCTAGTGCTTTAGCTGGGAAGAAGAAGTGGCGCAACAAACTCCCCAGCAGCACAGCTGTCTGATCAGTTAGAAAAGAAAATGAATCTATACAATAGTATCCAAAATAATATGCAAAATAATTAACCAAAAACGTCAAACTTATATTAAATTATTTGCCTTATGTCAGCTAGCACACGCCAATATACCCACAAAAAACATCGAAATCCTTACTCAAGCGATATAAAAAAATCACTGAATAATATTTTTACTTTAGAGAGGCCATAACGTATCTAACATAATTTAGTGTTCGCTAATCTGCCCTTACTAGTAAATTATTGATCAATGTATGCAAAGGAGTTTTCTAAGTATTTAGCGCTACGCATTGCTCAGTAAACAATGAAGTCGTTCGAAAAGAATTAAGCATGGTTAATCATTGCTTCTATTTCCGTTAATACAAGGCTGCCTCGTAATCCAATTAGCTGTACCAACTGGCAGTATTAAGCCTACCAGCTTAACCCACTCTTTATACAGTTTTGCACAGTAATTATTTTAAAATAAGGCGTTGGATACCAACAAAATTAAATTGTATGAAAAACCTTTTAATACAGGACGGGCTGTACTAATTAGAGCACATGTTTTCTTTATTTTGTACACGTTGGTTGAATAAAATAGACTAGAATCTAAATGGTCCTTCGGAACTTCTGACTCCAATTAGATATAACGACTTTACCGAGATCACAAATTAAATAATACTAGCAGCGCCCCGCGTTTTCACCCGCATAAGTCTCGCTCCCGTGGGAATATCAGGATAAAAAGTATCCTATGTATTAATCCAGGTTATAAACTATATATGTACCAAATTTCATTTAAATCCGTTCTCTCGTTTTTGCGTGAAAGATCCATTCATCCATAGATTTAGAGTATCCATCCATCCATCCACACAAACTTTCAGAAACTTAAATCGTATCGACCGCTAATCAATTTCTTTCAAGTAATAGGTACACATTCTTTACTATGAGTTAATAGAACTCGACGACCTATATCATGCAATAGTGAAAATTAAATAAAACTTCAAGAAACGATGTGAAAGTGTTTAATAACATTTTCTGATTACGCAAATCTATTCATTGAAACCCTGTTTTACATTTCCTATCCATTGGTCATCTTTGTAATACTTATCGATTTGCTATTACCTTACCTGCATACTGAATCATTCCAAGAAGATCGTTACTGGTGCTACGGTTAGGTACCAATCGATCAGTGGTCTAAAGGCGATCGCTTTACCTAAGGACGTTAATTATGCACAGGGCTTAAGTAAAGACGGCTGAAGGGCGATGGCCTGAGAAAAAGGTTTAAAGTAATTGAAAAGTACTAACACGACGCACGAGTAACTTCGACTTGAGAACACAAAGAATTCTGGCCCAAATAATATGTATATGGAAAATATTAATTTAGAATGTAGCTGAAAGAAGTATACAATAGTTCGATTAGTTAGTCAAATTTCGATTACCTACCTACTATAGAAGGCATCAAGAAGCTGAATACAAATACACTTTTAAATGTATTTTGTTCTTAAAAATACAGGACCAATTCTCTGAAGTGCTGGTTGAAATACTTGTAATTCTAAAAGGGCAAAAGCTTAATCTATTTCTGTTACTAATAGAGACAAGGCCGTTCCAGTTTATTGGAAAGATAAACGAAATGATAGGCATAGAATATCATTAGCGTATAAAACGAAAGAATAATAACATTGCTATTCTTGTATATTTTACATAGGGTGTAGTAGCTGAAGATGGTTTCAGTGTTTGAATATTATGTTAATAAAGGATCGCATCCCAAAAACGGAAAAATAGATTTTGCTAGAGCTTAGGTACCCTCCAGCAATGCTGGATAGACCGAAAACATACCTCAAAAATCATAAAGATCAAGCAAAGAACTCGGACAGATTACAACAACCCAATAACAAAATACGATTTGGAAGTATCATTACATTTCACGACGCAAAAATCGAAGACCCGAATCGATTCAAAGTCCTCGTTTCAAATAAACTGATTAGCAATCGTAACACGAGAAGACCAACAACCCTAAACCAAACGATTTGTTAATAGTTACTTGGAACGCTATTATCAAATACTCATCTGTTTCGAATGACAAAGAATTAAACGTAAATAAATCGGATGCAAGCCCGTGAGTCACCCACGACTTCGACGAGGTCGCGACTCCGAGCCAAGCCTCGCCTTACTTTCTATACAATGCCTCGCAAATTGTTACCTTTTCGAGTCTATGACTAACATAGATAGCTTCGCTTTAGATTAATTATGGCGATAGTTAAACAACCAATACTAGTTATTATAAACTACTTGTAGATAAGGATAAAATATTTGTTGGAATGGGCACAATTTTCAAGGTTTTGTGCCTTTTTTTCTAGGGGTGCTGCAAGACGATTAGGGTATTCAGAAAGACGGGCACTTGCTCCACTTTTGCGAAAGAATCAACATGAAGACCGGAATCACTAATGAGTTTGCTGAACGTGGTCACATAATTCCCTCTAAATAGTTAAGTCGGATAAGTGAAAGCTCATTTAGCATAATTCTACTGGTGATAATGTTGATGGTGATATAGAGAGTCTGGGGAACAGGGTGTAAAGTTCACTCATGCTCTATAGAAAACGGAGGATCCTCCGACCGGACTGGTGTCGTGGCTGGCGGGCTACTGCCCAACGATTGATGTCGTGAAGTGTGTGTGGCGTTGTAGATGCCGCCACAGTGACATTTGGATAACCGGTAAATCCTAATAACAAATTAATACTTAATGCCTTCGTACGTTTTTAAACTTCACTAATCCCTTTTGCAATAATTCTCCGCAGTAAATAAATATCTAATATTGCAGGCACACAATGTTTTGGTGAAAAGCTAAAAATCAAGCTACAGGAAAATAGGTCCTTTCACAATGGGGATATCTATGGTTTTCGGAGTCCTTGGTTACGGGCTTTACAATTACTCTAAATCTACACAAAGCATTCAACCAAATATGAAACAATTTGCTATAGCTACTCTCGATTACGATTCAATTATTGATCGCAAGAGAGCTGTAAATTTTTAACTTAAACACAAATGCTGTGGCACTTATTAATTTCGAATTTAACATTTTAGTAGTTAACAATATAGCTTATATGAACTCTGATTCTAGTCAAGTAGACACAGAATAATTGATTTGCGAGCAGATAGCAGTTAGTGAACTAGGAGCAACGACACTGCAAGGTTGGGGTCAAAGGGGCTCCAGCAATTGAATTACTTATGCTGCATCAGATACGCTGGGAACGATTGGTCGCTTTGTTTATATCATTGTGAATTATTGTTTATTATTGGTTGGTTACAATGCTGTGAGCAAACATAAGATCACTTTTGATTGTTCACATTGTGCCTGAACGTCGTCGTCTAACACAATGTAACGTCATTTATGTATAATGTGACTGTTCCAAATTAATATAAATAGTTCCGCATGTGTAAGAAGGCTCCCAGTAAAATAAAACAGTAAGTTTTGGAATACAACAAGACAATGAAGTCAATCTGAAATTGGATTACTGTGTGCGCATGTAGTGCAAGCATTTTTTTCCCGTTAGCCTTTGAAGCTGATGACTTTTTCTGGCCGACTGTCCACTAGCCAACAAAATAAACAAATATGTTATTGACTGTATGAGCTTGTTTCATATGAATCAATTTCACAATTAAATCCTACATCACTGCTTAGCGTATTGAATGCGACAACAAAAGCCGAAACAATGGTTCCTAATCATCTGCATAATGAAAGGAATCAGTATTTATTGTTATTAACTTCCTGTTTTGAAACATAATACAGTGACTTTATGGCTAAATAGAGTTCTCCATTACAGATTTCATCTAAAATAGTTCTGAAAGTGGATAAGATTGTGTGCAGTTGTCAATGTTCTAGACTTGTTAAACTAAAATTCTAATAATAACTGCGCTTTAATCCACTCTTTTTAATCAGCATGATTTAGCCATAACAAAGCATTATCGACAAAACTATCTAGAGAAACCAAAGAGCCGATCTGCTATCAAAACTTAGACTAGAACCACAACCATTCTGAAGAAATACTTGAAAAAGTTACAAACGATCAAAGCTTTGGCTTTGGATACGTACAAGTTTAATCCGACACAGAAAGAATTGAGTTTACAGAAGCAAAATATGGACAATTACAAAAAAAGAATATTAAACAAACTTGAACAAAACTTTGTGAATCCAAAGCTGGGTTTTATTTAATCAATTGAACTGTCTCGACATTTGAGATTACCGATCTATTTTGCAGTTCTGCATAACACAAGTAGCGTAACCAATCATGCATAAGCTATTTGGTACAGTTAACGATCGATTTGCATTAGATATAGACATAAGGCGGATTGCGTTACCTAATAAGTGAAACAAGGCAACTGTAAACTAAATTACGTAGTGTATATGTAACGGATTAGAATACAAAATAATGACTTAACCCAGAAACTAGGGTTTATCATATAATAGTAATAGCAGCGGGCGAAGCGTGGGTTTCAGCTAACATGCATAATTGATGCGACATACTAAAGTCTGGTGTGAATATTAGCTAGGTGTTTCGAAACAAAGAATGGGCAACATCTTCTTGTGGGTGTTGTAAATAGCAATAAAGGGAGTATGAATTATGATTGCCAGGAACTTGATCCTATGCGCCGAGATGGCTGATAATAATATAATGAGATCATCAACAGCGCAGTATTTGCGTAACACACCAACCTTTTGGGTTTCATTTTGACAGTTCAACAAAATTCATTGTGTTATTTACGTTGTTGAGTAGACACATTTTTCGAACAAAATTATGAAGCAATGGAATAGCAATGGATTATGAAATATCCTTCAGATTGTGATTGAAAGTGTGTTACAAAATTAGGGTGCAGGTTTCCGAAAAGCAATTGTTAAAACAATATTCCTTGATCTTTCCTATACGATCGTTCGTTGTCATTCATACCTATTTTACTTACTTTGTATTCATCGAATTTGAGAACGAATTCTAATATTTCTGCGAACTGCTTGACGAGAGCTTGTTGCTGTTCAAGATGTTGCGTGGGACTCATCGCACCCCCGACTAGTGAACCCAGCAACCGTGGGACTACCTGTCAACAAAATAAAATTCGTTAATTCTGTAGGAATAAACATTTTTTTTGAAGATAAGCGAAACATGATAGGATCTATAGACCAGTAACCGCACTAAACATTAATGGAAATAAAAAAAACAATTAAACAACTGTAACTTGCTGAAAGAGGCGTTGACATTTAAATCAAAAGAAAATGTTTTTCATTTTTATAAACGCAGCCGCAGAAAAGCAAAGTTGAACGGAGCGCTGTTTTCACTTGGAAATAAGCATGCCATAAAAGTAAAAAACGTACAAAGACTGCTTTTATTGACTGGGACCATTGTTGTGATAGCTACTAGCTAGAAAATAAGCACAATGATGAAAACATCCGTACTTTACTTCGTATAGTAACCACGAACGGCAAGAAGTCTATGTTATATTCAGCTACTACATGTTCGTGCCAAGTAAGATCCCTTGGGAGCCCACAAACTTACTGTTTCTTTATTCTTGCGAAGAACTAAAGATCCCCTTGTAACTTCTTAAGATTAATGTAATATTTACAGCAATCTTAAGATTAACTTGCGCCGATGGTTTCATCCGATTTCGGGAATGATAGAAGATAGGACCAGAAACTAGAGATATTGCTTTGGTGTTACACACCCTAATCACATCTGTTTCCGGAGGCAAGCCCGCTCCACTGAATCGATTTCTCAGGTCACGGTATGCTATAATATCATTCGGCTAGATTACCGGCAGTCAATAAACGTAGGTATCTCAAAATATTTGTGTTAAATTGAAGAACTAGGCGTTTTGGCCTCGTGTGACTTGGTTAGCGAAACCGGAGCCTTTGTGAACTGTTTTTAAACAATGTGAGGAAGCGATCGTAATTCAGTCGATTAGTCTGCGTCAGTTGCTTATTGGTACGGGAACCAATGTAACCGATTATGTTATCGTTTGCCCTCTGTTCCTGTTTCCTAAGCGACCTACACTATAGTAGCTTATCTGCATTTCACATTTCATACGTTACATGTTTCAATTTTGGTTCATGTACTAGTAAACTAGTTTATGAATATGGATAATGCTTTCTTTAGATTGTTTTTATTTTTTCTCTCGATATCTTTATTGTGTTTATAATTAAGAATAATCAAAATGATATACAGCCGAGAAGTGATTTATAGTTTCCCGTCTGTTCTTAACACTTCGTAGTGCGTACATTTAGTTCAATATGCGGCATATAATGTGTCGGGAATAATCAACTCGCCGACCGATACTTTGATGTGTAATTAAAGTTTATTCTTATACATCACGCTTTGAATGACAAGCGGACATTTGATTAATTAAAAGGCTGGTGTCTTACCCTGTTATATTACGTCTAAAACATATAAATCACCGTTGTTAATAAAGCAGGGAAAACGTGTATTATGAAAATGAGAGTATAGAGGTAGGAACGCGAACTTTACTTTCAACCTTCGGTCACGCGAATAAAGCATAACTTGAGGATTTATTTCAGAGATAAAGTCATGTGTTTTTAGATTAACACTGGAAAATAGACTGACCTCAACCTCAACCTTTTTATAGTGCCTACATTTTTCTGCTTTTAATAATTTCCAGATTAAAGAGCTTACTGAAACTTTTACGACTTTGTGCTACAAAAGAGTGATGAATATTTGAAACACCCACTTCGATGATAATGCCAAAAGGATGTGATTATGCGTAAGTACACCAGGGGTATCGGCCAGCGATATCACTGCACTGATTCAACAAAGATGAGATTTGCCATCTGTTTACAAAAGTTCAAGATACTGAGGCATAATAAATATGACGTATCGATACTTGCAAACACCTACTCTACATTACATTTCATTCAGTTAAAAACATGTTTATCGCTAAAGGGCGTGTCTCCACAGAAATAACTTGGTAAATAAAATGACTTCCCGAACGAACTTTACAAGTAGGTGCGCAAACGCATATATTAATTGGTGATTCATACAAATTAAAACTTGGTGAATCACGTGTGAAGAGGATGGCAAGTTTTTTTTTATTATCCCGCCAGACGGGATAATTCTGGGATTCGTTGAAGATGATGTAATACTGTAAATGGATATTTTAAAGTTGCGCACGCGTCCCAAGGAGATCGACACGGTCGCGGGAAGCATAAATGATCCTTTATATCCGCCAAGGTTAGACCCACTGCAAAATTATTGTAACTGACAAGCAAATTGGTCATTGGCATAGATACGGTGGCATATAATAAAGATAAGATTACTTTACCGTTGAATGGATTTAGGGCATACGAATGTCATCTACATATACCTTTATTGAATTAAACGTCTGTTATCTGTCTATAAGGAAACTAACTGGACAGTTTTATTGATTCGTTGTTTACATATTGTTTAGATGAATATCGAGCCAGAATTGATTGCATAACATGTTGAAGTACTCGCATATTATTACTTCATGTAAACTATAGTGAGATCTGAGAAAAACCGCGAGCCGTACCTACTTTTCAATCTAGAAAATACTCCAAATAAAATCATAAACACATTTGAGGAATGTGAAGAAAATGGAATGCTCTTTCAGTGTTCCACAGAGTAATGGCAGCTGGCACCCGAAATTGATTGCCAACATTATAATATTAAGAGACCCGAGAAGTGGTTTTTGTAAAAAGAAATATCGCACAGAAAAACATCATATTTAAGTTATGCTGAGAATAAATCAAGATAAGTACATAATTACAAGGTTTCTTTTCAATAATAAAATTCTACCCGTTTCACCTTAATTGCAACTGTAAACAAGGTTTTTCTAAATTGATTGATGAGTTACAATGACTTAAAATGTCATAATCCTTGAAGTGCTTGGTCTAAGGGACACATTCTATTTATAGAAATAAGACGTTGATGTAACAGCTTTGTGCTTTCTAGGGTTACCAAGAGCCTACTTAGGCATAGAATAACAAATGACCTGCAAGCAGCTAATTTAACGTTTAAGATGCAACGCCTACAATACTATACAGTAATAGTGTTAAGTAAGATGGTCTTCTGTTTATATTAACTGTTCACATCGCGGTACAAACGCGCGATGTACAATTAAGTGCTCACACGAGATCAGGGGCAGTAATTAAATTAACACCATTTACCGACCAATTGCGAGATTTGAGCAATAAATTCAGCCAGATGGTCAGAAATAAAAGCGAGAGCGAGTGCGGGTGTCATTTCCCCTATTTATGGAATACAACTGTTTCCTTATTGTTTACTACGTATTCGAACTATTCACCTACTAACATTTAAACCATAGAGTTCATGTCTGATTAGCTTAAAGAGTTGAGTGTTGTTTGCATTAGGATTATTTTTTATTATTGTTTTGATTCTTTGTACAACTCACCGATAGCAATAGTAACATTCCGCTATTTCATGCTTTCTGCATATCAATGTATTTTATCAGCTTTTTATGTGTTTATTAAAAGAAAAATCTTATTTAAATTACACACTGTAAACAGAAAGTGTGCATTCTTTATATCCGAGTGCAACGTACTCCATGCACCATTAACTTTGGTTCCACATCACGATCATCTGTCTCGTGGTCGTAGACAGCTCCTGTTAGACCTGATGAATGTATGCCTAGTGCGTCATGCTACTGTCCAATTAGCATTTATAACGTTTATTAGGACACCTTGGTATTCATAAAACACGCCTGCAAGTTTTTCCTCCGATAGAATTCATAATGTAACACGCTACTTCAATCGTTGACTAAGTAACGTAGCTATTTCCTTTTTTACAACAGCTTTTTAATTGAGTTGTGTATGCGTAATTATAATTACTCAATCCTTTTTAAGTATTATCGTAATAGCAATTAAGGTGGTCATCGACCTACACTACATTGAATACATAACATAATAAATTTAATGAAATTCCATTATGTAACACCCACATAAGGGCCGGTAAATAAAGGCATTACACCCACATTCACATTATACTCAAACAATACGACATTGACGACATGGTTGCACTTTATGTGCCAATACTTGCACCAAACTTTGTTCAGTGCGGTGCTTTGCGTGCAAAGCACTAGTTGTTTGCAAAGTTGGACGTGCTTTCAGGCTGCTGCATAAATTATAGTTAAAACCGAGACTTTGAAGTTGTTTTCATAATACGACGGTGAAATGTGAGCGATTTTTATCTATACAAATAAATAAAATTGAAGTGTCTGTTTGTAACGTTAAAATAACAGCTTTTTACTAAAAGCATATGAAAGTATATACGCTACTTACAAAAAGACAATTTTTAAATTTTTTGTTTGGCTGTCTGTTTGTTCCGGCTAATCTCCGAAACGGCTGGACCGATTTTGACGGGACTTTCATTGGTTGAGTTTAGAAAAAGAATTAGGGTCCACAGCGAGCGAATCCGCGGGCAGCAGTTAGTATGGAATAGAGTTCAGAGTTGGCTTGTCGTCTCCTAAACTTCACGTATTGTAATTTATGCGCTATAACATGACTACCCACCCGTTTGTTCCACCACTGCTGTTGAAATGACTTGTTCTAACTTCCAGAATAATTTATAAAAAGTTTATCAGTACAAAATCTTGTTGGTATTCTTTTGTGGTAGTATAAGATCAAAACAAGATAAGCTCAAAAGAATATGAAGAATGGCTCTCCAAATTTTTTGTAGTTGGAAAATGTTATCTACTTACAGCTTTCCCAAGCAGACATTTCTGGAAACGATTTGTATGAAATGTAATGGCTGATATATTTTTGCTGTAAATCATAATACTAAAGAGCGCAGGTGCAATCTCTAACAGGTATTATTATAGATTTACATCAAATACCGCCCGTCTTATTCACTTATGAATGACTAAGGATAATTGAAGCGCTTGCATAAATGTCAGTGCAGGCTGGAATTTTTTACATGCCTTCATAAAGGTTGGTAGTTGCTGAACGTACGATTAAATGCGCCTTACTATTTGTAGACGTGTTGCACCTGTCCATTTCGATGTAGTTTATACGTGGTAAACATAAGTGAAGTACAGGAGACGTGCGAGCAGCTGGCAACCGACAAAACAGAAACATGTACCAGTAAATAATTATGTATTTAAAAGGAAACGCACTGGTCATTATTTACAAAAAATGCTCTCAAACAACCAGCAAAACTTGTATAATGATCGTTCTGTGGTTCCTTTTTTAAAGAATGTCTCCGAGGAAACACCAAATTGCCATTGTTACAGAAAATTCTTGCCAAAGCTCGTCGAAACTCTTAACTTAACCAAGTTAAACGTATGCTACTTAACAAAATGGTTTTAGTAGGACCAATAATTTTGAGATCCTTTTAAAAGTAAAGGACTTATCTTTCTGAAGCTGTCTAGTATATTAAAGATGTATTCTTTATAAAGAACAGAAGATTAGAGATGTATGGAAAAATAAGACGCGCTGCACCAACCCCAAAACATGAACAAAAAGTGGATTCTGCTGAGTTTTGAATCAAGTGTCTTTTTTTACATTCCTATTAAACGTATTTAAAGTAAATGATGCAAAACCGAATCTATTTCTTAGGAAGCCATTAAAAATTAAAACCAACTTACGTTTAGCAATTCTCAGAGATATAAAATATAGGGACGGAAACAATCTAAAAAAATATTAACTAGAAACGCGTATTATAAAGCCATCGTGAGAGATAACCAATTCGCATCGGCCCTTTCGCCTTATGGCCTTGCCTTGGATATAAATAGTTCACACCATGGCCTCGGAAAGAAAGGGTTTTTACGGGAAGGTTATAAGCAGTCCTTGGATGTACTAATAATATATTTTGATCCCGAACCCACTTGCTCAACGTAATTATGGCAATAACCCGCCAGATGGTTCCCTGTTGTGAAATTGAGCTAGCTTTCTAGTCGTTGCAATCCTGATTCTAAATGCATTTAAAACGGCCAGTTGTATCATACTTAATAAAGAAAGCTTTTTAGCCAAGTATTTGAACTGTAAGTAAGTATATCAAAAAGGGGCTTGGCCCCAAAACATTTAGGTTCCGTACGAGATATCACGTTGCGAAATGCCGCAGCGGGCTTGTTGCCGCACCGCACCTAATAAGGATCCCTATTCAACAATATACCACGTCATGCAAGCTGCAAAACGTTGTTTTGTCTCCTTCCAACTGTACGATAAACGGGGAGAAGGAATATGGCTGTGCATCCAAAACTTGATACTACCTACCTCTGTTATTACTCACATATCCTTGACGTTTGTTGTCATTGTTCTGACTAAAATGGACCGCGCATTGCGGTTTGAAATGGTAATCTGAAGAATTACACTAGCAAGAACTTAGTGTTCGTATTAGAATAAGCTTTGTATGGACCACTGGGTGGAAGGATAATGTTGCTTTGTCCGATTCTGATGTTGTACGAAGCACTCTCGCAATATCTGCTTTTCTTACCGAATCGGCATAGAATTGTGGTACTTAGTCTTTCCGAGAATAAAAATAGTAAGTATAAACTTTGCATTCAAACGGTAATAATTTAATTATGAATTGAGTTATAGCCATATCAATCTCTTAAAGAGGCTAGGTTATCATCACTTGACTTCAGTTAATTAATTAAACACTTAAGTACTCGATTGATTAAATCCAGTATGTAACAATACGTGAATATGAAACTTTTGCCAGGAGGAAGGAAAACCATTATTTACAAATGTATTTGTTTCATATAAATAAAGTAAACTGTATCAATCATGTAAACTAGGGTAAGTAATTATAGAGGTGTGAGGAATTTACATATAATTCAATATAATTGTAGGCATACCAACCAATTTTTAGTCAATGCTTACTTCGCTTTCTATTATAATTAACAACACGGTCCAGCCCAGCCGACAGGTTCCCTTCCGAAGTCCTTTTTCAGTAGGCGTCAAGGGCTGGGCGATTTCAGGAACATGGACAACGAAAATTCTGAGATTATGCAACCGTACAGAAACTCAGTGATTTAAAATAAACGCGAAATCCTTTTAGACATGTTTCAATAGGTAGGGAGACCCATAAACAACACTAAACTAATAACATAATTATTGTAAACGCTAATTACACGACCCATTGTTTTATTCGGGTACCATTAGGTATTAACAAATACATACACTGTTAGTGTGATATTTTCATAATACTAAAACATGGTTTACACAACGTAGAGAACCAATTTATACACTAACATAAATTGGAATCAGTTGCTCCAAAGTTCGAGGCATAACAATGTTCTTATTAATTTATGTATTATAAATCAGGAGATCTAATAAGGCAAATAAATTGATGGTTTCATTGCCCTCAGAGGATGCAGCGTGCGTTATCGTGAGCTGCGCATTCTCACGCGACTCGTGCGAGTTGTGACCGTTCTGATTGGATGATTGACACACGTAATGGACGTAGGACGTAGGTATGCTGCATTCTATTTTTAAATTGTTTAAAATGCATTTTTTTTTCAAATTTGGATGTGACGGTAGTCGAGTATTAATGTTGCTTTTGTTTGTTGATCTACCCACATTACGGGCTGAAGTGCTCTCAAAGCACTACGCTTTGCAAAACCATTGGTAAATGATGGTCTTCATGCCATCAATATGGTGTCCGACACCTCTACACAGCCAAAAATCTATCAAATATGGTAGAGGTTTTAAAGATAGATCTTCCATTCAGTTCAACTGCACTTAGACAAAGACTTCACTAGAAAGTGGAGTGAAGAGGTCATTATCATTACGTAAATTGGATAATGAACAGCGAGCACTTGCTCCAATTAATATTCTACGGGAAGCTATTGTTATCTCTGATTATGTATACTTGCAAAAATATCGTTTATTTTAAGTCTGACCTAGATTTTAGAAGCAGATTTCATAATTATAATTAGGTTCCAAAAATATGCAGACCGTGTAATTAGTTTGAAAAGGAGGTTATTTCGCAATTTTCCTTCATCGTTTCAGCTAGTTTACGTAACATTTTAAGAGGAAATGCATCAATATCCTTTAATGTCCTGATGCTGATCACCTATCTTTTGAGCGTAGTAACCCTGGAGATAATTATAACTGGAGTCTTTTAAAACATACCTTATACAGCAGTCAACTTGCAATGGGCCGTCTTTATGGGAGACTTATGTAATTTTGACGTTCGAAAAGTGATGATTCGCGGCCTAGTTTGAATAAATTGATTTTGAGTTTGATTATCAATGAAAATATTCTAAGAATAAAAATTATAGAAGTCTCACATAGCGTTCATTACCTAGCAATGTTTGCCTTGTTTTAAATTTGTACATAGTTGTTGATTTTTTACAAAGCCGTCATATCATTCAAGACACTGCGAACTAGCGTAAATAGCTTTTGGCAAAAGCTAACTTATTCTAGACAGGTTTTTTCTTTTTGAACGTGGTATATTCTGTAATGTAATTCTTTCAAGCTAAGTAAGTACTTCATTTTCAAATTAAAATAATTAATTGCAACGTGAATTGTCTGCATGAGTATGACGCGGTAATTATGCTAGTTCTTACCATACATTCCAACCGTAAGATCAATGGGTATCGTGAAGTACAAAACAATAACTTGATTGTCCATTATATTTCCTATATTTCATTTACAAATATGAAATATTTTTATAACAAAATAAATATAATTTAAATGTTTATTGGCTGTTATTCTTATTATACTATTTTAGGGCTGGTTCGAGGCTCCGGAAAAGGATGCATGGGTGGAATTTGGGGGAGGCCTTTGCCCAGAACTGGGAAAGTGTCGGCTAACTAAAAAAAAGTAATAAATTGTTTTGGTTTATGTAACATTTATTTTGCTCTGCAATGGCACAGCTAAATGCCGATATTATGACTAACTATTATTTTTTAGTCATCATGACCTTGCCTCTTTCACGTCTCAAAGGACCAAATAGAATATGCAGAGCAGAAATAAATAAAATAGGCCCACCTTCGTTTGTTGGGGAAGAAGAAGAATGGCATTTATACCATGGGTGCAGACCGTGCAGAGGTGCAAATGCAAATTCGAATTCGCCGATCTAAATCAGATTTGTTCTATTTCCCCTTACTTCCTCATTTCAAGTCTAATTCAGAAGTTGTAGAAGCTAGTAGGTACGTACATAAAGGGTATGTATAGGTGCTGTTTTGTACCAGACTCGGCTCGTTGATATGTTTATTACGGAGCTGTTATTTATCTCATTCTCTGGCTAGCTGCATCATGTTTAAACATAGAACACAGTAAGTATTTACATACCTTAGTAATATGCTTATTATATGTAGCTGTGCGAAAGTATTTCCTGCAATTGCATAGAGATTACGCAAGATTGATATTATGCGTTGGAAAACTGCAATATCTGATCTACAGATTTTACGAACCTCCGGTATGTTTCAATATTTCTCTTTTTCCCAGCTTGAAAGATTTTAAAAATATCGTACTTTTTTGTCAGTGATTTTATACGAGTATGGGCATTCTACTGTACCTAAAGCATCATTATTAATTATTATCATCACGGACTCAGTAACATATTTGTGGCACCTCAGTGACCGATTGTGAAATTGTTCCATAACATTTTGTTTTGAAATATCTTTCACATTTTCTCGAGTGAACGAGAAACAATTTCGGTCGCAAATTATTTGTTTTGTGCGTGTCAGTAGTATGAAATAGTAGAAGCTCGAAAATATTACATTACTGTTCAGTTAGGTAGTTACAAGCAATGATGTATAAAACTATAGATACGTTGTCCGCACTCTAAAATGGCAACATGAAATGAAGCCAATTGGCCACATTGCGCTCAGTCACGCACCAACCTGTCGCGCGACGCTACGTTTGTTTTTAATTTATATCGTGTGTGAAAACGATAAAAATAAATTATATATTACATATTTCCCTATTATAATAATAATTATAATTATATATACGTAATATTACGTATTTCCCTTTCTTTACGCGTATAAGTAGTTATCTAGTATTTTCGCCGTTTTTAAGCGCCGAGATGTTTGTTGATAACGTGTCTATATATAATACGTCATTGGTTACAAGACATCGATTCCTGTACGTACTGTGTCAAACAGTATGAGTAACATACCTAATAAGGAGCGAATGTTATTGTACGTTTTGCTACGTACCGGAAACACGTACAATCGGAGCCGAAAAGATACTAACCGGTCGGTTAGGCCCATTGGGAGCCGTTTGCTACCGACTGTGTAGACTTCCCAACAGTCCCAACTAAACGGACGTGTATGTCCGGCCGGTAATAAAACCATCTGAATATTCCGTCGCCATTTATTTATTTATTGATTGTCATGGCTAAATGTTCTTTAGAGTAAGACTTGCAGGCCTTGTATTGAATATTTCTTCGGTAAATCGCAAGCGATTCGTTCCATAGGGCTTCCCCTATTATGTGAATCAATCGATTGGATCTGTACTTGCGGTAGGCACGTAGGTACCTACCTAGTATGACTAATTAATTTTCGCTCGTAAGATTTCCAGCACGTCAGCGTGTTGTAAAATGTACAAGTTACAATAAATTACTGTTAGTTACGTCGTCGGCTTTAATGACGATAAGGATATTATTTTTACCTACTAAGTAACAAGTTAAATAATAAATTCTTATTACATACTGTGTTTCATGATCGTGAGGCATGTTGTATACTTATTAAAAACAAAATACTTAATGTGAAAAAAAAAGTAAAAAAAAAAAGTTTTGTGTCACAAATGAGACCATTCACAAGAATTTGGTAGCTACATAGATGTACAGTATATTTATTAATTTTTGCTTTAGGTACTTGAAACTGACACCCAAACTAAGCCAGGGCATTTTTGGAGTCAGTCCTCAAACGTGGAGCATCGTCTCCACGTGAATGTCGTGACGTAAATTATTAAAACGTGGAAATGCTTTTGGTATGCCAAAACGTGGAAGTTTTAGTGCCCGACCTAGTTGGCCTGCAAAAGTTTTCCGTACTGACAATCTCCAGCGTGTGTTTTAGCTGGCAAGGTTAGTGATAATCAAACCATTGGACTTTCGTCAGTATATATATAATATCGTTATCCAAGACTGGAGGAGGAATTGTCGTTTGGGGAAGTAAAGTCCGGCGTTTACTTCTGCTATGAGGTGTGCCGACTGACGATTTCGTAAAGGGGTCACATTTTCGGCGGATTTTTGATCGTTACTTCCTGACGATCGAACTTTTTTTGTGAGTAACCCGAAATGCCGAATTTCACAGTATTTCCTCGATTTTTATCAATTGACAAAAATCTCGCAACCTTGAGTTTATCGTGTATTCTTTCTGTATTCAATCTAACTAATGCACAATGCATGCAAATGTGGCGGTGGGCGGTAACCTTTCAGCACGCGTGTTCAGCGTGAAACGTTTACGGGGGAATGGACACCCTCGTCTTATTATTTACAGCTATTTATACTTTCATAAATATCATGTGTTCTCGGTCACATGAAACTCATTAGGGAGACATTTTAATTCATTATCATATCATAAGGGTAGCCTTTTTATATGTCTACTAACTAGGGGTCGGATTCCAGTTAATGACCAGTGGCTGAAATGTTCTAGTAATGAGGGTTCGAATCGCCTACTGCGATTGGAACAGAACGGAGGGTTATTTCGTAGGTTTCGAAGTAAAGCACGCTACCCATCCGTGGGCTTCTCGCCAACCGCATGCTTAACTTCAAGCCATCATTGATGAATAATTATTATTAGATGCTAAACTACATAATATTTTAAAAATGGATATTGTAATTCTGACTATGAGGGAATTCTGACTCCGCCCCTAAGACGACCCACCGACCGGACTTTCCTTTCTAGTATTAATAAATAATTATTTTATTACTTTTAAATGAAATGAATACTGTGAATATTTCCATAAACACTTGACAAACATTTTATTGTATTTGCTGACAGTGTTATCAGTGTGAGAACTTATCAATATGACATCATGTAATCTTATCAACACTTATCAGAGTATTACACAGGATGCTAAAGGACAGTATACCTACCACTCTCTTGGTAAAATATTTAATGTTTACTCTATAAAGATATTGGGGAATACTGCTGCGTTGCTGTAACGGTAGTCAGAAAGAATACCAAGTTAGGTGTGAATGAAGCTTTTGAATTGATTACCAGGTCATGTTATGTGATTGTGATGGCGCTTTTTTTGTTAAAGCCCAGAGTTATAAACCTGTCAGGTGGAATTTTTAATGTCCTATGGCAATATCTTCACTTCTTTGAAAACAAGCCTAAATAAGAATTAATGGAAGAAATTGCCCCATTCCTAAAACCACCGTTTGCTTAAAACAAATGATTTATTGTCTATTTATAACTAAATATCTTAGAACACTTGTACATATCGTCCAGACGGAGACGCAATGGACTTAAATCCATCAATTATTATAATAGATACTTATATACACTCTTTCAGTTTAAGTGATTAAAAGGAAAAAGGCATTTTTCATAATATATACAATTGTTATATTATTTAACTATGATAATGCATAATAAACACAAAACAAAGTAAATAAATAACTCTTTAATATTATGATTTATATTTATAAATCACTAAAAATAACTATGAATAATTTTATAAGGTAATAATTATTGCACTTTGATACATGGCAATGTCAGTGTATAGTGAGTGGTTGAGTGTACATGTAGGTAACTCTTATAACTTTGTATACCTACTGCATTGTCCACAACCTGCTTCGGCTTGGAGATTATTTGTTCATTTGATTAATACGCTAAAAAGAGGTCAGTAAAGAAAAAACCTTGAATATTATACTAAATTAATATTATTTATAAGGTAAATTACAACACTAAAACTATGAGTAGGAGGTAAAGATACATATTTATTGATAAGTTTGAATTACTTAATGATAATTTTAATTATTAACCTATCTAGATACTTGAAAAAAATTATAGTAGCAGTTTAGTTATATTTATTACATAATACATACAGACATACCCCCAAAAGTCTGAAATAAAACCATTTTGACAGTTCTGATAGGACAAAAATATCTCTGAATCAGATAAAGACAAAATCATAGTGAGTGGGTCTTTGTTGACGAAATGTAGTGATTCATGGACTTACCCGCTGCAGCTGGAGGGAGTGGTTGTAGCAGCGCAGGAGTTTGTCAACGAGCGGCCGCACGGCGCGCCACGCTCTCTCCTGCGATATCCTCGACGGGTCCGCTATCGCCTCTCGTATCTCCTTCCCAGCACCCTTATAACACTGTATCTCTTCAAGTATCTTCTCCGAATCTAACAACACCCTCTGGACTTCCTCGTAAACGGCGCGCTCCGTGTCCGTGGGCGCGGCGTTCTCGAAATCCAGAAAGATATCGTAACGCGGCGACGAACAACAATTAGAATCGTCCCGAGACAAAAGACTTAACAATTTCCCCATCGTAAAATAAATAAATCACAATTTATTACAAAATTCTACTCGATAGCGAACACTGCATTGCCTATTTTATTAACAGTTTCAAAAATGTCACTTAAATCACTAACTTTGTAATTATAAATAGGATTTTTGTGAAATATTAAAGCGTTTTTCTCACTTTAATTAATAAAATACGCCCAAATTGTTATTAATACTAGTAAAATTAACCAAGAGCTACACACAAGACCGACGACCGCGGCGGAACAACTGTCATTAAAACAAGTGTTGCCAACTGCCAATAGTAGCTATGAACAAATGCTATGCCAATGATGCCACAATTTACACTACTTCGTCATAGTGCTTGATAGCGATAAACATGCTGGTTTTTAGTCGAATAATGGGCCGCTTTCAATTGAACATTGTGGCTGTATATTCTCAAGTCTGGCGTATCCGGATCTCTCAGGATCTCAAGACAGGGAATTTTTCTGCAGTTTTTTTGGCCCATCAGTTTATCATCGCAAGACTGCTGTGATGTGAGCTTTTGAGTCAGACGCCAGACTCGTGGCTCATCCGCGTTGTTTGAAATGTGTCTTGGCGTAGCATACAAACTACGAAGAACTGATTGGCTCGCTAGTTTATCAGAAAAGATAAGCCAGCGCCGCGAGTCTCACGATGGTTATCTTTACAGCAGTCCGGATGTCAGCAGCATAGTAATACAGTCTAATGATTTAATAAAATAGCAATAATTCGACTAAATTATGGACGTACAAATATAAAAAGAAATGTTAGGTACACACGCAGCGACTTCAAGATTTCATGTCCATACAGTGAAATCGGTAGCGACAAATCGTCTGACAAAATCTGTGGATTTGCCAGCGAATCACTGTGTGTACCTAGCATTACAGCAATAATTCGATTAGATAAGTAGGTACACACGGCTACATATCAAGCTATACATTTCCAGTATGAGCTGATCTCACATTGTATAGGATTTCCGTACTATGAGAGGTCAGCTTATACTGGAAATGTATAGCTTGATATGTAGCCGTGTGTACTCAGTTGCGGTTCAATATTGCTCCAAAAATCTTTAAAACTAAATACGTACATTTTGTTCCCAATGCTGGTGAAAATACACAAAAAAATTTAGAATATTATTTTATAATCATTTTGAGCTTTTGTTACGAGGTAGGTAGTCTGTAGCCCGCCAAATTCAAAGCGTGACCAGTAAAATGCCTTATTCGCTGAGACAGTTTGTTTATAATCGAGATACCTGATGTATTAATAATAAATAAAAAAAAGCAGGATACTTGCTTGAATGATTTATTCACTTTATACACAATTAGACAAAATCAATCTGAGAACTGTGAACTATTTGAGTTTCCAAACTGAGTAAAGAATACTGTGTAATTAATAAAGGCAGGCTGTGGTTATGGTAGGTATAACCTACTCATAAGAATACTAAGAAAGTAGGTACAATAGTTTTAATCAAATTGTAAAAAAACAAATGACATAAAAATTAAATTGTTTAAACATAATTCTTGACATTTGTTTTTTTAATAGTCTAAATTGTAGGTATACATTTGTGTAATTTGAAACAAGATCTTAAATGCTAATTAAATACTTGACGCATACAGCCATAACAGTTTTAGAGTTATATGAGAATAATGAAGTAGAAAGAAATTCTTTGCACTATAAAAATAATATTGTGGGACCACTTGTGCAGCGGTCAACTAGTATTATTATGGCCAGCAATAAGTCCATACAGTTCCTTGGTTTATCAATATGAATGACACAGTGCTATTCAAAGGATAGTTAGGAGCTTGTATTAATTTAATTTCACATTTTTAAATACCGATTGTGTTCAATTATTATGAGATTGAAAACTTGAATGTATATTGACTAGTTTCTGACTGTACCTACAATCAATGTGAGAAGAAAGTTTGCACAAGCATTTAATTACTACTTAACACATAGCCAGCCACTTTTTCTACAGTCTGGTATTTGAGAATCATAGTATATAATGCTAATATTAAAATTTACACCTTCCTCTTATATAATCATAAATTAGGTGACCTAAGTTATCTTACACCAATATCTAATAAGTAATATCACAAAAATCACATTCCCATTATAACCAAGTTATATCTGAGAGATACTAAGACTAAGTTATAAAGATTAATTTTGTCAAGGCTTAGTACAAACAACATTTCCGTAATAGTGGAATCACCACACTAAAAACTAAGTACAAACAAATAGGTAAGTCGAGAATCAAAGTTTTATAATCATTATTAATTATAAAAATAAAGGTGCTTGTCAGCTTGTGTGAAAACAAAACAAACAGAATAAAGCAGCACCATTTAGTTATCTCTTCAAAGTAGGTAATCAATATAGAGGCAAACACAGAAAAAAAAATTACATATTCATAATGGGCACCTGAGAGAAGGGACAGTGCTGTTGTTCAACCCACTTAGTAAAGGCTTTAGCTTGTGTTTTCGCTATTTTCATAATCATGAAACAAATATACTCTGCTCCCTCAATCTTTATATTTTCAACATAGTCAGGGACTACTCCAACACTCCGGTAATTATCCATCAATGTGTCTAATTCTATAGGATAAGAGGTATGAAAGGTGCCCCTCCATAATTCACTAAACATTTTTGTTTTGTGATTATTTTTACCATATTTTAATAAAGACATAGATTCATTACTACTTGTGTTTTCCAGTATATCATAAAAAGCATAGGCGCTATCTGTACACATAATATCATCTGGTAATGTAACCTGCATTTTATAGAAATGATATTTAAGTAATTGGAAGTGAAATTGAAAAGCATTTTGGCCAATCAAACACACAGGCTTCTCTAGACATCTGATGAATGAATTGATAGCATTATAAACGTCCATATTGAAGGCAGCTTCGTGTTTCAAGAGATTCAAATTTAATCCAGTTTTTGCAGCATTTGTTTGGTTTACTTTCTTCTGAGGGTTGAAGCACATCCGGAGCTTGTACTGCACTCGGGGCGCTGCTATATCCGAGTAGAGAAGGTGCACTCGTTTCACTGCTAACATACACATTTCGGTAATCTGTACGTCGCCATGGTCATCTCCTGGAAGACCGCTTGACTGTAGATCTAAGAACACGTATGTTGCTATCGGCATGATAACTGACTATCGCAAGTTAAAGATTTTCAGCCCTTGTGGGTGTTGTTGGCTAATTGCCTCTTGGAGTGGCTCTTGCTTGATACTTTGTCAGTTGCCGCCAAACCACAGTCGCAGTCTGAGCCTCTGAGGAGCTCAAGGTCAGCAAAACGTACAATAGGTACTTCAATATTTTGTTATTAATATTACCACTGATTCCGGGATGCTGGAAGGCGGTAAAAATTGATTGTGAATCAACAAACGATCAAAATGAAACAAATTACAAAACGTTAGAAATTTTAGTGTTGCCAAACCAATAATCAAACAAATCGATCGGTACACATTTGCATTTGCTGGGCGGGGCTGGGTAGGTAGGTAGGTACTACTTACTTACAAGACAATAGAACAAGCAATTTTGATAAACATTACAAATTAGTAGTACCTACTGTTTACAATTAATGTCGATCTGGCAATACTGTAATCTGGCGCTAGCGGGAAGTTTGACTGAGAGTAACAGCATGTTGTTTTTTGTAGCCCCGAGTTTTTTCTATTGATATTATTGGCCTTTTTATTTTAGAGTTAACCTATTTTATGGTTGCGCTTGACACACTAGTTATTTATTAGACGCCTTTTATTAATAATTAAGAACATAGATCCAAACAGTGGTTGGCTAAGCTCTCTTCCATCTATAATATACAAATAAACGCAAGAGACTCGCGACAGAGATGCATTTTAAAACATCAGTAATTTAAATAACTACTAGATACAAAATACATTTTTGATAGTAATTAAAATCGGTATCTTTAATACATAACCCACACATTAAAATGTCTCTAAACTTTTTTAAACACAATAAACCATTTTTACGGCCACATACTGTGTTTGTATTTCAATTACAATTACTTTAAATACTGCCCAACTCCTGCTGGGAAAACCTGGCGACAATGGTGGAATGACCACATTAAAAACCAAGTATCTTGAAGGACACAAAAAGATAATAATATCGAGAATAGCATTTTCTTTTGTCTATAAAATGGATTTTCAATAATGGTATGTGAGTCAATAAAATAAACAGAATAAAGTTCTCATCTGCATTTTTGTTGATTAAAAATAAGTAAGTAGGTAAAGAATATTTAAATAAAAAGCATTCATTGTTACATGACCATAATGGGCACCTCAGAGAAGCGACAGTGATATTGTTCAACCCAATCAACGAACTTTTGAGCTCTTGATAAAGCTATTTGCATAATCATGATACATTGATTCTCTGCCCTGTGTGACACCAAAATGGTGTTTGTTACCCTCCAGTAAATATCCATTAAACTGTATGACTGATATGATTGGATTTTCCAATAAAACTTTCTCCGCAACAGTAGATGATACTTTTTACCTACTTGATTTTTCTGCATATCAAAGATCTTATCTCCAATGTTTACTGGGTTTTCTGCTTCCAGTATATCAAAAAACGCATAAACGCTGTCTGTACACATGACATCATCTGATAATTTAACATCTATTTTATCAAAATGATATTTAAGTAACTGGAAGTGAAATTCAAAAGCATTTTGACCAATCAAACACACAGGTTTCTCCAGACAGCCAATGAAACATTTTATGGCATCAAAGACATCCTTATTGAATTCAGCTTCACGTTTCAATAGAGTTTTGGATAGTCCAGTCATAGAACCACTTTTTTGGTTCAATCTCTTGTCAGGCTGGAAGCACATCCGGAGCTTGTACTGCACCCGGGGCTGTTGACCTGGTTCGGTCTCTAGTAGGTGCAATCGTTTCACTGCTAACATACACAGTTCTGTGATTTGTACTTCGCCATGGGCTCTTCCTGGAAGACCGCTTGACTGTAGATCTAGGAACACGTACGTTGCTATCGGCATTATTGAGAGTAAATGAGGTACCTAACTGAAGACTGTTTATTGGCTTCGTATGATGCAGGTACTCCTTTGGGTAGCTGAATGCAGCACGCTTCAATGAGTCTCGTACCTACCTATCGCAAGCAAAACTTTTAGAGTACTAGTCTAGTCGTAATCGTAACTTTTCTTCTTAACGTGCCTCCGGTGCCTCAGAAATACGGGCCAAGAAAGAAAAGTTTACCGGTAAGACATAAACAAACAATAACAACCTCGATTCGGGATCCAGCGTTGCCAACTCCAAATAATGGATTACCGATTACGGTGTTCCCACTATAAAAATACTACATTGTTGTTTGAATAAAAAACGCCCATACATTAGTAGTCTGAATTTGACAAAATAACTGTGATCGTGACCATTTTTATACATTTCAGTATTATTTCTTCTGATGGTAGAAAGTCGACACAATTTTTTTCCGCACGCCATTAGGTACGCAAACTACCTACATTACCTGAATAAAGGAAGTTGCCAGTTGGTAATAAAAAAGCTTATGAAGTCTGTCAGTTGAGCAACTGTTTAATTTGTACGTATTATAACTATTATCTATGGTTGAGGAATTCCCTCTATATCACCATTCACCGCTATTTAAAATTTTGCCACGATAAGACAAAAAAATACGCTCAATATTATATTTGCCTTAATTATGGTGTTTTTTGACATCGTAATTACATTACTACGGTAGACGGTGAATCAATGCTGGATAGGTACGTCATATTATGGTGCTTTACCGTAATTACGGTGTAGTTGCCAACGGTGCCGGGATCCCATAGATTTTAAAGAGGATCAACCTAGGGCTGCCAGTAGAGCCAACTTATATTATAACGCTGGGTCCCAGAAATTATACAAAATCAAATCAAATAATACAAAAATATATTTTTATTTTTTATATTAGATATTAGCCTACACTGTCCCACTGCTTAGCAAAGGCCTCCCCTCCACCTCCAAAATGATTGAACAAAAAAAACATTTTGTACCGGTCGTTCCGGTACAAAATGCTTTTTTTACAGCAGAAGGCCAATTCCCGTACGAAAACGTTCACATTTGTCAAAAATGTTGGTAATTTGATTGTATTTTTGAGAGATTGCGAATGAGATGCGAATGCGAACGTTCGCGTGGTTGATGTGGCGGACGTTCGGCCATTTTTAAATTAGTTTATTCCGACAGCAGGCGTGTGAGCACTAACTGTGGTCGTTTGTCACGAGATGGCGCTTAAACGCGTCTGTCAACCGCGTCAATGTTAAAACACTAGAACCATCTCAAACCATTTTCCTGAAGCGCGCAAATCGCAATAGGTACCTAATTTAAAAATCGCTAAAAGTACTAATCCGGTTACAAAAAATATTTCACTTAAGTATAGAAAAAAGCCGCACTGCCTGGCCTGGTAGCACTTAGTTGATTTTCACACGGACGGAGTCTCAGGCAGAAGCTAGTTAATTTTTCATTTTTCATTGTTTAAAGCTACGGCTTCATTGTTGCGATATCGCGAATGACACTTCGCGCGCTTTCTGTTGTACACCGAGACGTCGAGCAGTGTGCGAAAGAGAGCGCGCGAGTTGTACCTAGTTCGCGATAACACGATAATGTAGCCGAAGCATGAGAAGAAAACCTGCCAAGAGAGCGGGAAACATTGTCAAAAAAAAACTGGTAAGATTTCAGGCATTATTTATTTATTATCATAAGTGTATAACATCGACACGTTGCCATTAAACATACGATTTACAAATAAAATTCTTTTCTATATTATTTACAAAATTCCTCCCATCTTTTGATACACACCTATGTAGATAAGATTTAATGAAGGGCTTTAATAACAAAGATGGCAGTTTCAATGGAACATGTGTTTAAAATAAAGGTGGATGATAAATGAAACAAATACATAAAGTATCTAGGTATAGGGAACCTCGTAATTGCTTTGCACCGTAACGCCATTTGTCCACCGCCACGTCAACAGGACGTTCACGAGAACGAGATGACGGCGTCGAACTGCAGTTTCAATTTACTGGGAATTGTTGCGAAAATTGGTAAAGTAACAACGAGGTCGACTATACCTAGGTAGGTACTTAATAACTGTATAAGTTACCTATCTACCCTACACGTGTAAGTGCTCATAGACACGAGCTGCACGTTGTCGACGGCTACAGTTGCCTCTGTCAATGTCGTTGACGAGTGCCACTTGTGTGAATGAGCACTAAACCTGTCTCAGTCTGAGGTCGGTATAACATTGGTTGAATATCGTTTAAGCATTAACACCTGTTTCAACCAATCAAGACTCTCAACTAGGTAGCTCATGCCTGAGTCTACCTCAAGGTGCCTCAGGCAAACTTCAAGGGAAGTAGGTAGGAGAGGAAGATAACTAGGCAAAAATTAGGGGTCTCTTAAAAGGGGGATCTAATAATATGTGCTTATTTGAACGATTTCATTCTAATTATCAATATGTTAAAAGTAAATTAAAAACGTTGCGACCTAACAGTTTGTTTTTGCTAGACCTTTCCTAGAATCGCCAGTTCCATAGAAACTGATACTTTGTCCTGATGTTCAAGCATGCCCGTGAGCAATGAGGTATTAATATTACTATACTTCAGTAGTGTACACAGTATATCGAATAATTTTAATAAATCAATTAATCCAAGCCCTGTATAAAACATTACCTACCGATTAATTCAGAGAAGTGGACAGAGCGAGATTAAATTACTGTTTTCACTAGGTACCAATAAGAAAAGATAATCTATGAAACTTATTAAATATAATTATGCGTGAGTCCGTATATTTTTAAAGATCAGTCTAACATTCGTTAAAAATTTACAACTTTCATCTAACGTTTATCTTTTTTTATGTTTACGATAAGGCTACGGGCTGGCTGATTCGTCCTGCACCACAAACATAAACACGACAATGATGACCGATATATCTCTGTATTTATCTTACTTATAATTTATTCTTATATCCCTTTGTGCAGCAATAATTGATTTCATATAAATGTATGTAATTATGGTTACTAAAGTATTACGTAACATACACACGATCAGACCCATATTTACAATACGAGATAAATATTAATAGAGTGCTTCGGTTTGTTACAACGGGTCTTCAAGAAATGGAGGAGAAATATTTTAATGGTTTTTTTTAATCTTAACAGTTGTGTACTATGGATGTACCTAAGATCACCTTTCATATTCCATTTCCCTCGGATGTCATAGAATATTAAGGCAATTGATATTCGAACCAAGTGAACTCGTCACAAATGCAATAAAATATAAAAGATCTTATGAGTACTTACACAGCAAACAATCCTGGTGTTCGAGAATGATACCGTTCATAGACAACAATAATACAAATAACATCTACCTATATTATCTACAGTCGCTAAAATTATAGTCTTAATTAATTGGTGTAAAGATCCGTCTTAAAACCTACTTAAGTAATTAAAATTGTTGATTGCAGTTACCCTCAACATAGTAAATAAATCACTCTACAATTAGGATCTAGTCGAATTATCACGCTGTCACCAAGTCTATTTATAATTTCGATAATCCTGTAGTGCCTACTGCAGACGATACTAGGGAAGTACATAATAATTGAGAAGCCGAGTCATAGCAGAGTTGCTTCAAAACATTTTGGCTTCGCTAGCTAGAATTACACGTCATTTTTCAGTAATAACTATTTCAATAACGTTCCTGCCACCTTAAAATAAAATTGTTTGAAGCAACTCTGTTGAAGGAAATGCAAAGAATGGGCGAAATGCATAGAGCTGCAGTACTGCAGTACAATTCAGATTCATGTCCATTGTAATATTTGTCATAAAAATCAATGGTACAAACAGGTTGTCACTTTATCTTTTAGTTACATAGCAGCCAGCCAAATGCGAAAAAATGCAATGATAAAGATTTGTAACATGAAAAAAAATATAGTTGGCCTAGGGCAGAAAATTAAATAGGTACTTTCGTTTCGTTAGCTACGGTTGAAATTGCAATCAAATGAAGATCAAGGAAGGTGCATTAAAATATATTGTAGGTAGGTATCTCATGCATCAAAATTTTCATCCTTCACCGGGCATTTATGCTCATCCAAACAATATAGTTATTTAAACGATGAAAGTGCCTCAATTTATACAAAGATACATCTTAACCTTAGGATCTTGGGTCAATAAATTTCTTCTTCAGACATTTTGATAATTTTTGGAAAGATTTCCAAAAGAGCTAATAAGAAATGGTAATGGTAACTACCGACATCAATGCACTGTATTCAGGAAAATTCCATTAGCAGTTGTTAGTCAAGTAAAGATGGTCTAGTTATCTTATTGAATTTTAGTTTCTTCAAAGGAATTGTACAGTATGTCCATGAATACACGGTGATATACTCGTAGCTTTAGCGGCCATATTGTTACTGAATAGGTTGATTGTATACGGTCGTTCGTTCATTTTCAACGTGCATAGATGTCGTGGTTATGTGAATTATTTGAGTTGTAATAGATAAGTATCCGGAAGAATGATTGGGTTGGAAGTCATAACTGAACATGGCCAGCCATGCAGCCGTAATTTAACCTACAATACATCCATTTGCTTTGGATAGATTCAAGGCAGGTTTATATGGCGACTGTTAGTACCACCAGTGTAAACGTTTTTTGTCGTAACTGTCGCCAGTCACAGGCACCAGATACGGTCGCCGTTCAAACCTGCCTGAAGGATTGTAAGTTTTATCGGAAATATTTGAGCGCGGAGACGAGCAGGAATTTCTCGATGAAGAGGTCGGAGTCGAGCGCGGCGATGTGCGCGGCGCGCCCCACCAGCGCGCTGGCGGTGTGCGGCAGCGCGTGCTGCACGTCGTAGCGCACCACCGACACGCTGGACGCGCGCGCCGCCAGCGGGGCCACCATGTTGTGGACCTGCACCCATACGTTCATTATTGTTTTACCTTTGTTCTTTTGCGTGTCGTATGGTACGATCAATTTGAAACTTTATGGTTGTCACACACGTTGTCACACAGAGGTCGGTAAGATTGCAAGATTTGGGGCACAAAGGAAAGGGAGGAGTTTGTTGTAATTTTATTCTGCATCAATAACTTCAAATTAAAAAAAAAGTTTTATAGGTACTCTTAGGAACATGAAAGAAAAATCTTGTTATTTTTTTGTAAGATCCTGTGTGGTCCTCAACAAGAAGTTATTGGTCTTTGACCTATAATTGTCCATCATTACGTATTATAGACGGAAACTTAGGTCAGCATATTCAACCTCAACGATATTTATGACACCTATGATAAGGAATCCGGCCAGGCCACTGGGAGAACTAGATAATTTACATAAAATACCAACTAATATTTTATGCTATTCAATTACATTTTTATGGAATACCAACCATTTCTCTGTAGGCCTGCCCCAAGAGCGACGTATCTTTAGCAGCGGCTTTGCACAGCTCCAGCCTAGCAGAATGCAGAGGGACATAGCGGTCCTGTCCCGAGCCACAGAGCAAGATATGTTTGAACTGGTGCAGCTGACTCCGTTCACTCAACCGGTAGAGGAAGGAGCGCCGAGGGTCAGACGCGTCGCGGAGAGAGAGCTGCAGCAAAGAACCTGACTTCTTCCATTTCTGCATGAACCACATGCCTGGAAATAAGATGAGATTCTTGTCAATAGGTGAAACGTGGTCTGAGCGGTTTTAGATAAAAGTTTTAGCAATGATAGGTAAGAAACTCCAAAGATAAATGCAATTCTTTGCTTCATAATTTATGAACCTCAGCATTATCATCAATTGTAATAATACAATAGGTTTGTACATAGAACGCGGTTTATTTACTGTGTTTAGACGTATGTGCAAATGGGTTATTCAAATAAATCACTACTAAACCGCGACAGTTCTGCTTCTGATATATTAAAGTTCAGTCATACAATGCGTGTACATAATGACAGACAGCTTACCAGCATTTACTAATCCGCTAGAGTTATACAGAGTCCCAAGATGAGGTCCACTCAGCGAAAGGAACGTGTGGAGTTTCGCTAGGTATGGCTTCATCTGAGGCCTCGCTAACGCCGAGCGGATAATGATCGTGCCCAGCGAATGGCCCACGAAACTGATCCGAGCTGGGTCACTCGAGCTCTGAATGTGGGTCAGGATCTCTTGCACAAGTCTGGAAACATTGTAACATAGGATACAATTATGTGATTCCTGAAAATGCAAAATTGAAACGGAAAATAAAAAGTTTTTAAAGACACAGAATTTAAAACTTTAGTCGATAAAGCGGCAGGCAGTTTGGCAACATAAAAAAAAAAACATTTACGAATAAAAAGTAACTAATTGATATTTGCCATCTGTCATAAATTAAGTCGTGAAGCGGTCTCTCTATCTGTGTAATTTTATTTAGGTTACAAACTGCTTAGCAGATTGAGAAAAAAATCAATAACGTGATACTGAGGAGGATGTTGTAACAAATCCTATTTGTGGAGCTATAATTACCGCTTACCTATCTGTCATTGTGTCAAAGTCAGAGAAAGTGTCGCCTTGGTTTCTCTCAGACATGAGGAAGTCTAGCCTGGCTCCAGGTAGACCTAGTTCCAGGTATGTCTTGACGAGGCGGAGGTCAGCCGCGTTACCGTCTAAGCCGTGTACGCAGATTATGAGGTGTAGTCCTGGAACATTAAGACAAATCTGGTAAAAGCTGGAACTACTGGTGGATGGACGAAGATAGTGTGACTGTTCCTAAATTACAATCATCGGCACGATTCTTGAGCGCTGACCTTCACCTGCGCAAAAAAAATTTTTTTGTCTGTCTGTCTGTTTGTTCAGGCATCACGCAAAAACTACTGGTTCGATTACGATGAAACTTGGTATAATTATTCTTTAATATCCTGGGCACCACACTGGGTACTTTTTATCCCGGAAAAGTACCCTATCCTACGGTTGGGGGGTGTCAAAGTTTGTATGGAAGAATTTTAACGCGCTGTCCGATTAACTCGAAACTCAATATTTATACTTAAACCCAAAAATTAAGAATAACGTGTATCAGGATTTTTCGAGATTCAACCCCTAAGAGGGTAAAATAAGGGATGAAAGTTTGTATGAAAAATCTTATTCCTTGAGGTAATAAACATGAAACTTCGCACGAATAGTTATCTAAATAAATTATAAAGTTTGTAGTTTTTTTGTTTTTCTAAATTACCCCCTAAAAGGTTGGGGGGTGTCAATGTTTGTATGGAAGAATTTTAACGCGCTGTCCGATTAACTCGAAACTCAATATTTATACTTAAAACCCATGGGGATGTATGGGGTAATTTCCGATACTCACGCGGGCGAAGCCGCGGGCAGCAGCTAGTGTATAATAAACTTGTGAGTAAACCCTAAGCTAGCGTAACAGGTATTTGGTCAGTCATTACTCACACGATACCTCATAACTGCAAGACGTGTATCAGGTGACCAAATTATTGATCTGAGATCTACAAAGAATACAACATTCCACGAATCACCAGATAAAACAGTTGAGAATCGAAGCTCATTATTTACACATTAGACCAAATATTTTTTTCTAAAGAACGATTTTCATGAACCTTTAACCTGTGAAATGACCGTGTGCGTGAAAGTTTGACGTTGTGGCACATAGCCTAAGGGGGCGCGGGGGGGGGATATTTTGTTTTAAGCGACTTGCGCATTGCATTATTGCCAAGTTAGCGTCAAAGCTTGAGTCAGTTTCTTACCTTCTGGATTAAACATTCGATACTCATCGCTGATATGGAAGTAGGGTAGTGAGTTCTCAACGGGCGGGAAGTCAGAGTAGATAGCACCCGGGTATTTCACACTTTGTCTGAACTCTTCTCGGCATTTCACGAATAACCTCTCAGACTCGGCTAGGCCGAATATGCTGACTAGATTGCTTTCTCGTTGTTCTGCAAATATAGAAAATTGCCTATGGAATTATGGGAACAATGCTTACTTACACCTATGATGGCTTTACAGGCTTGATTGCTCTAAAGCTTTTATGAGTAGTAAAAATGGTAATAGTATCTAGGTGAATTTATCTAGAAGATGACACAGGGAATATAATATTATTGAATTTTGCTGAGTATGTGTAGAAGCAAGATAGGTTGTTAGTTAAATAACTTCATTACCAGTATCATTTCTGCTGGCCAGCTCCCCGGTGCTCTGACTTTTATTAAGCGTACCACCGGTGGGCGCATTGGTAGAATTTACTGACTGATGTGGCCTCAGCTTCCGCCTTTCCATTATACCTGTTGTAAGCCAAGCGATGGTGTTAGTAGCAGAAGCATTATTGAAATACACAGAGCTTTACAGTGTTACCCACCTTCACACACATGATACAAGGGGTTGTCTAACTGAAGTGAGGAAGGCTGTGACGGCTGTTTTCTCGGCGTTTTCGACGGAGTAGACGATTTGCTGCTCTGTCTACTCAACTTTGGTGATTTAGTTGGAGGATCCTATAACATACAAGTCCATTAATATGATATTTTACCAACCACTTGATATTTCTTTTCGTCGATGGATGTTACGTGTTTACCTTAAATTCATCTGGTGGAGGTGGAGCGTCTCTAAACTGCTGCGGTGGAGGTAAATGCTCATAGTCATTGTCACCCATAAAGTGTGCTAAATCAATTTCAGATTTAGCTTTATTCGAGTATTTTTGCGCAGCGCTGGATGAACGATCTTTCTTGTGGCTGCTAGGTTTTACGCAGGAGCGATCCACCGTCAAACTTCTTATCTCAGCTGCGATTAATTTTTCCGTATATTGTATTCTATCCTTCAATTTCGTTTTGTCTAGCGATTGAGATTTGGCGGGTGCCGGTTGCGCCTTCTGAGGAATTTCTTTCCTTATGTAAGGATGCAGATTGTCACTAATTGTTTGTGATTTTTTCACCATACCCTCATTCAGGCTTTTAGAAGAAGAGCTATAAGTCTTCCCTTGCACAGCACTAAATGAGTTATGTCTTTGATTACCTTTCACTGCATTAGCTTCTGCGATTTGTTGAAAACAGCTTGCTGTACAAGTATCTGAATTGCATTCTGCGTCTATACCATTACTGTGCACCAGTTTATTATATTCGCACTGGCTATCGGTGCATATAGAGTCGCTACATATTGTGCATTCCTCGCACACTTCCTTATCACAGCATTCTATTTTCTCATTTGAAGTATTTTGAGCTACTTTGACGGCTAATTTTAGGAGCCGCTCTCGCAACTGATCACCGTTCAGGACTGTTCTTTTAAAGTCACTAATAGTTTCACCTTCAGTTTTTCGAGGATCAGTTGTATCTTCGTAGTTTTTGCTAGTTGGTTTAGTCATGGCCGATTTTCCAGCAACGAAATTCTGGTTTAATTGACAACTTGCATTATCTGGAGAGGACGGGCCGGAACTACGTCCGCTAGACACCCATCCACTTTGTTCACTTAGACTAGATGTTGAAGTGCTTCTACGACGTTTCTCTTCCTTGTTTGAAAAGTTTTTAGGAGGCAAAATTTTGAAATCTTTATCTGCTATATCAAGAGGAGGCGATTCAAATGCAGGTGGTGGAGCTAAATTAGGAAGAGATTCTGAGCCAAAAGTATTATTTAAGTTAGGTTCATCTAAAACTGACGCAGCACTTCTACAATGTCGTAACAACTCTGGCCCGTGGTCGAGACTGTAAGGAACACTCGTAGAAGACTCTAATCTTCTCAGTTCAAAAGGTATACTTTCGTTGCTGGATGACGATGCGGCTTCTGACATTAACTGGGTCATCTTTTCAGATGGTTTGTGTTTCGAACGCTTTTCTGGTTTTCCACTCGACCTGCCGCTTTTCGGTGTCGTCGCACCAGATTTTGGTGTAGCTCTGCCAGACTTAGGTGTCGCTAGACCTGATTTTGGAGTAAACCCACCGGACTTGGGCGTAGATTTACCAGACCGAGGTGTTCCGCGGTCAGATTTAGGAGTGCTGCGTTCAGATTTTGATGTATGACGATCTGATTTACTATCTCGGGATTTTATAGAATGATGACTGCTTAATGAATCCCTACTCGAATTCATTTTAGTATTTTCCTTTCCTCCATTATTTAGTTTCGACTCTTTAGATCGGCTTTTCTTATGCCTAACAGATGGCATCGACGAATGTGGAGTAGATGGTGGTGTTTTTGAATAAGTTGATTTGGATGTACCATCACTGCTTCTGTCTAAAGTCATCACAAACCCGCTGTCATCACTACTCTTACTAGATTTCTTTTGATAGTTTTGTATTAAACTTCCTGTATTAAAATCGTAGCTCCAATCACCTTTCTGCAGGTAGTAATTGAGCTCATGTCTGAGTTGATTTCGAGCAGCTTCAATGTCAATTTGTTGATTTTCCACTTTTTGGTGAAACACATGCGTAGAATTAGATCTATGTACGTGTTTATTAGAAACTAAGTTATTTTGATCAGTCACTTGAGTTTTACCACTAACCGGTGGGTAAGAATTACGTGGAGGCAACATAGGACGGGGTAAATTTACACTGTAGCCTCTTTGAAACTCTAACGGATTACGAATAACATTGTTTACTTGCAGATTACCCTGATTACCGAAAGTATAGCCGTACACTTGGTTAGGATTAGGTTGCATCACTCCATCGTACTTATACCCTACACTATGGAACACTTCATTGTTCACTCCGTGTCCAACTTTCTTAATACAAGGATTTTTGTATTTTTCTCTAAACTCGTTGATATTCCTCCTGTAGTCGTCAGACCCTTTGGAACTGCATCGAGTCGTTGTATTCGTTGGATAAGCAGTAGTTGTGACGCTTCTAGGCAATGTTGTAGGCTTAATTTGTTGCGGCGGTAGATATGGTTTTGGATAATTAACAGAAGAATTGGAACCATTTCTCACATTCTTTGTTAATGTTTGTGCAGTATTTAGTGGTGTTAACTGAGACACTCTTAGCTGATCCAGAGACTTGCTGTGCCTAGCCGGCAGGGTGCTCACACCACTGGTGATTTCATGTTTTTGTCGAAAAACTTCAAGTCCTGGTTCAGATTTTTCTTTGCCTAGACGCGAAACGTTCGAAGCACTTTTTGCTGTACTGATATCAAGCAGAGTGGATGCGGAGTATCGAGACATTGCTTGTCCTTGTTGTATCGGGCAAGAAGCGAATGCGTTGTTCGGTGGTAGTTGAATCTCGCTAATTAGATTGTTTTGTACGATGTATCTATTTCTTCCCGTAAGCTCGAGTTGTTTGTTGTGTGCCTTGGGTAGTTCTACTACATTATGTTTCACTAAAGCTCGTTTGGGGGATCCGCGGGCAGATTTTTGGGGAGCTAAAGTCAGAGTTGCTTGAACGACACTGGAGCTGGATTTAGGTGCATTCAATTGTGGTTCAAGAACATCCATGATTGTTCTGGGCAGTGTGAGGGTAACTCTGGAGGCTTCGGATGACGGTCTTCTGGAGTCCATGAGTGAACTAATACTACAAGCACAGTCATCTCCAAGGGGCTCCGAACATAGGAAGGGATCTGCATCAAGACACACATAGATTAGTACAGTTTTTTGTGCACGAAATGATAGTATTTGTAGTAATTGAACTTACCGCTTCCGGATTTGCTTGCACTAGAGTTCAGAAATGAACGACGTCGAGCAAATTCTGCTGTGTCTTGATACCTGAAAGAAATAATTACGTTATTGTGATGTACTTATAGTATTTCACACTATTTACATGTCTTGGTTTAGTTAATTGCATGTTACATGTACTGTCGTAAAGGTATTGCTGGTAATTATATTTATTACTTTATAGTAGTACATCTATTACGTAAAAATATCAACATTTATTATTCTTTGTTTATAACATAGAACCACGGAATTACAATTTATTCTACACTTTTACATAATTTAAAAACTGGGGTCCGAGTGCCCACTCAGTTTTTGGAGACATCGCCAAGCGCTTGGTCGACTCTTCACGTAACCAGAGGGCTGGCCTATTTTTTGGCTGATGAATGCTGCCTGCCTTTTGGGCACTTTTCCTTTTGACAGCGATGTGAACGAATATTTTGATGCACTATGATTATTTCCCCTTCTTTATATAGGTACTTGCACATTTATTATTATTTGAAGTCTGTAAGTTATTCATTGTTGAACAACAAACTGTTACGCAGTAGATTTTATAATGTTATTGTTTATACAGGTTTTGAATATTTAAACACTTTGTAGGATATGTTTACCATGAATTTGGTGTTAAAAGAAATTTAAATCTACTCATATTACCTGTCTTCGAATATGATAGGCATGATATGCGGGTCTCCGTCCAGCGCTATGCAGTGCACGGGCAGCGGCGGCAGCAGCGCTAGGTAGCGCGAGCGCCGCGCCACCTCGCCCACACTCTGGTACGACTGGTAGTTGCTGTCGTAGCAACCCGCCAGCGAGTGCCGGGGGTTGTCCAGCACGAAGAAGCATTCGGCGAAGCGCTTTATGCTGCAAAGAGAATTTATGGATAGCTGGTACTGAATTGAAATGTGCTTTAATTTAAACAAAAAGAGAAAATTCTTTTCCATGATACCGTAGCGCCCAAAATATTGGTTAGACCGTGAGTACTGTAGCCGTAGTAGATGTTGCTTTTGGCAAAGAATTAATTGTTAGAAAGAAGATCGTATTGCATCGCGTTAAGCTCTTAGGATAGGACATACCGACTTGTTATGTTTCTTTATTTATGAAAAAGTTTATATCTACTTAAATATGTATACCGTCCAAACCGTTGTCACGTTTTGTCTATGGCAACAGACCATATAATATAGAGTTAAGTTTATAACATAGTGCGGCTACTTACTTACCTAAATTCATTACTTGATTAAATTAATTCATTACTTGCTTATATTAATATCTAATAGGAACATTGGTTACAAATTCTTAAGTAAAGCAGGAAAAATATAGTGGCGTTAAGTGGTGCTACTTATTATTGTAGTTAAGATTATCCTTACCGCAGCGCGTGATGCCTGGCCGCAAGCGCATGATGCACGTGAGGCCGGTCTGATGTGTGGTGCAGGAATGCTCGCCACCGCAGCGTCACTTCGGCACACAGTCGCGCGATGTCGTGCGCTGCACTCATCGCCCATTCCTCCTCCTCGCCGCATTCGGACTTCTGGAAGTTCTGAGAAAATACTAGATATTAGTATAAAAATAGGCAGCCAAAAAAGAATTTACCAGGAACCAGGTATTTTTCATAGTGGACCCAGCCGTCGATTGGAAGTAGGCTAAGCATACACCAGTGAATACACATGGATTGAGGACGAGAAAGTTATGTTTTTTTTTTTTCTGTTACTGTGAGATTGTCTTCCGTGCCAAACAAAAGTGTTGTTGCAAAGTTTCTAAGGGTAGCGTCATTATCCAAAAAACTACAGTAATCTTGACTCACCTTGCCGAAGTCGCTAAGATCCTTTATTCTTTGCGCGACTTCTCCAACTACAGAATTCGACGAGGACTCCTCAGGAGTAAGCAGCACACCGGGGGAGCCACACATCGCCAGCGCGCTCTGTAGCCCCTCCAGTGACCCCAGCAGGATTCCGCACACTTCAGCGTGGACTTGCCTGGAAAACATTATCATCATTTATTTATCTTATTATACCTACAAGATATAATTTCAGTTTCAGTGAGCGGCACAAAATTTCCCAAACACAAGGATCAATTTCAAGGTATTATCTGTTTTTACTGCACTATCTACCAAGTTAACTAAAAATGGAAGATAGGTAATTGGAATGAAAATATCTGCCAGATTTGTCCGCAATATCTATACTTATAATAAATCTGTAGAAGTGAAAATTCTGTACATTGAAAATATCAAAAAAATAAATGGCAGGGGGTGTTACTAGACCGACACCGAACCCAAAAATGTGATTAATTTTTTTTTTGTCTGTCTGTCTGTCTGTCTGTCTGTCTGTCTGTCTGTTTGTTCAGGTATCACGCAAAAACTACCGGTTCGATTGCGATGAAACTTGGTATAATTATTCTTTAGTATCCTGGGCACAACACTGGGTACTTTTTATCCCGGAAAAGTATCCTATCCCACGGTTGGGGGGTGTCAAAGTTTGTATGGAAGAATTTTAACGCGCTGTCCGATTAACTCGAAACTCAATATTTATACTTAAACCCAAAAATTAAGAATAACGTGTATCAGGATTTTTTGAAATTCAACCCCTAAGGGGGTAAAATAAGGGATGAAAGTTTGTATGAAAAATCTTATTCCTTGAGGTAATAAATATGAAACTTCGCACGAATAGTTATCTAAATAAATTATAAAGTTTGTAGTTTTTGTTTTTCTAAATTACCCCCTAAAGGGGGATTGGGGGGTGTAAGTGGTTGTATGGAAGAATTTTAACGCGCTGTCCGATTAACTCGAAACTCAATATTTATACTTAAAACCCATGGGGATGTATGGGGTAATTTCCGACACTCACGCGGGCGAAGCCGCGGGCAGCAGCTAGTAGGTAATAAAATAGGGATTCAACGATTGAAGACAAAAAATTGCTTTGTTTAGTGTTGTTAGTTACTTACCTAGCATGCGCAATCTTGCTAGAGTTCCCACCAGAGCATTTGCCGGTGGATCCAAAGAGTACATTCTCGAAGCTTCCCGAAGTATTGAAGGATCCAGCACTCTTCATCAATTTGCCCCATTGTTTACTTGAGCGTGGAGTACTGAAATACAATACATAATAAAAGAACACCTTGAGATGAATGAATGATTTCAGGATCAATTAGTAGATCGCCGTGTACTACCGTGCTGCCGTGTGCTGTTTTACAACTGATTTGCACGTTTATTGAAAAATGTGGGCCTAGAAATAATTCGCTTCTCTAATACAACTTTTTTGTTTATGTGACTACCTATTGATTGTTTTTAGCGATAAGACCGCCCATTGCGTCACCGTATGTAAAATTTCTGCAGTTATGTATCTGTGCATAATAAAAAGTAGTCTATTCTATTCTATACCGTCGGTAATCTTAGCTTTTTTGACACTAAGACGTAGGTACCAAAGTATCCAAGTGTGTTGGAGGCCTTTATTAAAAAGTAATAATTCAAGGAAGTTACTCACCAGCTTTGCACATAATGCATGATACTTTTCCTTGAGTGACGGACAGACATGTAAGATTTCAATTGTGTTAGTATTTATGTATTTAGCAAATGAGTTTACGCATGCGTAAAATATTGTAAGTTTATAAAAATAACAAAATAATGTAGGTAGGTACGAACTTAACTAAACTAAAACTAAAATATGGCTTCGAAAAATTCATCCGCATCGCTGTCGACTGGTAATGTACCCAGGAGACTGGCGGCATTGCCACGTTGTATGGCAATGCTTAGCTTCTGGCCAAGGTAAAAGCTTCAGCCAGCTCTTGGGTCACGGGAAGTGTCAACCAACCGTTTTGAGATATCATTAAAGAGGCCATGTAAGTTTTGTAAAAGAAAAACTAAAGTAAGTCCTACTTAACGAGTAAATGTGTAAAGACTAAAGAAATGTCTGCAACTAGACCATATCAGTAAAGTAATTTCAAATTCTCTTACTCGCAAAATTTTATAGAAAGGGGGTGAGTATCGAGATGACGACTAATAGTCAGTCAATAGATATAGAATACCTACTAGTAGTATGGAAGACATGACCTCATAGCGAGTGAGACGGACTTATTCTGTTGTTCTCTGAGTGAATTCACAAGGAATGCATTGTTTGTAATTAGTTATAGATGTTAGTATATAAATAGGTTATTATAAGCGCATTTATCGCATTGTCATAACCTGTAATGGTAAATATAAGTTGATAAATAAATAAATAAATGTTGCGCCGACCACGAAGAAATTGGGATAAGGGCACGAGAATGATAATAGGCCTCTGCCTTACCCTTCGGGGAATATAGGCGTGATGTTATGTTATGTCTTATGTGTGAATGTGACTTGTAAAATCAGCTTGATAAATGATCCCTGCCCAAGTAACGGAAAAGATATGACGGTGCTTTAAAAAAATAAAGTCGAATAAAGTTAAAAATTTCAAAGGTGAATAAGTTCGATAATAATTAGTGTCAGTACAACATTTTACCGTCGAAGAAGTTCAATGTTGTTCACACTTTTGTTATCAAGATCATCGAAATTTATAGACCTTCGTAAAGTTTCAATAAAATACCAGTAACTGATGATTTAAGATGTAGTTCGTGACATTAATTAATATGAGATAATGATCGGAAACAAGAGAATCCAGATTCACGACACGCGTGGGTTTAATAATTTGTTGCTTTTACACGAAATGTCTTAAATATCTACATTTTCAATGATTAAATTACGAAGTACGTTTAAAACTGTTACTGAATACAGTCAAAGACCGGTTGATAAAGATTTGTAAAATTTTGCCATAACGCCAATAGAACAGTTTTAGAAATAAATATTGAATGATGAAAATGATTGAATCATTTATTTTTATCAGGGTTTTAGAGAGGTTTCAACATACTTTCAAAAACTCCTCATACTTACTTGATGTAAGGCTGATGTAAAGCAACTAGGCTTGCATGTATGGTGATGGAGACTGATGACAGGTGGAAGTAGTCGAATAGAACCGGCAGGTGGTAGTGGAGGCCTTGGGAGGGCTGGAAGTGCAGCTTGAGGACCCGACAGGACATCGGGGCGAGGGTACTAGACTGTGCACCCTCGCTACACCACAGCTCCACACCGAGGCTCCACTCTGCTCGTTCCAGGGACTCCTTTAGATTCCGGCTGTCCACTACACAAATAGGAACAGGTTAAGCTGAGTGTTCACTTTGTTCGTGCTGTGCCAGCTGTGTTCCACGTATCTTGGAATTTGCAAAAATGGCCACTAAGTAAAAGCAGATGCGCGGAGCACAGTTAGTTTGGATACCCAGCTTTACAAACAGTCTTGGCAAGCAATCGGTTCAGAGTTTCAGAGCGAACTTCTATTAAAAGAAAGTAACGAGTTCCAAATGCTTGTCATTGTGAAGTGTGGAACAATTCAATTTCCTCTCCCAAAACAAATTAATGTGTTTTTAATTAGTTACTTTCGAATTTTAGTAAGATTATTGTAGTCTAATTTTAACGCAGTGTCTGCATGGTGAGGTAGGTATCCACTTCCTTTCTATAATCCGTTGACGCGGAAGACAAAGAATTCACAAGATCGTAGGGAGCTTATGACCTTTGCTATGAATTGTGACCTAGGAGGGTCTTGAACCATGACCTTTGGGTCTTGACGAGACAAAGCCATTAATGATGCTAGAAATTGGCCACCAAACCAATCTCATACCCCAGATGAGGCCTGAAATACACAATGTAGCATAAAGTGACCTCCGAATGATTTGAAAGATTGGGGATGTAACCATTCTGTTGATAAAAGACATAAAAACAAAATTGGCGCCTTTCAAAATCTTTCTTACCTAAAAGATGAGCTCTAAAATGCACGATATCTCGTAACGTGACCTCCTCGTTACGGTACATGATCTGGAAGGCCCGGGACGCGGCCAGGCCTCCGATGAGCGACGCGTTGGCGGCCGGGCGGCCTGTGCGCGCGGCCCCGTTGCCGCTAGACACGGAGGCCTCGATGTGCACCGGGACCTTCGGTGACACACGGAGGCCCACGCGCACTTGGTAAAGTCTGGGAAGAAATGAAAGAAAAACGGGTCAATAAGGTGACGTTTACAGCAGACAGGCATCGGCAGTTGCAGAGACCAGGGATGTTGCGGATATTCGCATCCGCATCCGCAATTGCGGAGCTTCCGCATTTATTTAGACCTCCACATCCGCATTAATCAATGCTCAGCTCATGCGGATGTAGATGTGGGTCGAAAAGGTTGAATATAAGTAAAATCTTATTCAACAAAACTGAAATCATAATTATTAAAATCATCAATATAGCTGTAAATCGTCACATTTTAACGTGTTTTATCTATTAAACACATTTTCGAGAGCTATAGGCCTATAGTTTTTAAGTGATTATCATTTAGTCATTATTGGCGCGAATTGAATTATGATCAAAATACAAACAACACAGCGCTACAATTAGCGAAAAACATAAGAAATTGTGAATTTCGCCTTGCCGCCAAACTTGAGATCCGCATTCGCGGATATGAGCCACCAAAATTCTGCATCCGCGTCCGTGGATGTTAAAAAATCTGCATCGGCACCATCCCTAGCAGAGACTTTAACCCTCCCTAACATATCCACAGGGGCAAGTGTACCTACTAAGTAAGTACCTAAGGACTTCAGATGTTGGGTTTTTGGACTCAGTAGAATTCTACACCCTCCAAAGAATATCAATATACAAGCTCAAATTAAATTAGATAGCGAAACTCTGCAGACGTCATGAGTATCGATATTTATAGACGACCGATTTTTAGACGAAGTTTTTTTGAGGGTCAACAACCGCCTTTTGTGATGTGAGTCTCTGTTTTCTTTTCTTTTATCGTGTTTACTATACTAACCTGTATTTCAAGTGACTACATTAACTAAGGATGGTGACCCACAAAAAAAAAAACCTCTTTTTTTTTCATCATATTTAAATATTAGATATTATAAAGTTTCGCTAGTTATTTAATTTGACCCTGTTTATGTGAATATTCAGTATTAGTAGAGCAAGTAATCAAAATTCTAGTCTCGTATCCTCGTATGCAGATGCAGTATTACCATGGTAGTAAATACTCGTATTTAATAACTGTTGTGATCCAGTTTAAAGGATATAAACGAATACCAGTCTGTAATTGTCTTATCGGAGGGCAATCACCCCTAATCACAGAGCAGACAAGAAGCTCGCATTCCACTACATTGTTCACTGTGTTAAAAATTACAAACATAAGTGTCTGCGTCTTCTTAAACGATGGAATTACAGCCAGGTACCTACCACTTTGGGAGGCTATCTCTGTATATATCAATGAAACTTTTATACCAAATTCGAAGTCAAATCACTAATTTCAAATAAAAGAAAAAGTCGGGTCAATGACTTTTATTTTTTTCTTATCTGGCGGAGACTATAACATGAAACATTATATCGTCCTTGTTTTTTCCAGAGGTTTTCCTCCTCGGGCCTCCAAAGGTAGCCAAGCTTAGTGGGATCATGTCGCTTCATTACGGTCATTTCACTGAAAGGTAGCAGTCAACTTTACGGCGGTTTTTAGTAGCTTGACTTATGGCTTGACCTTTAATATGCATGAGTTTAACCTCGTTCTGAAGTGGATTTTTTGCCCAAGAATTTACATTAAGTACTCAGCTTTTAATTGGATTTTTGAAGTTTTCATAAGTAAAATGAGTAATTAAAAGGATTAGGTATGCTACTTCTGGCTAACCCTTCGAGGCTTAATAGACTTTATGTGTACCGGATAAAAATATTGAGGAATTTGTATAAATGGATCTGCCAGAATAGTTACCCGATACTTATCAGCAGGATTGAAAATAGAAAGTAGTCGAGAGGCTTGTGAGTTAGAGACTACAAATTCTATTACATAATGAGGTTATTTCTCACCATGCACCTGTGCTTTAATAAAACCTTTATTAAGAGGGTTTATTCTGAAAGTTGGCAACGTCGCAAATAGATGTCAAATATTTCGCTGTTTTGATTAATTTGACAATATTTCTGTATGGAAATAAAAAATGTGGCTAACTAGCGAACTAGAATATTGATTATGAAATGCAATAATTAATATCGTAACACCGAATAGTTAGTTTTAGATGTAAAAAAAGTATTTGGTAACTTTCCAAATGCCTTTTTTTCACCTAAAACGGGTACAACATCAAATTCAATGTTATAATTGCAATTCATTATTAATATTCTAGTCAATTGGTTAGCCACATTTCTTATTTCCATACAGTATTATTTCCAAATTAATCGAAACAGGTAAATATTTGACAGCTATTTACGACGTTGCCAACTTTTAGGATGCACCCTCTTAAGTTTATCTACACTTGCTATTAACTACAGTTGTACCGAAGTATTTTGCTCATACACAATACGGGTATCATGTCAGAAAATGTGAATAGGAAAACAAAGAGAGGAGTGGTTACTAGCTCTAGGAGGCTGCAATCTGCCTAAGTAGTTCTGACTACACAGTAAACTTCACCGTATATTGTACCGTACCATTATGTATATATAGGATTCTTTATAGGAGCAGTTTGGTGTTACTCTTTATCAATACCGAAGAAAGAAAGAGAAATTTCCATTAGTAAGAGTTAAATTTTCTTCCAATACTTTTATTCCAAATTGTTGACTTTTTATTTGCACACGACCAACACGATTCGTCTAGTCGCTTCTAACTTCTTCCCACACATGCTGTTCCACAAAGTCAGGTACTTTTTACACCCCAATTCATTTACACCTGTCGCGTTGGTCTCGACCCGAATCAATTTACGCCGCAGTGTGGTAGCTATGTCGTCACTTCCCCTCCCCCTACGACAGTTAAAAGGGGGAATAAATTGTTGTATGTATGTATTTGCGAACTTTTAGCATACCTAAATGAAATGGCTCGTATGACTAATGTAACGCCAGTTTATTTCCAGTTTTGCAAAAGAATACTACGAAAAAATTCAATATCAGGATGGCAGAAATTAACGCGACGATGATAAGATAATTAGTGGAAAATGAACTGTAATGAAAACATTTAAATAACACAAACAACCAATTACTTTGCTATACGAGCCAAATTATCCAAATGGAAGGCAGAGGCCCAAAGGCAACCAAAAGGCAAACAGTTGTCACACGGAGTGGTGATTAATATCTTTGCTCTTCAATGGATGACTTGAAGAGCAAAGATATTAATCACCACTCCGTGTGACAACTTCAGACCATCCAGAGGTTACCTCACACGATGTTATTCGTTAACTAATAACCAATATAAAGGTACTTAAACAAGTAAGCAATACAAAGAAAAGGAATAAAATATTCATCGATAATATCAATACTTAATGCAGTTGACCAACTTCTGAACGAATGATTGATGCTTAGCTACTTAACTAAGTAGTTACGTAGACTGATGTTATCTGAAAATCTGATTTCTCGATCTACGAAGAGGCAAAGAAAATGTAAGGGTAAGTAACTACTGATTTACATTTTAACATAACAATCCTCTAAATTGTCTTTAAAATGTTAAAGATACAGAAAGAAAGAAAATACATTTATTTGCGGTAAAACATGATGCAAAGAAAAAACAAAAACACATAAAACTTCAACTAACCGATGAATTTTTTTTTTTTTTTTTTTTTAATGGTTATAAACTAGCGCTTGACTGCGATCCCACCTGATGGTAAGCAGTGATGCAATCGTCGATGGTGAGGCGCACTAGTTTATTAAGAGCCTATTCAGTCTAGCCTTGAAGACACCCAAATTATAATCGGATGGAAAAACCGCAGCAGGCAGATTGTTCCAGTCCCTCGATGTACGCGGTATGAACGACGAGGCGAAACGCTTAGTCAACGAAAGGGTGGATACCTGCCGTACGACGGCTTGTCCGATGGTGGAAAGGGGATGGCGGAATCAATTCATGCAATTCCTGCGCACACTCTCCGAAATGTATCCTGTAAAATACCGAAAGGCTGGCTACCCTGCGCCTGTGCTCAAGGCTTTGTAGATTGGATTAATTTGATAGTTAATAAAAAGGGACGCAAAGGTTTTGAAAAGCATTTTATCACATTAATGAATAACCATCAAAATGTCATACGTTTGTTAAAATAGTGGTGATGTTCATACAACATTCAAAGCACGTTGCTCAGTAATTAGGTGTAGGAGAGAAAATTGAGTTTATTAGGTAATGCACTTTGTAGCATAAAATATGAGTTTAAGCGCGCTTCAGGCAACCGATTCTGACATTTATTACATAGTGTAGACACGTTCAGTTTCCAGTAGTTTGCTAATTGTATAAAAGCGTTAATGGAAGCATTTAAATACTAATTTTGCAATTCAAAAGTTTCTCTGTTAGTTCGGTAGACTCGTTTTGTTCAATGTTAGTTCTGCAAGATAAAGTGAAAATGATTCAACTAAAATTTGATTAATTCATGTTGTAGAGTTTGGAGGAAAATGGCTATTGGTTCTCTAACATCGGTAGCTGGGAGCTACAAAATTAATTGTACGAGCAAAAAACTCTGAGTCTACACTGAAATGAAGAGGTTATTTAAAGGAAAACTGAGAAAAGCGAATAACGAAGCTGAAGAGCAGAAACAGGAAAAGAGAAATACACGTGACATACACATTTTGAAGGAAAAGTTATAAATCATTGGTCGTGTTACGTTACAGCACAAGTTCTAAACAGCTACATAGGGTGGAAGAGGACTTAAAAGATTCAGACGACAGGAACATTAAGAATACAACGAAGATAATAATTGATTTAAAAAAAAATAGGATTATGTCAATGATGAGAGCAGTGCAGATAAGAGTAAGGCGTACGCTATTGGTATGTCCAGATATCATCATCTGACAGTGATCTGAAAGAAAAAATAGTGCTGTAGCTTTCAAGTCATCTAAAACGTGTAAACTTGCTAATAGTCGTAATATTATTTACTATGTGGCAGACATACTTGGAAAGACACGCGCCACAAATATAGAACTGGGTCACAAACCGTCCGCGATGCGTAGGAGTCTTGTCATTTGCAATTTAAAAGATAAAATAGTGTTGTTTTATTTGCTTGTCGTAAAGTGTTTTGCATGTTATTAAATACATATTTCATAGTTTTCTTTTATATTGATATTTCCGTCCTTAATTTCTTTAAGTGTTGTTTTTCATTGATGAGCTGACATCTTAACATCTTATCTTGGTCTTGGTACTTTAGCAAATGTTTAGCATGAATTGCTTCCTTCGCATCAAAGACCTTTTGTCAATGGATTTAGTTATTCATCAATGCAAAGTAATTTGAGGTTAGAGTTGATTTGTTGACGGTGGTCATTAAGCCGCTTGTAAGTATATTTGAAGTTCATTGAGCTGAATTCATGTATATAGTTTAGAGTTCTTTGGCACATGGCATTTGCACTTCTGTCAATCTCTTTTTACCTTTAGATCTTACATGGCACGCCAGTTTCTGTGAACATCGGAGCATCTCGTCACATTGGCAAGAATGATTGATTCCACAAAACGGCAAAAAGTTCAACGATCTGATCTGAATTATCAGTTATGTCCCTTTTAAAGAATCGAAGTACCTACATCGTTTATTTGTCTATTGATTCATTATACTCGAGAATACAAAGTTTATTAGACTGTGTGTTTTACAACTGTTTATGTACCGTGTGTGCAACGTGTTTTGTAGTAAAACATCGGTCTGCGGGAGTAAACATTGTTGGTTAAAGCTGGTTAAAAACATTTAATTTTAGACAACGACCTTGCGGCTGCTGTGACGTGTGAGTTGGAATATCTTGTAAGAACCACGATTGTTTTTTTTTCGATTTATTTTAATGGGTTTTTATTATTTTGAACACCACACTACATTAGAGTTATAAAAGTTTTATTTGCAGAAATTATTTAATTTACAAATTCTTAAGTTTAAGATTTTGTCCCTGTCCTAAGTTACAGTCGAGTAGTCACAATATGTCTCGAGTTTTGATTGCAAATCTTAGCACCCCTCCTGCTTAGTATTAAAAGTCTAACTAACTACCGTACGATACAAATTGTCAGGCATTCTTTCGTTTTAGCAAGATCCTATAGGGCGTGCGCTCATGCAGCACGGTACGGCAGGCGATCCGCGGGCGAGCAACGATGCCGCGGTAGGATTGCTGCGATGTCCTCATCGCGGCAATCTTAAGGATACCATTTCAATTTTATTGGTAAACTATTAGGAATATAACTATATTCCTATAAGGCAAAGGGAATGCGAGGTGCATTCCCTTTGCCTTGCCGCCAGTGGGCGCAAGCCCTTACTCGTATACAGAAGTTCCTATACACTGTAGTTGCCGGTTCAATTTTAAAAAAGCTTGTAATAACACACAACACCATTATCCAGAAATAAAATGTAATCCCCAGATCAACATGGGCGGTATAAATTCATAAAATGCACTCACTTTTATAGTCGTAGGCGTTGATTTTTCAGTTGCTTGACCGAGTTTGTTTAGCTCTGCGAATACTGTGTATCATTCGGATCGTAATTTCATAAATAACATTTTCATACCATACTCGTTGCCAAACGCGTTCTCACAGAGTTTAACAAACTACACTTTTCGCATATTTCCTCCTACGTGTGCAATTACTGCATTAAAATTGTTTTGATTATTGGCAAAGATTGTTGCCAGTGCAGTTATATCCAATATCCATTGTGAACCCATGTTTGACTAGAAGATACTATTATTATTATCAATATTTTAGACGTAGCGATTAGTGTAGACTTAATCTGAAATCGACAAACCACAATACGGACTAGTCAGCCAAACTTAGATCGGTAGTGAAAACTTTTGGCTTCCAGTCTGAATTGCAGACATATTTGTGACATTTCTGAAGCATGAATTAATGTATTTAATGCTCAAGACTTATAAAAATATTTCAAGCTTCGCAACTCAAACACGCAATGATACAATTTAGAAATGGCTGCCGTTAGCACGTGAACAAGCTTTCATGAAGCTATCGCATTTAAAAAGTCTTCACTCTGGTCAAGGAAAAATTTAATAATCAGTCAGTGTGAAAAGGGATTCAGCTATTGTATCAACAAAAACTTGAATCCTAGAATGATGATGATGAAGAAAACCATGTTCTATAAGATAAATTAGAATTTCAGAAGCATTTGGTTTTACTTGAGGCTGATTCAAACATACTCCGGAAAGAAAACGAATGATTACTCTTTTAAATATGCGGGTACTATTCATAATCAATATCTAATGATATGGTAAGTAACACACTGGTAAAAGCTAGGAGCGATGAAAATATTTGTATATCTATTTAAATAAAAACAAAGCATGGCAGGCAGTAATCAATCAGAAATTCTGTTCAAATCCAATAATTAGGGAAAGCACACTAAAAGCAATGATTACCAATTAAAAGGCATGAGTCAGTTCTCCCCTTCAGTCTGGCGAAATTAATTGAAGGGTTTTCAACGATGCCGTGCAGTTAGCATTCGTCAATCATAATAATTGCGCGCGACAGCCCCGAGGCACGTCTGCGAATACATTAAAAAAAAACCCTTTCATATTTCGTATTGAAATTGATGTCGACCGTAACTGACCATTAATAAAAAGTAAGATTGATTTTATGCTTGGACGCTATGGTAAATACGGTATCATTTTAATTTAATGGCTTAATATATCAACTTCATTTTCCAGTATTCGGTCAATAAGAGTTTACATGCTGTTTTTATTTCATTTACGAGTGCTACATATCATCCTTATTGTCGTAATTTATGCGAAATCTATATCTTCATTAATCTATAGGCTTGAACTGTTCTGATTTTACTTTTGTGTTCAATTTTAATTCAGTCGGTTTGTCTGAACTTACTTATACATATATACTAACCTTGTATTCAACATTGACGTTGGTATGTTTTCGAGCAATGTCAACAAAAATCGATGACGCTGCTAGCACAATATACATCATCTATTCTTTTTCTTCAATTTTAACTAAGTACCTACCTACACAGCCTGGTTTTATGTTTGAGCTCTCTAAAATTCTAAAATTTTAATAATACATTCAGAAAAAAGGACGTCAGAAAAACCGACAATTCAATATGACCGCCTGTACACTCGCCATTATATTCCCATATGGTCCATAGATTCTGTTGAGAGAATAACGTGACAGTTTGATGTTACAGTAACGTAACATGTCGGAACGTAACGAGATCTGACACCAGAGAGCTCTTCTATTGTTACCAGTTAATAGAATTCCTCGTTAAGCCAGAAAATTGGGTTAACATACATGTAGCTGTATAGCTATTTTCTCCGAACAGTTCCTTGTTCCTTTTGATTAGTTTCGAGGGAGAGATTTGGCTACCGAAGTACCGACCGCTTTCCGATATGGTCGGTATATCAGAAAACGGTTGGTACCTCGCTGGCCTGTAACAGTGTTTTTATGGTTAGTATAATGTGGTAATATAAAAGCTCTCTTCACTAATCCCGCAACAAGCAACGAATTTCTTAGATTAGTCGAACCTACGCCGACCGTCTTCATAATTCTGAGTTTCGTCGATATATCTTTATAGCACTATCCCGCTCTAAAGTTGGGGTAATGCGGTGAAGGAAAATGTACCAATAATCTCTGTCTGCGTACGTCTCAATCAGAGGGCATCTCTCTCGCGAATGTCAACGAGATAGTGATCGCTATCAGATTGCTAGTGTGAGGAGATAGGATCTGGAGACGATCATTGATGATAAGTATGAATGCGAGATCAGGAATTCACGAACGAAATTATGAGTATAGTCTTTACGCATCAAAAGTCCCGACTCTATCCAGGTCATTTCGATGTTATCTATTACTATGAGCTTATTCCATTCTAATTTGACGTGCACTTCACATCTTATCAGCTGTTGTCATCGGCGTTATCGCGAAGGTTCATGTACCACTATGTAATTAATATTGAGTGCGCTCACCCTCTCTGAAAGAGGTCGACATTGTAGAACTTGTAGAGTTCCACGGAGAACTCGAAGGTGGCCTGCAAGTCGCTCATGGTTTGTGTGAGGAGCAGGCGCGGGCGCGGGCGGCGCGGCGCGCCATGCCGCGGCCGCTACCAGCCCGCACGGCGCATGGCCGGCCTCACCGCATGGGACCGCTGCACGCACTGCACTGCACTCGCGACCACACCCGCACACCACGCGCGGCGCTGCGCGATGCGGGCTCGGCGACCGTCGGGCGGGTCCGTCTGGCGCGCGCCGACCTAACGCAGCCGCTGACACCGACGTGCGGCTCACAGTGCGGGAACCAGGAATTCATTTTTTAATAGCGGCTAGCGCGCATGCGCCGCGGCCGTCCCGAACGTAACCACTAGGGCAGGGACGATGGCGCCGCGGCGGATAACGGGCTACGTGTGGAGGAGTGGATATTTGCATTTCTGTCTTATTATTTTCAGAACGGTGGTATTCCAGTTAAAAAACGCGTTTGAATATTCACATTTAGCGTCATCTCTACGTAGATATATCCAAATGCGTCAGTGTGTAGGTACCCTAGTCTCAGTGGTATTCTAGTATTCCTCCGAATTCATCGAGTTGGATAATTTCAGACATGCTTTTCACTTTTCAGTCTCGTCTACTAAGTTTGCGGTATATATTTCTGACATCATACTTATAAAGGTAGGTTACCTAACGATTCACGATAATACAACATTGTCAACACATAATGTAATATCTTCAACCTGCTTGAAAGTATGTCTGGAAATAGTCATAAAACAGTATAGTTCGATCCAAATTCATCGTTAGGGATATTTCGGATATCGACGCAGCACGTTCCTAGAGGTGCGTGTCTGCCATGTTGAGCGCGAGACGCGCCGTCGCGCCGCTTCGCCGGCTCCCGGCCTGCAGTGGCCGCCGCGGCCGGAGCCCACCTACACAGGTGCGCCCGGCGCGGCCCGGCTCACCGCCGGCGGCCGGTTGACACCCGGCTCGCCCGCACTGGCCCGTCTATGTTATGAGCCGTTTCAGATATGTCGCCGCGTGGTCCGTGGTAATGCGGCGCGATCACTCTCCCGCGGGACTGGGCGACTCTGTAAAGGTCAGGGGGAGGCGACTGCCGACCCCCGCGCCCCGTTGCCGACCTAACCTTTCTCGTACCTGCCGATCACAAGACTATAATTCTATACCGATGACGCCATTTTATAATACCTGCAGGGGTGCGATTTGGGGCGACCTTTATTTGAGTGAGATTCGGTATTTTACGACGCCGGCTAAGCCGATGTTATAGACAGTTGTGATAGCGGGTATCGCTACGACGCCGACGCCTGACGTCGGGTCTCAATTATTTTAAGCTTAGGTCCACGTGTCGTCGTATTTTTGGACAAGTTTGTTATAAGCCCGACACTTATTTAGAAAATGTTGTTATGTGACAAAATAAAGGCTTTTAAAATAAATGTGTTTTATTTAACACTCCTAGACTAGATATGGCCCACACATTTTGTTAACATTCATTGCGTGCTGTATAAATTTCTCATTCAGCATAATAATTAGCGTTCCTGAATAGAAGTCTAAAAATAAGCCGCCTACACATGCGAACATGAGTTTCTGAATATTTTGAAACAGCAGCAAATTACATTCGGAGAACGAATGGAAATTTAATTGGAGGATTGTTGCAAAAGGTCACAGTTCAAGATTGGGGAGCTCGATAATGATTGGTTGGCGGGTTCGCGAAAGGATTGCAGAATAGTGCCGCCTACAGCGGATCAGGCAGCCGAGGGTCCTTTCAATAACATTGATTGCGCGTCTTTATTCGGGAAATCGGGACCTTTTTCAGGATTCCCGTGAAGTGATATTGAATTGACGAATTCTTTACTTTATTACTGCACGTACCTATGTACCTATATATTATGTATTATGTTAACCTTTACAGCTGTACATACAATTATGTATCAGTTGATATCTGAAACGTTGGCCAGGTGTCCACTGGGGTATTAAATGTCAATGCGATTACGGCGCCCGGCCGTGCTTGATGTCAATAAGATTACCTACAGGAATCCTTAGATCATACAGATTTCTGTTGTTTACTAAATGATAATAACTAAGTACCTACGTATTATTGTGTCCTACACATTATTGTCACTTAATTGATTATTACGTAGGGACTTCGGTAATCGGTAGGTAAGTATTACTAGAGGAACGATTTGCAATATTCATGTTTACTTGTATGTTTATCTAAAAATGTTTCCATTCGATGCAGTCAAACAACCTAACTTCTTGTATTTGTTTGATTATAGGCATAATACCTACCTAATAATGAAATATAAACGGAGTACATCATTAAGATCACAATATCAGAATTTACTTCACACAGGCACATTTAAAACGAGTTTATTAAAAAAAAATGTAATTTGTATGGCTCCTGGTGTCTTTAATAAAATTCCCGATCATATGAAAACCTTGCCCTTGATGAAATTTAAAAAATGTTTTACAGAATTACTTGTAGATAAATGTTATTATTCTGTTCAGGATTTCCTAAATGATACATCTTAATAACCTATTTTGATAACTTGTATCATAATTATTGTGTTTGCATGCCAACAAGGCAGAATGTACACGGTTCTTTATTATGTTATTTACGATCCTATTTGTATGTACCTGCATTCAAAGCAAATAAAGTATATTCTATTCCATTCTATTCTATTCTAAAATCTTTATGTTATTCCAGGACCCATAATATAATCTTAGGCTTAATGATCCCTTGAGATGCTGGTCGGAAGTTGCCAATTATTACGTACCTATACTTTAATATCTACGTCGGCGTCGATCACAAGTCGAGGATATCCCAAGGGTAATAATGTCTGTGCATCGCTTCCTTGCTGCACTGCAGTAGTTTATTACCACGGGTCTAATTTGATAGCGAACAGGATGATGATGTTAGGATATTTCAATCTCTGTTAATAGCAAAGCCTTTACCATACCTACCAGAAGTTGTAGAAACCATACAATTTTTTTAATAAGATTTTGGGTTCTATTACTCGACGTCTGCTGCGTTGCGCGTTAAAGCTCCGTTTAAATACGAAAGTAATAGGCAAACTTACCCGAAATTCTCACATGGATAAAAATCGTAAAACTTTGGCTCGGTAGATGATGGCCAGGCTTAGAAGAGGGACACCTATATCCAGCAGTGAGAGACTTTAGACTAATATTATGAAGATGAAAATACTGGTATTCCACTGCATCCGGTTAGACTGCAAGCCGACCCTGCCTGAAGATGAGCACCTATAATAAACGAGTCTCAAAAAAGTAAGATACTTATCAAAATCGAAACCACCTTCGAACCACCAAATACATTCACATTGTGACCTAATAACGTTCCACACACGGAAACACGAAGCATGAAAGCTCGTCGGTGACAATAAACGAAGCGTCTACCCTCACAAATTCACAATACGCGACGCTACTCGCACTCAGCATATTGCAAGTCGCGCCGCAACGTCGCAAAAGAACAAACTACGGATTTACACCGCAACGCCCTTTACTCTTCTCGGGTATGAATATTTATGTCTGTATCAAGGCTGGGTGGTTTGTGGATCGATAGGCTTAGCCATTTAGCCAGGGCTAGTGGCTAAATGGCTTGGTTGTCGGTTGTTGTCAATCGAGAATTCCATGAAGAAACTTCCTCACACAGAGAGGAACCCTGTACCTATCCCAGTAATGGGAACATTATAGGCTGATTATGCTTATATGCTATGCATATGCATGAAGATATAAAAATGAATCCATTCGGTAAGCTGGATCAAAATCTAGGACATCATGAGTAGTTTCTAGTGTACTAGTGCCTCTTACAGCTGGGAACTCATTGGACAGTTACTCTATGTAAAATACTGAAGAATGCTGTTTATATAGTTTTATTAACGGACTTAAAAAAAACGAGGTTATCTATGCGACACGTTTAAGTACATATACATACGTGTCGCATAGATAATGTAATATTATTGGAACTGCAATATATGCGCATTATGATAATCTATTAGGGCTTCCAAACACTGAAACAAAATTTTATAGGTGTATGTTTGAATGCTTGTATGTTTGTATACCTATATGTATGTTTGTCCACGCATTTCTCCGAAACTATTAGTGGGATCGTGACCATTTTTTTATTAGCTTCCATTTACTTTAACTTTGGCTCAATTCACACTAAAATGGTCGCTGAAGTCGTCGCTACCGGCCGCAGAATTGAGCCTTAGGACACAGTGCAAATTTCATCAAAATCGGTTCAGTAGTTTTGCAGATATGGACTAATATATGTATAGTGTGAAGGCTTATTGATACGAGAAGGGTAACATCTCAAACTCTTGATAAAGCACAACTAAAAAGTGAAAAATAACAATCTTTTTACAAAAAAAAACAACCGACTTCCAAAAATAAATACTAAAAAAGTCGACAAAAAGTGAAAAATAACTTTCATTTCGGAAGTTACTGGCAAAAAACGAAAATACAGAACCAAAGACACCGACTTGCGAAATTAAAATTAATTTTCACTTTTGTAGCCGACTTTTTTAGTGTTTCTTTTTTGAAAGTTCGTCTTCGTATTCATCGTCTAAATAGCTACGTATTCTTAGAAGGTATAGCAGTACTTATGAAATCACACAACTCAATCTTAATATAATTCAGAACTTCGAATTTAGCTTTCCTTCACAATTTACTACTGCATACGGCATCACACAGTATTTCCAAAACGTGCAATCTAAATGCAAATCACGTGCTCCATATAGCTATCAGCGAACTTAACGTAACATTTTACTGGTTTTACGAGTTTTCCCACTATTTCCGTATTTCAGTTGCAACCAACGGAAAAGGATGCTCTAATTTCAAGCCCTTAGTTATTTATTTATGTTTGATACGAAAAGGTTTGTACTTACTATACCTATACCAGCATGCGTGCCATGACCACCGTAGAAACGCGTTTTGTCGACGGGATAATAGACAAAATGATAGATTGTGATTGTTTATCTGTCATTTCTGAATTCTTTTACTGTAGTAAGTTTTTTAGGGAAACGTGGTTAAATTTTTGGACTATTAATTAAATGCTACAACATATAATTCTGGGTGTTGATGTAAATTCTTTAATTTGAATTAGCTCATTGAATAATCGTTGCTACAAAAGAGCTCGTTAGTACAAAATATTATTTAATGGCATCCGGGTAGTGACAGAGTTTCGATAGTAACTTCAACGCGCCTCGAGTCTCACAATATAAAAAAAAAAGATAATTAATTATTGAGTAAATTACGCCACTGAAGTCAAAACAGTTACAAAAAGTGGAAGGTAAGATTTAAGGCGTCCCACGCAACAGTTTCTAAAGGCCGAAAGTAGGTTCCTTATTGTTTATAATAATTATATCTAGGTATAGCCTGCCTTAACCCTTGGACTACCCACGGAGGATGTCTTGACTAAATTAAGAAAGTAATCTCTTGTCTTTGGTTTTGGAGACGTTGCGTGAGGTAGGTACTCAAGTATCTGGGACACGGATTTACCTGGCTCTTATTGTAACACGATATCCGTTGATGAAATCCTTTGTAATTGTATTTTGCTAATCTGGAGGATCCGGTTGTGAATGTTGTGATTTTGTGATATAACGTCAACACAAATGGCAAATAATCGAATAAAATATTTTTGAGTATTTTTCAGAAAATTCTATAAAAAAAATATAAGTACCGCGTCCACTGCATCTCCAACTTTTTGGGGTGAAAAACTCTAATCGATCACCATTTCTCGCGGCCTAATGAATTTCGAAGATACATCTAAAAAAATTATATCCAATCAGTGCCATAATAATAAAACCTAAATAGAAGAAGCAAGTTGTACAATAAATATACGTACAACTAATAAAATTGTAAGATCAGTTTCACTAAGGTTTCGTTCTCGATGCTCCACAAGCCATGACAACCGGCTACCTAGACCTTCACGACATGCTCTAATTCTCGTCTGAATTCACCTTTAGTACCACGGCCAATCTAAAGGAGTACTATTTAGAAAAGTACCAGTACCATGCAGCCAGCTAGATACATTATAGTCGGCAGTAAAGATGGTACTTACTACACATGAAATATAAACCCAGACGCGGGAATACTTAAATATTTGAGAGGCTACTGGTGTTTGTGAAAAAACAACATTTATATCAAGCCTCTAGGGCCCAATGGAGCCCGAGGAATGGGCGTGACAAGCTTCCCTACCACTCCGTCGGATGGCTAGAGCTATAAATCAAAAATGTGTGAAGGAAAGAAATGAATTGCAAGATAAATGTTGTAATCGGGATTTTTTTGTTTCCTTTTCCTGGTGTTTAAAAATGCATTAGGAAAGTTGGTTTATTTTATGGGAGTTCGGACAAAATAAACTTTTGATAAAAGTATATAATTTTAGCAAAACGTGATTGGAAAACTGTTTCCAACTTTTCAGAAACAATACGCGATACGCTACATTTCACTTTTTCGCTACTTCCAAAATCTTGAATCTCTTAATGGTCGTTTTTATTTAACTTAACACATCTATCTACAGGGTGGCGATTTAGTGAACTGCATCCGCGAAGAGGGTTATTCTACCTGACATACTAAAGAATGTCATGAAACACATATTATGTACATGTATATAATTCGTAAAAACAAACTCGAATCGAAATAGTCTGTCTACTGTTGTGCCGGAATCGGTTTTATTTTCACGAATCGGTTATGAGTTTCATGGTGTAATTTGTTTAGTATGACGGATAGAATCACTCCCTTAACGGATGCAGATGACTAAACCACTACCGTGTAGTTTAGGTAAGTTTCTTGATTGCTAGTATTCGCGGCAAAATGACCCCTAGTCACACTAATAAAAATAAAAATGATCACATAATTTTATAGCTTACTTCGCAACTGGTACTTATCTAAATGTTTAAAAACCTACATACCTATTACTACTAGCCGTGGTTGGAACACGTTCTTCCATCATGATCTACTATACCTAGGTCACTACTTACTCCTTCAATAACGTCACAAAATATACGCTAAAAACTAGACACGGAAAATACAACAAAAAAAAACATACATAATATATGTGTTTTTCAAAGTTTAATAAGCCCATTACATACAAGCAAACAGATCTTTCGAATTCTAATTCTCGAAGACCAACAGCAGAATAACTCCGATATTCCTTCACCAAGCAAGTAGTTCTTTTCCACTGCACTTTACGCCGAGCTTTACAGCTGTACGTCACATCACTCATTACATCGGCTCTCGACACTCGTCCATCGGCAGTCGCCCTTATCGTTCGGCTTTCGGGAGGGGCACAAAGCGTGCGAGTGTCAAATGTAGCACACGCCGAACAAATGGAACGGGAGCAATGGCTGCCGTATTCCTTTACTACTACATACTGAAAAAGTAGACAGAGTTTGCCAAAAAAATCTTAAAAGTATGTTCTCATGAAAGTCTTTATTACTTTGTTAAATTCTGCACTCTTCGATTCGCGCCGGACCGTAATATAACCAGAGAGGTAAAATTGGTAAAATAAGTTCGAGGACACCTGTCTACTTACCAATAGGACCACTGCAACTGGCTTTTAATTAAAAATATAATGTTTATTAATCAATATTCACAAATAAATATTATTGCAAGAGCAAAGACTTACAAAGGCAATGAATATTTCTTAAATAAATATCTGCCAGTAGAACTGCAAAACAAATTGAATGTAACAATAAAATCGTTTGAAACGTACCAGAATACTGCGGCAGGTATCGTTTTGTGCCGCGCTAACGACACCTAGCACCCACTCCCTTTAGCTCACTGTGGCAAAGGCAACAGAAAGGATTGTGAATTTACTTTACAGCCATCACAGCCATGCAATTTTCCTTTTAACGCTTTCCTGGAAAAGTAGGTTAACACTTATCTTTTTTTTTTCAGGATATCGTGGAATGCAAGTTTAATTTATTTTCTCATAAGCTTTGGAGATGTGATTTTATTTTTGTTTATGTGTCGCGATATCACAATGATTAAATAATTGTGCTTTGATTTTTCTTTGGTTTGAAGTTTACACATACATACGAAATAATGCATTTTGATTCTGTCAGTTAGGAATTTGTGTCCCTTATATAGTATGTAGGTATACCTACGATGTTTTATAAAGGATTTTTTTGTCTACATTTTATTTGACTTTAATAATTGATTTTAATAATGGTACTTTCATAGCAAGGTGCTGTTGGTGTACTTCCCCGTACATTATTCAACATAAATCGCAGTCAGTCTTCACAAGGAAGGCGTTTTCTGAAGTCGGTTATATCTGATTGTATTTTGGCTTGCATTGTTTCATTCAGTTTTATTTATATGCATCCTGCGGCGCTGCTGAATGTTGTGTTTTTAGCGTTTTCATGGGTCGATAAATCAAAAGAAATTAAGATGGCCACAAAATTGTTCGTGAATGAAATAAATGGACTTTTTCAAAGATTTGGATGCCAAAAGTAGATAGGTATAAATTACGAAAAAGTTGAAAATATCTAGTCAAAGAAACAGCGTTTCTTAATTCCTAGGTCGGTTTTCGGTCGAGGAGATTTATTAAATCCTTGCTGAACCGCACCCACGATTTTATAATAGACTGTAAAATGTCAAAGTTGCACTGTTCCTTTTGAAGTTGGCAGCTCTAGCAAATTGCACCTACCAGACATTGTTCAGATCCATATATAAATGAAGGAAAACTAAAAAAAGCCGGTAAATGCGGGGCTCCTAATTATAGCCTTTCATAGAGCAGGCTCATTTCTCTGTCGTTAGCCACTTTTGTACTTGACAGTGGCTCTTTTGTGAATGCATAGATTATAAATGATTTCATACGTGGAACGCGCGGGTTAATTCACGAGCTCTGAAGACTGGGAGCGGCGAATGGAGAACGTAATTATTCCATTCATTCTAACCGCTAACGAAGAATATTATTTAAATAGAGCGTTTACCATATTTCTTTAAGAATTTTTTATTTTCTTTTGAGCTTGCTTTGGATGATTTCTAAGCGAATGGTTTTAGAGGTATATTTAGATGTTCAAAAATTGCTTACTCATTTTCCCCGAAAATTTCAGAAATAATAACTAAGTTTTCTTTCCCCAAATATGACGTTTACGTTAAAAACAAATAATATTGGTTGAACAAAGAGTGTTTATGGTTGGAATGTAGGGGGCGAACCATCGGTGTGAGAGTGAAATGACTCGTCCCGCGGCTGATGAGATTTTTAACGAGCGCCGAACGTCCACGCTGGCGGAAAACGTCCAATTAATTTGTAACATCTATTTATATTGCCAATTTTATTTTCTGTTTCCTCTTGCCGTAATTGTTTGGATGTTTGATGTATGTTGTATATCTTGGTAGATGTTTTTCGTGGTACTTACCTGAGATAAATGTTTTTCCTTGGCAGCATAAAAAGCCACCGACAGAGTTTCTGCTTTGGACAGTCAAGTGTTCTAAAAAGTCTAGCAGATTTGCCGTAAGACATTAGAGGACACTCCTACATTATGGATGCTGCTCAGATGGAGCTCCGTAAACAAAATCTTATAGACATTTGGCCACATCCAGTTAGATTCTAGAACCCAATCACAATCAGGAGGAATTCTATTTAGGTCCTGTTGCACCACAAATCACATAATGCGTTTATCGCAAACTTTATACTGGTTCAGTGATTTGTGGTGCCATAAACATACATAATTGTAGATTCACATAAAAATTAAAGAAAACCAACTAGTCTCCTCTATCTACCGAATCTGTCACACGCTGCAATGACTTCACCACACAAAGGCGAACTTTATCCACATTTTGCATCCATTGATGGATTAGTGTGGCCGGACTGAATAGCCGGTTCATTCCTGTCACTAGGCCGCAGAGGTGGATGGTAAACGGATTACGATGGTCGCTGTATGTATGAGCGATCGATCCGTCTGCACTCTGCAGGTTTTGATTTGAATTTTGTGCTGTGACTCGTGATGTTTCGGTGCGATGCATGTGATTGGAGTTATTTCGTTTGGCGGGATTTTCTTGTCAAAATATATGTAGTGGGCTATTGTAATTATCATTAAGAGAAGGATTTCAGGGAATGTCTAATTACGAAAATAAGGAAGGGGCGAAAATGAGTAGGAAATTTCTTTTTCAAAACTGGTGGAAGCTAGAAAATTGACTGATAAAGAGGTATAGAGATTTTTTAGTTATTCATGGACTTTTGCTAACAAAGATCCATCACGACAGCATTTTTAAACTCTGACTTTTCTTTACGATTTTTCTTCATAGTAAGTAGGTAGGTACCTATCATGGTCTTTAAAAAGAACTGAAAGAATTTCTTCAATTTTTTTTTTTCAAAAATTTCTACGAGCTCCTAATAAGAAAGTGCAATACCATAAAAATGGGCAAATATCAAATGAAGTAGTTTAACGTTTCAAGTTTATGATAACACTAGCTTCCGCCCGCCGCTTCGCCCGCGTTGTATGTCGATAAAAAGTAAGTATCGACATACAACGCGGAGTATGTCCTTCCCCAGGGTTTAAAGTATTCCAGTACCAAATTTCATCTAAATCGGTTCAGCCGTTTTCATGTGATGCGCGATCAAATAAACAGACAAACAGACAAAAATTCTAAAAACTGTTGGAACGTGTTCTGTTATCGATTCTAAGTATCCCCAGCCAACTTTTTGTCGAATATCTTCCATGTACAGACTTTCGACCCTCTTCAGCTTTATTATATGCATATATTACTATCCGCAACACATTGACCTACAATGACACACAATTCCAAATCACTGTCATCAATTATGTACGACTGATGACAGATTGATTACATGTACCTGTCAATCAAACGAGTGACCTATTAATACAATATGTAGTTATTAACCTACTCCTATTATTACCATATGAAGTTAATAATCCAATTTCTTAACGATCCTATCGCGTGATTCTCTAAACATAATTTATATTGATTAACATGCTTATAAACGTACTAGTGGACTATAGCTATCTACAGATGAACTCACCTGTACATAGAGGAAAAAATGCATTGACGGAAATGCTTCATCAGCTCGACATTTCAGGTAGATTGAAAAAGTCAAGTATAAAAGGGGTATTGATAGATGAACGTGGAAATACGAGAGTCCATCATGCCAGGGGCCTAAGTCTACTAATTTATAAAAGTTTTTGACAGATTTGCTATACAAAAACTGTCAAAAACTCACCATTTAGAGACCATTGTAACGTTTATAAATTAGTAGACTTAGGCCCCTGGTTGGGGACAAGGCTTATATAGTAGGTACTTTTCTTCAATAGGTAATACGCGAAAATTATAAGTGAGTACCTAAATTAATTATAAATTCCAGAATCAATGACGAAGAACGATAATTATTTTTCTCGCGCTAATATCTTCATCTGTTTGTTGTTTACTTTAAGGTTCTCTAGTTTTGTTAAACAGCCGGTTTAAAAAAAAAAAATTACAAGTTACTCCTTGGTTGCCATTGTTGAAGTAAAAAATTGGCCCCATTTTTGAATTACATGACACATATGAGTTTTCATAGTAATTTATTCGGGCGTTAAACACGACAGATATGGATTTTCATACGCATACTAACATTGCCGGCCGACTGCTTGCATGTAGGTATTTGTACTTACTTTTGCAGGCCGCGGCAGTGATGTACCTACTATATTTACCCTGTTAGCAAGGTGGTAGTAGTAGGGCTAACTGCCCATAGTGCGTCGAATATAGACAATGCCCTTTGGATTTTTTTTTTTTTCTGTACGTCTTTTCATGGCCCACCCAGTCAGTACTCAAGTTCAAATCACATCGAAATCAAAAGTCATTTATTCATACTAGGCTGAGAATCAGTACTTTTCGAACGTCAAAATTACAAAAGACAGTCCCCCAAAACGCCCACCCTTCACCACTTCCTAGAGCTTTAGCTGGGAAGCACAAGTCGTGCAACAAACTCCCCAGCAGCCCCAGCTCCTGTATGCTATGCACTGAACATACCACAATTCACAGCAACACAGTTGTAACTAGCAAACGATGAGTCAGGGAATTTCCTAACTGTACCATTTACCGCCAATAAAAACACATTTTTACAAGGCGGTGTTCAGACATCTTCATTATTCGGGTACTCTTTCCGCATACAAATACCTTGGGAAAGGGGGTGACCAATTAACTCTGGCGTCCTAAGTCTTGGCAAAGATTACGGAAATAGGAGGTACCTACGTGAACTTAGTTCTTTATGCGTCCCATATGTTATTAGGTCAAAAGGCGCATGTTATATTTATTAGGGTAACATAAACATGCCAATCACGCCGTGGGTTTTCTGATTTCCCTCGTGAACGTTAAAGTATATTGGCCAGTATGGACTTGAGTTTACCTGTCCTTCTAAGTTATGTCTGTCAGAAAATAGCTGGAGGTGAAGCAACTTATAGAATTACAAGAAAGAAAATACATGAATAAAACGGTCGGCATCGGGGAAGGAAAAACATCGTGAGGAAACCTGGAGTTAGTATAGTTAGTATTGGTTATATAGTCTGAAATCGCCAAGAGCAAGCGTGGTGATCAATATTATTAAAAAAAATAAAAAATGTCTTTATATCTCATCCAGTACAACAGTGACAGTGGTCTTCTCAGATACGTAAAGACCGTCTAAGAACTTTCTGATGTCCTTGTTTTTAACTGTGGTGGATCAGGGCAGCTGAGCTGTACACATCTTCCAAGGAGTTTCCTTCGATGATGAGTTCATCATCGAAGGTGAAAGAAGAAGTGGCTTAATAATAGGCTGGTCTGGTTTTATATTATAACATTTATAAAATAGTAGAGGACAGGAAAAACATGTCATTGAACATAATAATCATCTGGGAGCGCGAGCACGATTTCCAAGTGCACAAAAACCGAGATCTGGCTGATTGTTATTTGTTCAAAGGGGAATTCTATCCCGCAGATAATATATATGAGAAATTCAAGTGTCCTCATAAATATTGCCTTCTGACATGTTTATGAACAGTTGTGATGTCGAAGAACCCCCTAAAAGATAAACCAAAAAACAAACAGACATTCAAGAATGATAGATAACAAACGGCTAAACACACAAATATCCACACTAATATCTTCAATCTAACTATATGCCCCCGAGGTATCCAGCCTTACGCTGCAATAAACTTCCCTTTACACACCTCAAAAACACAACCTTATTACAATGGAGCAAGGTTTTCATTCGGGTGCTTGTAGAAATAGCCACTTCAGTGCAGACACTAGGAAAAAGGTACTTTATGACATCGTGTTGAAGTTTATATTGGCGTGGCGGTAAAGACATCATGTGCTGACAGCAACAGCAACTCCAGGGCCTCAAAACACGACAAAAAGCTACCTTGTTCAAAGGTGTTAGGGTTTAAATTAGGGTGGGCCGGAGTCAGGGGCTTATGGGGTCGATTGCCGCTGGCCAGCGGAAATGAGTAGGAACCGCGATGGGCAGCAATGATAGTCCAGGGAAGGTACCTACCGTGAATTTAGAGGATTAGATGCTCTCTGGATGCTGGGCTTGTCGTAAAGTGTAATGTCTTTAATGTATACGGATATACAGTAGGAAGAAAGAAAGTTTGTTGTGTTGTCGTCATAAAGCCTCGTGGAGACTGGCGCGACGCGACACCGGAAATTGGTCTACCGTGCAGTTTTCTTAGAAATTGTATTGTTAAAGTCGCGACGCGCCAGTCTGCACGAGGCTTAGCGTGTCTATGCATATGGAATAGTTCGCTTTTTCACTGAATTCAGCCTTAATCACTGAACACAGATGAAAAACATGAAAGTGTGTAGAGAAGCTCTGTACCACTCGAGGGCTGCTATGGGGGATTTCCAAAAATAGCTCGTTCAAAATCGCAAAGTAAATTGCGAATTTATTTTATTCCAAATCTTTTCAGTTTTATGGTATTTGCGGCTAAAAATAATTAAAATATTTAATTACTGAGCCATTGGTACCGATTCCCTTGTTCACAAACTAAACTAAATTTAAGTTCAGTGCATCTTTAGAGGAAGAAGATATATTTTAGTTTAGTCCTGTCAAATTAATCAACGCCTGACGTAAATTGACGCAATTTTAGTAGGCAAGTTTTTAATCACGTCTAAACTTGTATGGAGTAGTGACAGATTTGACAGGACTAAGCTAAAATGTATCTTCTGTCCTTTTCTTAATTAAATAGAAAGAAAAAGATGCCCTGAACTTAAATTTAGTTTAGTTTGTGAACAAGGGAATCGGTACCAATGGCTCAGTAATTAAATATTTTAATTATTTTTAGCCGCAAATACCATAAAACTGAAAAGATAAACGGCACCATTGTCCATTGTTTGTATATATAATATTTTTGTATAATATATAATTATATATGTATATTAAGCAATATTAATTTGGATAGTTACTATTCCACCTGAACTCCCAGATTAAGAACTTCTATTAAAGATAAGTAATTCTCAGTTTTACATACAAATCCTCTACGAACAAAATGCAAGGAACTTTAACCTTTACATTACCCTCGAAACAACTGGACTTTTATTTAAAAAATCAATCTGCCTAGCCTTTTCCCAACTATATTGGGGTCGACTTCCAGTCTAACCGGATGCAGCTGAATAGCAGTATTTTACGTAGAGCGACTGCCTATATGATCTCCACAACCCAGTTACTGGGTAATACAATACCCCTTGGAAAACCAGTCTTGGTTTTCGGGCTTCTGACGACCCGTAACGACTGTCAAAGATCCACGAATGACAGCCGGGACCAACGGCTTAACGTGCTTTCCGAGGCACAGAGGAGTCTCGATATTTAAAGATGGTCACCCATCCATGGACCAACCCCGGCAAATGTAGCTTAACCTAATGGATAGACCTGTGCGGCTGTTATTACTTAGCCACGAGTTCCTCCTGAACTTTTATAAATAAACAGAGCATAATAAGTATTAACAAGGTGGGTTGCATAACCGCGTGTTTACTTGGAAACTGCAAGTGTAGGGCGGGGGCGGGCGGATGCGGCTGGGCGGGCGGCTTCCGCTCAGGCGGGCGGTGTTATAAACACTTATCTATTTGAATATGTGCGTATAATAGTTATATTATTGATAGCGGGCTTTGATCTATATTTGACTACATTTTGCCTGCGCCTTCGCCCGCGTGGAGGTAGAAAATTATCCCACAGGATCGTACTAACGAAATAAAATAATCTTATTGCGTAATACACAATCAATCACCATCTGAATCGTTTTGAAACAGATCCATTGCTTCATAATTTCGAAAAAAAAAAACTGCTCTACAACGTAATAACGCAATTAATGTTGTTGAACTGTCATAATGAAACACATTAGTCTTAATCGTTTACGCAAATGTGTTACGCAGTCATTTAGCAGGTCATCTACCTGTGTGCTAAATTACATCGAATTCCGTTCAGCCTTTAAAAGGCTTGAAAAGTTTATTTATTTATTTATTAATATATAAATGAACAATAACAACATACACTTTTAGGAATTGTAAAATCACAGTTATACAGTTGCTTTTGTATTTTATTAGGTAGGTATAGGTATTGATTATAGATTTCTATGACCTATGGGGTAATAAACCCTTTGGACGACACAAAAATCAACCCCATCTATTTAGACTTAAGCCTGGACTTGTAGACTGGCGCGACGCGAAGACACGACGCGACACTGGTAAATGTTCCACCGTGAAGTTTTCTATTGTTAGAGCGCGCCAGTCTGCACGAGACTTTAATTTCATCAATGGATCACTGGATGATCCGTTTTGTGTAGATTGTTGAAAGTTACATAAAAATTGCTACAACAGTTCGGCCGTCGAGAGAATGCGTTCTTGAGACCTGTCACTTGGACAATTTCTAGTAGTAATAAGGATCAAATTCGCAAAAAACATATTCGTTAAAGTTGTCAAAAAATAAAAGGCCCGTTTTGCCATCTGCGAAAGACCCAATGTAACATGGAACGAAACTGAAAGGAACAATAAAATAATAATTACTTACATAAAGTGTTTTAAAAAAATACATACATTTTTTTGGCGCGTAATATGGTTACTTCACTAGTTACGTCGCGATGACAAATGTCAACGGGCCTATTACATTTTTACGACTTTAGTATGAAACTGACAGGTGTCAAGACTGTCAAGAATGCATTCTCCTGTTTGGTACTGGCGTAGCGGGCTTATGTCAGCTACGGCTGGTAGTGTGTTTAAATTGCTACGTTTTCATGAAGTTATGTTAAGAAAAACCTTATTAATCAAGAAACAGACACTAAAACGATATCACAAACTCAATACAAAACCTAGTTTGAAAAAATAATAATATCAGTGATTTCCGAAGCGCCGCCATGAACTGAAGGCGCGAAGGCTTCGCAAGACACGTGACTTGGTTATTAATAAGTCTGGGAGCACGTGCTTCACTCACCCCCAGCACCCTCTGGCACCTCCAACACCCCCTGGAACCTCCAACACCCCCGGCATCTCCAACAACCCCCAGCCTCGGCCTTTCATTTGCATACGCCACCCGCACGGCGGCAGACGCATGAAATTTTCAGGAAATAACTGGTAGCCGGTAGGTAGCGAATGTAAGTTTGTAGTTGTTTGCATTCGAGTGGAAAATTTGAAAAAGCGGCCAAGTGCGAGTCGAACACTCACACGATAGGTTCCCCACCACCGTACAATACCATATTTTTTTTGTAATATTTGTTTTTACATACCTGTGAAAATAAACACGTGTGTATGGGACCCCTTTTAATTTTTAACTTTATTTTTTTGTTATTTGTTGTTATAGCGGCCATAGTAGTAATGATTGTTTATAGAAAAAAAAAAACATTGAAAAAACATTTTTTTAAACAAATTGTTTGTTTTTGTGTAGTACACCGTCTGTGAACATTTCAGTGTCTACCTATGGTTCAAAGATACAGCCTTTTTACAGGCAGGCGGACGGACAGAGGACTGCGGAACCTTAGTAATACGGTCCCGTCCCGTTGGGACCTTTTGGGTCCGGAACCCTAAAAAGCTTGTAGATACTAACAGTGTTATTGTTTTTTGCTGATTGTATGGTGTTTGCTATTTAGGGTTCTGTTTTGAAGTATGAATATAGTTCATTTAATATGTATGTAGCGGTTTTAAATTCGTATGTCTTTTGTAACTCTGTTGCAGTCTGCATGTAGTGTGGATGAAATCAGCTTCCAATTGTTAAAAATTGCTTCCTGGACGTGAGTGAATTAAAAGATTTATTGCCCTTAATCAAAATCAAAATGTTTTATTTCACATTTATAAACCTATAATGGGCACTTATGAAACGACAGAAGCTAGGCGACGGCGACGCGCGACGGTTCCAATTGGTCCTTTCCTATGGAGAAGAGTCGGCTAGAAACTCCACAGTTACTCGTTTAAAAATAAATGGGTTTTACAATTTTACCAAATTATAGTGATAATAAGTATGTATGGGAGAAGGAATGGACACATTAAATGGACTTGGAAATAAATATAAATGACCGAGGAATAAGATATAGTTTAAAATATAAGGTGAAATGTAAAAGGTTATTCTTACTAGCTTTACATTGGTCATTTCACTTGATTTTGTTCGTGTTTTGGTTTTGTTCGCGCACTGGATTTTTTACTGTCGGTGTGTGTGTGTAACCCAAGCATTGAGAATGAAACAAAAGAACCCAGTGTTGGAGTTTCAACTCTCGGATGCTAAGCACTGCGTTGAAAATCCAGTGCACGAAAAAATCGCCGCGGGAAAAAACCGCCTTTGCTTACCTGCTATCTAATTGCGTAACACATTTTCGTAAACGATTAAGACTAATATGTTTCATTTTAACGTTTCTGTTTTTTTCAGTTCAACAACATTCATTGCGTTATTTACCAACGTTGTTGAGCAGATTTTTTTCGAACTTATAAAGCAATGGTTTAGCCGTCTGTTTCAAAACGATTCAGATAGTGATTGAGAGTGTATTACGCAATTAAGATGCTGGGCTAGGTAGGTAATAAAAACCTTGAGATTTACTTAAAGAGTTTTATTGTCTGTACTTATGACTATTTTATACATTTATACCTACGGTAACTATAGTTTATTTACCCACTATGTTTGACTATGGACACGGCGTGTCCCTTTGAGCGGCTGCTCGGAGGTTCATCATAAGATCATTAATTCATTTCATTGAATTTGATCGTTTCATTTAAAATAAAAGAAGTTAAAGTATCCAGATCTATTGCAATTCCTTTAGTTTTATAACCCTTACCAAATACGACACAGTTTAAGTCGTAAATAAAACAATAAATAATCAAATATTAACTTATCGTTACCTATCTATACTGACCGAACGTTTTCTTGATATTTCAAAATAATTTTGATCGCTTTAAGTTACCAATCGTCTTGATTTTATATAAGAATTTAAAAAAAAACAAACAGAAAGTGGTTTCAACATACAAACATACTCATACATTGCTACTTCATTTGGTTTGCTCATTACACCATTAATAATTAAGTTTTTTTTTCATCACCATAAAAGAGGCAAGTTAGAAATTACAGAGATCAGTTAATTCTCAGTTAGTAGGAAAAATAAAATTCCCCAGTGTAAACAGTTGGTCAGGGTCCAGTTTTCAAGAAACTATCATAAGTTTCGAAAAGAATCAGCGCAGACGCAGCTGCGGGCAGTAATGTAACAAATGGCGACATCTAGCACACTACTTTACAATCACACAACAACTAACGACATCTAGCGGCGGAGGTCATCAATCGGACCTTACTTCGCAGATGAAGAAGGTTTCGAAGGAGCACGGAGAATCGTTCCACTTGAGACCTTTGTCGTCTCTGTTCCAGAGTTCCAAGCAGTTCTCTTCTTCTCCATTCTCATAGCGGAAGTTGTTGGGTTCTCCTGCGTTCCAGTTCACGAAGGTAAGTGGTCTGCCGTTCGCCATCCAGAAGAAGCTGCCCTCTTCAGCCAAGTCAGTGCCCGATGTCCAGAAGTGTTCACGGCCGTAACCTGAAAAAGAAATAAGATAAATGTTAGTTGGGAAATTATTTTGCCTTGTTTGTAGAACGGAAATAACTGTAGAGCATAGCGTGGTGGTATGTAGTTTAATTAAAAACTGGTATTTCCTATATGTAATACACTGACTGGAAATAATTAGATGTATAATCCGTTATTGCTACATCCACATCCACTTTGTAAACAATGTCAAGTTACTGCACTCGTTAGAAACTGGGAAGGCTTGAATCCTCATGTAAAACTCAGAAAACGCTTGAATGAAATGAAAACCTTTTTAAATTTCAACAATTAAAAAACCCTATTACTGTTTGTCCACCGCCACCGCACCGTCAACGGGACGTCAACGAGAAACGAGATTATTTGTAGACAACCGCCATTTAGTGGACAAGCGCCATAGTAAATGTATGTATCGCTACTTCGGCGCCGTCATCTTGTTCTCGTTAACGTTCCGTTTACGGTGATGCTGGTGGACAAACGGCTATATCTATCACTGGACAAGTGGATGGGTATACATAGATGGTGAGAAAATTACTCTGTGGACATACCTTCACCAGAGGGTTCAAGTCAAGCTTAGCTGGTGGACATTGTGATGGGCATGAGATTGTTTGATAGTAAAATTCATAGTATTTACCTGAGTCCTTAACGTATTGCTCGAGTTTGTCGTTCTCCTGTTGCGATGAGATCGAAGCCAGGTGCATGCCGTGGAACCTGCAGTACTGCTGAGCTTTGAACCAGTTCGCCTGAAACAATAGATGAAGTCTCGTTAGAAACAATTATTTAGCACGTTTACGTTTCTGTTATGAGAGATAGTATTATATTAATTAAGCCTCATATTCAGTGCGCGTTAAAAACACAGTCAAACTAGATATTAAGAGCTTTCTCTGTAAGATTCTTAAATTACAAACTGAAGTTTGTAATTAAACCCGATTCATAATAATTTGGTGGTAAAATTTGTAAAAGTTTGGAAGAATAGATCATGCAGTCACTATAACAATGTATTTTTTCCATAAGGTATATGAAAAATATTTTCTTTGAACAGCGCTAGCTTTTATCGCCAGTCGAAGTTAATTATGTGCCATAAAAAAACTTCAGTTTTTATTGTTCTATAAAAATACTCTTGACTTTGAGACTTTATTGCTGTATGCTTTCAAAAACCCAAGTTGGCTTCCTAATCGAGTAAACCTAATAAAGAATTTATGCAAGAATTTTAATGGAAACGTTGAACTTGTAAATTTCGAGGCAATGTTACACCGAAATCATTGAAAATAATCGCATGCGCAGTACGGAAGCCGCATACTAACTAGGTTAGCGGCACAAAAGGTAAAACTGCGGTTAAACGACCGGCGACACGCAGGTTTTGTGCGGTTTCGGACAACACGTCATGTCTGAACATAAATCAATTATACAATAAGATTGAGACGAGACAAAATGACATAAAGTCCAGCGGTACTTGGGAAGTTTAGTGTGTTAACTTTATGTCTGTCTTAATGAGAATGAGATGTTCGGTGTAACTGGACATCGTTATTTAACGATCGTATTATTTAATGGTGTAAGCAGGCCTTCTGGTGCTTCTTACGTTAATAGGGTGAAAAGGTAAATGGATATTCATTAAAAAGATGATGGATATAACTATATTGGACGTGTACCTACGTTGCACAGTCAGGTAGCAATCAGGCCCGTTACAAATTGCTGCTCTGCAATTTTTTTACCGACTTCCAAAAAGAAGGAAGTTCTATGATATGATTATGTAGCTATGTTTTTTATATATCCATCGATATTTTCATCAATTGTGAACAGATAAAAAAAAAAATAGGTAGAGGAAGCTTGCGCGGTGGTCCCATAAATTTTTGAGTAACTTTGCTTGGATAGTTTTTGAGTAATCTTCATTATTACGTATTTCTTCCACTAAGTCTATGTGGATTATGTTATCACAAGTTCCTGTCACTGTTATTTGCATACCAGGTCGTGGTATTCGAAGCGTGTAGGGTAGGTACGACAACTAAAAAGTGAAATATAAAACTTTACCTAAAAAAAAATGGACTTCCAAACAAAAACACCACGATAAAAGGTATTCTCGTATAATTCGTCTTGTAACGAGAAAAAAACAGTGGTAAAGTTTTCATTGCGGCAAAATTATGGATGAAACAAAAACTACTCTTTCGAAAAAAACCGCTTGTTAAGCCAAAAACGTTCGCAAAGCTTTTTGCTTTTATTCACTCGACGGTTTTCAACGTGCTTTATATCGGCGCTATAAATTGGCTGTTCCCAAAGTCACGTATAGAAATAGGAACCACGTTTTGGACTAGACAGGTGCCATTTACCTGCAGCGTCGACTCTTCGGCAACGCTTATTTTGTATTCAAAATGTAGCCTACATCTTCCTTCGTTTATTCGCCGCCACAGCAGGAAAAAATAAAAAATAAAAAACTTAAAAACCAAAATAAATATTGAGTGATAATTAAAATAAATAGCCTATTTCCTGGCTATTTATTTTAATTATCAGTCAATATTTATTCGATTTTTTTTATTTATTAATGTTTAAGGCGGCGGTTTTTAATAGCTAATTACCATGGTGCTATGTCGTAAGAAGTTATAAGTTTATCATAGTCAACTACTCACATGTTTGGACCGCTTCGATAAATTATGTTCAGAAAAAATGTGATTGGCGAAAGTTGTTCCTACAGTTGAAACCAAAAGTTTAGTTACATCTTATAGTATTAGTATACGTAATGTATCTACATTTATATTTAGGATTCCAATTAGTTTACAATTTACAAGCGGATGAGGTGTCAACAATGTTCAATTAAGTTCATGGAACTTGAGATCATTTTGGATTTTATTACCGGTGATTCGAAGGTTTTGAATTAAATATTAATAACATAACATCACGTCTGGTTCCCCCGAAGGGTTAGGCAGAGAGGTACCTATAGTACACTCCATATCGCCATTTATGTTTAATGGCTCGTACACACTGGCGCGATATCGCGGGCGCGACAGACTGCGCTACGCTTGTCGCGCCCGCGATATCGTGCTAGTGTGTACGAGCTTTAAGTCCCATGATATAGGGGGCGAGCCTATTGATAAATACGTAGGTGTGCACAATGTACACTGCTTGACGTAGGACCGTTTTGAAGGAATTTGCTGCATGTGTTAGAAAAAATTGTCTGCTCAGAACGTAAATAACACAATTAATGTTGTTGCACTGTCAAAATGAAACAGATTGTGATCGATCGTGTGTTACGCAATTAGAGTTCGTGTGGACATCGTTAGGCTTAGTTGATTAAGACGATATATAAAACTGATGATATTATTATCATTATTACCTCCGAGTACAATGTGGGTTGAAATAAGCAATAATATTTTCAAAAATTCTTGATCATTAAAATATTAAGAAAGCTCTTCTATATCATTAAAATACGATTCAAAATTCACAATACAATATTAATTATTAATATTAGAACTTCTCTGATTCATAGCTTTCAACAGTCATGCCAACGAAATGCATCAACGAATCATCTGCAAGATTAATTAATACGAGAGCTAAAACAATGAACACATGTGCGTACAAATGTATTATCACATGTACAGTCAAATAAAGAAATAAGTATACAGGCAGGTAACTTGCAACTACTTTTAAACAAAGGTAGGATGTCATAAGCTTCAAAAGTTAGGTATTACCACGAAACAGTCTGTGTTAAGCATCGTGCAGATTGGCGCGACGCGAGTCCAACAAAACAATTTCTAAGAAAACTTCGCGGTAGAACAATTGTTAGGTACCGGTGTCGCGTCGCTGCACGAGACTTTACGCACAGAACTCGTTTAAAACCTCATTCGTACCTACTTTATTTTATTTGTGCAGAATAAACTATTTTTTATTTTTATGCAATTAAAGTAGTGGCAAGTAAAAGTGGCAGTGTAAGTTAAGTATGAATGTGGATGGCTGTAATAGTAGGAGGATACTAACGAAACAATGGATGGACTGTGTGAAACTATATGGCTAGAAAAGAGGTGAAGACTAATAAAGAATTAGGGAAGAAGAAGATCTGTCGGTCGACCCCAAATAAATTAAGATTTAGATTAGAGAATGATGATTGAACAGTGTAGTGAAAAGATGAATATTTTAGCCTGTATACCAAATACTTTGTTCGAATGTACTTGTATTATATTATTTGTACACACAGTCGTTGATCTTATGAAACACAAGACCCACTTTCTCTGGCATTGGGGATTAATAGGTACGTTAGTAGTTGTTGAGTGATGCAGCCCATCTGTTGGCAGTGATGGTGATGCACTTAGCATCATGTACCTACATCTGTGAAGCAATATTTGTATGTAGGCAGCAGCAAGCGTTTTATGAATTGTAAATAGAATATAGTAATGGAACAGATATCATACTATCCTATCCAAATATAATATAATATACATTATGATAATATTATTAATGTGTTTGTGTAAGTTTGTATGCCGCCGTAAGTTTGTGTTTCCAAAAACGGCTGAAAAGATTTGGATGAGGCACACAGATAGTTTATAACCTGGATTAACACATAGGATACTTTTTTATCCCGGAGAAGATACGGGCTAAAGCTAGTTTTGAAATAATTGTCATAATTTGGATGATAGATATTTATGTGTATTTTGTAAAATAGCAATAAAAAGCTCTTTGCGTGAAACCTCGTTAATTTAGTTCGTAAATATTCATCGACTAAGGAATGGCTATGTTTTCTATAGTAAGTAAAAGATATTACAAAATTTTATGATGTGATAAATTACAGAAGACTTTCTTGTGATCATAAACTACTAATTAAGAACCTATAGAAATATCAGAGCACGGATTTAAGGCACGGTTTTTCTACCGTGAAGTTTTCTTAGAAATTGTGTTGTTAGTCTAGCGTCGCGCCTGTGTGCATGAGGCTTTCAGCGTTGCCTGGTATCGTGCATCAAGATTTTATTTAATGACATAACATTAACCATCTGTTCTTTATTTCCGTATCATTCCTTGATTTTAATACAAATCTAAATTATCACAATTGCCTGAATCATTATTAAATTAGTTCCCAGGTCTAATCTTACAAAATTATACTTAATAATCGCGGAAGATAATGTTAACAACCAATTGTTAAGAAACCGGAATTAGCCTACATATAATCTGGGCGTTTGACTAAATGTGAGAATTCCAAATGTTACCGTAACACGCATAAGTACAATACGATAAGTTTTAGCTAATATTCGTGATATTAAACTAGATATTTTTAAGAGTTAAAACATTGATCACTTATTGAGCATTTGGTTCGAGCCTCTAAGTGTTTACATAGATGTTTGATTTTAATTATTAAACTTTTGCGGAAAATATTCTAAAGGCTCATTGGTGACTTGCACGAATTTATACGCCCTAAACGGGCGAATCGACACTGTTAATTAATATTATTTTTTCTTGACGCGATTCGCACGAAGTCAATTTATTTGTGGGAGAATCGACTACTCCAGAAATAAGTATTAGGCAATTGACACATTTTGAATTTTAATGCAGTAAAGTTAGTGTATTTTTTTCTTAACTTTATTGCATTTTCATATTTAGGCCTACAATGTACATACCTACATACCTATGTAACATTATCTCATAGGTCTAGTCTAATGTATGCACGACTATGCACAGAATAGATATTAGCTGCTTCACATTTACGCAGAATGCCTGTGACAGTCATTAAGTTAGTCAAAAGCGAGTCCAGCATAACTGTAACAGATATCGGTATATCCCTCAGTAATTGTGTTGCGGACGCCAGAAACCTATCTAATCGCGGAAAACGTTCAGCTGCATCAGCATTACGAATATTTGGGTGTATATTTTGCGTGGTTTTCGCCAGTCTTCAGGAGATTCGATAGTAAATGGGCTATGCAGATAACGAGGATAGTATATAAATTGACTGCGTCGTTGGTATAGTGGCCGCAAGCGCTGCTGCTGACCATGGGGGCCTGAATTCGATTCCGGGGCCGGGAAAGTGTTATTGAGAAATGGATTAGCAATCTGTTTCAAAACGATTCAGATTGTGATTAATCGTTTGTTACGCAATTAGGGTGCTGATTGATTAATAATAAATATCTACTGTCCTGAGTGACGCAGGGTATAAGGAGCCATCGCGTCACTATCAATAATTGCCAATTAGTCTACTAAATGACTGGCTGGATTCACGTAAAATTGGCTCTAAACTATGAATTAAATTTTGAGTACCTACCTACCTTATTATAGTGTCATTAGAATTAATTATCTTAAGTACCTACAATTAATATTACACAAGTCATAACATCAATTGATGCATATGTTACGGACCAAGTGATTAATACGGCATTATTCATAATGCCCGGGCAATTTGAAAAATGCCCAATATGAGTAGGCACTATGATAAAAACGATTGAAATAATTAAATTGACAGGGCTCTCTGAATAATGTCCATCACTTATTGGGCATGGTAATAAAAAGATATGTTTCATGGATCCTAAGTTCTCCTAATAACATTGTAGTTCCAATCAATAATAGCAACGGCATAGTCGACGGAGCCCGGCGTAGCGAGGCTCCTACTTCTGAATGGTTTTAAAAAAAAATACCACGAAGGGGATAGCGGGTCATAGTTCATAGTTCGCCGCTTTGTTCGCTCACTAGACCCCGCCATCTCCTCTGAACCTAACCTGTCCGAGTCGGGGTGCCCCAAGCCCCGAGCTCGTTTCGGTCGCTCTTGCTTCCTAAGTTCTCCTAATAACATTTTAGAATGAAGAAAACGATGACCATAATTATCGAATTGCCCAACTGTTACGTAGCAATATTCATAATGACCAGACAATGTAAAATAAATAAAGAAGTTTAAATCAGTATTCATTCATTGCCCGATTTGACTTGACTAGATTCATAATGCCCGGGCATTATACATAGTGCCCTGATTAATCACTTGGTCCATGACACATACCTACATTTTAACGCTTTTACGATTTTGTAATTTAAGAACTTAAATCTAATAGGTAATTACCATAATGTATTTCCACTGCTTTACCGCAGACAGGCGCGACGCGACTGTGCGACGCTCGAAACTGCCAAGTTATAACGGTCGCATTGTAGAGTCGCGTTGCACTGTTGTGTCGCGCCTGTCTGCGGGAGCCATTACAACCTCATTCATACCCACTTTTTTATCATCACTAGTTTCAGAGCGGCAAAGGAAATAAAACAATCGACCTACGTGCGGAAATTCAAAAGCTCTGGGCAAAATTGTAGCCTTTAAATTATTTAAAACGGCGTAAATTTTCCCGTCATGTTGTGTGCGCGAGTTTACATGTTTGAGAGACCTTTACACGTCAATAACTTTTGCCTTTGGTTTTCGATATTGAAAAAAGTCGTTAAAATCTGTGTGGTGTTCAATTAACTAAGTATTCTTCAGCTTTGGCGAGCTTCAAAGAAGAAAATGATTGTGAAATAAAATGATGACATAAAAAGTTTTGAAGTGTAAAGCTGATCTAAAATAGTAGATTATTTGCCTAGTGAGCAAACAACTATGTTATAGGCGAGAGTTTAAATCCTGAGCGCAGCGAGGGATTCAAAGTAACGTCACTCGAGCTAAAAAATAGTGTTGCTTCCGAGGTGGACACTCTACTTTTTATCCTCCTTCCCACTATTAGAAAATATGTAAGTGCAACGAATGAATAAAATAGTACTTACGTTAATTTATTTACATACAATAAGATATAATTAAGAAATAATTATCTCACTAAGTGAAATCCGAATTTGAGTTAACAATATTATGAACGAAGTCAGAATGCATTTCGCGCGTTTTTTATTTTTACACAAACACTGTATGTTTGTGTAAAAATAAAAAACGCGCGAAATGCCTGTTACTTTTTCATACAATGTTCTTGATTGATCTCTTTGGTGATTGGAACTTTTACTAACAATATCCACATTCCAAATTCAAATCACTTTTAGGCCCTAGGGAAGGGACTAAAAGTGATTGTAATCACTAGGGGTTAAAGAGCTATTTTGATTCCTGTTTATAATAAACTTCCGGTAATGTAAACAAAGTTATACTGTAAAATTATCGACGAATCATTCGTCCCTTTTTGTGATTCGTCCCTTCTATCACAAGTAATATTTTGGAACTTTTAGGAATGTAGGTATCTAATGTTAAACTAAGTTATGTTTACGTTGTTTGGAAATTCTATTGAGCTTTGCTTTAGTCACTATATTACTAAATCCTTTTCTTTCCGATTATTATTCAGTCTGTTATTCCAAAAGAGAGTCAAGGCGAATTTATTCATATATTACTGTCTCTTATTGCGTTATTTAATTCCATAATGTTTACGAAATTATGAGTTGTAAATGTTTAATTGTGCGATTGTCGTTGGCTGGTCGTTCGGGAGAAAGTCGGAACACACCGGTCCGGTAAAGCTTGCCGAGTGGATATTAGGGGTGGCAGACTGTTAGCAAAACGTTATAATTTTCAAGATTTTTGGTTATTTTAATGTTAAGGATGTGCTATAATTCCATCAGCTTTGATATTTAAACATTCAATAAGCTGAACTCATTCACTCAGAGTAGGTAAGCTCCGCTGATTTAGGTATATATAATTCCTACCTACCATCTAAAAACCATAAATAGCAATAATGCAGGTTCTCAACAAGTCAACGGGATATGTTATTGAAATGCCTCGTGTTGTTGATCGGCGGATGTGTGGCAACCCTGCAGGGTCGGTGCAAATTACACCGTTATGGGTGTCGGCGACGTCTGCAACCGGCTAATAAGAAATGTCGTGTGACGTAGTAATCTCGTCGGATTCTTTACTCTTCTCACTGTGCTGCTTATGCAATCACGTTTCATTTACAATTTAGATGTTCCACACCGGTTTTTCGTTTTTGATCTCTGATATCTTTGCGCAGACGTTTATAGTTATAACGTAAGGATGTCACTCAATTTTTTATTGTTTGTAAGTTCGGTTTTTTCAATACCGTAATCAGACAATTATATTTGTACTTCATCACTAATTTTTGTTGCATAAAGTTAATGTATTATTACGTACGGTTTATTCACATCGTAAAGAATTTCGTAGTGTGACTAAATTAAAATCTTGCAATTGTATGCGTAATTTTTTGGTTTACCAAATTAAACCGTGGTTGAGGAAAACGGGGAGTGTCAGTTTACCAAATTGATTCCAATTTACTTTGTGGTTGTGCTGATGCAATCAAAGAGAATAGAGACTGTTTCATAATAGAAGAATGTTTACATTTGTTGTGTTTGTCGTAATGCTGGCAATTTCCGTTTGTAGAAATTCTCATCTGTGCCTAGATACGTCATTCCTATAAAGGTGTTGAATGAACACTAAGCTAAATTCCACAGATACCTACGAATTGTAGTTGACATTATTACGGCATTAAACTATCAATGGCCATAATAAAGCTGTTTTATAGTGATTGAAAATGCACGTTTTAGTACCTACACGCATCGCCCACGAGAAAAGCCATTTCCCAAGTCGCTTCTAACTTTCGCAGACCTTTGACACCCAGAAATACATCCATGGGTGGTATTCATGTCTCTATATTATATTATTATCTATTGGTTGCAAGCGCTACTGCTGAGCATGAAGTCCTGGGTTCGATTTCCGGGTCGGGAAAAGTGTTATTGGATTTTTTTCCATCTGGAATTTCTCCGTAGCAGCCCGGAGTCTGGATTTGTGGCAATAGGCTGGCTCCCTATTACATGGGACTCAAACACAACTGGCGAAATGTGGGTGTACTATAGGTACACCTCTGCCCAACTCTTCGGGGAATACAGACGTGATGTTATGTTATTATTATCAAAACAAAGGTAGGATCTTCGCGTAGGCCAATCCTATTCTAATTGTGATTATATTATTTATAATAATTAATAATATCTACAGGCCAACAAAGGCAAGTAGACAACATTTCATTCAGCCTACGAAAGTCAGGCAAAGGTTACATATATGCTTATTCAGCCTAGTATAACACTACTAAATCGGTTATAATCTGTGGTTCAGTGTGCAATGTAGACTAGAGGCTGTGGTCAGTCAGCGTTTCCACTACATTTTGCAGTGGCCCACGTTACGTGCGCTTCATTGGCCCATTACCCTGGCAACCGACAAGTTGCCTGAACTTTCAAAATCCGAACTCGATTTTTGGTTTACCCTAATCTTTGAGGGATATCCTCGAAATGATTAAATACTCGTCGTTAAATAGTTATTATTGAAAGTGACTTTTACGTCTGCAAGAGCTCTTTAATGAATTAGTAACTACTCAACTAATGAGTTCGTATGTAACGAGGTACAATAAATAAAATACATTACGTTAATTAAATTAATTGTGTAACAGTAAAAGTTATGACATTACCTACTTGCTAAAAATAATTGGTTATATTTTTTAACGTTACGTAATAATATAAAATGTTATCTTAATTACCTATATTGATAACTAATAAAAACATATTACCGTAACGATGTTATTGTGTTAAAAACTTACAAGTTTCCAAAGATAAATGTAACTTTTTAATTTATAGCCTGTTTCAAATAGCTGCATTTATAATTAGCAAGTAAAAGTCTAACACCGGGCTATTTATAGAACAGTAGAACATGAATGTAACTATTGTTGGTCTGGCTGTCTGTTTACGACTGGGCCAAAGTTAATAGTCCTTGAACCGGTTTACAGTACGTGTATTTTCTTACTTATGTATGTATTTTATGTAAATCGCAGTCTATATTTGACACCTTTATTCAAAATTTTACCAAAAGCCCTAGTGTATTTTTTTTGCCAAGGAAACCTGTATACGTGCTAGAAATGAAAAAGAAACAAGCAATGTACAATGATGTTGTGTCAAGGCTGCCGCAGACAGGCGCGACGGTGCGACGCGATTTGGTGAACAATTTCCATGAAAGCTTCAAGGAAATTGTTGTACCGGTGTCGCGTCGTGCCGTCGCATCGCGTCTGTCTGCGGGAGCCTTGACACAACATCACGCCGGTATTCCCCGAAGGGTTAGGCAGAGGTGTACCTACCTATAGTACACCCACATTTCGCCAGTTATGTTTAAGTCCCATGTACTAGGGGCGAGTCTATTGCCATCACCTAAGCACGAATCCAGAGCCCGCTACTTACTGAGAAATTCCAGATGGAAAAACCCAATAACACTTTGCCCGACCCGGGAATCGAACCCAGGACCTCGTGCACCTATAATAACACACAATAATGATAAAAGCACACCTGTTTTCAACGACACTGCAAATAGTATCATAACATCTATCACGATACAATAAAGGGGTCGTATTTGCAGTAATAATCCCACTTTTATGAGTATCGCACCGCCTGATATTTCTTTTCCCCCTTTTTTAAACAACCTGAGTCTCTTGGAATGAGATATAGCCCGATATAGCCCAATAGTCTGTTGGGACCCTATTTTTATTCCCATTTCTGTATTGATCGGGGGAAGCAGAAAAAAGTGTGTCAGGTTTTTCCTATTATGTGCAAGTTGGAAAAAGAAAACAAAATCATTGAGGCGACACATTTTTTCCAGCCTGTGGTTTTGTTGCGATTCTGATTGTAATATTTTGTTCGCGGATTTTGAATGAACTTTTGTGCACTGTCTGAAATATTTATTGACAAACTATTTAGCGGCAGAAAATATGCACTGTTTATAATTTAGTTTATGTATATTTGTTAATGGTGGCTCACGCTTTTAAATGGACGTCAAAAAAACAAAACAAAAAAATTATTTAAAAAAAAAAAATGTCTTGTCAATGTTTTTTTATCTAATTGTGTGCCTTTTAGTCTTTGTTAAATACATGTATTTTCTTTTTATCTTTCTTTCAATTCATCGTTTGACGTGTCCTAAAAAAACACAAATCAACTTTTTAATAGCCGAGTCTAAGTTAGACGTCAATTTACTACAAGGAAAACTAACTCGAAGCAACTAAGTCATGTTTCCTACGGTGTAAACAAAGTTTATGTCACATCCAAGTAAGTATTACATGTTAAATGTCCTAAGTTGTGACAAGACTACGTAGCTTTCCCCTGGTCGTTGTAGTAGTGAGTACCGCCGGTAAATTAGCAACTATTGCATTATATTCCTATGACTGTTGTACACTGCCAGTTTATTATGAAATTAAAATCAAAAGTAATTTATACAAACTACTCTGAGAATCAGCACTTTTGGAACGTCAAAATGACATAAGAAAGCCCTAAAACGCCCGCCCTTCACCACTTCCTAGTGCTTTAACTGGGAATAAGAAGTGGCGCAACGAACTCCCTAGCAGCACAGCTGTCTGATCAATTAGCAAAACTTGATTCTTGATTCAATAGAATGCAAAGTAATTAAAATTACGAAACACAAAACATTCAATTAAATTATTTGTCATATATATGTCAGTTAGCACACGTCAATATACCAACGAACACAATGAAAACTATACTGAAACAAAAAATATAAAATAAAAACGTAAACAGAACTCAATACCAAAAATAAAAACGATACCCATGAAGGTAGATATAATGTTGACCCAACATTATACAGTGTGAGTCTTCATAATGTGCACATATCGAAATGAGGGATTCTATGCTTAATTTGACAAACGAAAAAAATATTTAAAAAAATATTTGTTTTTTTTTTTTTTTTTTTAACCCAATGTAAAAAACGGTGTAACTTTTAAATGATCTATCGCGATGAAACAAACTCAACTCCATAATGATTGGTAGTAATTAAGTGTTCTTATAAAATGAAAATTGTGGGAAAAACCCCTCCTAATTAAACCCAAAAAACCCTCAATTGAAAATAAACAGGTATTTCGTCCAAAAATTTGTTTTTTTAATCAATTTTTACAATAATCGTAAAAAAAAATCAATAAGACGATTTTTTTTTAATAAAAAAAAATTGAAAAAAAAATGTATTTAGATTTCATTTTTTATTTTTTCCGTCGATAAAATTAAGCATAAATTCCCCCATTTCGATATGTGCACATTATGAAGACTCACACTGTATCTACCTAATAAAAAAAACCACGTGAAAATGTTGGTTACAAAACTCCAACGTCATCATGTACAAAAGCTAGAAACTTTCCGAAAAAGTTTTTCTTTGCTTAGGTTTTTTAGTATTATTTTCAGGATGAAAATGCAATTTCATGTATTTCAAACTTAGTAGATTTAAAATTCCATAACCATTGCTTCATAGATCCATATATCGATGTTCGACGACTTTTTCTCCTTTCCTACAAAAAAAACTAAGATATGGGCATAGTCAGTCTGTAGACTGGCGTGTTAGTTAACTAGTTGTTCAGATAAAACTGGTCAGTTATATCACAGTGACGCGAGTGACCCACTGGAATCTGCGGTTATGTATAAATGTGTTTTCTACTAACATACAAAACAAGAAATTTTTACGTTGGCCGTCTGTATTTGTATTCATTGGCCCCGTTTTCTCTTTAGAGGTCGTCTAACAACAATATTGTTACTGATAATAATAAAAAAGGGTCTAAACGCAAATGAAACACTTTTCACATGAAGTTTTCAAATCTACTTTTAATTAAGAGTCTCTAATTAAAATGACATCAACTTTTGCCTATTTCAATTAAATATTAATTTATAATAGCCATAGAAAAAAATACTTGTGTATCACCTGCGAAAGAGAAAGCTGGGCGATCTATCAACGCGGCACGCGGCGTTACGTCATCATCGTCATCGCAAACCTGCGTACGCGCAGGCTTCGAGAATCCGCATCAAATAACAAATCGATTCGGTTAATTTACTTGTTAATGTGATCGTAATTATCTTTAGCAGATCTGATTGTAAATGAATGGTTGTAAAGCTAATGATTAAGCGAGAATTAGGTTAATTAGACATTCTATACACTGATTCGGATACCCCACGAACCGAGGGAACTTTTTATTTTTGAACGTCAATGTTCCGGCGACCCTGTATACTGACCTATAATAATCTAATTGTACGACATTACCCTAGTATTCGACGCTCATCTTTCCATTCATGAATTCATTCATCAAAGTACCAGAACACATCAATATTCGACAATGATATATTATGTAGGCCATTGATTATGGGACATTAGCGGTATAATACAATCCAAATTATACAGTATACCACTGTCTAGATCTGTTTATAATGTCCAGTTTCCTATTTCTCTAAACAAAACAGTGACATAATAGTAAACTGTACTAGTAAACAATGTACTTCCGTGCTATATAGAAATGTCTGCCGAGATTTAAGAGTTGACGAATCAGTCACCGATTGTGAAAATAAAATGTTGGGTATTTTATATGGAAAGATGATTCATTTTTGGGGTTCTTGGTATTGTCTTTTATGGAAACGATTGACCTAATTTTTATTGAATAACCTAACAGGAAAATCTGATCGATAATTCTTTTCATGAGTATAGTCATGGATTAGAAAGGTGTGGTTAAGTGTGTGGTACAATTCTGAAAGTTTAAAATGAAAAATGTTCCGGGCTATATACTGAGGAGCTCGTGGCTAAGTTATACTACGCTTGCCGGAGTTGGTCTGTGGATGGGTGACAATCTTTTTATACTGAGACTCCTCCGTGCCTCGGAAAGCACGTTATGCCGTTGGTCCCGGCTGTCATTCGTGGATCTTTGACAGTCGATACGAGTCGTCAGAAGCCCGAAAGTCTGACAACCAGTCTTACCAAGGGGTGTCGTATTGCCCAGTTATTGGGTTGTGAACTTGTGATGTAAAATACTGGTATTCACCTGCATCTGGTTAGACTGGAACGGACTCCCAACATAGTTGGGAAAAGGCTAGGCAGATTGATCGTTTAGGGCTTTATAGTTACGCATTTTCGTGTTTTAAAACAAGACCATTGTATTTTCGCCTAACAATTAAAATGATTATTTTCTTCTGAAATGATGAATGAATGAAATTCAATAATTGAATTTAATTAAACGTTTTAAATCAATAATAAACAGTTTGATTGTTATATCTAAACAATGCGGTTATGTTAGTTAGTCTGCGCGAATGTACTGATAATGCGTACCTGATACCAAGCATGAAGGCTTTGTGCTAAGGTCGTAGACTCATAGCTTAGCACTTACTGACATAGTTCCTCAAGTTATACATACCAGGAGCTGGAATAATGTTGTATTATTTGTCATTAAGATTTATTTGTTGTTTATATTGACGTTGACACGCATTATTGTGTGTTGTTAGTTTGATTTAAGGTATTTTGTTGCGTAACTTAAGGAAAGAAGGTGCTTCGTTGAACGATATTGAAACGTAAGGTCTTACCTTAAAGAAAATTCCAAGATAGTATTTCTTCTCTCCAGATTTGAGTAGAGGCATTGTCCACCGCGTTACTCCTAGCTCATCATCGTTACAGCTCGAACATTCTGTAAATAAGAAGAAAAAATAGTTTAAAACATGCCTCACAAAGAAAGGCAAAGGTCAAAGGCAATGTTCATCAAAGTTGACATCTAAAAATTTCAGGGTGAAACTCAATTAAAATTGAATAGATAGGTAACTTAATTAATAATAATTAAGTTTAAGAGGCAAATTGCATTTTTTCAATTTAAAAAAAATTGAATGGATAACTTAATTAATAATACCTACATTAAGTTGAGGATGCGAATCGCATTTTTCAATTAAAAAAATGTGTTCATCGAAGTTGACATCAAAAATTATAATAATTATAAAAAATATAACTTAATTAATTATTGATTTGTTTTTAAATTTAATAATGCAATACGCATCCTTGCCTGCCAAAATGAGCCCACTCTAATCAAATGGATTAAAAGATTAATTTAGAATCTAATCTATCTAATCTGTTTCGTGACAGATGTTTAGCAACATGGCCAATTATGCCAAATCAAATTGGGTCACCAAAATTTTGACGTTTTCAGAAATTAATTGTTAATTTTACGAGGTCAGCCATAAAAGTTGGATTTTTGATTAAAATAAATGACCAACTTTAAATTGTGTTCACATTTTTTATAAATGATCAAAAGATCCTTCATTAAAGGCCCAATCCCTAATACATTTTGGCATTTTGATTGATTGACTTAGTTTGAAAGTATCAAAAATCAAAAAGGTTAAGCTTATAAATAATTTCTGGTGACCGTTTCCTGACGCGTCCCTAATAACCGTTATTTAACAGATTGGCAATTAATATAAATGATTAAGGCCCTAGGTTTATTCGAATATCAAAGGAAACAATTTCGCAAAGAGATGCATTTTTCGATTTCACAATCCGACCTTCTCGAATAGGCCGTGTGTAATAAAATAATGCGTTTAGCTCGTCCGAAATTGCGCGAGTCCCAATGTAGTGGAACGTTAATGGGGACCGTTTATGGAAACTTGTTACAGTAATAAAGTGATGGTAACGGGGATTCGGCGAGAGTGTAACATGATGATACAAACATACGACTAATAAGGTAGAAAGCCGGTTCACAAGAGAATTATTTGCGTTATTATTCTGTTACGATTTTGTTTGTTGAAGGCGGATCTTTCGTGTGTTGTGCAACGTAATGATTGAGTTTCCATGGAAGTATGGTTACGATGACTGTAATCACATAGCTCGGTGATGTGTAACACGCAAACTACGTACATGGACTTGCCTAGAAAGGCACGATAATGCTGGTTTTGATAGCCCCAAATAAGATGCTTATATGTTTATAACTTACAATAAATTGCCTCGCTGTCCGGTGGTCGGTAGCCAGTTTTTGCTTTAGTTTTTTCGACTGCACTGTTAGTGATACTGCGCTCTTTTATTGTCGCACAAAAGAGTCGACGATTTAGAGAAACTCGAGCAAAAACTATTTTCAAACTGAGTTCAATGTAACGCTTTCAGGATCTAGCTATTGTATGAAGGTTTATTTCATTGATCTATCCAATGCCAATGTATTCCTTAAAACATTTTGTGAAATATAATTATTGTTCTGGTTGCGAATCGCAGTTGTGAAAACGGCCGGAGGGGTTTCAGCAGTAGATGGGGATAAGTGAAAGGAGGGAAGGGAGGCGTTTGCAGTGCAGTGGGCCACACACGGCTGTTAATGATGATATTTTAATTTTACTTTTAATTTTAGATTTTAATTATTATGTTATTTATCATCACAACCTTTTTATTATTTATCTCTACTTGATGGCTTTTTTAAGTGTTTACTATTTGAGAGGTTTGGCGCTGATAGTGGAAATACAGGCTTTCGCCTAGTTCCGGCTATAGATGTCTAATTAATATTTAAAAAAAATCGCGAACTCTTCAGAATCTAGGTCTAGAATTCTGCCAGCTTTTTCGTTTGTATTTGGTATTATGTAAAGATGCAAATCAGATTTTCTTTTGCGTAAGGAACCAATGAATAAACTAATAAATTTGGTTACTAGGTTGTCAAAGCTAACGAGTTGCTAATTTAAACATTAAAAAGAATTGTGAAACTTTTATTGTCAAATGCTTAGTTTTTGTGAAAATTGCCCATTTTCTTTTTGACTAGTTTTTTTTTCAAAATCTGTGACTGCTGATCAAAATGTTTAAAGAAGTTAAGGACTGATAAAAATATTATCGCATTCTTTACTATTATTACATACCTATGTACTGTTTTTAAAGATGCAGGCACGTGTGTAAAGAATTAATCGATTTATAAGTTGAATCATTCATAAAATCCATTCAGTGTTAAAATATGTGGGAATGCAGTAGCATCTTGCGTTACTGTTAAATACAAAATACATCTGACCTTTTCGTGAAGTTGTGAACCTTGTTCAATCTTAGCAGTTTTCCACTCAATTACACATTACTATATTTTAGGGTTATAAAAGATAGGCACTCTAATGCCGAGGATTGATGAAACATAACACGAAATGTAACACATGAAAAAAAAATCACCTGGTTAGTTGTTGTCTTACATTCCATGATACATTGCATAGGTTTCGTTGGCTCATTTATGTTACATTTCAAGTTACGGTTCACCTACGGTGCCCGGCCTTAGGCGCAACTTTTACGCACATGTGTGTAGTTACACTCAATAATAGGTATGCATGCAAGAACTAAATATTTTTGATCTACCACAGTATAATAAAGGAACAGTACTATTTTGGCAGTGACCTTGAAATAATTACCGCGCAGTCAATACTGTTGCGTACTGATATACACTGAGATTTCGAAGCACCTCGTTTCGGCCGTGTATTTGTACTAGGTAGTTGTTTATCAAATTCTCACGCTACGTTAACTTGCCGTGTTATAGCCGTTTCCTACAACTGTCAAAGTATGGCAGTTGTGATTTGATTATACGGACAAATTAAGTTGGTAGTCATTAGCTTAACAACTCATATGACCTCCTGACTTTACTCAGCTTAACTACCTACATACATCAAAGTCAAAGTCCGTTTAATTATCAACCACTTTGATTTTGTCTAGACCACAGACGACACAGACTACAAGTACGCGGCTGGCTCGTCATGTCGGGTCAATTCAGTGAGTGTAACCACAGATAATATAATACTACGGTGTAACGTAGTCAGAAGATATAAGAGTTACGCGATAGAAAGAGAGGCAACTTCTAGTCGGAATATAACTGTATGTAATTAGCGCTGTGCGACCTGAATTGCACTTTATTGTGTGGTAGCAAGAGTTGCTTTTTATTTAAATGATTTTGCGGATTGAACCTTGAATAACATCAATATGTACTTCTCTCTTGACCTCTCATCTCTTTTTGTTGAACATACACAGCCTTGCATATTAACCATCACACCTGATGTGTTCCTGCTTGACATTTAATAGATCTATCATGTTTGTATGAAGAAACTGCGTATGCGCACCACAAAGGTCAACGATGTAACCAATTCTAGTTACAAAATATTTAATAAAAACCGACCCGTCCTTGCTTTACACGGTTTTTTGCGCTTGATAAAACATGGTACATAAAACCTTAATGAATTATACTCTTAAACCTTCCTCATGAATCACTCCATCCATTGGTGAAAACCGTATGAAAATCCGTTCGGTAGTTTTTGAGTTTACCGCGATCAGACAGACAGACGCGGGGGGGAGACTTTGTTTTATAATATGCAGTGATGTCGTGATAAACATTAGGATCGTTGAGGTAGCACTTTTTTTTTGTCTCTTTTTCCCGACTGCCCCATAAGGAGGGTAATGTTTTTCGAGAGTATGTATGTAAGTATGTTTATTTCTTTGACACGCTTTGTAGCCTATAAAAAGCTTGATGGATTTTAACATTTGACGTTTCATTAGTTTCGTCTTAATTGTGTGAGTGACATTAGGGTATTTAATATTTATATACCTATTGCATTTGCAAATACAAAAGGGCCCTCCCCTTTTGTATTTGCAAATGCAATATATTAGAAGGTTTAAAAAAAAAAAATAACAACATTGGTATGAACGTATGAAATAAAAGCTAGTATTGAGTTAATTCCAAATATACGTATATAATATAATATATTAATAAAACTTGAAATAAAGCAAATGATTAAAAAAACAAAAAACCCGACTGCAAAAACACCTGAAAAGAGAAAAACACGCATTGAACTTTGTTTTTTGTAAGGTATTGCAGATAAAAACCAATAGCTTGAAATATGGTGTAACTTTTGTGCGGCCGAAACAAAAAACAAAGTTCAATGCTTGTTTTTTTCTTTTCAGTTATGTGTTTTTGTAGTCGGGTTTTTTGTTTTTTAATTTAATTAAAGTGTTGAATTGTGCGTAGCGTTCTCAAGTGATGCAAACCTGTCAGTCAGTATTTGTGGTCTTCAGCACTTGCATCTAGCAAGTCAACAAAGCTATACAGGGTTAGCTAGCGAAACTCCGCAGACGTGATTGGTATCACGTCATATATATTTTTTGGGATCAACAACCGCTTCTATTGATGTTACTTGAAGTACGAATTAAGAAAATCTGGTTTTTTATGATTTTATCGCGAAACCCTTCACGTCGGCGAATTTTACACAAAAAAATATATTTTTTGAACTGATATTTCTAGTGAGTACTAGCGCGGTTGATGACCCAAAAAAAAACTGTTGGATTTAATATTTCTTTTTTGTTTAGATATCCATCTGATCTGCGGAGTTTCGCTAGTTAATTTAATTTGACCCTGTATTTTATCAATGTCATAATCGGTGTGCGGTTTCATAACAGTTCTTATGAATTATAAGTAGTCCTCACTGCGGTAAGACTTTCATTTTGAATTCTTTAGTCTTCATTACGAATTTAAAAAAGTTACCCATAATATTGCAACACAGTGTTAACTTTCATTTGTTTTTATAAGAATGCAACTTTAAATTCTTCTTTGAATCTTGATTTGTGGCTGATGTGAAGGAGCCATACCTCAAATTCTTTATTGATTCATAAAAACAATGCTGCGATGTCCCCAATGACAAATATCTTACATTGTTCTCACACGCACATGTTGGTATTTCGATAAATACCAAAATCGAATGTAACGACTTCACGGACATCAAGACAAGCGAATATTACGATAACATAACATTTTATGTTTATTCTTCAATTGATTTCGTTAAATTAGATACACTCATATAATTTATACGTTTTACATTTGCCAGTTTAAAATAAGGCCATGATCAAGATATAATTTTATATTTGCAAAAACATGAATGATAAGTGGGATAAGGTCGAAAGAAAAATTAATCAATGAATAAGCCCCTTTTCTGATTTGTCGGTACAGCAGTGGTGCGACATCAGCATACTCGGTATACGCGGTACCGAAAGCTTACCGACCACTTACCGAGCGCCTATACCTATTTCAATTGAGCCTATCTGATTAGCTGGAAATTATGGAATTAAATTTTAAATGTGAAAACAATTGTTCGCTAACCTAAATAAATAAATAATAAAAATAAAAAAACAACAAAAAGAGATTTTTTTTACACGATTCTTTATGTTTTTACACAAAATACTGTAATTAGTAATTTTTTATTTAAAATGCAAGTATTTAAAAACGTTTTCTTAAACTCAACGTTACCTGGTTTGTTCAAGCCGTTCCCGAGCTGGTTGAGCTGATTTGAGTAGCTGACGGTCGCCGTGTTTCCGATCCAGGTCATCACCAAGACCAGGGCGCACAGAGCTTTCCTTTGCCACATCTTTGTTGATCACTTTAGTCTTACACTTCGTCAGTAACGTAACGTTTGCACACTATTGCGTGGCTTGGGTGACTACCAGATATACTACCTCCGTCCGTCAGACTCGCTTGCCTTAATGAGGTGACGTAGACCTTTAATGACTGCTTATAGATTAAAAACTAATATTAAAAGTTTAAACCCGGAATGCCTTCCACCGGCAACTCCGCTAAACATTCTACTATCGAATACTAAGGTATAAAAGTTACTACAAAAATATGGTCTTGGAATTCTTGTCGGTTATTCTCTTATCGAATTAATGATCAAGTACTAATTATATGAATTTATGAAACAGTTTCCGGTAAGCCGTGGAGTTATTTGGGTCTTCCTTCATTCGTTATGGATGGCTTAATGTTTATAATATTTTATACAGTTTGAAGGATACACGCATGATGCTGCATTAGATTAGATCATTTCCTATGCGGAAGGTGATTTCCATATTCGTATCTTTTCCATTGCAAGATGATCCATATTAATGGCATGGAGTGTATTTTTATTAGGGTGGCACCTTGTTTATCTATGAGACGTATCATTTGAAATGTATAGTTTGTTTTTCCTGCAAGAGGGAACGGTGTTTGTGAAATGATTTGGTAAGAAACCTTGCGCCCGTTTTCTCGTCGGCAAAGATGGGAAAACGGAAGATCTTCCATACTAATTTTACGCCCCTATGTCATTTATTGGGGATGAATTTTAAAACATTGTTCATCAGTGACTCACTTTCATTATTATTAAAAAAGTTCAGAATTTGATGCTTCTAGACCGGTTCAGGCTTTGCGTTGTCTGTCAGTGAATTTATGATTTTTATTTAAGAGCTGTTAACAAATTGCAGCGTGTTTCACATCCAAAATGCTTTTCTTATCTTTTGTTGCATATTCGTAAATATCTGACCATAAGTTGCTTCATTAACTTTACCGAAAATACTAAGTTATAATTATGAATGTTATCGGCATCTGACAAGCTTTGTACACTTAATTCTTGCGTAACATTTCACACTTTTTCTGTTTCAGTATACCTATATTTTCATTTATTTACTGACATCGTGCAAATTAATTTCAGGGCCTGATTTATTTGGGATTGCGTGCTACATTCCGACACCTCAGATTGCCAGCTAAGATGATAAATGACTCAAATCCGTTGGATGCAACATTAAATCAGGGTAATCTAACACATTCTCGCGTGTGCCAGTTCACGATATTTTCATAGCATTGTGCAAGTCACAAATATTGCAAGTTGTTTTTGTAATAACAAAATTATACGTATTATGTATTTAAAATAAAATTTGTAAAGTTATTTCGTGTAATACAAGGTCTTTAGTGCAATCATCGCAAGGTATTGTAGACCCAGTTACTTAACTTTTTAGTTATTGATTTGTTAAATCTTAAATTGCAATCTTCTATTGTTTTTTGCACCTATGATTTCTATTCTTATGCGTATACCTATGTATCTTATATGTATATGTAAGTAGGTACAACTGTTGAGCGTGGTAAAATGATTATAAAACAAATGTATTTTTATAATGCCGTCATTATAAAAAATCATTTATTTCAGTTGCGTGTTTCATGGTTTAAACAAAGAATCATTTTATTCGTCATCTATAAATTAATTAATTTAATACTTTTGAAGACGCAAGCTATATGTTTAATTTTAATACCAGTAATATTAGTTTTATTTCTAAGTCAGTCTTTGTTTAAATGTCACGCAACATTAACTATGGACGAGCTGTATATTAAATAATTTGGTTTCCTCAAGGTTTACATAACTTATGTTGCAACATAATCATCTTTTCGTCTGTCTATGTGTTATAAATAATATAATACTTATAATATGCCTTGTAATGATGAAAGTACCTACAACTTGTTATATTCGTAACCGTTGGCTGGTGACAGTAAACACGTGGTACAGTCACTTTATAGAATTTAAAAGGTGTGACCTTAGCAAGTTAAAAGTGCACGCGAATATCACTTGCACAAGAGACAAGAGCTTGCAAAAAAAAACAATGGCAATACGGATGTAGAAATGTCGCATTTTCAAAGGTTGATTGAGCTATATAAGCTCACATTCTTTGTTTTTTTACTTTCAAAACTTCGAATTCCTACAAGGATTATGGATAAGTACCTAGTTATTAAAATATAAAGAAAAAACTAGTCAGCCTTATACGGTGTCCTATCTTGTATCTCATTATGCTCTTCGATCTTAATAGAATTAAATTACAATATCATATGTCTTGCAACTTGTATATAAAGTCGAGAATAAATGTTCGTTATTTTTTTTTATGTGTTGGCCATTCTGGTTATTAACCGGTTAATATAGATAAGCCACTGAAATCAAAAGTGATATTAGGAGAATACGTGTCTTTATTGACTTAAAACAACTTTTACAGGCTACAGTGCGTTTCGTGTTAATGGATATTCGCGTAAATGTCAAATGGTAGGTAGGTACATGGATGTTGGTAGGTATAGCATGGATTACTAAATAGTTATAGTACGTGGAAATACATCAAGACCTTGCTGGAGTTCAGTTTACAGATAAATTAATTAATGACTGCCTTATTTTACATTCGAAACACAACATTAAACAACTCGCAAAAACAAAAGAAATGTATCTATGTATCCGTTTACTGACATTGAAATGATCTTCCATTCAATACTTAACATTGAGAACATTTCGATCAAGATTGCTTTTAAAATAATTCTGGGACCTCGAAACGGAACGAAAGTGTCGAGGTACCGGGTTCCTGTTCACGACAGTCTCACTTTTCATTAATATTTTCGCTTAATTAAATGTAGCCTGTCCATCGATATCGGTGCAATATTGATTAAATTTCCTTTCCAAGGTGTTTGGAATGAAATTGCGAAATGCACGCGGTAATTTATCACGTGGAGCGGGCGCCGGTGTCCGGCTAGATTTCATAGGATATCAGAATTTCCCCCAGCTCGTCCGCAACCGAGGAGAAAATAAGCAGACACTGATTTATTACACCATATTTATAGCGAAGTAAAACATTTTTATTAAAAACTACACCTCTCTAAACTGGCATTTCAATTTTAATTCCGCCAATAATTATGATTTAGTCGATTATAAAATTGCTAAATTAATAAAAACCATAAACATAATGTCACCACTTAATGTCAAGGTCGAACTTAAAATAATTAACGTTAAATACCCGCTTAACAACTTTAAGCGTAGGCAATACTCGTAAATATTTTAAGAGAAAATAGATAAAAAATATGCTAACGAGACGTAATTCCAATTAAATTTTATCTAATGCTTACACGAAGAAAATAATCACGTTTTTGCACACACTGACACCTCATTGGCAAGCGGAGATTAAAAGTTACGAACGAAGTGGGAAAATGCGCGGGCGCTTCGACGCATGCGCTCTGCGCGATCGTGCCGGTTCTACTAAAGCAGCCAACAATGATAAACGCAAAGGCTTTATGCAACCTTCGGATTGAAAGCCGCATTTTTGTGGTCAAGCGCGATCTAACGAAGATGGCGCAAACGATCCACCGATCCTCCCGAGAGCCGTGAAGCTAACATTCCAAATGACCTTTCGAAGGTTTGTGTTTTTGAAGACTTATGTAACCCTCTCTGAAGTGGCGGTCGGTTAAGGTTGTTTTATTTGGAAATATGTGTGACCTGTTGAGCAATGTTTTTGTGGAGATGCTAAATAGATGTAGGGTCGCACCTGTCACATTTATTTTATTAGATTTTTTATAAGATGTGATTTAAACAACAAGAAGCTCTTGCTGTAGAGTCGAAAAAGCTATTCATTTACCTAAAGCTTGTAGAGACTGGTGCGTCACGACGCGACGGCGCGACGCGACTCTGTCGAAACAATTTCTTTTTAAACTTCACGCAAGAACAATGACCTCGCGCCAATCTGCACGAGCCTTTATTTACCGACGCAGCTTTTTGAGGTTTATTTTCAAAAACATATAGATAAATGACTCCCGAAACAGATTAGGTAGCTAGATTGTATTGTAATTGAAACTTTTAAGAATATTTGTTGTCAGAGATATTAATTTCAGTTTTTGCAACTGAAGTGGAGATTTATTTTTAGAAGTGTGACTCCACTTCCTCACTTCACCGATCTAGATCTGTTACAGAATGCCTCTTTGCTCTATCTACTCGAATTTTTTATAAACTGGAAATTAGTGATTCAACAGACCATGACACAGGATGCCAAAATGAGCACAACTTCCTTTGAAAGACAGTTGTTCAACAAAAAACGACAATAAAAACTTTGGACGCCATTAAAAATTCGTCCAAAGGAACCTGCATTTCGGTGTCATTAACCGACAAAGGGCAAGGTCTAGAATAAAGAAGTAAAGACCTAGCCTCGGTGCGTCTACCTGAGAACTTTTAGGCCCATCGTCCACAATGCCACTCAAAAGTAACGTGTTATAAACTCAAATCATGAATCTTTTTCAAATCGTGTCGATTGACTGCTACTCAAACTTCTTCGGACCAGTAAGAAGCTACCAGGCCAGCTCGGTTCAAATTCTGGAATGTGCAGGTGGTTGCTCATGATGAGCAGGAATAATTATCAGAAACCACGCGTTCAGTATTGTGGTCAAACAACCTCTCCTCTGCTCGTATGCTCGAATCTTGACACTCGCACAGACACACACACTCGTATAATAATAGAAGGAGAAAAAGCTTTTTCCTTGATCATCATCATCATTTCACCCCGGAATCACCCACTGCTGGGTATAGGCTTCCCCTTTATCCTGGTGGTTTCCTCATCCAGGTGTTTCCCGCGACTTTGACGATATCATCATCCCAACGTGCTTTTGGACGGCCCTGGTTTCTTTGGCTTAACCTTGGACGCCATTCGGTCACAGCTTTACTCCATCGGCTATCTCTGCGTCAACTAGATGTCCTGCCCAACTGCTTTTTCCTTACGTGACGATTTCTACCAGTCAACTCCTACCGCAAGTCACGTTAAGGAACTCCTTTCCATCTCCAATGTGTAGTCAGAATATCACAGGACTAGTATTTCAATGGTGGTCCAAACACGACGCGAGTTCGGGGTTGGCTTCAGTATTATCGTGTATAATATTTGTGTGTGTTTTAATTGTGCAGAATAAGCAATTTTTCTTTTACATCTTTTACTGACTCGTTAAGTAAATTGTGATTCTGATTAGTAACGTAGTGTACCGTTGGCCGGCTACTCATTGGTGAGTTCAGTTTGTTTTGAGTAGGGTCGTGGACGACGGGCCTTATTCTACGGCTTTTTGTTACTTATTGTATGTATTGAGCCAATTATTCATTGTTCGGATAGCGAACACTGAGCCTTTTACAGACGGTTGAATAAACTACATTATGTTCTCGCTGGTAAAAGGCATTATGTTGTATCTGTCTTTTTTGAAGGTACGTAGGTATGAGGCGTGGATGTGAAATTTATCGTCGGCTTTATTTTAAATACCCTGTAATTTAAACACTGTTAACATCAAGATGGCAAGCAACATGATACGGAAAAAGGAACAGGGGAAAACCTACTTTAAAGATGGGAAGATGAACAGCGCATCTATTTGAGTTCTCAGAGATAAGAAACAGTTGAAATTGTTAGAGGAGGTCTTTTTCAAGAGTCACACTGAACTGTGAGACATTCTGTAACTACTGAATGATACATTACAATGCTTAGAATGAGCCCCCTGCTCATTGCACTGAACATGTTATTTTTTCAATGACCTATGTGTACACATTTCGAGTTGGCCCATGTTAGCTACTTGTGTACAACTTTTCATTGAGCTAGATTCAAGACTTAGAAAAAACTGTTCGTGTTTAAGTGTTGAAAGAGTCGGAATTCTTTAAGCTTATACTGGTTTGAAATATGCGGGAAGGTGACGTATAAATAAAAGTAAAAAAAAAAAAAACTTTTAGAAATTATGCCAACCGAATAAATAAAAGAGAGCAAAACCTTATCGAAATAAAAACGAAAACAGCACTTTTAAACTACATTCATAAACAGAGTGTTTCCGTGAAAACTCACGATTGACAACATGTGGAGACGTCACGGAGTCACGGTGTCACGGAAAGTGGCATGACACCGTGTTATGTCACGCTACGCGTTAGATATTCTAATCATACTCTGAACTACACTTCCGCGTGACGCGTGACGTGTCAAAAGTGTTCAATCATCATTCATTCATTCATGTTCAATCATCTACCGCGCGTGAGCATCGTCACTATTCAAGTAAAAGAAAGTTGGAGCGTAAACTTTACAAATTGTGTTAAGAGAAGTACCTATATCAGAGCCGAGCCTACGCAACATTTTGTGCAGATCTCATTCGTCACCTTCATTATCATAAAAGTTTGGATTATAGGATAAGATTTAATGAATTCAAATGGATTATAAGTGATCGCAAAAAGTTGATTGGTTCCAAAGAGTATTCTTGTGGTACCATCCTTTGTGACATACACAGGAAGTGGAGGGGTGGCTAATTCCATGCCTGATAGTGGCTATCTATCCTGGAATAGCACGTCTACAGCTAGTCTTAGTGCTAATTGCTGCATTAGAGTGGCCTATCTATCTTTTACAAAAAAAATATGATCAATAGCACACTGGCAATATATGTAGTAAAAAAGAATACCATAAACAAGGATACCAAGATACATAGATAAACTTGAAAAAAAAAACAACTTTTATGAAAACAATAACGCTTTAACAACCGATTGCGAATGATAATCTAAAAAATTAAAACAACTGGTAATCATATAGAGCAAATATGTCGAACGAGGGCGTTACTATGGTTTCATGGGGTGCACGACAGCTGGCGTTTCCCACACATCCAAATACCAACGTACGAAACTTTAGGAACCTGTATGTAAATGAAAAATAAAAGGTAAAAAGCCAAACGAGTCGCATAGTGAGCGGTGGATTGTCAGGTATGTGGATTTCAATCGAATAGCAACGTTTCGAGTGCCCGGCGATCTCCGCGCCCTTGACTTTTACAACCACGTATAATTACCACGCGAACTGCGTCGTTGTGTAAGATTTGTAAGAAATTTTGGACTTGCGTGGAATCTTGTATGTCGTTTGATAGGCTGTTTTACTGTTGAGTAAATTCAGCACATGCGAGTTTTGTTTGCACATTGATAACTTTCGATTTTTAATCACAAACGAGATCCTAACATGTAGGTATTTTAGGAAACCATCCTACCAGTGATCTGCTAAAAGGCAAACACATTTTAATAAATCCGCACCCCACTCTAAGGATAATTCGCGAGCATTTGGAAATTTGCCAGAAAATTTCGTTCATTATTCATAATTTTTCAAAAGAGCCTGTGTCGGTTTGCAAAGCTCTTGAATTTTGTATGCGTCAGTCGTGCCACAAAAAGTATTTGGTCCCGGGTGGTTGAATAGGCCACCTGATATTGTGTGCAGAATGCATGAAGCTGGGATCGGCCTTCGCAGGATACCGGCTAGTTCAAATGTCATGCAGACTGGCTGGTCCGGATGGTTCGTAAATGTAAGTAGGTATAACTTATAGCATAGTATGAATTTGAATATTCAGCGTTGATGTCATTTTAACAAAACTATTCAAGCTATTCAAATTCGATTTGGATTAGTCATTTTTGTAAATGGCGATTTTAAAATGTGAGCAGATACGGCGTGGTCAGCCAAATGACCTACGAGAACACTGTTGCCTCTGATATCATCATCATTGATCATCAAAAATAACTATTAATTTAAAAAAAATGTCCATAGGTGCGGTTTGTGGATAAAAATTATTACTTAATGTTAATTAAATTTTTACATTTTTGCGGTATGCAGACTGGTAAAATAAAAGCTGCTTGCAGTTAGTATGATTCGCTTATTTTTTTTTTTAAATACGTTAAACTGTCAAATAGAAATGTGAAACTATATGAATATAGTTTATTCATAACTTGCATTAGGTACCGCATTTAATTTTCTTGTCATGCTTCATGAATATTTTATAACCCTTATTGGAAGCAACGACATAGGAATGGTTGACTTGCAATATGCGTCTCATTAATAGAGCATTATTGATGAAGCTCTTCGTGTATATAAACGTTTAAAATATCAAATGAATGGTGGAATTTGAATAATATATAGGCATTCTTGATGAAAATTTTCGGGTAAGTATTAATATTGCAATATCGAATTATTTAATCATATTCATTGGGAAAAACACAGCTTTGCAAGTTGAGCGGAAACAGGATGGGTACATGTATCCATAAATAACAACATTGACAGTACAATGAAAGATTCAGAGCAGCCGCGTCATTGTTGCTCCAAGCACAATCTATAAATAGTCAATTTCAATAAGCCAAGAGGAAATGCAGATGTTTTAATATGCGAAAGTGGCATTGTTCGGCGAAAGGCCCATGCAGAGAATGTTGCTAAGTTACTAAGGCCGAGATCTATAAACGTTACTTAGTAAGTTCTTTGGCTTATCGTTATTCCTGTCACTGTCAAAGTACAAGTGCGAGAAAATGTCCAAGGGCGGATTCGACCAAACAGGAATAAATTTTAACCGCGGAAGCAGCCTTCTCTTCCGAATAATTTTTGAATTTTTGACAGTTTCTCCATACAATAAGATTTACTTCTGATAGATTTCGTTTCAGAAGTAAATCTTATTCCGCGGATAAAATTTATTCCTGTTTGGACCGCCTTGAGTCAAAGCTCGAGCTAAGTAACGTTTAAGGATCTCGACCTCAGAGATGCAAGGATTGTCGTATTGTGTAATAAGACTAATAAGTATTGGCAAAGTTTTACTCGTAATAATATTTTGAATACGTCATTCAAGAATTGGAAAGGCGTTGTTTATTCATTGACAGTATCTGTTAGATAGTCGATGCAAATGTATATTTTAATCGAAGGCTGGAAATGCAAAAAGAAAGATAAATATTGATAAAGATAAGTGTTAAAATCGAGTGGAACAAAAAGCCATACAAGCGCAATGATCTTTGATTTAAGAGAGAGAAATATCGGCCTAAGTGAGATCTAAATTGTATAGCTTACGATTGTAACCACTCGGTTCCAAGTCCCCCTCAAACGGTGGGGTCGCGTATTTTCTGCTCCTACCTGTAACAAGATAAAGCAAAAATTAACAAAAAGAAAATAATATGTATTTAATTAAACAACTTAACATCATTATTTTTTATAGATCATGATTTGTTTTTGATGTGACGTTACATAGCCTACAGTGTACAACCAAGTCGCTTCCAACGATACCTCATTAGTAAAATTATGATAAGAAGTTTTGGAGTTATGAAACATACTTATATACCTACATACCTACCGGACAAAATCATAACCTTCCTTTTTGCTTCGCCGTAGTTGGGTAATTAAGCTAAATGCATTGAGGTAATATGATTAATGTAACTTTTTCGACAGTTTGATATTACTAATTAAAGTTTTCATCTCTTCATTTTCAAGTACTATATTATATAAGCATTATATTTAGCCATTATTTTGGTGTTTTTTTTCCAACTTAATACGAATAATTAAAACCTCATTTCCACAAGATTTTTTAGCGTGTGCCAAATTATTTCCAGCACGTAATTTTGAATTAGTAACACTTAGTAATGCAATTATGAATCATTTATTTAAAGAGTGTCAAGATTATGGCATCATGTGAGTAAAGTTCAAGGTTCTATGCGTTATAAGGTCAGGTGGAAACCGCAGGCTTTACAAAAGGTTGTAATAAAGAAGACACAAGGGTGCTAAGTAACATGATTAGTAATTCATCCTATGGAGTAACCCAGCAGCATTTTCCTGTACGGTTACCACAACTTTCTAAAATCACCAGGCTTGGTGATTATGGCAATAAAGCTAGTTGGTGGCAATTAAGATAGTGGTGATCATACCGATCGATAGAAGGCTTATGTTAAGCAGTGTTGTTGAGCTGACAATGGGCGACATAGGTCCGATATAACCACCACACTTTGTAAGCGTATTGGGATCACAGCTAACCACAAGCAGACAGAACGCTCTGTTGTCCTGCTGCTATTCCTAATGTCGACCTTCACTATAAGGCCCATGACGCATGGGCCTGACGTACATTATCGAAAGATCCGTTTTGGTTTTTTATTCCAATTGTATTAGTTAACTTTTTATATGCACATGTTTCTGTGATCGGTTATAGGAAATCGTGGAACACGTTGCTACAAATCCTACTGCAGTAACTACCTGCGCCCGCGTCTTCTCCTGTGTCAGGCCTTTATGGTTTGGTTATAATAATGTCATCTACCGAACACCATAATTTTACTTATTACGCGGCTGCGCGACATCAAAGATCGGCTATCTAATTGCGTAACACATTTTCGTAAACGATTAAGACTAATCTATTTCATTATGACAGTTCAACAACATTCATTGCGTTATTTACGTTGTTGAGCAGATTTTTTTTTCAAACATATGGAGCTATGGATTAGCAATCTGTTTCAAAACGATTGATCGTATCACTCTATTAGGGTGCTTGTTATGTTTTTGTGCAAAAATAGCCATAGCCGTAATGCACTTTTTCCTTCACTTAGCTTGAACTTTGACTTTCATAGTTTCATGTGTCGGGTCTTGTTCGAACCTTCGAACACATAATGGGAGTCTTACGTTCGGCGGTGACCTTCGTAGTTTGTGTTCCAATTTAAAGTTTATAAAAGGTTCTCAAGGATACTCGTACGTAATTAATATGGTCTTGAAGATGGGTTATTAAATATAGGAACCGTTCCGAATTAAAATGGGGCAAATACCTCCTACGTAGGTGCTTTTCTAAGGAGTCTAGAGAAAGATTTTTAGTGAAGAACAATTGGAGAAGAACCGTTGCAGTGGAATTAAATATTTGACTCAAACTTATTTAATAAGTAGGCATTCAGAGTCCATATCAACTTACTATAACCGTTATAGTTTGGGATTTATTTCTACCTTTGTGTCCATAGGCTTTACAAGCTTAACATTTCAGTAAAACCTAGTTTGAGAAAGTGAACATAGGACGAATGTCCCTTTTATATAACAATAGTTCCTAGTGTTCCTACGCGGCAGTTGTCGGCTTTCTAAGTGCTAACTAAGTTTGTAAGTGTAACAAGATACATAATGTTCTAAAGTTATTTCTGCTCCATTTCGTTCCGGTATTGTATCTAAGAATCTATACCGCCGACGTGGCCATCGGCTATTGGCCAGCTGATTATAGTTTGACAGTCTGCGAACTGAACGATATTGGAAAGTTTTGCCATAAAGCAATTTTTTGAGTTTTGAGTCGCGTAATTTCTGCTCACCGGACAAAACTCTTTCTGCACAGAGTTAATTTAGTTCGGAGAGCAGAAATTACGCGACTCACAACTCAAAAAATTACGCTCGTCTGGCTTCACCCTAAGTGGTAATATGAACGTATAACTTTGATACCTATTATAATATCGGTCCCCATTTAAAAGAACATCTTCTTAATTTATTGTGCAGCATCCTCAAAAGAAACCCGGAACGGTGTAAAAACTCTAGCAAAAAGAGTTTGTAAACTAACCGACCTCATTACTTCGACATTTTGATACCGTAAAAGTCACAACCTTAAACCTTTGCCATTTCTGTGGCCATTTCGTCAAAAAAAATAGACGACAGATTGTTGACTGATGAATAGAACGCTTATTAAACGGTGAGTGATAATTTCGTCAGCTGAGCCAGTAATGAGCGCTCATTTCTCGCTCCGCTCAGTAAACAGGGCAGTACGGACTACGGGACACTACAGAAATGGGTCAGTGAGTTCTAACGATGCCCCTTTTTGCACTTTTTCGCTACCGTCTTCTTTCAATGTTACTGAGTGCAGAAAACTTGGCACGTTGATACGGTATCTTTAGGAAATGTAGGATGCGAGAATTGCTGGGTAATCACATTTTAAAGTGCATACTGTACTGAGTTTTAAACTCGTACTGAGTTTAGTTGCATTATCAGAGAGTGCGAACTACGCGTGACAGTATTTTTTAATGAAATGAAATGTAGTTGGTGCTTTGAAAAAAATGTAGTAGATTATTTTACAGGAACAAAGTTTTTAATTTCAAATTGTATGCAGGTGTCTTAACTGATCTAATTGATTATTCGTCTTTCTAATGATACAAACAGGTGTTAATTGCAATATTTAATTCAATGATTCAATTAATGCGTGCTGTGACCTAGAGAGCGCTTCTCATCGGTTTTTATAGCTTTAACAGGTTCGCTGCCAGCTGTAATATGGTGATGTCATGGGAAAGTCCGATGTATTTTTTTTGTAATATATGCATGAGGGACGTTTCAATATTGTTATTTTGGATATATTTAACTATTTTTAGGAGTTTTTGGTAAGAAAACGCTAAACAAAAAAAACCCGCAAATTTGCGGACCTGGCACATAGATTGACAGTTTTAACCCCAGTGCCAAGTCCGCAATTTTGCGGAGTAGTTTCTTTTGTGTATCATGGTTTATTTAAAAGTGTCTATCAAATTTGAATACAAGATAATAGTAGTTTGTTTAATTCTAATACCTTTGGTAACATTTACTAAAATCTTTCACAGGATAATCTTACAAAAAATAGTATAAAAAAAAAAAAAAACTGAAAGTAAAGTTACTTTCAGATTTTTATTTTTTTTATACGATTGCAACAAAAATAGATGGAGAAGAGCCGGCAAGAAACACCACGGTTACTCTTTTAAAAATAAATCAGTTTTACAATGTTTTCAAATTACAGTGTGAATAGAACAGTGTAGGCCTGCCAAGATGTACCAGATACTTAACAAAATAGAAAATGGTCTACAAATCAACAGTTTGGTAAGCCTAGGTACAACGTTCTCTCATTCACAAAATATAAAAGAATCTTTATATAAGACACAGAAAAAGTGTTACAGAAAGAATCATAGGTATAAAAAGGTTTTTACAAATTAGCCTGTCAGCGGAACGGAAACCCTCGTTCATAGAACCCATAGTACTTTCTGTGCATTTGATTTCTTAATGTTGTTGTTGCTACAATAAGATAACTGCTTCTACTTTATTATACCTTAAACAGGAACTTATACAACATAACATCACGCCTGTATTCCCCGAAGGGTTAGGCAGAGGTATCTATAGTAAACCCACATTAAGCCAGTAATGTTAAGGTGGATGCCAAGGAAGCCCGCGAAATTCAAATTTTCTTACGTTTTTTGCAATTTGCAAGTGTCAGGTTGTATGTTGATTATAATATGATTCGCGACCGTAACAAATATAGATTTTCATAATTAAAATTTCATTTCATTAGAATCAGCAATACAACTCCTTAAGTTAGAATAATCCTCAAATGTCATGATTTCATGAAATATATTTCAATAGGATTATATGAACTTAGAGAGTTGTATTGATGATTTTTATGACTGTAATTCTATAAATAAATATCTGATACGGTCGCGAATCATATTTAGATCAACATACAACCCGATACTGACCTGCAAATGGCAAAAAACGTAAGAAAATTTGAATTTCGCGGGCTACCTTGGAGCATCCATCTTAAACAAGAACTTAGCTTAACATAAACCTTACTTTAAACTAGCAACTCTTATTCAAATAGGTAAGTACACATGCATGCAATTGTTTGTGGAAGCGATTAATTAACAGTGATTGTTATTTTTCGTACTAAGACAGACGTGAAGGTAAAGTCAGTAATTAATAACAAGCGTGGCAAGGGCACTGAAAGTCAGTGCCAATGCTGTGAGTTCAAGTTTATTTGTGGTTTACAGCCCATTTGAGATAATTGTTACACGTAGAAGATTATAACAATTTGTGATGCTGCGTAATTTTTATGTGAAAGGACTTAGAATTTTTGTACATGACGCCTGAGCCGCACCTGCGCTCACCGCAAGATTTAAAAAAAAGTATGCGGTTCCGGTGTGGAAATGTTCCTTGTCACGTATTATTGAAAAATTTAAACAAAATGTTTGCAGCAGCCATCTTCGATTTACATTTTAACGTTACTATCGGCTTTAATACCCTCGAAAACCGTGCAAAAGACACCCATAACAAAAATTGTTGGATTTTCATTTTGACAAAATTCACATATTCTATCTCTCTCTCTATAGAATTAGAAGAAGACAGTCGCAAGTATGAACGCTTTTTCGCGTGACGAGCAAGCCGACGTTCCAAAAATTTCAGAAAATCTCAGAATGAGCGTATCTACGCGGCACCGCCGCACGCCGGTGCGGCGCATAGTGGTCTGAAATCGACTTCCGTAGACATAATATTATAATACTTTTTCCAAAAATGTCCACTTTTATGACTTGAAAATGTTTTGGAAGAATAAATACATGCCTAAAAATATCAACACTAAGGAATAGTAAACAACGCAAACAAACAACGTACACAGATTCAATTGGCCCTAATTCCCTTGCCGGCGATTAATCCTTCAATTATTTTTCATTTTTCAAACAAATATTTCTATGAAAGTTGATTTTCAGCCCACTGTGCGGCGGCGCATGGGCGATATTCATTCGTATAGGTACACAAACATGCGGTCCGGCGCCGCCGGTGCGGCTCCGGCGTCATGTATAAGAAGCCTTAAAGGTGAACGGGCACTTTCTATAAATCAAAAGCACAGGTGCAATAAAAACCGGTTGTCATAAACATAAAAAACTTGAGGACCGTAGATAAAATATTTTTCTTTTAAAGGATGCTCAAATTTTTTGAGAGAAATGGAGAAATTTTTTATAACTAAAATGCACATAAATGTACCTACAACATAAATCGCGTTATTTATTCCCAATGTTACCTACAAGGGTATTTTTTCATACAAACAAAAATGTTTACCTTCCTAGATCAAACCATTTTGTGAGTAAAATTAAAGCAGAAAAAGCCATCAACGGCCATTTACGTCAGACAAAATGTGATTGATGCGCGTTCACGATTCCAAATAAAAAAACTTGGTATGTTTTGCTTTATATGGCGAGCGATGGTCAACTCGTGACCGATGCCGGATGATACGTCATATTGCTCCAAATCCCACGGACTCATTAGGTACCTAAAATTGCCTAGCTAGACTGATTGTTTAAAAAGATGTATCTATAAACACAATAAATAAAATCGAAGTGTTTTTATTGGCTTCGCAACTTCGTCCGCGTAAAATTTCTTTTTTTTATCATAAAATCTAAAATATCCTATGACACTCGGTATTACTTCAAAATTCAATTTAAATGTTCTTGATTTGATTTGTAATTTCTAATTTGTTTAAATTGTATGATCCTATGTTGATTGAAATAACAATATAAATAAATTACTGTAGCTTCCCAATAGTCAAAGAATTTTTGGAATCGGATCAGCAGTTCCGGAGATTACCCTCCACATATACACAAACTCATAAAATTCGCTCTCGCTCTTTATAATATTATTATAGAATTTCGGGTTAAAGTAAAATTTACCTATTTACTACATTTAATGACGGTTATGTTCTAAAATTTATTAAAGACTAGAATTTAGTTCTTTAAATTTAATAAGACTGAATAAAGGCTCGTTCACACCGGCGCGACTTGTTGCGCGACGCGACTTTAACAATACAATTTCTAATAAAACTTCACGATTGAACAATTGCCGGTGTCGCGTCGCGCGACAAGTCGCGCCGGTGTGAACGAGCCTTAACATCCAGAAACCGGGCCATTTCATTTTGAATATAAAGAGTATAGGGCTACCTGTTCTCTTTGTCAGTCTTAATTTTTTTGAAACCGGTGAAGTGCGTATAGGACCACGCACAATGAAGGGCTCCGTAGTTTATCCCAAAACCAAACTTAACATTGTGTAGTTTTAATTCTCAAACTACAAATGTAAGTTCGCAAACACAAAAAAAAAAAATGTGATAAAACTACAAATTAATGATTTTCGGACTTTTTCCTTTATTTGTGCTGTGAGACCTTACTTCTTCCCAAGTTTCATGATTCTAGGTCAACGAGACTATAGCTTTGAATTTATTCGCTAGTATCAATATAATATGTCGCATACATGGCCGTATTTTTATATTGCGTTGATTTAGAAGCCCGATTTTTTTTGAGCACCTAGGGACCGTAGACGTTTTTGACACCACGGGATGTATTTGGTATTCATTTCAACTTGATACCTCTACGCGTTCCTGAGAAAAATGGTCTTGACAAACTGACAGACAGACGAACAACGAAGTGATCCTATAAGTGTTCCGTCTTTTCCTTTTGAGGTACGGAACCCTAAAAAGGGGGACCGGCAACTTCTGTTTAATCACATTTGAGCCAATTTTTCCAATTTATATTTTTTAATTTGTTAAAAATCTTACTGTTACTTTGAACCTTTTCGGTAAATAAATATTTTAAATTCGTCCTACTAAAAACACTACACAGAACCGATAAGCCACAAAACACAAATGTCTGGAGATATCCAGACATTTGTTTCATACATCTGTAGCCGCTGCTGGCTGTCAGTCAAGATTGGCGCAGTCTCGCAGATTATGACAAGACACAGGACTCGTGCTCGCCTGCTGGAATCCTATCTGTAACACCTTCCACTACGCTCCCACATTCCAAAGGCTAGTTTCCCAACCAGCAAAAAGTGGTTTTTAAACTATCTCCAGGAGATCATTTCCCCAGGACTATATGAGACTTATATCCGCATATAAGTCCGGAAAAGGGCCCACTTTATAAGTAAACTTTTACTTATATCGTATTTATAATAGACCGCTTCAATGCCGTTTACGCCTATATTGTTCCTGTAATAGAATTACGTCAATGCAATTAGTCCTGCAAATGCCAATATAAGTAAATTATAGGAAAATTTGAGATGAATACGCGCCCCGCAATGCTTCTTTAAGCTCACATTTAGTGAACAGTCGTATTGTGTTCTGTCGGTCCAGGAATTGTTTAAACTGTTTGAATAAAGTATAGTATTTATGTAAATATTACTTAAGTTTAAGTTATTAATAATAAATGTCAACCATAGTAGAAAGCAAAAGCTTATAGTTTTTAGTCTGGTGTATATTCGTAGGGGAATGTGAATTTTCTGATAATTCTATCATGGTTTTAATTAATATTTTAAAGCGCTTCTTGTAATTTACTTATTTACATTTTAATATTTAATATTTTATTATGAAAATATCATGAACAGTTACCATTTTTTCGGTGAGCATTGCCAAGTGTGACTTAGCGCCAATATAAGTAATATTGGTTCTATATTGGCGAGTGTTAAAACCGAAAAAGATTCGCCATATTGTAACCAATTAGGGTTCCACATTGCCCAGATGAAAATGATGCTGATGTCAAATGCTATAATAGAATTTGCGAAACTATATAAAGCGTGTTTTAGCCTATATTGGTCATTTCAAGCAAAAGTGACCTTAAAGAGTTTTGACCAGGATTGTTTGAGATTACTTAGACTATAACACTACTATGGAATCCTATATAAGTGTATCTAAGCTTATAATGGCATGCGATAAATCTATATAGAGAACATTTTATCCTACTGCGTGCTGTTATAATCTTAGTGATTTTATTATCTTTGAAATGCGGATATAAAATACACTTCTAAGGTAATGTAAAACCAGACAAGAAATATAAATGCTTTTCAGTAGTTTAACTTGAATTTACTTATATTGGCCATTAAAAATAGCTTATATGAGGTTATAAGTATAAATAACAAGATTGATTGCGCCTCAGTGTATATATTCCTGGTAGATGCTCCTCGAGGAGTCTTAAGATTTAAATGCTCCTAAGATGTTATCTTATAGGCGCATATAAGTCTGAGTTACCAGATTAATTACTCCCGAGTGCAATTAGTATTGTTCCTAGCTTTTATAGGAGTCTTAATCCAGTAGTGGCCACGAAATATGATCCTATATACCGATATAAGTTCAAATTATAGGATTAATCGTACTGAAGTAAAAACGGCATTCATTAATGCTGTTAAAAGCGCAGTAGCAAATACTAAAACCATCATCGGAGCTATATAAGTCCACATAGCTTTATATAATTACATTCCAGGACTACTTTGCTGGTTGGGTTATCAAGCTTACTCTATTAATGCCACCTGGATCTGAAGAGGCGAAATTTCTTACCGATTTAGCATTTTTAGTTATGGCTTATTGTTGAATGCCCCGAATTTACTCGCCCGAAACGGTATAATCGACTATTTTTAATAATAGTATCTTTTCTTGCGGCGATTGCGAAAGATAATTTATTTGTAGGCTGATCGATTTCTGGAGTTGTCGATTCCTGCCTACCTATCTGTCGATGTTTTTTGTCAGACTTCTGCGATGATATATCAAAGTAAGATTATTTTTCAAAGTGTAGAAGTTGTTTGTTTTATAATATCCATCGTTGAAAGGAAACAACGTAGGCCTAGGTTAAGCAATACATCAATAATATAAAACGACCTTTACACACAGCTAATGTAAACAAAACATCAGGTAAAAAGTATTGAAATGCATTAAACCGAGCTCATGAAAGCGTTGAATTTCGAAATGGCTTTAAATGCGTTAAAATCTCGATATATTTTACCAAGTGACCGTCAGTTAACAGCATAAACTGCGAGCTGCTGTAAATCCAGTAGAGATTATCACATGATTGCGTTATCCACGGACGCTATGCCCAGCCATCATGAAAATAAAGTTTCAGGTAGTTTCAGAGAGATGGGAATTAACATTTTCTGCAATTTATTATTTACTGATGCAAACGAATTTAATGTTTATTTTTTGTTTGGTGTATGATGAATGCTAGGTTACATATTAACAATACATGTAACTGGACTCTTGAAACTAAAGGGTTAAAAAAGGGATAAATTACAAAAACATTACTAATAAAAACTTTTTACAAAAAAAAACCAACCGACTTCCAAAAAAAATCACTACAAAGTGAAAAATAACTTTCATTTCGGAAGTCGGTGTCTGGTTTTGAATTTTTGTTTTTTGCCACCGACTTCCGAAATGAAAGTTATTTTTCACTTTGTAGTGATTTTTTTTGGAAGTCGGTTGGTTTTTTTTTGTAAAAAGTTTTTATTTTTCACTTTTTAGTTGTGGTACCTACCCCCCACAAATTGGAATATCACGACCTGCTACGTTAATAACAGTGAAAGGAATATGTTATGACATCATCCAGATAGACAAAGTGGGAAAAATACGTATTATTGAAGCTAACTCAAAAAGTATCCAAGCAAAGTTAATAAAATTTATATGGGACCATCTCGGGACCATACCCTTTCAAACAAAAAAATAATTTTTAAAATCGGTCCAAAATTGACGGAGAAATCGGTGAACATACAAAAAAAAAAAAAAAAAAAAAAAAAAACATACATAGGTACGCTACGAACATATAACCTCCTCCTTTTTGGGAACTCGGTTAAAAAGTCAAAGTGAGCAACGTCGCAAATAGATGTCAAATATTTCACTGTTTTGATTAACTTGGCAATATTACTGTATGGAAATATGAAATATGGCTAACTAGTAAACTAAAATATTGTTTATGAAAACAAAACAGATAAATACTTGACAGTTATTTGCAACGTGGCCAACTTTTAGAATAAACGCTCTTTTGAATAGACGTTTATCATAACTTAATTTTAAGCAACATTTTATTATGAATAAACCCTTGTGTTTAGAGTCCTTATTTTGCTGTACAGTTAGAAAACATTCCATACATTATCTAAAGTTTTATCATGCTATACATAATCATGTATATGTAGCTGTGACCTGTCTACATTTGAAATGGTTGTCGCGTCAGTACGTGTCCTATTAAAATGCAATGCCTACTGGCTTCAAGATGAATGTCATGTGTGCTCACACACGTAGGTACAGAAGGGGAGTGTTAGTACCTACTAGAATAGGTAAAGAATACGAATTGCTGTATGCATGTATATTATAAAAAAATTAGCAAAAATCTTAAATTTTTAAAATGTGACCTACTGTATGATACAACATGCCAATATCATTACTTACCTAATTTACAGAGCGAGATTCATTGTTGACTTTTGTATTTATAAATAAAAAACTCATAAAATATTCTCAATGAACGTAAGGTTTTCCAATGACCATGATGCACGCTGAAAATATGTACCTACGTGAAAACACAAAGTGATGATTGAAGATTTATATTTGAATGTTCAGAGAAAACAAAGCTTCCATTTCACGAAATGTCCAATCATAAATAGCAGATACAAATGTAAGTATACGTACATAAAAAAATATGTTATTATAGTTTTATCTTTAATCGTATGGCGGGAAAACTCATAAAATAAACCCTCCCTTATGTGTCGCATATAAACTTATAAATCAAATTATTCTTATACTTATGTTATGCCAAACTTATAAAAATTTAACGACTGTCATAAAGTTTTATTAATAATCGAATTCAGTTAATAATAAGTGAAACCATACAATAAAACGAACACTTTTATGATCCATATTACTTGCTATATGTTTTAATTTCACTATTAATTTTTTTTGGAAATTAAACTGAACTGTTGAAATGACAAATTTATTAGATACTTAAAATAGTAAAAAAATCTAGCATGACCTAGGATTTTTTTATTCTAGAAGACAGGGATATGACAAAGTTACCCATTTCATATTGATTTTGGAAGATACCTACATAATCAATGTGAATATTAATTTTACAATTTACATACTAAAGTATATTGTATTAAATGGTTAAAGTATTTAGTGTTAGCGTGTATCATCTTCAGTTTTTTTTTGGTTTTGCATTTTAATAAATGCCAAATTAACATTATATGGTATCAATGACCCGCCAAGGTGACTGGTGAAATATCGAATGTATTTCCACTCTCATTTTCATACTAATGCCTTATTATAGGTGTATCATATTTACTTTTTACGGCTAGACGTTATAAACCAAAATTCCTGATTAAAGTGATACTATTTTTATAGCTTTTACGCATCATTAATTTGCGTTTTTTGGTATTTTTATTTTGAGATCGGAGACGTTTGGCCCGGCTGGACCGGTCATGTGGCCGCAACACTGAACTCTTCAAGGAGAACTTGTGGGGTGAAATACCAGCCTTGTCGTGATCGGACCGTTGGCACGTTGGCAGGTAATTTTTTAGGAATAATCGGGACTTTAATTAGTTAGGAGTGATTATTTTTAACTACATATCTGATGAACAGCTCTTTGTTCGCAGAAATATTTCAAGCTACATTCACTCGCTAATACAATCTTCAGTCATGATAAAAGGCTAACTGTTTAAATAAAATATTAAAAAGCGTTTACATGCTGGAAGTTTTCTAAAACAAACAATAAATTCGAATAATAGTACCTAGTTGCTAGACAAAAGCAATTTTAACCAATAAGAAAGTTTGATGTACAACAATGACTATCGGTAGGTATGTACATACATCGATGCCATATACATTGTAAATTGTAAGAAATTATGTATTGTAATATGTATATAGTATACGTTGTAGAAATAATACATGTATACATAATACATTGTAAGAAAGTATGATCTTTTTCTTACAGGAATATAGTATCAAACTCAACATCCTGTTGGATGTTGAATTAGAAATATTCCTTAGCATTCTAATTTTGTAGGTATGACTTCATCAATATGAAATATATTTTCAAGACTGTAAACTGGTATGTAAATGTAAAACTTAACAGATGCGTGTACATGTGAGTTCGTTTTATTTAACATCTAATTTGTTGCAAATGTCAAATCGCGACCTATAACCATGAACTCTTATTTTCTGATAATCCGTGTGTTAAAAAGAAATATAATAGATTAGGGATCTCAATTGTTTTTTTGCGTTTTTTGTCGTTAAAGTTTTATAGGTACTCGATTTTAAAATGTTAAACTTGAGGTTATCCTACGTGTCCTTTTTTCGCCTTAAAAAATAAGATTGTGCTTTTCTTTTTTGCTATTAATATCTAGTCTAGATTAATCCATAAAACGAACATAAAGTCGACCTTTAACATATTCTATACCTATTCATAACTACCATTATGATGTTTACTGCTAGAAATGACACAAATAAATCCATGATCTCATTTTTTTATAGGAACGAAAGACAATGGGAATAAGCTTTCGGCAACAGTCGGAAGATTTCGTACTACATTCGTCTTTAGATAATTAAACAGAACCTCCACTAAACTCGACTATGTGAACTTCGAATGAATGATACGAAATCGATTCGCGCTGTTTCAGAGCACTGTGGTTCAAAGGCCAGGTGTAGTCGGCTCACGACCCGCCACCGCTTATTAACTGATTGCGCCTTGAACTACAGAATTAACTGACAATAAATATGGTAATTTGTGCACTATAATCATTTAATTATCTGTTATACTGTACACTTGTAAAATGTTTGCGAATCACGCTTTATAAAACATCGTGTAACGTACATGTAGAGCGATCATGATGGAATATGCATTTCAAGTTTTTATTGATGTGAATGACGTTCGTTACGTGACGTTATCAGTGAAGGGACTAAACTCCTCATTTCAACACAAAATCCTTCAATGAGTGAATGTCATGAAAGAAAAAAATAATTGGCTACTATAAAATTAACACGAACTAGCGAAAATTAGAGGTTGATTCATTGTTTTCTCTTAGGAAACTAGTCATACTATGTTGACTTTTCACAATAAAATTATTAATCAACTCATGCGTAGGTCTGCAATAGTCTCACGAGCGCATCGCAAATATTTGATCAAACTTTGACATAATGTTTGCTAACGTGGTATATGATTTGGGTCGCGGTGGCTTTGACATATTTATGTACGCGTTGCGTATTGTTTGCTGTATTGACAAATGTTTGACCAATGTAACTGAACTACGTCTGTTGGCTCAGAGTTTGGGCTAGTTGGGATATCAGCTTGTTGTTTGGGTAGCATTGAAAGTTTCGTGATGACACTTGAATGAATTTACTGTGTAAATTCTCAGGTCATAGGAATATGAATTCGATTGGTTTTCTAGGAATCGACAAAGAGGCGGTCTCTTGAAACTCTTTCTTAACCACTGAATTCAGAGTCTTCATCTCTATGACACTCGAGTCTATTTTCTGAAGATCTTGACAAAAATAAATAGAAGGTGTTCGTGAATCTGTCAATTAAGTGACATGTGCACTAAACTTAATCACGAATCAAACATGCAGTGAACGCAGAAATAACAACTTAACGTCAATTTCTTTATAAAACGACCATCAGTAGTAACGAGTTGGTGCTAAAAACTATACATAGCAACTTGCATAATGCAATTCATTCAGAAACTGTGAATCGTCGGTAACAAGAAGAAATTGCCAAATTCATCGTGAATCGTGATACCTGCCTTGTGTATTGATAATGGAGTCGATCTGCTCGCTCTCCACGCTTTGTAGGCTGTCATCCTCCTTCAACTCATGGTCTTCTGTTAACTCCTGGCTGTCAATGTTATCCTGGTTGTCTTGTTCCATGTCTTCCTCGTCTATATCTTCCACTATCTCTGGCTGCCTCGTCGTCTGCGGCGTTGGCGTCTTCACCGGCAGGATATCCAGGATCGAAGGTGCCCTGGGCATGCTACTACTTAATCCCAACTTCTTCTGGATATACGCCTCCAGGATCTGCTGGGTGATCTTGTTCTGTCTCTCCAGTTCGTGTTGCATTTCTGCGGAGAAAGGAGAATGCAGATAAAAATGACTGTTTTTTGCGCGAATGTTCATTGTTCTTTAGCCAATTTTTGCCTGACAACAGAATTGGTTGGGGATCAGGATTTCAGATATCGACGTCATTTTTATCTGGTTCTCCCTCTCGGGGACCGAAAAATGGGATAGCAATACATAAACTTAGTACTTATAAATAAGAAATAGGCTGGAAGAGATAGACAGGTGGATAAAATACACAGCTTACAGGTAGGATATGAGAAGAGAAACAGTTTTATATTTTACTCGCAAAAAGATCGTAATGATTGTCATTTGATAGGTAAGTTATATCGAAAAATTCTAGAGAACAAAATGTCAATTAACTTAAATATCTTTTCCACAGTTGGCTGTTGACAAGATAACAAAAAAAATTAAAGCTTCTTTCACCTTTCTATAACATACAAATTAAATAAATAATTGATAAGATTGTCCATTGAACACAGATACTATATCATAGTTTAAAAAAAAATGTATTGTTCTTCCGATACCAATCTTTATTACCATTAAAAGTGATTTCTTTTTGCTTTCTCTCAACATTTCAATACTCTCCGATAACATCGGACAACAATGCAAGATCAGAAACAATGTGGCTACTAGGTTATGGTACCTAAAGTTGATATCAGACGCCTCAAGGCTCGTTCACACCGGCGCGACTTGTCGCGCGACGCGACACCGGCAATTGTTCAATCGTGAAGATTTATTAGAAATTGTATTGTTAAAGTCGCGTCGCGCGACAAGTCGCGCCGGTGTGAACGAGCCTTCACTCGAGTGAATGTTCATTTTTATTTCAATCCACGTTCACACGACGCCGAAAAAAATACATACAAATGAACGAAATTTGATGTCATATTTCGATCATTCGGAGCGTGGATGAATGATACCGAATGTCAAAATTGTTGGATCGGTTCAGTTAATGATTTTTCTCTTTTGGTTCATTTTGTGGTCTTCAATCTGCCGCCTTTTACCAACTATGTTGGATTCAGGTGGGTTTCCGGTTTAACCGAATGCAGGTTATTTTACATGAAATGAATGCTATGACCTCCACAACCCAGTTAATGGATAACACTATACCCCTTCGTAAGACTGGTTGTAAAGGCCGTAACGACCATCAATAATCTATGAATGACAGCCGGGACCAACGGCTTGACGTGCTTTCCGAGGCACGGAGTATGGGGTCTTCATATGTTTAGGATGTTCATCCATCCACGAACCCACTGCGGCAATTGTAACTTTTACCTTCGATCGAGCCTGAAAGATGCCGAATGAAAGGCATAAATGAGAAAAGGCGAAGCGTCTGTTAACAGCTTAAGAGTAAATCGAACTTCTTACTACAGTTTCATTGTTAGAGCATCCATTCTTAGGACAATGGGTACATTGCCCCGCCAATTGTTTTTCCAATTGTCTACAATGTACGGAAGCTGTCTTAGCTCATTTGATTATAGGGCGCGGAAGTACTAAGGACATTGCTAATTGATGATGTTATTAAAAATGGTGCACCTTCAATTGTTTTTTTTAATGGGTCAAGGTATAAAAGGGTTGTTAGTGGTCTATTGTGTTTAATAGGTTCTACAATGTAAAGGTCGGGCAAGGATGGTTTCTGAATGTGTTTGTTAAAAGAAGTATAGCGGAAAATCTGATAAGAATCTTATACTTGTCTTAAAATTAGTATGAAAACCGAACATACAAAAAAAAAATTTCGGACTACCTGATAAGTTTGAAACAAATACTAGCTTCATGCATTTAGATAATAGTACGCAACACTGTCACGGACAGCAACTCCCGGCATTGATGGACGATCGTGAAAATGTGGGCCGAGGCGAAGGCGAGGCACACATACGTGAGTCCATCAATGCCTGGTTCCGGCCAAGGCTTGTTTAGTACTTTTCTCAAATAATGCGCAGAAATACAAACAAAGTAAATTAATTATAAATTCCAGAATCAATGACGGACAACGAAAATTTTTCATGCACATTATTTTTCATGTTCATTTGCTTCTTTAGTTCTATTTGCAAGCGAAATCGAAATTTAAATAAAATATTTGATAGGTACCTCCTTGGTTGTCCTGTGTTAAAGTAAAAAGTTTGTTACATTTTTAAATAAAAATGACAGTTAAAGTTTTTCATAGAATTACTATGAAAAACCTATTTGGCCGCTAACATGGATCACTAATAAATATTAGTGATCGATGGCCGCTAAAGCTAAACAGGACAGATATGGATTTTCATAGTAACATTGCCGGCCGATTAGTAATTTGTTTTTGACTATATAGTACAGTAATTTCGATCTATCACGAAGAAGGATTTTAAAATAATGTTTGGATTCCATGCATGTTTGAGAAAAAACACGTTGTTTAAAAACAAAATAACAAAGAGTTCCTGATTAAATAATGTAATATTTCTCATCAAGTATACGATTACGACATAGGTTATAATGATGTATCGGGATTACTAGGCACTTTCACTAATCAGCTACATTCTAAACAGCAAAATAATATTTAGGTAAATACCATTTTGTTCATTCATTTATAGCTTTGACGGACATATACCTCATTATTATATCCATATACTTAATTATTAAACATAACATAACATCACGCTTGTATTCCCCGAAGAGTTCGGCAGAGGTGTATCTATAGTACACCCACATTTCGCCAGTTATGTTTAAGTGCCGCAAGTAATAGGGGGCGACCCTATTGCCATCAGCCGGGCACAAATCCAGACTCCGGGCTGCTACTGAGCAATTCCAGATGGAAACACCCAATTACACTATGGCCGACCCGGGAATCGAACCCAGGACCTCAAGCTCAGCAGTAGCACTTGCGACCACTCAACCAACGAGATAGTCCCATTATACATGAAAACATCAGTAAATATTTATTACTAGCTGCTGCACGCGACTACCTCTGCTTATATTTTGTATTTTATATTTTTTTAATACAAATATCCAGGATGTAAAGTAGCCCCTCTCCAGGTTCCAGACTACCTTCCTATCGGTCAAATTTCATAACGATCGGTTCAGTGGTTTAGGCGGTAAAGTGGTGACAGACAGACAGACTTACTTTCGCATTTATAATATTAGTATGGATATTGATTCCTGTCAAACTTAATTAAGTTATGATTACTAAGCACACTTATACTTTTTTTTACGATAACTCAACACAGTCTGTCGCAGTACACAAAAAGGCCTCTCCCGGGATGCGCCCTGTCATCCGCTTTCCATCCATGCAGTTTGTCCCAGCCTCCTTATTAAGATCGTAGTCCATCAAGCTGGAGGGCGTTCCACACTACGCTTGCAGGGTTTCCAGGACTCGTCTGTTCTGCTCGGTTTCTAGCCGTTAAAATACATGACTAATTTTAAAAAAATCGTTAATTAAGTAAAGTTCAACTATGTTATGTCATCGATTTTTAGAATTAACGAAAAGGTATATTGTTTTCATGATGGCTTTTAATAAATTACAAAAGAGCGTGTGGGCAAAAATTTAGTGACATTTCTAGATTGTGATAAAAAAAAACCAGTTATTTAATCATTTAAATTTAATTTAGGCAGGTAGGCATTAGTTAAAAATAGTATTTCTTTAAGACTTATATAACGTAACATTTATGTAAAAGTTGGCTCTGTAATATTTTTTTTGTTAAACTTATTTGACATTATGTAAATGTATAATTTAATGGATAGTTTAGGATAATGAAGAACGAAATGGCCTGAAATATATTATAACACATAACAACCATAACGCCTGTATTCCCCGAAGGGTTAGGAAGAGATGTACCTACCTATAATACACCCACATTTCACCATGTAGCAGGGGCGAACCTATTGCCATTAACCACGCATAAATCAGAATCCGGTTGCTACTCAGAAACTCTTGTTGGAATAACAATACTTATCCAATTACACCTGGGAATCAAACCCAGGACCTCAGGAACAACAGTAGCGCTTGCGACCACTAGACCAACGAGGCAGTCATGCGAAATCTTAACTTTTAAAATATTGAAGGACCCCGAACCCCCTGGGGTCGAGGCCATTGCCATCAACCGGGCATAACTTTCCCAGATTCCGGACTGAGAAATACCTGGCGGAAAAACAAAAAAAAAATGAAACATACTATACTAGTTTTTCCTGAAGCAGTTTTCGCATCTCAAGTATCGAGCTTTTGAAAGGTTATCAAGGGAGGTTCGTGGTTCATCAAACTCCGCACTATCTCAAGGGAAACCTACTCGATCCGCGTGTTATCTAGTGTGCTAATAACTACATGGCAGTCACGCTTAGTCCCCTGTGGGGTGAACAGAATTGCTTCAATGTCAATTATTGCAATCATCCTTGACATTCATTGGTGATGGAATGTATACACAGGTACATACAGTATAGGTAAAAACTTCAGATTATTATTTTTTTTCTTGGCCATTTGGAATAATATAGCATATCGGTATGGTACGGTATGGTAATAACGTATAACATATCCATGCTTTCTTATAGAGGAACTTTACTGGTAAATATAAAACATCGAATTATCTAGTATCTTATATTTTATGTAACGATTTATAGGCATTAATATGATTCTTACCCAGATCGTCCATGTGAGCATTAAATTAACATATTTAACAAGTAGGCATAATTATTATGCCGTGGCATCTGATTTAAATTATACTTATCTCAGGAATATCCAATACTATTTTACATTAAATATTAATCTTCTGACATTGGCGTCATAAATAAACCACTACAAAGTCATGTAACGGTGAATATTTTTGTAAATTACATATTTGGCAAAATACGGCTACAATAAATTAAAAAATATTACGCGCGAAATTCTTACAAATATATGCTGTGGACATACAAAATTACGTAAAAGGGATACATGATGATTTTATGCATAAGGACAAAATATTGTATTGCCAGCGACAAGGAAATTGCATTTTCATCGCAAAAAGGATGTTATTAACGATACCGAATTGATACATTATTCGATTATTGAATCGAATAAAATATCATGTCGATATCTTTATTCCGAAATAAGCCGACCTTATTTTAAATGCGGAACATCAGAAGATCGATGCTTGTAAGTAATTATTATTATTTTCTGAACATCAATGAAAATGATTTAGGAATGATTTTTAATGATCAATTTGATCATTATAATATTTTTTATTGAGTAATTTGAAGTTAGTTAGTAGGTACATCTTCACTAATTAATAAGCATTTAAAGAGCACTTTTATGTTGTAATAATTTATTATTGATTGAAAAATATTTGCTTTGCAAAGGTGTGTCCACACCGCGAGCATTTACCCGTATCTATAAACTTATTTTATAGGTACGTACAAATGCTCGCGGTATGCCAGCATACGATACCAACATTTGAGTACCTATTACAGTTGTGAGGTACGCATCGCTACATCATCCTCAAGCCACGCATCGCATAGAAATGTAGACCGCCCGAGCTGCGAACGCGTTATATTTACGTTAGTGCTATCTCGCTCGCGCGCGCATCTGTCTCGTTTCTTTTAGGTACTTACAGGGTCTTGTAGGCGCGTTCTTATTGGACGATCGCGCGACGCCTTCATGGTAGCACTGGCACTACTTCAGCCCATGAGATTTTGCACTTAAGCTCGTTGTGTGAACGGAAAAATATACGTTCCTATTTCTACACTACAACTCTTGTTTTATTTCATCGTTACCTACAAAGCTGCTACATTTTGGTGACCCCGAGAAGAAAATGGAACACAAGCAAGAAATTAGTGAGCCTACAGACCTCGCTGCCATCTCCGTGCAGTCACGTCTCCTTCCCTTCTGGCGCGAATATCCACGCATGTGGTTTATTCAATTTGAAGCCGTCGTCGAACCTCAGAAGACCAGCGACGAGAACAAATATCGGTACGTCCTCGGCCAACTACAACCGACAGACCTTCAACATATCACAGACATCGTGATCAAGCCACCAGAAACTAAGAAGTACGAAGCCATCAAACAACGCCTTCTCTCCGTGTACGAACAGTCCGAGGTGAAAAATTTCAAGAACCTAATTAGCGGATTGGAGCTTGGCAACCAAAAACCGTCTCAGTTGCTACGGCGCATGCGCGAACTCGGCGGCAGCATGATCACCGAGGATGGCATCAAGATAGAGTGGATGAACCACCTTCCGGCGCAAATTCGAGTTGTGCTGTCAGTGAACACAGACTCGTCACTCGACATGCTCGCGGCAATGGCAGACAAGATGATGGAATATTCCGAGTCGAGCAATATCGCAGCTGTCTCCTCGTCACAACCAGATTCTGCAGCTGTCAACCAACAAGTCATGTCCGCGCAAATACAAGTTCTCTCAAAACAACTTGAGAAGCTGACACTCGAAATCACCGAACTTCGCAGCCGTGGAAGACCACATCATCGCCGTCACCAGCGCTCCCGCTCAAGATCGAAGTCTACCGCAAAGTATCAAAACGATTCCAATCGAGTATGCTACTTTCACTACCGATTTGGGGATCATGCGAGACGCTGCGTGTCACCGTGCGCGAAGCGAAATCAAAACAAGTCGGAAAACTAAAAGAGGCACCGACCGTGGCGGACGTCGGTGTAACTACGGCAAGTAACCGCCTATGTGTCTTCGATCGCAACACTAATCACCGCTTCCTCGTTGACACCGGTGCGGACATCTCCGTCCTAGCCGCCACCCCGATACATAAGAAGAAATGTTCACCAACTTCGTACAAACTATACGCCGCGAACAGTTCACCAATCAATACCTACGGCGAGAAAGACCTGCAAATCGACCTAGGCCTCAGAAGACGATTTCGTTGGACATTTGTAGTTGCAGACGTCAAAACATCAATACTCGGAGCTGACTTCCTTCGCCATTTCAAACTCCTCGTCGACCTGCATCAAAAGAAGCTAATCGACAAGGTGACAGAACTCTCAATCAACGCCTTAGAAATCTCGTCAATGCAACAAGCCGTCTACGTACTCAGCAACAAGCAGACATATCAAGACATACTCAAACAGTATCCAGATCTACTCCGACCCATGTCCTTGAAAACTCCCGCTAAACACAACGTCGTCCATCACATCGAGACAACGGGACCACCTCTCTTCGCACGTGCTCGCCCCCTGCCGCCCGACAAATACAAAGCGGCTAAAGCAGAGTTTGAACGAATGATGGAAATGGGAATCTGTCAACCTTCGAAGAGCCCGTGGGCCAGCCCACTCCATGTGGTAAAGAAAAAAGATGGCAGTCTACGAGTGTGCGGCGACTACAGGCGTCTAAATTCAGTCACGCTACCCGATAAGTACCCGATTCCACGCATACAAGATTTCACCTATCAACTTCACAATAAGAAGATTTTCTCAAAACTCGACATGAAAATGGCCTACTACAGAATAACAATAAACAAAGAAGACGCACAGAAAACTGCAATCATCACACCCTTTGGGTTGTTTGAATTCAACTGCATGACGTTTGGTCTACGAAATGCAAGTCAAACCTTCCAACGTTTCATGCACGAGGTACTGCGCGGCATCGAGGGCTGTTTTTCATTCGTCGACGATATCTTGTTATACTCAGAAAACGAACAAGAACACAAGATATTACTACATCAAGTTCTCGAGCGCCTGAACAAATACGGCGTAACACTCAACGTCGACAAATGTGAATTTGCACAGGCGAAAATCAACTTTCTCGGCTACGAAGTAACAGAGAACGGCATAAAACCAACTGAAGAACGAATAAAAGTCATATCCAGTTATCCTCAACCTAAAACTATCATCGAGCTTCGTCGTTTCCTGGGCATGTTGAACTTCTATAGAGATTGCTTACCAAATCAAGCCGACATGCAGAGCGAACTCAACAAATATTTGCACAATGGTAAAAAGAATGACAAGACGCCTATCACGTGGACGCCGACCGCCGAACAAGCATTTCGAAAATGCCGCCAAAGCATATTGGAATGTGTGACGCTAACGCACCCTATCGCCGGCACCCCACTCTGCATTATGACGGACGCCTCAGACCACGGCATCGGCGCGGTGCTACAACAACGCGATAACGGAGCTTGGAAACCGCTAGCATTCTTTTCTAAAACAATGAGTGCTACACAATCTCGATACAGCACGTATGATCGCGAACTACTAGCGATCTACATGTCTGTGAAGCATTTTAGAAGACTCATCGAGGGCTGTGACGTCACTGTCTACACTGACCACAAACCGCTGTCCTACGCGCTCTCAAGGCCGCAAAGTAGCAGCGACACCCCGCGACGCGAACGGCAACTCCACTTTATCAGTCAATTCTGCAATAACATCGCGTACGTAAAGGGAGACGAAAACTCAGTCGCTGACGCCTTATCTCGCATTGAGGAAATACACTGTCCTTCAAACATTGACTACGACAAGTTATCACGTGATCAAGAACAAGACGAAGAACTGAAACAATTAAAACTACAGCCAAACTTAAAATTCATCACCGTAACCTTGCCTGGCACGCAGCGACCAATCACGTGCGAGATATCAACATCTACGCTCCGCCCATATCTACCATCGGCACATCGTTTTGCAGCATTCAAAGCGCAACATGATCTCTGCCACTCTGGTATCAAGGCGACTAGAAAGCAAGTAACATCAAAGTTCTTCTGGTCATCTATGAACAAAGATGTAACAACGTGGACAAGAAACTGCGTCGGCTGTCAGCGAGCAAAAGTACATCGTCACGTCGTCACGCCGCTAGGAAGTTTCCCGCCATCGCAACGCTTCGAACACATCCACATCGATATAGTCGGCCCACTTCGACTATCTTACGATTATCGATATTGTGTTACTATCATGGACAGATTCACGAAATGGCCTGAAGCCGTACCAGTGCGCGAGATAACAGCTGAGATCGTCGCAAAAGCACTGTATGAAAACTGGATTGCTAGATTCGGCTGCCCACTACGTATATCGACCGATCAAGGCAGGCAGTTTGAATCGTCGTTGTTCAACGCGCTAATGAAAAAATTCGGTATTACACGCATACGCACGACCGCATACCATCCACAGTCAAATGGGCAAATAGAACGCTGGCATCGTACGCTAAAAGCTGCGTTAATGGCTAGAGGCGCAACTACCAACTGGAGCGACGAACTTCCCACCGTCCTGCTTGGCCTCCGAACAGCGCTGCGTGAAGACAACAACCTAAGTCCCGCGCTAATGACCTACGGTTCTACACTACGTGTGCCATCAGATTTCTTCGCACCGGCTACTATGACTAACATGTCGGACGAAGATTACGTACGCCGCCTCACACAAACGATGACGTCACTCTCACCTTCGTGCACTACCGCAAGAACAACAGCCAGCCCCTTCATACACAGGGACCTCGGTACGTGCACACACGTCTTTGTGAGGAACGATACCGTGCGAGCGCCGCTGACACCACCCTACGATGGACCGTATCCAGTGCTACAGAGACACGAAAAATACTTCAAAATTCAGCTACCGCATCGAGAGACAGTTGTATCACTGGATAGACTGAAACCGGCATACATCTGCAATGAAACACCAAACACTACAAGCCCTACAAACACAGCAAGCACGCCGAGCATCGTGAATCCTGTACCTTCACACCAACCATACATCACGAGGACCGGCAGAGTATGCAAGCCAAACGTACGCTTCGCTAAGGAGGGGGTACTGTGAGGTACGCATCGCTACATCATCCTCAAGCCACGCATCGCATAGAAATGTAGACCGCCCGAGCTGCGAACGCGTTATATTTACGTTAGTGCTATCTCGCTCGCGCGCGCATCTGTCTCGTTTCTTTTAGGTACTTACAGGGTCTTGTAGGCGCGTTCTTATTGGACGATCGCGCGACGCCTTCATGGTAGCACTGGCACTACTTCAGCCCATGAGATTTTGCACTTAAGCTCGTTGTGTGAACGGAAAAATATACGTTCCTATTTCTACACTACAACTCTTGTTTTATTTCATCGTTACCTACAAAGCTGCTACACAGTATTAGGTACCTAACTAAGAAGGAACGTTGAAGCCAGTTTTACAAAACTCGACGCGTTCTTTCAAAGCTACCCTTTCCAATACCTATAACACAATAGTTTGCAAAGAAGCACAGTTTCCTGCCCATAACCAAATAATTTTTGTCAGCGCAGTATGTCTGTACTTTGTTGCCTGAATTCTCAAAACCTCTCAAATGCCCAATTTTGGATAGCAAATGTATAGGTATAACCGATAAAAGCACCTTACTTCTACTAAATGTAAGTCCCATTTTGGTGAGAGGATATAACTACGTGTGTTGAGAACCGTTATCTGTGGGATAGAAACATAAAAGTCCAGCTGTCAGTCTGTTCGTGCCAACAGATCGTAAATGATCGCAGTCGCACCCATTTCGTTACCTTAATACTCTTCGACACTCTCACGCAGTAATTAAGGTTGTTTTTCAGTTGCCCAACATTCATACAGCCTATAAACCAGGTTCTATGTAACCCAGAAGAACTTCACAGGATAACACACCTTATTGATGTAAGATAAGGGTGATTATCACGTGAATTGAAGCAGGAACAGTGATCGATAGTAGAGGTGTTACGTAGACTTGATGTCACTTTTATGACGAATGTTTTTAATAGCGAAGGTCGGTGCTCTATACATAGATACTAATTATTATGTTTGCTATAAAACGGGTAATTAAACTCAACAAGTATAAGTATAGGCTAGTTCTGTCAATAAAAAATATAGTAGTTTATATTAATTATACTCAATAAATATGCAAATGTTTGTATATAGTCAATAAACTATTGATATATTTGAAAGCATACAACCATTAATCTGTTTTTTGACTCCACTTTTGCCAGGTTATCAACCTTATTTGTATTGCCTACAAGTTTGTTTTTAATAAATCGAGCAATGACATTAACTAATTTGAGCTTTAGATTTTTAGTCCCATAATAGACCGTATGTTTTATTAGTCCCGAATTTGACAACTTGTTTGGGAGTACCGTTTGGTGATAGATGGGTCGTTGGCTTAGCAAAGTTAGGTCAACGATCCGTACAATGACACCATAAGTAATTTATGCCAAAAGAAATGGGTAATTTGTTACTATTCATGTTAAAAACCAGAAAAAAGAAATAAAAAGATATTGATGCCTATTTATCTGATTCTAGATATTTTATCGTTTTTTAGAATCATGAATTGTTAATTCAGAAGGATTAACAACCCCGGTCAAAAAACTTTAATTCTTTTTTCATAACAGTTTAGTATTTTTTTAGTCATCAATGTCAGTCAATCAACCCTGAATTACAGCCTTATGAAAAAAAGCAATTTAAAAGCTTACGCTTTTTAAAGTTCATCGCCTAATCTAATCATCGACGAGCAATCGAAATTCGAATAAGCTTTTGATCCACGCTTTTAATTTTTTTTATCTGGGCTACTGAGTTACGGCCAGTGTTGCCAAACCTAATCAAGCTCAACCGGATGTGGGTCAAGTGCATTCGGCCCATTGTCTCGGAACTGAATGTCTTATCGGGCCCAATTGCCGGAACTTATCGATAAACGTGATTTTGCACCGGTAAGCACGTAATCGATCAATTATTACGTAAGTTTGGCACGCTTCACGAAAAATATGGATTTGGTTGCTTTTTGTTAAGTGAAATAAAAAGATCAGGCAACAGGTGTTAGTTATTTTTGCAGTTTTAGTGTTAGTAGATGTTGCAATAATTTTAACAACATCTAGACAAATATCTGACGCTATTTGCCTAGATGTGCCTTAAAATAAAACCTTATTAAAATTGGAATCCTTGACCGAAATTCAAATAGCAAAAAAAGGACAACAAAATACAATAAAAAAATGAAAATGTAAAAATGTTTAAATCATATTCAAAATGTTTGTAGATAAACATTATTTTAGGTAAGTATTATGTTTACTATCCCTTTCTTATTACGACAGTATTTTTATGTTTTGTGTAAGAGTTATTAGATAATACTGGATGTACTTTTATAATAGACTTCTCAATGGGTTACGCAAAATACCGTACTTCACCGGTCATCGTAACTGACGAACTTGAACTGTACCTATTAGTCGTATCGTTAGTATTGGATATCTGCATCCATCACGATTCACAGCACAGCTTTGCAATAACCGCATCGAAATGTACAAAAGAAAAACAAAATGTTGAAGAGGGTTACCAGTGCTAAATATTTTATGGTTGATTACGTTGTTTCCTGTTAAAACCTGAAGATTTTTCATTATAATTTGTTATTTGTATTTTGTGTTTCACCAACTGTTTCCAAATAAACGTTATTCTTTCTTTCTTTCACACAGACTTTGACAAGTTAATGGAGTTTTTTATTGAGTTCATGTACAACGGTGAATATTTTTCCACCATGTTTCCCAAATTAATAGCTCTGTAAGGTCACTGACACGATTACACGACACAGGGCGCGCCAAATTAACGTGACCAATCTATCATTTTATTTTTACTGCTTTCTACATTGAAACCCTATATTCGTTAGTCTCCACGATCTATTTCTATTAAAAATAGTCTGGGGATTGGGGCTATTTTGGACTATTTTCATTGTAGGATAGCTTTTAGACCAAACATTTCTAGGAACTGTTCTAAATCCATAAATAGATGTTCCGTATTCCAAAAATAATTTATTTTCAGTTTGCAAATCGTATTCATTTCTTCATACAATAATATAATATTATAGGAGAAACATTTTTTTTAACTTTTAAAGTAGGTACCTAAGTATTAATAGTTTAGTTTTCAGCGACGTTAGTAGTAGTAGTTTTCAGCGACTAATAACTGCAATACTTAAACCTAACTTAGTCGCTCTGGTACTTACTTTCAACGGTACTAAATTGGCGTTGGTGTTAAGTGTCATGAAAAGATAAATGATGATTAGCAAAATTCAGCACAATGCAACACTTATGGCCATGGAAGACATCTTCATTGTTGTCGAAGTTTATCAACACTTAAATGTGCGTGCACACAGCATCTCAGAGAACGTAAAGCCGCGTTGCCATTGTCAGCTAAATTGACATCAATTTCATTGCACCTTGGCCCACATTAGCGGAGGTGTAAACCCATCCTAATTTGAGTCACCTTGTCGATATCTATCTTTGATGTTTACTTTGTTAAAAGGATTCGTTTGACATTCTTTTGTAGTTTAATAGTTTTGATTTTATCGGGATTTAGAGCTTGTTCTGGAATGTTGATAAGGCTTATTAGAGATTAATGTCAACGTATGTTCCTACCACTAGTGTGATGATAGAAATGCAATACAAAATTTACAATGACATTAACACTATCCAAGGAACCGCATAGTTCCCAGATCAGTTCAGTCTGCATGTTCATGAAAAAGGTCCCTATGATCGATACCTGCTTTCTAAATATTCGCCAAAATCATTTTCAAATACTATCTACGAGTATGCGATAGTGATGACTAAGCATATTATATGCCATCAAAACTAACCGGTTGCGCTCTTTTTTAAATCTTTATTTATTTACAGGGTTTTTTCTTATAGAATATGTCACCCCGATTATTAGACTGAACTATATTTAAATAATTAATTAGACATTTAACTAATAAGCAATTTAAAGCAAAATACAAGGACTGTTTAATGGCTATTAATCAAAATCGGCCTAGAGATCTGAAGTCAAGACTAGCATATATATTCAAAGATTTCACAATCACCTACATAATGCAATCAATTTGCCTAGCCTTTTCCTAACTATGTTGGGGTCGGCTTCCAGTCTAACCAGATGCAGCTGAATACCGTATTTTACATGGAGCGACTGCCTATCTGACCTCCACAACCCAGTAACTGGGTAAAACGATAACCCTTGGTAAGACTGGTTGTCAGACTTTCGGGCTTCTGACAACCTGTCAAAGATCCACGAATCATAGCCGGGACCAACTGCTTAGAGTGCTTTCCGAGGCACGGAGGAAACTCGATATTTAAAGATGGTCACCCATCCACGGACCAACCCCGGCAAGCATAGCTTAGCCTTATAGATCGACCCGTGCGTCTGTTATTATTTAGCCACGAGCTCCTCCACCTACATAATGCAAGAAATATAAACAAAATCAAAAGTTGCTACTTGATAAACTATTTATTTTTACATCAACTGTCAACTGCTATCAATATATTGATAATAAAGTAATTTGTTTTATTACTAAATTGATTTATTATTATCAAATAAACACACTACCCTTAGTTGAGTTATAAGCTTGTCACGCTGTTTCGGTGGCTATGATTTATTGTAATGTTTCAGTTTATCTTGAACATTACTGACGTTGGTGAAGGAAAAACATCGTGAGGAAACCAGGTTTCCCTGACTAATAGTTAATATAAGTCTGTAAATCACCAGCCCGTTTTGAGCAAGCGTGGTGATTAATGGTTGTGCTAGTATTATATGATCTGTGGTCGTGCCTTCTCTGTATGAGAAGAGGCCTTTGCCCTGCAGTGGTAGTGGACGAAAAGCATTTCATTTTTGTTAAATAGATTCCATTCGATTAATTTCATTTCACTGAATGCTAGATTGAAAAGGATAAAATCGACAGAAAATGGACAATGGTTCACTCATATACAGTGTGAGTCTTCATAATGTGCACATATCGAAATGAGGGATTCTATGCTTAATTTGACAAACGGAAAAAATATTTAAAAAAACCTTTGATTTTTTTATTTTTTTTGTATTTTTTACCCCAATGTAAAAAAACGGTGTAACTTTTAAATGATCTATCGCGATGAAACAAACTCAACTCCATAATGATTGGTAGTAATTAAGTGTTCTTATAAAATGAAAATTGTGGGAAAAACCCCTCCCAATTAAACCCAAAAAACCCTCAATTGAAAATAAACAGGTATTTCGTCCAAAAATCTGTTTTTTTAATCAATTTTTACAATAATCGTAAAAAAAATCAATAAGACGAATTTTTTTAAATAAAAAAAAAAAAAAAAAAATGTATTTAGATTTTATTTTTTCCGTCGATAAAATTAAGCATAGATTCCCCCATTTCGATATGTGCACATTATGAAGACTCACACTGTATAAGAATACCGATGAATCAGTTTAGCAAAGCGCATTTTTGCTATTTTTTTGGTAAAACCTATGAACATCTACGGTACAAATGTCAAGGTTCTTGATTAGTAGAACATTAGCGAATAGTTTCATTGGAATTTTAGGCATAATATACGAAACTAAATTGCCGAAAATTGTTGAAGGCGAACTTCTTTATTAATGATTCTATATTATTAATTTAAACAACCTAAGTTTATATTCATTTTATGGCAAGGAATAGATAAGTGTTCTTCTACATCTTGCCGAAAATATACTTTTACAATATATACATATCTAATCCCGTATGTTATCATCATCTGCCTAACCTTTTCCAGCGATGTTAGGGTCAGCTTCTAATCTAACCGGATGCAGTTGAAAAGGTACCAGTATTTTAACATGGGACCACTGCATCTGACCTCCAGACCCAGTCACTATGGGTAACACGATACCCTTCTTAAGACTGGTTGTCAGACTTTCGGGCTTCTAACCACCCATAAGGACGGGTCTCGGTATAGATGGTCACCCTTCCACGAACTGACCTAGACAAGCCCAGCGTAACCCGATCTATCGACTCGTGGGGCATAACAATTATTAGAGGATTTATTTTAAAATTCGAATTAAATATTATCCAGTGTTTAAAAAAAAAAATCAATGACAAATAAAAAGTCCTTCAACGTTCCATGAATGAAGGAATAACCGAACTTGGAACTCGTTCACCTTTAGAATTACGCCATACTTTGGTCCTCAGTCCTCAGATTATCTTTCCGGTTCCAATTCTAAATGCCATCGATGCTATCATGTTGTCAAAGCTGTCACTACTGTATTCACGAAGGAGAAAATTCTATGGACCCTATTACAAGTGAATAAAGTTTAAATTGACTCATTGCTTGTATCGTTGAAACATGCATGACTAAGAATCGGCAATGATATGCTACCAATGACCTTAACACCTGATCAGTTAAATTCACGAAGTAGTTAACATTGCGTTAACTAATATCAACAGTAGATAATAAATGTATCTCATCTATTAAGTACCAATTTAAATGACAATACAGCTCTGTGTGTGGTCTACATTAAGTTCACGTTATAACATACAAAAGCACAATTAAATGATTATAAACTAGGTACATGAATATATAGAAAATAGAAAGTGACAATACCCAAAAAAAAAACTTTAAAAAAATAATAGTGACATTATGACAATGACACTCTAGAGTGCGCGCAAAATAAGTCTGCGCGCAACCGGTGGCGCTGCGCTGGCGTGTTAAATTATATACTGTAATATTTAAAATATTAATAATTAATCAATCTTTTATTAATATTAATTAATTAAATGATTATATACTTAATTTGACCTTATTTATGAGTTACAATTTCAGCCGCGCTTAGACTTATCTTGCACTCTAGAATAGGTGCACATGGCTAACGTCACGTACATCTGTGTTGCTGTTGGAAATGCTGGGATGCTGTTGGAAGAAGTACCTATTAGCCTCGGACTAAAATATGTCTGCCCTCTTTCTCTAACAGTATGTAACTGTGTGACAGTAGGAAATGTATTATTGAACTAGAGAGACACGTTTACAATTACAGCTTGAATATCAATAGGTTGAAGTCGTGTGGAATGCCATGGGAACAATATTAGATAGCTTTTGTCATGTTAGTCATGAACTAGTCTGTGCTGTCAGTCAAACTAATAACAAACTACTTAAATATCAATACAATAGGCTTGATACATACAAGGCTGATATTAGTGATTTCCAAAACGATTATACGCAAAATGAACATGGAAATTAAGTATAGCTACCCCATAGACGATTAAGTAGCATTTAACAATGCAACTTTAAAAGGATTCAAATGCATAAAATAGGTATTATGTGGGTAATAAGAGAGGAAATCGGGCCGGGTCGCGGGTAGCTTGCCCCCAATCCGTTATCTCAGTCGGACATTGGCGCGGAGCCAACCAGGAATCTGCTACCATTGTGTACACTGTAATTATTATACGTTATAATCCCTTCACACCATGCAGAAGTTAGAACAATAGCAGTGGAAAGAATAACTAACTCAAAATTGAAGTATTTATACTTTAATATTAATTAATATTTATGAACAGGCACTTTTGAACTGTCAAGGAGTCGGCCAGTCTGAAAATTGAACCTATTTTCCGATATTTTAACGATAGCAAAAAACCTAAGGAGAGATGGCTACCTAAATAATTGCATTACGTCCGCCTTTGTACCTTTTTTTGTGCGAAAAGTTTAAATAAATAAATACGAAATTATACTTTTAATCAACTTAATGTGGAGTGGCTCCAGTCGAAAAATATGTGGATAAGACACAAATTAATAAAATACTGTAGTATTAAGTCGTAAAATCCTGTCTGAATGTCTGGAATCTTTGGCAGAATTTCAAAAGGAGGATTTTAAGTAATATCAGATATTGCGAGGATACCTATTCCCTTTTATTACACATTTCTAATACTTTAAAAGTCTGGCAAAGCTTTTGGTTTACTTCACCGTTTTCTACATTAGATTTGTGTGTAAAGCTGAATGACAATAATTCTCTCTTTATTTTGCTCATAAAGAATGTATTCAAAGAGGATTTCGACAAAGGTTGAAACTAAACTGGAACTCCAAAGGCTAGTAGAAATAGTGTTGACAGGTGGAGCGATACGGCGGACAAGCGGCAGTGGACGCGTGGACGTGCACGCCACGCCACGCTACGCCACGCCGCCCCCCGACTTGCCGACGAGGGCGTAAAGCAATTTGCGCATTATTCCAATCTGGCCCGCTGCCAACCCCACTACGTGTCCCAACTTTTGACTATCCTACTATTTATTGCTAAAGTACCGTTTCGCTGATAACACAAAGGCAAGTTGTTAAAATTGTACATACCTCGGCCCTCTGTCTTCTTAATTTCACAAAGTCTACCTTTTACATTTGAAAAAGTTTGTACTATTTGTGAGTGTTCCTGGCAGTATTTTATAAAAATAAGATAAATCCACCGTCACTTTGACATTATGGACAAGTCATCGTATCTATTTATGAGTAAAAGAAAAAAGCTAAAATTTTCATTCCGAGAAATGGATAAAAACTCCACCACCGACAGCAACATATCACTAGATAGCTTGGAATCACACATTCAAAGGAAATCATCTTTAAAAGGTATTTCGGATGAAAATGTTGATACAATACTTGTACCTTTCTATGAAAAAGACGTACTCATAAAGGTGCCAAAAGACAAAAAACGAAAACAGAATAATTCAGGTAACAAATATCAAGTAAATGAAAAACTGAAGAAAGAACTGTTTCCATCTACCGGGTATCTGGTCAATAAAGACAGAGAGCGCAAGACAAAACAGACCTCATACCTGGAGATGTTCCGGAAACAGTTTGCACCTAACCATGTCGATCAAAAGAAGAATATGTATGAAATACGGTCAATATCACCAGAGTTTGGAGATACTGAAAGGGAAAGTATCGGTGAAGACGCTAACAATCCTATACCAGAGTTTTACAATACCGAACCATACAACGAAATTTATTATAAAAAACTTATAAGTCGTGATTTACAGCGCTATCTGGACAACTCATTTGAAGAGGACCGCGAAGAGGAATTGCATTTGGAATTTACGGAACGTTTCACTAGTAAGCCAGTAGAAATAAATGATCCAAGTCCTGAAAATCTTAGAAGTGTTTCAGAGGTAACAAATTCCCGACGCCATACAAGACGAGCAACCGCAGAACCTATACAATCTGTCAGACTAGGTGGCTTGGGACCAGACGTGGAGCAGATCAAACCAAGACTTGAAAGAGCTAGGAGTTTACAAAGATACTCGGAAAAAGTAAGGATGGAAAACCGTCTTAAGATTTATAAAAAAACATGTCAAACGCAAATCGCCACATCCGGCAATCAAGGCAAAGAACCTGGGAATGAACCGACCAATAAAGAACGCCAAGAAGAAGAGCGTCCATCTTATTTGGTCAATAAACCTACTAAAGAAAAGAACTCCAAAGTTAAAAACCCATATTTGAAATCAAAATCTGCTGATGTGGAGAAAACTAGGGCCAGAAATGCAGAAAAAGAACAACGACAAAAGCTGTCAGCTTCAAAGAAGAAGGATAATGTAAATCTGAAGACAGTACCTAAACAAAAAGTCGAAATTAAACCTGATGTTAAATTGCAGAGTAAAAAATCTAAGGAGAGGACAAAATCTAGTTCTCAAAGCAAGGGCATCAATACAGAATCGGGGACTGGGGTACCTCCAGTACAAATAAGTTTCATGGTGAACGTAGGAGGGGTACGGCAGACCAGCGCCTTAAAAACATTGGAGGAGAAACATAAACTGTATCAAGAGCAAGTAAAAGCCTTCATGGACGACAATAATAACATGTAATTTGTCTACATATTAAATATCAATCGTTTGGTGACGTGATAATTAACTTGTATTTTTATTATTCAAATATTTTCATGGAGTAATGTAAACTTTTAATAAACGTTAACACTTGTTATGTCTTTAATAAGCTAATCTTTCATTAACTCCCATTCATTCGACAAATTGCTTATATTAGTTATTTTATTGGAGACTTAAAATTCTCAGGTAAGTTGGATGTACTTATTCGGTTTAGCACTTACTCGAAGTTCGACATTACATAAATGGAGGCTGGAAATTGAAGATATCGATATTTTATATTATTTTTACTATCAAGTAACAACACACATAACATCACTCCGGTAATCCCCGAAGGGTTAGGCAGAGGTGTACCTACAGATATATAATATAATTTCTACTCTTTTGCATGTCAAACTGCTGCTATATTATTAAACAAGGTGTTCTCATGTAATTGACTTGTGGAATAGTCTTGTTCACACATTTCGGAGCTACGATTAGATCGATACATAGATTAGATCATGTCGGTCAGATTGACGAGTTGAATGACGTGTCGAGACAAGTGAAAGCATCCGCAGACGCCTTTGAGACTGGCTGGGCTATTTCACCAAATAATTAATAATGTAAGTACTCGTTTTTTTTTGTTTTTTTTTTTGTTTTCTTGGCATCTTGGAACTAAATTGCTGTATAAATTACATCTAGGAATTTTGTCCTATACAAGTTTGCCTTTATGCTCTTTGTTACAAACAGTGTTAATATTTGCGAGAAGAGCAATAAAATATTCGATAGTCATCATTATTTTAATGACTATAACTTACATATACTCACGGGGTTCTTCCCATGGGGTTAGTCAGAAACAGCAGAACGCCACCTACTACGATCCTTACATAGGTACCTAATCTTTTTGCTTCGTTTACGTTCATACATCTCGTCATACACGTACGCCTGTTGCCAGTACTACGCACCCTGACCTTTCTGATGAACATCACCAATAAGGACTATAAATTAAATAATATACATATCTAAAAACCCTCTATTTCCCCTTTCCTCCGACGATCTCACAGTAACTTTATTTGAAGTGACTTGCTTTGAAAAAAGTTACTATTTAGAATTATCAGAAGATAAACTTTATCCTCTAGTCACCAAGAATGTCTCGTCCCATATATTTATTGCCAAACAAGTCATAATTGAGATACCGGACGTAATACTAAGAACATAAATAATAGCCATCACCTCCAAATAATGCGTGAATGAATTCCGGTTTGGCAGAGAAAGTGGCCTGTGCACTTGAACGTCTCAAAACGACCGTGTCGACTTCATAAAGTGTATTACTTACATGACATATTATGTGTTATAGTTATTTGTATTACGTATTAAAAATATTACGATTAACGTAGTTTGTTTCATGTGTGTTTGGGGTAAACTCCAGTTGTAAGTGCCCGTCAGTTCTGCAGTGAGGTAAAACTGTATGTTATTGATATTTACTACGCTTACTAAGCTAACTTAGGCTTACAATAGTAACTTGTGTAAAAATAGGAACATTGATGAATTAGCCTTATAGTTCTTTGACAGCTTTTAAATAATTATCATCATTCTTTCATTATTGGCAGCCTTGTACCTACTACTACTGAATATAGGGCTGATCTTGTGTTAATTCAATATAATTTAAAGTTCCATAGTAAAATAGATGGTTATCCCAATTGTATCTAAGTACTACCTACATAAATATCCCAATTGTATTTATGTACTGTTAATAACCTATCTATATATCTAGGTAGCCTAAAAGAAGTAAAAAAAAAATCTGTCAATACCACTGACGTTAAAAAGCAAAGTATTTGACTCGTGTATACTTCCTACCATGACTTACGGTTGCCAAACATGGGCTTTAACTAAGCAAAACACTAAAAAATTGCAAACATCCCATCACAACATGGAAAGAAGTATACTTTAATGTTAAGAGCTAGGACAAATTAAACCTTAAACATAACAGAGGGAAAACAAAAATAGCGGACGTAATACAAGATAAAAAAGCTGAAATGGAAATGGGCGGGCCACCTAATGAATGGCAAAAAGGAGAAATGGGCTAAATTAGTAGCCGAATGTTACCCGAGAGAAGGCAAAAGGAAGAGAGGACGCCCGGTAAGAAGGTGGGAAGACGATTATAAAGCGACAGCGGGGCCAATGTGGAAGACTCAAACACCGGGAACTGTGGAAGAATATGGGGGAGGCCTATGCCAAAGCAAAACAATATTCTGAAACCGATGTCGGAAGAACTAACTTTTATTTTTTATTAACTAAATAATAAACATGTAATTAGATTGTTAATAAAGGCTATCATTATTATATCCAGCTTCTAATGTTCTACAACTGCGCCAACGTCTCCCTCTCTGTTTTCCTCTTACGTCTGTCCTGTGCCATAATAATCACATGATTTTGTTTCTTAAAGCTAAAATAATATCAAGAAGCAATATCTCATTTAGTCTCTAGTTTTCTACACAAAATATAGACTTCGAATCCGACTGACTTTAGCTTTAAATGAAACAAATCCCATTAACAGTAGAGCTTACACCTCGTCGTCCGACACAATCGCAGGTATTACTTAAGCCGATTGGTTCTGCAATCGTTTTACCACCCTCAGAATAAAAATCTAGGTCAAAAGACACAACTTTTACTGTCCTTGGTGTCTTTGATACATTTCAGATTGTTTAATTTTAACCTAAAAATGCCCCACATATGCACGCAAGTTTACAAACCCGTTGTGGGTCATTATCATTGCATTAACTGCATTCAATGTTGATGTTAAAATTTTACGATTATTTCGTATGCAATTAATAGTGAGCGCATAAATCACTGGCTATAGAGTAGTGAGTCAGTATTGCAGGTTCTAAATCAAGTACCACTACATACCTGGCAACTTTGTCGTGGACCGGGCCAGTTACAAGCTTGTCTCAACGAAATGGGTTACCGGCTTAGGCTGTGCACATAATATGGAACGTGTCGAAATATCAGATAAACAGACTATAAACCAGAGAAACAATGAACATGTATTTCGTATCAGATGACAGTGCCTTAGCGGGCATCCACCACGGTCGTTGTCGAAACATACACATAGGTACGTAAATGTGTAACATCCCTTATGCAACGCGGGGCTCTGTCGATACGGTTTTTGAGTTCACCATTGTACAGGGAAAGTAGAGCATGTAGATAATAGGAAATTATGCTAATGTTTTATATTTTAATGCTTTAATATAAAATGGCCGACACCGCGTTATGCAAACGTAATGCTTAGCTTAATTATCCACACATGGTTCGTTGACAATGCTAATTTAATTTATTTGGTGTGTTACAATGTTTTTATATTACAACAAACGGGGGATGACAACGAAGTCAAATTATAGATAGGTATTTTTACGTACAAAATATTATAATAAAAACTTGCCAGAAAGGATCCCTAGTAGTCTACGCTGTGACTAAAGCAATTTTTATTATTAATAAAATTCTTTTTTCATTAGTCATACACTAAACATGATTGTACAAATGGTGGTGAAAATCACAAAGAACAGCTGGCTCCTGAACTAAGTAAAAAGATACTTGTATCTCAGGAGCCAACGTTCCTCATAAACAATGATTATATGAAATCAGGTTAAAGTCGCTTCGTAACTACAGGTCTGTACCTATCAGTATTGAGAAAGGTATTCATGAAGTGATTGTTAGAATGTCTTAATGTATCGTCGTTAGGCAAATTCTGCAACCAATTAGTTACATTAGATAAAGGGATTTGATTATGATTCTAGTGTTATCATCCCAAGCTGCTATGAAATGTCATACAGTTGAGCAACATATAATATTGAATACTTGGACAAGCATAGATACGTCTATTCCCATCGGGGTATTGTCAATTGTAATTGGTCGCCTCCTTTGACACTTGATAACGTTAGACCTTAAACAGTGGTAATATCTAAAACAATAGTAAGTTTACTTTATACCATAAAACATGTATGGCTCCGCAGTTAACTACAAGGTGAGGCAAAAGTAATGTCATAATGTGAATTGGCTGCTATTTTGTTGAAAATGAAAAAAATCGGGCTCTGTTTATTAAAGATTACTTACCTTCACGGAAAGATTATTTAAAGGTTTAAAATTGATGACATTAAGTCGAAAACATTATATCGGTCAAAGGACCAGCTCCTGAGTTGATGCACATTTGTATTCGTTTTACGGCATTTTGAATTAGTCTGGCTCCAATTAGAAGATTTCTTGTTCAATGTTGGCTTTCAAGACTTGCATAGTTTGTGTTTTGTGTTGGTAGCCGTGAGATTTAGTAGTAAAAACTTATCTCATATGAATCCTGCGATTGATATTTCCCAAATCCGTAATCGGTTATGTAAAACTTTTTCACAGCTTTTATTTATTTAGTTGATACCTACTTCAAGCAAACAAATTCACGGAGGCGGACTTAATGTCATAGGCATTTTCTACCAGTTAACCCTAAATCTTGTGTAGTTTACTGCAAGACTGTTCATTATTTTGGTGTTACAGCTGTTCAAACGGAAGTTAGCCCATTAGTGAAGGACTGGAAAACCTTAAAATAGCTGTTTATTAATAGCCAGTTATATCCCGCGGAAATTGTGAGGTGCATGGTAACAAATCAGTGCAATGCGGGAAATAGATCGTTATGGTGTGTGCAAACGTGAGTACTGTGATTGGCTAACCGTTAACCTGTTCTTAATTATGAAGTTACTAAATATTGAACACTTCTATGTTTTACGACATGTAAATTGTCGGGTTTTTTGTAGAATGCCTTGTTTCCCCGAAGAGTTAGGCAGAGGTGTACCCATAGTAGGTATGTCATGGACAGATCTTAGCATTGATCACATGAAGTGTTCGACCATTTCACGAAATGATTGTATTTCATGAAGTAGAACATCGACCGCTGCGCTGGTCACATCACAATGTGGGGTGGCCAGATCATTGAATCGATATGAACAGTTAAACGCACGACTACTACAAGATGTGGCCAAACGTTAGTGATCATATCGTAAAATGCTTTGATTATTCATCGGTAGAGGCGTTGACGTCGCTTTGTTTTTGTTGTGCATCGTGGCGGAGATATACCACAAATCAAACAAAGTAGGGTAGGACCACGAAAAAAAAGTCGATGGACTTTTATTGAATTTCCAAATATGATGATAAGGAAAGCGACCAACTTAGAAGTAGCGCTCTCCGGCCGCTGCGGGCAACGCTCGCTTCGCTCACTCGGCTCGCGCCCGGTTGGTCACAGTTCCAATCTAACCTAACCCATTTGGCCTAACACTTTGTATTAGTTTTTAAAAATTAACACCTTACCCCATCCACTTCACGCCTGTATTCCCCGAATGGTTAGGCAGAGTTATACCTAGTATAGTAGTGCTTTCAACTAGTCTCGTAAAATAGCATCCAATAGCTTTTATTTAGATCTTACAACTTTATTTCTTAATTTTATTTCTATTAGTTACCTAGGTAGGTATTTAATAGAAATAAAATTGAATTGAGTTAAGATAGGCATAAAAATAATAGTTCTTTCATTAAAAGGTCAATGCCAAAGTCCGCGATTAGGTATGTGGGACCTGACATTTGATAAAGTATCCGAAAATGCCATTGAACTCAAACTAATTAAATTCAATATATATAAATTAAATAAAAGATTTTAAAGTCGCGGATGGATCTGATATTTTATTTTTAACTATTTTTAGTTTTGATTATTACCTAGTAACTGCGCCCCGCGGTTTCACCCGCATAAGTCTCGATCCCGTGGGAAGATCGGGATAAAAAGTATTCTATATCCTAATCAAGGTCATGGTCTACCCATGTGCCAAATTTCATCAAAATCTGTTCAGCCGTTTTAGCGTGAAAGCGTACGAAACAAATAACCATTTAACAGGTAACTATTTTATAAAGTAGGTAATAATATATTTTTTACTAAAAACCGAAATGTTAATCTATTTTTTGTTTTAATTGATATTTTTTTGTTTTTGTTGACTTACTTTTACCTATTATCATGAAATTATTCGTATTAAAAAACAATTTTATGGTACCAAGGAAACAATTTGTTTTAAACTAATAATCTTTTTTTACTAAAAACCGATCTGATATTTTATTTCTTGTTTTAATTGATACTTAATTCAAAGAACACGCAAATTAACGGAGAGAGAAAAAATGGTTTTCCATTATCACTGCTTATTAAAACAGCGATTAACCAAAATGTCAACCAATATATGTAAATCCGGCTCATATTTCATTACCATAACGAACAAAAAATAATAATAAAAAAAACATCGTTAAAAATGTAAACTTAACGGAAACGCCATCGTTAGCGTCACTATCGTGAATCTCTGTGATTCGGTATCGGTACCGGTACTGACACGCAAAGCGCACAATGCAGAGTAATTCATTCTCGTTTAAATGCAGTCCAATTTGACTCAACCGACTTTAGACGTTCCGATTTGCTGGAAAGCCATTACGTTTGTGCCTCGAGCTGGATAGATATCTAGTCGTAACTAGACCAAACGATCAAATGTTAGACGAGCTTTACTTGCTTGCCTGGTTGTTTTTGATTTATTCTGGATAAGGTAGAATGACAATACCTGGCTATACTTATCATAAAACTTGTGCCTTCACAAATTTCTTCTATCAAAAAAATATCTCCCGCTCTTTTACGTTAAGGGCGCACCGAGCGTTTGCCTTTGTCTCTGTCTTTTTCTTTACGTGTAAAGAGTAAAGAAAATAACCACACTTTTGTTTCAACGTTTCACGTTGTTATTTTCATCATATTGCTGTTAAATAAATAACAATCGCGTATAAACACTCCAGTCATTTATGAACTTTATTTTAGTAAATTAATCATAATATAAAATTACTTAATTACATAAAAAATTAGGGAAATAGAAGAAAAATTTACTCGATAAGAAGTAACTTTGCGAATTTATTCTATCGAGCCAACTTTATGAAATCGTGTTTCCATTTTGTTTACTGCCTAGTTTAAATTCCCGCTAATTCCAATATATTTCTCTACATTTTAATTGAATTGTTTACTACTTCAAACAAGGGTTATAAAAACGTGTTTGTGTGTTTATAAAGCTCGGTACCCCCTTTACTGTCGAAAACTTAACAGTATCATGCACCTGGACTTGACCGTATTATAAAATTCACGCAATTAAGTAATATAACGTTATGCTGCAAGCATTACCACAGATTACTGAAGTTAGTTAGTTGGCATTACGTGACTTCACTGCTCGCTAGGAAATAGAAAATGATAATACTGGTTTACAAACACAGTGGTTTAAAAAAAAATAGTTGTTTGGCAGACGTTTTCTTATGTTTCTCTATATTATGAAGATAATAGGTAGGTCCTCAGCTATTAAAATAACCATCCTTTAGGTCCAAGACAAACACCATATATCGCTTTTAGCGATAAGACCGCCCATTGTGCTATGTAAAATGTCCAAAATGTCTGTAATTTTTATGGTGTACATAATAAAGAGTATCTATTCTATTCTATTCTATTCATAACAGTAGGTAATTAATAACTACAGTTCGGCTGTCGAGAGAATGCGTTCCTGGCACCCGTCAGTTGAACAACTTGCAGTAGTAATAAGGATCAAATTCGCAAAACACATATTCGTTAGTATGAAACTGACAGGTGTCAAGAATGCATCCTTTCGACGGCCGGACTGTATTATGGCATAAAACATTTCCGAATTCGAAGTCGTATTTACAATACTTTTCTTAGTATTTATTCAAATCCGTTTTTTCTTAGTAATAAATTAAATTGACTATTTTGTAATTATTGTAATCGCTATTAGACCATCAGCACGGTTTTTCCAACACATATGTAATAAAAATATGCAAAAACTTCAGTGTCTCGAATTTGAATATCGGGACTTTATTTCCTCAATTCTGTACCAAACTGAATTACGTCATTGAAAATGCACCTAAGGCTCGTGAGAAAATACCAAATTTGAGAATAGATATCATAAACAATTTGAGAATGCCTCGGATTTATGTTCCGAAGATTGTGAACTCCAAAGTGTTTGCTCCAGTTACAGTCTTACACAACTGCGTGCGTCTGAATTTCTTCCTACTACAGTAAATTAGTTCGGTTTACTTTATAACCTACGATATCCTATAGATTCCATTACATATTCGTAATAGTTTGCACGATCTGTCAGTTTATTACTGATAATAATCATTAAGAGCGTCCTGTGTAGCTATTAGCAGACTACTTAAGTACCTAATGTTATTTATTCTGTGTTATTAATAGTAATACCTACTAAGATTTCGTAGTCGTAATTAAATGTAGTTTATTTTACATTCGAGATGAGTAGATCTGTTTACTGTGGGATTGGATGATGCCCTTTTACTTAACTCTGATTGGTTTATTGGGATAGAAGGCGGGAAATGCCTTTTGATCTCTATCGAGTGTCACCTCGTTACAGAAGTAATGGATGAACAGACGATTTCTATACTTTACCAAAACGATTGACAATGTTCGTAAACGTATGGAGAACGGTTCTTTTAGTTAACCGATAGTAATTCCGATAAGAATACCGTCTTATTTAATTTAAAGTCCATCTTCCTATAACATAATATATTATTTTGAAATCATTTGTTGTGCAAATCGTAATAGTGTGTGGAAATTAGCAAACCAATCATCGAAACATGATTGATTACTGGACTGATCTGACATAATTGCACGTAACCAAGATAACTTAATACCTTCATAACTATATATTAGACTTGGAAATAATTTGAGAAACAAGGTTGTGAATCACCAGAAGGTAAATTTTGTGGCACAATTAAATGGCGGAATAGCTAACCAACTAGTTCGTACCTGAATAAATAGTAAATTTTAGTTAGAGTGTGCTGCAATATTGATTACTGAATCAAGTAAATATTCTTCACTTATGTGCTTTTTCCTTTGTTTTCCTTTTATTCTTCTTCATTGCAGTCTTGTAGAATGGACATCCAACGTTAATTTAATTACAGTCTGGCCGTTGAGAGATTGCATTCTTGACAGCTGTCAGTTTCATATTTACGAATATGTATTTTGCGAATTAGATCCTTATTACTAGTAGTATTATTGTCCTTCTGACAGGTATCAGGAACGTTAATATTTTATCGACGGCCGGACTGTAGATTCCTTTCAACTTTATGTCCCCAAAGATAAAAAAGTTAAGTTTCCCTAAGCTCATCTTCACTACAGCCAAAAAGAAAAGTAGCTAACTACGTAAGTGACAATTTCACGTCCGTTTAGAGCTACACGCCTAGACAGCATAATGTCCGTAATCAAACCGCACGACAAAGGTTGCACATTCAAATAAAACCGGAATCGATATCAAATTGAAAATTGATGCACGAAATTGTAACGTAAACCGTTTAGCCGTAGTTTCCATGCAACTGAATAATAATTTTACCGACAATTTTAGCCAAAAAGCGATATTGAAGCTTGTGGCTTAAATTTTAGGGTTGATATTTGTTTGTGTGGTGGTAGATAGTTGGTGGAACCATTTTCGCCGGTCCACGTCACCGTCCAGTCATCGGGAACAGGTAACCAACACTGTTATCTTCGGACGTATCGCACGTAATTATGTAGGTCCGTACTAGGAAACATAGCAACTCTAAATAACAACTGTCACCAAATACTTTATTTATTGAAACTAGAGTGAAATCATCTGGTAGTAATTAAGGTGGATCCGCAAAGGTTGCCCGCGAAATTCAAAAGATGCGAAATTTTCTTACGTTTTTTGTAAATTCCTTGTTGCCTGGAAGAGATCGCAGTAAGCGATAAGGCCGCCCATTGTATATTATGTAGTGTATAACTTTTTCTTCTTTTAATCAAATCAAATCATTTTTATTTCCAAACCATAAAATCCACTTATTAGTAATTACATAGGTACAGTTCGATTCAAACATAATGGCTGCTCGGAACATGAGGCGAGTCGCTGCGCAGTAACAATTTCATGTGTCAGCGGGGGTGAGGGGTGGGGTACTGCGCAGCGAGTAGCTAACTTCCGAGCCGCCATTAAGTTTGAATCGACCTGTACACATCTTAAACACTAGTGTTAGAATACATACATTTGAGAAAACATAATGAGATAGAGACTTAGGGCACTATTGAATAAAAACAACACAACAATATTGGTCATAAAGACGAGCACGACAGACATCATGTTTCCCGGCCATATCACGTAATGTACAATAAGTCATATACATATAAATAAATAAATAATTAGATAACGGGGGGGAAAGAATAATTTATGAAATTAGGTACCTTTATGCTAAATATCTTGGTAACTTAATTGCAACTTATCAAAAAGTGTTGAAACCGGCCTTTAAAGCAGTTCAACTGTACTTAACTATTGCGAAATATGTAAGTAATAAATGTTATAGCCGTCTTCCGTTTAGGATTAAAGTACTTATTACAGAAAATATGGATTAAGACCAAGTAAGGAAACCAGAAAAGATTAAGGTCTGTTTTGCATCCATTGGCATACATACTGTAATCTATTACGGAAGCAGAGGTGTGCAACATAGTGGTGCAGATTTAATAAATGATTAAATAAAAGTTATTTATGAAAGCGAGTTTAATTTATAACATAATACCTGTTCTCATACAGAGAAGGCACGAGCATTGATCACCAGGCTTGTTCAAGACGGGTTGCCACCATACTATACAGGATGAAATTCAATTTTTGGCCAGCCTCTTAAGGGGTCATTATACTCATCATTATAAACAACTTTCACTATAGGACCAACCCTGAAATCGCAAAAAAAAAAAACTGCTGTTCCCTACATTTCGATGAGCTATGCTAATATAAATGTAATAAATTAGCAGATTTTTTTTTTCGGGATTCCATTTTTGTCCCATATTGAGTATTACACTTATGAGGGTGCCCATGAATTAAATTTCACCCTGTATATTCGTTCAGTATCTTTGGAAATACCATTGTTTGAACGTCTGCATTTATTCACCCAGCATTAGCATTAATGCTTTTTTTTTGTATTTTATTATTATAGATTGAATTTCTACATACTTAGTTAGTAACATTTATTACTAAGTTATTACTAAGTTATATTTCTATGAATAGTGTCCATGTGTATTCTCTCTCCCTCTCTTCTTCTAAATAATACCAATGGACATTAAATAATTCATGGAAACTCGCAAAGAGATAGCATCTCAATAGTCTGCTTGTTACCTAAAGATTAATTAGATCTGCTCCTGCAAGTACTTGCAGACTCGATGTGAAAGTAGTCTAAGTCTAAACTGAGATATACTAGACTACTGTAATAGTATGTATATTAATTAATTTTAAATAAATGTTTCTTTCTTTATTAATATTTGCGTAAGATGAAACAATCTGCCTAGCCTTTTCCCAACTATGTTGGGGTCGGCTTCCAGTCTAACCGGATGCAGCTGAATAGCAGTATTTTACATGGGACTACTGCCTATCTGACTTCTACAACCCAGTAACTGGGTAATACGATACCCGTTGGTTCGACTGGTTGTCAGACTTTTGGGTTTCTGACGACCCGTAACGACTATCAAAGATTATTTGCGTAAAATACTTCCACTTAGTTGTATAAGTCTAGTTTATTTTTACAAAAGTGCACATTAGTAATTTGTTTCTATTAAAACATCCATAATGATTGGATGGATGACCCCTGTAACACAGGTTTTTCCTAGCATGGGGTCATTGATCCTTTATTACGTTTTAAGTTATTTGCACGCTTAAATTAGGTGTCACCTTGTATATGTTTACTCTTTTATGTCAAATAAATCATTCTAATTCTAACATTTTTTTTAGGAATGCAATTAGCATTTCATGATGCATCGAATCTCATCTTTTGCTTTAGTGGAATTGTTTATAGTGTTCATTTTATGTCAAAATGTTCTATAAACAATTCCACTAAAGCTTAACTTAACTCTTTATTGCTTCCATTAACGGCAATCTTATTTGATATTAAAGTATTTGCTCTGTTAATTGTTAGGTGCAATTAATTAAAAGTGGGACTTATGACGTCCCACGACGTGTCATATCATTGACGTAACATTTGACAGTCAGGTTTTATATTTTAATCTACATCATAAGATAGCAGAAGGTCGATTCCCGTATTTGAAAATGTTCAAAATCTATTCGCAATCTCATCTCAGGGACAATCAATGTCAAAAATGTCGGAAGGAAAATTAGAGGTGTTTTTCACAGATTGCGACTGCGATTAGAATGTGAGCGTTCTTGAAAATAAAGGAATTGCCCCTCAATTTTATAAGTACGTAATGGACACGGTGAGAACTCATCGACCTCTAAACCTCTTGCTCATCATTTCGACGCCCTAGCCATTGGACTATTGCCGCTTTTCTATTGTCGTTTGATGCTTATGTTGAAGCACGGAGTGCTGAATATATGGGACTCCTTGGACTTCAGTTGAATTCGTATTACTATAAGAAGGTTCTATGGCTTACCGTTAACTCTTTGTATTGAAAACTCGTGGTTTTTATAAATCTGGAACTTACCTGAAACAAAGAAGGTAAAACAAATGGTTAATTTCATAACATTCTTCGATACAATTGGCGCCTGCCATCATCATGTCATTTTTTACCATTGATTCAAGGAAATTATTAAGGCCGATGGGATTTTCCATCGGAAAAATATCGAACTTCCTTACAATCTTCCGTCTCTAAAATTAAACCCGAATTTCATAAAATCCTTCCTTAGTGCTCATTTTCATTACAAAAGGAACTCTAGCGCATGCTGCTAGACACAGCTGTTTAGGCTGTGCGTTGTCTGTCAGTGAGTGAATGAATGAAGTTAGATTCTTTAGTAGATTTAAGGCGAATTTCACGAATAAAAACTGAACGCGATCAGCACATAAACCACGTTAAAGAGCTGTCAGTGTCATTATTTTCTTTGGAATATAGACACTGACAGCTCTTGAACTTAGTTTAGATGTGCTGATCGCGTTCAGTTTTATTGGTGAAATTCGCACTTACTGTTTTGTATAATAGGTGTGCGAGCCATATCACCTCAAATATTAATAACATCATAAAGCATAACATTGCCAACATCCAATGAACAAGAACTTGCAGAAATCTCAAACATCTGACTTTGAAATATGAATATTCATGAACTTCAGTATTGCGAAATAAAAGTCGCACGCGCAGCTTCAATAGTAGGTACTTAAATAAAGATGTTCATCTGTTTTAACGACCCAATAAAATGTTACAATACAGTTGAACTTTAGAATAATGGTCTTATGATCCGATTGATCTGAATCTACTCATCAAGGTGCATTTATAACAGATTTTAATATATATTCAATCAGTGGGTAATCACATAATACTGAAATATTGATTGCACTATTTCGAAATTCAATTTAAAGTAAGTAATTAACATGTACTATAATTGATAATAGCTTAAAAAAAAGATTAAAATATCTTAAAATTCTTATTTTAATACGTAGCACTCAGTTGCAAAGGTTGTGCAACATTTAAATAATTATGCTCATCCAAAAATCGATTATAGATACCTATAATTCTACATAAAACTTACTTTATGGTTCGATTTTAAAATTTAAAATCGATAATTTTGCTGCGTCTGCGGCGGCAAGTAAAAAACCTGATTACTACGAAGTACGAATAAGGTTTGATTTTTCAAATAAACATTTAACGCAGTGGATTGCCCAAACCTGGTGCTATCAGCTATATTTGATTAACACGCATGGATAATGGTTACTTTTGATAAAAAGTCTTATTAACTGGTTGTAGGTTAGCTCTACAATAAATACACCTAGAATCAGAATCAGAATTTATTTATTTGTCACAATGTAGTTTTACATAGTATGGCGTAAATTTTTTTGTTAGTTCTATACATTCTACCATAATAAATGGTGTACAAATATTCAATTGTCTTTCAATAATAATATTAATATTTACAATTAAATGTCTATTAGGAATTAGTAACAATATTTAGGTACCGTTATTTATCGTCATATAGGTACTGCAGATCGGACTAATAAGAAAAAAATTAAAACGACAAAGTTGTTGGTACTTCAATATCATAGTGGTCAACAGGGCATAAACCCGTAGTTTTAATCTTATGTTATAATTTATAATGACCAGTATTTGTTAATCATAAATTAAAGTCAATGATAATTAAAGGTAACCTATCTACGTCTTTTTACTAAAAGTCGTAGATGGTTACCTACCTTATACTCAACATTCGATCTTCAAAAACGGCACTGTGCGTCTGTCAACGTCAAAATATTACAGTGTATGGGGTTAGAATATTGACACTAACAACTTAATGAATAATATGACAGTTTAGGGGTATGAGGAACAGGGTGTAAAGTTCACTCATCCCCTATAGAAAAGGGAGGATCCTCCGACCAGACGGTTGTTGTGTCTGGCGGGCAATTGCCCAAGGATTGATGTCGGATAGTCTTATATATGTTAATCGCTCGGTAAACTCTTATACCGCGATGTAGGACTTGTGACGTCAGGTCTTTGATGCTTAGTTCGTATGTGGCGGTGTAGATGCCGCCACAACAGCACTGTGGAGACGACACAAGTTGTGTAGACCATAAAGAGGCGTCGGGCACTGAGGAGATAACCGTGTGGGTGAATTCAATACTAACCTACGACTTTGACAACTCCAAGCGAGCGGTTGGAGTTATAAAAATCGGGTTATAGGCCGGGCATGTCTTAATTATCGGGAGCGAAAAAGAGACAAGACGAAGAAAATGTGGCAAATTAGCCAAATTTTATGCGGCGGGTGTATTTAACCTATTTCGTATACCTTTTTACTTATAATATCATTGCTTCAAGTCATGTCTTACACACCTTATCTACCATAACCGCGCCAGAATTTTAATTAACACATAATTCTATGTATCCCAACCAACTCGGTATTTTTGCCTTATTAGATCATTAACTAAAATATATTAACAAACACATTGCAGTCTTACAATTTTATGCGTTCCGTTTTTTTAAAGCGCGCATGCGTTCTGTCGCAAGCGCAACTACTCAAACATCTAGTTCATAGCCTGCACTTTAAAAAGTAAAACATTTTACGTAATCTCTAAATTGTAACGCACTGTTTCCGAGATTTATGTATAATACCTACCTATTACTTAATTTATTATTCGTTATAAACGATTTATTGTTGCTCATAATTATATTGTAATATTTAAGTGTTTTGAGTAGTTACGTTTTTGTTTGCTAATCATCGTTGTTTACTGATGCCACTTAGAACAACGCGTGCGCAACTGACTTACTGACACTAAAACGCAGCTGCAACTACACACGGAGATTAGCTGAACTAATCAATATGGGCGTGTTTGACACGACAAAAAAAAACCAAAGAAAAAGAAAAAAAAAACATCCTAAAAGAAAAGATCGAAAAAAAAATACCATCTGATGCACGAGTAGTACTATATAGTACAGTATTCATAGTTTTTCAAGAATGCATTTAATATCATACAAGAGCGAGAGAATCCAAGAACAAATACTTACAAACTAGAACCTATGTATCAATGAATAAAACAGAGTTTAATGCAAGAAAATATAATAGACGTAGGTAGATATATTTAGTAACTATTCCGCATAACAGTCCGTTCCGGTTTTTATGACTCTAGGAAAAGTTAAGCAGAATAGCTAGGTACGTCTAATGTATTTTATAATGGATTTCCGCCAAGTCACGCCTGAATCAATTAATATATTTAATGCAATATATTATAATTCGAAATAATTACTGAATCACTCCGTTATAACAAGCAGAAAATACATAAATATTATATGTAATATTAAGCCACAAATAACCAAATTTATAATGAAGGTAAATTATCGCAAACGTTTATAAAAGTACAAAAGCAATAAATCAAAATAATTACCGCCCTTTCGTTTATTAGCTAATAGTTTTAACTTTTATTATTGTTGCATAAAAACATTCAATGTGTGTACACAATGCGGTTTGAAACCGACAGAAAGTATTAAGAAATATTATTTAACTTTCAAAATATATGTCAAGACTAATTGTTTAACACCAATTTATATAAACTTTGCGGAAGGAACACAATGGTTTAAAATTTTCTTAGACTAATAATACGTTTGAATATTAAGATATAGCTTTATTAAAAGTTTTGTGCCGTTTGTATGCAGCAGATATGACACAAACACCCAGTCAGGTCGGAAGGTAGCTTGGAACAACATCAGCTGCTCAGGCAGCTGCAGCAAAGTGATGCGCTGTGTGTTTATTTTATAGTTACATTGCAATAGCACAGACTGTATCCCAGTTGCAAAATGCATCCCGATAAACCGGTATTATCTTTTATATAATACTTCAAACATATTTGTATACCGGATGACTTTTTTTACCGTCTCGAAAAAAAATGGGTACTCATATTAGGTGAACGGAGTAGAAACTAACCGCATACCTTGTTTTTTTTCCGCAGCTTAGGAAAAAATTCATCTATCATAAAAAAACGCTATAATTTTAAAGTAAACTTTTCATATTACGGCAAACAAAGAGAAATTTAAAAAAAAAAAAAAAAATGATAAAAAAATATCGAATTTCAAATCATACGCAAGACGCGTATGATTTTAATTTCGATTTTTGTATGTTTTTTTTTATCCGAATAAAAAAAGTCATCCAGTATAATAGAGGAGCTCGTGCTAAGTAATAATATCCGCTTGGGTCGATCTATCAGGTTAAACTACGCTTGCCGGGGTTGGTCCGTGGATGGACCATCTCAACATATCGAGACTCCTCCGTGCCTTGGAAAGCACATTAAGCCATTCGTCCCGGCTGTCATTCGTGGATCTTTGACAGTCGTTACGGGTCATCAGAAGCCCGAAAGTCTGACAAAAAGTCTTACTAAGGGGTATCGTATTACTCAGTTACTGGGTTGTGGAGGTTAGATAGGCAGTCGATCCATGTAAAATACTGGTATTTAACTGCATCCGATAAGACTGGAAGCCGACCCCAATTATTGCTAAAAGGCTAGGCAGAATTTGACTTATTGACTTGACTAGAAATATTAATGATTATAATGACGTACAGAAAACGCTGAGGATAACTTTGGAGACATTCTTGAGAGATTGGCCAGAGGAAGAACGGTACAGGGGAAGATTGGAAGAAAATTGAGAAGACCTTTACCAAGCAGCGGGAGAATATAGGTGAAAGAAAATGGGGTAGAACAGAGAGTGTTATCTATAGATAGGTACTGAATGTAAGATAATAGGATAAACAGCAAGCAGTTACCATAGAGCCCAGTTAATTTCGCCCTTTATGAACTACACGTAACCCGTCACTGTAACCCAGTTATTCGTAATCGTAACCCAGTATATAATATTTAAGTACGTGTATCGAAGGACCTCGCTGTACCTACTCCATATTTCTTTTCATTCGCAGAACGCCATTGAAGAGAACAATTGGAAACATTGTTTGAATTATATTTTCCCGTCGATTTAAAACGTTTACAATTGTCGTAATTCACGGATCATGACGCTGTATTTTTCTTTTTTTTATATTGCTGAATACAGAATGTATTATTGTCCAGTATTCTGAGATTTATTTATAGCATTTACTGATCTGATATGGACTAGCTTTGCTCGTGAATTCGTTCGCACATAAAGTAAAGAGTTTCAAAGAAATTTTGGAAAAACTAACAAAAAAATGCGATTTGCGTTTCTAATTATGTGCAATAAGCAGCAGTTGTGCAAGTTCAGAACTGTTTATAATGGGTATGCTTTGAAGTGTCTTATATCGACCGATGCTATGTACCTACCCATTATGTACGTAGGTAATAATCTTGTAAGCCGAAGGAGACTGCCTCCACGACACAGGGAATCCAACTGTGGTTGCGAGTGCTATTTGAATTCTGTAAAGCCCCGTTGAGACTGACGCGACGCAAATCTAACAAAACAATTCCTAAAAAAAGTTCACGGTAGAATAATTACCGGTGTAACGTCGCGCCAGTCTGCACGAGGGTTAATGCTGTCTTGAACAATAAAATTCTTATTATAATTATTTGAGTAGATAGGCACGTAGGTATAATGTACAATCAATGTGTCTTTAAAATAAGCCCAACCCTGTAATACACTTTCAAATTACTACCTACCTATATTACAAAATGGGCGGGTAGGTACTCAAGACAGCAAAGTAAAAGACGCTCTTCGATACGATCAGCAGATTAACCTATATTGTTTGCGTGAAAAGTCATATTAAATTGATTAATGCGTGTCCTTAGCATTCTAGATGTGATCTAGATACAGATGTTACAATATAACTGCTGTATCGTATGATTGACGACTGTTAGTACGATGTGAAGCTGTTTCTTAATGAATGGAAGGTCAGCGAGTGAAGGTTGGTGGTGTGGGCCGGTGGCTAAGTTGAACATTGAATGGTTTGGACAATAGGTTCGGATGCGTTGTAGTTGATGTAGTAATAGATCGTTAGTAAGGTAGATTGGGTGCAGGTTCTTTTGCACTGACAACACTATTGTTGTTTTTTACTAACAGGAAAATTATAAAAACTAAGAGGAAGTTAGAGCTGACATTTATACACGGTGATAAGGGAAATCGGCGCGGGTTTAGAATCAAATCAAATCAGTTTATTGCAATCATGATTGTAAATACTGAATTCATTGCGCGTCGATATCCTTTACACCCTGTATAGAGTTTTTATGCGTTAAAATTGTAGTTTAACTGAACTTTCTATGTTAACTTGACCATTACACACAATATTATTTTGGTGAAAACGTTGAATATGACTCATAAAATTGACAATTAACGACAAAATGCCGACACGTACATCATTAATCTACCTTACCAACACGTGTACGTAGGACAGAAGCAGTAATAATGATAGTTTTGACAACTACCCTCATTCTCTTAAACACAGCTATTACTAAGACCGTTGGTTGCCATTTGCAATGGGCCGGAGTGCGGACGTTGCGAAATTGTATCACTGCACGCAAAACAATTTACTTGTGGTTTCTTCTCATTATTGAGACGTAAATTAGAACGTTATTTAGTTGAATAATAATCGAAAATATTTGCAATGAATCAAATCCATCACATTTATGGAAAATCCTAGAATGAAACGTAAGCCATTCTGAAGAAGCTTTCATGACAGATTGGCTAGAAATCACCCATGGTGGAGGAAACCTAAGTATGCCCAACACTGGAAAAGTATAGATGGAAAAAGATTCCTCTGAAGACGAAAATGAAGATATCTGCTTTCCTATTAGGTTAGAGTATTTTAGGACGCCCCAAGTCAAGTAGACACATATGGGCAAAGCGCTGGAAAGAACAAGCACCAATAAAATATCGGAATAATTTTTACACAGGACTTTGCCCACCATGAGCACATCATCCCAGTCCCATCAATTAACTCCATTACAAAGTTAGGTACAAGTAACACGCGAAACTAAGATTACATGACGATACGAATTACGATTATAAGTGTTATTATTAAGTTTCGACACAAGTGTCGTAATTTGCTTGGCATTGCTCAGACTACCTAACTTATAGAAACATCACGGTTGTATTCCTCGACGGGTTAGGCAGAGGTGACCTTAGTACACCCACATTTCGCCAGTTATGTTCAAGTCCCATATATAAGGGGCGAACTTATTGCCATCAATCGGTCACAATTCCAGACTCCGGGTTGCTACTGACAAATGCCTGATAGAAAAACCCAATAACACTTTTCCTGACCTGGAAATCGAACCCAGGATCTCATGTTCAGCAGTAGCGCTTGAGACCACTTAAAGAAATGAAGATATAATTGTAAAACGTGCGATCTGTCGAATGACTTGTAGGTACTCGAGTAGACGTGAAGAACCTGGCTGAACTCCAATAGCCTCGGAAGTTGGTTTGTCTATGTCTTGGCAAGCATCAACTGACAAGAAGAAACGGGAGGTATGTAGGTACGCATCCAAACCTGTAACTGTTACGATTACTCCAGATTGATTTAAATATCCAAGCATGTCTTCTATATCAGGCCCTTGTAAAGAAAGTAGTGTTGGCGTCAAATTAGTCATCATCACCATGTCAGATAATTAAAACTCCAAAACGAAATTACAATACACATGGCTAATGAAAACATCAAAATATTCATCATGAAATACAACATAGTAACTCAAAATAAACCTGAAACTGCCCTTTATTCGACTCGGACGCGACGGAAAATGGCGGAACTACAGCAAAGTTGCTTTTATGAAATGTCAAAATTAATATTAATAACTCGCCTACAATGGCGCCGCTGTCCGTTGTTCTAATTTCCCGTGGGCACTTTAGTTTTTCATGTACATCTGTTATATCTAGCGGGAAACTAGAAAAATGTGGTTATTTAAGGTTTCTGGAGGATCGCTGTTTTTAAAATTTTAGTAAGTTTATTATGCTCTGGCTTTATTGTCGTCCTGTTTTATTTGGCAACGATTATTTTATGAAGAGTCTTTATGAGACCTAAAAATAGCAGTATGGTAACAAAATTATTAAATAAAAATAAGTATCTTTGGCAAACTTGTTATAATAAACGAATTAGCGTAGAAACTAAAATTTGATGTACAAAACTAGATTTTGAAATCTTGTTTTTTATAGGTATAAAATATTTTAAAATCCGCGTATCACACATGCATTAAATAAGATGACACGCCCCCGAATTATACCAAAATATCTCTGAGTCGTAGACTTAAAAATAAAAAACAAGAGAATCTCTGTAAAGTATTTCTGGCCATCTTTCTCTACTGTCCGTCTAAAGCCTGCATATTATCTACGCTATTAGCCTAATGCCAAATTAGAGGCTTCTAGTCAACTTTCACAAACGTAAAACACCTAATGTAATCAACACCTTACGTTTATGCTCTGAATACATGATATTTACGAATCCGAATAATTTAATTATTCGTATGCAATATCATTATGTAGTTAGGAGATCGGAATCTTTAAACAGAAATAATTGTAGGCATACAGAGTGTAAAAAGATAAAAGTATTTTTTAATTGCAGCTTATTTTATTTACTAATATTTTTCATCCTTTTGTAACAATTAGTTAGTTTTGTTTCAGGAAAGTTACAGTCTGTTCATAGCGACATTAATTATATTCAATTGGAACTGATTTCGAATCTTACGAGGATTGGGTCTGATTTCGATATCTGTAAATTAGGCTATGCCTGATCTAAAAATCATAGGAGTTTTTCGTAGGTAGGTATTCGTGTTAGGTTCTCGTGCGAATACGAGAGAAGCCGTAATTATGTAAACATTCCTTATGTAAATAAATACGTTATGCCTAACTACAAAGAACTCTATTAAAACAATGCAAAACCCCTACAATTTCAGCTTAACATGATTATGTTATGAATATGTATGTCGCTGCACATTTTTATTACTCGCCTCGAATTTTTTATTTCCCCATTATCCTTTGTCCACACAGTCTCGCTTGTAGGAACACCGAAAAGGGTAAAAAGACTGGAACAGGTTTATTACAGAACCCAAGTTAACCCCGCGGCGATGTGAGATAACACAATAGCTTTTCTCGTAGATAATTCTGCGAACCCGATTTGTTAAAATACAGTTTTATTCAGGTAGATCTGTTCGGTAGATTTTACATAAACTTTATTTTATTTTAGAGACACTAAAAGTGAAACGTTAATTGCACTTTCATTGCTGGTTTTAAAAATATAGTTTTCTGAATTCAGCAGTTTAAAGATAATCGTTATCAAACCGAAATTAGTGCACTTTGATTTCGTGGGATGCATTACATGAGCCTCCACGAGTTTCTATACTTAAATGTACAATCAATCCAGTTCATACATCTTGCGCAGTTTGCCCCACTGTCCCCTTAATACAGTCAAATATTTTTACCAAAGCGTGACGTATTCTATTCTTATGAGAGCGAGAAGAAGAATCTTCTTCTATTTAATAAAAATGTTAAATTTACTGAAAGATAACTCACAACCTAAACCACTGGGTATAGAAGCTTGAAATGTTTCATAAGAGTTCCTTAGATAACGAAAGTGAGCTCAATGAAAGTAATGTTCGTAATTTTTTGTCATTTGATGAAATGTTAAAGCCGCTTAATCAGTAGTAGGTATTGTCTTGTATCGCTGAAGCTCGTAATATTTCACCATGGATACAAAAGACAAAAACATTACTTTCAACGATTTATAACAACATAATCTTTGATTTGTGCTCGCCTCGCGTATTTTACGAAATATTGAACGCAAATAGCAACTCGGCAAAAGTAAAAGAACGTTGCAATAAATACTACTTATATAATGTATGTATGTAGGTATAGCTACTCAAGCTTACAGTGACAATGAAACTTAATAAACTATTCTGAATAAAGATCATAAATATATTGCTCGTAATTTCATTCAAAACGCAGGCTTTAATGTTTGTGCAAATCTTCTAGATGCAAATTTCCTGTATTTCATCAATGACTACTATTTCTCGGTCAACAGTTTTTGGCCTAGAGGTCGCAAATGCTACAGATGAGCGGCGTGGGCGGCGCGGGTTAGATTTAGTCAGAAAAGTGTTATTTCAGTAGCAACCCGGAGTCTGGATTTGTCCCTGGTTAATGGTAATAAGCTCGCCATAGGACTTAAAAATGTATGAAAAAATGCAGGTGTACTCACACTATTGCCTAACCCTTCGGGGGATACAGGCTTCACGTAATATTTTGATAATATTTTACCCACATTGTCAAAAAGAGTCATCCTTGCGTAACCTATGTTTACTTTAGAACTTTTTCGTCGTGACCCGGTGGACACCCCGCCTTGGAGAGTGTCACTTTACGGATGTTTGTACACGATCGGTCATGGACTCATCGCGAGCCGAGACCGGAGTCCGTGACACCGACCATCGTCACACCACGCATTGTTTATGATGTTATTCAATCACTATGGTATATACAAAGCCACTAATGTAATAGTGCATGGGAACTATGAGGCATTATGGAGTAGTACGTGAAAATAGTTGAGTTGACGTGACGAATCGATCGTATTTCATGAAGAAACTCCATGGGCAGTCTTTAAATATTATTTCGTTCTTTAAATCAATTTTATATCATTTATCTAACCATGTATTATACTTGCTGTGTGCGGCCGTTTACACAGCACGGTACGTATATAACTAACAACTATACCTACGATATTTAATGGAAAAAAAATTGGGATCACACGTCAATATCCCATCCATGTTCATTCGCTTAACAACATTAACTGCCATGTGATCACAAAGTATCGCCGTGTGAATATGGTCTGTGAATATTTCAACCAGACTTGTTGACTTTTTATAGGTTAACAGAAAAAAAGAAAGCACACACACGCACAGCAGCACATGACTGGAAAAAGCTCGGTATACATGTGAACATAGCCTCCGAGGTTCCCATTCTACAGTTACTAGTTACAGTTGCTGATTCAGAGCAGATGAGGGCAGTAATCAAGCCAGTTTATAAAATCAACTGCCAAAAATTACACCACGTTACTAAATGACTTTCACTTAATACAAGGCCATCTCTTGTTTTAGAGGTCAAGAATATAGTTCCATTTTAAGTACCTAGAAACAAGTTATTGTTGACCATATTCAAGCTTAACGCCATCATTAAAAAAAGTATTTAAATACCTACTTATTTGTATAATTATATGTTTTAAAGAAAATAGAATTTGGAGCGATAATTTTTTTTCACTTACAGACTTCATTAAATAATAAATAATACCTGATTTAAAAAAAATATAAAACATAAAAAGGCAACTATACTAGACCTTGTTTTTTTAATTATACATACATACATACACATACCTACATAAACTCTTGCCTTCTGAACTATACCTACCTACCTAATATGGCATTTAATAAATAAGACAGAGGCAATAAAGAAAGCCAAAACTGCTCATGCGTCAAACTGCATGACAATAACAAAGACGAAATTCACAGCTTATGTCACAAAAAATTGCATTATAGTAACAGCTAATAAATAATGCATCTGTTAAAGAATGTGGTAGGTCAGTTGTAGCTGCATTGAAGGACGCCGTGTCATCTCATCGGAACAAACTGGACAGTCCAGTTTACTGCAACTAGTTTATATCTTCAAAGTTAATTATCCGTTGCAATTACGTACCTACTTTAGATGTACATAAATGTGACACTAAGGATATCCTAAATGGATTGCAGTTATTTTAGTTTTACCGGTTCCATTAAAATTAACAAATTGAGGTGCATTCCAATGGTATAAAATATACAAAAACAGTAATGTACAATGTACATATTTTGGTGGACACTCGACAATACTAAAGGATCCCAATCTCCCCTATATCATAAACAATTTAAAAACTAAGCTACGAATAGTCCGCTTAGGATTCTACGCTACGTAAAATACGCCAAGACATTACTACTAAGCTACGAATATTTCGCTACGGAAACGACGACATTAACGCTATGTAGACTACGCCATAGATATTACGCTACGAAAAGTAAGCTACGAACCCTTTGCTAAGGAGACTACGCCACAGATATGCTACGAACTCTCAGCTACTAAGTCAGTGCTACGGATACCACGCCAAAGACGCTACGGATATTACGCTACGAAAAATAAGCTTACACTTGTGCTCGTCTTTTGACAAATAATGCTCGGACCCTTAGAAATAGTGAGGATTAAATTAATCGAGCATGCCAACTATATCTTACGCGTAATATCAGTTACCGAGATCAAAGGTTAAGCAGGATGTTCCATGAGAAATTATACTACCATTTGTACCGTATATTTAGTATAGTTATATTGAGATGGAGACAAAATACTGCAGCAAGCAATACATACAGTAGGATGCATGTCGGTTAGCCTAGCGTACTACGAAGTTTCAATAGAACACGAGATCAGCTTATACTGGTTTTGTTACCACTGACGTGAGCCTACTGTCCTACATTTCTTTGTATTTGATTTGTGGGAGCAATTGCAGGATATAACAACGTATTTTTTCAAAATTTGTTCGTTTTAAACCACCTAGGTTCCATCTAATCACAATATGCAGACTTTCTCTTATATCTTTGGGACTGCGCATCAGGTTAAGTAACTTTCGAGTGTAAAAGGCGTGTCGTATTTATTTTATGATTTTTTTTCCTGTAACATTACGTGCTTTAGGTAGATACAGATATACTTTTATAAACAAAGCAGTGTCCGCATGTCCGGCCTTTTGTGCCGTGGATTTATGACAAAGTAATAAGGTTACTAATACTCATTATCCGAGTACGATGATAATGATAGCAATTTTGCGGCGCCTGCGTAGCCGTGAGACCGCCATGATTGATGTTGAGCATCCCCATTAAAAATTATATTTAAACTATATTGATACGGGTGTCTATGATTGATTGTTTTTTATTTAGGACGTGGATATCGTATTAGCCAATTTTTGTAATTTTGAATCCTTGACTTGCTGACATTATTTATTGCTAGTAGCCTCTTAAATCAAAGACAAAGAGGACGAAGCAAATTCTGATTTCTATTGATTGATTCTGATTGCTATTGCTCTGCTATGATAGCATCGTAGCATTGTTTTAACTGTTTTGGGGGCATAGTTATAGATGTTGCTCAAAAATATGAGACGGTTAAAACGTCGAAAATGTATCGTTAAACAGTCTCTTATCATGATTTAACTTTAAGCAACGTTTGTAATTAATGGGGTTAGTTTATAACGATGTAATATAAACCTCTAAAAAGTTAACTTTGAGATTCAAGGAATATTTCTTTTGGTTTTCAATAAATATTTATAGAAGAAACATAATATGGGTATTTCTTCTATAAATATTCATAAACTCCTCTTGTCTTGTCTACAACAAACCATCTATTTATAGTTCATAAATTTTATGGGGGTTTTAAGTATTTAAGGCGTTTATTGAACACATTGTTGTGTGTTCAGAATAAAGTTCACATGTCCAATTAGATTTCCATTTAGAATTCTAAATAATACGTTATGGTATGTGATCGACAATGTCGTGACTTGTTTATTAATTATTCAGTTGATATGGTTGGTAAAATAATATTTTGAGTAAAAGGACGAAATATAAATTGATTTTTGTCAAAAACTTTAGGTATAAACAATATTATTTAATAACACAGTATTTTTAGATGGCACTTGACATTGGTTGTAATATTTTCAAGATTGTGATTCTTTTTCCTTTTGGTTTTTATTTATAACATTATTTTAAGGTACTTACCTAATGACGTAGAAGATGTCGATGCTATATTTTTATGCTAATTATTCCGCATTGTAGCTTATTGATGCATCGAACGGGGTTTTCACACACTTATTCATAATCGGGGTTTTCATACACTGAATGTGTATGAACCATCACCTTTACGTCTGCAATACAACGTGCAAACCTGCGGGCTATCATATACGCACGCACGGACAGAGCCCTCTGTTCCCTTTCAATATCGGCATTGTCTTTAAGTGTCATCAAGTGACCCAGGTATTTAAATTGGGTCAAAGTACAAATAATATGAGTTTGTAACCAAAAGTCTTATAATAACCACATCCGTAACAAAACCGGTAAGTCCTAGTGAGTTAGGTAATTTTTTTTTGTACAGCTTTCGGTCTCGCGGTTTTTATGTAAAGAAGTAAATAACATCAGTTTCCTTGTTCATCGCTAAACTTTTACTAATGATTTGTTATCATTTTATTTGTAGGGACTTGAATATTTTCGATAGTTGAGGCTATTTTCAACATCAAAATATTGCATGGGATATACCTTGGCTAAGTTATCAAACTTTGAAAATGTTAATTTTAAAACCATGATCCATGCGTCATGTTCCGGAACGGGCGCCGTCAGTTGGAGCTGGTCGTCTCTTAGCTGCCATGGCTTATTTTAATTTATTGATTTTTTTTTATTGTTTCTATCTTTTTATTACTTTTAACGTGCATGTCTTTCTACATTGTACTCAAGTGTATAATTTGAACATGAATGATGTAACCAATATTTTGTAACATTTTTTTTTATTTAAAAGAGTGTCCATGGAGTTTCTTGCCCGTTCTTCTCCATAGGTACCTACTACGGCTTGGAATGGGAAACTAGCTTCATATTTCTGACTGACTGACTCCTTGACAATTCAAAAGTGCCTGTAAATGATCTAATTTAAATAAATGCTTTGAGTTTGAGTTTTTGAGTTTAAAGAAGTGGGCAGTTGAAGGATATTATAAATTCCTTCAAAGCTCATAAAATTTAACTAAAACTGCAGATGACTAAACCACTTGCTCACGCGCATATTTACATAAAATTAGTGCGTAATAATTAATAGACTCAGTATTAGGCAAGTGTCAAACTAGTTTGCATTTCGCTATCGAGTAGGAACCGCAATCGGCCTACACATACCTATGCAGATTAAAATGATTGCGAAGGCAAATGAAATGTAAATATAACTTCATAAAGTCAACAAGGAGCAATGTTATCATAGCAAGCATTAATAAAATAAAGTCTTCCTAAATAAATAGTATTTTGGTCTTCGGTTGCAAAATGTCACAACACAAGACATTCAAGCAGGTACACTGAAGGTGTACTGTTGGTGTACTGCGCATTGTATATATTTTGTGTTTTAATTTTTTCATTTCTGTCGGCAGTCCCCACAATATAAGCAATGCACAGTGTTCAATACAATATGAACATATATTTGATATTCTAAGATATTAAAGATTAATGTAATTATATTTTAATTGCAGTAATCTATAGGTAATAACTTAGAATCGATTTTAATATTTTTTTGTTATTTTTTAACTTTTTCTGTGAAACATTATTGTGCCGTAAGAACATTTTTCAAGTGTGACAACACACATTTTTTCTTCTTGGCTTCCTATTAGACTGTTGAGTGTAACACACCATTGTTTTTTTATTTTCTTTTAATTCGAATAAAAGTGAACTCTATGTTTTACTATTCTCTCTTTGTTTTATTTCAAACACACAGTATACACAAATTAAACTTGTCACGTGGTCAATTTGACTTCACTTACTGCTACTAAGTACAACATGTCGCAACATGGCGCTGGCATGTCGATGACACGAACACATAAGTTCTTCCCCTAGCAAAAATCGCTCAACGCGCCCAAAGAAGTTTTCACTTCAAAAACTGAAATGAAATTGGCACTGGGTATACGATATGGTACAGACAAACAAATAAATTATGCTTTGACGACGCCAAAATCCCCACGCAAATTTATTTTATTTGCAGTTTTAGCATCGCTACACAAAAATGTTGAAGCTTCAGGCAACTCCATTTATAGCGAAGACGCACATTTTATGTCTTAATAAAATATGCTTTTTTTGTATTTATTTTACTTCCAGAGACCAAAAATACAGACAGAATAATTACAATATTTTGAGACTTGTGAGTCTCGAGATAAGTGAGTATTTTTTTTTAAGTTTCAGAGCAAAAATATAGTTTTCGAATTCCAACTGATAATATCTCTATTCCTACTTAGATAGATATTTACCGTACTTATCACATTTTCGGAGAGCAGAAACATATTGTCGGTTCTAAACTAAACATTCCACGCTTAAATTTTTAAAATATTTCTTTTATTTTATTAGTAGACTAGCGATAGCGTGATTGAGAGCGCTGTAAGCTGTAACTGTTACTACAAAAAGTTAATAATAATAACAATGTTCACGCGATTCTTACGAAAATATTTTTTATATAATATATTATGTATTATATTTTTTATGTAAATGTAGGCATTTTGGTTGGGACTTTGGCTTCAAAATTACCATAAAACAGCAATCAAAAGATGGTTTTCTGATTTTTGAAAATTCTCGTTCAAAAGACACAAACGCGCTCTCTCCTCTTATTACGCGTTGTTTGGCTGTTTCAATTTGCACATCGCGTTTCATATTTTTTTTACTTCAGGTATGTAGCTACCTATGTTCATATCTATATTGCTTCTCTCAAATGCCTAATAGAAACCTACAATACAACCTGTTTTTGTCTAGAATACCCATCTTCGCCGCCTCGCCAGGACTTTAGCCTTTGATATTAGTCAAATTTAAAATGTAAATGTCGGAACTGCGACGTAATCATATTATAGCTTCGTATCAGGTGGTCAAACAGTCAATAGCTTGCTTCCGAAAGAGAAATCACACCCACGGTTGTGTCATGAAAAGTAAAAGTGGTGCCGCCATGCCGATGCCGAGCACTGTCAATCCGAAATGCTTTATTTATACATTCTTATGTGTAATCATGGTTCTTACCTTACGTAACTAGTACTGATAACTAGTTCCAATAACTCAACTTGTAGTTATCAAGGTTTTACAGATATTTTTTTTTAATTTTTTTTATGAGCCTTTTGTTTGTGGTAATTAGGGCGTTGTTTTTTATTTTTCGGTTTAAAGTACCTAAACAATTTAAGGACTTTTGGGTCTTTAAATTTATATATTTTTTTTTTTTTTTTATCCACAACGGGGAAGCTCTTGGCCAGAATCTCACCTGATGGAAAGTGATGATCAGGCCGAAGGTGGAAGCGAGCTTCACCCGGAATCCTCTACCACAGAGGAACTGGCTATCTTATCTCTAACTGCCGGAACACAACAATGATCGATCGTCGTTTAGTGATAAACATAATAATAATTTGTTCTCTGTTATCAGTATTAATTAACATTGATTGGCTGTACGAATGAAATTGTGTTTATTAGGTACCTGCTACAGCTTGAATGTTCACGTTACAATTTACGAGAAACTACGAATGATATCGTGTCTCGTAAGTTGGTTTTTCAGTAAAAAAAATTATATTTTAAATACTTAAATAAATTAAGAATAAAAATATTATTAAGGTTGCTCTCGTCTTGCTACCGGCGAGTACATGCACAGACACAATCTAGTGGCTAGGATTATCCACCGGAAACTTGCCTTGCAATACAACCTTATGGAGTCCGAAGTACCATACTACAGGTATGTGCCCGACCCAGTTCTCGAGAATGCCATGATCACGCCACATTGGGATCGATCTATCATCACTGACAGGACTATTGTAGCCTTTATAAGCCTGATATTGTGGTGATAGATCGACGAGAGCGTCGTGCAATGATTGTTGATATTGCTGCCTTCATGAGAATCTCGAAAGAAAAAAAAAACAATTATCTTGACTTGGCTCACGAGGTTGCCGACATGTGGGACTTGAACTCTGCAATAATTGTACCGATAATCGTTACGGTTAATGGCCTAATAGCGGAGAGCCTAGACCAACACCTCAGGAGGCTCTCATTGCGCGGCTGGGTCAAGGGCTTGATTCAGAAAGCAGTACTTCTAGACACGGCACGCATAGTGAGGATGTTCCTCTCTCTAGAGCCCTAACCAACAGCAGCTTGGATCCTGTTCCTGCTGCCGATGGGCTACTATTTTTTATATCTTTAAATGTTTTTTTCATTTTTTTGATAAAAATGTTTAAAAATAAGTATTGAAAGTGAAATAAAAGAAAAATTAATAAAAACATAATTTTCAAATAAATTGCATTTAGTCTCAAAGAACCTAACATGAAACATGTTTTAATGTCATGTAAATCCAAACAGATATTCGGCATTGATTATGTACATATAAATTAAATTTTATTACTTTATCTTGGTCTATCTCTATCACCTAATATCAAAAGTCTTAAAACGCCTAATCGTTTAAAATAAATTAGTCTCTCTCTCTAATCTTAAACTCTAATATTAGTACTTTTTTAAACTTTACCAATGTATTTTTGTTTCATGTTACGTGCAGATCTTACGTACCTAAGATCATTCAGGACATGTTTTCAGTCATGGCAATTAAACCGGGTTGGCTAAGGCATCATTACTTACAATATGCTATCAAAGTTGAGTAATGTATTCACAATAAAATAAATTCAAATAGCGAGATCATCACGAAACTTAGGCGCACCAAAATTGGCATAACAAGGTTGTGCCACAATTTAAATACACCAGTGGCATCTTTATAATCATTAAGTTGCATTAAAATATGGATTGTTAGCTCTAAATAATAAAAACTTTTGTAGGTATAAAATGGCTAATTTTATGAATTTGAATATGCTGTTTTAAGTTTTATCTGAATTATTTAACATTTGACAAAGCTGGGTCATCGTCCGTTCTTGAGTTTTCAGAGATTTATTAGCGAACATGTTTCCTTGTTTTGATCAATTTTTGTAAGAAAATTATGATTTTCTGACTAATATTGATTAAATAATGCTTAAACACAACAAAATATCGCGATTATGTGTGAAACATACGTCTGAATTTTATGATAGACTACCTACTTACTTTTGCTGAAATAATAAGACTTGTTAAGCAATTTCACCGCGTCTTTTTTCTACTTACTGAGTTTAAGTTCTAATTAATTACTAAGTAATATAATAATAAAGAGCACGCTGCTTTCTTTTATAAATTTCTAAGTGAAAGATAATACTCACCAACATCTCTTCTTTGTGCATTCGCCAGAAACACCAAAGACAACAGTAACACGATAGGCACGTTATTACCAAAAAAGTAATTCATTTTTAATATTAATGTTCAAAAACAAATTATACAACAAATTTTATTGTGATGAAATGAACAGAAAACACTAGAATATATTTGAATTTAAACAAGTTATTTTGGTATTTCCTTATAAAATTGAAAATTTACGAACTCGTACGAACGATGTTTTTCGCGCGAATTGCGAGTATCGTCGGGCGCGGAGGTGGGAGTGCGTGCGGCTCAGCCTTTGGAAACTAAACTGAGTGGAGGCTGCGCCGGCGCAGGTGTATAGGGAAAGAAGAACGCATGTCCATCGTAAAGCGACGGACCGGTCGATGGCGCGGGACTGCCCGCTGTCTGCCAACATTCGATAAACAAGTGATTACAAACGTTTAGGTATTTGCGGTATGTAGACGCGCTTTAGATCGAGCTTGTAGAAATTGGAGCGCGCGCGCAGAAAGCTTTTGCGTTAATACATTTTTCACACATTTGTTTGATGCGATTAAGAAATCTATACTAGTATGATTATCTACAGTATTAAGTAAATAGGTAGGTATGCCTAATAATAAGTGCCAAAGCAATACTTTAGGTAAGTAGATAGGCTTTATTTGGCACTATGAATAGGATAGAATATGGATCTACTTATCGAATTATTTAAATTGTTGTCATGTGAATCAACAGTTGGATCGATGCTCATCTCTGTTACAATTATCTGCATAAATACCTGTTTATTTATAAGTAATTCTTGACTACAAAAATGCACATGCATATGGATGGCCTGATGAATGTCATTTAAATAATTTGGTAAAGGAGGATTCTGGTTTCTGAAGGGAAGTGAATTGCACCCATACTACCTATTGTACCTATAATATACTAGGTAGCCCGTACCAACACCAAAATTTCGCCAGTTTTGTTTGAGGCAGCCGCGAAATTTAAATTTTCTTACGTTTTTTGTGATTTTCAAGTCAGTGTCAGAATGTATCTTGATCAAAACATGATTGGCGACCATACAATAATCAGGCTATAATGTTCCCACTGCTGGGGAACCAGGCCTCGGTGAGAGGGAATGGGCCGTAATCCACCACACGGGCCCAGTGCGGGTTGGTAGATGTCACATGTCTTCGAATTTTGAGTTCTAGGACATGCCGCTTTCCTCACAATGTTTTCCTTCAACGTTTTTGAGAGCAGTGGTGATGAAATAATTTATACAAAGTAAAGCGGCTGTGTGGGTTCGATACCATTGGACCACCACTGCTCCCAATGTCATAATTTCATGAAAAAGTCATTCAATGGAACAAATCTAACTGAGAGAGATGTAGGTATTAGTGATTCTTATTAATAAAATTCTGTAAATACTTATACCACCTGAGACCAACCTGCAAATTGCAAAAAACGTAAGCAAGTTTGAATTTCGAACTCGATCTCAAACTCAAACATATGCAAACATATTCTATAAACGTCAATTTTAAAACAATGGTGCCGAGTCTGTTGTCACAAATGCCTCTAAACTAGACTAAAATCACCATTTAGTTTATTCCTGTCAAATGACGATTTTCCATTCTGAAATAGACGAAAGTGACACAACTTAAGGTGGATGCTCCGAGGTAGCCCGCGAAATTCAATTTTTTTTTGCGTTTTGTCCAATTTGTTTCTAAAGATTCTAGGGTTGAACCATGAGCGAAGCGAATGGTTCAAATATAGAATCCTGAGCGTTGCGAAGGTTTCAAAGGTACGAGACGCAGAATAAAGGAGATCCGCCAAATCCCATACAAAAAAACCCCAGGCCCGGCGCAAAAGAAATGTATCTCATATTTTAGAGTAATAATAGTAGAAATATTGTAAAGTATCGCTATTGCCAAATTCGGTGGCTAACTTAGTTTTTTTGCCCGGTGAAGTTTCATAAGCGCTAGATGTAAAAATATCTGTTTTCTGTGCTTAACTGTCGGAAATATGTCACTGAATTGACTAATCGGGGCGCCAGCGCCGCCACCGCCTAGCGGCGCTCGACAGAGTCTACATAACATAACGCTCGACTGGGGGTGAGCAGAGTTGGTCGGTTATAATTTTACTCGAACTGCAAACGGTTTTTAACCGACTTCCCAAAAAGGAAGAGGTTATCAATTCGGCTGAATTCTTTTTATTTTTTTTGTATGTGTGTTTGTTCACAACTCCGTCATTTATGAACCGATTTGGAAAATTATTTTTATATTTTTAAAGGGTATACTTCCCAGGTAGTCTAGTTGTCATCAAGTCAGGATCTGATCATGGGATCTTGGAGATATCGAGGGAACTCTTCAAATATTATAGGCACACCTATAGCGATTTGGGTATTTTTATAGTAACTCATGCATTTGCTCTTGGAAAGCACCATTTTTCACAGACCGGAACTACTCAATAATAATTATTTTATGGGTTGCGATTCGATTATTTTAATATGTTTGCCAATCAATTTATGCTAGTCACAATTCATATTATGAGCTGATGAGCCATGAGGCTATTGTAACTAAGATAAATTACAAACCGACCCACTAAAAAGCGATAAATAAAACTTTTTTACTACAAAAAAAAAACAACCGTCTTCCAAAAAGACACTAAAAAGTGAAAAATTACTTTAATTTCGGAAGTCGGTGTCTTTGGTTTTGTATAACTTTTGTATACATAATTGACGCTGCCCGCTTTCTCAAAATGGCATGAAAATCGTCAACACGGGCATCTGTGCGCGGAAGCCCCATCAACATCCTAAACCCATAATTATACTGAACGCGTAGGACGTTGCAGGCCCTCTACGTATACTTCACCCACAAGCTGCACGTATAGAAGGTTTGTAATACTTGTACATAAGCAAAAAGTATAAAGCAAACTGTATTACATTTTTATATAAATACTGTAAATATATTCACATAGGTATGCCATATAAAAATATGATGGGGTAGTTGTCTCTTCCTTATTATCAGCCATAGTTTAACTACTGTGGGCGTACTATGGGTAGTGTTGGCCTGTTGGGTATTGCGCAATAGAAAAACCAAATTCATTATAACCGACAACTCTGCTTATCCCTTAGTCAAGCGTTATGTTTTAGACTCTGTCGAGCGCCGCTAGCTTTGATTGGCAAACATATTAAAGTAATCGAATCGCAACCCATACAATAATTATTATTGAGTAGTTCCGGTAGGCATCTGTGAAAAATGGTGCTTTCCAAGAGCAAATGCACGAGTTACCATAAAAAATACCCAAATCGCTATAGGTGTGCCTATAATATTTGAAGAGTTCCCTCGATTTCTCTAAGATCCCATGATCAGATCCTGACTTGATGACAACAGGACCACCTGGGAAATATACCCTTTAAAAACATAAAAATAATTTTCCAAATCGGTTCATAAATGACGGAGTTGTGAACAAACACACATAAAAAAAAAAAAGAATTCAACCGAATTGATAACCTCTTCCTTTTTGGGAAGTCGGTTAAAAACCGTTTGCAGTTCGAGTAAAATTATAGCCGACCAACTCTGCTTATCCCCAGTCGAGCGTTATGTTATGTAGACTCAGTCGAGCGCCGCTGGCGCCCCGATTAGTCAATTCAGTGACGTATTTCCGACAGTTAAGCACAGAAAACAGATATTTTTACATCTAGCGCTTATGAAACTTCACCGGGCAAAAAAACTATGTTAGACACCGAATATGGCAATAGCGATACTTTACAATAATTCTACTATTATTACTCTGAAATCTGAGATATATTTCTTTTGCGCCGGACCTGGGGCAATTTTGGCGGAACCCCTTTGCTGACGAGCGAAACACACAACTTTTGACCTCACATCAGCGAGGAAACTGCTAGGTGCAAGAAAAACAGCTTCATGCTTCATACTGGCCAGTGCGATTATTCTAAAAATTAGGTTGGCGCATGGACATGAAAAAAGTATTTATACATTTTCAGTGGACCCGCCGGTATAGAAAATTATTGAAAAGAAAGGTTCGAATTTTAAAAACTCTTTCCACGCTAGCGGATAAATTAATGCACTTTTGCACTCAGATTTCGAATGACAAACAGAATCTTTCCGAGCTTGTGAGGTGAAATAGTTATTTGTTATACAAGAGTGCAAAGTTGCTTTTTAACCGCGTGTTCAATTTTGATGACCGAGCAAGCGAAGGATTCTAAAATTTAATCACGAGCGTAGCGAGTGATTCAAAATTAGAATCCTGAGCGTTAGCGAGGGAATCAAAAGAGCACGAGGTGAAAAATCTTTGCACTCGAGTGCAACACGTAACTTTTCATTCCACCTCAGCGAGGAAATGACTAAATGCAAAAAAAAAAACGTTTACAATCACAAGATAGGTACACTTTTATTTCAGTTTAGGTATTAATTACTACATTATGACAGGTAAGTAATATAGAATAATCTTTAAATTATAACAAAATATTACTAAGGTATAATTAAGAAAATTTTAAAGTAACGTTGCTACAGTTATTTAAATTGAGTGTAATATTTTTGTTTGGTACTGTAATATTGGTGTTAGTCACTTGTGTACTGTTTTTCGGTAAACTATCTGTCATACTTAATAGTTGTACCGATTCATCGGATTCCCTTGGCGTGAATGTTGGAGAGAGAGGGAGATGGTTAGGTGTTTCATAACGGCTTATTTTTGATGTAGAAGGGCCAGTCCAAGGATCCGATTGAGGCTCTTTCAGTGTAATGGCTCCTACGATGCCTTCACATATTTTAGACTTATTTTGGATGGAATCCTCTATGTATCCCTCTACAACTGCATTGGACTTCCAGCCTCCGTGGCGCTTAAGGGACAGGAGATCAGCTCCGGAATCAGCCAAAAGTGTGGCTGAAGTTCGTCGGAAACAATGACCCGTGTACAACAGGGGTTCTGGAAGTTCAAGAAATGTTGCTATTTCTCGTGGGATACTGCCAATTTTATTAGTACCCATAGGCTGTCTAACACACTTTCCATTGCGATACTGTAGAAAAAATCGATTGATTGGAGTGTTAGGCGGGCGTAAGGCTTGATATTTCTCAACAATCGTTACGTATTCCTTGCGAATGACGAAGTTGCGGTCTCTTTTTGTCTTTGTATTAGGTAAATTAATTAATAGTAAGTCATCTGAATGTTTCTCAATGTTTTTGACATTAAGTTGTGTTAGTTCATTAGTTCGACATGCTCCGTTTATTCCAATAATAAGAACAACCTGTAACGTAAAGAGTATTGTAGTAGATAAATGAATAAAATTGATATGAACGCATAATTATGCCTATCAACATCTACTAAGTATACTATTTAATTGAGATTAATATACTTAAGTAGATACTGAATGTGCAACTGACTTACTTTTGCCGCCAAATATACGGAATCGGGTGCTTCGTTAAGAAACTTTTCAATATCAGATACTGTGAAAACCTTCGATTTTTTTGGTTGATGACCAGATGAGGCTCTTTTTAAAAATGCCACTAATTTAGGATAGGTATCGATATGTTTGTCTTTTTTCATCTTTATTGTTGCTTTTAGCATCGAATACGTACTCCATAGAGTGCTTGCTTTCTTGTTCTCGGATAATTCTATAAAATATGCCAGCAAAACGTTTTCTGAGAAAGTTTTGGCTCCTTTTGCTAGTCGCCACGTGTTGAACATATCGTACTGTTTTAAATACTTCTCGCGTGATTGTTGAGGGAGAAAGCTCATTTGCGCATTATTAACAGTTTCAGTTAATTCTGTTGGCGTCAAGCAAACTTCCTCGTCGCTAGAATCACTCATTTTAGTTTTTTCACTTGTTTTCAAGTTTCTTGTTTTTAATATAAGGTTTAACAATGACGTGAAAAAATGCCGCGTAAAGAACCGCGTACAAAGCAAATTGAAAAAAGAACACCAAGAAGGTTCCGAGTCTGAGTTTTTAACAAATTAAAAAAAAGTTGTATGATATATTCGGCACCATAGAGGTAGCAGTAAATAGGTTTAATGTTTTTTTTAATTCACAAACTTAGTGCACACGATGTTCTAAATTCAATTTACTTTATCCTCTAGAGAATAAAAACGGCTTTTCCACTCAGATATTGAAGATTAAAAATACTCTTTCCGAGATGGTGGGATGAAAAGATAATTATGTTTGCAGAATAGCTTTAAGATTTTCAAAGTCAAAAGTAAGGAATTTTAGTGATAGTTTAGTTCGGTGTACAAGAGAATCGGCACCTTTGACGACGATCCTAGATGTCGTTCTAGTGGGTAACAATTTTGTAAGAGTCGGTCGAGCAGACAGTTCGTTGAACCTGCCGCACCTCTCAATACCGTAAAATTTCATTGAAAAGATCTCATGTAGTAGAACATATTTGTAACCACAGTACGACTTGTCTAAATTATTAGTCCGTTCGGAGTTAAATCCTCATAAGACTAGAAATAATTAAATAAAGAGTAACTTGTAAACATCTTCATTATTATAATAACATAACAAAATATTACGCCTGAATTTAGGATGTACCTATTGTGTCAACATTTTCGGCTACAGTGGTAGGTATTTCTTTCTTCTATTCACAAATAGGTATATATCATTCGTCGCTCAATCAATCGTGTTTCGAGTTTTTCTAATTAACTCTTTTCTAGTGTAATGTAATGTCACTGAACAATGTAACTCGGAACGGACTAACAATTGACAAAATTCATCTCAGTACCCAGATGTTCTCCAAGCATTATCCATCGATATTATTATATTATTATCATAGGATATTGGGCACTAAGAAAATTCCAAAATTTCGGTGCCCATATAGGTCATTTAACTGAACTAAATATCTAACAATTGGCAAAAGTCGTTTGTCGTGTAAGTTAGTAGCAAAGGTTCTCTTTTATAAGGTTTATAGACAAGGCTATCTATTGGGCTTAAGAGCCGCGCCACCAGAGTCCGGCGGAAAATTGTGGAGTTCGATTTTTTAACACGCCGAGCGCTGGACGCTGATTTCGTCATCCTGAGGATGCCTCGTTGAGAGGTGAAACGTGTCGATTTCTTACAGGGTTTTTTAAGACTCTTTAAGAATAGTTAAGCGGAATAGGTTACCTACTAAATATATCTGCGTCTATTGTATTTTATAATGGATTTCCGCCAAGTCACGCCTGAATCAATTAGGTAACTATCTTGTTTATAAATCATACTATGTTTTAAGTTAACATCACATTTTAACTTTGTTGGAACGGGCTTTTCTTCTACGGTCATGTCCTTCAGCGTGCGGGTTTGATTCTGAAAGGCGTTTGGCGAGTGATATGATAATATGATATAGTTTTCAACATTAAACATTTAAATAATTTATTATTCAAATATGAATAAACAAAGAACCAATAAATATTCATTAAAGCAGTCTGTTATGATGATCAATCGTTTATTCTTTCGAATACAGAACGTGAAATGGAACGCAGTCAAAGACAAGCGGTTTTTTTTTCCAAATCAATATGGCCGTGGCGCTAATAAACGTCAAATGAAGTGTGGTGTTGTGGTCCGTGGCGTTTATTTAATATTCTCATAAACCATGGCCGGTTTCACGGAAAATGCGTTAGTTCGTAAGCTCCAAGAATTGAATTCGAGTCAGCAAAGCATTCAAACACTTTCCTTGTGGCTGATCCATCACAGAAAACACCATGCCGTAGTAGTAAAAACCTGGTTCAAAGAAATACTAAAAGGTAACCTACAATATTATTTTCTTACCATTTTATGTGTTGTTTAATGTATAAACAACAGTTCATCATTTACTCAACGTAACATTCTTGAGAGAGAAAAAATGCTTCTGTTTCTACAATGGTTTCTGCGGACATTATTTGATCGACAAATGTCTCACTTTTGTTTGTTTTAATTTTGCGACCATAGAACAATCTAGTAGTTTGAAAGTTGGTTTGGAATGCTAAACACTATGCATTTCATTTTTAAACGACGTTTATTATAATAAATATACGTTGACCATACAACAAGAAACAAAAAAAAACCCCACCTATCGCTTGGCAATGCACTGATAACAAAATGTACATTTCGCATTTGAGTTTTTAGTATTACAGAGTTACTTTCTTGATCCAAATGATGAAATAAAATATGTTTTGGATTTAATGCAATGTTACACACACTTGACAAGTCACTAAATTGATTTTCATCCCATTAAGTTAATCTGTGAAGAAATGCTGCTGAATGATGCTACTTATTCTATTGGTATTTTTACAGTTAATATTAAGACAGCTACTTGTGAATATTCTGCACCTGTGGATTTATTACATAAAATGATTTGATCACATGTTACAGGAACAATAATAATTGTTTATATATTTTTCCATATTATTCAGTCCTATTTTCCAATAAGATAATGGTTTAGCTGGATAACAGAAGACTAGCTTCTGTTATCATTGTTGATTTATCACATCTTTCTTTAAATATTCAAGAGGTATTTTTGGGTTTTTGTCAACCATATAAAAAATACTACAGTTACACCTAAAATTGTCATCTGCTAGTGCCGGGACTGCTGGGAATAGAGTCCAAGTTCTCTTATTTATTATGTTGTTGTCTATTCTTTATGGGGTTTTTTCTTTACAGCCAAAGACAGCAAGCAGCTTACATTCATGTACCTTGCTAATGACGTAATACAGAACAGTAAAAAGAAAGGTCCAGAGTATGGGAAGGAATTCGGAGAAGTGCTAATGGAATCCTTCAAGCACATGGCCAAGACTGGAATAAACACTAAGACTAAACACTCACTGCACAGAATACTCACTATCTGGGAGGAGAGGGGGGTCTATGACTCACAGAAGATACAGGAGTTCAAGGAGGCTGGTGAGTTTATCTCTAAATCTTGTACTTTCAGAATAAAGATGCTATCTAAGTGAAATTAGCAGGCAGGTGTGGGTGGTGCTCATCCCTATCCTATGTGACCATAGACCTGAGAGACCACCAGAACCATCTATCTGTCTTTACCATGCCTGGAAGCATGTTTGAAAACTGATTTAAAAAAAAAGAACGCTGCTGTGTTTTATTTTCTCTACAATAGCCCTTAGTTTCATAACATTTATTGTTTCATTATTGTAGATTATTAAACATTATTGTGCTAAACTAGTAATATTTTATCAGCATGAAATTTTATTTCACTGATTATGCGGAAGAGCTATAATTTAAAATATTTTGAATAATAATAGATAACTTGACTAGATTGTCTGTAAATCCCATGTTTTGGAGTCCCCTTACACAAAAAAATTACCAATGCTAGGGGGTTCTTATTAACAATTTGCTTCATATTCCAGTGGATCCCAATGACGCAATTCCTCCAAAGAAAGTAAGCAAGAAACGCAAGTCAGCTGACGTGGAGGTGGTGAGCAAAGAGCCAGAGAAAAAGGCGAAGATCGAGGCTCGCGCGAAGCAGGAGCGCCGCCGCAGCGAGACCAAGGAGGTGGACGGGCATCTGGAGACGCACACCACGCTCAGTCCCAAGACGCCGCCCGGGGACCCCCCTGAGCCTGAGGAACTCATCAAGGTAATATAAAACAGCAACAAAAACCCTCAAACTTATTTAAGAATTGTAGCAGGTAACATTCTGTAGTTTCCACCTACACTAATGAAAAGGTATGTTTTGCTTAAAGGTTGCTGTGTTCCAGGTTTTATTCCATGTTGAAACTTTGTAGCCATATGGTACCCAAATAGAGAAAAACAACTTTTGAGAGTTACATAGGTGTTACAATGGGCGGTCTTATCGTCAAAATCGATCTGTTAGACAAACCTTCAATAAACTTCATAGAGAAGGAGATACAAATGCAGATAGTTCATGGCATATTATAGCAGTGAGGTGCAGAGCAGTAGTGGCCCAGTGGTATCGACCCCGACTTACGAGTTGTAGGTCGTGAGTTCGAACACAGGCACTTTACTTTGTGTATTTAATTTCATCACCACTGCTCATAAAACAGTGCTTGGAGTTTCTTGCCCGTTCTTCTCCATAGGAACCTACTACGCTTTGGAATGGGCAACTAGCTTCATTTTTTCTGACTGACCGACCCCTTGACAATTCAAAAGTACCTGTAATTGGTTTATTTGAAATAAATGCTTTGAGTTTTGAGTTTTTGAGTGTGAGGACACTTACATGTCCTAGAAGCAAAAATTCGAATACATGTGACCTCCACCAACCCGCACTAGGCCCGCGTGGTGGATTACGGCCCACCCTGAGGGGGGGGCTGTGTCCCAGCAGTGGGACCATTATAGGCCGATTATGCTAATTATAATAGCAATTAGCAACGATTTTTTTTACTGAACATTGGATTTTCTACACTCGGTGTCTAGCTGAGCGTACTAGCGTCGCAAAGGTGACCTGTTGATTTGCAACTCTTGATGCTAAGCCAAACGTTGAAAACCAGTGTGTGGTAAAAAAACAACTTCACATTAAAGAAGCGAACGAGGGCTTAGTCATGTAACTAAATGGGGACTAATGTACACTTAGCTAACAAATTCTAAAATTATTGAATTACTTAGCTTAAATAGCGGCAGAAGCGCTAGTTGACCATATAATAGGCGTTTTAACATGTTAATACAGCCTTTTTAATATATAGGAAAATAATTTTATGGCATTAATTGCCAATTAACAGTAATTTATTATTTGATAATCAAATAATATTAATAACAGATACAGGTGCTTAATGTATGTGTATCAGGAAACGAAGTATTAACAAGGTTATTTTTATTTGCAGTCACTGCTAGAATTAGAGGCCAGTGCGTCGAGCGACGAGGCAGTACGGGAGAGGATCGCGTCGCTCCCGCCGGAAGTGTCCGAAGTGCAATTATTGTCTAAGTTAGAAGGTAAAACGACACCCTATCACCGCATCAACTTTGTAATTAATCTTGTAACAAGACTGAGCCTCTTTTCATACGCTTTGGCTGCCGGGTAGCCGGCGCCGGGCTGGTGTCGTGCCGGAGTCGTGCCGGCGTGGCAAAGTGTATAGAAAAATGTGCAAGCTTGGATTAGCAATAGCTGCTGGGCATCCGGCGTCAGCTAAGCGACAGTATAAACGTGTGAAAAGGGGTGACATGCTTGTCCATATTCTCGATCTCATCGATATAAAACTGTGAAAAACGAAAATAAATGATAATAATTTGTACTTTTGTTTCATTTCTCTTATTGACATAAAAGTCAACATTCTGTTTATAACTCAATTTTGGTTTTTCATAGTTTGTTATTGAAATTATGTTGCGCGATTATTTTAGTTTCTGGAGTGTATTGTCTCATCCTAAGATATTTAATTTTTATCAGATTATATGTAAGCATTGACTGTGTTATAATTGAAACAATGGACAGAAGAATAAATTAATTATTGATTGTGTTCCTTTAAAGAATTCCCAAAAATTGTTTATATGTAAATGTAGTAGAGAAACATTATTGTAAAATGATTTATGACTATATTAATAAAGAATATTGATGATATGCCCTGTGTATTTCACTTATTCACTGATATGCCCAAATTGGTTAATAACTTACAAATTAACTGATCTTTCTAACAAATTAAGTTTGTGAAAAGATTTGTGATTGTTTAACTTCTTTTGAATTTTCATGACATGATTTTTGGAGAATGTTCCAAACTCTGCTTCAAGAAAATCTTTTGTTGTATGAAAGTGAATGTTGTGTTCATAATAGACTCACCACTGTGTAATACACATTGCTTTTATGGAAGCACAGTCAATGCAGAAAACTAATTGATTCATAATTATACAAGTTTTATTAGAAAAACTAATTTCACAAACTAAATGTAACCTGAACACCTTAGTAATATTGTACCTAATTAATAATTGCCCTGCGTTCACAAATTAGTTTCTAATTTATGTTTCCATTACAAAACTCCATTTGTTACGACACTTTCAAATATGAGTACCTACTAGTGATTCTGAAGTTGGGATATAAACAGAATGTCAACTAGTCATTTTGAAACCAATTTCTATTGGAAACAAGGATTTGAATAGACTACATCTTTATGTAGCTTTCAAATATCGAATACTCTTTTCAAGTAGGTAATGGAACCTTCTTCTTCTAGATAAAGAGTCGGCGATAAGTCTGAGTGCTGTGGTGAACTCTGCCGTGGACCTGCTGGCGGAGTACAACCTGAGGCTGAGTGAGGAGTTGGAAAAGAGGCGCAAGGTAGCCGCCATGCTGCGAGACTTCGCGCAAGCGCAGCGAGACCTGGCTAAACAAGCGGAGACTAGACTAGAGGTAACGCAAAGCAAACTTTTCGATAATAAATTTCAGGGCGGCCGAATTAATTTGCTGTCAAGCACGTATGAAACATTCATAAAAAAACAATTAAAAAAACAAATTCCTGTCAATGCCCACTTCTGAAAACTTATTATATTGAAGAAATCTTGCAATGCATAAAAAACATTTGTTAAGCCGATTAGTGATCATAATTGTTTTGTTCAAGCATGTTTTCTATCCATAATTATCTTGAATAATACAAGTTCAAATTAAAATAGCTTGCGAAACTCCACAGTTGTGATGGGTATTGATATCTGATCAATAGATCAGTATTCTTTGCCAGGAACTACTGCAAATGTTTTTGCAATGTTTTCATGGAGTTACTGAAATACAAACAAACCCCTTTTCCAATTCCAGGAATACAACATAAAATTGCAAAAGATTTACGCGGTGAAAGCGGAAGTGAAGTCACACATAGAGAATTTACCGGACGTGTCCCGTTTACCGGATGTGACGGGCGGGCTTGCGCCGTTGCCGTCTGCCGGCGACCTGTTCAGCATCTGAGGATGTGGAGAGACGACTCACGACCAAGGAAATGCACTTACACTATCACGTATTTAATTTTATTAAACCTACTGAGATACACTTTTTCCTTGGCTGTCTAAGGCCGGGATCTAAAAGGTCACATTTAATTAGGTAGCGAAACTGCACAAACCTGGTGATTATCGACATGTAAACACGATAAAACAAAAATGTTTTATTGGCGTCAATTACCGCTGCTGGTGAAGTTTCGCTAACTAATTTAATTTGAACCTGTATAAAAGTTACTTAGCGCGCACTTTGGGTAAGGTTATTCCTGTCACTGCCGCACAACTGTCATACTACAAATGCAAGATGAGACGGAAACATGTCTAAGTAACGTTTATAGATCTCCGCTTAATACGCCTTATCTATGACCGACTAATTAATTTCACGTCGTCACTAATTACTTTGACATAGGTGAGAATTTATATAAACGATTGTTTCATGCCTCTCCTATGCAATGGTGTATAGTTGGAAGTGAAATTCCAGTTCCTTTTGATTTCTTAAACCTACGATTGCTAAGAAAATCTGTGCTAGCTTCATTTTTAATCTCTTTTGTGGATGAGGCAGTAAATAACATGGGAGTCTAAAGTATTAATTAGGCAATAAAATCCAATTGCTCAATGTCTCCATGTCTCTCCATATGTCATGTATGGTAGAAAAACTATTGGGATTTGGAAATATTGTTGTTTTGTCGTCGGCGTAATTCTTTGTCACGATTGTTTAGTAAATTATGTATAAAGACTACAACAGGGGCCTAAGTTATAATTTATAAACGTTACAACTTTCAATAGTGAGTTTTTGACAGATTTGCCATACAAAAACTGTCAGAAACTCACCATTGAGAGACCATTGTAACGTTTATAAATTAGTAGACTTGGGCCCCAGGTTTGTTTACTACTTCATGCTTGATGGTATGTTCACACTTAACAGAAGTTGAAGTTACATTTTCATTCAGCTACGTTTATTCTATTTCGAGAATGTGCCATAATTTATACTTCGATTACTTGGATTGCGATTGTGAAGTTTGACATATCCAAAAAGAAATTGAACATGGAGCTTTAAAATAATAGTATTACACGGTTCCTCTGTAGATAGAGATAGTGCTATCCAAGAAGACGAACCCGATTCTTCGTCCTAAACGCGATTATTGTACTGTAAAGGCGGAGACTGACTTGTAACGTTTTTTGTAATGTATCGAGTTTACAGTAGTCAGTGCAGCGAGCCGAGTCGCTCGACGCGAACGCCGGATCCTCCACTCGACTGTCGGCGATTTCGTGAATTCTTTTGAAACGGAAATATGAGAAACGAATATTTCATGGTGTTCGCAGCGAGCCTCGACTGATACAAAACAAGAAAAATACTTTACAACAAGTCAGTCTCCGCTTAAGAGGGTTTATCCTGAAAGTTGGCAACGTCGCAAATAGATGTCAAATATTTCGCTGTTTTGATTAATTTGATAATATTTCTGTATGGAAATAAGAAATGTGGCTAACCAATTGACTAGAATATTGATTATGAAATGCAATAATTAATATCGTAACACCGAATAGTTAGTTTTAGATGTAAAAAAAGTATTTGGTAACTTTCCAAATGCCTTTTTTTCACCTAAAACGGGTACAACATCAAATTCAATGTTATAATTGCAATTCATTATTAATATTCTAGTCAATTGGTTAGCCACATTTCTTATTTCCATACAGTATTATTTCCAAATTAATCGAAACAGGTAAATATTTGACAGCTATTTACGACGTTGCCAACTTTTAGGATGCACCCTCTTAAGCGATTAGGAAGAAGAGTGGGGCACGTCTTAGTGGATGGCACTTACTATTGTAGTTAAGATATGTTGTAGGGGAGAATATTCTCGTCGTAACCAGTGGTTTGTTCTTGTGTAATCCGTAGCAGCGGATTGGACATTTATTTAGGTAATTAGAAAAAAATTAAGACCAAAGGCCTGAAAAAGGTGACGGGACAGACTGAGGTAGTCAAAAACTGGGTGTTGTGATGTAACGTAGGGAAGGGGAGGTCTATCGCTTGCAATGGTCTCATATGATTTGATTGGAAAGTTGAAGAACAAAAGTATTTTATTATAGCGGGTGTATTCTCTCCTAATAGCAGCACAAGAAATTAAAAAATCACGGTGTAAAATTCGGCACGTTTTACGGTAACGTCTAAGTGCATTTCAAAGTAAAAACAACTTTTACGTTCAGTTCGGATTCCGAGTAGCTGACTCATATTTCGTGTTATCTGTAACATAGTGAGATGTAGTCATTGCGAATCACGAGCGTAAGGTAACTTTTGACATTAACATAAGGTTCAAATTGCAATGGTTGACGTGCATTCGTGAAATAGAACCACTATACTGAAGTGTATGGTCATGTATTTTTCTCGGGAACTTAAAGCCGTTTCATAGTTATTTTACCTCAGACAGCAGAAACCCAAAAGCAACCTTATTCTAACGAAAATAAAGATCGCTTTGACAGACTTGTCAGTGACAACAAACCAATTGCAACTTTATGACAACGAGAACAAAGTAATGCAAAATCAGAGGTAAAGTAATTGGGAAAGGGCTGTAGCTTTTATTTGTTGATGATTGACGAAATATCCCTTGAGGTACACACGGGTACATATCAAGCTATACATTTCCAGTATAAACTGATCTCGCATTGTATAGGATTTCCGTACAATTAGAGGTCAGCTTATACTGGAAATGTCTAGCTTGATATGTAGCCGTGGTACGTATTTTATATAAAAAAAGACTAAAATCTTGAATGTACTGATTTTGAATAGTTAAAATATGAGTTTTTTTTTCTATAGCGTAAAATACCGAATTGTATAGTACGTGACGAAATTGACATTGATATCACATTATTGTATTGTATAGATAATAACATAATTAATGCAGTATCATACACTTCTTATAATTTAATTATAATCGAAGTTTGCCTTATTTTAGCGAATAATTGCCTTATCATTCGCATACAACATGATGGTATAATGATGGTATATTATAAAAAAAAACGAATAAATCGATTATAGGCAACTCTTGTGTATGAAAAGTGGGTAGTGTGTTTATGTTACTCTAATAATGATTTGAATTGTCTAACTTAGGATCTGTTTTCCACTTCAGTATTTACCCTGCTTATTTTGTGATGACTTGTGTGACACATCTAGATTTTATTTTACCTTAAATAACTTTGTAAAATTGTTCTCGATAAGAATTCGGTCTTAAAAGATTCGATACTTGTATGTTATGGCACAGCTCTAAAGCATTTGTCATGTGTCATGCACAATCATAAAAAGAACATAAAATAGTAAAGTTTAGTTACTAAAACTTTGTGACTCGAAATGTGTCAACTCGCAATATTTTAGTAACACCAAGCCATAAATTGAGCCGTTTAATGTATTCAATGCCTTGTTTTATTCAATTATTCTGTTTGACGTTGTAAGATTTAGCCTAAGTCCACATTTCCATACTTTATCCCATAATCTTGCTGATTGCCAAGCAGTGCAAAATTGCAATAATAATATGTGTTTATTATACAGGGTAGTAATTTGAGAAGCAATAAGGGCACATGCTAGATCTGCCCTTATTGCATTGCCCTAAGAGTATATAATCCCTCAAATTGCTTAGTATGATCCTCAGTTATATCGAAAATACTGCAGCATTCATTTTTAAATATATATGGTAAAAGTTGAGGATTAATGTTAAGTACTATGTTTGACGAAAACTCGATTCCATAAATTTTCTTGACGGAAAAAAATCCACAGTCACCTCCAAACAATAAATCGCTGGTATTGAAAAGACACTTCAAATTATATCATGAAAATTTGCTTACCTAAACTACTGGCGCCTTGGAACCTTCTCCCCGCCGCTCAGTCTCGCTCTCACTCAGTCCGCGAGAAGTATCGTGCAAGGAGTGAATTTGAGCTAAGGTATGAAGGACTCTTAATTACCACCCTGTATATTATCTATAGAATATTATACATGAATGCGTCTATTTTACATTCATCTTTGATGGATAAATCTTATTCTGCACATTTTATTTAATACTCCTGTCCGCGCTGGTTTCGCTGTCTTCAGCAAATATTATTTAAAGAGATAGTAATCAATATTAAATGTATTATTTTGGTATACAAGTACACATGTATCAATGGATTGAATAAATTACTAGCAATAATATATTTTGCTCAGAAAAAAATGTTTGTTTAGTAGGGTAGGGTAGATTGAAATCCTGAGTACACAATGTACTTTTTCAATCGCTAGCCAAAAGATTATTTATGTAAATGTTTACGTTGGAAGGCTTCCCACAAGGTGGACAGATGACCTGTTAAAGGCCGCAGGAATCTGCTGGATGCGGGAAGCACAGAACCGGTCGAAGTGGCGATGCTTGGGGGAGGCCTATGTGCAGCAGTGGACGTCTTTATGCTGAAATGATGATGGTAGCATACACGACAAATCTATTTTTGATTACATTTGGTTCAAGAAAAAAACTTTGACTGGTCACTGAAAAAGAACCCTGTATCACATCATACATGTGTATTAAATAATGTTTATTTTTATTATCGAGTGCTTTTGGTTGTTAAATTTCACGTAAAAATGTGATTATTTAGTCAAGTTCGGCTATTTCGACTATTCAAGGTTTAATCACTTTGTAAACCAAATAATAGCGTAATTTGGTGCGTTGAGTTAATTTTAATTTAGCTACCACGAATCCACTATGTATAGCTAGATATTATAGACTTAAATGAATTATAGAATTTGTTATATTAACAATTTTGGTCTTTTATTGATTCAACCCTACCTTACTATAAAGCTATACAGGTGGATTTTTGAGATGGGGCAGTAAGGGCAGCTATCTTAAAAGGATCTTTGAAGACTGTCTTTAACTGTTCTAACTCTGTGAAAGCAGAACAAAATGTCTCAAAAAGTTAAAGACAGTCTCCTAAGACTGTTTTAAGATAGCTGCCCTTACTACCCCATCTCAAAAATCCACCTGTATAAATGAAAACCAGCTCTGATGGCCGTCGTCGTCTATAATTTTGGGAGGTTCCTATTAAACTGCATGATGCAGATACTTTTTTGTAAACCTCCTCAGATTTCTTCATAAATGCATACTCGACTACAAAAAAGTGTCTATCAATCACTGACTTGATGTATATTTTGACACATGTTTATATCCATGGCATCAGAAACATTTTCGAAAAATATTAGTTATTTAGATATAATTTCATTTTGAAAATGAGTGAAAGCGTGGTCAGTATATTTTTTTAACTTAATAATTATTTGTTATTCAGAAATGTTTGTTAAACAATAATGTTATTCCTGTTTATTTCAGAGTACTCGCAATAAAACGTTAACCGAGTCTGTCGACAGTGAGTCTACTGAAAGTCCACTGGTAATGTATTATTTTACTACTTTCCTGTTACTGACTATGTACAAATCTCTGCAATGAGAGAAGGATACCCACGGGTAACATACGTTGATGACTTGTCGGAAATATTGGCGCAAAACAGAGGGACATGGCATTCAAGGAGGTTTTGTGTTACAGAGTAGGTCCTACGGGTCGAGCGTACAGCTCAGAGCTGACCACCGAGGCTTTGTACAGCAGCAAAATTAAAATGATGCTTTGGCAGTAATTCCTTGTGGCATTCAGGGGAAACAAAAGTGGCACATTGTTTTAGCTACATGTTGCTGGCAAAATACCATACCCTTTTAATGAGAAATATTTTACCTCCAACGCAATATTATGTTTGTTAACCTTCCAAATGAACAACCATTTATCCCTGCAACCCCAGGTACACGACCGATGGACAAACAACATAAGTTATCGCCAGCTAGTGGTATCCTCCTGCGTCGGAATCTTCCAAGTATGGTGGCACCCCTACCTCTACGACTTCAAGAAGCTACTGCCTTTCCTATTCCTGTACAATGTGTTCAGCATAGTGATCGGATATCCGCTGTTTTATCTGGAGCTTGCTTTAGGAGTGGTCACCAAGAAGGGTGTGCTTAAATGCTGGGATTTGTCGCCTATGGCAAGAGGTAGGGAGCAAGAACAAGTTTGTATAAGTAATTTCGAGATTTATTAGAATACTGCAAAGTTTTTGAAGTTCCCTGAAGTAAGTTATCAGACTATACAGGCTGACTTCGAAAACATGCGACAAAATTTAAGGGGTGTTCTACCCATCAATATGCACAACTTTTAATATGGGACCAAATAATAATTCGCAAAAAAAAAATCGATTTTCTCATACAAAATGGTCCAATCGGGTATACCTTTATACAGAAAGATCGATTTTTTTCCAAAGTCAGCCTGTAGAGATCAATAAAATTGATGATATTATTACCCTTCAAAAGTAGTTTTGACCACATTGGGATAGGTATCAGGGGCAAGGACTAGTACATTCCATTATATGGCGCGCATTTCACTAACCTAGCTGCGCGGCAGTCCAGGTACTTTTGGCAGTCTCGTACACGTACGTATCAAAACAACGGGAATTTGGATAAGATCTTAGTACGAATTCCAGCATCCTCCATAATATCTCACATTGTCATTGTACCTTAAATCTTCTCAGGCATAGGTTTCGCGATGCTATCAACGAGCGTGTTCAGTGCACTAGCGGCTGGCGCGGTTGGCGCGTGGTGCCTGGCGATGACGGTGCACTCCATCCACACGTTCCTGCCGTGGCTGCACTGTGCGGCGGCTGCAAGCCCTCCTTGTGCGGCCAGACATCGACCCCTGCCTTTCGGGAGTGAGACACCGCCGCAATCGTTCTTTTTGTTAGTAACAGTATTTAAATATTAAAACCATGAAAACGATACTATTTTGGTCCCAATAAAAGATTAACGATGAAAACGATACCCATGATGAAAAATTTGAAAATTTTGCAGCCATCTTGGATTTTCATTTGACCAAATTCACATAATCTCTCTCTCTCTTTGTATTATATATATTAGAAAGAGATAGAGAGGGAGAAAGTCGTACGAAGAGGGTATAACGCATTTATCATACATTTTCTTGCTGTGGTTCAGTTGGGTAATAAGCTGTAAGTTTCCCGATCGGAATAAATAAATAAATTGCATCAGACCGCACTTTCAGATTTCTTTCCAATCGGGCATTTTTTTCTAATAGTTTAACGGCCAAAATTACCTCTGCTGTTGGGGTCGGATATAGCGGTATCAGGTATTCTAAAGTGAAGCTTGAGCCGACAGAGCCAGTCACTGTTTTAGAATATTCCGGAAACCACATTCTCCTTCGAACACTAATAGATGCCTGTGTCCAACAGTGAGATTCAACTGATAATTTCAGTTTATTTTGTTTATTTAAGTACCTATTTATTATTCTTGTATTATAAAATTAATTATTTTCGAACTATCTATATTTTATGGTTGACTGGCCTTAACAGTACCTATTTTTTTACTTGTGCATAATGTTTTAATAAACAAACAATCGTTGTTGCAGTAACTTCGTGTTGAATCTGAAACGCGATGGTCTGGAGGGTGGTTTGGGCAACATTGTGTGGGAGCTGACGATCTACTACATTATTTGCTGGATACTCATCTACTTCATCGTCATCAAACGGATATACAGTTACTCGAAAGTAAGCCTTGTACATTTGTAATGGTTGTTGTTATAATTGGCAGCTGATGGCTAATTCTAGAATTACAAGCCGTGTCCCCGATGGGATTTCCAACCGGCAAAAATGATAAGCAGCCATACAAACTTACATCCCCTATTTAGCCCGTTTAGGGGATGAATTTTCAAAAATCATATATAATCTTAGAAAGGATTAATTTTATTTTTTATTTTAGGGTCTTTTTTTCAAATTTTGCAAAATTTCATTCTTCTAGATCCAGCGGTTAAGTTAAGGCTCTGCGTTTTCTGTCAGTGATGACAGAAAACGCAGAGCCTTAATTTAAATTAAGATTTTTATTAAGAAGATCTTTGTCGAAGCAAATTTTGCCCGAAAATTAAATTTATTACATTTATTTTTGTGGGGTTTTTGCATTGAGGGGACTAAAAAAATTGCCCATTTATTTTAAATATAGTGAATATTTATCAAAATGAATAATGTAGGTACAGTCTAAATTAGAAGTATTCAGGTAATTCTAAAAATGGAAGAGATGGATCAATATCACCTTACCCACCGGTAAGGTGATATTGATTTTGTGGCACGTACATACTAGTCAGATATGCGGAATTAATACTCTTCCATTTTTGAAATTGTATTTTTTTCCACGCCATGCATTAGGTACGCATTGTTTTGTCTGCTGTTTGGCCTGATAAGTAAAATTTGTTATAAATTGTTTTAGTTTTTTACATTTCGACGCAATGTACAATTTTTATTGAAATAAATAAAATTAAATACATCAGCTAAAGTTTTTGTGTTGTTGTTTAGCTGGTGATGTTCAAAGACGTGTTGGCATATTTCGTGTTGGTGTGCGTGGTGATCGGCGCGCTACAGCTGAAGGGCGCAGGACGTATGTTCAACGACTGTGATTGGACCGTGCTGTTTGAGAGTTTACAGGTAAATTTACATAGACATGTCACATAAACACGTGCATATAAATATTCGAGACAAGTAAGTTACTAACTTTAAAGCAATATGTTAGTAGTGCATCTGTGGGAAGCCAATAAATATGAACAGTCTAAACGAAACTTATGAATCAATAAAAATCACTTATTTGTCATAACCATGATTTCTCTTTAATCGGAATACTTACTACCTACTCTTGGTTTAACCCCATTTTTAAAAGGCGTAAACGTCAATATGGTGTGAGCAAAATCCAGAAGTAATTCGGAGCGCAGGAATTACAGCAATTTGTCTTGAGCGACATTTTAAAGATAGGATATTTGGATATTTACAAAAAGAGTAGGTAATCCGTAATAGTAGGTAGGTACAATACGCGCCACGAAAAATGATACTTGACGAGCGCTGTACCGCGCCTCCCGCGCGCAGTAAGTGTGCTGGATTTGACTGTTTATTTACCCTTCAAAAATAAAATCATTTTTAACATTTTTAGATGTGGCGTGAGGCCATGGAATACGCGTTGATCGAGATGACAGTGTGCCAAGGTTCCCTAATTATGCTTGGCTCCTACTGTCCGAAGTCGCAACATCAGCTGGGTACCACTGCGATGCTTGCCTTCGCTGTGTCTAAGAGTAGTTGCATGACCACCGCGTTAGTTCTAGGGGCAACACACGGAGTGCTTTTTAAGGACTATGAGAATTCTACTAATATTTGGCCAGGTTGGTGAGGTTTTTAGTTTTTGTTAAGGGGTGGGGGGGCGGCATGCGCGGTCCACCCTGAGCCCCCGGTGCTTGGGGTGCCCCAAAACTCGATAAATACTAAACTTTTTACTCAAATCCCAAGACCAAAATAATATGTTCTGTAAGTAAAAGGCAGTTTGTAGATGGGGGCCAAAGTAACTCCTATTTATGTCAAAAGAAAGCGATACCTATCCGGGATGATGGTGTTATTTTCGTTAAAAAAATTGACTATTTTTTGTAGTTAAAATGAAAACTCGCGAGTTCGCTAGTTCCATAATCCATCGCAAGTTACAAATTTTATTAACCTGTTTTTTCTTCTTTTCATGTCGACGGTACCTACTTTTTTTTGACTTTTTTATATTGTTTTCGCCCAGGGGCTTAAGTCTACTAATTTATAAACGTTACAATGGTCTCTCAATGGTGAGTTTTTGACAGATTTGCAATACAAAAACTGTCAAAAACTCACCATTGAGAGACCTTTGTAAAGTTTATAAATCAGTAACTTGCGATGGATTATGGAACTAGCGAACTCGCGAGTTTTCAATCTAACTACAAAAAATAGTCAATTTTTTTTACGAAAATGACACCATCATCCCGGATAGGTATCGCTTTCTACATTGATTGCTGCTTCAATTAAAATGTTCGTGTCACGATTTCATTGCAGGAGCTTCATCATCAATAGTCCTATGGTCTGATTACGTGGCTCGGATACCCGGCAGTCAGTTCTGGGCTGCTCTTATATTCTTCACACTGTTCGTTTTGTCGCTAACTACAGCGGTAAGTCTCCACTGTGTGTAAGATGTGCTATACAATGTTTGGGTCGGTATGATTCGGCACAGCTGGGCGGAATAATCGAATATAATTATTTAGATATAAATCATAATCAGCGTATAATGTTCCCACTTGGGCACTCAGGCCTCCTCTCGGTGAGATGGATGGAAAATGCGTGCTGACCCGACCCGAGCATGATGTAGTGAGGTTAAGTAGATTCCGAACGAAGTTCGCTTAGTTCGCAGATCAGTACCTACGAGCCGAATATGTGTAAACTGTTCGTGTATTGCTTCGGGTCGGCTTTATTGTTCAATAAATACTGCTGAACCGAATGTGCCGAACTGAAAATGTGTGTAGCATCCCTAATAAGCCTTTCAATGATATGCGAAGAAGACCGAGAAGGTAATAAAATAGAAAATCACCACGCTTGAGAAATGACATGCACTCTTGACACAGTGGTTGAGCGATAAGCTGCTGAGGTACGTCTTACGGCATCGATTCCCCTCGATTTTTTTTTTCATAGCTTTTAATAAGCTGTTTCGTTTCTGGCACTTCGTGTATGTGAGATTTGTCTTTAGAAACAATCTACGATTTAGATAGATGCAGAGATTATTCCTAAGTTCTATTAAAATTCTTGTTTCCAATTTAAGTTATTTCCACAAATATCGACTTAAGTTGATTTTTTCAAAAAACTTAAGTAGGTATATTTGTTTACCATATTTGCAAACTGCGAACGCAGATAAAGGTTTATCAAGCTGTCGTCAGGAATTAATATACTTTTGTGTTCTTTTCAGGCGCTATTAGTTCAAACAGTGATGTCGTCATTCACCGGGCGATCGATCAGAAAAATCAGTTGGGCCTTCCTCATAGTGATATGTGTACTCTTCTGTCTGATCGGAGGTCTCACTCTCTGCACACAGGTAACATTGTATGCCACTCATACGCTTAATACCAATTAGCAATATCAAGAATTTAATCAATTAGGTAAATAAGGATGCAGTCCCGCGTCCCGCCATACTGTATCGGCCGAATAATTCGACAACAATTGAAATAAATTGATGCTTCTCCCTATCGTGCTTTTATTACGTTATGCCATACCAATTTCAGTTCTATGTCAAAGTTACTAAAGAATAATTTCAACTGATAAACAACGCTGACAATATTAATGACATACATACAAATGACTGCAGTCCGTCCTCATGATACGGATAGGGCACAGCTGGGTGGCACAATTGAATACAAATTTAGATATAATAGGTATATGTCCGGCTAAAAACCTCGGCTTAGCTTGAATTGTGTTGAGCTAACTCGAACATGATTAAGAGAGGATTTAATTATGCCGATCGGCACGTGCCGAATATGTGTAGTCATTACTTCGGGTCAGGTTTTTTTTCAACAAATACCTACTACCGAATTAAACAACTGTATAGCACAACTAAAGCAACCTTTTCAACATTGCAGGGTGGTTTATACATACTAAACTTCCTAATGAACTGGCCGGTATCGAAGCCCCGCGTGTTGATAGCAGCGCTGTCCGCTACTATCATCACCTACGTGTATGGACAGACCACGTTCTGTGAAGACGTGTTCTTCGCGGTCGGAGAGTACCCCAGCGTCTTCATGAGGATCTGTTGGGCGCTCTCGCCGGCTATCATGATGGTAAGCAGCAGGGGCGTAACGACCACCGTATCAATGATACGGGGCTCCCACTTGTGTAAGCAAATATATTCGTAAAAAATTAAAGTAAAACCCAACTACTTACGACAAAAACTGAAAAGGTATAAACAAGATATATCACAGACAGACAAATTAAAATTCCGGAGTCACACGCCGTGTTCGGGCATAATTCGAACAAATTACCTGACTCCGGATTTTTAATTTGTTTATCTGTGATGTCTTGTTTATACATTTTTAGTTGGCATTTTTGTCGTTGTTGAGTTTTAAGTCCAACAACGATACCTCATTTGTCTAATTATGATAAGTTTAGAAGTTATGAGGGAACAGATGAAAATTATAACCTTCCTTTTAACCACCATCCTGATACTATGAACTCGACTGGAGTGAACCAAATCGCCATTCTTTATTTTGTTTCCAGACTATATTCGCGGGGGGCGCGGCCAACACGTGGCTGCTGAACGAGGCACTAGCGGGCTGGGTGTTGGTGGGGACGGCTGTGATGCCAATCGCCCTCGTCATGGTCGTGTACGGGATCTTCAAGTGCAGAGTCAGAGTAAGTCATGTGTGCGCGGCTGCGTGCAACTCTTCAACAGCGCAGAATGACACGATGCAAGCACGCGGGTGGTGTACATTTAGGGGCTAAAAAAATTGGCACAATAAGGGCGAGCGCGTACTGGGTACTAATGCGACAAAATATTAAAAGTCGCGCGATGAAAAGTCGCGCGCTCGCCCTAACGTATGCAATGTTGAATGAATACTTCGAATATTATCATGTTTGTTTTTCTTTCAGAATATTGTTCGAGACGAAAAATAATTATTTTAAAATAAAAATCATCGTTTATATTTTTTGTTGTTACTTGAATGATAAAATGAAACATTGAAATCAGAATGACATCTTATTTTATTCACAAAATTTTTCATAACACCAATTTGTTACCAAAATAAAGGATTATTTTATAATTAGTCATACACACATATCCACATAACAACTTAGAAAGCTGATCATAATAAATAATGCACGATATTTAAATATTGGCATTTTTTTTGTCTTTTTTTAAAGTGAACATTATCTATTATGACCAACAGGAGTATTTTTTACACAATATTTAATTCAGTTGTTGGTTAAATAAAAACGTTAAATCAGCTTCGCTTGATTGGGGAAAAAACACTCCTTCTATTAATACAGCCTTGGATCTTATTTCTAAAATTAACCGTAACTTAAATAATGAACTTCTCATATAAAAATAATAATGATAAGCATTACTACATACATCTTTTAAAAAGTTTACAATCTAAGTAGATAGACCGCCAAAGTGTTCATTGTAAAGTACTATCATCATATTCGTTTTTATAGACTATTGTTTTGTGTTCAACATAAGAATTTACAGCAGTAAATAATTATTTATAGCGACGGTAACAATATTATATTCCTCGACATATATAATATGATTTGATAAAACCTGATGGGGACTAGATGAGTAGTTTGAAAACAAAACACTTGTTTACAATATAAACGAGGACATATTATCATAACAAAAATATTTGGCTTTAATAAAATTTAGAATCACGATATCAAAATTTTTCGAATTTACTCATCACTTGAAATTACAAACTGGGCAGGCTGGTCTGGCCTGGATCAAACACGTCAAGCACATGAAGTGATAAAAAAATAGTAACATAAAAATAAAAACAACTGGTATGTGATATAATTTAAATACCATGCAAGAATCAGAATCACTTAACATAAATTGTAATGACCTCGGCCTGCCGTAGTGGATTTATATCATCAATATATTATTTTAAAATAACTATTCTATTTTTACAAATAATTTGATTCATAGACTATTTTTGACGCCATACACGTGACACTGGATATAACCTTAGAAATTGTAGGCCTTTTAATTGGTTAATATGGAAGTCAAAGTATTCGCGTTCTCAATGTAACAAACACGTTGGATCCATTTTATGGTTATAACATTTTATCGTTAAAAACAAAATGATACATCATAATATTTACAAATCATTTTATGATCAAAATGAATATAAGCTTCAGTATGTTAAAATTTTCGTTTGTTGCGTACGTACCTGATAAATAATAAGTATTATTTAGATCTTTGAAAATAATAAGCCAATGATTAGAACCCAGTTGATGTTTAAATGGCGGCTATAAAAGGAATCTTTGATTGTTGGCATTCAGTTGGCCTAAAACAAATATACTATTTTAGATTTGTTGATAATTGTTTGAACAGTTACATAATAAATCTTTTTTCTTTTTTATGTCATTGAAAACGCGGAATACTCGGCTGCCTACCATAGATATGGCGGCTTAAATGAACAGAGGAATCTTTCTCTCTATTTCGATTTGCATCAACTAGTTGCCGTTTCGACCGCAAGGGCAAAACGGTCCTGTATGGTACTACTGTTAGCCCTCTTTTGACACGTCGTGAAAGCTTTCCCAATTCTCCAGTTTACCAGAACATTGAAAACCCGCCTGCCACCGGCAACATAGAAGTGTGAGTAGAAATGTCTAGGTGGCCAACGGACTATTCAAAAACATCATTTGTGCTACATATTCAGAGAGCAGATCATCATACATATCATTTATACTTTAATATTAAATGTTTTATTAAACACTAAGGGCGAATTTCTCCAATGCAAACTCGGTGATCGGCTCATAAACCAAGTTTAAGAGCTGTCAGTGTCTATTTTCTTTGGAATATTGAAACTGACAGCTCTTGAACTCTCGTGACCTGGTTCAGGAGGTCACTGTCATTACTTTCTTTAGAAAATTGACACCGACAGCTCTTGAACTAGGTGAAGTCAATATTTCAAAGAAAATAATGACAGTGACAGCTCCTAAACTTGGTCTATGTGCTGATCGCGTTCTGTTTTTTTATTGGTGAAATTCGCCCTGAGATAAACTCTTGGTATATGTATTCATTGCAGCGTTTTATGACTGAGGAAACTGTACAGAAGTCTTACGACAAAAGATTTATTATTACTGTCAAACATGATTAAAAGATAAAAGTATACTAGCATTGTCGTGACGTACCAGTTTACTCCATGTTAGCCCTGTGGAAGTGTTTCATGTTACCATACTACTATTTGAATGGTTTTTGGCATTTTGGCTTGTTGCATTTCGAGAAAAAAAAGATAAACATAAAATAAGCTGCTTTCTGCTGTAAATAAAACTAGTTAAAAAGTAGTTCGATTTCACTCACAACTATTTTGATCTGATATTAAATTACAAACTATCATCAGGAACATTCACTAATTGATTAAACTCTTCAAACTAATATACATAGTGCAACAATTTTACATTCTATCAATTTTACATCTATACTGATTAGTATACCATAGTAATGATGTATTTAGTTTGCGATGTGTGATTGATGTCAAGATTTACACAAACAAAATTAACATGTGGCTATTGGCTTTTGGCACACTAACCGACATCTATGCCACAGCCAACTACGTGTTCTGTAACAGAGAACTGCTAGCTACGGTACATGCGCTACGGACGTCAGGATCGTGCATCAATATCGATAGTTTGCGTCAGACATGTTTCTATTGTTTATGCAATAAACCTGAATCCATTATGTGCTCAACTGAGATGCGGCATTACACGAGGTTTTACTCCAAGTAGATTAAGTTAGTTATAATTCAATAAATACGCAACACAGACACTTAACTAAAAGGCAGCGTTTGTTACTATAAAATCTTACTAGCTATGTGTGCTTGTGTTCACATCCTAAGAAAAACATAAATAACAGACATTCGGGGACCCTGCGCTCAGTCTTACGCATAAAAGATTCCACCACATTCACTGGAGGACATTGCTAGTACGTACCACATGACGTTAAGGCTTAATATATGTAATAACATCAAAGTCTAATTACAAGCCTTTTAGTATGTTACAGGTATCACTAGCTAATGGCTAAATTAATATAATCTAACAAAAACTCTACAATGATGCCTCCAACGTGAACTTTTAGAGTCAATGTACTGTTGTAACATTATTTCTATTTCGCACCTAACTGAACAAAAACTAAACTGAAGCATACAAACACAGTACAAGCAGTAACTTCAGCAATACTTCACACTCGATAAATAAATATCGCTAAAACGAGAGGAACAGATTTTTATAAACTAATAGAAAATAATATTATTAACTTGTGCAAGTAAAAATGCTGTGGGTTTGTAGACCAGCGGCGTCTCCGCAGTGTCCATAGAGATGGGCTACTGATTATTCCATTAGAAATAGATGAATAAATTCGTGTTATTCTTATTGAACATTAAATGTAATCGTTATGTACAATTGCAAGCAGCTGCATCAATATCATTTTATAATTCGTGCCGTGTGCTAATACGCGATAAATTGCAAAAGGACAGTCGTGCGAATGGATTCGAGGGTTGTGCATCATTATCAAAATAATATTTAGGCTAACTGCCATTAGACAACATGAACTATGTCGCGTTATTGACGCATATTTATTTATTTTATCGTCGAACATTTTTAATATCTCTTGCTTTTAAGCGATTAATTGATATTTTTGCAAAATATATTAGTTTTTTTTTAAATCATTGCCGATCATAAGACGATAGGATATTTTGACTAGTTCAAAAACAAATAATTGAATAAAATACCAATATCTGCTAAAACAGATTATTCAGGAACCGTTTAATGTCAATGAAGCATTGCTACTAATATTGTTTAGTAGATATAGGAACTGATGCGTTTAAAATATAGGTACATTTGGTATCACTGGTCACTATACTTGTTGTGTTACGGCTGTTGCTAGTCAGCGTGACTGACCTGTATCGAGAACATTCTCACGACCGTCCCGCACATAGCTTACCGCTCGACGTAAGTCCGTCGTCAGCAGTATTCGCGTCAACTAACTACCTTCAGTAACCACTAACTACACTAATACCTACCCACAATCCAAAATAAACGAATTAACAACAACCAAGTTATACATATAAAAAGCTTAGCAAGTTAGTATATAACTCTGTTTTAGAAACTATCATACAAAACTAAACCTATTTCGTTTTCATTATAGTAATAGTTAAATTGACTAATTATAAGATTAAATACTCCTTCATTATAATTTGGACACAACTGAAGTGCATTATAAGATATCATTTTAACGCCAAAATCGTGTTGGCTTCTTATTATGATTTTCATAACACTAAGTAGAAAAGCTAGAATAGCAGCAATTTCAAATAATATCCATACTTTTTGGTCAATTTCGTAATATTAGCATTCAAATACCTAATAAGGCATGATGTATTGCCTTCATCATTTTAAGGAAATTTACATCCGAACTCGTAATAATTCCCAAACAACAACAATATGAGTGAGATCAAAATGGTTCATTATCAATTTACATTAATAAATGGATAGCGTAGCTATTAATAAAATTGTAATATCAAACTAGCTAATCAACTCTAAAGCAATTCACTTTATTAACATACAAAAATCAATTCAGATATTAAATACTAGTGGACACTAACATAATCATAGCACTTGTGCTATCTCACACACTTCGAGTCAATTGAGTCACATTTTGAATGTTAATTTATTGATAAAACAACTAATACGTAAATTTTAACATATCCAACAGTCAGCTAGTTTGATTGTAAAATTAGGCTGGCACTCGGAAAACACGCCAGGGATAACAGCTTTAAACTATTATATTAGGTTATCAAGAATGCCATCCTTATTCTCAAAAATTTCAAACAGAAAAAAAATAGACCTCAATGAATTTGCATAATATTAAAAACAGACATTCCCCACAACATACCAACGGCGAGATAATAATATAATCTATTTATATTTAACACTTATATTGTTATAACAATATCTATACAATAGTGTGTACAAGTAAACAATCTGCTGTAATCGTCCTCAAGCACTCCGTTATCACAAGAATCATAGGGCACATATCACTCACTGCCATAGTCAGTCCGTCTAAGCACCGATAACATTAACATTGCCAGCGTTAATACTCCACGACCCCTTAATTTATCACTTAACGCTAAACTAATTTTAATCATTCAAGTTACATATTTTTCCTTCGCGTACACTTTCGCCAGTCGCAAAATACCAGCATCTACACTTATAAATACTTATGTATTTTTGCAATAGCCATACTGGTATACTTGGGACTAATATCACATCTTTTAACGGCTTTGTACTATCTAACAGCTGATTACATCAATTTAGCGTTCGAAATTCTCGAATTGAACAGAAATAATATGTATCATGAATAGTATTAGATATCCTACAATGTTTTTTTTACATTTTTTATAATTTATAAACACCACAATTCCATATTGTCGAGGAGAAAAATTACAAATAGACACTAAGAAAAGAGGAGGCGCATCTAAAACCGCGAAAGTAGCGTCCAGTCCGATCGAACGCAAACATCACCTCCGCGCTCGACTCTCGCGCTTCCTCTCTCCGGACGTACTAAATATACTATTTACATCGACCATGCTCGTAAACTATTTAAATTAATTTTAGAATCGTTCAACCGCGGGTTCGAAGTCTCGACTATATTAAAGCGCCACTTGCGGACCGGGTCCGTCGAACGGAACCTCAATTTTGTACTTTTAAATGACAAAAATAAGTCACACTCAGATCTAGTCGGGGCCCGTGAGCGTCGATAATATCCACCTCGAGCAGTGCTCGGGGCCCGCCGCGGCTCACTCGGGCTTGCCGGGCGCGCGGTGCGGCGGCAGCGTGTCGTGGCGCCGGTACATGAGCAGGTACGGCATGCGCGGCGGCTTGGGCTTCAGCACGGCCGAGTCGCTCACCTGCGTCACCGTGGAGTCGTCGTATCTGCACAAAGAACGACGCGCGTCAGCAAACTTACTGTATGTCTCACCTCGCATCGATACCCACGGTTTCCTCAGTAAAGTTTGTCCACACTTGCCGTGATTTTGATCACGATTGGAGACGAAAAATAATGACATCATAGTGAGATTGATACGAAATATAATCACAACTTTCTCTACAAGTGTCTCACCTTATCCAGCCCACTTGTCCGTGGAACGTGTCGGTGAGGTAGTGCCCCTTCACCGCCTCCACGCCCTCGTGGTACACTACAGCAAACAGTTTGTACACGCGTTGCTTCGACGTGTACTTCAGCTTAGAAGACATTATTTCTGAAATAAGAATAGCAATGACATTCTTACTGCTTTTACATAATACACATATTTGTAAAATAAATTATTTTGAGTTTACTCAGTTAATGTTTACCACAAGTATTAGACATAATAATGTCGTTCAGAGACGAAAAATAAGTACATCATTGTAAATGTTAAACCGCCAGCAAGACTCCATAACCTTATTCATGAAAAACAATGAAAGAATTACATACTTGGATCAATTTTCAAGTCAATCGGGAAGTCAATATTCTTAACGATCTTGGCGGTGTGTCCGTCGGCGTCGAGTTGGAAGCACTTGAGGTGCAACAGTAACACGACCGGCAACTGTTCCAGCGACAGTTGCTGCCACGCGTCGCTCACGCCTTCGAGAGTATCCTTACCGGCCAACAGCTCTAAAGCATCTTTCACACTGTTTGCACGCTGAAATTATAGGTTAAAAAGGTTTAGTGACATATTGTGGCAATGTTTAATTTTGAATTTTTTATGTAATTTACTCAGCCAATGCTGTCAACATTGAAGTGATTTTTTATCACTCTCGGAGACGAAAAATAAGGTACCATCATTGTAAAAATAACAGATTAATATTATCTTGGCTTATTTAGTGTAGTCGTGAGTCCATTGTTTTAGAATTAAATTATATTATGAATTCAATTGTCAATAACGAGACGATATAAGTTTTATTGTTATCGCCGTCTCAAGGCCAATCGACAGTTCAGTGGAGAGAAGTGAGTGTGTATTGTAAGTTATTGAACAAAAATATTAAACAATCAATCAATTAACGATCCACGGGACGCAGGTATGTACGTATGTATCGTAAATTACTAATTTTGTCTGTACTCAATTTTTTTATTCGAGATTTATTCGAGTGTAGAGGTAGATACAATTCATTAAAAGCTACGGGTAGGACCGACCTCGATATCGAGCTGCAGCGTGAAGAAGGGCTGCACGGCGTCGGTGACGTCATGGTGCGCGGCGCGGTGCAGGCGCAGGCGCGTGCGGCCGCGGAAGATGTCCGCGACCGGCGTGCGGCGCGCGGCCCAGCGCCTCTCCACGGCGCCGCGGTTGCGCGGGCCCATCACCTTCCACTCGTCGTCCTCCGCCGCCGCCGCCGCCAGCTCCGCGGCCGTGGGCGCGGCGGCCGCGCGGGCCTCTTCCGGCTCCACTAGTTTTATCAGCTGGAAATAACACACGTAACGTTATGCCCGTATTCTTCGAAAGGTTATGTAAAGAATGACCACATTTCACCTATTGCCAGCTGGAAATGTTCGCACGAACGTCGGTTATGCGATACGGACGTTAAACTTTAGCTTTTTCATAGCTGCAACCTTATCCACATAAAACGTTTTTTGTGAAAATCTTAAGCGTTTGTTGTTTTCAAACAATAATCCTCTAGAGAGACGTCGTTCGACTCACCTCGAGCATCTCATCGTTGAGCGAGTTGAGCAGACAGCCGAGGAACTCCTCGGCGTCCTCCTGCCTGCCCTCCTGCGAGCCGGGGAAGGGCCGCAGCGCCCGCAGCACGCGCTGGCCGGCCCCGCCCTCGAGCGGGGGCCCGGCCGGCACGGCGGGCGCGCCCGGGGCCGCGGCGCCGCGAGCCGGCCGGGCGGCCACGGCCAGCGGGCTGAACTCGTAGCACAGCTCCACCCTGAATATAAGCACACGTTTATTAAATCGACCTCTAAATTTGCTTGTGCACGAAGTCTCTTGCCTCCGTAGGAAACTGCGCATTAGAACGAGCGACTAAATTGAACATTTAAATTGAACATTTATTTATTTAAATGACACATCAACAACACAAACAACGACACTAGCACTTGTAGACAAATATTAAATCAAAACTGTAAAACTAAAATCACAACAAAAATCTAAATAAGTCAAAAGTTATTTTCGATGAGTGTTAGCTTGAAACTCGTAGGTGTTTTTTTTTTAGAAACTATTTATTGTCACTAGTCAGGCAATACAAGAAACTAAATAATTTACAATACTTACAAGGAATCAATAACAGGCGTGCTAGACTTGCCGCGACGTGTCTGATACGGCAGTGCCTTCAGCATGTTGTAGAATGGCGGGCAGGCGATAAGCGCCTGTAGGATCGCGTTCACGTAGCAATAATTAGAACGGTTAGTGAGACCGCGAGGCAGCAGTGACACTGGACGGTTGTCCAGCTGGTACTTTGACAGGAATTCTGGATAAAAAAAAAACACGAAATTAATTATTGGGTCACATCTTTGTCATAATATTCCGCTCTTGCAATTGGTTCCTTTTTACGGCCGGTATCGAAATCGGCCTAAATAGGAAATATCGATTTGCTGGCACTCCACAACCTTTTTCGGTTAATGCCGAAAATGCATATTTCGATTGAAAATTACCGAAAACGAAATTCGGCCGGGCTTGTTAATTCAATTATGATTATGATGACGTAACTAAGATGTGATTTTGAACTTTTCTTATACCATACGCGAAACTAACCTCCCATCCTGTATGAGTTGGGGTCGTCGCTGAAGGGCGAGGGCTGCAGGGGCGCGGCCGGGCTGGGCTCCTTGCTCGCGGGCACGTCGCGGGCCTCGGGCGCGGCCGCAGCGCGAGCGCCGCCCGCCGTCGCGTTCACCGACGTCTTTTCGGAGTACGACACGGCGGTCGACGTAACGGTGCGCGGCGTCGGGGAACTCTTGTCGACAGTCGTCGCCTGCAGCGGCGACGCGTCGAAGGGTGGCACTTTGGCGACCGGCTTTTGTACATTAGGGGGTACGGGAGGCGCCGCCACCGTAGGACTGGGGGGCTCCTCGGGGGCCGGGGCCGCGGGGGCCGGCGCGGGCGCGGCCAGGGGCGCGGGCGCGGCCGCACCGCTGGTCTTGCTAGAGAACAGGCTGGCCCACGACTTGCCGGGCGCGGGCTGCGGCTGCGGCAGTACGGGCGGCGGCGCGGGCTCGCCGCGGTTGCGCGGGGTGGGCGGCGGCGGGAAGTCGGACGCGGTGGGCGCGGGCGGCGGGGGCTGCGGGGCCGGGGGGGGCTCGGGCGCGGCGGCTCCTTTCCGCGAGTGGCCGAACGGCGCCTTGTTGGTCACGATGAGCGGCGGGCCGGCCGCGTGCAATGTGATAGAGATCGGCATCGGTGCCTTGCTGGGCGGCAGCGGAGGTTCGCGTTTAACGTGCTCGACGGCGGGTGCGCTCCTATCAGAATTCTCATTGTTTTCGTTGGACGGGGAGCGGTTAGTGGGTCCGTCACGCTTTTGTCTACTGCCGAAAGGCGCTTTAGGTGTGGACGCGGCTTGCTGCACGGGGACTACGGTCTGTGGGACGACAGGCTTGGCCGGTTGTTTACCGCCCGAGAATGGCGCCGCGGGACCCTTAGTCGGTTTTGTTACCGCGGGCTGAATCTTGTTTGTGGGGATCTGATTGGTGGTAGGGGGTGTGGTCAATGTGGGGAATTTATTTGCTGGAGATTGCGCAGCAACTGGCGCTTCGGGTTTCGAGTCTGTAGCGTTCCACGACGTCTTTGTGACCTCAGTCTTTGGCGTAGTCGCAATTTTTTCGACTGGGGAAAGCTTCGCTTGGGCGGTATCGGGCAATCGGTCCGACTGTTTAGGACTGCCGGGACCCTTTCCGATTTTTAGGTCCTTTATGGGCAGCGACTCCACGGATCCCGCTGACGCAGATGCGGTCGGCGGCGGAGGTATCGGTTTTTGTTCCTGACTTTTGTCTTGTGGAATATAGGTTTTGTTCTGACTCTGTCCCTGCACGAAGTTCTTGGCGTGCACGTTGAACTGGTGCGGCGTGGTCTGCGGCGGCGGCTGCGGCTGCATGGGCACGGGCGGCGGGTGCGGCGGCGGCGGCAGGTACATGGGCGGCATGTACTCCACGCCGCCCTCCACGGGCGGCCCGTACGGCGGCGCGGCGTAGTGAGCCGCGCTGGCGTAGTACGCGTCCACGGCCTCCTGCTCCATGACGACCTCCTGCGGGTAGTCATCGGGGCCCTTGTCGGGCTCGCCCTCCACGGGCATGGGGTAGTCGGGGTAGTAGGGAGGGTAGGCGTAGGGTCCGTACACGAGCGGCTGATACATGGGCAGGTGGTAGAGCGGCGCGCCCTGCGCCTGCGCGGCGGGGTAGTACTGCGGGTACTGCAGGTAGTAGGGCGGCGGCTGCGGCGGGCTGGCGGGGCGCTTGCCGCGCCGGTCGCGCCGCTGCGTGCGCGCCGCGCGCTCGGCCGGCGCGGGCGGGTACTGCGGCTGCGGCTGGTAGTACTGCCCCATGTAGCCGTGCACGTTGACGTTGGCCGTGACCTGGCTCACGTACACGTTGGGCGGCGCCACGGGCCACTGGTGGTGGTGCGGCGGCGGGTAGGCGGGCGGCGGCTGCGCGTAGGGCGGCGGCGGCGCGTGCGGGGCGGCGCGCGCCGGCGAGTGGGGCGCCATCTCGCACTCGCCGCCCGACAGGCTGTCCACGCTGCTCGACACGGTCCCGGCGCCCGCCGTGCTCGATGAACACGATGACGGATCTAAGGCCACCACAGAATACATAATTAAAACCGTGATGTTCTACTTTCACTTAATAATCAGTGTTTAAATATAACTGCATTGTAAAATAAATAAAGAGTGCAGTCTTTACCTATAATAGGTTCGTTCCAGCCACCGGCGAGTGCGTTCGCCGAGATGTCAGGTATCCGCTCGTACAGGGCGCACTGCAGTCTGTTCAGTTCCGCTTCCTTCACATCAGATAAGTCTAGGAACTCATAGTCCTGAAACACGCCATTGATATTAATACAGAACTTGAACCATTCCGGTGACATCTCATCCAATTCCACGGTTATGTAACATTTCTTACATACAATAAATACAAGACTAACAACTACAAATTTAAAAAGTAAAGGTAGGTCACTTTCCATACTAAGAAGGCCGTGCTGAAGAACTTCTATTCCGTCGCCATGTCACCATTTTATTCTATATCGTAAAACTCAGTTTACACATTTCTTTGTGGATTATGACCAAACCATTCCAGATCCCGGAGATCTGAAATTACTTTACAATTGATTAGCATTCAGCAAATTGACGAAAGTTAAGAATTTGATAGTGCGAATTTATTTTGAAGTGTTGTAAACATTAATATCATAAAACATCATGTTTTACAATGTGTGCAATTGATAACTTAATGGTAATTATACAACTTAACTTGCCGGAACCAACCGTCATACCTTTTACAGAACGAGGCGTAGAGTCATGTGATAAAACCAAGAATTTGTGGTCACTTTTATTATTAAATTAATTCTAGTTCAAGAAAAAGGGCACTTGAAGTAAAGTAGTATGTGGTAGTGCAACACCAAAAATAAAACTTAAATTCAGAATCTTTGTACTCACAACTCAATACCATGTTATTCATGACAAAGTTTATATAAAGTATAGCATATTTTTTATTACAAATACAAATTGTCACTCAAAAATCAATTTGAACTACACGATGTTATACACAGTTGAGTAAGTGGCAATTAATGTTAAACTATCTAACATTCTGAATTCAAGTATAGTATGGATAGAGACCCCCTTTCGAGTTAGTGTTCACAGAAGTTAACAGAGGGAAACCATTTATAACAGAAAAGTTATGTATGTTCCGAAATAAAGATCTGAAAATCATGATCATTGGAAACAGACAGTGCTGTTGTCAGTGAAGCGTGAGCGAAGCTATACGCTATCGCGATTGTTACTCTCTATTGTCTCTGTGTGTAATATTATATTACAATTTGTGTTTAGGAAAAGTGGCATCTATGGAAAATTTACTTCTGTCAGCCTAAGAAAATTTTACATGGATTACCACTTTCAATCAATCAATGGATATTTCTGCATATTGCGCAGTTTGATTCAAATCTACTAGGATTACAATGATATATAAGTACTATGATTTTATTCTCAATATGTTTTAAATGCTAACTAACAGAACCACTTTAAATAAAGAATTGTTGCTTGATCACTTCAACACAAATGGTTCCAATTTCCAACATTTGAGTTCTCATATCCATTATTCAATTATCAACAATGGCGACGCGACGGCGAGGCACCTACCAGGTCAAGATCTTTACAAGGAGAAGAAAATACCATTGTAAAATAAAATCGCACAAATTTGATCTTATGAGGTTGGCCCATTATTGTGATTTGATTAGAGGTCTTTACAGGGGCCTAAGTCTACTAATTTATAAATGTTTCAATGGTCTCTCAATGGTGAGTTTTTGTATGGCAAATCTGTCAAAAACTCACCATTGAGAGACCATTGTAACGTTTATAAATTAGTAGACTTAGGCCCCTGGTGCATATAAGCCCTGAATTTAAGTTTGTATTCCTAAACAATAACTGGCATTTTGTTAATTTAAGCCATGTCTACACTACAATTAAAAATCTCCTATTCCAATGTCCAGCTTTACTGCTTCAATATTGTTCTGGATTCCTGTGCCCAGTGCTGGGCATAACTAACTTAATTTATTGGTATTGCATGGTAACTGCTTTTCAGTGTCATCAAAGTGTATAGTTACCAATATAGGTATTACAACTTAATTATAGTTATAAATTAATAATAGTCAGAACATACAGTATTTATAAAAACATTATGATTAAATATCACCTTTTGTTTTGGTTCTTAATGTAGTTTTTAATGGACTTTACCATGAAAAGTATTGAATAAGTCGTTGGAGGCAATTGCATAATATTTTGATAAATCAAAGTAATGAAAAGAAAATACATGAACATGATGAAGCTATGATTGAATAGGTAGTCTACAAAAGTAATTGTCATGCATGCTACTAAATTAGTTCATAAATCATGATTACATTGAACTCACTAATAACCATTCTACAGTAGCATACGTTCTGCAAATGTGTTGGTCTCATTACAGGCAATAGAACATGCATACAAAATATAACAAGTAATCGAAAAATATTGTTTCTTTCAGTGAACATAACATTGAATATTGTTATTTTTTATATACTTTTTTCTTTGTCTCTTCATCAGTAGCATGAAGTTTCAAACTGTCCTCAGTGGTGGATGAATGACTTTCTCCTGCATGTTGCAAACTGTGGGTGCATCATTACTGGATGGAGGCGGTAATTCCTTTTTTGTGCAATTTCAATGTAAAAGTTTTTAAGTTGTATAAGGCATGTATTATAAACAGAGATACATACGATATATAAAATCTCAAACAACATGCATGTTTAAAATACGAAGAACCACTAAGTTATAAATGCAAAGCTTCATAAAAGCAAAGAGATCATTTCATTTACTAAGTTCACTATAGATATTATAGTATTTTAACATAGCCGTTTGCTACAAAAATGAAAATAGTGACAATAGTTCATTACAATACCAAACCAGTTGTGTCAGAATTGAATGACATCCCATCTGTCTAAGAGAGGGAAGGAAGAGAGAGATGGCACTTGTATCTGTGCTGCACACACTTATGCACTATAATGTCTCCCACATAGAAGGCTAGTGTCCATTGAGATTGGCTGCCATGGCCCAAATACGGTCCATAATAATACCAAAACTATTTTATTGTAATTATTTGTATAAACACAAATAGTGGTCCTTAGAATTTTGTTTTAAATGTGAACATCATCAATAAAATCCAGTACAGACTCAAGATAGTTGATTCTATAAGTTGGCAATGTCGCAAATAGCTGTTAAATATTTACCTGTTTTGATTAAATTGGCAATATTACTGTATGGAAATAGGAAATATTGGTAACTAGTGAACTAGAATAATCATAATGAATTGCAAGTATACCACTGAATTTGAATTTGTAATCATTTTAGTTGTAAAAAAGGCATTTGGAAAGTTTCCAAAATAGATTCGAAAATGGTGACATTTTTTTGTTAATTATGCCATTATGGTAATTAATATCTTACAAAATCCCACAGTACCTTTATTATTATGAGAAACAGAATTCAATCACTACATTCTTTTACGAAGCATATGTACCTATTACAGATACCTCTATTGAGAAAAATGATATTCAGTAATTTCTCGTTTTAACTCAACCACAATACACAATCACTACTAATGATTATGGTCCTACAACTTGATTTTGAATTGTCTGAAATATAAATATTTTGACAGGTTGGAAGTTCATGAATAAAAAGAACTGTAGTCATAATGCATCATTCATAGGTTATATAACTATTTCTAATTAAAATATCTTAAAATTTTGCATGAAACATAAGTTGTATGGACTGCACAGACAAATACAGGTTTCTGCCTCTAATTGGTTTTACTTGACTAATTAATACAAGTAGTTCTATACTGTCAGTGGTAGTTCACAACAAGTAAATCATTAGACAAGAAAGTTTACCTGAAAGTACAATGTGAAGTCAACCTACATTCTGAAGAAAGTTTCTTCAAGAAACTCATTGCATCAACTTGACAGGCTACCAGACATTTTTTTAAAGAAAAGGTAACCTTGAATTTCGGTACGAAATGTACAGAAATGACAACCCGTTTGAACGTTGGACTTCACTACGGCTTGTCAAATTTATAGGTTATATGATTTGAGACTTTACCGTTGTTAAAATCTACAGAAGCTCTCATCTTATCAAAGAATAAGTACATCAAATACTACACGATTATCTACCATGCAAAGATTATAATATGCAATAGCTTCCGTACCGACTAAACAACAACAAATCCATAGCACATGTGGTTCTTCAAGTCATGAAATGTTAGGCAAGTGAAAATGACATACCGATTACAGAACCAATAATTGTCGAATTGACTTCCATTGGAATTCCTTTCGACTAAAGCATGATTTTCAGCGTTTAATTTACTCTTGTACTAACGCAAAGCTGCAAAATATGCGGAACATTTGGAGGACTATAAGATGGCGTAACAACGCTCAGTTGCCGGGTGCCATCCGAGTATTGACAAATCAACATATTGGTGATTCTTATTGCGTAAACCCGAAACTGGACACTATCTATTTATCAAAAACTATTGGCACTTACCTCCCACGTGCATACAATGTCTGGAAAGAGATATTTTTTCTAATGTAATGGCCAGTTTCAATATCACCAAAACAAGAAACAAAAGCCAAACAAATGTTTATGTAAATGTACTGCAAATATGATATCCTTACCGTTTTCATCAAATCCATGGCCTTTTAAAGAACACCATCACGAAATTTAACACCGTCAATATTTTATATACAGCAGCGGCGTTGCAGAAAAATATCTTAGAACGGGATCAACGTCGAGGCCATGCACTCTCCCAACACATAACAGGATGTGACAAAACGCGCGCCATTTTTAACTAGCCATTTTTAACCAATAGGATTTCAGTATATCAACCATAAACTAATACCAGAGACAAAAACTGATTTGCCCGTAGTGTTGTCGCACTTGTTCGGATGTGCGCCATTGTAAATCAGAGACAATTGACTTTTAGTTTGTCCATAGTAATATTCATAGAGCCAATCCGTAAATCGTTTATAGGAAGTACGGTACAGTGGCCAGCACATCAAGCTACTAAAATCTGTCAAATTTCTTTAGTAGATTTTAAACTTTATCGCTAAAGCATTAGGTTCAAGTTTGATTGGGAAAGTTTGACAGTTTTGGGTAGCTTGATGTGCTGGCCACTGTACATCAGTGGAGGAACTCAAATATTTAGGGTGTTGACCAACACACAGAATTTGTACCCCTGTCACTTTTTCTGCACTGAAAGCACCACATTATCCGCGTTCTAACGTGTCGTCGAATAAACGCCACAGAGTCGCACTGCTTACGACGACAGCAGCGAATACAAAAGTCCTGATTCGCGACTCTTTTGTATCCTAAATGACTAGGTAATTTATACAATATTTCTTACCTACATATTTAGACAAACGCCTGATTCCCATGGAGGTAGGCAAAGCCTACAAAACGCCACCTGCTACGATTTAGCATAGGTACGGTAGGTAGGTACACCTTTTCCTAAATTCTTGAAAGTGGCAAGTTTGTGCGTGCTGAGTAGTGTAGGTCCTTAGGTACCTAACTACACATCACGCATGCCTAGAAGTTCGCAATCGCATTACATTCGCAATCCGTCAAAAATACTACCTATCAATTTACCAACATTTGACAAGTTTGACAGATTGCGAGTATTGCGACTATTGGATGTGAACAGGGTGGCCGGAACATTGATGTCCAAAAATAAAATTGAGTTCCCTCGTATCGTGGGGTATCCGAATCACCCCCATGTATGTTCCGCGACTTTTGATAGTTTTCGAGTTATGATCTTTTTTTCAGATTTTTTTTAAATCTTCCACCTGACCAATTTAAAAAGACTTTTAAGAGATCTTTTTTTTTGCAACTGAATCTTCATAAGTCGTTCTATTATGCATAAAATAATCAGCTTCGAAACTGGTTACAGTTATGAAAATGTTGGTCTGAAGTGAAAAATGTACGTTCAGTAAATTATGACAAAAGTTTTCAACTTTACATTTAAAATCCTAGTAGTCTAATCCTAATAGTTGAAAATTTAAATTAGAAAATTAAAACGTGAATTTTTCACTTTAGACCAACATTTTCATAACTTTCATTGCGTTAGCCCTTAATAATCGACGTCGTCGATTTTCGCGTCGAAGAGTTCGACTTCTACCTACGCGGTAGGAACAGAAAGCGAACTTGTCTTCAGAGACTCAGGTAGTGACCCTGTATTTCACGATGACGTTCGTTAACATATTGTGTAGCCCTGAATCGCGCCATAATCGGCACTACGTGTTGACAGGGTCGGCAGTTTCACGTTTCATGACCCCCAAAGACCCCCTCCCCCCTGGATACCTTTGCTGCGCTCTGCTTCCAGCATACCCATGACAGCCCTCAGCATATCTTCCCGCGTTACATGACGACGTTATAGCGATACAGAGTCACAAAAAAAGTTACAAGATAACAGCGAAAATAATTTTCAGCAGAAAAAAATCGGTTATGGACGGTTAAAATCTCTAAAGTTATTACGTTTCGAAACGCCTTACGTTGCGACAAAGTATTTTCCCTCCTTAACCCAAAATGCTTTAATAAGGTTTTAATTTTAACAAAAGACAGGTCCAACCAACATTTACAATTTTTGTGGCCAGTAGGTATTTCTTCTAAGTCAAGAGTTTGCTTAGGATAGGCTTGTTCTCTAGACTTTCTTGAGTAGTGCTTTCAGTCTTTCAGTAAAGTTCATCGTGACTAATGGATCGCAAAACTCAACACATCGTGAAAACAATAAACTTTGCTACATGGTTTTGTAATAACAGAATTAAGGTAAATCGGTTAAGTATTTTTGGAGTTATCAAGTGCAGTAACGAACAGGAATTAAAGGGTAAGGAAGAGATCTTATTTGAACCTGTCTAAGCTGAACTAAAAATGTTAGATTTTTTTTTCGTATGTTAGGTACCTACTATGTGGGTAACTAAAGAAAGAAAGTAAATACATATTTATTTAAAATCGTAAAATCTAACCTAACTTTTAAATATCTATGTAGGAGACATAAACAAAACCGATATCAATACAATTCTTTAACAAAATCCCCCATCACTAGACAAGACGCGACTAACCAACGTGAGTCATCGTGTACGTGACTCGGCCACAACGTCCCACCTGACTGCGACAAAATAAACTGTTTCTATTAGCGGCACTCTAATCTCCCCAAATATTGGATTGTTGGCTTTGCCCTAATTCAAATGCTACGTGACACATTAGGCTTATTATTTTCACATAATAATTTTGTGGAATAGATGGTATCTCCGGTGTTTCATGGTGTTAATATTATGTGTTAATATTATTTTTGGCTAGCTGAGTAGAGTACCTACATCGTCGTAGCTACGCTTGCATGTCGTACACATTATCTACTGCAAATTAAATTAACTGAAGACACTTGAAAGTATAATGGAACCTGTAGAACATTAATTTTAGGTAATAGGTAACTCTTACGGGTTTGTCAGTGCATGCCAAAAGCTAAGCTAAGCGCTCAAAAAAGCGAATTTTGTACGATTTCAAAACGTCATTTAGTACGTTTACATTTAATAGAAATGAATATTATAAATAAACCTTCCGGAATAAATTCTCTTGTTGAAACCCGCATCAAAATCCGTTGCCTATCTAGAAGAACAACACGGTCACACAGCAGACAAAAAAAACGACTTTGTTTTATTGAATAAAACATTTAGAGTTGTTTTTTTGTTTTTTTGTTTTATCTATATGTACTCGTCACTTAAGTGAAGATTCGCCTGAGATTATTCAATTTGACCCTATATAGATCCTTCTACAGGTATGAAGAGCATACATTCTGAAACTTGGCAACGTCGCAAATAGCTGTCAAATATATCAATGACTGTTTTGATTAATTTGGCATGATTACTATAAGGACATAATATGAAATATCGCCAATTAGTGAACTAAAATTATAATATCATTAATATTCTAACACCGTATGTTTAGTTTTAGATGTAAAAAACGTATTTGGAAACTTTCCAAATGCCCTTTTTACACCTAAAACGGTTACAACACTTACAACATCAAATTCAGAGTTAAAATTGCAATTCACAATTAGGTAATATTTTAGGTCACTAGTTAGCGATATTTCATATTTCCATACGGTAGAATAGAATAGAATAGAATACTCTTTATTATGTACACCAAAAAATTACAGACATTTTGGACATTTTACATAGGGTGACACAATGGGCGGTCTTACGGTAATAAGTATTAACAAATTAATAATAAACAGGTAAATATTTCTAATTCCTAATCTCTTTGATTCAGTAGGCATAGAAGAAGTTGACTGACGGGATGAAACAGCTACAGTTAAATAATTATGTCTAGGTTTTAAAGATGGTAAATGCATTTTGTTTATGTACAGTCGCCAGCACATCAAGCTACCCAAAACTGTCAAACTTTCCCAATCAAACTTGAACCTAATGCTTTAGCGATAAAGTTTAAAATCTACTAAAGAAATTTGACAGATTAAAGTAGCTTGATGTGCTGGCGACTGTACTATACTACTTAGTATTTATACATTAATATTTGGTCAGTCTAGCTTATCATAATCAGCCTCTTATGATGCCACTACTGGGACACAGCACAGCACCCTAATTGCGTAATACACGATCAATCACAATCTGACACGTTTTGGAACAGATTGCTAATCCATTGCTTCATACGTTCGAAAAAAAAACTGCTCAACAACGTAAATAACGCAATGAATGTTGTTGAAACAGATTAGTCTTAATCGTTTACGAAAATGTTTTGCGTAATTAGATAGCAGGGCTCCTCTCTGTGAGATCCCTCTCAGCTGCTACGCTTGTAGCACAGCAAATTTACTTGGATTAACTTAATGATAATTATGACATTAGCATAATCAGCCTATAATGTTGCCACTGCTGGAACATAATCCTCCTCTCTGTGAGAGGGAGAGGGCCGTAATCCACCACGCGGGCCCAGGGTGGGTTGGTAGATGTCACATATGTCTACGAATTTTTGGTTCTCGCACATGCGGGTTTCCTAACGACGTTTTCCTTCACTGCTTAGAGATGAAATAATGGTGATGAAATAATTTACACAAAGTAAAGCACCTGTCAGGGTTCCAACCTACGACCTACAAACTACCACTCGGCCACCACTGCTCAGAACCGCAGGTCAGTCTAGACTAAAATAAAAATAACACCTAATTGTGTTACTAGGTGTACAATAGTGCCAAGTAGGTACCTAGGTACTCTATTGTAGGTACACACAAGCATTTACACAGTAAATAATTCATTTTAGTCTAGACTAATTACACAATGAGTAGGTAAGTACCCAATAATTCACAAATTACGGACGTAGTTAGATAAGTTCAATATACAATTAATATAGGTTAGGTTATGTAGCGCTTGAAGAGCGCTAGCTTGTAGAGCAATATTGTGTGGGGGGGTAGAATATAAATATCTATTCATTTGCCTAGCCTTTTCCCAACTATGTTGGGGTCGGCTTCCACTGCCTATCTAATTTCCACAGCCCAGTAACTGGGTAATAAGATATTCCTTGGTAAGACTATAACGTAAGTAAGACCCGCAACGACTGTCAAAGATCCACGAATGACAGCCGGGACCAACGGCGTAACGTGCTTGCCGAGGCACGGAGGAGTCTCGATATGCAAAGATGGTTACTTATCTACGGTGCAACCGGCAAGCATAGCTTTACCTGATGGATCGACACGTCCAGCTGTTATTGGGTACTTAGCCACGAGCTCCTCCTTCACGTATAATAATAGATATGATCAATTATTGATCAATATAAATTATATTTTTTATATTTGTCGTCTTACCTCAGAGAAACGTGCACTCTTCGATGCGTCTATTTTAACATTTGTTTTTTCGAAACAAAAAAACTAGTAATTAAAAAGACATCATTCACCTTTTGCCTGCACGAGACTTTACAGTCCCTTGATTTATACGGATAACAAAAACAGTACCTACCTACTTTTTTGTCTGTTTGTTTCGTTTTTACGACTAAACTGCAGAAACAATTCTGATGTTTGGTGCACATATAAGTATGGAAAGTTGAAACCCTACGGACGAACATAGAGAAAGCGTAATAAAAAATCCCGTAGATTGAAACAGGCTATGTTGAAGTTTATAAGGGAAAATTTTGAAATCCACGCGGACAAAGTCGCGGGAAAAGTCATTGAATAAAATGTTAATCTAAGCATTTGTATTCTAGCATTTGCTGATATGTGATTGAATAATAAATGCCTTTAGAATTTTAAAGGGTCGGTCAGTCCTCAGTGGACATAGACAATACCCTATTCGATAAAAATCAATGTGAGTCCGTGAACAAATATTGAGGAATACGGTCGTGTTGATATATAATGCAATATTCGGACAGGATCACAGCACCCTTATTTTATTTATTTATGTGGTTTTTTTTCCTTCCTTTTTTGGCAAATCAATCTTCCTAAATATTTTTCAAAAAATATCTCAATAAATTTTTCTCTAAAGTTTCTTAGCGTGGGTTTTAGGATCCTAGGTAGGTACCCTTTAGCTTGGATAATTTCAAGAGTTTAGGTTAAGTTATTTAACGTACCAGGTAAAGATGAGGTTATTTACCTATACCAAATAACAGAAGGTACCTACTTAAATTTTAGCACCTAAGTCGCAGAGTAGGTACGTACAGACACTGACTTGCATATCCCGACCCCTCCTCTATCCCTCTTCTTCTTTATTTGAGGCGTCAGGTAATGCACAGTACTGACCGGTCTTCCAACATAGGTTGCTACACTTTGTACCTAAAAAGCCATGAAAATTAAGAAGCAGAAAGAGCAATAACAAAACATACGTTATGAATCATAATACTACGGGTACGTAGCAGGCCGCTTTTAGCATCCAGCTTGTTTCACATTACAGCTTTTCATTTCCCCTTATTTATTGAGAACTGCGCATAGACCATTTTTACAATGCAAACTCGCGTTCGCGATATATTCCATAACAAACCTTGAATAGAAAGTGCATGTAATTTAGTTCTAATGACTTGAGACAAACAAAATTGCATCTTTTAGAGTTCTCATACGGTTTGGTTTCCAATGCAAGCGTTGGTTGGGTTGTTCTCTTTGGTAATTCATTGTATCAGTTGTTAGTGATGTGACAAAAGTATTTTTTTCAATTTGTATGATCTAGTGCTCTCATTTATGCTCAATGTACACATAAATCGCATGAGTTATCGTTCGGTCATAAATAACAAGATATAAAAATAAAATATTTTGAATTTGCCTGGAATATATATATTTCATTTATGTACACACATGTAAACAGACCAGCCGAATGGAACAAAAAAATACGTAGATAGATCTTGCTTATTTCTAAATACATCTCTTCCAGCATACCTGCGATAGGAAAAAGGATAAAAAGAGTAGAAGAGAAAATAAAATAAGTAAGAATAAGTAAAATAAGAATCACGACCGTAGGGAGTGATTCATTATGATTGAATCACGACTCACGAGCATAGCGAGTGATTCTAGTGTTAGAATCCTGAGCGACCCGAGTGATTCATGGCCCTCGATATAAATCCGTTTTATAATATACTTTATAGACTAGACTATGAGAAAAAGAAAGATTTAAAGCGAAAATAGACATTTAATGAAGAAAAAAAGGAAGAATAACTTTGTTTGTATCGAGTATTTTTTCGCAAGGAGGTTGTATAGCATTGAGATGGAGGTCGAATATATTGATGTGTTCTAAACACACACCAAAATTGTGATTAAAAGTGCTTTGTATTTACTTTTTTCAGTGAATAACATAAGCATTTTAGAGGGGGGGAAGGTATATTCTGAATGGCGCCATCTCTTTAAAATACGTTCTCAAATATTGAAGGGAAATATACAAAAGAAAATTGAAGAAGTAGGTTAAAACGCATTTTGTTAGAGAAAGTTCAGCACTGACGAATATTTGACTGATAAATTAATCTGACTTGTGTCCAGTTTTTATTCCTAATTACTTTGACATCTAATTGACTAATTATAAAGTTTTATGTTTTCTTTGATGAGTAGATGACACTGTGTTGTAGTTATACATTTTAATTTTTAAGTTCTAATTTGGATTGTTAATTGTTTTGTATATTGGATTAATTTATAATTACCTATTTGATGTTTACTTTTTTTTTTGCGCCTTTAAGGCAAAACGTTACGAATTTAATGTAACATCTAGTATGCCATGTGTATTCAAACTGTTCAAACCAGTGTGTACTAATGTTTTGGAAAAATAAATGATCTTGTCTTATCTTACAGTTCCAGGAATGAGGGTTTTAAGAGGATTTGTGCCGATTTTCTTGAACATCGAACTAACTAAACTATTATTATAATCCTTACTTTTGGCTATGAGAGTCTTAAAGCTATTCTGCAAAAATAATTCTCTAAATTATTTTAAAATAATTTTGACACAACTAAAGTTGAATGCAACCTCGCCTGTTTTTTAAAGGAATTTTTCAATTTTTTTATGGAAATAAAACCTACATGTTGTGTTTTAACCGGTTTATGAGCCATATAAACGGGGTCGAAATTTTCATAATTTTTGCGATCTAAGGACACATCATTTTCAAGGTATAAGCAAAAGAAGAGAAAAAAGATACAGTACTGTTTTTGCATCTGAAGTCGAGGTGTTGTTGGTGTGAATTTTAGTTCATGACAACGAATTTTATTCTACACCTTTTTCGTCGCGATTAAATATAGTCAGATTTAGCCACTCAAAGACAGGGCAACCCACGTTTTTGGTGAAAAACGTCAAAATCAGAATAGCAAAATTGCCATTTTCACTAAATTAATAACTCAGTGCCATCTTATTGCTGTTAAACTAAAAAGTTGTGTCACTTTAGTCAATTTCAGAATGGGATATCGTCGTTTGACAGGAATAAACAAAATTTTGATGATTTTTAGTCTAGTTTAGAGGCATCTATTATACAATGTAACATCGAATCAATTTTCACGAAAGAGGTGCCATTTAGAATATGAATTAAAAATCTAAAAAAAAGAAACGCGAGATTTCGCGGGTTAAAGCTAGTATGTGACAAGAGAATCGGCACCACTGTCAATCAATGGGAAGCGAGGACATTTTAACTGGTTTCCAAAAGGATATTTTTAATCATAGGGGTGAATCTGAATTTCGTTGAGTAGTTTACAACTTATTGCTCACTTGTCTCTTTCACATCACTAGCAGCAAGCTTTGGGATTTCAATATCTTTTCTAGTTATTGTATATACATATATGTCACGGTTGGCTTTCCAATGCTTATAATACTCGATTATTGTTTGTTCACAAAGATTTCCTAGTAAACTGTACCTACTTGAAAGAATTTCATAGTTTTATATTACGTATGTATGTAGTAGGTACGCAGATATGACATGAGTAGCTACAATTGAAAAAGATCCTAACATAACAATTCATAGTAATAGTAGGAAACAAAACAGAAACCACAGCTTAAAAAAGTTTTTTTGAAGCTCTGTTTTTTTTTTTTAAGAAAAGGGAAGAACAGTAAATAAGAGTAGATAGACATGGATACTTTGTAACTTAGTCACAAAAATCAAGGATTTTTAGGCATTTCACATTAAAAATGATCTTTTGATTGAATTTAAAATCTTTAGAAGCCTACTTTCAAATATCCTGTTATCTTTATAACAACTCACGGAGTCATTATGTTATTGTTACCTTTTATCTGCATGAATTATTTGTAGGTATATCTCATATTGTGATGTTAAGTGAACTGTTCGTATTATTTTTGAGAATCAATCTGCCTGCCTAGCCTTTCCTAATTATGTTGGGCTCGGCTTCCAGTCTAACCAGATGCGGCTGAATACCGGTATTTTACATGGAGCAACTGCCTATCTGACCTCTACAACCTAGTAACTGGGTAATACGATACCCCTTGGTAAGACTGGTTGTCAGACTTCCTGGCTTCTGAAGATCCGTAACGACTGTCAAAGATCCACGAATAACAACCGGGACGGACCGACAGCTTACGTATGTATGTTGATAACCCATCCACGGATTAACTCCGGCAAGCGTAGTTCAACCTGATGGATAGACCCGTGCAGCTGTTATTACTTAGCCACAAGCTCTACGGTGTTCTTTCTGAGAATAAAACTCTTTAAATCAAAACAAAATTGGTTTCTAATTAAAAACTTATAAGCTTGTCAGTAAGACTACAGCATCTATAGAATATAAAGTCATTCGTCAAAGTGCCATAAATGGCGGTATCGTATTAGAACAGTGATATCACTATTCTTTGTAACAACTACCTACTTAAAAGAAGGAAAAGAAAGAAAATATAGGAAAACTGGATGATGAAGAGTTTCTTATGTTGGCACAAAAAGGTCAACATGTGGGATGTGGAACCCACACAGATACCTAAATATACATAAAAAACCAATAGCCATACGCTCCCCATAACTTTACGTAGACATCTTTTAGTCTGGGTTTTAAAAACAGACCTTGAGTTTGTGGTTTCACAGATTTGATGTTTAAAGAGTGCTACACACTGGTTCAGGACAGCATGATTCGGCACAGGCTAAATCTAATATTTATTTTGAACCCCGAACAAGTGTAAGCCTCAACTAATATAAGCCTCGATTATCGCTTTTATAAATAAACTTCAAAAATGGCAATGGAATTAGATAAAGGTGCAACCGCCTCTGTGGTCTAGTGGTTAGACCACCTGTCGGAGACCCACAGAGGTCCCAGGTTCGATTTCCAGTGGGGGCAACATTTTCTGCCCGGTTTATTGGTGGTAGTCCACCTAGCTAGCTGCTTCCCAGTGGGGGCAACATTTTCTGCCCGGTTTATTGGTGGTAGTCCACCTAGCTAGCTGCTTCCCAGTGGGGGCAACATTTTCTGCCCGGTGGGTTGGTGGTAGGGCGTATTCTAAGTCCACCTGGCTAGTTGCCACCATCTTATCTAAGTCTGTCGTCATAACAACAATGTTAGCAGCATGGTTGTGTTTCGGCAAGTAGAGGTAAGATATCCAGTTCTTCTGTAGTTGAGGATTCCAGATGAAGTTCGCTTCCACCTTCGGCCTGATCATCACTTACCATCAGGTGACATTCAGGCCAAGAGCTCCCCATAGTAATTTAAAAAAAAGGTAGCTATGGGTAAAGGTAGCCTCTTTTCCAAACAGCTCTATTCATAAATTATAGGTAGGCACGCGAAAATTGGATAGATAGAAGACTCTTTGTATCTCTTTTTATAACTGATTGGGATTATGGGCCATAATCCCCCACTTTTTCACGTGACTGTCAGTTATTAGCTCCCGAAATTAACCTTCCGCTTTCACAATATTAACGAGCAAATGTCGGAAACAGAAATACAATTACAATATTGATTCATTTCATACGAAACTGTTTATCTACTTACCTAATTAGAAATGTAGGTACTTTTCTATTGGAGGAAGTTTTGTTAGGTAAAACCAATCTGTCATGGCGTGAGCAACGTGTTATCCATCAATGGGGACAAGGGGACAATTAAACGTCAGGTTGGGAGCAGTAATCAATTATCCGACATATACTAACCATTCGGCGGGGGATAAGCGATCTATGCTTAGAAATTACGAAGTGACGACATGACTGAAATCTTAGGATGGGATCATACTGTGATAGAATTGCTAGCGTCTAATTTACATGAATGCTTGTGGCTAAGTAATAACAGCCGCACGGGTCGATCCATCAGGACAGGTAGAGGTCAGATAAGCAGTCACTCCATGTAAAATACTGGTATTTAGCTGCATCCGGTTAGACTGGAAGCCGACCTCAACATAGTTGGGAAAAGCTAGGCATTTTGATTGAAACATACCTAAACTTACACCTTTTTGTAGCATTAAAAAAATCAAACTCACCGACCAAATTCGCAACACCATAATACTCTCCAAGGCAAGCGTCGCCGATGTTGGCGATAAGTCTGCCAGGGTGAAATGGGACTGGACACTTATAGGATGCATCAAAACAGATGGGCCAGGATCGTCACACACCGGGGCAGGCCTAAAATACGCTGGCGTGACGAATTTGGACTCGTTTCTGGCGGATTGGCCGGAGAAGGCAGAATACTAGAATAATATGGGGCAGACCTTTACCCAGAAGGTGAACAGTATGGGTTAGATAACAAAAAAAAAACTCGTGGATGTGCTTTTCAATTCACGAGTGAATAAGATAATATTATAGACATATTAAATAAGTAAAGGAAACCGAACACTTACCTACCAAACAAAATTCAGGAAATCAATCAGCAGTCTCGAGTCTCGAAACGTCTACATAACAAAACTTGTTTCCGTTTTACTTTTCCAGCATGGCGATTACAACTTGCTATAATTTTTCCACATATTTTTGACTTTACCCGGCTTCTGTTATGTAAAGTTCACCCTTCGCAAACTAGTAATTATTACTCAATTTTATTACCTACAAACGTGGGGCGATGTTGCAACCCTAATTTTCTTCAAAAGTTTTCCTTAATCCTTGTAACAACATGAAACACGTGATTTGCCACGTGATGGGCAGCATGGAAAAAATATCATCCTATCCTACTAATATTATAAATTTAATGCGAAAGTTTGTGAGGATGGATGGATGGATGTTTGTTACTCTTTCACGCAAAAACGACTGAACGGATTTGAATCAAATTTGGCACACATATAGCTTATAACCTGGATTAACACATAGGATAGTTTTTATCCCGTTATTCCCACGGGATCGACACGTATGCGGGTGAAACCGCGGGGCGTGGCTAGTAAGGTAAATAATATATTGGAAGTGGTCATTTCGGTTGCGTAAGTTAGTCTACGAGTGTTAACTTTACCTTAAACGCAATGTAGGTGACTCTCCCGGAGGGATCACTTACAATAACTTAATTATTTCAGACATAATTCTAGTCAATAGTTTAGTGGAATATGTATGGCGGCATGGCATTATGAGCTCTATGAAAAGTGGATGGAGTCGAAAGTATTAATTAAGTTTTCAAATAAATTATTGCAAGCACGATTTATCGGAATGGGATATTGCCGTATATCTATCCACCTCATCCAAAGCAAGTGAGGTGCTCCTGAAGATCTGACCCGAACATGACTCACTCGCTAGAGTATACCAAATGTCCGTCCACCTGCAGGCTGCACTTTCAATGATCTAACGAATGCTGGTAATGGCCGCTGAACGCTAGGCCAGCTCAAGGCCTAGCGTAGTTTGACATTGAGTGTCAATAGAATTATAGGCCAGTTTATCCACTTGAAACAACAGTCCCCCCCCCCCTCCTCCCGAAGATAACGAAACGGCACGCGATAAAGGCATGCTAATATTTCGCAAACTATTAGCACTTTGTCGAAATAAAAACTATGATCGGAAAGATGATTTAATAAGCAATTTGGAAATAAAATTAACAACCGAAGACTATAAAATAATAATAGGTATAGTATTATCAATTTGAATCAAGCATCTGACAATTTTCTGAGTTTGGCTGCAAATCTTTAAGGGTTTGTTATCACTGACGTGCGGCCTACCGTACCTTCTACAATAGAAGACGACAATATTGATGTAAATTATAATTTTATAAATAAGCTGGCACCATTATGGACGATTTGGAGTTAAATTCCATACAATACTGATGTCCAATAAACGGTGAAGTTCCAACTGAAGTGATTAATGACAATACTTTAGTTAAACTTTTGATGGGTGTCATATTGTTTATTCAAAGCACACCATAAAACGCCACCAACAGAAATTTTAAGTAGGTAGATTATAGTATTTCAGATATTAAGAAAAGTATTTTTAGAACTACCGATAAAAGATAAACTATTAGAAGGAAGGTATTGTAAAAATTACATACTTATTTATGTTAATAAAATGCAAAAGCAATCATATTTCTATATTACTAAGTAATTGAAACAATATTTCCTTTAATGTGGAACATTGGTTGCAATATTGCAGAAATAATATGAAACTAAATAAAACCGCAGTTCTTCATTTCCTATAACAGACCTTAATATTAATAACGACAGTACCATCATTAATTATTACTGAATACAATATCACGTGCATCTTTTTAGGGGTCCGTATCTGAAGGGTGCCAAACGGAACCCTATTACTAAGGTGCTATCTCTACGGGCGAGAAAATCGCGGCGCAAATAGTGTCGGCGTGCCATCGAAGTGCCTTTTTAACCAACTTCCAAAAAGGAGGAGGTTATATGTTCGTAGCGCATGTATGTTTTTTTTTAAAAACTTTAACTTCGGAAGTCGGTGTCTTTGGTTTTGAATTTTCGTTTTTTGCCACCGACTTCCGAAATTAAAGTTATTTTTCACTTTGTAGTGTTTTTTTGGGAAGTCGGTTGGTTTTTTTTGTAAAAAGTTTATATTTTTAATAGAAACTCTATGAATCAATCCCCACACGGCGATATCGCCGCCATTCTCTCGTTCGTGGAGATCGCTCCTTTTCCTCCGTCCGTCCGTCAGTTAGCGGGTTGTATTTCATGAACCGTAATAGGGAGACATTTGAAATTTTACCAGATTGTGTATTCCTATTTCCAATAATAATAATATTAAACAACGAAGAATACAAATAATATAAAGTTAAAAATTAAAGGGGGTCGTACAAGAAACGTGTTATTTTCGGCGTTTTTTTGCTAAATAGTGTACGATGTTACGGAACCCTTCGTGTGCGACTCCGACTAGCACTTATCCGGTTTTTTTTTCTTTATTCTTTCATAGAAATAATAAATAAAACTTTTAACTGACAGTATTATTTCCTGAAAGCAAATTAAATATTAACCTCGGAGAACGCAGGCGATGAATATTTTTCTTTCTTTCTTTCTTTATGTGAGAAAATTAGAATTCAATTTTATTGGGAATAAAGGCTCCCACAAACAGGCGCGACGCGACTTTAACAATACACTTTCTAAGAAAACTTCACGATAGAACAATTACTGGTGTCGCGCCAGTGTGTACGAGCCTTAAGACATAATGGTGCAAATAGTGGGAAGGGTGATATGGTACAGGCATTTCCAGGCTGTCGGTGAGAAATCAAAGACAACTTCTTGATACATTGGGACATGGGACGAATTATGTTAGGCCGTCTGGTCAGTGACGATTTGAGGCACGACTTTTTCCTACGACATTTGTGTCTTTTCTCAGTAGCAGCCCGGAGTCTGGATTTTTGCCCGGTTGATGGCAATGGGCTCGCCCCCATTACACGTAATCTAGGTGTACAATAGGTACACCTCTGCCCAACCCTTCGGGGAAACAAGGCGCGATGTTACGTATGTATTTGTGTCTTATTGTAGTGAAATGACTTGTGTCAACAATTTGGATTATTTCGTATGTTGGTAATATAATGTTTTGGCTAAGGTGACAACCCAAGGACGATGATACTTACATAATGTGGGTTTTGTCGAAATTCTGTATGAAGCTTCAGTATTTGATTCGATGATTTGCAGGTCCAGTGTCTCATTACTTAAACATAAAAGTAGTTTAATAGGCATGAAGCCAATGATTTAAATTAATTTCTGTCCGTAAATTGTGCTCCCAAAAAATAGTATAGTCCTATAACGGCCTAAGGGTGATCTAGAAACATCACTCCAGATTTTTTCATTATGTTTCTGATACTATATTTGGTATTACATAATATACATATAATTAGCCAAAATAACAGTTTCGAATTGTGGCTAAGTAAGCCGCACGGGTCGATCGATCAGGTTAAGCTAAGCCTGCTGCGGTTGGTCCGTGGGTGACCATATTTAGATACCGAGACTCCTCCGTGCCTCTGAAAGCATGTTAAGCCGTTGGTTCCAGTTGTCATTCGTGGATATTTGACAGTCGTTACGGGTAGTCAGAAGCCCGAAAGTCTGACAACCAGTCTTACCAAAGGGTATCGTGTTATTCAATAACCGGGTTGTGTAGATCAGATAGGCAGTCGCTGAATGTAAAATACTGGTATTCAGCTGCATCCGGCTAGACTGGAACCCGGCCACACCGACGGCAGATGATGAACAGTTTCGAATAATATAAGTCTTATAAGTGGATTCATGATCATTAAAAATACTGACGTATGTCAATTTTATTACAAGCTATAATCTATTGGATCACTTAGTGAGGACTGTGATTAGATCATTTATTAACTATACCTATGTAATACGAGTAGTAGGGATATTTCAATTGTGATTAAGAGAACCTCTTCATCCGTTATGTATATGGGTTTTAATCACGGAGTATTAAGTAAATGGAGGTCTCAGGCGAGCATTTCTTCAATGGATTCCGTTGATTGAATTTGTGAGGTGAATGAAAAAAATATGATTAGACTGTCGATCCGTACACAGCGTAAATCCCACAGAGGTAAAGACAGGCAGGCAGGAATAATGTCTTGAGTTTTTGAAAAAAAAAAATACCCAAGTTTTTTTACAGGTTGTACCAGTTTGGTACAATAATAATCAAGAAAACTTCAAAACTTTGTAGAATTACAATAGGTAGATATGGTCATATATTACAAGTTCAAAGTACACTCTAAATTCTCATAATATCTTCCCGAACCAGAGCTACCTTTTTTATACTATAACAGGTTCTTACTCCATTAGCTTACTACTCTGTGTTTATTAATAGTGAATAGTTACTATGCGTCACTGATCACTTACTTGCACTTATGTAACGAGCTTGCTTCGCTTTCCGAGATTCCAACCATTAATGTGAAATCGAAGGCAGGTTATGGGTTTTTTAAGGAAAATGTCTGGAAGGCTGTCTGCTTGATTGCATAAAATATATTTTGAACTTTAGGACACAAATCTCAAAGAATGATCAAAGTAATCTGAGCCCTTGAAAATCACTATGCGTAGAACCGTGGCTACAATGAAAGCTACGCCGTAGCCGGTGCTACGATCGCGTAGCCTCTACGCCTACGAAATGTTTAAGCGTTTTTTTTTTCATCAATTATGGTCATTAATTTTTATTTATATAATCTTAAAATAATAATAAATAAATGCGGTAAATTCTATTCCTTTCTCTTACTTTTCATTTTGAGGAATCAAACTCTAATGTATCGTTGCTCTAATTATCATAATATTTATTCACATGTGTCTTATAGAAAAACATTCTCAAATACTATCCGTCGTATTAACTTTCAAGTATAATTTTTAACGTTTATTCTAAGCTTATTTTCGTGGTGACTCTACAGATAATTGATATTTTGCGGATGGTACGAGTATTATCTGCATTAGTGAGCCTTTCTTATCTATACAAGCCTAGAAAAAAAAACAGCTCCTAATTAGGCATTAGTCGCAGGCTTACAGGCAGCCTAAAGCTAAAACTGAGAATTAAGGCGGTTACCACGCTGTCGAACGAGCGACACCTGCTCCCTGCCATGTTGACCGTACCCTCGTTACTTCAGACTTACGTGTTCCAACAGGCACCAGGTTTTTAATTCCCAGTTTTCATGACTTCAATCTTATTGTTTTATTTTCTTTGTTGTTGTTTATGTGAGGTATAGGCAAAAAAATGAATACTATTGTTTAAAATTGTGTCCTTTTATAGTTGCTTATATGTGTGGTGCAAATTACCTTAATCATGATATATTAACGTTGACTAGATAGCCAGTAAGCGACCACTTCTTATCATGACATACATAACATAACATCACGCCTGTATTCCCCGAAGGGTTGGGCAGAGGTGTACCTATAGTACACTTACATTTCACCAGTTATGTTTAAAGCCCATGTAAAAGGGGGCGAGCCTATTGCCATCAACCGGGCACAAATCCAGACTCCAGGCTTCTACTGAGAAATTCCAAATAGCTTTGCTCGACCTGGGAATCGAACCCAGGGACCCTCGTTCTTATCATGACTCCTTCAATAAAGGAAGACTATATCAGTTCAAAACTGTTCAATCCCTGAAATCGGATTATAAGTAATCGTGGTTTGTAGTCGTTAGAAGAATGAGCAGAATCCTTTACCTGCAAGGTGATAAATTACAAGCCAGTAAGGTACTGACATGCGTATGTTAGCAGGCAGGAAGTTTGAATAATTCGTCACCCTTTGCGACACCTACTGTTAAAGGCTTTCTTTTCCGGTAACAAAGGTATACACAGTAGGTGTTGACAATACTACCAAAGCCGCTTATAATATTAAAAAGGTAACGTTTTAACTTACGGCACCTTTTCTACCACGACGACGTGCAAATGACTTTCGACATTACAGTCATTGGAATAGGCACTACATCTATTTATTTCTTATCGGCCAACTATAATTTTAGAATAGCATACCGGTGCAAACAACTAGCAAAGTGGTAGTGGGGCAGACTGTCCAGTGTCCAGGTTACTCCGGACAAACGTTGAAGTATCGTCACTTATGAAAGGCTATTTCATTACTTCAAAGTTTGGAATAGTCCCTCAGGAACTTGATGGATATCCACAGATAAAAGTTTGTAGTTTTTTCATCTGTGACGTATCCGTATGGAACAAAAATTAAAGGGTTATAATTCCGTTGTTATTGTGTGCAAGTTGGGATAGTTAACCAAGATACATATTTCTTTAAAACACATAGGTAGGTCCACCAAGGTTTTTACAGCGTTGTAAAACTAAATATTTCTCAAATTTGACGAATTGTTTCTTTCATATTTTGTATTATAACAGGTTTAACATACCTAATATTATAGTAGTATAAATGAAAATAAAAGCGACGCCAAATAGTCTGTTTCAAATTAATTAATTAAATTCGTTATTCTGCTAACAATCATATTTATGCAGCAAGAGTTGTTACCTAGTTAACTGCGACGCTCTGTGAGCCCGGAATGGCTGAACTGTCCTACAGTAATAAAAAAGAACTTTGACATGCTTCTGGCATTGGCTATAATAAAAGATGACGCGGGGTTCGGTAAAGCTACGGTTTTCTAGAAGAGCTGTGGCCGTCATAATATAATGGTCGTTCTGAGTCTTTCATTTTCACCAATATTTGACATTAAGGTGGCAAAAAACTGTGTGATCGTTCACCGCTTTCTGAGAAACCAATGATTTAGGGCGTTTGTGCAGTACAACGAATTTTACGCACCGGCAGCCCGATTTTCAAGTAAATATCACATGATCCGGAAATATAGGTATGAGATTTTACATCCGGAAAGTAAAATTCCGTGTAGTGAAGAAACGCCCTATGGCTCTATCTGGTATATATTACGTTTCTCAAATAAGTGACAAATTCAAAAGGTAAGGCATTTGTTTATAAATATATAAACAAATGCCACACAGTTGGATAAACCTGTTTGTTTTTAAGTGAAAACCAGCAAAATCTGAAGAAAAAGAATCCTGTAACAAAAGTCCTAACTGCCTTTACTGATATCGCCACATCACTTAATAAAAGATAAACAACTCTCCTGGGGATACATTTTTAAGATAAAACGAATATTTAAAATTTTTGTTATGACTTTTTTTTGTTACAAAATGCTAATCATTTTACGATAATCTTGAAATCTGTATATAACGAGGTTTTTTAATTAGCTCCTAATTTAAAATACATTAGGTATCGACTAGCATGTAACAGCTTTAAATATTTTGAGTTTCAAGAAAATAATTAAAAAGCAAGAAATTTAAAAACACACATCCACCTTCTTTTACTCAAGGAGATTCTCAGAAAGTAATCTTTAAATAAAGTTTTGTTTGACTTTATTTAATTTTATTGTCTTCGTCGAATTTAACGGCGTAAGTTACATGATCGGATAAATAACACTGTCCAAACCAATTTTGTCGCTAATCAAATAAATACAAAGTTTCTTACAAACTTTTAATCTTGACAATAAGCGGATTTATTTTCGTGGCAAAACTTCTTCAAAAGATCCCTTTCAAAAAGTTTAACAAAGCATCGACAACGAATTTTGCGATGAAAAGTGAAAATTGAAAAAACTGAAAATACTTACTTTGATACCTGTTGACATGAAATGTATTTTAAAAATAAGGTTTATTTAGTTTAACAATGCTTTTAATTACGAGTCAATTCTTGTAGTTTGAGGGAAAATTATGATGGTAGCATGCCGTAGGCCGGGGCCTACGCACGCCTACGCTGGGCGCGGCGTAGCAGCGTAGCACCAACCGCCACGCTTTTGGCCTTACCCCTAGTTGCTCAGGGGTATATAACCGGGAGGTGCGAGGTTCCGTGGCCATTTGTGTACAACCTTCCCATCGCGCAACACGCGCCCTACTCCTCCACCAGTGTTACAGTGCACTACACGTACAGTTTCGGACTACATAAACTTGCAGGTAAGTTCTTCAGTGGCTATTAAAAGTTTCATACGGCAGATCTAGGCTCGGAATTAGTGATGATTTTTGTTAAAATTGATATTTTGAAGGGTTTTCGTAAGTATTTTTTATTAAACAGTGTTGTTTTTCTTCGGTTAAATGCAGGGAAAATGCGTTTACTTTTTGTGACAAAAAAATCATATTACGTTTAGTCATGTTTATATTTCAAAAGTATAACAAAACAGATTATTTGCAATATATTCTGAGTAACGTAATGACACTTAAAAAGAAAACTATGTAGTAAAATCCTGGATCTTTATCTGCAAATAAAAAAATCTAATAATTTTTTTACCAAAACCCGATTATATGTGCTTAGGAATAATATAACGATCAAGTGACAAGTTATTTATAAGTAATTGTCTATGGTTAATGCGGTGCAGGGATGCTTACTGACCTATGTGACGCGATCTACATAGCTCGATACCTCAGAGCATAAAATTAAATTAAAACTACTTAATAAAATCCACAGTGATATGTCCAATTTGTTTTTTTTTTAACATAAAATTGTGGTTAGCGATTATGCTTCTGTTTGGTTTTAATTTTTTAAATAAGTAATAAGTATCTGTGAAAAAATAACTAAACGTAATCCGGACTGGAATATTGTTTAATTAAAATCCACAAAGACGGTAAAATTTTACGAAAGTCTTAATCTATTTATCATCGTAACCTAGGCTCGGCCTTAGCCCTATGTAAGTTTACTAAAATAAGTTAAAAACGGTATACAATTATTAGGAAAATCTAAACAAAACAGCTCTCGTATTTATATGCCCGGAAATTGGAAAAGCTTTTTTTTTTAAATAAAGAAACAACGAGACTATTACTAACACATTTTAATATCCATCATTAAAAAAATGATCGGATTTTTTTTTTTGTGAAAATTAATTTTGTGTCGGAACAAATTAATAATCTTTAAGTTATGATAACGATATTGAAAATAATGAAAAAAATATGATTCTTTCGACAATGAAGTCTTCGACATTACATTCAGTAACTATTTCATTGACCTAGGTACTAATAGCATTAAGCAACCACTAATTCCAATATTCCTTACAACAAATAAGTATCTACACTTTTGCAAGACCCGGGAATCAAACCAAAGCCCTCACGCTCGCCGTTAGCGCTTCCAAATTATCCCTTTATCCGACAACACTTGCTCGAACTGAGAATCGAACTTAATACCTCACGTTCAGCAACTGAGCTTGCAACTTATAGGTTGTACACATGACTTAGTTAGAGCATCTGCATTACTTACTTTGAATTCACTGCCAAGCCTGCAAGGAGTGGAAGTACTCATGAATATAAACAAGTTTTTCTGTAGAACCAACTCTGATATATCGAAAAAATGGCGTGCAATTTCATACTTAAATGCAATCATCATCTGGGTGTCGGCTTCCAGTCTAACTGGATGCAGCTGGATAGTAGTATTTAAATACTAAAATGCAATACCCAATGAAAATATCGGTATACTAAACAAATGCATTCGTATATAAAAAAAAGAATTCTTTATGGTTTCGTCAGTTCTATTAGTCGAAATGTTTGTGTCAACGGTGTTTACGGATCTTCGTTAATTAAAACTTTTTCGTATTTTAGTTGAATTATCACACATGTATGGCCACTTAACGTCAAAAAGGTTAGACAACAGCCATTTGTGATAAAGAGAAATAAATCAATAATGTTTTATTTTAGCTTAAGGCTTCGGTTACTTTTTTACACTGATGTGGCCAGAGGTAGCGACATTATATGGATACGAATGAGGTTGTAAAAAAAACTCTTAATAGATTATTACTTAAATACAACTTAGTAGAACCGGCTCTGATATACCTACCAAAAAAATGGCGCGATGTTTCATACTAAAATGCATCATCTGCCTAGCCTTTCATTAACTATGTTCGGGTTGGCTCCCAGTCTTATCGCATGCAGCTGAAATGGTTGTAATCAAATAATTATTTCCGAGAATTACAGGGCTATAACACTGTAAGGTGAATGTAAGAAAACCACTTATAAAGAGATATAAAAACAGACACCATTCAGTATAGAATCGTGAATTCTCAGAAACATTTACAAGATGAACTTCCTCTTAATCAGGACTATGACCGAAGTAAAACACGTACAAATCGCTCAAAGGCTTCCGCTGATAGGTCAATAACAGTAGAATTCGGATCACATCAAAGGCATGCTCATTTACTGGTTGTCTGTTTAACTAGCAGTCGGTAAACTGGTAAAAGAGAGTAATCTTTTAATTGACTTGGTAATTAACCGGCACTTTATTAAAATTCGACGACAAAATGGGCGATCATCGGTTGATTGTATTTTTAATTTCTATCTTTTTTCGTTAAATACATTTATCCATATATTCATTAAGCATCTAAATACATCATAAACACGATCTAAGTAGAGAATGAATATTTAGGTCTAAAACAAATAACCTCCAATTTTTATATAAAAAAACAAACAAGAGAAAAATAATACTAAAGTTTTATGACCATGTTTTCTGGCAAAAACACACGTTAAAATACCATTACAATAAAAACAGAAAACAATAAAATTCCACTGAGGCAAGCATTAAACTTTAAAAAAATAAATGGCTACCAATGAAAAAGGTATTATAAGTGACAGAAATCCCGACCGTCGGTCGCTCGGCCGTTGTTGTCATGAAGAATTCACGAGAAAAAACTTGGGGACAACTGTACCTTACCATAATAGAATAAGCCTGAAACGAGGTAAACATTTTAAAATAATCCGAAGATTTCGCTTTGGATTTAGTTGTAGCATGATTTTCTAGCGAAGTATTCATATTTTAAAGCTGTTGATTTTATATTACCAATATTTTCAATTCAGCTTAGAAAATATACATATCAGTAAAAGTTTTATGTTTCAATGTAGCTTAATCGGTGGCTAGGCTTTTACTCCAGCCGAAGTTATTTAAGGCAATAAAACCTGAAGGACTATTAACATAATATTCTGGAAGTTGTATAAAAATTTAATAATACAAACTTTTTCTATAGCTTGAAAAGAGGCGATTTAAATAATCTAATACGGATCTTCCTACATCTAAAACTTTTTCGTACTTTAGTTGAATAGTCACTTACATATGGCCACTTAACGTCAAAAAAGTTAAGCAACAGACATTTGTGAAAAAAGAAATAAATCATTAGTATTTTTTTTGTAGCTAAAGGCTTCTGTAAATTTTTTACACTGATGTGGCCAGGTGTAAAATATATTATTTATGAAAGAGGATTTATGAAAACTCTAAATAGGTTAGGTTAGGTTAGTTACCTATTTAGGTTTAATAAAACAATGATTAAAATAATAAACTGAGAAATTATTAGGTAGGTACCTGATAATATTGTCACATTCCATTATTATCTCAATGTTGTTCTATTGTTTTTGTTCTGGGAAGCATGTTCAGGGATTAAGTTTCCGAACTCAGCGAGAACTGCATACAAAGAAAGAAGAAGGTATAAAGGACAATCAAATTAGGAACTTTACAGGAATTGAGACTTGGTTCGACGAGACTACGACATTTCTCGTAGGTGGAATTAAACATTTGAAGCTTACATGAGGACAAATAGAAATCGTTGTTTTCATGTAAAAACTATCATCATCATAGTTTTTAGGGTTCTTAATGGCAAAAAAGAAACCTTATGATGCGACTTCGTCTGTCAGTCTGTCTGTCACAACTGCTTATTTGAGGAAATACTAATGAGCAGCTTATTAGGTATAGTTATAAATAATAACAACGCACAAGCATTATATAAATATTAAAAAAAATATATACAATAGGAGCCTAATAGGGGGTTTAATTTTAAAGTGGGGTAACTAAGGGTAGTAGGGTAGTTGGGGTAGTTTCGTATTACAGCGCTTTAAAAGCAGATTACAACAAATAAAGAAAATACATTTATTTAGCACATACTAAAAGGGAGACAACACAAGATATAAGATATTATACTATAGGCAAAAAAGAAATAAAACAAATAAAAAGTGTAAAGTGCGTTGTAAGAAATTAACAGGAAAGTAAAAAAATAACAAGGAAAGTAAAACATATTTTTATTTCCATTTATGCTACAATAGTTTTAGAATTGTGATGAAAGATGTCCTTAAAAATATACTCCGCGATTTTGCGAAAATTGGGTGTTACAAAACAATTAAAAAAAACTTTTCATGAACAGTGATGAACCACAAATTCTGTAGAATTCTTTGTAATTTAATATCTGAAAATTGCCAAAAGGCTTGTTTTTATTGTTACACTTTATTCAATTTCATCTGTAGAAAATACGAGGAATTTTATTGAGTTTCCGAGTAATCTAAACAGTACGTAATAAATTGTTTTATCGAAATGGTAACAAAAAATATTTGGGCAGATATGTAATTATGTTAGGTCCTACATTGTTTAATAAAAAAAATCTCCTATCACTTTTTCATAGTATGGTTTTTTTGGCGCTAATTTTTACAAAAATCCGCCATATTGTTTTCAAAATGTCACTGAACAACAAAGAGTAAAACATCAAGAGGCACTCATAATTCTCGCATCCGCACTAGAGTAGGTACTCACACCTTACGCATTCAAGAACGATAATAATATGGCATGTAGTCCTTTTAGATTCAAATAAAAAAATGAGTATGGAACTTATTTTATGCACAAGTGTCACTAATTAAAACCGTCTGTTAAACGCAAAAGTTTTTTTTCTTAGTGCCGTAACGGCTGTATAGTGTATGGGCTTATATGGTATTTAGTGGTGGTGGATGTAAGTTAGTTAGTTTATAGGGAACGTAAAATTTTAAAATTCTTTACTGTAAGTACACAAAACATTTGATACATACATGTGTATAGAATCCATAAACAGTAAGGCTTATTAATTGTTAAGCTAATTGACGCCCTACGTCAATTTGACATTGAAAGACAATTGTATTCTTTGACAGTTGTATGAAATATAAAGCTAGTTCATGCAAAGTCAGTCAAAGAATATACAGACAATTTAATTTGAAAGTCAATTTGCTTAAAAAAATATTTCCCGGATACAGGCGAGCTTTATTTAAACTTAAGTTTTCGCCCAGCAAACCTTTGAGATTTCATGGATAGAGATCACAACAGAGAGTACATATAATTTTATATGAATCTACGTAAATAAGTCTAAAATAAATAGGTACCTAAATTATATATTTTTATTTAGGTATCTACAACATGTTTTCATTTCACAAAACTACGAGTTAGAAAGAATATGAACGCAAATAGGGTTATGTTAGGGTAAGTAAGTAGGTATGTGCTTGTGCTTGTATTATTGGTTAAACCTGAGTGCGTGATCTAATTTCATCGGCCCATATCTCGATTTAAAAGCTTGGTAGCTTTCCATTTTCCAGGAAATCATTGTTTGTTTTCTATTGGTTGTGTAAGAATATCCTAAAACTTACCTTGGTATTAGAAAAAGAAAAGTCATGTTGTATGGTATTGCCCTCAAACATAACGTACCTTATATTATACTCTTTGGTAAATATTTTCTAATACTAATGTTAATGAAATTAATAAATTAATATTTATTTTTGACACAGTTATAGGCATTCTCTTTATTTTCGTGGACGGCCAGTGACTCGATGCCAAATATTAATTATTTGGAATACAAACTTTTTTATTATAAAAAAGTGTAAACCGTAAAAATAATGAAAAACATTGCACATTTTGTAATACATTCAGTCAGATCAGAAGGCCAATTTTCGTACTTAAAAAACGTTCACATTCAAGTCGCAATTTGTCAAACTTGTCAAAAATATTAATAAAATGAGTGTATTTTGACAAATTGCGAAAGAGATGCGAATGGAACGTTCGTAAAATCGTTCGGGAATTGCCCCTCTGATCAGTTTAAAAGCTAAAACAAAATACCAACGTAAAAAAAAATGCAGTACAAAACGAACATTTTTCTATTCCCATCGTAAACTAATCGCCTCGCCGCGTGTATCAAAGCTTCCATGTACCTTTAAACTTATTACCTCCACCGAATGACTGCATAAAGCGTGTACGAGCTCCAAAGCCGTAATGGCGTACTGTATTGCTCAAATAACTGTATTAATCTCGTTTCAAACGAACATGGTGACATGTCCTTATAATAGTCACGTACCTTAGCTGTCGTTCGCAATAGAAACGTTATAAAAAGGTTTCTGAAATTCGCTGGGACTGCCATTAAGTGCTTCGTCCCTTCTTCATCGATGCCTTTACGATGTATACAATAATATAAGGTGGTTTCCTTATAGATGGCCATTTATAGATGGCAGTGAAATTATAATACGAAGGCGTTTGTATTCAGTGAATATTTTTTTGGAAATAACTATTGCTTAGCATAAGTATAGCATAATCAGCCTATACAGGGTGGCATCGACGCGCAAACTTTACCCGTGAATGCACATGATTCTAGAACCCCGAGCGTAGAAATTTATCGTTGGTTATCAATAAAAAAATCGGCTTTTTCATAGAAAAAATGTGTATGGAACAGGTATTTTTTTTTAAATTACCGACTAAATATTTCAACGGTTTTCAAAATCATGTACCGAATTCATGGTAACAGGTTGCGCGTCGATGTCACCCTGTATTGTACCCACTGCTAGGACATAGGCTTCCTCTCTGAGACAAGGAGTGATGGGCTGGGATCACGCGGGCCCAATGTGGGTTGGTGGATGTCAGATGTCTTCGAATTTTTGGTTCTAGAACATACCGGTTTCCTCACGATGTTTTCCTTCACCGTTTTGAGAGTAGTGGTGATGAAATAAATAAAACAAAGTAAAGTCGTCTCGGGTTCGAACCCACGATCTAAGATACGTAAGTTGCCACCGCTGCTCATACTCCCTACTTGAACTGTTGGAGTACGCTATTATTTAAAACTTTCACCTCTAATGGTAGAGATAACATCAGATTAGCATAGAAGATAAGTGCGTAGTTAGTATAAAGAGCGCATTTTTCTTTGTAAAGTAGGTATAGGTACTCAATTAAATATTAACTAGTTCGCTGTTTTAGAAAAGTTTGTTCCTTTTCCTTCAGGTAAAAAAAAAGTTCGTTTTATTCCTAGGATCATCTATTATACATTGTAACAGCGAATCAATTGACCTTATATTTTATTTTTGGATAGCTCATGACCTAAAAAGGTGTCATAAAAATATGAATTAAAAATCTCCACCAATTAAAAAGTTATGCAAAAACCCGCGTTTCGCGGCTATTCTAGTATTACCTATAGATCCGAGTAAATTACTTGATTATCTTTACATAATATTATAAATTAAAGTTACTTTTCGTTTCGGGTCTGTGTGAACGTGTTATTAGGCTAAACTACGCAACGGATTTTGATGCGATTTTCACCATTAAGGTAATGTATTTCAGAAGGTTTAAGTTATTGTATTGCGTTATTCAACGTACATTTTGTTAAAGAAATCTGGATGTTTTATCAAGTCGATTTCAGAAGGTTTAAGTTATTGTATTGCGTTATTCAACGTACATTTTGTTAAAGAAATCTGGATGTTTTATCAAGTCGAAACCGTGCAAAGTAGCGGCGGGTCGCTAGTACTTATATAAATTACTTTACCGGTTTGTAAGCTTACAGATTTAACTTAGATCCTATTAGATATCTATGAAGTAAAAAACAAATGTTTGTATTGTTGTCCGCGACTAACCGTGAGGTCTATGAATATTTGATAACAACGCAAAACATAACGTTCTTTTTTGTTTCTCACGCTTAAGAAATTACCGAAATTACTTTCAGAACGTAAGTAACTAGATATTTTCTAGGGATACTAGTCTACTAGAAATTCTTATAAAGATAGATAAATCGTGGCTAAGTAATAACAGCCGCACGGGTCGATCCATCAGGTTAAGCTGCGGTTGCCGGGTTTGGTCCGTGGATGGGTGACCATCTTTGCATATCGAAACTAATCGTCCCTCGGAAAGCACGTTAAGCCGTTGGTCCCGGCTGTCATTCGTGTATCTATGACAGTCGTTACGGGTCGAAACTTAGGTAGACTATGCCCTCGATTTTTTATTTTTATTCATAATGGAAAGGCTTTGTCGCACAGGCGATAATGCCACCCTGGTTGGCTTAACAAAATCATACTAATTTCTATTCAAAACCTTAGCATAGCCCTCGTTATACAACGGACACATATTTGGATACAAAACAGGTTATTTCCACTATTTCCGAGCACAAATGTCATTTGCACCCTGATGTCACATTGCGTTGCGGTGCATATCGTAACACCGCCTGAAATACTGGCTGAAAAATAAACAAAAGCTGTTTATTCTTAAACAGATTGCCTGTGGAAAAGAGCACCACTTTAGTTTTACACTTGCACCAACAATTAAACCTTATGGTGATACGCTGATACTAGCAAAAAAACATTTTTCTTTGAAATAAGTTGTTATTATTTTTCCAATACCAAATAACAGAAAAAAATCAGCCAGGTTTAAGTGAGTCTATGATGGCCACCATTCACCGGTAAACTTCTAAGGGTTTTGCATAAAAATGTTCCGTGCTTTTAAAATAGGTAACCAAGGAGACAAAATCTCTAGACTGGGTCTGCATGACCTATCGCCTATCAACTAGTCATAAATCCAGGCTGCCCCGGGCTGCTACTGATAAATTCCAAATATAAAAACCCAATAACACTTTGCCCGACCTGGGAATCGAACCCAAGACCTCATGCTCAGTAGTATTGATTGCAACCACTAAACCAGCAGGGCATGAATTAATAAAGCTTTTGTTTATTTAACTATATTTTCATACCTTGCAAGTTATCGTGAAGTGATCGTAATTATATTCATATTGAAGGAAAAATGTTAGTTTAATTTTCCTTGCCATAAATTTTCTTCCGAAGAAGGAAATTATGTTACCTCTTAACGGTTTTCACAGTTGAAGCCTTCTATTAATTAATTTATTGTATAATATCTTTGCTGAAAAATCAAATAGAAAAGTTGCATAAAATCACGCCTATATTTCCCCGAAGGGTTAGGCAGAGGTGTACTTATAGTACACCCACATTTGGATACTTTGTTTTAGTCCCATGTAATAGGGGGCGAACCTTTGCCATTAACCGGGCACAAATCCAGACTCCTGGCTGCTACTGAGAAATTCCAGATGGAAAAACCCATTAAAACTTTGCTCGACCTGGGAATCGAACCCAGGACCCTGTTTTTCAGTTTCAGTTTGCTGCGATTTTAATAGGCAATTAGTATTCCAAATTAGCAAACAATTATCATTACCATTTATCTTCGAATCATGTCAAACGTATGTTATACTACTTACATTGAATGTCTCAAACTAAGATAAAATAATAAAATCAAATATTCATACGAAGATGCTTAGTATATTCGAAATAGTCTATATTTCATTTAATAAAATATTAAGTAAGCAGAAAGAAATATCGGTTGGTAACGAAACAGTACGATTATGTTCGTATCGTCGAAATAGGTACCTAATAAGTATTTACCAAGGCAGAAAAAACTCGCAGATTGTTTGTGGTTGATTTAATTAAAAAATCAAGCTGTAACAGCTTATTTTATTTTTTTCGTTTTCGGTTCTACATTAATGTGGTCGGAAGCAAAAATAAAAACACGAAAAAAAGGGATTTGTTCCGCTTCAATGAAGGTTCTCGTTACATTAATAAAGTTTTGACTGTAGCTACCTTTTTATAAGATTGTGCGAGAGTTGTACCATTCGGTTGATGCTTATCCGGAGGTCGTCAATGTCCTTATAGTTGGCGATCCTTCCGTGTTTGTATATTGTCTATACCTACTAATATTATAAAGAGGTAAAATTTTCTTTGTAAATTTGTATGTAGGGGTAATCTCCAGAAGTACCAGTCGGATTTGAAAAAATATTTTTGCATTGGGTAGCCCAGTTCTAGAGGAAGGTTACAGGCTATGTAATATTACGCTACGACCCTTAGAAGCCGAGCAAAACGAATAAAAGCTAGAAAGAACGCTAAGCGAAAAGGAAGTTATAGCACGGGCGGGCGATGGGATGCGGCGCGGTGGGCCGAGGGCCGAAATTTCACGCGCACGAAGTCGCGGGCAAAAGCTAGTTATGAATAATTTTGAAAACCGTTTAAAAGGCAACACGTGTATTCGACAAAATAGAGACCTCTAGGCTTGGAAAGTTATTGTATAACTTTCAACTGTGGCACTAGACCGTGACGGTGTTATATGACACAATGCCCCTACGTATCGACGGGTCAGGCATCGTATTTCATACAATATGTTTTTTATAGGTGTGCCTGGATTTTTGAGACGCTGCAAGACTTTTATCCTGATATAATAAAGGTTTTTTTAGCTCATAATTCTGAAACAATCTCCAACTAAGAGCAGGACAAAAACCACGATATCGTGCTTATGTGCATAAAAATAACACTAAATTACAATGACAGTTCCCTTCCCCCTGTTCCACGATGCTTCAAAAACTTTCTTTCAAAATAAATAAGGTACTTATTTATTTTGAAAGTAAATGCCAAATAATCAATTTGAGAACACGAAACAAAATAATTGTAGCTCCATCAAAAATTGCAGGCTCAGCACATTCAACAGAACATATTGTTTGGAGGCGAGAGATTTCAATTAACCGGAGAATGACACGGCGTTTGCGCACAAGTAATTAATAGCAAGCTTCGGCGCTCATTATCACTTAATGAACAGACTGTTGAACATTCGACACCTTAAAGCTGTGGTTCTATCGAAGATCATTAAAGCTCTGTGGTCGAGACACGAGATCAATCATGAAATATATAATCATTGAGTAACAGTGTTTCATGTCCTTAGTTTGCTAATGCGGGGTAAGCGGTTTATCGGAACATCCCTTAGTTTAATCCTGAAATTTAACGTAAATACGTGTCTCTCCATTAAGAATCTACATAGAATGTGGCGTAAATTGAGCTACTTTCTTTTCCTAAATAAGTGTTTTGAATGATTTCATTTTGTTTGCAAACATGCTGTATTTCGAAAATCTACTAGCATAAATCTGTGTTCTAACTTTCACATTGAATAAGAAATTTTACTTTTTTTTCTCTTTCAACAACTGAAACTAACTTGGATCAAGCAAAGTTTACATAATGCCTCTGTGTTCAAGTACAAACCATGAATAATGATCTCGGATATCCAGAATATCATGATTAATCCTTTTAAATACGGGCTAAAGTTTCATCGGTACCACCAACGACCCTAATCTCAGAGCTCAAATGTAAATAAGTACATGAGAATTAAGGCTTTCAGCGGATTACATCCTCTGGTCATTTGAGGCAACACAATATGGAGTGTAATCTATTCACTTGTTTAGGATGGGATGAGAAATAAGTATAGTGTGCCTAAACAGATTAAGTATTTCGAACATAATTTATTAGTTACCCTTGTCGCTTATAATGGACGACCTCGTGGCTAAGTAATAACAGCCGCACGGGTCGATCCATCAGGTTAAGCTGCGGTTGCCGGGGTTGGTCCGTAGATGGGTGACCATCTTTACATACCAAGACTCCTCCGTGCTTCGGAAAGCACGTTAAGCCGTTGGTCCCGGCTGTCATTCGTGGATCTTTGACAGTTGTTACGAGTCGTTAGAAGCCCGAAAGTCTGACAACCAGTCTTACCAAGGGGTATCGTATTACCCATTTACTGGGTTGTGGAGGACAGATAGGCAGTCGCTCTATGTAAAATACTGGTATTCAGCTGCATCCGGTTAGACTGGAAGCCGACCCCAACATGATTGGGAAAAGGCTAGGTAGAGTGACCCTTGTCACTTATAATATAATAGACGTAGATATATTTAGAACCTATTCCACTTAACTATTCTTAAAGAGTCGCCGAGCGCTGGATGCTGACGCAGCGTCACACGTCAACACGTCTTATTCGGGTTCGCGACAAGTCAATCTTCATCATGAGGATGCCTCATTGAGAGGTGAAACACGTGTCGACTTGTTACAGGGTTTTTTAAGACTCTTTAAGAATAGTTAAGGGGAATAGGTTACTAAATATATCTGCGTCTATTGTATTTTATAATGGATTTCCGCCAAGTCACGCCTGAATCAATTAACTATCTTGTCACTTAAGCAGCAAATGATATATACCTAAAACTATTCTATTCACTGCCTCGGACTGCCTCGTTGGTCTAGTGGTCGCAAATGCGACTGCTGAACGTGGGGTCCTGGGTTCGATTCCAAGGTCGAGCAAAGTGTTTATGAGTTTTTCCATTTGGAATTTCTCAGTAGCAGCCCGGAGTCTAGATTTGTGCCCAGTTAATGGCAATAAGCTCGCCTCCTATTACATGGGACTTAAACATAACTCGCGAAATGTGGGTGTACTATAGGTATACCTCTGTCTAACCCTTCGGGGAATACAGGCGTGATGTTATGTTATATGTTATTTTATTCTATTCATTCTTGTTTGGCCTCTATAATATAATTTCCAAGCATATTTGGGATAGATTCACATAATATTTATGTCATGGGGAAAGGGTAATTCAACCCACAGGCCACGAAAGGGTAAAATCATTTTCATTTTTCTCGTATTTACTCATGAATTTACATGACAATAGTTACCAAAATATCTTCGGTCAACTAGGTGAATTTGATGGTAACGTAATATTAGTGTAAGAAAGTGTTTGCTCAAACAGTTTATGATTGAGTTAGTTGAAGATTCAGAGCCGCAAAGGTTTAATTGAATGCTTTAATTAGTCAAAGGGAAATCGTAGATTAGAGCAAGTTTGTACAACGGAAAGTGGTACTTATTACATTCCGTTTATTTTTGTAGATAAAAGCGAATAAGCATGCACCCGACCACTGAGCAGTGGTCGGGTGCATGATTATTCGCTTTTATCTTGTAAACAAACTCACTTTAAGTTCCGCGAGCAACTTAATCGTCGAGTTAGACGTCGCCGCGTTTAAATCAAAAAGTAAACTTCGTGTTAGTTAGTTTTGTTACATTGAGATAGCGACTCGTTGGCTAATAGTTGAGGAAATGTTGTTAAAGGAATATTTATGTTTACGGGCGCACAGTTTTTTTTTTTCATGGAATTCAACGAAGTATGTAATTATGAGATAAATTTACTTTTTATTTTATCTGTTGTACTGTTGTACCATATATATTAAATACTTAAGTACTTTATGTAACAAGCAAGACATGTCTATACCTAATTCTACGTTTTACGGTCGAAATTATAAGTTTGTTCTGATATTGCTCCTTGAATAATATTACTGGATATTTTCGTAATGAAAATTCCTAATAGGTTTTGTCTCATCAATCTATTTGCTGAATTAATATGAGAGCTAAGCGGTCTAACGTCTAATAAGGCTGATTTCCTAGCTAAAGCTGGCTTATTGACTAGAATGTAATATTATAGGATTACGCAATAACCCGTGATCTGGAAATAACTACTTACTCAGAATAATAAGCCAATTCAAATGAAAAAAAATATGCTTTCAAGTATGTTTTGTAAGTTTTCTATTTGTTTTTTGTATGTAATTTTAAGTCTGTCTGTTATTCTATACGTCGTAAATATTATAAATAAAATTTATTATTATTTATTTATTTATTTATTTATTATTATTATTTGTTTTTTGTATGTAATTTTAAGTCTGTCTGTTATTCTATACGTCGTAAATATTATAAAGTTGGAAAATTCAAAATTGATTAGTAAAATAACAGGAATAAACATTACATTCCTTTGAATAGTCTAGTGAAGCTGTAGATGCATAATGTACAGTCAATAAAATAATCGTTTATCAAATTGACACACTACGTTGATTTGCCGGGTTATAGACATTTCATACAACTATCGAAGAATGACAGTTATGATTTGAATATACATGGACAATATAAGTTGAAAGAAAATATGAAGAAAAAAAAAACTTATATTCACTTTACATACTCAACAAGCAAGTTTTGTGTCGACCCTCGTTCACTGCCAGTGCTAGGCATATAAAGCATCATTTAGTTAATTGAATCCATTTGTTATTAACAATAAATTTCAGTCCAATTACGTATTTAGCTTGAGAAAAAGAAGACAAGGAACGAGACAACGATAGTTATAACAAGTGCAAAATTGCCATACATTATTAAATTACCAATTAATTTGACACATAGCCGAAAGCAATTACTAAAGTACACCCAAATTAATAGAACAGGCATATCAGTTGAGAGAATTGTCACGATTGTAGTATCTATGACATGTATTATTTTGCCTACTACCTATAAAGTTCACTACTACTCTGTGGCAAGACTGTCTACGCGATAGTCAGTCAAAGATGACACCGTGTAAAGGTTAGTTAGGTACTCACTCGATGTACAAAATAATGGATATATTGAAATTATTCTTAGTAATCTTGAATACTAACATAATTGGTGTAAGATCCGAGATTTTATAAGAAAAATATTAGTATCATAGCTTAAACTTTGCGTTGTTATAGCGGTTAGGTCAGAAATATCAAAGTCAAAGTCAAAGTCAAAGATTTATTTGCAAACTATAATATTACCTATTAGTTGTATTAATATTATATAAAATTGTGAAAAGCAGTTCATCGAAGCTTTTGTATCAATTATGATGACGTATATAAGTGTCAGTGTTAATGAATTTTTGTTGTTGACTGTACAACCTCGGACGCTGGCGGTTGACTACTTTTCACCATACTAGTAATAAGGTTGAAAAGTGGTCAACCGCCAGTGTCCGCGATGGTACTACTAGTATTATTCTGATAATCTTGTACTTACCTACACTGAAAAACCCTACGATTTTTTCAATAGGATATTTTTTTATATACTCCATTTTTATAAATATATAAATAAATAAATAAATAAATAAAATAGACTCCCGAGTTTCTGGAAGTTCTCCTTTGTTACTCAAGTCGTAAGTAGGTCCACAAAGTTTTGCAAGCACATCGTATCAACTAAAACGAGTACAAATGTGTGCGTTTAACTTAGACAAACTCGAGATTGAGCCAGTATAAGTGCCAAGGGAGTCGTTTAGCTATTTGTTCTATTTTCACACGGATGTGGAATAAGAGGTTCATGGTTTAGGATATATTTGAGGAAGATAATTCAGTTTAAATGTTTAGTGGATAGATAGTAAATTATTATCATACCTATCTACTAGTATTCTTAAGACTTTTGTTCAAAAGGGCAAGCTCATAAAACTGATATTCACAGATTTGCCTGCTTTTCATCTATTCCAATTTTGCTAATTTTTTGCGGTTCCATACTCGAAGGGTGCCAAACGGAAATCTATTACTAAGCCTCTACTGTGTAAGCGGACTGTCTCATGATGAAAAAAAAAATACAAAAAGAACCAACCGACCAAAAAAAACACTTCAAAGTGAAAAATAACTTTAATTTTTTGCCACCGACTTCCGAAATTAAAGTTTTTTTTGTAAAAAGTTTTTATTTTTCACTTTTTAGTTGTGGTACACACGGCTACACATCAAGCTATACATTTCCAGTATAAGCTGACCTCGCATTGTACGGAAATCCTATATAATGCGAGATCAGCATTAACTGGAAATGTATAGCTTGATGTGTAGCCGTGTGTACCTACCCCCCACAAATTCGAATATCACGACCTGCTATGTCAATAACAGTGACAGGAATATGTTAAAACATCATCCACATAGAATAAGTGGAAAAATACGTATTATTGAAGCTAACTCAAAAAGTACCCAAGCAAAGTTAATCAAATTTATATGGGACTACTTCGAGAGCATACCCTTTCAAACAAAAAATAATTTTCAAAATCGATCCAAAATTGACGGAGAAATCGGTGAACATACATAGAAAAAAAAAAACGCTACGAACATAGTTCCTCCTCCTTTTTGGAAGTCGGTTAAAAAGTAATAGATATAATAGACACTTGAAACCTTAACTTCACAGATTGTGTAGGTATTTCTATTGCCACTTTAACAACAAATAATAAAAATATAATAAAGTCAATAATTAAATAAAGGGACACACAAGAAACGTGTTGTTTTTTTAGGCGTTATTTGCTCGATCTTATTATGGTACCTTCGTGTGCGAGTCCAACTCTCACTTGACCGGTTTTTTTATTACCTTATTACGTTTTGAGTTTGAGTTTGACTTTAGTTTAATTTGGACAGTGGGACGATGGAGGCTAACAGTAGCAGTAACTTTTAACTTTTTTGAACGATCACAATGGGAAACGAAGTTTATAAATGTTTTTTTTGTGATAATTTTAAAGTAACAAACATGGTACACCTGTTTTAGAGAAAATCTAGACAGGTATCTACTTGCCATATTATTTCACTCTCCCATTCAAAACTAAAAGACTGATCATAAGAAAAAAACGATATCAGCGATAACTATCCTATACTATTTGATGAGCAATATTTGTATACAAATATATTTGTAATCACGTTCTCGAAAACGGCTCTAATGATTTCGATGAAAGTTGCAATATATGGCTTTTCGGGGGCGAAAAATCGATCTAGCTAGGTCTCATAACTGGAAAAAATCGTTTTATCTATTTTCACCCGAGCAGAGCTCTGTCACCGTGATACTGTATTATGAAAAGAGTTATGAAGCTTATGTTCTCTCTACACTAATATTTTAAAGAGAAAATATTTATATTTTTGTTTGTAATGAATAAACTCAAAAACTACTGAACCGATTAAAAAAATGATTTCACCAGTAGATTGCTATATTATCACAGAGTAACATAGTATATAATTTATAAAGATATCACACGAGCGAAGCCGCTAGCGGAAGTTAGTTACATATAAATTGGTATCCTTTTTACACCCAGTTGCTTCAACAAACTGATTAAAATTTCCATAAGTAAATATTAAATTAACTCAAAACTTAATTAATATATTTATTCTGAATCAATTCCTCGGGGCAATAGAAGTCGCACCCGTAGTTTTGTGGGCGTAACCATAAATTTACGGTTCCCGTCCCTCTAATTATAATAATTAATTACTTTGTAGATATTTCCGCCGGGAATATAGTGAGGGGTAATGGCGCGAAAATATCACTAACCACTTCATATGATTACAATTTTCTCCGATAAATCAAGATAGATTACTTTGACCTCTCATCTCGGTAGCCTGTAAGGGGTCCACGACCACGACTAGTGATTGCACTGACCAGGTAAACTATAGAAACCGACTAGCCGCAGATCACACAATACCACTAGACGGCATGAGAGCCCTAAATGTCCAATAGGTACTAAATCCGAGAAATAGGAATGATCATTGTATAAATATCGGTCATAGAAAGTAAAGCAATAATATATATAATCATTAAACCCCACAAAAACTTATATGAACATAGTTTTGTGGAGATACCTATGTAAAATGAGGAAAATTAATTGTTATCTAATTGACTGTACCGATTAAAATTGTCCGTATAATCTATTCTATTCAATTTTATTATAATATGGCAAGCAATTCTATTCTATTCTAAAGCAAGTGTGTATTGTAAAAAAAAAGTATTATAATAATCTTCGATGATACAGTTGATCTTAATGTAGAACCTGCGGGGTTAGCACGGGACTGAAACAAACAAAAAGATAAAATTACATAAGTATTATAGTTATTGTTAGAACATACACATAATCACCACATCCACACAGACAGAATACTTTTGGAAACGAATCATAATTTTATATTATTGTGACGGATGAAAATCATCAGCGCCACAAGCAGTTCTGGAGAGGAATATGTTAGAAGAAAATCTTAAATTTTATTGACAGTTGTATGTATGACATTTCATTAACTGTCAAAGGGTGACAGTTGTGTGTGTTTCCGTGTTAAAGCTGTGATAAAGCCGTGTTTATACCTAGCACGGGAAATATACTTGGTGGTTCAATTTGGTAGACAATTGCTAACCGTCTACCTTACGTATAAACCGCCACGTCTCTCTATCCGTTATTGTCCTTGCGACTGTATAATCACTATCCGATTTAGTTCTTTTTTTAAATCTAGTTCTTGTCCAGGCCAGAGTTTTGTGAAAATAATATTAGCCGCGGGCACAATTTTAGTTAGGTAATATAATCTCTTCGACACCCACTCGAGACCAGAACATATAGCGGGTAGGTTTTTTTTGTAGAAATTCACTTGGGGCTATGGTCTAGTTTCGCATAATCTAAGTAAAATGTAAACCTAAACCCACGATTTACGACCAAATTAGGATGTATGAAGGTATGTTAGTCTAGATTTCAGGATAGAACTTGTGATATTTTATTTCTCTTTCTTATTTATGATTCCAAAGACGATTACAATATTTATAAAGCTCTCTGTATTTTTTTCATGTTACGAAATCATAATCGTCATTACTAAATGTTTATGTTGGTGAAATATTTTAGGGATACATGATATACTTGAGTCGTCTCATTTTATAAATGTTTATATTGAAAGCTGACGTCATTTAGTTGAGCGTTTCTTTTAATTCATGAGACATTATATTCCATGACATTATTTATTTGGTTTGAGACTTATATTCTTACGCCGATTTGATGACGTGCTCTATTTAAATTAAATGTATGAAATCTTTTTATACGTTTAATTGCGTTCAATTTAATATTTACTTTACAAGTCTAGATTTTAATTTACTGTGACTTGATTTTTTTAAACGTGAGGGCAAACAATGATTACGTCATTGTTTATATTATACAAACAAAAAGCTAGTACATTTGTTACGGTAATGTTTAAACAAAAAAAATTCGTCAAAACATACCTACATTCAAGGCAAAGCTTTACAGCACAATCAGCGAGAGATATTCTATGACGTGCTAAACTAAAATATAAAACTTGGTCACAAAAGTCCTTTGTATTCTCAGATATCACTTCCTTTTTCATCTCATAATTGTTTAATTTTTACCAGATTTTCAGTCAAACATCAATATCAGAAGCAATATCCCAGACACCGTATTATTCAGTTACCCCCTCCAGATAATCAAGGGCGATCACAAAATATCCCATCCCTTCACTGATTGAATTCTATATGATCGTAAATCGTTTAAATTTTGCACACTCGACGAAGCGTTGAGATTCAATAAGATTTGAATGTAATATTTGACCCTTGACTTTTTATTTCTCTCCTGACCGTTTCATTTAAGCCGATAGATGTGGTTAAGGCACATGTAGGCGTCTTTGAATTACATATCATTTAACAAATAGTTTGTGAATAACTTTGTTTTATTCAGTTTGGTTAATGTGTTCAAATGTGAAACTATGCATTGAGAACATGAGTAACGCTACATAAGTTAAAGCTATGAATAGATTTATTGTGACTGTAGGTTATCTTCTCGTTTTCAATCATATTTAAAGGCAGAAAAAATGTTATATGATTTATTTTCTGTTAGTAGTAGTTTTGTACAAACACTTTGACACGTCAATCCTATTTTTTTTAAACTAGATGAGGTCGACGGTCATAAACGTTGATACAGATCTCTGCGAGATTATAATACTAAAAATGAATTATGTAACATTCGTCCCAACGAATAAAAAGGTTCATGAGATCGAACGAATGTTCTTCTGTGAAAGAACTTCATTTTATGGTATCGCAAAACCTCAGTATTTCATTGTGGAGATGACTTATTTTTACGACATCTTTAAAGGGATCGTGTACAGTAGGACAAATGCTTGAAGTCTCTGCACAAAATATAAATATGAGGAGTTTGTGTAACGTGATATTAAGTTCAAGTAAACAAAAATATATCGTGTGGGACAAAATTAAAGAAGATGATTTGAAGATTTTAGTAAAATACCTACTAATTAAAAAAAAATACAGCAACTTGACTTTCCCTTTTGAAATGTGTCAGTTTTGTGCGGGGCTAATTCGAATTATATACTTACCTAGAATTGAAATATTAAAAAATATTTATGAAAGAAATTATTTTTTTAATTTAAGAAGAAATTAATTGAGTAAATGTCATGTTAATTATGTTAGCAAAAAACTCTTAAATGTTGAATTAAGTGGCATGAACTTAAATTCGAATTATGTTAAAAAAATATAAGACGACAGAAGATCAGTCTGAAACCTGTGATGGTTACTGAAATATTAAACATTCCAACACGTACCTTTACTGAATTTCTTACTCAAGAATCTTTTGTTTTATATACAATGCCTTTTGTTTTTTAGCGCTTGCCTGCCTGAAAATTGACGTCTAGGCTGTGTGAACGTTGAAAAATATTTGCTGCTCATTACGTTTATTAATCATAGTTGTGTTTACTTAAGCCACAAGCCCCTCGCTTGTGGGTAAGTAATAACAGACACACGGGTCGATCCATGAGGTTAAGCTATGCTAGTCGGGGTTTGTCCTTGGATGGGTGACCATCTATCTTTACATACCGAGATACCTCCGTGCCTCGAAAAGCAAATTAAGCCGTTGGTCCGGGCTGTCATTCGTGGATCTTTGACAATCATTAGGAGTCGTCAGAAGCCCGAAAGTCTGATAACCAGTCTTACCAAGGGTATCGTATTCCGGGTAATACCCGGCTGTCATTCTTTGACAATCGTTGCTAATCAGAAGCCTAAAAGTCTGACAACCAGACTTACCAAGGGCAGATACAAAGGAGTACCGTGTTACCCAGTAACTGGGTTGTGGAGATCAGATAGGCAGTCGCTCCATGTAAAATACTGGTATTCAGCTGCAACCGGTTAGACTGGAAGCCGACCCCAACATAGTTGGGAAAAGGCTAGGTAGATTGCCTTGTGTTTACTTTCATTTGAAACACAATGTTTATCAAATATATCATAACATCACGCAGTTGTTCCATGTAGGGATAGGCGGGGGTGTATAGAAGGTCCACCCACATTTCCCCTCATTATGTAATTATTATTATACTATGTAATTATTAATGTAAACCGTAAAATCCTTTTAACCGAAGTTGTATAAGATTAATGGTTACACTCTGAATATAGAACCTGTATTATTCAAAATGAGACAAATGTCCGAAGTTTCAACATTTTAACGAATTCGTCGCTTTTAACGCTTGATAAAGCGGTGTGACCTCTTGAGACAGTACCGTCTTCGGAGAACAATCAAGCTACTTAAAGATGATAAATCCACAAAAAATTAAAACGCTACTTTTATTAAACTGTTAATAACTAGTTAGTAAGTTATATTTATTATTGAGTTTTTCCATTGACATGATTTCAATACGCGTTTTATCATCAAACATTTTTCTTGAAACATTTCACTTGAAACATTTCAGTGTAGGAGGTATGTTACACATTACATAACTGATACTTGGTATGTAGTTATTTAATTTAATAATATGTACATTTGTGTTATAGTGTAGGTAGCAAACGATATAGGAGACACCTACGTCCTGACCTACCCCCCCTTTACAAACTCTTTACTAGAATATTAGACGTTCCTATCTACGTTTCATTTTAGATAAATGTTGCCCACACTAGAATTTATCTTTATAACGACAAAATGCGTTGCGAGTGGGAATCGAACCCACCACTTGCTGCGACGAGAACATAGCTCCAAGCCATTTCACCTCTGCGTTATCCATACTTCAACGACTTTATTTTAGGTTTATACCCGACACTGTCCTAAATGCACGAAACATAATAATTAACGCTATGCTCATTATCTTTTCTAATTAGTAGGTAAGTATCGCACATGTTTCAAACAGGGAGTTGTCTGTGGTTGTCAATTTTAGGGACACGGTGGCATGCCCATACTTGTCAAAAACACTACGGAATGTCCCATGTGGCCCAGTTACTGTAATTATAAGTATATTTACGTAATCAATTTTCGTTTGGTGACGAAATATTTAGGTTGGATGGTTTTAGAGTAATTGGTAATGTTTCATAGGGTAGTTGTTATTTAATTAAAAGTTTAGTTTCATCAATAATATGGAGTGAGGGACAAGGGTGATTTAAATGATGAAGTAGTTTTTACAACTCTATTACGCGTAAGGACTACAATGTGGGTTAACATAATATACCTGAAAAAATACTTACACACAACTTAGCTGAAGATTTGATCCAATTTATTTTGTTACGTGTGTCAACACACTTGAATAATTTATCTTCTTTCTTTTTTCTCTTTTTTTTTCATAATAATTCCCTGGAATTCATGGAACTTCGTTTTATGAGCACTTTATCTAATTGTCGCCACTGAAGATTCTGAATTTCAGTGTGTGGTTTTGTCTCGAAGAAAACGCAGGAGAAACATTTACAGATTCATGTTACTCTGTGTTCAATTGAGTAGTATGGCCAACGTAGGTCATCGTGTAGATGTGTGTAGATATTGTATGGCCAACGTAAGCCATCGGGTACATGTCACATAATAGGAAGACAGTGAGCTAGTCTTGCGATGCCTTAACAATCTAATGTCATAGGTACAGAATCTACGTCATTGTTCTGTCATATGGCTTCAGTTCTTCAGTTGTGAATGTATAATATAAGGAATAGATAAAAGTGAAATAAACACGGAACTTTTCTTAGCAGTTTTCGCCGACAGCAAATGGTAACTAATAATTTTTATTTTACTTACAATAATATAATACCGAGACTCCTCCGTGCCTTGGAAAGCACGTTAACGGCTTGTGCAGACCGGCGCGATATCGCGGGCGCGACAGGCAGCGCGACCCTTGTTGCGCCCGCGATATCGCGCAGGTCTGCACGAGCCTTAAGCCGTTGGTCCCGGCTGTCATTCGTGGATCTTGGACAATCGTTACCAGTCGTCAGAAGCCCGAAAGTCTGACAACCAGTCTTAACACGGGGTATCTTATTATCCAGTTACTGGGTTGTGGAGGTCAGATATGCAATCGCTCCGTGTAAATACTGGTATTCAGCTGCATCTGGTTAGACTGGAAGCCAACCGCAACATAGTTGGAAAAGGCTAGGCAGTTTTTATTTTTATTTCTAAGGTCAAGTATGACAGTTGGGCCAACGCCAACGGCTTATCGTACTTTCCGAGGCAGGGAGGGGTCTTGGTATGTAAAGATCCTATCCACGAACCGCCGTAAGCACAGCTTAAGAGGGTTTATTCTGAAAGTTGGCAACGTCGCAAATAGATGTCAAATATTTCGCTGTTTTGATTAATTTGATAATATTTCTGTATGGAAATAAAAAATGTGGCTAACTAGCGAACTAGAATATTGATTATGAAATGCAATAATTAATATCGTAACACCGAATAGTTAGTTTTAGATGTAAAAAAAGTATTTGGTAACTTTCCAAATGCCTTTTTTTCACCTAAAACGGGTACAACATCAAATTCAATGTTATAATTGCAATTCATTATTAATATTCTAGTCAATTGGTTAGCCACATTTCTTATTTCCATACAGTATTATTTCCAAATTAATCGAAACAGGTAAATATTTGACAGCTATTTACGACGTTGCCAACTTTTAGGATGCACCCTCTTAACCTGATCGATCGTGCGGCTGTCATTAGCCACGGGTCCCTCCTGAAATTCATGAATCTATTTAAAAAAAAATCTTTTCAGGGACTTGTTAAGATATCCACTTCATTAGTTTCACATTTACTCTTAAAATACTGAAATCAGTAAAGAGATTGCTGCTGGTTATTCTTTTGGAAATAAAAGGTGGCTATTTTGGGCATGCAGTGGCCGTAATCATTTTAGCTTAACGACACAATAACGTTTTGATATTTCATAAACAGAATATCCTAATTCAGCTGTAAGTATGTTCTTGCCTCAAGTACCTACAATTTCATAAATAGAGTGTTCTTTTCTTTGAAAAAAAAAACAATTACCTGTCGATCTTCATACGAATTCACATTACAATTATTGCGCTAAATGACGAAAGAGTACAAATCAAACGGGCAGCACAAAAACAAAGATTTTACCACACTAAGGGCGAATTTCACCAATAAAACTGAACGCGATCAGCACATCTAAACCGAATTCAAGAGCTGTCAGAGTCAATATTCCAAAGGAAATAATGACACTGACAGCTATTAAACTTGGTTTATATGTTGATCGCGTTCAGTTTGTGTTGGTGAAATTGGCCCTAAGTTATGGTAATTTCCCCTGTTGACCTACAATTTGTAACGTTTACTGGTTCCTCGTAATTTACGCGGGAAGATAAATAAAACGGTGCTGTCTTTTCCCAATAGGACTGCGGGAAACAATTTGTTACCGGAAATTCTGTTCATTTGTTCTAAAAACCTCTTGTGGTGTTCATTGACCGTATAATTGGGTTTATATGATGTGGTTTTAAGAGAACACACCACACCTATATTTATATATGTAAGACTGAGTTTACGTGCACAAATGACTTGATTAATGACAGTTTTTACTATACAGAATAGTAAAATGTTATGCCCTTTTAAAATCTATTTACGGCTCTTTGTCAATATTGGTGGAGCTTAAAATAAAACGCCTGCAATTGCACGCTGATCGGACACCTTTTGTAAACCGTGTGTGAGCCTGTATTCGTGTTGTCCCCGTTCGTAGGCCATGTCCCCGTTAAAGGGGACAAAGAGAATTTAATAAAATAATTAAAATTATACTTTTTAAATTATTCCGTTGCCATATGTACATAATGGGGACAACGGTAAGGAGGTTGTCCCCGTGGCGAGGACACAAATTACGGGGACAACGGGAATACACGCGTGTAAGGATGCCACGTTATGTTTTTAATTAACGAAAATTATTACCTACATCTAGTTTTTAGGGTTCCGTAGTAAACAAGGAACCCTTATAGTTTTTTAACAATAGTGTAGGTAACAATTATGTCAAAATACATATTATAGACAGTTGGTTGGAATTAGAATGTACGTACCTACATACAAACCTTCAATACAAAATCCTCTCTTCGAAATAACTTGTCAGTTAAATGTCATGGTTACTCCTACTAGTGAAGTTGTGTGAGGTATGCAATATCCAGAAACTTAACCCACGAACACGCATGTATGGCGAATATTACTAATTTGTCGTTGGAATGTGACATCTGACGTAAATACTCAAACTATTTGTGTAGATACTGCTCGATTTATGGATAGTATTTAGATACGAGAAGGTACTGTACCTATATGAGAATGAGAGATTATGGGATTTGGAAATTAGAGCTATATAATATCAAACATAAAGTAGGTAGGTACCTAATAAAATCCAGAATCATCATTAAACTCAGCTCATAAACAAACTATCTTGGGATACTTAAAATATTTTATAGGTAATTCCTCCATAAAATATTCCTACCCACTACAAAATAAACCAAAGACAAATCATTATAAACGAAGACGTAACATTCAAAGAAATGGAGGGAAATTATGTAAAATGTCGAGAAGTCCCGCCATTAGTATTGAAGGCGTGATCCTGTTTGGTCCAAGTAGGTAGAACATCCATCAACTAATATTATAAATGCGAAGGTGAGCTGTTTGTTTCTCTGTTTGTTACGCTTTCACGCTAAAACGGCTAAACGGATTGGGATGAAATTTGGCACATAGGTAAACCATGACCTGGATTAGGACATAGGATACTTTTATCACGATATGCCCACGGGATCGGGATTTATGGGGATGAAAGCGCAGGGCAGTTCGTCATCTATATTCATGTGACGTTTTAACAGGACTTCATCCAACACTGATAAGGGTAGTCGTGGAATTGTTTCAAAGTGATAACATAAGATCTACTACATGCAGTGGGAGGATCTCATTTGGGAGTTAGTCCAGTTTCAGTACTAGGAATTAATCTATGTGATAGTGGTATAGTGCGAAGTACTTATTAATATTATCACCTCCCTGTAAGCCTACCTACCTACTAACTTATTGGTATAAAAAATTCCACGGCTTACCAAAAACTTGCGGCAGTATGCCAGTCTGTTACCCCCTTTTCCTCGTACGATCTTTCTAGCACAATTCCCAGAAAGATAAACAACTTTGTTTATTCTTGTTCATTTTCTTTTCAACTTTGAAATTGGGGAAAAGAAATCTTTGTTCCTTGAACGGTTTAATTTCTTTTCTTTTAGTTGTTGTCTTTTAACTTCGGACGCTTTTCTCCTTGTGATATCGTTCGCCTAATCGTTTGCGGTTTTTTACATAGTCTTTCATGACTTTTGGGTCACTTGGGAGTTAATCTATAGATAAGATGTCGTCTCAATGTTGTGGTACCTAATATTTGTACACCAGTGAGACCTCTAGGTGTTGGCAAACCCTTTAATTAGTTAAACCATTCGCTGGTGGGTTTATCTGATTGATAAGTTACTTTACCACCTTTCAAATTGAAATTGCTTCTCTTTCTAGGAGAAACATACATAAAACAAACATAACAGACTCATTGTCAGATCACGAAGGAGTTCATTAGAGTGTACTTTGTGGCGGCTGGCGGAACAAACGGCGATAAAATCCAAATGTCGTACCCACGATGCATCGATGTTGTTACAATGAACGAGGGACTAATGTACTGTTGTTACTGTCTGTGAACTGGGAATTTATTTTAAACTCCTCTTTTTATTTTGCCTCAAAAGATGAAAAATGTATAGGTACACCCTTGCTTACGCTATCGGGGAGGACGCCCGTGATGTTGTAATTTTGCTCTTAAAAATACGTCATATTGTAATTGACGTATAGTATATTTTTTACTGTAGAATTTTTCTCAATTATTTTTGGAAAAGGCGAGTCTGATTGGGTTAAAGTTTGCTAATTTAAAAACGAATGCACGGTCTTGATTGGTGCCTACTGTTAATTAAGGCAGGAATTGAGATCGCATTTTTTTGACGCCTATATTGCAAGAAGCCTGGGTGATGACTATTCATTTTAATATTGGGTCCGGTAAAGTGTTACTGGGTTTTTTCATCTGGAATTGCTCAGTAGCAGCCCAGAAATTGGATTTGTGCCCAGTTGATGGCAATAGGCTCGCCCCCTATTACATGTACATAGTACACCCACATTTCGCCCGTTATGTTTGGACTTAAACATAACTGGCAAAATGTGGGAGTACTTTATGTACCTACACCTCTGCCTAAACCTTCGGGGAATACAGGCGTGATGTTATGTTATTTCTGAGTTTATCTTGGACATTACTGAAATAGGTGAAGGTAAAACATCGTGAGGAAACCTATATTAATAAATAATTAATCTTAATATTATTAATCTTAATTAATTAAATAATTCTATACTTAATTTGAGCCATCTCATAAAATTATCAAAGAATGACTGTTGCGTTACATTTTTCCTATAATTTTCGGACCGATATTGGTTAAACTTAAGACGAAGAGTATTTTTACCAATAATGAATAATCTTTACCAATATATTCTGATTTAAAAGAGTGTCCGTGGAGTTTCTTGCCCGTTCTTCTCCATAGGAACCTACTGCTCTTTGGAATGGGCAACTAGCTTCAACTTTCTGACTGACCGACCCCTTGACAATTCAAAAGTGCCTGTATTCATTATTAACCTATTGGCTTTTGATTCAGCGCATTCCATATGGAAGTAGCTATCACAGGTAAAATTAGTTTACGAATCTATTTATATGCCCAGTTTGGAAATAAAAAAATCATACCATTGGTAAGCATAACGGCTCGTTTTTGTTTATAGGAACCGAGTATTAACCTGTTTGCCATCAAACTATATTCAATTGTCCATTCACATTGCCCCTGTCCTTGCTCAGGGTGAAGTATAAATATAAAACAGTAAAACAACAGGTTAAACGGTCCGGTGCATATAATGCGATTTAGTTCCGGATATTCCGTTAGATTAGCTCCGGATTAGGGCTTCTGGCCGGCTCCATGCCGGTGACACGGCGAAGTCCGGGGCGATCAGTACATTGTTTCGCTAAATTACGTTCATGTAGTTAGGTATACAGATGTTGCTGATTGGATTGTACTGTGAGATTGGGCACGTAATTACGGAGCAATCTGTACGTGTTTTGGTACTGATTTTCTTATAATCTGACCGGTTTGGAATTCAGGAGCGCAAGTAGGAACTGGTGTGGGAAGGGTAAGACAAATCCATGATATTCACCTAAACGCTTTAAAGGTTTACATTCTAAAAGTGGTAAATTAAATTGCATCATTTTATTATTTAGAGATATAATATCACAATCGACTGCGATACCAGCGTTTAATCGAATTCTTGTATGTTTACAAGAACGTTTGTTTGTTTCTCATTATTCTTAGTTACACAAATGTTACGGTCAAAAATAAATCAATTCTCTTCTTCTTAATTATTTTAGGAAATATTTTTATTACTATTTTCAAATGGAAACAGGGCTATTATAGTGTTTTATGAAATAAAAGTACCTACCAATAATAATCTAAAATTCTATTTTATATATCGAGAACAATGGACTATGCAGGTGTCTCATTAGCGATTACGATTCGTCTGTTGCTCCTGAATACTCAAATCAGCATTTTGCAGCATTTCGCAGCATTCATGCTATTGTCTGGCTCACCGCTTTCGAATTTTCGACTATTTGGCTAATTGACGTTTAATGTTGTTTTATTTTACCACGCGGTTTCGGGATTGTCATGCCTGTTTTTGTACTTGGATTGTACCAGGTATTAGAAAACTCGGATAAGAAAAACATTTTCCAAAAATATTGGTAAATTTTTCCCCAACTTCAACTAATTTTATAATATCTTTGGTTATATTCATAAAATAAATTGTTTTATCTCTTAATTGAAAAGCCGCCATTTTTGTTTATACAACCCTGTCTGCCGAACAAAGTCCAACGACTCTGCCTGAAGATCATAATTAAGTATCAAGACACACAATTAAGTAGGAAAGCAGATATTTACGTAAGTAAAAGTGTCATAAAGAGTTAATTTTACGGTTGGGCCATAAAACGTGATCACGTATTATGACTTTGTCTTTGGTACGATAGTGGCTCAGTCGGGCCCAGCAAGGCCCACATTCGTTCATCGTTCATCGCCCAATGAAGCCCAGCGGAGGCCCCCATTAGTTAGGAAACTAGAACCTTAGAAAGTTTATACTGCTCTTTGAAAACGACTGATATTTCGCACCTCTAAGTAATAGTCAATACCTATTGAAATTCCCAGCATTTTACGTTCGGAATTCGTTGAAAACACAGAAGGAAAGTTTTAAAACAGAAGTTATCGCTTATATACCAAATGATGTCTAAAGTTGTTATTGTAGGGCCTTTGAGTTTGTTGCAAGCTTGTTGAACCGACAAAGTATTTGTATAAGTGTTCTCTATTCTATTATCTTTTAATTAAGGGATACCCGGAAGCCTTTAGTAATTAATAAACTATTTAAGACATTTCAAGCACATTAAACAAGTCGACTTGTTTGTTTTTGATCGCTGGTAGTTGAGAAATATACCAAAATCAGTAGCAAAAGTAACAAATGCTGCACAACAGAATTACGAATTGAGTTATCCTTTTATTTCTCACTATTCATGAGTAAGCCTTTTTTCAAAGAATTCAACTCATATCAGGCCTACTAGGATAAAGCTGGACTTGATTTTCACGAGGGAAAAGCACGAATCGAGCGACTATAACGTATGCGAGATGCGCGAGAATTGGCCTCCTGAACTTGTCGCCGCTTCGATCGATTACAATTTACTCACACATTGTCATCACATATTGTCAAACAAACTGGCATGTGAAACAATTTATTTCACACTAGCTTCCGACAGCGGTTTGGTTTGCGTGATATCTTTATAAATTATAGCCTATGTTGCTCAGTGATAATATAGAATTCAACTGGTGAAAACATTTTTATTATCGGTTCAGTAATACAAATCTTTTCTCTTTACAATATTATTGTTATGGTGTAGATTCTCTTGGAAAAACTGTTAAAATCGATTATGTTTTTAGAAAAAGGGATAAACCTACGCACCAATAAACCCGCTGTTTTTTGTAACTTTAGGACAGAACGCAAACACATAAGTATCTACGTCTTCGTTTTTTGCATCCATCTATCATTCTCGAATGTAACACAAGATAGTGGAATGCAAAGTCGTAGTGGGTTGTTACATCCTAGTGGGTACTAGAGGAATCCATTACCATCTGTCATGTTTTATGGGCTTTGAGTGAGTCGTGAAGGTTTTCATGGTCGATGATACGTTACTTCTCCAGTAGGTGAAGTATCTATGAGATGACTTACAGAATAACGTGGTATTTCCATTTTTTTAACGTCGGTAATCAAAAATGTACTACGACCATTATCAAACATGAATTTCAAAATTATATAGAAAGCAGAATGATTTTTTTTATGTGAAAAAGTTTGATGATCTTAGATAATAGGTATTTAGACGTGTCCTTTTAACGTCGTGGTTTCTACGGTTGCCGTATTGTTTATTTATATATGAAACGTGTTCATTTTAAAGGATTTTCGTTCCGATCAATGTATATTTTGATGCACTGTAGGATGTCATTGTTTTCTCAAGTCAAACGACTTAAATTACCAACACAATTTTTGGGTGGAGATTGGAGATCAAGAATTTATTTTCAACTAGCTGCTGCCCGCGGCTTCGCCCGCGTGAGTGTCGGAAATTACCCCATACATCCCCATGGGTTTTAAGTATAAATATTGAGTTTCGAGTTAATCGGACAGCGCGTTAAAATTTTTCCATACAAACATTGACACCCCCCAACCTTTTAGGGGGTAATTTAGAAAAACTACAAACTTTATAATTTATTTAGATAACTATTCGTGCGAAGTTTCATGTTTATTACCTCAAGGAATAAGATTTTTCATAAACTCAAACTTTCATCCCTTATTTTACCCCCTTAGGGGTTGAATTTCGAAAAATCCTGATACACGTTATTCTTAATTTTTGGGTTTAAGTATAAATATTGAGTTTCGAGTTAATCAGACAGCGCGTTAAAATTCTTCCATACAAACTTTGACACCCCCCAACCGTAGGATAGGGTACTTTTCCGGGATAAAAAGTACCCAGTGTGGTGCCCAGGATATTAAAGAATAATTATACCAAGTTTCATCGTAATCGAACCGGTAGTTTTTGCGTGATGCCTGAACAAACAGACAGACAGACAGACAGACAGACAGACAGACAGACAGACAGACAGACAAAAAAAAAATTAATCAAATTTTTGGGTTCGGTGTCGGTCTAGTAACACCCCCTGCCATTTATTTTTTTGATATCTTCAATGTACAGAATTTTCACTTCTACAGATTTATTATAAGTATAGATAGAGTAGATTAACAGCGACCTTACCAGATCCAGTCATCTTATCTTTACTATCCTCCTACTCATCGCCAAAAACTAACCATACTTTATCTCTTTGTTCCCAGCAATGAATTTCTCAATGCAGTTAGCAGTAGCAGTGGCGGCGGCAGCATGCCTCTGCGTGGTAGCCGCGGCACCCGAAGGAAGGCTCACTCGCACCAAACAACAGCGCCCGACCCGCGGGTTCAAGAACGTCGAGATGATGACTGCTAGGGGATTCGGCAAGCGCGACAGGCCACACACTAGGGCCGAGCGTGAGTTTCACTTTGAATTCTCCAAGTCTTGGATCAGGGTCCTTTGAAATCCGGGAAGTGTGGGCTCAGTGTTCCTCTACGTTAGGTTGCGTAGCTTCAAATGCGCGGAATACCTACAAAGATGTTTTGCCCGTGTGAAAAAACGGACAATTAAACGTTATTGTTTTGCTCTTGTCTTCAAAACGCTATGAAAAACAGAGTACAAAACAGATTCGTACAAAATGAATACAAGGCTTTCACCGTCACTGACAGGATACTGACCCTGAAATGTGTGGTTTGGATTTTGACTTATTTTTTTATTACCTTCTTTTACAAGAATTAAGCCTAGTGTCCACGATATCTTATTAAAACTTGTTAGTAACATATAGAGTGGTTTTATAAGATGTCGTGAAGGCAAGGTTTTCTATTAATCTTAATTTCACTTTAGTACTTTTTAGTGTGCACACAGTTTCGCCTTTTAATTTTTTTTCTGATTCATTGTCGCGCACGCTATAATTGAGTAGGTATATTTTTTTTAATCCCTTACTAATCTGTATGTTGTTACACATATGTATTGTAACGTGTGTATAATACACTTTCATTTCAGGTTTCTGTAAATAGGTTTTTGGTACGTAAATTTTGTAGAAAAGGGATGCTCATTTGCTGTTAGCCGAGGTATCTCATTATTTGAGCCTCAAATTATGCTGTTAAGAGTTTCATACATACATATTCATAGATAATGAGTGTAGCACCAAATAAAAAATACAATACATTTCCGTCCAAAGGAAGCTGAGGGTTTAATATCATTCCCAAAATAAATCATTACTTAAAAGTGTTGCCTGGTTCATGGAAACAGGTATAATGTGGCACTAAAATATCCTCTCATTGATGATTTTAAAAAGTCAAATCTTATACATCCGTTTCTGTGTATGTAGTGATTAGCTAATGCATTATGTTAAAATATTTTTGTCAAGTAAAACGTAGTATCAGTCGAATTGTTGAAGATTAATGAAGTTTCCAATTTTACACGCTGTGTCATTTGAGTAAGTAATGGAAAAATTGTGGATGTTTACAATTTTCATCAATAAGTTGTGGTAGTAAGGTAGTGTGTAGATAACTATGAAGGTATATAATTATATATATACGTATTTACAAATTTCCCTAATTTATAACTATTTGTGTATATACTGTTTATTTTTGTGAGTCGAAAATGTAATTTAGTGATATTAACATCACTGTTTGGAAAACATTATTGTTGATTCTTTTTTTCCAACCCAACTTTTACCGGAATAACATATCCATCAGAAAGTGTTGTATACTAATAAAGATTATGATGCATTTTATGAAGTAGTTACGAACATTTGGACCCGAGTGATGTATGTGAGTTTTAACACAATGTTGGGCATCAATCATCCTAGCTTGCCAACTTATAAGTTGCGCTCGTTGATCGCTAATGGACCGCATAATACGTACAGAATAATATATTAAGAACAATCCTCCTACCTTAACATTAGCCTTTATTGAAATTCAAATAACCCCACAATAGTATGACAAGTTACCTCAACTTTTCACTTCTCATTGTTCAATATGCAAAAGTACCTCTGTCAGTATTCTATCGAAATATTTGCGATTACCATAATCTTTTGACGATGAAATTGTGTCATTGAAACGTACAATTCATATTGTTAGTATTTGTTATCGAAGGTTAAATAAGTTTAGTTTGAGGGTTGATTGCGGGCGCCCCAGGTGCGCCGGCGGTGGACCTTTTCGAGATATAACAGTAGCACTAACGAAGCTAAGAATGTAACATTATTCCTGAAGGGGACGTAGAGCATCAAGCGCCGACCACCCGCTCGCACCGCGGCACGCCCACCTTTAAGAGTCCCACAGTTGGGATCGCAAGAGATTTCGGTAAAAGAGCTCCCGAATTGGACGGCGAAGGTACCACAATGAACCTGATTGAGTTTCCGGCCTTACGTCACTGTCAATGGCAAAAATTACGCTGAAGCCGACGGAATGCCGGACCTTGTAACAGACTTAACCACAGTCCGCACGTGTGTAAGGACATAAAAGCTAAAATCCATTTGGGAATGGTCCGCGAAACCCTTGGACAGGCCCTTTCCGAAGTGACGCTTTGCAGGTGTTTGTGAGAGGATAGAAACCTTGTTACTGCTCGATATTATGTACTCGTAGGTTCACTACGAAGAACCCACGCCATAACTCCTTTACTCAGAGAGAAGTCACGAATAGTATTTCATATGGGATCGCGCTTAAGTGCATTTTCAGTAAAAACGGAGGGAGGTCTGCACATAACAACACATTTCTGGAATGTTCATTTCTCTCTGAATAAAGGTGCTAGTTTTCAACTTTAGATGAATGTTCTAACTAAAAGAATTTGAACCCTACTTAACATCAAAGTTAAAAACTTTCAATTGTTCTGTGACTGAAGAATGTTGTCTGTCGAGCTTGTTCCATCGAAACAAAAGGAATTCTGAACCAAGCTGACTGGTGTTAGCCTTTTGTTTTTTTATTTGCTTTTTACTGATTATACACCATACACATATTAACATTTTGACATTATCTTACTCCCAATCATACATCAGCAGATCAGGACAGCTACGAACCTCACGGTCGCAGGAAGTTTAACCCCAAGAGCAACCTCTTGATCGCCCACGACTTTGGCAAAAGGACTGGTAATGATGATGTTAATGATGAAGGTAAAATATGACGAAACTCTCAATGCAACGCTAAAAGAGCTTTCCAAGCTTTCAATAAAAGAAAATATAATAAAATTGTGGATATCGAAAATAGAAAGGATTTTTTTCAAAAATAGACGCTTGCAGTAAATAAAAAAGATAACGCTTTATCGCTTTCTATCGGTGATCTAAAATAATTCACCACCGTGACTTGGCATTTCAACAGAGGAAGAAATTAGAGTGACCAGGGGAACTTTTAGGCCCAACTCCAACGTACTTATCGCGAGGGGTTACGGGAAAAGGGCCCCTTTGCCAAAGAACGATCGAGGTATTAGTTGAGATAATCTCAGATCCAATATTAAAGAAATCACACACTATCGGTGACTTTTGGGTGTCGTCAGTCGAAAACCGGCTTAAAGCCGCAAAAATGTTATTTATACGACAAACATTCGCATCGACCGAATTAAAGCCTCCGGGGACGGGCCAGGCGGCGTACTGGGCCAACATAAACATGCCATACTCGCTTATTAAAACATGCAAACTTTGACACAAGTGAAAACATTGAAATAAACAACTCACACTGGAGCTTCTGTCCGCTTAACTTGGATGATCTAGGGATGTATTATGTGAATTTGTGAGCGCAAAAATACGACATTGTTACGATAACAAGTGCGATTGGTTTTTTAGATTTTCTATTTCAGGCCTCCTTATTCGGGGGTCGAGAGTAGTGGGGCAAAAATGTGTTCCTTTTATTCATGATGTCCGTCAATGCTGTATTTATGTGCGTGTGTAGCGCTGATAGGGACACGAATGCTTTGTCTCCTGTCTTATTTCTGTATAGAAAACTGGGAGATCTCATTTGATGAGATTTACTCTCGCCTTCGTATATGTGAGCTTTTATTGTGACTGACCTGAGGGTGTTAATGTTGCTTATTACGTCATGTGAATGTATATTGTGCGGGTAATAGAGAGCAACAGGTATGTGCTCTCTCCTTAATTAATAAGGTAATTTGTGGAAATCATTATACAGGATACTAATGTAATTACGACTACTGAAACTTCATGTAGGAATATGTGCTGAGATCGAAATCAATCGAATGAAATATTTACTAATTTCGATTGTTCTCACTTGTCAAAGTATTGGTGTTATCGTTATTTCTTTCGGAAAAATAATATTGATGTTGTTTCCAGCAGTGTACGGCCTCGACAACTTCTGGGAGATGTTGGAGGCTGCCCCCGAGAGGGAAGGTCAGGAAGCTAACGACGAGAAGACTTTGGAAAGGTAACAGTCATTTATACACTGCTATTTCATGGCTAGGAGAACTTTCACGAAACATTACTTACGTCATCATTTGAAAATTGTTAATAAATGTTGTTTGAACGATGCATTGTATGATTTTAACGATCAAAATCGAAAAATCTAAATCAGAAGTCATTTATTCAAACTAGGTTGAGAATCAGACCGTTTCGAACGTCAAAAAAAAAAGTCGATAAATCGTTCATTCGCCATACTATCGCGGCAAACACGATATAGTTTGTAAAGATATAAGTCCCATAATATTCGCTACCTAGTTTCATAGAAATATATAAAATTTCTTCATATGTTAATAAATTGAGTAACCTATGTCATTCAGACTATATTATTCAAATATTTATTGTGTGGAAGGAAAGAATTCTTAGGACTAACAAGATCTCATTACGAGGACTGGCCAAAAATGTACGAAATATATACAAATAAATGATAACAGGGGACGCTATGTTTCATCCTGTAATGTGATAACATAATTATTATGTCACATGATTGTAATGAGATATTTCAGTTAGATACGATTCGCTAGTAACCAGTATTTATTTATTTTATTTTAACATTAAATAGCTAACTATATGGCTAACTAATCTATTGCAGTTTATCGGAAAACACATTCTCCTATTACCTACGTGGGACTTAAAGATAACTGGCGAAATGTAGGTGTACTATAGGTACACCTCTGCCTAAACCTTCTGAGAAAACAATCATGAAGTTATGATATTATATTATGTGAACATACATTAACATTTTGACAAATATTTTAAGCTGCAGTCTATAGTAAAACTTTAACAATAGCACCAGCCATTTTAAAGTTATTCCATAGATAACGCACCTCTAAAAATATTTCTCAATAAAAAAGTTTTAATTCAATATCAAATATAGAACGAATGAAAATAGAACGATATCGAGTTCTATTTTTATTAAACGAAAGAGGTTTCGTATTAACACCGTGCCGTGAACACAGACAATATGTGGGCAATATAAGAGAAGGTAGACATTGGAAGCTAGGTTCAAGTTGGTATTAAGATTTCGCTATCTACTCCAGTGGCATGCTAGTAACTGGTATTATAAATAATAAATAAATAAAAACTTTATTCAGTTCAGAAAAAACACGGTACTATATTTAAAAAAAAACTAGTAATAGATTACATATGAGTCTTAGGTGCTAGATTTAAAAAAAATCCTTGGACCCCACTCTAGAATTCCCTGTGTCGTGGGGTCCAGTCTCTTCCCAAGTAAAGCAAACATTTCCATATTTTATAATGGTGAAGTTATTAATTTAAAAAACAAAATAAAAAGTAATCATTAAAAACTTAAGTTAAATGTAATGAAAAAGTTAACTAACCCAACCGATTAAGTTATAGAAAGACGGTTTGATGACAAGAGGTTTTAGGTCCTCTTGGGTGTGAGTGTGTGTGAAGTGTGGGGTGTGTATTAGAACTAAGTTTCTACATGTACCAGAGAAATGATTAAAGCTTTAACTTCTGTTAGCTTCGATTATTCTGAAAAAGACTTTTTTTAATGGTTAGATGGAGGTAGATGCAAGTAAAACTGAAAAAAAAAAATTGTTGAGTCTAAATCCAACCAATGTAGTATCAAAAATAATGTTGCATTCCGCGCTTGATATGAAACTCCACTCGCATGAAAACGAATTAAAACAATAGGTAGGTTACAATACAATAGGTAAGTATGACAAAATACTGTTACATAAGTCAAATTAAGTTCGCATTTCATATGGCAACATTTACCGCTGTACAAGCAATTTACTATGAAACCTTACTAATACAGAATTTACAGCCGACTGCAACACCGATAAATTCTCCCGAAAACCAATTACTAAACTACGAAATTAGCATTAGTGAATCGAAATTAATTTCTATCTGTACAATTTGTTATTCGATTACGAAGGTAAATAGTTATTAAAGAATTGGTACGTTGACTTTTAAACCCCTATTCTGGATCGTCACTCGAGTGAGAATCTCTACTGAAAACTCGATTCGAAAAGGAAAGAGATTAATTAGTTAGAAACCTGTCAGATTTTAATCAAGATTCGTCTTCGTTTTTGTCTAATATAAATCTGCGGACTTTACATGAGAGTGACATATTTATAGTAACAATTTTTTTTAAATGTTACATCGTATTTTATATGTCAACATATACTATATGTTATATGTCAACTCAAGGAGTTATTTTGGTTTTGTAAACAATAAAGTGTTTACCTGTATTTAGAGCTACCTTTACCTTTGTTTACCTTTTTGTGGGTCACGGTATTTGAACGCTAATGCCACTTACTGTTGTCTTTAGATTTAAAAATATTTTCATTGATAAAACAAAAGGAGACAAGAGACTTTGAAAAACAAACAAAAAAAACATCTTGTGAATAACAGTGTGTTTTTAGCTCGTATACTTTTTAAGAGAAGAGAAGTATGGGAGGAAAAGACATGTGTCAAATAAATGAGGGTTTTCAGAAATGACGTTCACTAGATGGCAGCAGTGACACGTCCGGTTCCTATTAAAAGTGTCAAAGCGCCTTTATTTTCTTCAGTCGTGACTAAATAATGAACGAATGATGGACGTCATCATATATTTTAAGTCTTTTATTTATTGTCGAAATGGAAGATCTCTCGTCAAAGTGGCGCAAACTGGTGGCCAGGATTTTCACGAAAAGATAAGATAGGATAAAAATTTATTTTTCTCAACACAATATTACAAAATACATATTACATGGCATCAGAGTCAGACAATATTATTAATATTGTGGGACACTGGTGCCTAAACTAAGCTCTAGGCCTGTCTTTCAGAAAACCCTAGGATAAGGGCAGGAGAATAGTGAGACAACAAAAATAATGAGAACGTGTATAAAAAAATAGCGAATAGTTTTATACTTATACCTATCATCTGGAATTCGATTGAATACTAATCGCTCTGAATTCTAGTATTTTGAAGAATCCAATAAAATCAGCAGAGTGGTTTACAGAAATAGGAACCGACTCACAAAGAGGCAAACAAATCTTTTTCTTCTTTACAAATCTGTATTGATATCGGTTTTTCGAGAATTTCTTATAAATTCAATGGTTATTTGAGAAAATAGTCGATGTAGTAGGGGCTATCATGTTTCTTAGTGACTGGGTTGTGGAGATCAGATAGGCAGTCTCTCCATCTAAAATACTGGCTGCATCTGGTAAGACTGGAAGCCGACCCCAACATAGTTGGAAAAAGGCTAGGTTGGAGAAAAAGTTGATGTAATATATACTATAGTTACTTAGAAAGGTGTTGATTGATAAACCGACTTGAAATTGGTGAATTGACGTGAACCCACTGTCAGACAAATCATTAAAGGTCAAATCAAAAATGCAGGAGTTTACTTAACCACACAGTTAAGTAATATGTAACATAATGCTAATTTATACCTATCACAAAACATGTACGTACAACACTATAGATACAACAAGACGTGCCCACTCCGCTCAGCTCCATACTATAAAGTACAGCAGGCCTACAGTATAGTAATCGCAGAATAGGGCTGTCTCCGTGGATGGCATTATATATAGTAATACTGAAAGCCGTAAGCTAATAAAACCACAGACAAAGTTATAAATAAATAATAGGAATAATAATCCCGATCAATCGGTCGTGGGCCCAAGAATTTAATTTACCTGTCAATATTTACAAAGCAAAATATGTTGAAATAAGACCTTTACATTGAGAGCAAACAATTGATCTAATCGGTAAAATGACAGAATTATTTACAGAACTTTTTAACCCTGCTTTAATAAAGGGTAAGCTGCCCACTTAAATATTCACTTTTGAATTAAGAACTTTACCTTCCTTGTTTGTCAGAATTCTGAGAATCTGTGAAAGAATGTGGTGGGGGGGGAATATTTACAGCAACAAAAAATCTTTAAAGTGTTAGACTCCTGTGTGGGTTCAGACAAGGATGTATTGCTTTTAGAATAAGCCCCAATTATAAAATAAAGTGACTGCGCCAAACGGTATAGCCAGTTTGGCAACTATTTAAATAAATATTGAAATTGAATGTCATCATAATTGAACAGTGAAACTAGCAAGTTTTCTATAATTAAACGTGGATCCCTGCTCGATTTATCGTAGACATATTAATTCTCTCGAAATCTAAGCACCTCAAAGTATCGGACTTGTGGTTAAGAGCCACGACAGAGGACGCTTTCCCGACATTTCAGACTTCGATTTGTGGTACTTCGGTACAAATGATAAATCGTGTGGGATTGTAGCACCTTTTAGCTTGTAGGTAGCATTTATCGTAATTCTATCAATTGTATTGCAGAATTGAATTTGTATCGTTCATGTTGCCGTTTATATGAAATGCCTCAGGCATAAGTCCGCCTTTGTACAGTAATTTTTACTTGTGCATAAAGTTTTAATAAATAATAAATAAATGTAAGTAGTAAGATTGGGAATAGGTACGTAAAATATATTTTTTGTACTTTGACGTTGAACTATTTAGGATATTTTAAGACTGAATCTGGTTCTTGAAAGCCTTGTCTTGAGAGTCACATTAAAAATGTCTGTCTCAAAAATAATCTTTCGTTTTTCCAACTAAGCTGAAAACTGCAAAAAAATTAAGTACTGGTCAGAGACACAAAACTTTTTCCTTTTAACCTCAAAAGGTGAGGTTTGTTTCCGGGGAGGGATTGTGGGAGGGGAGGGGGGGACAAACAAATCAACCCGCTCTGAGGCGGCTATTCCGTTTAGATAAGGCTTGGCATTTAGCAGATCCGATCTGCAATCCGAGTCACCTTTCTGTTACTCTGATATGCGAACGTCCTATTTTCTTTCATAAGTACATACAACGCTTTACAGTATAATGAAAGGAAAGTATTATGAATATTTACGATGGTTATTGATTGAACAGTCATTATAATAATACATGAAAGCACTTCGACAATTGTTGTTATTTTTTCGTGGTCCAATGGCGTTTACTTTAATACGTCAAGTAGTCACAATAACATCGCATTAAAACGTAAATGTCAAAAATAATGATAAAACAAAATTAATTGGTGATACTATAATTTAATTACATTAATTTAAAAAAATATGTTAATTCTAAATAATATCAGTAAGTAATAATGTAAATATTATCTAATAATGTCTAATCAAAACGAGCAGTGGTGGCCCGGTGGTAACAGCCCCAAGTTTGGTCGTGGGTTCGAATCCAGACAGGCGCTTTACTTTGTGTTATTAATTTCATCACCACTGCTCTCAAAACGATGAAGGAAAACATCTTGAGGAAACCGGCATGTCCTAGAACCAAAAATTCGAAGATATGTGACATCTACCAACCCGCACTGGGCCCGTGTGGTAGATTACGGCCCTCTCCCTCTCACAGAGATGAGGCCCATGACCCAGTAGTGGGACCGTTAATCCAAGTAAATTTTCTGTGCTACGAGCGTAGCAGCTACGCGGTACGAATCGTAGACCGTGTTCGTAGAGCCGTAGCAAGGCAATCGCTACAAGAAGAAAGTCAAATCATCGTCATGTTTGTGATTCGAAGGATTACTAGAAAATGTAGTAGAAATACATAGCTACTTAAGATAATCAAAGAGGTCGAAAATAGACCCTCTGAAGATGCAAATAAAGCGTCGTTAATGCCAAGTTTACATACATTTCCACTTTGTTCTTATTTCCTGTATTACAAAATATGTACGAGATCCTCATACGAGGGAATATAAAACTTAACATACGGTTCAATGATAATAAATCGCCTTTGAACCTTATTTAGGGTTACGATCAAAAAAGTTATCTGGGTAAGGTAGCTGTGTTATTTTCCGCTTCTGCAAGTTGTTAAAAAGAAATGTATTCTTATTTGTTTATGTGAAAGTCATTTTTTTAATGCCTCGTTGGTCTAGTGGCCGAGAGCGCTACTGCTGAGCATACGGTCCTGGGTTCGATTTCAGGGTCGGGCAAGGTATTATTGGGTTTTTATATCTGGAATTTCTCATTCCGGGGTCTGGATGTCTGCCCAGTTGATGGCAATAGGCTCGCTCCCTATTACATGAGACTTCGAAATGTGGGTGTACTATAGATACACCTCCGCCTAACACTTTGGGTAATAGGCACAGGCGTGATGTTATGTTGGTTAGAAGTGTAGCTTTCGAGCTTAAATTGGGAAGATTAACAGGTTTCATGGTCAGGCAAAATAGGGTTGGGTTTTTAAGCGGAAAATTGGAAGTGGTAGGATTTTTTCCCCGCTAAACGGTATTATATTGTCCCCTAGTTCTTGGAACTACAAACAATGACTCCAAAGATATCGTTGAATACCAGTATATTTTTACCTTCTCTTTTAGGTAATATTTATAAACACGATATTCAGATTCTTTTAATAATATTTTCTTTCTTCAACAGCATTCCCCTGGATTGGTTTGTAAACGAGATGCTGAATAATCCAGACTTCGCGCGATCTGTGGTTCGCAAGTTCATCGACCTCAATCAGGTAACATTCATAATCACCTTTTAACTTTTCATCACTTTCACAATAATGTCAGTGTCGTTATATCCCATCTCTACGTCATTGTCTGGGACGATATCTTACCGGTATCTATTCAAAATTGAGTTGAGTCTTAATTTGATGACGAAACTACAGTAAATCGGTACTTAATTCGCCATAAATTAGCATGCAAATATGAAAATAACAAGGTGCTAATTTCACTATGCAAATCTGTAAACAAATGAACACAGTTGTACAGTGCGATTCAAACTTAATGGCGGCTCGGAAGTTAGCTACTCGCTGCGCAGTACCCCACCCCTCACCCCCGCTGACACATGAAATTGTTACTGCGCAGCGACTCGCCTCGTGTTCCGAGCCGCAATTAAGTATGAATCGAACTGTAAACAATATGTTATGACTGAAATATCCTTCAGATTAAAGTAAGCAAAATCCATTTGCATGACACTCTTGCACTGGGAACAGCTTCTATTGTGACGACTCAACAATATCCTAAGCACGTTTTGAAATCAACACACAATGGAAATATTGTAGTACTGCTGAAATGGTACTGCTTATAGGCTAGATTACCTGAGTGTGTTTGAATAGAAATCTTGTAATAAACCCAGTTAAACATTATCTTTATTACATAGAACAAACATTAGGGCAACCATAATTATATACCGTGCCATTTATATCGTCTTACAATGGCGACCCGATAAATGTATTTAATGCGTACATTCATTTCTAAAAAGAAACTACTAACTAAAACTAAACAAAGGAATTATTCATATTATTTTAGATTTACTTAACTTGGGATATTAAATTTATATTAGTAGTTGTTTAATTAATTAGATATAAGTAGTTGTTTATGTTTAGTTTAATTCTGAATTTTTTGTATTATATCGGTTGTTGGAATCTATTAGTTGATATAAGAAAGTTCTCTTTTGCGCAAACAAATGATATATTATTGCTCCTAACCATTATATTAAATTATCTAGAATTCTGATATAAGTACATTAGATGAGGACCCCTTATATTGATATTAGACCTTTTAACCGGTATCTTCTCTTGTTAATGAAACACTCGTTTTTCCCAGAATTTCGTGAGCTGTAAGGAATAAATTATGAATATATTCAAGGATGTTACGAAACGTAATGAAAAATACTTCGTGAAAATGTGTGATTTTATAAATTATCACAGAGATATGAATTGGGTTAATATTTCAATGAATTCGACCTCCATTATTCCGGGCCTGGGCCTAAATTAAAAGTACGGGAAATATAATTTTTGAAGACTAAAAGATATATTTAAACACATGTAAATTTTGACTGTAACGTTATAGTTGGTATAAATAAATTGAATTTATGAGGGTTTCCTTAAGATTTTAAGGAAAGCAGCTGCGACCATATTTGGGCCAAATACTTAGATCACATGGCAGTAGTTAACACTTAGCTCGACTTAGTTCCCAAAACTCAAAACTTAAGTCATCAAACTTATTAAACACACCTAACTTCGTAAGGTGAAATTATTATGCAGAGAGAGGTTCCCAAAGTAAATAAGACTGTGTGAAGCGGCTTAGTAGCGGCTAATACCACGTAAAGTGCAGTTGGTGTATTTAGTACTCGTCTATCCGCATAAATTCGTAGAACAGACAAGGTTCTATGTAAATGCAGGGAATGGAGTTAGTGCGTGGTTTGGGCCACTATGGGCCATCGTGGGGATGTCGACTGACGGTGACTTTGGAATCGAATTGGGAGAGTGGGCGGTGAAATTTTACTGTGTGCGCTGGCGTGTTACCTAAATAAAGCTCACCTGCATGGTGACCGGTTTTCTTTAAGAACTAACTGATTCTCGAAATAATATTAAAACTTTTTATCTAAAAACTTATTATAAATTAAAGTCGGTTTTCATAGCCGAGTTGTTCTTCTATATCTTCTAAACTGTGTAACGAATTTTGATGCAGTTTTCACCAACGTTTAGAGAATTTATTCCGAAAGGTTACATTTATAATAAACTTACATTATACCTTACAAAGAAAGCTCAATGTTTTGTCAAGACGTAAAACCAGTGCTAAGCATGGGCAGGGTCGCTAGTTATTTTATAACTAGCCTTAACCCGAGTTTTTTTTTCTTCTTTTTACTTCATATTCTTTATGGCACCTATTTAGGTCGTAATCTATCCGAATATCACAAAAATATTTGCACTAGGTCATATGGGGGAGGCGTGAAAATTGATTCGATGTTACACTGTATAATAGGTAGACTACTAGGTACACCAAACCCTACCTGAAAGTTACTGAGTCTGTTTGCAAGTAACAAAAGAATATTAACATAAAAGTTTCCTTGTCGCCTTATTGAATTTTATGTAATTTCCCAAATACTTTTAATTAGGGATGTAATTAAAAACTTGGCCGGTAACAAAATTGCTTGATTTCGACACTCATAAACTTGTGGGTGCTTAAAGTTACGTCAATACATATGCTTGCGTAACCTTTTGGCAACGATTATTACCGAATTTTTGTGAAAATTTTTACTTTGCAAAACTTATGTAGATACCTACCTACCTTGTACTGGACTTTAAGGCTCCCGCAGGCAGGCGCGACGCAATGGTGTGGCGCAACACTGGTGGAACAATTTCTATGAAACCTGTAGCTTGTTTTTTTTTTCTGTGGCGATGTAGATGCTGCCACAAAAACTTCACGAAAATTGTTCTACCGGTGTCGCGTCCCACCTTTCTGCCCTGAGCCTTTACACCCATTTGGTCCCAATAGGGTAATAGATAGGTATTATTTTTACAAGTTTTAATTATAACCTTTGTTCACAGGACGGCATGCTATCATCGGAGGAACTACTAAGGAACGTCGCTTAAGCAAGGATTTTGTTAACTTTAACTGGAGAGCCCTATTATTTGTAATCTGTTACTGCATGCAAGATATTTATATATTATAATATATTATTACGTATATTTGTATAGCCTATTTATTAATTATCGTTCAGTTACAGAACTTGTAACGTTACTGTGATATCAAATTATTACCTTCGCAATTCAAAAATTGAAAAAAAAAACTTTTTCTGTTCTTTTAAAGATAATTTTAAGAAAGGTATTGTTGTTCGGATTTTACGATTGTTGTAAATAATTTAAATTATAATGTCGATGGCATAAGAATTGTCTGTCCATAGAGATACTCTTTAAATCTAAAAATGTAGATTAATATTCGTTATTGTATCTTAAAATTTCCTTTCTTTTGAGTGCCGCGTTCAGAAATGATGCAGACATGTATTGGCATAGTTATTTACTTCCTGATAATGTCTTGGTTTGTACGTTGCTTGTGACGATATGTCAGATGTAATGATAATGAATAGTTTGACTTCTACGAAGCCATATTTGGAAGTAATAATTACTTGAAACCATATTAACAGTACCCAATCACGGTGTTGTAAGATCAGAGTAATTTAAGAGGTACAAGACTAAAATGTATTTTAATGTTAGACATTATTTAAACTCTCCGAATACATGTTTCAATATCGTCTTATTTTAATGTGATTTTCAATCTTTATAAGGGGAAAGGCAAATCTAACGATCTATTAATGTATGTTCTACGATTCCTTAGGCTGGGTCATACCGTATCCTATTCATGTCAATTTCATAAATGAAATTCTAGGAAGCATTAGTGGAGTCTGTTCTTTACTAGTCACTCTACATACATACATGTAAGTTATATTGTAATGGATATAATAAAATATTTTTAGGCGGTAAAATATTCGAAAACTGAATGTTTGGATACCCATTATTTGATTAGTTGTTAATTACCACTGTCGACGTTATGGATGAAATAAAATAAATATATCGGGTATCGAAAATTAAGTATGTTTTTTATTTAGAAAATTCCCAAAGAAACTACACAAAACACCCATTTAAATTCCTTCGTACTTCAGGTAAAATATAATCATTCAATTTCATAAGTTCATTCAAATATTTACGCAGTTTTTAACACTTTATTTCTTCATTATAACAAAAATTACAACCGCATAGACATACTGTTATTAAAACATGCAAAATTTCTAACTTTTTGCGTGGATGAAGCCCCAGGCACAAATTGTTATTCATAACTAGCTATTTCCCCGCGGCTACGTTTGAAAAACCTACACGATTTATATGAGGTTTTTTGGAATATAAATTCCTATGTGACAATTCGGGAAATATTCTACATCTGTTAAATTTTCATTCATAATAACGAGTAGCAAAAATATATAGACTTTTTTTGTAATGTAGGTAACTAATTAAACATACAGTTTATATACGTACTGGTATATACATAACCTCATGCCTTCTTCCCATGGGGGTAATAGGCAGAAGCTACGGAACGCCACGTGCTACGATCCTTACATAATGTACCTACTTCTTTTGCTTCGCTTGCGTTAGGTCTGTAAATAAATCAACATACAGCTTATAGTTTGACCGCGCCTTAGGTATGTGCGCGGCGAGACGGCAGCGGGTCGGTGCAGGCCGCTCATTCGTCAACGCCCACGGTGCCCCACCGTTCTTTGGTCAACACTGCCCCCCGCTTCGCCGCGCATTCCTAAGGTGCGGTACAGCGGTCTCAGTCAAACTATAGTAAGAATTAAGATTATAGTATTATTATAAAGAAAACATCACGTTTGATAGAAAGAAGGGGTCAGTGTTTGACACAGTCAATCAATTATTGTATCATATTTATAACCACACCTCGGTTTAAACGTGTTATCGTCCAATATCATTAAAAGTATGAAGTCAATTATCGTTAAATTATTGTAGGTCCCTTGCACCAAAGCCTTGGTTATATTCCCTAAACATTAATTAAATAAACACCATTTTACCTGATTATGAAATTAATGGCCAGAAAAATTATTATGTGTCTAATTTGAGACAATTAGAATAAGTAAGTGTGAGGGCTCGTGGCTAAGTAATAACAGCCATACGGGTCGATCGATCAAGTTAAGCTACGCTTGCCGCGGTCGGGCTGTGGATGGGTGACCATCTTTATACAACGTGACCCCTCCGCGCCTCGGAAAGCACGTTAAGCCGTTGGTCCCGGCTGTCATTCTTAGATCTTTGACAATCGTTGCTAATCAGAAGCCTAAAAGTCTGACAACCAGTCTTACCAAGGGCACAGATACAAAGGAGTACCTACCGTGTTACCAAGTAACTGGGTTGTGGAGGTCAGATAGGCAGTCGCTTCATGTAAAATACTTCAATTGCATCTGGTAAGACTGAAAGCTGACCCAAACATATTTGGGAAAAGGCTAGGCAGGTTACTTGATTTTTTAAAGTAGCTAAGTTGGTATTATTAAATTTAGTGTTGGACTTGAAGGTTCATAGTAAATGTAACCACAAAGTGTTGCAGATGTAAATACTGTTATTAGCATCCCTAAAACAATCTCTCGTAGGACACCTTCACGTGTTACAACATATACGGAATGAAAACATATGGTACCTATCAAAACCGATGTCTAAGACTGGTTAGTCATAGACATGTCGGTATAGGATATTAGAACTTGATCCAATTTCAATATAAAACGACTGTAACTTTCGGTCAGTTAACAAGATGTGTTTGGCGCAGGCCACATATAAATGGCGTCGGGCGCGGACATGGCACGGCCGGCTGCCTATTCCGTTCAAATTTCAAAACGTTCGACTAACGACATACCGTTTGTTCTAAATTTCGCTTTATTTTCATGCATTTTGAATGGAATTGAAAGCCACCCGTGCATGTCCGCGCCCGCCGCCATTTATATGTGGCCTGCGCCTTATGAGTGCAAATCAAACCGGATTAAAGTAATGCCAAACATTAGGTAGGTACTCTAAGAAAATGTCCCAATAAGGTGTAGTAGGTATTATTAAATAAAGAAGCGACTAAATCACGCGTAAGTTAGATTATACGATACTTAAATAATAAATCCTCTCCACATATCTTACTTTTGCTGTGCCTGACAGGGTTCACGATTGTTTCCAAAAAAATGTTTACCACCTAAGCCTACATTGTGGAACGCAATAAAGAATTGAGTATTAAAAGGAACATAATTAAAAATAATGTTTTTTCTCCAGCCCTTAGGTACTAGGTTTTCTGCGAGATATCTAATATCGAAATCGCGTGTAATACCTACTTACAAAATTCTCGGTAAAATTCTTAATAATGCACTAGTATGTATTCTACGTTCGATGAAGAAATTATTTACCACCGATTTTAAATAAATGTAGGTAAGTATAATTTTTTTGTAAAGGAGAATATTTGGCGCCTCATATTAAACTAAAAGTCACAACCAAAACAGGGTACTTAAGCCTCGTGAAGACTGGCGCGACACCGGGAATGTTCGACCGGGATGTTTTCTTAAGCCGGGTCTGCTGCGCCATGTTTGGATGTTTTAAAACCATCAAACATCACACACGAACCAATCAGGCATCCGCAAATCAAACACGAAGCGATTTGATTGGTTCGTGTTCGTGTAAAAACATCAAACATCATCATCATTATCATGTTTGATGTTTTTAAAACATCCAAACATGGCAGCAGACCCGGCTTTAGAAATTGTATTGTTAAAGTCGCGTCTTGTCGTCGCGTCACGCCCGTCTGCACGAGGGTTTATTTGGAGGAAAATTCAAAGCTCTTTACATATTGTGAACAATTTTTTTACATGGAGTCCCGCAATTAGTATTTATTCGTCATTTACCTACTATAAAAACCCCTGCAAATTAGTACCGTTAGAAAACATTCTCCTTTTCATAGTATTTTGGATATATAATAGTAGATAATTGTCAGTCCTTAGCGCTAAAGATAAAAGTCCACTGCTTTCTAACTAACCAATTAACAAGAAACGTTATGCAGAAGAGAAAATTTTCCTGACTGCAAAGGATTGCTATTTAGGATTTCTTTGTTCAATATAAGAGAAAACGCTTTTCTTATATTTTATTTAGAAAATGAAAAATTAAGAAAGAAGGAAAAATCAACACTTTGCGTACTACGACGTTCGTGAAAATCAAGAGGGAGTTGGATAAGATGATACTTGTCGTAAATATATTCTGCTACGTCTAAATTAAAGTGATCCAGGGTTAATTTCGGAATAACTAGACTAGAAAGTTATGGCCATTAATTTTATGCAACTTCAATATAAAGAAAAGGTCTCAATTTTTTGTCGGAATTGTTTTTTTCTCTCTTTTTATTTGATACACTTTGTCTATGTTGATGATGTTATCTAAGTATATCTTTTCAAAGCATCATCATCATCAAATTACTAAAATTGAAGTGTCTGTTTGTAATGTCGAAATAACAGCTTTTTGCTAAATGCATAATAAAGAACGTATAAAAAAAATAAAAAAAATGACTGTCTCTTTGTATCGGCTAATCTCCGAAATGATTGAACCGATTTGGACAGGACTTTCACTAGCAGATAGCTGATGTTATAAGGAGTAACCTAACTCATACATACCAAGCGTGTCACCGTTTACTCGCACTACTTACGACTCACTATTTACGACGGCAATATTTATTGGATTAATGTTCCGCTTTTCAAAATTTCTGCACTTAATATTGACTAACTTTAGTCAACAAGACAGCGTAAAGAGGAAACTTTTGATTTTAAAGTGATATAAAAAGGGAAAAAAGTTACCTCCTTTTTGGGCAGTGGACAAATTACCACCCCATACGATTCGATGGAATATTTGACTGTCAATCGAATTGACTCGATGACTTCAAAGTAGATTTATCGCCAACTGCAGCTTTCATATGAGACAATTTGATTGGTAATCTGAAATAACCGGTTTTACCTATGTATGTTTGTCCTTCAAATATTAAAAATATGTCATGTGGAGTCTCGAAGTCTCATAGAATGCTAATAAAATATTAGAGAAGAAATTCCCGTATTTTTAACAACGTTCGCATTCTGTTCTCAGTCTCAATTTGTCAAAAATACTTATATAATTTTCCAACATTTTTGTCGAGTTAATGACATTTGTCGATGAGATCTTATTTTTTTTTTCGTGTAGTTAGTGACTTTTTTGCCAGAGTTTTTTTTACCGCCCATGTGCCCCTTGGCTTCACATGCCGTCGAGAAATATCTCTCAGGCACCTCCTTTCCTCACGATGTTTTCCTTCACCGTTTTTGAAGCAAGTGATAATTATACAATATCTGAGATGAGATTGTGGCTGATGGTGACTAGATTCTGACCGTTTTTATGACGAGAAAATTATTCTTCTGTTACTTACGATATTTTCGTAACCTCTTGGCGCAAGAAAACCAATAGATACTTATTCCCAAATTAATATTCCATATGTTTCCAACACAAATAGGAACTATCGGAACATTATGAAACAAGTCACATAATCCATCGAAATTAATTTCCTTGCAGTGCCCACAATACAAACAATAATGAAGGGTTGTCTAACTTGTGGAGTTTCCGGCTTCTCTGCAAGTTGCCCAAACTTGCCCAAGTAACTAAATTAGGGGTATGTCTATCAGGTACGCTCGGCATAACTTTAACTGAATCTTGGGACACAAACTATAGGAAATAATATGATTGGCCGTTGGGACAGTAGACTACACAACCTATTATTTCATTTCAATTAACTGTGGTCTGGGCTTATTTTATTATTATTTATTAGGAGCCTGTATTGCCCCACTGCAGAGTAAAGGCCCTGCAGTGGTGGTTAAAAATGTTGTAACAAAACAAAATAGCAAGCCAATCATTATTTACTTCTTGAAAGAAAGAAAAGAATGAAAGAAAAATGCATTTATTGGCAAAATATACCTTAAAACTAAAACAGAAAATAATGATTATAACAAGTAACAACAGTTCTTAACAGTTGTTTCTTCCTTAACCCTATAACAACTTAGAACAAGCCAAAAAAGCTACCCACAAAACCTCCTACGTAAAGAGTCCTTGAGTTTCTCGTTCTCGCAAGCCACCGTCTGCGAGAAACACAGCACACGTGTACATTGTAGGGGTTGCATTAGTGGCGAGTCATCATTATCTCGTAAATCATTAAAAGTGAGGTGGGTAGACTGCGTATAAACACATGGAAAAACATAAAACCACTGCACAGGTAACGTACAGTAATAAAGCTTTTTAACTTTTAAAATTTTAAGGATTCTTTTACGTGGGTTGTGAGTTATGCGGTAATAGTGGTTCTACATTATTTTGCTGGTTCTATTACTAGTGCACGTGAGCGGAAGACTTTCAATCTATTTAAAAGTTTTATTGCAATAGCGACCGATTTTGTATTTATGGAATAGAAAATTTAATTAAAATACGATGTAAGTTTTATAAGTATACTTTTAATAAAAACTACAACTACAATTCCAATATCAGAAAATCAATAACATTTTAATATTATTGACCGCTTTGTTTTATATCAATTGCTGTGCCCCCAGAGCCTAGCTCATAAATCGACAATAATATCATCGGGTCGTGCAATGAAATAAAAAACAATAAACGAACATAGGTTCACAGTCGTATAAATACGACTGAGGCGGTACGGGCACGTGAATATTTGTCGTATTAATCCGACTGGGGTTAAAAGAAAAACAAATGAACGTAAAAAGTACAAAAACTGTTTAATGGTTTGTTATGCCATTTACAACACCGCAAATACTAAACGAACCTTCTTTCTTTGCCTCCATCATAATTAAACATACGAACAGTGTACATTGGGTAAATAAATACCGTGTGAGTGGATGTGAGTACGTGATTGTAGTCATCAAATGAACTAATTAACAACACGCTAAAATCAAACAATTAATACAAATATTATTAAGACATATCATAATATTCTATTCTATTCATTGTTGACCGTTATTGGCACTCATTTTAATGTGTTAAACTATAGGGTGGATTTTTGAGATGGGGCAGTAAGGGCAGAATCTCAACCGTTACCGCTACAAGAAAATGGTCTTTGGAGACTGTCCTTAACTTTAGATATTTTGATCTGTATTCACAGATTTTGAAAAAAATGTACAGTCAGCAAGAAAATGGGTAGTTTTCACAAAAACTTTTTTTTGATGCCGATCAATCGATCCTGTTTCATATAAGGATCGAAAAACTCTAGTACTAGAAAAGTCAAAAATCGCGAAAAACTTTTACTCATGCATTTTGTAGGAAATGAGACTCAAAATTGATTATACATTTTATTGGGTTTAATAGGTTACAATAGTGCACTACACCCGCTGTGATATGTCCATTTCACAAGTGAATTTGACGTGTCGGTTTTATCCTAATTTTGATAGACAGAAATAAAAGTAACAAGCGATTTGCCTATTTTTGCAAAAATACCAAAATTGGCTGCGGATCTGTTTGTCAAGTGTGGTAATTATATAACAACTGTTGTGATTGAAGTAAGCATTGGGTTGATGGCACGTTAATTGTTTTAAACAGTTTTGACCTTTGCCAATGTAGGCGTGTGATCAACGGCTAAGCTCTCTGTCCAAAAAATCAAAATCAAAAATCAAAAGTCATTTATTCAAACTAGGCTGAGAATCAGCACTTTTCGAACGTCGAAATTACATAAGACAGTCCCCCAAAAACGCCCGCCCTTCACCACTTCCTAGTGCTTTAGCTGGGAAGAAGAAGTGGCGCAACAAACTCCCCAGCAGCACAGCTGTCTGATCAGTTAGAAAAGAAAATGAATCTATACAATAGTATCCAAAATAATATGCAATGCAATGCAAAAAACGTCAAACTTATATTAAATTATTTGCCTTATGTCAGCTAGCACACGCCAATATACCCACAAAAAACATCGAAATCCTTACTCAAGCGAATAAATTAAAAACGTAAACAGAACTTAATCGAATAAAAGCCTCCATGCAAGCATAAAGGGCGTGCCCACTTACATAATAGCTATTAAAACTGGAACTCAAAGCCACAAAAATGTTAAACTAGGACCATCGAAGTAAAATAAATAAACAGTTAATTACTAATAACAATAACAAAACCATGGACAGCAAGACGACCAGTCACCACGAGCAGCACCCGTTCACGAGCATAACGCGAAGATCAGCCATCACCCCCTTCGCCATATTTGAGGGAAGGAGGCAACCCGACCCCCGACGCTACCGCAAGCAGTGACATCTAAGGGAGCATGACGAACTTGCTGCCGGTTGCTCAGGCAAAATAATATGATCAATTGTCGAGGTCGCTAGCTAACCACTTATTGCAATACAACTCATTAAAAAAAACATTTTAATGAGTAGATTATGTCAAAAATAAAAAATAACACCAAAATAAATAGACTTATTAGTCAACAAAAATAAACATGTCGGTAGGAAAGCTAATTCTGGAGAAAGAACATAAACATTGTCTTGAGTTAATCACAGCGCCCAACTATTCTTATCGTTCAAATAGTCGTTGATAGAATAGTATGCCTTTGAACAAAGGTTGGATTTTACTTTAGCTTTAAACGCATTAAAAGGCAAATCTAACAAAGAAGAGGGTAGCTTGTTATAAAAGGTTATACCAAGCCCAACAAATGAGTTATGCACCTTATGAAGCCGGTGAAATGGAGCTCTTAATTTGTCTTTATTTCTGGTCTTAACATTATGAATATCACTGTTTTTAGTGTATAAGTGTATATTTTGCCTAATATATATGATGTTCGCGAAGATGAATTGTGATGCCACCGTGAGAATACCAATATCTTTAAAAAAATCTCTTAGAGAAACTCTGGCACCTAGCTGGTAAATTGCTCGTACAAAAGGTCATGGTACGATACGGGAGAAGCTTCTACATTGCCTGCTTAAAATCCAGTTTTATATTTCTTATGTTCAGATAAATCCACAAAAGGTGATTAAGCAAGTTATTGCGAACTCCGATTCAATGAAGTAATGAAACAAAAACGTATAAATATGAATTAAAAGTATTTAAAAAACGCGGCAACAGCCACGCGCGGTGGCGTATCAACGCCACGAGCTCAGCTACGGCGTAGCACACATTTTGCTACGACGACGCTACGCCGTGATACTATTTTTATTTTGAAGCTTAATAATCGACTTGCTGAACAACTGGTATGTACCTATTTACTTACTTTTTTATATCTGCCTGATTATCTAAGACGCTTCCTTTATAACAATCATTAGTATATTACCGATTATATCATTGATCAGCAGTTGCAGTGACATGCAATGACAATGTTATTTTTTATAATGAAATATCCTATAAATGCGACTGAAATTTTGTTTATTTTCAGACACAGATATGTAACAAATTTTCAGAGGCGTGCGATATTAAATTGAGTGAAGTTGCTACCTCGTGGTTGAGTTTTCGCGGTGAAACACATAACCCAATTATCGGTTTGCTTCGAGTCAGTAAAATTCATTGAAATATGTTCTATCTCCATCGTAAAATTATTAATTGAATTATCAGCCAATCTGGGCTTCTTCGGCTACAGTTACATTCTATTAGCATTTATTAACATTTTTGATATAGTTCTCAATAGCTCGAGGCGTCTTTGAAACTTTCAAGAGTTAGTTCTAGTTTATTTTGGTAGGTCTGTTCACTTAGAGTCTTTGCTTAGTCTATAAATGAAGACGTACCAATCGTTTATTGCTTTTTGATTTGCTTAGAACCCCCGCTGGGTAGCGCTAGTTTTAATTTATTACATTTTTTATCATAGTGACTGGCTGCCCACTTGATGTTACTGTCTAGAGACATCTGACATACAAAAAAGGCATCGTAGATAGCTTGCCATTCCAGTGACAAAGCTTGTACCTGTGATTCAAGCAGCACGCGCTCCTTCACCAATAGGCTTCCTATTCCAGTGTGGATTTTTTTGGAACTGTACTACTTTATCATCGTCATCATCAACAGCTTGGCTTTACCCACTCCTGGGCATAGTCTTCTCTTTGCCTGTGCCAATCTCCACGTTCTTGTGCCAGCCTCATCCAGGTTTCCAGGTTACAACAGAATTCCAACGATTTAATAAACAATTGCGATGGTAACAAAGTCAGTATGTTGTACTACTTAATAAGTACTAATAAAATTGCTAAAAATCAAGTTAATATATTATGTTCCATTTTAAGAACCAAAATCTTCATAATTTTTGTACATGTGGAATCGTTTTAAGCCTCGTGCAGACTGGCGCGACGCAACGGCGCGAATCGACACTGTTAATTGTTCTAGTTTTTAGAAATTGTTTTGTTAGAGTCGTGGCGCGCCAGTCTGCACGAGGCTTTAATCATACTAAAATCATATACTTTATAAAAATTGTTTAAATAATTCGATTCCAAAGTTACAAAAATAGTAACAAGCTATTATTATATCATTATTTTCACCCCTTTTCCAGATAATTTAAATCATTTTAACTTTGACTTGATTAAAATAAAAGGTAAATAATGAAAGAACAGTTTTTCGAGGAAAATTAAGTCGAAATTAATGCTTAAGTAAAATGGTTGAGTTCATTTACTCGACACGATTATTTCTACTTGAATAGAAACAGGAAATTGGATTTGATGTGAGTGGAAGTCTTTTTTTACTTGGCTACATACAATAGTATCATTGTCTTGTACAGGGTGTCAGCAGAATGCCACTGAACGGAATATTTTGTTCTTTTAAAAGGAAGCTTATTCTAAAAATAGATTTCTAAAACTTTATTACGTAAAAGTATGTTTGAAATAGGTAGGTAGATCTTTGAATACGAATATACTGCAGTAGGTATATTTTTTCTTATTTTTGTAAAAAAACGTATAATAAGCCACTTTAAGATGGTGTTAAAATTTATAAATTATTGGTTTGTTTCTCGAGAACTTCTTTGATGTGGGAACAAATAAAGACATTGCGTTTTACGAGTTTTTGTATTGCATAGGGTTTAGTACTAAACCTTTTTTTTATTTATGTTTTTTTTTTTTTTTTAACTTTAAACACACCACACAAATCAACGCAGGTTTAACAGCGGTATAGCCAGACACGGCAACTCGGTGCCACTACATAATATTACTTAATTATATTAATTCATGAACAATATAGTAGGTACATAGATCATTATTATTATTATTTTTTTCCTAGTTCACACTGCAATCTAGAAAGTATCTTTTTAATACCTTTGAGCAGTTCTTCGCATTTATAACATTGCAGATATTCATAGGTAACTCATTCATATACAATGGCAGAATGCATTACGCCTAGTTTTAAATTCCATGAGGTCATCTCTAGAATTAATATTATAATGGTATAATGGTGGCGCCTCTGTACATTTATGTGTTTAAAGTGTTAAATAAATAATAATAATATCCTAACGATCTAAAAAGTCATATTAATTTAACCGTATTGAATCATGGGAGACCATTTGTTTCAAAGTAACATGCCAGAGCTAAAAGGCGCCAAGTCCTCGCAATTTGCGGGATTTAGTTGAACGGGCCATAACTATTTGTTGCTATCATGTGATCCCGACTTAGGAATTGTAACTTATAAGTTTGTAACCCGTTAAACTGAAATATTCCGAAATCTTTAAAGGTTTGACATCGTCTAGACAGTTTGCATTAGTAGGTAATAAGTCGGTGTTATGAATTAAGTGGTAACACTAGCATTCCGAAAATCAAATCGCCCACTCATGTGCGGTTGACTTTACCTACTTCTGCGTAACTTTAATTTTGGATTAATTTTAAGTTTTTTTTTTACTGGTTTTAAGATGAAGCCCCATTTACACGGTGCAAGTTTCTGGAACTTTCAAGAGCAATAATCGCATACCATAAAACACGTTCAACTATTGCCATTCAAGAATTGCATGCAAATGTTTACACGCGTGCGATTTCCATAAAATGGTATACAATATTTGAATGACATCGACACTGGTAGAACAATATCCGTGAAGTTTTCATAGAAATTGTTCCACCAGAATTACGTCGAGCCTTAACGCCTGAGTACTCAAATTAAAAACATATTCCTGAATAAATTATTTCTGTTTATAAATTGCTAACATTACCCACACATCCCACCACTCAACTAGCTCTTGTTTTACGACTAACTTTGTAAATGTTATTAATTTATACATAAAAGACTACAAAGCTAACTTAGCTATAGGTACAAAAAAAATAATGCCATCGAATTACATTCCGACTCATAACAAAGAGTTTTTAAATCATAACCATAATTAGATTTTTGTATGAAAATTCTAAATTCCAGTAGTTCGAAATTAAAACATAATAATAATAATCCGCCTGTATTGTCCCACTGCAGGGCAAAGGCCTCCCTTTCCTTTTTTCACTCAACTCAATCCAGAGCCAATACGGACCAATCCCTCCCATAAACGCCGAGTTCGTCCCGCTATCTACGCCTGGGAACCTATGTTGTGGTGGTCTTAGCCCACAATGCATCCGACATGCGGCAAACATGTCTAGCCCAGTCCCATTTGAGCTTGGCTGCTTTTTCGGTGACGTCTACGATTTGCGAAACGTTGTTATTTTCTTCATATACCTACTAAATACAACACAACAGAACAAATAAAAATGACTGATTAAAAAATCATAATTTTCCCGCCAAGTCTGATTGCACCGAATCGTAAATCCGTCATCAAAGATCACGTTAAAATTTCACGTTAGAAGTTCACGATAAAATTGACCGACGATTTGCGACTGTTGGATTGCACCACATTATTAACTTTAGCAATTGCAGGCACTGATTAGAGGTCCGCTGGCCAGCTTTCCTGGTTCCCCTCTTATTTGAGTCTGTGACCGCATAATCAGTCCTTCTCCGATGACAGTTAGTCTGTCCACGTACAGACTGTGTGTGGTGTCGCTTTGGTTGGTGACCGATGTATTGTTAGTTTCAAGTTCTTATTGCCTGGCAAATTGCGAAACTAGAACGATGTGATTTTCCCCTGTCATTGGACAGATTGGAATCGCTTTTCGTATGCTATCTGATTCGGCTGAGATGTTTACTCGAACTTATACTTTACTGCAGCATCTAAAACACTGGATGGTTAGATACCTTCGTTTTTGTCCTGTTTTTATTTTTTATTCTTTATGGTATTAAGTTTGTCAATATAAAAGTACAGTTTTATAAAGGTTGCTAAGTAATATTTAGTCTGTAATTGTCTCTGGTTTCTAATTTACTATTTCTCGCGAATTGGGAGCGTTTGAAACTCAATAAGTTAAGTGATTGAGCTGCGGAAACTAAGTGTGTAGGTAATCGATATCAAGATGGACAAATTCCTACGAGTTGTACGGCGAGAGCCAAAATTCTAGGAAGAAGAAAATGTGCCATGAAAAGTTGTAGATCTCATCTTCATAGTCTGATATGTTTTTCTTTAATTATTACGAAAAAATAAATATTTACTAGCTACAACTTTTCATTCAACAAAATCAGCACTTCTCGAACGTGAAAACTACGACAATCCCCCAAAACGTCCACCCTTCACCACTTCCTAGTGCTTTAGCTGGGAAGAAGATGTGGCGCAACAGTGGCGCAGAAGTGGGGTTAGAAAAAAAAAATACCTATCTGAATCGTAAAAGTATGTCCCTCTTTAAAAATTAACCTCCTGTTTGATGGCAGTGACTGGACCCAGTGACTCGGAATTTTGGATCCAGTCAGTGGGTTCATGAAGACGACATCGGCACTAGTAAGTCAGGCGGGGGAAGCTACTGGGTTCGAAAGGACACTGGATGTCTGCACTGAACTGGGTTGAAAGCAGTGTCTTCACGATCCTAGTTGCAAGTCAGTGCTGGATTGACTAACTATACTGTCACATTACTGGGCTTGTATAAAATCTGCTTTTATTGGCCGAAATTACCCTGTTTGTCTTCAGGTATTTACATCTCCTGGAGGACACTTGGGCAGCGCATCGCCCCGTATCCTCGTGGAGGCCGTCGGCGGCGGAGATCTCTCGCGTCCGGTCCTGGTCCATGGTACGAAGCGAGAGGGCATGGGGAGCCATTACCTCCTCAGTAATGCTCGCGAAGGAGGATGCGGAGCGCGTGAGGGAGAGTCTAATTTCGCGCCGTCACGCCCCTAGTCGCCGCAGGAGACGCCCTGGGGTTCGGGAATCCCAGGCCGATTCCCGGCCACCGTAGGCGCGGGCTTGCGGGCGGTGAGCAATGGGTAATCTCGCCCCCGATAATGCCCGGGTCGACGGCGCGTTGTGTTCCACGCACGCCTCAAAGGGCATCATTGACGGAGTCCGCTAGGGCCGATGCCTGCCGGGGTTGCGGAGTAGTCCGAAAGGGATACCGTGGCCCCTGGCAACACAGGCAACTGAAGGAACACGGGTGGGTTTTAGTCAGTAAGAGTCTGACATGCCTACCGGCTCCCCCCTAATTCCAACCTAAAAAAAAAGATATTTACTATCCGATACCTAATAATATTTCTGCAATATCGTGTCTTTTCACACAACACTGAACACCATCCTCTTGTTTATATTTATCCTTAGAAGTAATAATGATGAACCAAAAGGTCGCCCCAATACATTGGTTAATAACAAATAAACGGAGGATCAGCGCGTCACCTTGATTATACCTTTCTTTATGATCTCATAATGAGAATTACGAAGGTACTTACCTTGCGTATTTAACGGTAAATTATCCTTTTTATGTGGTTCATCATGACTATTAATAATACAAGTAGCTTTATGGGGAAACATATTATGTTGCATCACGAGATTGTTGTGATAGGTGTCGAGAAAATAATAATTTGCTTCTCGATATTGAGTTTGCAAATTCGAACGTTAACCACGTTCGAATTGGCTCCGGCGGTCCCACGTCACACGTGAGCTTATCGTCGCAGATGGTTTAACGGTTACCGAAATAAAAATTACCTCAATCTTACACGTATCGTCCGCATGAGTCAAAAGGCGCGCATCGCCTGTGTGTGTGTAACCGGTAACCTAAAAGAGGTAACATGTTTCTGCTTCTTGGGTTACCCAGATAGCGGTAACCTTAGTCGTAGAAGTAACCAAAATTCTTCGATACCTGTACCGTAATTTATAAAGGTTTTCGGTCCTTGCTTCTCTGTATAAAAAGAGATAATATTTTGCATGTAGTGGAACAATTTTAGACCGGCAAAATGTTGTATATGTTCACCCTATTTTGAGCTGTAGGGGATGCGTGCGTATTTATAGGTACCCAATTACAAGGCGTTCCTTGTGGTTCCGACTATGAATAATTAAGTGTTTCGGTGCTGTCATCAAAGATGACTTACCAAGAGATTGAATATTTGCTTCCTAGTGTAGGCACTTTATGTTGTCATACATAAGTGACACATAATGCAAATAAGCAATACGTTTCAAGAAGCGTTTGCGTTTACGTTTGCGTTTTCGTTTTGTATTGCGTAGGTTATATTCCGTCCCGTTATTTTTTTGCAAAGTTATATTCATTTCGTTAGTTCAATATACGCCACAGTTCGTGACGAGACAATTCTTCATACAAAAAGTAACTCCCATGTAATTTAATTATTAAAAAACTGGTGGGAGGCAGACACTATATAAACGAACCTCGTTTTAACCCAAACCCTTCAATGATCACAAGGGTGTCGGCCATATTAAAGAATTACGTTAAAACCCGTTCAAACGTGGGCGTCTAAAAATAGGGTAAGCACTTACCGTAGTTATAAGTCAATGGTACTCATTAGCTCACGACGAAAGTATTATAATTTTACCCTTCGTCCTGTGAAACTATCCTAGGAAGATAAGGGTCCATGTCAGACGCAGGTGCTGAAAAAAGGGTAACAGCTCATAATTTACCCTTGTAAGTAGATAATTAACTTATAATGTGGGTAAGCCACCTGCTGTTAAAACATGGCGGATTTTAGTTTAGATATATTGTTGTGTAGATTAGACTAGTTTGTAATAGAAAAACAGATAGGATGAGCGGTAGTTTGTAGTTTTTATTAGATAATTAGAATGAGATAATAAATAATTTCCTGCCAACTTCCTACAATAGTTATTTATTACCCTGTTACTTGTTGCTCCGTATTAGCAGTGAACAGAATTGTGTGCGAAAAGGAGAGGGAAGAAAAAAAAAGGAAGGCCCTTGCTTGCTCGATAATACAGGCTAGATGGTTAGACGTAGGGTAGATAGTATTAATATAATTTATGAATTGATTGTTATTAGTGATTGCTGTTGGGTATGTTAAGTTTAGGGTTACAAACCCTCCTACTGCCTTAGTTGAGTACTTACAATAATATTTGGATAGGATAGTGTTGAAGAGGCTTCTACGAACTGTTTATCTATGCTTGGATAGTTTGTATTACGATTGTGTTTAAATCAACGATATCCTATTAAAGGCTCGTGCAGACAGACGCGACGCGGCAACAGTAGCACGATTTCGGTAAAGTTTTCATAGAAATTGTTCCGCCAGAGTCGCGTCGCGCCGTCGCTTCGTGCCTGCCTGCGGGAGCCTTAAACGAAGTATAACAGTGGTTTCTGGAGAAAATCTTGTCACAAGAGATATAATATATATCTGTTTTATATATACCTGTACATATTATTATTATTATTTTAAATTAGACATAAAAATCTCATCATTTTGAATAAATAGACTTCAAAACTTTGGCCTTCTTTCTCGAGACAACCCTAGATTTGAACAATCCTATATATAAATACATAAGGAGGCCGATGAAACAGATTACTGCCATATCCCGACGCTAGCCGACGTTATCGAAATCAAAATCCTTTATTCAATTTCCGATTTATCAAGGTACTTATAAAGGCAAAAGATTTACCTTCACGAAAAATGATTACGCAAGAAAACTTGTTGAGTTTCACAAGTTGTGTTAAGACCCATATTTATCGATGACTCTATTGGCCGACGAATGATTTTCAAAGCCTTAAAAATGTAGCATTTAGAAGCATTCAGTTACGAAGTTTTTCACAAGTTGTTTTCTCGTGTTTTAGTTAGTTAGCCACAGTTTTTTTTTTTCACAAATACTTATTTTGGTCGGAGACTGGGCGAAATGGTTTGGAAAGTGGTCTATGGACCAACAGCGATGCGGTTTTTCTATTTGCGTAAAAATAAGCAAGAGGGGCATTACAATCTGTTATGGTATAGGTTTTTTTATTATATAGGTATTGACGCCGTAGGTACGCAAAATACGCACCTTGGACGTAGAGTTGCGGACATCAGCCCGATATACAATGCAATATACATGAGCTAACCCTACACAAATATCATAATCGTATCGCTATTGGTACAAATACCCCTTTTGCACATTCTCCTTTATCTAAAAAAGTTTGATAAAAGTTTGGTTTCAAGCAGCTGCGGAGAGCTGGCCCAAACCCGGTTTTCAGGCCAAACGTGCCTAAAAATCGGGCACTAGCCAGCGCGGCAGCGTGCAGAATCTTTCCCTCCAATTCTTTCAACTTTAAATGGCCCTGCAGACGGTGTACTGACCGGGTTATCGACTAATTACTTTTATTCGTCATTCCCCGCATGCGGGGAGTCCCCACGTACTGTACCTATATCGACCGAGTTATCGACTAATGCAAATGAGCCATTATACCGGCTCTCATTAATTGAAACTTACAATTAAAACTAAAAATGTGACGACTTGTCAGCATCCTATTTGGGATATGGCATAGAATCAGAGGAATATTGCCCTAAAAATAATTCATATTAAGATTTGTATTTTTGTAAATAAGCAGATGATTTTTGCAGATAATTATAAAGTTTAAAAAAAAGCTACACAATCATGTTTTATTTAAAATACTTTCCAGCATTATTAATTAATTTGAAGTTGGTACCAGTGAAGACTAATCTATTTTAAAGATCTTTTCCATACTTAGACGCCCTCAAAATATAGTCCACGCAAAATGGAAGGCTTTAATTAATTCCCGGATAATGACCCTCGGGATTACGTGGGACATAATAAACGAACTCTTTATGTATACTGATGTAATTACATAGCTTATAATGAAGTGTAAACTAAATGTTAGCACAGAACTAGTCATAATTAGCAAGTTAATTTATATTACGTACGTAAATATTATTTGATGTTATGAATGTATAAAAATATTGCATGAATTGGAAAAAAAAATGTAACGTCACGGAAATGGGTACTGAAGTTACTTTTCATCATTGCTACGTAAAAAATATTTATATTTAATATACTATAATAATATTTATAGTTAATTCGCTGGTATCCAAACTCCAGGAATAGGTTACCTGGATTATTTAAACTCCGGAAATGCTAGCTTCAATGTCAAAATATTTTACGGAGAAGGTGCAAACACATTCCCGCGCGGTTTAGAAACTGAAATATAGGTAAATTCCAATACTTCGTACGATAAGATACCATCATAGTAGCCGTTTGTTTTCAAACAATCGACAGTACTACACACAATCCTTATATTTTTCACGATTCCTAGAAAATTGAACGAACACACGTGTCTAAAGTTTGTAACAAACATTTGTAATATTTTTGTTGCACAGTCATTTTAACTTTTCACGTCCAATATTGAGGTAGCATTGGAATTTCTTTTGTAAAGACAGGTTTTATTATTATTTTGGGGAACGATTTTGAAGTCTGGAGTATTTTTTAACCGACGAAAAAAAAGGAGGAAGTTCTCAAGTCGAAAGGTTTTTTTTAACTCATTTTTTTACAGAATAGTGCGATTTAAACGATTCTTTTCTTATTGGGGAGGGTATACCTCGAAGTTGGGCCCATGTAAATTTTATTAACTTTGCTTGGGTAGTTTTTGAGTTAGCTTCATTAATACCTACGTATTTTTATTTAAAGTTCCTGTCACTGTTATTCGAATATGTGTGGGGTAGGTACCACAACAAAAAAGTGAAAAATAAAAACTTTTTCAAAAAAAAAAAAATACAACCTACTTCCAAAAAAAACACTACAAAGCAATGCCCGCAACTTTCTCTATCTGTCAAAAATACAATCAATTTACCGATTTGACAAGTTTGACAGATTGATATAATCCTTCAGGTTTAATACTGTTATAACGCAACGGTTTGGTTGTAAGCAACAAGTATTAATTTGTAACAAGTGGTGCTTATTACAATAATAATCCAGCCGTCAGTAAGGTACGGCAGACATACTTTATGGATCGTCTGTCCTTGGAGTTTTTTCAACATTACGTCCTATAACTTCTACGATCTATGAAAATTTTAGGAGCTCCACATAAAAATCTTGTAGGTATCAGCAATAAGTCTTCTATAGAATTCGACGGGTGAATCAGATAGCATTAATAGTTAAGTGGTTCTTTGTTATGTGCACGTCATAAATCATTAATAAATCGCCAACAGACTGAGTAACGGGAGAATGTTCAAGGGAGACGACGCACTAGGCAGTTACACCAGGACTGTAATTTAAATTAACTTTTTACAGATATTTAACGAATATCTTCGTAATTTCGTTCTTAATTATTTTATCTAAATCTGGGCATTGAAATCGGTTTGGATTTAAACTAAATAGGGGGGAATAACGCAAAGAAAAGTGCGCATGGACTAAAGAACAGCCTTCCTTTTGTGTAGTCGTTCAAAATCTCAAAAAATATTCCTAACGCTTTTAATTAACAAGAAAACTGCTGCACGTACCTACTGACATTCGGACAGTCGTGTCTAATTCGATGAACTGAATGGAAAAACGAAATGTGAAATTACCTAAAGGCAATTCCTCCCTTTATTAGTGCCCAAGTAATAACTTAACGGCTAGATCTTATGTTTTTTTTGACATTCGTTAAAACATTGGTCAAATTTTTTAAATCTAAAACAAAAAAAATACACTGAATCAAAAATAAAGTAATATAAAAATATTCATTTAAAGATCACTGGCAACACAACCGCCTGTGCGGGTTTAATTCCTAGTGCGTTCAATGTTTTAGACATGAATTAGTAATGCAGTTTTGTTCATCTTTCTTAGAATTACAATAATTAAACGTTATTCAATCCTTTTTGTATGTCTTTATCCGTTTTAAGATCAACATTGGATATAATAAAGTTGTAATCAAATCATGTTTGAATTTCAAAGGTAATTTTAATTACGAAGCTAGGGTTTCCTTCCTATTACCCTTTCAAACGATCTCCTACTAGAAGCCGTTTGCATGTATAACTCGATTTTTATAACTGTGCGCTTGGAGCTGCCAAAGTCGTAAGTTGTTAGTATTGAATTCACGGTTACCTACCTCCTCAGTGCCCCGACGCCTCTTACTACTGTTTGCACAACTCGTGTCTTTTCCACAGTATTATGTAGGTATACAAACACATATTATTGGTTAGACCACATACACTGTAATATTTTGACGTTGACAGGCGCATAGTTATAAAAATCGGATTATAAGCGCTCAACAGTTATACGATTATATTTGTAAAGAATATCACGACACTCGTTAACTTGTGTCATCGTTCTTCATTTGAATTTGGCGCGTTAACATAGACGCTACAACTTCTACCACAGACGTGAAGATAACTGACAGTTGTGACACTGACATTAGACACATTGAGTGAAAAAGGTATTTTGTAAAATAACGTTTCTAGAAATAATACTGAATTAATAATAAGACCTGAATTAAAGGCTTTAAATATTGTTTCTTTCGTTTTTACGGAGAAACGCAATGACGCCTTTGTTTAATTTATTTCCAAGGAATTAAGTGGAAGGAATAAAACTATTATATATTTATTGTCGTGTGTTTATTTGTCTTAATATAATACATCTACATCTGATTTATTTTTATTTTCTGTTTACCCATCTTTCTGTATTCACGTGTTTCTGTAACAAATAAAGCTATTTTTCTTTCTTTTCTTTCTGTTTTATTCAACATTTGTCGAGTTACTTATAGCTTTGGTCATGAAACGTCGTCAGGTACAAGTCAAGGAAGGCTCATTTAAAAATGTGTACCAAATTTGTAGTTCGTTTTCCGAGCCAAGAATTCGTCTGTTTCCTGTCACAATGAAACATAGACCATGTCCGTTTCAGTCAAAAAAATGTTCGTGTGCATTTCACAAAGATTATAAAAACGCAGGAAAGGCAAAAGACAAACAACGATACGAAAAAATTGCTTAGTCTATTAATTTAGAATTAAGTTACACATTGATCTACCCAAACCTTACCAATTTTTTTATATCAACACATATAAAAAAATTAGTTTGGCTGATGCTTGCCGCTGTAATGGCTACATAAATTTAACACACGTATCTATACGGTTTCATGTTTTAGTTTTATGAAGATATTTTAATTTTATTAAACGCTATTGTTTATTTACAATTTTCTAAGATAGCAATTATGGAGCAACCTGTATTTAAAGAACTGTAGCGCAGAGGATAATTGCCGGGGTCACGGAAAGTCGTCACTTAACTCAATAGAAGGTACATACAGGATGGCCTAGGAAGACGTGCAAAAAAACGATTGAAGACTCTCTCCAACACCCGTATGTTCAGCGATTAGGTATTTATAGTTTAGGAGAATACGTTTTTTTTTTTGGAAAAATTCTCGCCTTCCTTCAGGTTTTTTATTTTTCTTTCCTGAGTCGCATTTTTTTACAGTACTTATATTTTTTGTCCTTTATTTCCGACTTCCACGGTTGATCCAATACCTGTTAGCAATTTCTGACCATAAGATTCACCATTCCCAGGATTATTGAAAATGAATAAATAATACTTATCCCTGGCTTACCTGTGGTATACAGATCGGTGAATATTGTTATATTATTCTTAAACTTTTACAAATGATAGCGTAGGAAGTACTGCGAAGTTCGTACATGTGGCCGGTTAAAGGTTAATCTGAAAGTACTTTTCGAAATAATATTTATAACTATAAACATGTATATCTTTACTTAAATTATTATTCTTAGAATTTATATTGTTATCATTAACATAATTGTAACTTTGAAATCCCTTTGAATGATTGGAGCATGTACATATATAACTTGTCGCTACAATGGCGACATTAATAAATTTAACATACGGGTAGAACTAGTGGCCAGTACCTAGAATCATAAAAAAAAAATATAATAAAAAAAAAATGTAAATGGAAAAATAAAAAAAATCGAATGCTTGCCGTCATAGAGCTCTCTCTTTCCTTGCCGACTCTTTGCACGTTATTCGCTTTAATTTAATTGATTCGAGTGATTGATAGTACCAATAGTACGCAAAGTCAAGAGAGATATGTCAAGTCCTAAGTAAAACCACGTAAATCTAATTCCGGATGATAAATAGTCATTCAACATTACACAGAGTACCGGCATGGACATGAAACGTCAGAAGCTATATGCACAGTTCTTGGTCGTTTCCTATGGAGAAACATAATTACCTCTGCTGTGGGTCCCCCATAGCACAGCATTATGCTGAAGGCTTCTTGTCACAGTCATGATGTGCAGCTACCGACTATGTCTGTTTTATGTTGGTATTACCTATTGTTCATATACATGTAGGTATATTGTACAAGATATTTTGTAAAAAAAATCTGATTACCACTCTTTCTGTATGCACGTGTTCCCGTGACAAATAAACCTATTTTTCTTACTTTTTCTTTTCGTTGAGTTTCAGATTCAAGTCAGTATTATATAAAAGTTCACCAGAATTTCGGAAATTAGTCTTCAATACACCTAAAAACTTGAAACTCCCATATAACACAATAAGTGGGACAAATAAACACCAATTTAATAGAAGTCCCGACAAAATAGAAGTCGTTTAGGGTGACCGTGAGATTGGAACTATTTGAGACAAGAGTGGCGTTCCGTGTCGCGTCCTCTGTAATATATGGGTGTCCATGAGGCACTGAAATGGATGAACCACACATTTTTGTCAATTGTGGGTGAAATGGGTAAAGGCTGGTCTTTTATACATACTACAATTTCTGTACTGTGATTATGCAGGGTCAAATAATATTAGCTAGCGAAACTCTGCAGACATATTGGGTGTCGATATTTTCGTCGATTAGCTCGTCGATTAGTCGATTAGCTATGGATTTTTGGGTAGTGTTTGAAGTATGGGTTGAGAAAATCTGTTTTTTTTTTTGTTTTATAGTTTTTCGATATCGATACCCATCATGTCTGTGAAGTTTACACAACAAAACGGGTACTTCAAGTGACTACACAAACTGCGGTCCGTTACGTGTAATTTATTTTTTATTTTATCATGTTTTAAAATATCGATATATCGATATCCATGTCTCTGGAGCTTCGCTAGCTAATTTAATTTGACCCTGTCGATCGAGTTTTTTTTATCTTTTTGTATGGAGGCAGTGTTTCTGTGACTAACAAACCTATTGTTCTTTCTTTGTTTCTTACATCGAATGCGTAACTAAATAAATACGTATGTGGGCTTAAAAAGGTTTATTTTTATTTTAATGGTTACGATCTGAAAGCCGTAGCCATGATTAAATATTTTCTAAAGTCTCGTCACCTTTTAAACCTAAGTTGTTTTGTTACCACTAAGTAATTATTTATACACTGCTGTTTTTATTTTTTCCTATCATAATCAGCCTATCATGTTCCCAGTGTTGGGACCCAGACCTCCTCTCTTTGAGAGTGAGTGGGCTATAATCTTCCACGCGGGCCCAGTTGGTAGATGTCACATATCTTCGATTTTTATTCTAGGACGCTTTTCCTAACGATGTTTTCCTTCACCGTTTTGAGAGCAGTGGCAACAAAATAAAACGCCTGCCTGGGTTTTGAATCCATGACCTACAAAGTCGGGGCCGTTACCACTGGGCCACCACTGCTCTCTATTATACAGCGTGGATTTTTGAGACGAGGCAATAAGGGCAGGTACCACCGTTGTAGCTAAAGGAAAACGGAAAGTGTTTTTTGCAATTTCTGAGTTTTCTAGTAAGTACTCAAACCTCAGTTTGTCCAAAACTTTTTTGATCCTTAAAAGAAACAGGATTGATTGCCTTCTAAAAAGTTTTTGTGAAAACTGCCCATTTTCATGCTGACTGTACATTATTTTCAAAATCTGTGAATGCATATTAAAAATGTTATAAAAGTTAAGGACAGTCTCCTAAGACGGTTTTCTTGTAGCGATAACAGTTAAGGTACCTGTCCTTACTGCTCCATCTCAAAAATCCACCCTGTATATCTAATTTTTTCCTATGATTTTGTCTTATTATTTATTTTGTGTCTGTATCTTCCTGTGCAAGTGCCAATAAATACTTTTTTATTTCATAATGCTGGAATTTTAAAAATGGTAGCCTGCCATGCGGGCCATAAAATATGATAGTACAAAAAAGGCAGACAAATAACCCTTCTGGCGCTATCATAATTAGATGGTAAACAATATTTTTGCAACAGTTAAAAACTGTTGCTAATTATAATGCCTCATAATAAGTGAGTTTATTAGAACAAACGAACAACCATACATACATTATTTATTTTATCATTTCACTAAATGTTTACAATAAATATGAACTCATATCAAGCATTATTTGCCTTCACTTGAAACTTTACATGAAGTGTGTAAGAATTCTCGAAAGTTTTATAAAGAGGTATTTACTGGGTGAGTTAATATTCGACTGTAGGCGATACCTAACTGAAACTATGAAAAATACTAAAAAGACGCAGCGTCCTAAAGTATTCAACTATAAGGAAAGAACAATCTTCAATCAGGGACGCGGAAAACAATCTTATTTACTTCCAAGTTATTTACTTAATCCTCTTTAATTTTCAGGGATTACTTAATGTCATTAAGAGGGTTTATTCTGAAAGTTGGCAACGTCGCAAATAGATGTCAAATATTTCGCTGTTTTGATTAATTTGATAATATTTCTGTATGGAAATAAAAAATGTGGCTAACTAGCGAACTAGAATATTGATTATGAAATGCAATAATTAATATCGTAACACCAAATAGTTAGTTTTAGATGTAAAAAAAGTATTTGGTAACTTTCCAAATGCCTTTTTTTCACCTAAAACGGGTACAACATCAAATTCAATGTTATAATTGCAATTCATTATTAATATTCTAGTCAATTGGTTAGCCACATTTCTTATTTCCATACAGTATTATTTCCAAATTAATCGTAACAGGTAAATATTTGACAGCTATTTACGACGTTGCCAACTTTTAGGATGCACCCTCTCAAATTCAATTTCTCTTTCTAATAGAAGCAATTCTACCCTCTAAATACTATCTAAACCAAATCATTTACTAAGTTAAGAGCGTTTATTCTGAAAGTTGGCAACGTCGCAAATGGCTGTCAAATATTTACCTGTTTTGATTAATTATGCAACATTATTGTATGGAAATAAAAAATATCGCTAATAAATCGTAGTGAACTAGAATATTAATATTGAATTGCAATTATAGCACTGAATTTGATCTTGTAACCGTTTAAGGTGTCAAAAAGTCATTTGGAAAGTTTCCAAATACTTTTTTTACATCTAAAACGAAATATTCGGTGTTACGTTAATTATTGCATTTCATAGTCAATATTCAAGTTCACTAGTTAGCCATATTTCATATTTCCATACAGTAATTTTGCCAAATTAATCAAAACAGCGAGATATTTGACATCTATTTGCGACGTTGCCCACTTTCAGAATGCACGCTCTTAACTTCATCATTTAATGAGTACTAGTCATTACCCGCTATTTCACTCGTATCCTGGGGGAACTTCATGAGAACGGGTTAATATTATAATGTTTGTGTTAAGCAGAACATGTCTATCCGCGGGGTTATTGCGTAACACACTTACAGTAGCAATGGCCTTCCTTTTGAAACTTCAACAACATTCATTGCGTTATTTACGTTGCTGAGCAGACACATTTTTCGAACATATTATAAAGCAATGGATTAGCAATAATATCCTCCAAAATCATTAAAATTGTGCTTGAATGTAACGCAATTAGGATGCTGGTTCGTAAATCATTGAGTGACAAAATACATAGTAGCTTAAAAAGCAACTTTCACTTACGTTACATTGATTTAAGTAGAGGCAAGTTAACACTGTCTTTATTATCAATCGCCATTTTTTTATTTATTTTTGTAAATAAAATGGCGATGGACTGGACATAATTATGTTAAGAGAGGAAAAAATAAATAAACCAAATTAATAACAGAGTGGTACCCAATGGATGGAAAAAGGAGCAAAGGACGACCAGCAAAACGTTGGGAAGACGACCTCAAAAGAGTAGCTGGTCCAGAGTGGATTCAGAGGGCGAGAGATAGAGAGATGGTAATCTTTAGCAGCATCTGTAATCACACAAGCTGTTTAGGAAAATTGAATTGAACGTCGATATTTAAGGGAAAAACAGCATTTAAAATATATATATATAAGTATATAAAAAAAACACTGTACAAAACTTTGTAGAAGTAGCAGTAAAAGCTTATTTATTATAATATCTATAAAAACAGTGAAAGAAAATAAAGAAAGAGAGAAAATCAATTTATGACAGTGATGGCGAGCACACTTGCAATAAAGGACGACATTGTGAGGAATCCGGCGTGTCCTGGAACCAAAAAATCTAAGATATGTAACCATCCTGCACAGGTCGCATAGTAATATTTGACTAACTGAAAAACCAACAAAAAAAATGTTCTACTACGACAGAAAAAAATTGTATGACTGCGGTGTCCTAATAAGGCTAGTACAGGTTATAATATTTTGAACCGGCTAGGAACTAGCATAAACGGACCAGACTAACATTGAACTAAATAGTTAGCCGGGAAGGAGATAAGCCAAACAAAAGTTCAGTTAGATTTCAAAGGAAGTTCGCAAATGACCGGAACACACGTAGATTGAAAAGTTTAACGTTCATTAATCGTTATTACTTTGTAGTTTATCACGTGTTAGTTTAGTGAACAAATCTTTTTCTTTTCCACACTAGCTTCCGCCCGTGGCTTCGCCCGCGTTGTATGTCGATAAAAAGTATCCTAAGTCCTTCCCCAGGGTTAAAATTTCATCAAATTCGATGCGCGATCAAATAAACAGACGAACAGACAAACATTCTGAAAACTGTTGGATCGTGTTCTGATTCTAAGTATCCCCAGCCAACTTTTTTTCTTATATTAAACTTTATCTTCCATGTACATACTTTCGACCCTCTTCAGTTTTATTATACATATGTATAGATAATTGGGATATAAAACATAAGTACTTTTCAGCTGTTAGCAAAACGAATCGGGTATTAGATCAATCCTGCCGTTCAATTGCGTCTTCGAGCGTATAAAAAACCTTCAAAGATACGCGGGAAAAACATAACCCTATCTTTGCTGCCGTGCAGTCGGGTAAAATGTCCCTGAGGCCCACTTATAAGTTTCTCAACAACAGGATCGGGTCATGTGGCAGGAACAATATTATATACACAGGGTATACATATGTCGTATAATTGTGTTTTTGCAAAACCCTATCTTTTTATTTATTTGTTTTTTCATGTTGCAAAAACATGAGAACATGTTTTTGCAACTACAATGTTATGTTTGTTCTTGGGATAAATTCATCCCAGCTACGGGACCCTTCTTTGTCCGTGGTCCGACACGCACTTGGCCGGTTTTATTTAATCTTAATTATTGAGCTGAAATTAAAACAGGAAAAGAAGTAAAATTAAAACATTATATCATATTATATCTTTCATAATAAGTATATGAAATGCTGAAAAAACTCAAAGCATTTATTTCAATTAAACCATTTACAGGCGCTATTGACAAGGAATGTCGGTCATTCAGAATTACGAAGCTAGTTGTAATTCCAAAGCGTAGTATGTACCTATGGAGAAGAACGGGCAAGAAACTTCACGGATACTGTTTAAAAAACACTTTGTATCTAAAATAATTTTGTGTCATTTTAGATGAGATCGAGTCAAAAATGTTTTAGCTATTGAAATTGAACGTATCGTATGCTTTCAATATCGCTTAGGTTGTGTTAATTGGGCTTCCTGGGTGTATACCTACAATATTGAGTTTTGCTTCCATATATGAAGCAATTACCCAATATTGATTTTTTTTGTAGTGCAACCTTTATCCTCACCACAGAATAAATAGTACAGAAGGAGCACTCCGCGTTTTAGGTATGAAGCTACAAGTACGCGGCGGGCTCGACTTGTCGAGCCAATTCAGTGAGCGTAACGTAGACAGAAAATATAACAATTACGCGATAGAAAGAGAGGCAATTTCTAGGTGAATATTAGGTAATAGTAGGTAATTATCACTGTACCTACGACTTGAATTGCACTTTACTGTGATTTTAAGGAGTGAACCATCTGTTCTAATCTGTGGCTTCACTACCTTTTATAAACAAACTAGTTACGTCAAAAAAAAAACTTCCACGCGTAAAAAAACTTTAACGTAGTTTTTACCGGACCAATATTGTAAAAGGACCTGAATCGCTGTTTTTCGTTTTATGCGCATATTTTTTCCGACCAGGTCATGTCGGGCGCGACTCGCGATTTTTGTTGTTACGGTTCACTGACCAACAGAAGCAATAAACCGGTATCGGTTGGACCAGCTGTAGGCTGAATATACGGAAGTATTCAGCTTTAATCCGCCCGCGTAGTGCTGTTTGTTTTACGAAGCGCGCTTGAGTGTATCGCGGATCTAGTGGCCCTAAATTGGTTTCTATAGTATTTGTTAAATGAGGTTGTGTTACTGTTTCGTGTGTTTAGTGATTGTTTAGAGTAATGAGCGCTTTTGGGTTCATAGCATGGCATAATTAAAATGAAAATTCACCACTTTAACACGTAAGTATAATAATTTATATTTATTTTTAAAAAAAAGCGCATCTATAATAAGATAAAATTAAATATCATTAAAACAGTAAGGCTCTAGACAGACGGACCGCATTTCAACTGCAAATTGCAGTTTGGATGCAATTTGAATGCAGTTGAGCTCTATTGCAATCGTATCAACTGCATTCTAACTGCATCCGAACTGTAATTTGCAGTTGAAATGCGGTCCGTCTGTCTAGAGTCTTAACATCATCATACACGGACATCATCGTACATCGGATGGGTATTTGCTTTCCGAACTAGGGAGCCGGTTTTAACAAAATAAGCAAAGTATTCGCCGTCGACAAAATCACAGGTGACGACGATCATGTGTCGCGCATAAAAACGGACTTGCCGGTCTCGAACTCCGCCTATGCGGCTGGTAAAAGCAACCCAAACGCACGCAAGCTTGGTGAATAGTCCGTTATCCGGAAAAAAAAGGCCGGATGCAACCTTTTTGAACTGGTTCTACACCTACGACGGATAAAAGTGGGTATTACACCACAGAAAAGGCTAAAGCTTCCGCTGAGAGAACACATAATGGAAAATACATACCAAATTCTAAGAATATCTTAGACCATTTATGCAGAATTCAACATTATAACTTGGTCGACTTGGCAGATAACAGAACATAATAACTTGAAACTTGATAAGGAAATAAGGCTCCCACAAACAGGCGCGACGCGACTTTAATAACACATTTTATGAAAACTTCACGGTTGAACAATTACCGGTGTCAAGTCGCGCCAGTATGCACAACCCTTTAAGGTAAAGTATATCTAATCAATAAAATTTACTTGGCAAATTTAAAATTAAAAGACGATTTTTTTATAATTTTATAGGAGACGAAAGTCATAGCATCTATGTCTGTATCTATGTTTTTTTTACCCAATCTATGTGTGATCGCCTATCGTAGTCCTCTGCTGGACATAGGACAGCACTGGACTGGGTGTTGCGGACGTAGTTTTGAAAAGGCGTATGTCTTGCACGCGGTCCTCCACCGTCCGCATGCAGCCTATCCCAGCCACATTTTTAAGGTCATTGGTCCACCTAGCTCGACGAAAAACCGATTTAAAACTACCAATATCTTAAAAACCACATAATGTTCAAGCATGTGCCTATTTAGTAAGTTTGGACCCAAATCAAGGACCGAAATAGCTCAAAGACTTCTGGGAAATACCCATAATAAAATCTATTCCTGACAATATCACTTGTGATACTAGATAACACTTAGGTGAGGATCAGAGGTTAGATGTTCAAAACTTTAATATAGCTAGCACAGTGGTATCGCGTTACAAAGTTTCACTACCGAAGTATTACGAAACATGAACTTTTCAACACTCGTACCACCTTCGCTTTTCTTCACCGGATTTTAGACTCTGTTCCTTTAAGAGTTAAGTTCATATTATAATTTTCTAAAAGATTCGAAAGTCGTATTGTTTTCATTCGGACAACTGTAAAAAAGAAGATGAATTTTCGTTTTTACACGTGATTATGGGAATGTAATAGGGGATTTCATTGTGATTTGGTACTTGACTTTCCTCTTAAACCTTGCAGATTTTCTTGCAACTCGTTTTAAAAATAAAATGACGTCAGTCAGGGCGGCACGAGTCAGCCATGGGTAAGGCAGAAGCGTAGGACGTACCTACTACCTATAATAAACATATTTAGAACTAATTAACTAATTAATGAATGAACTAATTCTTCTATTTATAACACCATCTACAATTTTTATATATTTTGGAAATGTTTATCCACTGCTAACTTATGGTATTATTTATCTATTGGGGAAACTCGACAAACGTTCAATCCACATTCATTCTACAGGCTTTTCTGTACAATGAACGTGGAGTGCACGTTTGTCTTAGGACAATACATAACATGCATAAAGCACTTTCAGAACGGAGGGTTTCCTAACAGTGACTGGCATTTTTACATTATGTTTATTTGTAAAAATAATAGGCAATATTTTAATATCAAATCTGACTCTAAGAGTAACATTTGCAAGAGTATCCGTGGAGTTTCTTGCCCGTTCTTCTCCATAGGTACCAACTACACTTTGGAATGGGCAACTAGCTTCATATTTCTGCCAAAAAAAAAAAAAAATGATAATGTATTTTTAATCTGTATTTTTGAGAAAAAAAATATGATCGTATGTAATTTATTTGAAATGTATTTGTAATCTATTTGTAATACATTTGAAATGTATTTGTAATCTATTTGTAATTTATTTTAGCTTTATTTTCCTGTAATACTATTGCATAACCGACATGGGTAGACTGTGGCCAATTTTTTTTACGTTTAATTAAGAACTGATGTGCACAGTTATGCAATAAATATATATTTATCCATTCAAATAAAAAATGTGCTCAATCTAAAGCTACGAACCTACTCTATATAAACTGCAACCCTGTTTTTCGAAACGAACATGTCTTGAACTTTTAATTTATGTGTTTAAGAAAACAGCACCATCAGATCCACATGAGAGATGTCCTCATATTAAAAAGTATTCATCACGTTTATAGGTTTCCGTATTTCAACTTCGAATATCTGCCTTATTTTTATTTTCCAATCATGATGGAATTTCATTTAACATGTCTGCACATGTTCGCAATAATATTGACGTTTCACGGAAAATCAAACGAAATATCCTTAAAATATGGTTATTACAGCATTTATCAGCTCTTTATGGCATAAACTATTGTTTAGCTAAGAATGCAATTTTTGACATTCCACACTTTTACCTGCTTGAACTTCACTTAAACGTCCATCCTCATAGGTACTTAAACTTTAGTATCACTGACTTACTATACTTATTCAGTCATTTGGAGGGCCTAGTGGCTAAGTAAGAGCAGCCGCAAGAAGTGTCGATCGATCAGGTTAAGCTACGTTTGCCGCGGTCAGTCCATGGATGGGTGACCATTTAAACATACAGAGACCCGTCCGAGCCTAGGAAAGTACAGATCTGCCCAAAAGTCTGACAAGCTGCAGTCTTACCAAGTGGTATCGTGTTACCCAGTAATTAGGTTGTGGAGGTCAGATAGGCAGTCGCTCCATGTAAAATACTAGTATTCAGCTGCATCCGGTTAGACTGGAGGCCGACCCCAACATAGTTAAGAAAAGGCTAGACACATTAAAGTTCATTTATTTATTTGTCTTTGGAAGACTTACAGCTAAACAAAACAGAATGAACATTTTATGTGTGTGTAGTTATATAGTAGGTAGGTACCAATTCCTGGGGATACCTGCGTTCAAATATTTTGCGAGTGGGTACAACAGCAACGATGTACAAATTGTCATATGTCAAGTGATACAAGTCAAACTAGTAATCCAATGTCAGATTCTATCCCACGTCTTTGACAGGAAACATGTACACTTGCAACCACCCACGACACGATGCTTCATTAATCGGAACAACTAGCAACCGACTGATGGCAACAAGATGGACGTAATCTCAGCAGCTGTCGTATGTCAACGTAAACTGTGTTTCTTTTTCATTGTCTAATTTGGTAAACAAATATGGCGCAGGTAAGTGCTGAGATTTTTTATTGGGAAGAAAAAAAAAAAAAAACACATTTTACCTAAATTAGTTTTTGGTTTCGAGATCAAGACGTACATACCGAAATTAAAGTGTGTGATTTATGCGAAAACACCAGATGGCCAATTCCCGTATTTAAAAACCGGCCAAGTGCGTGTCGGACCACGCACACAGAAGGGTTCCGTAGTTTGAATGAATTTATCCCAAGAACAAACTTAACATTGTAGTTAAAACATGTTCTCTTATACATTCCAACTGCAAATATAAGTTAGTCGACTATTACTGATTAACTGGTAAAGCCTACATAATAGCTGTTTTCCTTTTAACTCCGTTATACGTAATATACCTACTCCTGCCCCTATTTTTTCACATAAATCCAAAAACATTTAGCTTGCACGGGGGACACACTTGACTCTAACAAAAGTTAACACTTCGCAAACGAATCGAAAATTTAAAGTTTTTATTTTTTCGGCGTGATTAAGATGTATCTCATGCCAAATTACAACTTTCTAGTATCAAGAGGCTCTGAGCTAAGCCGCGGACAGACAGACGGACATGGCAAAACTGTAAGGGTTCCTTGTTGCCTACGGAACCCTAAAAAAGGTTCAAAATCTAGTCACAACCTCATCATAGCGACAATCAATGTCGAAAATGTAGGGAAATTAGAGGTATTTTCGGATTCACTATCCAAGATTAGAATGCGAACGTACTTTTCCATCATGGAACTGTTAATGGAACTAGTGGCAACGAAGTGCTCTGATTACCGCACCATGTTTGTTTACCAATTAAGACATGTAAGGTTAAACACACTGTAGTTGGCTGTTACACGGCCGGATATTTGACGCACTCGAATGGTTCGAATTGTCGCATGTCGAGTCGATTTAGTGTAAGTATCGAGATGTGAGATATTGCCGTGAAGTCATAAGTCGTTATGTCTTTAGTGCATAGCCGACCTAAGCTCAATCACGAAGCTTCTGCTGGCTGTAGGTGTTTTTTCCCCTTTAATTAAGTCTATGCTTGCAAATGCGGCTATAAGAGGTTTATACGTACCATGGCTGTCACGCATATCTAACCAATTTGAAAACAAAATCCCCTCGCACAGGATGACCACACTGTGTACCACCCCTTTTTTTGTAGGTAAGCGTTACTGTATCGGCCGAGCGCTGCAAGTAGGAAAAGTCCTGTGTTCAGATATGAGTGTCTGCGATAGTACCTACCAAAAATTCAAACTCATTTTTCAGAATCTACCTACGCTAAAAATTATGAAGTCCTTTGAAGGTAAGTAGAAACGAACAGGTAACAAAGGACTTAGAAATCACGTACAACGTACATCAACAAAAGGCAAAGTGACCCCAGGGAGAAAGAAAATAAAAATTACAAGAACTCTTTCAGTGCAAAGGCGAGCCAAAATCAATTTGGTGTTTTTTTTTCACTTTTTAGTGTGCTGAACTAAAAATTCCGTTTAATTTTTGCCATTTTAGTAACGTAAGATAAACTCGGTTAAGTTTAAAAGCTTCGTTAAATAAATTGTTTAGTTTCCTCGAAATCTATAGTTCTGAAAATTCTTCACAACCGTTTCTGAAACCGTAATTAATATTTTTTAAGAACAGCAAAAAATAAAAGAATTTATTAAACATGTTTTATATTATTTCGAGTCAACTTACAATCAGCTATCGTGAGGCTTATAATATATATCTATAAGCAGTAGCAACTAATTTCCATTCATTCTCCTGGTATCCAAATTGTTCAAATATCTAATGAAAATTACATTGTTTTGCAACTAATTACCTTCTGTTACCACTGCGAGCACGGGGCACTGTTCGGAACATTGTAATTTGCTCGCTGACAGTATAAGCAAAGGAATTTTCACAATCACTTGAACGTAGTATTGTTCCTACTGCTATTGAATCAGTAGGATTTAGTCTATACTAGCAACCCACCCCTGCTTGGCCCGGACTTCACAAAACAACGAGATTTCTTTATAAAACCAACATAATCATAATTTTCACATCGAAGTCCTTTTCGTAGTTTGGAAGAACATACTGCCTATCTGACCTCCACAGCCCAGGACCTGCGTAATAAGATACCCCTTGGTATAAGACTGGCTGTCAGACATTCGGGCTTCTGACGACTCGCAACGACTGTCAAAGATCCACGAATGACAGCCGGGACCAACGGCTTAACATGCTTTCCGAGGCACGCAGGAGTCTCGGTATGTAAAGATGGTCACACATCCTACCACGAACCAACCACGGCCAGCGTAGCTTAACCTGATCGATCGACCCGTGCGGGCGTTATTACTTAGCCACGAGCTCTTCCTTATAATTATGTATAGCATGGAATAGAATAGAACAGAATAGAAATACTCTTTATTATGTACACCATAAAAAATACAGACATTTTGGACATTTTACATAGGGTGACACAATGGGCGGTCTTATCGTTAAAAGCGATCTTTTACAGACAACCTGAATATAGATAGTATTAAAGATGTAAAAGGTAGTGTAACGTAGGTGTATTATAGGTACACCTCTGCCTTACTCTTTTGAGAAAACAAGCGTGATCATAAATGTTATGCTGAGAACATAAGTAGTATATGTAGCAGAGTAACCTATATCTTAGTTGTTTCACTCAACTTCTACTAAACAGGAAGTTAAGCATCTTGAGTTACGTAACCAACTCGAATAAGTTACACAATATTCTAACTTGTAACAAAACTTTATTCCGTTATGTGTCTAAACAACCCTTATTTTATATTTAACATTAGGCGAAATAGGATAAGATTGCTTATATTATGGCTTTGTTGACGGGAAAATGAATTTATTAAATTAAATAGTTAATATGATTTAACTCAAACTGCATAGTTTCGAAGTCAAATAACTGATTTTGCGGGATATGTGGCAGACGTGTGTCAAACTGTTCGAAATTCCGTATATTATCAACCATTCTCGCAATACGCACCACACGGGCGTAAGTACAACTAATTGTTTACAAAATTAAAACTACCTTTTGGAAGGGGCAACTAGAACTAATTCAATTTTCATGTAAATTTTGACGATCAAAAGTGTCTTTCAATGGACTACTTGAAATAAATGATTTGACAACGACTTTGACTACCAACTGAAATTCTCCGTTTATTCAAATGGGTATAAAGCCTCGTGCAGAATGGCGCGACGCGACACCGGTAAATGTTCTAACTTGAAGTTTTCTTATTAATTGTATTGTTGCCCGCCAGTCTGCATGAGGCTTAACACGGCAAATTGACGTAAAGTCCACGTCACAACTGAAGTCCATTTTGACGCGGCGCTAGTGTCTATGTCTAGCCTAGTGGTGTGACCGTGGGACTGCCAAGTCATATGTATTGAATTAGACCCCAAGCCCCCATCTCTGACTTTTCAGATTCATGCGCGTATTGTATAATTAGGTATCCCTTGGTTCAAAAACGGTTAAGGAAATCATCGTGAAGCAATCGGCATGCCTGAGATATACTTTTCGGTCCCCATGGGCGGCATGTGAAGCTAAGTCAGAGGTCCCCATGGGCGGCATGTGAAGCTAAGTCAGGGGTCTCCATGGGTGGCATAAGAGGTCACCAGAGGTAGAGTCAGAGGACACCAACAAGAGTCACTAACAACATTAGAAAGAAATAAAGACTGTCCCTGACTGTATGTGCCATATTAACGTCAGGGAACTGTAGGTACGATATAACCATTATCTAATTCCATCTGTAAGAAAATAAACACAAAGGTAAAACCAGAGAGTCTAGACAAAGTGACACTCAGCGAAAACGACGATGAAAAGGTCAAAAATACATTGACTACGCTATCGAAAAAAATATTTCAATCTTGTTGAAAGGCGTTGTAGAAATACGAAACGCATTTAAATCGATTGCCACTTGTCTAGGTTCTAGCACCCTTGACAATATAAATTATCTTATACGAACCAATGAAAATAGCCCACACCAACTTAACACGCAATTCGAGAACAATCTAGGTAAACATGTCAATATGTTAACGCAATAACTGCACATATATTAGGGTGCGTTCCCAGCAGATATGTGCGGGCAAGCTAAGCGGGGCAAAGAGGCTTTAGCGGAGCAGTGAAACAGTGTGACTCTTTCCACCAAAGCTGTACGAGGAACCTGAGGGTGAGAGAAGGGTTAGCGGTCTTTGCTGTGTAAAACCCGCAATTCGAGATAGGCTTTACAGAACTACACATCATCGCACTATTTCTTCGCGCAGCACGCGTCCCTTGTACACATTTCTCGTGTCGCTTGTTTTTAAAAAGTAAAGTCAAGTTTTTTTTTCCGTCAACTTTCAAATTATTTCCTCTATCAAGACGGGACACATCACCTTACGTGTTGATGAGTAAACTATTGTATAGAAAACTATATTCAATTGACAAAGATCAAAAAACATACACCAATGTCGAGCAGACGTCAACCTTAAACCTTTTTAATGGCCTATCTATTTTATGAAATATAATTAAATTAAAATAATTGTCAGAGTCTGACATTGTCATATTTTTAATTCGGTCTGACATGTAAAGAAGGTGCCTGAATGTCATTCTGCGGTATTGACATTACGACCCAATAGATATAATATAACGCCGTGTCAGCAAAGCAGATTCTATTGTGCAATGGGCAGACAAAAATAGCCCTTAGGGCATTTTTCCACCACCACCATCACCGCCGATTGAAATAAACTACTAAAAACTTGTATATCCTGTCAAAAGTCATAGTAGAAATATGAAACGCTTTAAAAAGTATTGCCTCTCTAAGCTCTCAGGTATAAAAAAAAATCGTTTATTATCTAAATAAAATATTCATACATTTCCTTAAAACTAATACAAGTAAATTATTATAGATACAAGTATCACACACAAGTCTGAACCAAACTGAAAATCAGTAAGTAATCATATGATTTATTAAAAAAGCATCTCCTAGATAAAAGCAGCCTTGTTAACAATAAACCATTGGATTAAAAAAACGTATCGATTTCATAAACACTTCCAATTTCATTGAAACGGTCCCAAAAAAATCTTAAACGTTTAAAGGTAAATTCCTCGAACAACAACTTAACGGATTAATCTCGAAAGCTTTTAACTGCTTTTATATTTATTTCGTGTTTTGTGCCTGAGCTTTGTTTTTTTTTCCTGTTTTTTTTTCTGTTACCGGAAAAGGTAAAGAAATATTTTGCAAGCAGTACTTTACTCACGCACACAAACAGGACAGAGTGTACACGGTGTTGTGGCGTAGCCTGGGAGAGTCCAGATGTCCAGCAGTGACTTGCAATAGGCTGACGAGTCAATCAGACAGACTGCCTAACCCTTTAGCGAAAACTGGCGTGGTGTTATGTTATGTGTTACTTTATTCGCCTTTTGTGCCACCCATAGACAATGAAGAAGCAACTTATTTTCATGTGATTAGTTGGTTGACAGACAGATTTATTTATTTAAACCTTTCCCACTCAAAAATGGTACAAAGGCGGGCTTAATGCCTTAGTCATTATCTACCAGTCAACCAACGGTGGTGAAGAGATAAGATCGCAAGAGCTCTGTTTGAGACGAACAAAGAAAAAAAAAAATCATAATACATTATAAATGTCTGAATTTGAGCTTCCATTCGTCAGGATATAAAATTATTTTAATAAAAAACTAAATTATTTTTATAAAATTACATTGTTCTTTTTCTTTATTATTATAATTTATATTCTATTATGATAAGGATAAACCTTCCTTTACCTAGCACCTCATTACAAGGTAAAGTGCGTTTTGAAAATGAAATAAATTGACGATGTTAATCGCAACTAGCAAATATTCCTCATGAACGCAAAAAAGTTTCCAACACACGTTCTATCTACAATTTTTGAAGTGCAGAAAACAACGTTCACACTTGACCAGCCTCTCGAATCAAAGCTAGTGTGCGAACGTAAAACAAAGTCTAACAAACCGTCGCCTACACTGATTCGCGACAAATACAACACAAATAACTGGCATGTCAGGTAATGGACTTGCTCCATTGTTACGAGACAATAAGTCTTGGTCTTTGTTCCCCGTGTTCTCTATGTTCTCTTTCTGTCCCCCTGTGCACTTACTACGTATTCCCCGTTGTTCTCCGAGCTATATTGAGATTTCTCGCGCGTTGAAAAATTAAATAGGTGAGTGGAAAAATTACTAGAATAATCTTGTTGAAATAGGATATTTTTGTGACTGTATCTGGTATTGATTATAAAGTCTTGTACTTAAGGTTTGTTTTCAAATGCTTCGAGTTTTAGACAATAAATACTGGTAGGTCCAGCCTCGATTTTATTTTATTGGAGTACTGACCTCTTGAAAGTGGTCCCTTGGTCAATCTACAACTACATAATAAAAGTATTAAATGCCATCTTATTTTTTTCCGCAGCATTTTTACCGTTTTCGGTACATTGTATGACGTTATATTATATGAGGAAATGACGTTAGAAGCACACATTAGCAGAACGGAACATCAAATAAAACAATTTAATTCGGAATGGAGAACTCCGACAGAAATATTTCATTAAAACGAGTCTATTTCAAAATCATATACAACATTTCGTTTCAAATATTGCTCGAGAAAAGTTGTGAAAAGTTGCAACAGAAAGAATCCTTTGAAGTCTGTTTATGACTTTCTTTCTACCTGACTAAACCGGAAAACAAATGAATAAATAAAGAAAATATTATAAAACAGGTTTAATTTATAGTACCTATCGTTAATTAATTTTGCAACAGAAAATGAGCTCATTAAGAAGTAGGTACTTATTAAAATGAAAAGGAAAACAATGTTTCAAACAAAAAAATATGAGCAACGAATGATAAATGACATAATTATTAGAACTCATTGTACTACTGGCGGTATCTACTTATTTCATTAGTTTAAAACACATTTAGTACCTAATGATATTATAAATTTATTTTATTGTCACAATTCTACCGACTATTCAATCTGCCTAGCCTCTTCCCAACTATGCTAGGGTCTGCTTCCAGTCTAACAGGATGATATTTTACATGGATACATCATACATCACACGTCTCCCCGCGATAGCAATTGGTCACCCATCATGTACCCAAGAAAAATGTTATTGTGTTGTACAATTCATGAATAATTAATTTTGTAAATAGTTACGAATTATGCCCGAAAGACGAAAAAAACCGTTAACAATATACAGACTAGAAAATGTTTCATGCTAAATTCGATTTGTAAAGCTAAAATTTTGATGGAAGTATTTTTTCATTTCAGTTTTTTCTTTTCGTTCGAAACACATACTGTAACTTTTCAGTTTCGCTAGAAACTATAAATGAGGCCCCCGAAGCCGCATTGTAATATACCATAGTTCTATAAAAGACATCGTAAAAATCCGACCTAAAGATAACTATTAATTAGTCACTATTGAAATGTAATGAAAAACACTACCTACGTACCTAGACAAATAACTGACAAAAATTAAAAACGTAATTATGCAAATGTTTTTAACATCTATCCACTCGGGAAGCAATGCTTTCTGCATTTTATCTGAAAAACTACCTCAAAACTAAGGCAGCGCTCGCAAATTAAATTATTAAGACTACGTTTACTAAATAGAGAATTCATGTTACTCTAAAAGGCTTGGGGAACCTCCCAATGCAGGGGAGCTCAACTCTTGTGTGGCATTACACATGACACTATTGTATTAATTTAATCAACATTAGAATTTCCCCGATGTGTTGTTAATGAATGAATAAATGACGGTGAGAATACCTACGTACGTAACCTGAGTAAACAACATTAAAATTCAATTAAATTCAAAATTTGTTATTTCGCATCTGACCTTCATAAATATGGGCACTTATGAAACGTCAAAAGCTAGGTGTACGGTTCCAAATGGTCGTTTCCTACGGAGAAAAGACGGCAAGAAACTCCACGGTTACCATTTTAAAAATAATGGGGTTTTACAATGTTTTCAAATTATTAATAGTTAATAGGTAAATAACCAAAGACTTTTTCTCCGACAAATTGGTAAGTATCCTATGCGTTCGTCATCAGTGTGTTTTGTAGGCAGCCCAACAAAATAAATCTCAAAGAAAAAATTTAAACCTACGCTTAATTTTCACTGAGACGGTCAGCATAACATCTAACTTACGAAACAGAAATCAAGGAACAGTTTAGGAATTATTCTTCACAAGTATTTACATAGCTCGTTAAACAGTTTTCTACACTTACAAAGGGGCAAATTAATTACCGTCTTCATAACTTAATGTAAATAAACATTGACACAAAAAGTTTTTACAGAATGTTTCGTTATTTATGCAACGAGATGTCGTCAAGTTGATTTACAAAGTGCTTGAGGCAATAGGGTGGTTCAAATTATGTATAAAATACTTGGTCGCGTGTCCAAAAGATCGCTGTACCCGATTTAAATGTAAATTGTTTGGAAGAAAACTTTAAAGCGAAGGAAAGTGTATGACTTTTGACCAAAGGTTCGGCGCCTCGCTATATTTTCAAGCTGTTTATGTTCATTGTTTATATTTTGTTTATAACCTCAGTCAGTTGCACATACTTTTACTTTTTGTTTAGGGTTAAAAAATACCAAAGGGACCAAAAAATATAGCTGGTAATATACGAGCAGAGTGCTCGTAGGGTAACTCTGCGCGTGACTGGTGGCGCTGGCGTGCTTAATTCTATTCTGTAATATTTAAAAATATTAAATCTATTTAATATTATTAATGTTATTTTAATATTATTAATGTTATATTAATATTAATTAATTAAATAATTCTATTGTTAATTAGACCGTACATATACGACAAGGCGACGACATACTTATTAGTTCCGATTTCAGCCGCGCACAGACTTATCTTGCGAGCAGTCTAGGTGTAGCGGAGTGATTTGACACAGATAATATTTTTTTTATTAAGAAAATCCATTACATTATCCATTTTATTTATCTAAGAAATAGGTAGTGTACCCAATGGTCTTTAATTTTATTCAGTACTAACTGTTTCCCGCGACTGTCTGCATGAGTTCATTTTTTAATTTAAAAATCCAGGATGAAAAGGTTTAGGAGTGTACAGTGCAAGCACAGCTTGTCATATCAATATGTCAGCATTCTACCTGCGCCAGGCCGGCCAATTCAGTACACGAATAGCATTCATACCGCGTGCACTCATCTATCATACAATTATACTTTTATCAATAAAATCTATCAATCAGTATCAGTGTATCAATCAGCATCAACTCAAGGTGTAAGGTCCCTGAATCGTACAAGGAGTTTGACACGAAAAGGTGACAGACAGACAGTTAATATCGCATTTAATAGTATTAAAAGTGGATGAATCAGTGTCTCTGTGACACAAATCTGGATCGTATTAATAAGTCAGCCTGTTTATAAGATCCAGCTTACCTTCGAATCGATTTCTGATCAACAAGATGATAGCGTCAACTTCATAGACAATTCATTTGTTATCTAGATGTTTGAGTGCTCGATCGATTGATTGTTAATGAAGTTCATAATGAAATATTTTTACGATTCAGCGTTTATTTTGATACTTGATGTGAGCGTACTAACCACGAGTCAACTAATTTGGGTCGGTGGGGCGGGGGTCATAATCGGCCTAATACGTTCCCACTGATGGGACACATCAGGCATCCTCTCTGTGGTCACGCGGGCCCCGTGCGGGTCGGTGGATGTCACATGTCAGATGTTTGGTTCTAGGACATTTCGGTAGCCGGTTCGATGGTGACTATTGCCAAAACGGATATACCATTGATATATTTCACACATACCTATAACGCCGCTGATTTCGCCAGGCCTGGAAATGGACCTCATGACGAAAACAAAAGAATGATTTTGTAATGTATAAGAATTACGTTCCATAAAGAAAGTGTAACTTAACTGATTCCTATAAAAACTTGACTTGACTTTTGAAAATAATTAGTGGGCCTAGCATGAACGCGCGGAGTAAACGTACAGTAAATTCGAATGATTTTAAAATTGTAAATACCTAGTCGTTTTAGATTTTATTCATATCTATGGGTAATATGTGAATACCTACCTACATACTTACTACTGTTTTGCTTGCCACATAAAAAAAAAAACAAAATGCTTTAGGAAAGTTGTATTTTCAATAAAAAAATCGTTCGAATTTACGTTACGTTCATTTCGCTCGTTCGTGCGAGGACTTCAGTTTCAGTTTATTGTAAGCAAACATTCTGGATTCTTAATATCTGAAGATGCTGTACCTATGTATCTGCATACAAATTACATCTCCAAAATGATGTGTCATTAACCTTTTCCATCTTTCAAAGAGATTTGATGATACATCACAATGACAGCGACACCTGTATGTAAAAGATTTAGGGAGCTCATTTAATTAGTCCAAATGTTAATGTTTTGGCAACAGGTTCGCAAGATATGAACGATACGGTTAGGAGACCTGATACACTGGCTGGATTTCAATAATTAAAATAGACTTACTCATAAACTAATATTTTATAATTATTGCTTAAAAAAATTGCTGTTTACCACAAACTTAGACTACGATTTTTCTGATGAAAATCCTCGATAAGTTTACCCGACCCGGTGACCGCATCCAGGCCCACACAAAATTCGTGTAATGTACTTTTTCCTTTTTTATAGAAAAGTAACTACCATTTTTGTTTATGTAACTGTCTTTTTTTATGTAGCTGTATGTGTTGTGTTACTTAACGAATTCCTAAAAAGTTGTCAGATCCCAATTGGTACCTAAGCAAGAGCCATGAAAAATATTCGAATAATAAAAAATCATAAAACAGATTTTCACTACCACTACTTTGCTATGTCATAGGAAAATACGTTATAAGATGTGTCATAAAACCTATTTCCCCGAGAGATAAGAGTTTTGTCAAATCTCTTATCTCTTGGTTATCACTTGAAGGTCAAAGCACAATCTTCTATTGGCATATTTTACGACATTCCTCATTCCTATGCCAATCATCTGCAAAAATCTGCGTTTTACTTTATTTTCAATTCGTCGGGAATAAAAAGAGATACGTACCAAAGTGAAAAATATGTAAATTGGACGTCTGAAACCAAATTGGTATAATTTGTATTTTTAAATGGCACATCGTTGAAAATACCGTGCAGACAAGCTGTAATTTAAATAATTGAAGAGCATTAAAATGGAATAAATACTCGTTAGTACATGTACTTGCTTTAAACGGTAATAAAGCTTCAATTAGTTCTCATATAGGTACTTACTACAAAAAGAGAATGATCCTAAAATATCATTCAATTGTTTCAAACAAAGGTCTTATTTATCTACATATTTTATTTAAACAGATCTGCAAGAAATACTTTTACATTTTAATAAAATAATAAGAATAAGTAGAATAAAATAGAATATTATTTATTATTCCTGCAGATAGTTGTTAAATTAAAAAAAAAACCGGTCAAGGGCGGGGTCCGGCACAATGAAAGATAGTTTGGATGAATTTATCCCAAGAACAAACTTAACATTGTAGTTGAAAAACATATACTATTATACCTACATTCCTATTGCAAATATTATAATAATCCACAGACTATATATAGGTTTTCCTGTAATTTATAGGTATATAACTATTTTCTGTATTTTTTTCATTTTAAAATTATTTGTCTTCCAAAAGTTATAGTCAAAATTCATTTATTTACGTAACACATCCGTGTTTGGGTTACAGAAATTGATATATGTACTTTTCAACTTAATCGGTCCATTAGATTCGAAGCAAATTGGATGTGGCAGACGGACATACAGGCAGACACACGAGTGATATAAATGTGAAAGTGAGTTTGTTTGTTACGCTTCCACGCTAGAACGGCTGAACGGATTTGGATGAAATTTGGAACATGGGTAGACCATTGCGTGACCTGGAAAAAGACATAGGCTACTTTTCATCCTGGATCGCAGACGAGGACGTGGGCAACAGTTAGCACAAAATAATACTAATTAACAAACAATGTAATGAACTAATTTTACATTCCACGAATTTCACAATATTATTAGCCCGTAACTGTCTAAATAATGCTAACTCTGAACTTCCCTGCGGGGCATGCACTTGTTATATTTTGCATATAAATGCAATCTTGTGGGAATATGGTCATAATTATCATGCATAAAGCCAATTTATATTTGCAATATAGACAGCTTATACAGGCTGACTTTGAAAACATGCTACAAAATTTAAGGGGGTGTTGGAACCATCAATTTGAACAACTTTTACTCTAGGACCAACTTGAATTCGCAAAAAAAAATGACTTTCCTGTATAAAGGTATACCGGATTGAATCATTTTGTATAAGGTCAATTTTTTTTTTGCGAGTGCTTAGTTGTTCCCATAGTAAAAGTAGTTCATATTGATGGGTAGAACACCCCCTTAAATTTTGTTGCATGTTATCAAAGTCAGCCTGTATTAGTAGAGTGGACTGCCTCGTTAGTCTAGTGGTGCTGCTGAGCATTAGGTCCTGGGTTCGATTCCCAGGTCGGGCAAAGCGTCATTGGGTTTTACCAACAAGAATTTCTCAGTAGCAGCCAGGGGTTGGATTTGTGCCCGGTTGAAGGCTATAAGGCTCGGCCCCTATTAGAGGCGAAATGTGAGTGTACTATAGGTACACCTCTGCCTAACCCTGAGGAGATATACAGGCGTGATGTTATGTTTTGTTGTTAGTAATGGTTAAATTAAGGATACTAACACAACACAATTTAACATCCTTTTGATAGGAAAAGCTGTTGATTGCTACGTCGTAGCATGGATCGCTGTAGCGCGTAGCCGGCGTAGCTCGTAATTGTCGTAGCATTGACCTACGTAGCATTATAATTGTTGATGTATTAATTTTTCCGTGGGTTCATTGTTATCATAGTGTTCATTTTATCTTTCATCATATCGCTGCAATCATAGACACAAAAGTTTCCAGTGGGTGACAGAATTGGCATGATTTATTTGCAATGCAGACGCGGTGACAAATAAAGGGGATATTGGCATTACTTCATTAAATCGTACTTTCTACCGTAAATATAGTATGCAAAATTATTATTTTTTAAATCCTCACTTTACGTGCAGGGGAGGTACCCTAAAAATTTTTTTTTTAATGATTTTATATTAACACTTTGTCGGCGTAATTAATATGTATACTCATGCCAAATTACAGCTTTCTAGTACTAACAGTCTCTTTTTAAATATTTTCTTATAAAAAACATTCAAAAAAAAAAAAAAAATATTATTATAATTACGATCCTACATTTTTCTCACTACAAAATAAACTCGCTCACTATGAATAGTAGGCAACGGAAAGACTTTGTGTCCGTCTTCAATGACGGACGGAGTAGCAAATGGGAACATGCGAGGTATCTTCACGCTCTACTTCCTTTCAACGGGGCGGCAGCACTGCAAGTTGTGTAATATAAGTTGCATCACATGTTGTACATTGTTTGTAGAATTTGTAATGTGTATTAGAGTATAGATTTACATTTAGTTTGACTTATCAAGAAATCACTTTTGTGAGAGACATAATATTAAACAGAATGTAATCATAACATAAATCCAAGAATCCAAGAAATGCGGTTTCGTTCACTGTGTGGTGAGAATGTTCTCTCAAGAAAGAACGAATTAACAATGAGGGTTTTCTGAAATGAAGTTCACCAGGTGGCAGTACTGAGACGTCAGGTCCGGGCACGTGTCCAAAGTGTCAATACGCCTATATTTTTTCTTTAGTCGTGACTGACTGATGAAAGAATGAATGGAACGAATGATGTACTTTATCATAATAATATATTTTATATGCATTGTCGAAATGGAAGACCTCTTGTCAAAGTGGCGCCAACTATCGGCCTGAATTTTCATGAAGGCCTCATTGACTGACAATTAAGTACGTAAATAAGTAGGTACGTGAGTGTGATCCCCAGTACAATGGGTGGGCATTGTCGGATACATCCTACAACTAGCATTATTTTGGATTAGTCAGGTGTAAGAAATATCAATAAATAATTTTAACTCTTCTTTACAAACCTACATTCATCAGTACACACCTACATCTCAAACCCATTATTACACTAGGATAAATATAATAAGGCCTAGCCAGACAAGTGTACTAGCTCTCTAATGTAAGTAATGGCGTCAAAATTACACGTGTCTAGCGCCATTGAAGCGGCAAACATATACATCAAACAACACATGGTACAGAAGTGCGGCTGAATACTTGCGTGACTGATAGGGCTTACCTTTCAACATTTTGGGGAGTTAAAAACGAAGTATAGGTGGTATAGGTAAGAAATTATTTTTTGGTATATAAAGGTAAGTTATTTGGGGGATTATCGACCGAATGCACAATGAATATATCTAATGAATATATATCTACGAATCATTCAGTCACGACAAAAAAAAATTGCCAATTTAACACTTTTGGCAGGTACCCCTTTTTTTTTTTTTTTTTTTTTTTTTTTTTTTTTTTTTTTTTTTTTTTTTTTTTTTTTTGGGTGGGAAATCATCCAATGACTTCTCCCGCTCTGGGCGGAGCGGGAGGGCGTGTCAGACTCTTACTGACTAAAACCCACCCGTGTTCCTTCCCTTGCCATGCCAGGGGCCACGGTTTCCCCTTAGGACTACCCGCAACCCCGGCGGGCAACGGTCCTAGCGGACCCCGTCCGTTTTGCTGACATCTCTTTGAGGCGCGCGTGGAACACGACGCGCCGTCGACCCGGGCCTGGTCCTTATCGGGGGCGAGCTACCCATTGCTCACCGCCCGCAAGCCCGCGCCTACGGTGGCCGGGAATCCTCCAAGGAGTCCCGGCGCCCAGGGCGTCTCCTACGGCGGCTAGGCGCGTGAGGGCGCGAACTTTGCCTCTCCCTCACGCGCTCCGCCTCCTCCTTCGCGAGCATTACTGCTTCGCAGAAGGAGGTGACGGCCTGCCATGCCCTCTCGCTCCGCACCATGGCCTGGACCAGGGCCGGACGCGAGAGGTCACTGCCACCAATCGCCTCCACGAGGACACGGCGGTGCTCTGCCCAAGCCGGGCAGACCTCCACCGTATGCTCCACCGTGTCCTCCGGGCGATCCACACAATGGTGACACCCGGGCGCTTCCTCCCGCCTTATCCGGAACAGGAACCTCCCGAAACAACCGTGTCCGGTGAGGACCTGTGTCAGGCGGAAGGTGAGGACGCCGTGGCGCCTCTCTAGCCACTCCTCAAAGAGGGGACTTATCGCCGCAATTGTGGCGTGCCCAGCACTGGGTTGCGACAATCGCACACTCCAAGCCGCCATGAGATCCTGCCGGAGCTCTGTCCGCTGTACCGTGATTTCTCGCGGCAGCGGAGTTACACCCCGGCGCTTCATCTCCTCGCGCCACTCCCAGATGTGGGCGAGGACCTTCGCCTCCAGATCCCATGGCGGCGTTCCGGCAAGGAGGCTCGCCGCCTCGCCGGAGACCGTACGGTATCCCCGGACGATCCGGATAGCCATGACCCTTTGGGCTGCATGCAACCGGCGGGCTGGCCGCAACCTTAAGGTACGCGCCCACACCGGTGCCCCGTAAAGGGCCATGGACCGCACGACCCCCGCGTAGAGCCTCCGGCAGGAGGCGTTTGGTCCCCTTAGATTGGGCAGAAGCCGCTTCAAAGCAGCCCCGGCCCGCTCCAGTTTGGGAGCCAAACGTCGGAAGTGCTCCACGAAGTTCCACCGGCTGTCGAGGACGAGTCCCAGGTACTTCATCGTCACCTCGACGCCGATGTGAACCCCTCCTACCGTTATTTGGGAACCCGACTGTGGCGCGTTCCGAGGGCCATGGAAGCACATGACCTCGGACTTGTGCAGGGCCACCTCGAGTCCCAATTGCCGGATCCTGTCGACGATCGTCGCAACCCCGCGTGTCGCCAGTTCGGCCGCCGCCTCGTGCGACCTCCCCTGCGCCAGGACCAGCGTGTCGTCAGCGTAACACACTACGCTGACACCACTAGGGAGGTCGGCGCGCAGCACCCAGTCGTATCCGATGTCCCACAGATGCGGCCCCAGGACCGATCCCTGTGGGACACCGCACGACATCTCTCGCCGGTTCCACACTCCCTGGTGACCGGGGTAGATGACGGCCCTGTCCGTCAAATAGGCCTCGACCAACCGACAGAGGTAGGTCGGCATCCGGTGATACCGGAGTGCCTCCCTGATGCAACTCCAGGGTAGGGTGTTGAAGGCGTTGGCGATGTCCAGAGACACCGCCAAGACGACCCCACCCCGGGCCACAGCATCCCCCGTCGTGAGGGCTCGCACGCGCATGATGGCGTCCACCGTAGAGCGCCCTCGGCGGAAGCCGAACTGGCTATCCGCCAAATCCGGCCCCACTCGCACCATCTGCCCGACGAGGCGGTTTGCAATAACTCTTTCAAAGAGCTTGCCCACCTCGTCGAGCAGCACGATGGGCCGGTAAGCGGACGGAGAGTCCGCAGGGCGCCCCGGCTTCCTGATGAGGACCAGTTTCCCCGTCTTCCAGCGAAGTGGGAACTGGCCCCTCTCCACGCACGCGCTAAGGAGCCCCCTTAGTCGAGGCCCGAGAGCCTCCATGGCCAGGACCCAGGCTTTCCCAGGTAAGCCGTCGGGTCCTGGGGCGGTATTTTTGGCACTCAGCCTACGTACCGCCACTCTCAATTCTGCCTCGGTCACCTCCGGAGCATCGTCATCGTCGTCGGCGGTGTGGTCCGCAGCGGGCACCGCAGTAGGCGGAGCCATGGGCGGAGCGGTATGTTCCCCTCTCGAGGGGAACAGAGCGCTCACCACGTCCTCCACAAGCTGTGGCCGGAGACTCTGTGTCAGCGGGGGAGCCCATGGGCGGATTTTCTCACGCACCAACTTGTATGGGCGTCCCCACGGGTCCCTGTCCAGAGTCGCCAGCGACTCCTCGCGGGCCAGTCCCCTGGCCCGCAGGATCTCCGCTTGGAGGGCGGTCTTCGCCGCTCTGTACCCCTCGTACAACTCCGCCTGAATGGCTTCGGTATCCGGAGGGCGGATACGGAGCCTGCGGTGCCTGGCGTACCGGCGTCGCGCAGCAACGCACGCGGCGCGCAGAGTCGTCAGCTCTTGCGACCACCAGTACACCTGGCGCGAAGCACGGCCGGGCTGGACCCGGGGCATTGCCACGTCGCATATGTCGGACATGGCCTCCCGGAACCACTCCGCCTCATCGTTGATATCGGCAGGCCTGTCCGGTGATGACACCCAGGCCTGCACGATCGAGGCTTCCAGGATTAGCTCCCGGTCCAGCTGTTTCAGCGCCCATCGCGGACCACTCGGGGCCTGTCGGACCGGCGCGCTCGAGGACTGGGCGGAGACGTCAAACCGGATATACCGGTGGTCGGAGTAGGTCTCCACCCCCTCCATGACGCGCCAGTCGGCGACACGCGGCGACAGAGCGGGGCTGGCGAACGAAAGGTCCACCACTGATTCACCCCGCATCCGCACACACGTGGGGACAGAACCCCGATTAAGGACGACCAGGCCTGTCTCCAGTGCCCAGTCCTCCACCATCCTGCCCCGTGTGTCTGTATACCGGGAACCCCAAGCCACATTCTTGGCATTGAAGTCCCCGAGAACAAGCACCGGGAGGGAACCGAACCCGACGACGACGACTCTCAGCTCCGCAAGGGAGTTGTGGAACTCGGCGAGAGTTCGGTTCGGGGAGAAGTACCCCCCTACCACGACAATCTCCCCGAACCGTGCTGCCACGCAACCCCGTCCTCTCTTGACAGCCTCGAGGGACGGAGTACCGGCGGCGGCCGACGAAATTAGGGTCACTGAGCCGCTCAGGTCCTCCACCCAGTCATCCCTGGGCGGGACAAAGTACGGCTCAGCGACCACGGCGATGTTGATCGACCACTGCGCCATGCTCTGGAGCAATAGGTCCTGGGCTGCAGCGCAGTGGTTGATGTTCGCCTGGAGGAGGCGTAATGGAGCCGTTATTGGCAGTCCATTTCAGCCCCCTCCCGAGCCCCCTGTGAGGACCCTGCCGCGGCGGCAACGGCAGCGACTACGACGGCGGAAGCGGCAGCGGCGGCGCCAGTAGTGGCGGCGGCTGCGGCGGTGACGGCGGTGGCGGAGGGCTTGCCCCTGCCTCCGGCTTTGGCGGGTTTGACGCAGGCCTTGCCCCCAATCCGGTGGTCAGCTGGCTTGCCAGCAGCCGCACATACGACGCAGTGCGGCGCGGCAGTGCACGAGCCAGCCTCGTGACCGGGCTGACCACAGCGGTAGCAGTTACCGCTGCGGTCCACCTCCGAGGTGCATTTTACTCCCACGTGGTGACCCACATGGCAGCGGTAGCACCTCAGAGGTCTGGGTTCCAGCAGTTTGACCTGCGCGGAAACCCAGCCCACCAAAAGCCTTCGGCCCTCCTCGGCAACCTTTTTGGCCGCCGACACGGGGCAGCTCACCGTCACGGCCTGCATCCCCGCGAAATCAGGACGGATGGTGCCCACCTTAACCTGCTCGGCAGAGCACCCCCCCGTCCTAGCGACAGCGGCCACGACCAGTGCCTTCGTCACCGAGTCGTCCAGGCCCGAGATGCGCATGTCAGCGCACCTGGTGGGCCTGGACACCCGGGCCTCGTCCGCGTCTATGGATGCTCTGAGCCTTTCGGCCAGAGCATCAGCGGCCGGGCCGCTGTCCGCACCAGGGACTTCCAGCATCCGGGCGCCGGTCGCGGTTACCTTTAGCCTGAGGCCATTCTTGGCGCCGAGCGTCTCCAGGTCCACAGCCTGCCCCACCTTGGCGAGAACGTCACGGTAGGACACGCCCTTTTTTTCCGCTTCCGGCTGTAGTGTGATCACTACAGCTGCGGACTTCGGGGCGCGGAGCCTAGCCGCGACACTTCGCTCCTTGCGCCGCTGCCGCCTCGCCTTCCTTTTGGCCGCCCTTGCGGCCTTACCCGCCTTCTTCCTTTCGCCGGCCACTTGCCATTCGGCGTCGGCCGGAGAAGAATTAGGAGGCGTGGGCGGCTGTTGGGCTAGGGCCCTCGCCGCCTGTGCCGGTGCCCTAGCAGCCTGGGCCGGTGCCCTCGCCGCCTGGGCCGGTGCCCTCGCCGCCTGGGCCGGTGCCCTCGCCGCCTGGGCCGGTGCACTCGCAGCCTGGGCCGGTGCCCTCTCCGCCTCTGTAGCCGCCCTGCCCTTGGTCTGCCCCGACGACCCTGGTTTGGTCGGGGCAGCTGCAGCGGTGGCATATGATGCCACCTTCCGCTGGCCCGAGGCCGGCTGGCTCGCCGCTAATGGGGGGCGCAGTACGATGGCCTCTAGGGCGGAGAACCGCGCCCGAAAGGCATCCAACTCCCGCCGCACCAAGGACAGGACCCGGTCCTCCTCAGGCAGGGGGCGCCCCTGCCCATGCTGCTCTCCCCCCTGCGGAGTCTCTCGAGGGGCGGCTCCGCGGAGCTTGGCCAGTTCTGCTCGGAGCTCCTCATTCTCCTTCCGGAGAAGCTCCATGGCGGCTGTCAACCTGGCGAGTTCCGCCCGCGTTTCGGACATCCCATCTGACGCTGGCGGAGGCCCAAGGAGGGCCTTCCCGGCCGCCAAGATAGAGGCCGTGGCCTCAGATATGGCCCTGTCCTTAGAGGACTGCAGCCTCTTCAGGGCCACAGCCCTGACAGCGGCTCCCACGACCTCCTTGAACTTAGCCGCTGCGGCGGCGTCCGGCTCACCACTGGAAGACCCCGACAGGACCGCCCAGGTGCTGGTCCCTTCAGGGTGCTCCTCTGTGGCGAGCCTCGCCAGCTCGGCCGAGCTGGTCTGGCTCGGCTCACCGGCCTCCGTGGTGAGCCCCCTACCCGCGCCTTTTTTTCGGGCCCCACCCCGCTGGCTGGAGTGAATTTTCCGCCTCTGCCTCTCATCGGCGGACGACCCCTGGCCATCTGACTTGGAGCGCTTCCGCACGAACTCCTGCCTCCTGTCGGTGTTTACCACCTTCTCGCGCTCCGAGCTCTGAAAAGAGCTCTCCGCGCCCGATGCAGGGTCGGAATCCGACCCCGTATCGCTCTCCACCATTCGTCGACTTTTATTTTTTTTAGGTATGTATTTTTCCATTTTTATTCCCACGAGTATATAAATTTTCCAACCAACCAACCAAAAAACGTGGTTCGCACTAACGACTAATTTAGCTACCCATTAGTCAAGCTATCAACCTCCCTCACGGTGCGCCGCCGCTTGGAGGTTTGGGGTGATTTTTTATAGAGGTTGTCTTCCTCGCGGCCCGGGCGGTTAAGCCAAGACCCTCGACCCCCGTCAACTGCCAGAGACGTGACCTACACAATCTTCGGGGCTACGAGACCAACGGTGGCAGAAGAAAAGGCTTCCTTCTGCCTGCCCGACGGCAGGGTTAGTGCACGCCGGGCCCGTTCCTACTCGAACGCTGCTTAACGTGTACTCTCTCCGAGTACACGTTAGAGCGCTCCTGTGACAGGATATTAGCATACGGACAACGAGACCCCATTAGGCACAAAGTAGCTAATGGCGAGACATTGCCCGCACCCCAGGGTGCACCGTCCCGGAGACTGGCCTTCCCCCCGGACGTATCCATAAGGGAACTCCAGCCCACGGGCACACGGGGAGGTTTCCTGTCCAAGCACCCCGGCAGGTACCCCTGACGTCTCAGTACTGCCATCTGAACGTTATTTCGATAGAAAACCTTCATTACAAGTCGCCATTAAGTATCATGCAGTCAAGACTGACTCCGATTGGGGCGGGCCGCACCGCATTGCAAAAATGGGGGATTTTTGCGATGATTTTTGATCTAGTCAGACATCACTTTCGTCCAGTTTGTATGAACTATCGCGCAAAGCAGGCGGGCCGTATCGCACTTTTCTGTGTTGAAATTCAATACGCAGCGGCCCGATGCTCCTGTAATGTGCTTAGCGGGCGGTGTTTTGCAGGCGGGTAGAAGTTGAGGGATTCGTTTGTATGGTAAGAACGTATCCCTCAGTTTCTACCCTGGACAATGTCAGGATAGCAAACATTTTTTTACCATTTTTATAATCAATATCTACCACTACTATGTTCCTATGTTTTTTTATCCCTAAATTAATTATTATATGAACTAGAACCCTTCTAATTTATTAAAACTGTCTGGTTATATTGCCGTCATAAAAAATTTGGCAAAGGTAAAAATAAAAGAAAAACGTACCGACAAAAGTCTTACTTAAATTATTCTTGAAAACATTTTAAAAATCGTTCATATTTTGAAGAAGAAAACAGGGGAATACGAGACTTTGATTTCGTTTATTTTTCATAGAAATACAATTCATAGTCCGGGCTGCATTTGTCTCTTTACCGCTCAACAACGTGGAAGTTTGCGGGAGGGGCAGCAATAGATTAGTTAAAAACAAAATTTTCAAATGTTTCGCCGCCCGCGTTTCGTCCTAAGGTCTAATATAGCTATCAAAAAGTTGTACATTCAAAATGCAGTAGTTCGTTTCCAGTATTGCTATTTCGCCTTCTAGTTTAACTATCATTTAAGTGCATTTCAGTTTTATGCCATCTGACTTCCGAAACAGAACAACCGGGGCAGTCGCTTTAGCGACGAGCCACTTACACTCGGTTTCCGAAAGTGATTTGATCGGCTCGTGCCATTTATGTCAGTGTCAGCTAATCACAGTGGTTAAAACATGAGTTTGTTTGCCAAGTTTTGTCTTGATTGACCTTTCAGACATCGTGTGTATACGTATCCGTACTCGGAACATTCGCGACTGGGTGTCCTATTCTAGTGCGAAACTTGTTTGTTCGAATCTATTTACTTCGAACACGTTTGCCCGAACTATCTTACTGCGATGCTTGTTACATCGACTAGACCTTAGTTCGATGTAACGTTACTTCGATACTTATTGCATGGATAGTCTATTTGAATTCTGTAAAACAACACGTGAGTGCCGCGGGGCGCAGCTAAAATTAGTTAAATTAATTTAATAATAAATATAATATCGTGTATTCAGCTGCAAGGAGATGAACAATAAGTAATACTTAAATTACAAATGATATTTATTTATGTAAATTGGATGAAACACTTTACTTATAACTATAATATCAGGGAGGTCAGAGTCTTGGTTCAGACATAATTTGGCCAGACCTTTTGAGGACCATGCAGATTACTATCTAAGATGATCTTTTGAGTAAAGTATAATAAGTATGTAACAAGGCATCACAGTGAGATAGTGTTGGGGCAACGAGTTCGAAGTAATTCAATTTGATCACACAAGTTTAGCTCTAGAATAGGGCCTCCTTCGCCAACCAATACTAACAACCGCCTAGGCGCTCTGCAGACAGAGCAACTTTGATCTCCTTATTGCGGCAACAGGCAACTCGCAATTAGCTATTTACATATAACATAAAGAAACTGCGTAAACATAGCAACTCTATTTGCCAGTTTCGGCGATCGACAACAGTTTTCAAATTGACGCTGTTGACGCAACTAGCAACTGTTAGTGCTAGTTGTGTCAAGTTGTTGGTTTCTCCAATCGGCAATCCCGATTCGTCAAGCGAGCTGCTTCTTCGACATCCATAGTCACACTGACGTATATTTAGAATCGCGGCAATCGTAAACTGTGCCTTTTTGTTGCTGCAACTGGCAACCTTTAACATCATCTTTTAAAATGTTGATAGTTTCTTCAACTAAATTGATAGTTTCTTCAACTAAATTGATAGTTTCTTCAACTAAATTAATAGTTTCTTCAACTAAATTGATAGTTTCTTCAACTAAATTTATAGTTTCTTCATCTAAAGTTGCTTTGTCTGTGGAGCCCCTTATCATACATGTAACAACTGGCCACCACTTGCTAAATGCACATTGTTTGCGATCCGTTTGCGAGAAACTAACGTTACGGTTCCTAGGAATGAATTAACAATCTGCCAATATCCTCCTAACTTTACTATTGAATTTAACAGTAAATTCACTATTTTCTAGACGTATTTCTGAGTTAATTAAAAATACCAATCCTGTCAGAGTTTTGATATGGATAAAGATTGTTAAAATAATTCGCGACTTAATAAGATGTTACCTTATTAATTGAAATGATGGAATGATGTGAAAACTAACACCAGCTCTTAAAATTGCAAGTCTATTGGCTAATTGCTAGTCTATATTATTATACAAAGTAAAAATTGACTACCTCATTGGTATAGTGGTCGCAAGCGGTAGGTACCTACTGCTGAGCATGAGATCCTGGATTCGACTTTCAGGTCGAGAAAAGTAATAATGGGTTTTCCATCAGGAATTTCTTAGTCAGCAAAACATAAGCATGTCAGCATTTCTTTGTTAGCAGTTTTCTGCGGCAGCCCGGAGTCTGGATTTCTGCTCGGCTGATAGCAATAGGCTCGCCCTATTACAGAATACAGGCGTGATTTTATGTTAAGCAATTTATTCATTAAGAGACAGTTCTCTCTGCCCATTTTCCTAACAATCTAAACCTAACAACTTAAAAATAGAGACAGTTTCAGTGCAACAGTTGATAATCCAGGCTATTCCGATCCTTCAATGGAGTGTAAGTTATTAGCTGCACAATCCATGTCTTACGTGCACTTCCTAGTTCCTATCTCACTGTAGGGTTGCCTCAGATAGTCAAGGGATTATTCATTTTATTTTGGAACAAATTATTACGGACGTTATTGTATAAATTAGTTTTGTATACTAATAGAAAAACATGAGTCCATCGTAGCACTGCACTATTGATGGTGCAGGTCAATGGTGCATAAAGTACAACGGGAGCACATCAATGACTTCATTTAGGGGAAGGTTCTCAATATCCACTTCATTTTGATTTGTGAGAAATTATGGTACATATAGGACAATTTTTTTTGTTGAAATAAGCACTTTTATTATTAAAGGCCGTCACCCCTTTTCCAAAAGGTAGTTTCGTTTGCAGAAGAATGTACAAGAAACTCCACAGTTACTCTTATAAAATGTTTTACAATATTTTGTATACCTTTTTTCTAATTTTATGTCAAGACGATTTATTTAATTATTAATTTATTTATTTAAACTTTTCGCACAAAAAGGTACAAAGGCGGACTTAATGCCTTAGGCATTCTGTACCAGTCAACCAAGGGTGGTGAAGAGATTAGATGGCAGGTGCTCTGCTTGAGAGGAACAAAGAGAAAAAGAACTATTAATAATATAACATAATGACATGTCTAATCTAGAATAAATTTACTATACCACAATAGGTAAAAAAAATATAAAAATAAATTATGTGATAGTTATTCATGGTGCTCACATAGTTACATTAAAATACTTCTCTTAGGGAAAACATTGGTTAATTTAGACTCACTGACTGGACAGGTCCACTCAATCGTGTGGTTCTTTCCTCAAAAGACCATTTCAGACACGAATCTACACGGTCTTCATATGATCTAACCAATAAAATGTCTGGACTTCAAAAGAGACTGTGACCTGTTATTTCGCATAGACCTACATAAATATGGGCACTTATGAAATGTCAGAAGCTAGGTGCACGGTTCCAATTGGTCGTTTCCTACGGAGAAGAGCCGGCAAGAAACTCCACGGTAACTCATTTAAAAATAAATAGGTTTTTCAATGTTTTCAGAAATGTACAGTTTGAATAGGTATGAGAGTACAGTGTAGTGTAGGCCTGTCAACAAGATACTTAACAAAATAGGAAATAGTCTGCAAATCGACAGCCTGTTGAGCCTACAACGTTCTCACATTCACAAAATACCTCTACCAACGGAATAATCTAGGTACGGAACGGAATAAAATCTCGTATCTCGGCAGATCACTATCATGTTTTTGATACTGTTTTTATCTACATATTTTTTGATAAGCGGTTGATATTTTTTTTGGAAATCTTTTCGTCGTGATGAGCCTTCTGGATACACCAATATTATCATAATATCTGCTTCAGTAATCTGATACCAATAATACATGAGGATCCAAAAGTATTAAATGTCGATACTGCATTTAGCTGCTTTTTTTTTTAAGTTCTAATCCCTGGAACTACCAGAAATGAGTACAATGACCCTTTTTCAGGTTTTCAGCTATTCCAATAACACCTTGTATACAAAATAGGATCTATTACTCAGTCAGTTTGTTTGGCTGTTCAGAGCTTACCTAACTTCTGAAACAATTTTAATAAAATGGACGAAAATAACTTGTTGTGCTAAAACGAAATTGGGACTGTGCGAATAAAAAATTGGAGACACGGACACACCTCGAGTAGCTGCACTACTGGTTCTATAACTTTTAATCAATCCCCGAATAATTTACATTTTGATTTCCTTAACCTCTCGGGTTCCTTTGATCCCTAATCGGAAAATATCTAATAAACTGAATAGTCGTCTTTTTGTGTAGCCTTGGGTACCTAGTGCTCGCTGCACACGATCACAATTCTAACCTATCCTAACACATTTAGTCGGCCCTAGCTTAATTAATGCGACCAATTGACGGAATACCTATATAGTTTGAAAAATATCAGTATGATACAAGAAGATCATTCAGTAAAAAAGGCGATCATTGAGAGATCAAAAAGTTTTTAAAAGATAAATTAAACATTTCCCTTTTACCAACAATATTCCGACTTATACTTCTCAGTGTTGGCAGCCCTTCCCCACAATATTGCAAGTCGGTGTTCCTGTGTAACACGTGACGTCACCGATAGATACAAATGGCTCAATTAAACGACACTCGCCGACACCACGTGGACTTAACTTTTTATTTTCTCAACACAATTTAACAGAGGCTTTTCTGCACACATGGCTGAAAGAATGAAAGAAAATGCTTATTGCTAGCAAACACACATAAGAACTAAAATAATAAATAAAATATACAAATGGTTTTCGGGACCAAAAGGGAAGGGCGAACAAAGAATATCATCTATGGCGAACCTCGTGAGGCGAAAACGGAATAAATTCTAGAATAATAAAGAATTTAAAAAAAAAACAAATGACAATCAGGAACTACAGGCCGCTAATACAATCATGAAAATGCTTCTTCTAAAGAAAATTAACTGTGATACTGCAGACTGGTAACTTGAGACGGGGCCATTAAGGGTTAAATGTTGAGAATGGTCTCCTAAGAACGTTTTTCTGTAGCCGCAACGGTACCTGCCCTTACTGCCCCATATTATATTACCACCAGTATTGACGAAGATCCGAATGACTGGTTTAAACCAGTAACGGTCGGTAGTTTTTTAGAAATCGGGAATGTGTTATCACCGTTACGAGTCACACTTATCGTGAATGAAAGTGCACGTGAAACAGTGCCCGGGTGTTATGTAAAATATATGTAGAGATGACAGTAAATTCAGATGAATCTCGCAAAGTCTTATCTCTCATATCTACTACAACTTAACTTACAGAATTGGGCGCACTTGAATTGATTATTATGCAATAACCTTTCAATAGTTCTATCTAAGAACACGTTTTGCGAATGATAATTGCGTACCTAACACAGTAGGAATGGCTTTAATTTTGACAGTTCAACCTTGCGTTATTTACGTTGTTGAGCAGACAAATTTTTCAAAAATATGAAGCAATGGGTTAGCAACATTCTTCAAAATCATTCAGATTGTGATTGAAAGTGTGTTACGCAATTAGGGTGCTGGTGAATGAGTGACAATAAAGGCTGAAATACCGAGTCTGAAAACTGCTCAAACTGTTTTCGTATACCAACACATACTAATAGCTACTATAGGTAGTATTTGCTCGAAATTAGTAAGCTTTTGTGCTTCCACATAAAATGAGTAGTCCTGGCTTGATTAATTAATTACAGTTAGCTTCTATTGTACCTATTTAGTAATGTCTACCAGCATGCGTAACATGACCACAGTAGAAACTGGTTTTGTCCACGGAAGAATAGACAAAATGACAGATTGTGATTGTTTAACCGTCATTTTGTCTATTCTTCCGTCGACAAAACGTGCAAGCGTCAATGTCGTTTGTCTTTTCTCTCTAAAGTGTATTTGTCATCAAACTTCCTTACCCATCCGTATAGTACTACTTAGTCTGTGATCCGTATCAAAACGATTACACAACAAACATCATGATTCTAGTAGCGTTGTAACTAACTAACTATTGAAGTCAGATTCGCTACTGATACGTCTCCGGAAAACCTAAATCCTCTGTCAGATTTCAATAAAACTAGATATTTTCGTCACACGTCAGACACACTTAATCCAAGATATTTCGCACAATGAAACACGCGTGTACTTAAAACGTCACAGATTGTGACTACGTTTACATAAAAGACTACTAAGGCCGCGGACACGAAGTCAGAGGCAGCGGCGCAGCGGCGGCGGCGGTGCGGGGAGCGGCGCGTTTCAATGCATGTATTTATATGGAACTGGCCTCGTAGGCAGCGGCGTGGGGAGCGGCGTTCAAATGCGCCATTCACCGCGCCGCTGCCGCGTCGCGCCGCCGCCGCCGCTGACTTCGTGTCCGCGGCCTTATTGGTAATTCCCAGAGAAAATTGGCCTTTCCGAAAAGGCGAGGCCTATTCAGAAATAGATGATATTGGAATATCGCAGAATGAAAAATACGTGGTATTCCGCTAGATATTTGTATGAATAGTGGGCATAAAGTAGACACATTCGATTTTCCCTACGGCACTAATATTGCCATCAGAAAGGGTTTTACGTCAAGATAATGGGGGCCCTAGATTCTAATGTCTCATAATGAACAACACACTTCGATATTTTAAGAAAATAGCTTTTATTTCTAAATTGATCTAACAATATTTTTTGTTGTGCCCTGACACGGTCTACAACGGCTCTTAGCTCTAATAGTCTTTTGTTAACATCTTGTTTTACCTTGTGGAACTCAAATTTATTAATGAGATCATCCATGGCTGACATAAAAATCTAAGCGATTACAGTAGCGTAGCTCGTAATTTGATACAAAGTGACTCCCCTTCAAAATATTCATTATTTTTGTTGCAAAATTGGCTTGCTCTTGACTTCGACTCACCTGATGGAACGCGATAGTCGAGGTTTACGATGGAACGAGCAGAAGATGCCTGTTCTCACTATTGCTTTGAAGGCTGACGGGTTCTAAGTGGAAGGGAACACAGACGCTTGCAGAGAGTTCCAAAACCAGAATGTTCCCCAATATTCATTAATAGTTTATTATTGTCTGTGGATATTGTAATCTCAAGTGGTCCCTCGGGATATCGGGTTGCGGGACCACCCAGAAGGGACGTGACAGATGCGCGCATTCGCCAAAATAGCCCGACAGACGAGAGGTAAGTTTTGACACTGAAATGAGGTTTCAAAAAAAAGTTTATTTTAATTACATACAGCTTTTACATACGTGATTTTGAGATTACCAGAGATTTTATGCAAGAAGATGCTTGTCTTATCAAAATCAAATCAATATAAAATCTGAAAGCTTAAGCTGTTTAATTAGGGCTATTAGTAATTTATTTCAACAGCACAGTTGAATGTCTAAGCAGTCGTAGAGCGGCTTGTGGGCGCCTTGGCAATCTAATTAGATGATTGGACACGAATGAATAACAAATGGAGTGATATCGTGTGATTAAATTTTAAGCTGAACAATTTATATTTAAGTGTTTATGTGTAAATAAATATACCTATAAAGTTAACAATGTATGCTCCTGCATAAATCTGCTATCAGATATCAGATAAAGCTGCTGGTAAAAGCAGTAAAAAATTCTCATGACAGTTGTATCTTTAACCACTGTAATATTTATTAAACACCCTAATGCCCTAATGTTATACTTAAAAAAGTTTTTTTTGGTTGTATACTGTGTGCCTTAAAACCTGGGTCAAATAAAGTTATGTTCTTCCTTTCCATGTTTTGAACACGACGAAGGTTTCGTGCCTCGCAATGTTAACACTCCATCCACTACCTACTCCAAGAATCTGTTACCTCAAGCCTTTACGAGCGAATAGCGGCGCTTAGCACCGACTACACATTGATACTGCCTTCTATCTAAGTGAATTGAACATAACAGGAATGCGATGTCATAGGTATATGTATGCAGTGCACTTGACAATTGTTGATTAGATTAATTACTGAAGGAGGTTAAAATCTGATTACATAGGTAGGTAGGGTAGGGAAGGTAGGTACCTACTCTAAAATTAATAAAAGTTTTTTTTTAAATCAATTATGTACGTAAATGAACGTTCAATAAAGCCAAAAATAGCACATAAGTACTTATACATTGCAATTACCTCTTCAAAAGTAGGTATGACAATTTAAAAGTTGACAACAAGCTTCAGAAGGAGCCTAAAATAACTTCATAAATTTAATAAAGCTGGGTCGGCACCACGGTTGGCACAGATAGTCTATTATCCTCTTGTTTCAAAATTGCATTATTTTTTTTGCGATGGGTTTTTGAAACGCTTTTTTTAATATCTTTTTTTACTCAAAGTAAGTCCAAATTTCGCTTCATTTTATTCGCTCCCGTAAACTCTTTTTTTTATTTACAATAGAGCTTCAATTAAAAATACTTTTTTAATATAAAAGTGTAATTAATACCGGGGAACAAAAGTAAACACACCTTTATTAAAATGTTCCGTAGTAAGGTAGGTCGGTAGTTCACCGTGACTTCAACGCACACATTTAAACGAGAATCAATTTTTGAAAATTTAATCTCATGTCTTTATGGTCCCAACATACAGAAAATTATGTTATATACCTACATCATTTTCTGTCATCACTTTGAATTTGACAGATGAAAATAATCGTATGACAACGATGGACGTGTGTGACTCGGGTTGCCATTTTTTTTTTGAGAAAAGGAATACCGAATAAAAATAAAAATAAATATTTCCTCAATGTTTTGGGTGTTTTTAGCAAACGCTAATTTTTTTTTGTTCTGTTTGATTTCAAAGCTAGTTTTAAAATTAGCTTGTATTTATTTATTTAAATCTTGGTTTTAAAACCAAAATTTAGATTTAAATAAATAAGTAACTCGTTTTTTAAATAAAAAAAAATCTGTTTCTCTTTTCTCGCGACGTCAGATTCATTACCGAAAAACTCTCAGTGAAAGCGTGAAGCGTGAAGTAGCGGGAACAGAGAGTATATACCTACATCAGATCCATTTTTAAGATTGTCATTTGCCAAAAGTATTTTTCTGTGAATTTTATTATAAAACAGTTTTATTATAAAACTCATATTAAAATTGCACTTTGTAATCAAGCATTTACAAATTATTACAGGATTATATGCAAGCTAGGAATGCTTGGAAACATGCTGGACAATTTAGAGTCTAGACAAAATCAAACTGGTTGCTGATTTAGTTGTATAATTTATTATTTTTATTCGACATTGATTTTGCATTCTGTAATTACTTGAACTCACTCACTGACTTATTATTATTACTTGTTAAAATTGCAGGAATACCTATCGTATACTTTTACAAAGTTTGTAAATATGTGAGGACCATGTTTTAGTCATTGCTTCATTTTAATTATTTTTACCTCTTGTACCACAAGTAGTATAGTAATTTTATTCGAGGTGTACCTTCTTTTACCACCTAATTATCTAATTAATGTATACAAAATATTGTAAAACATTTATAAGAGTAACGGTGGAGTTTCTTGCCCATTCTTATTCATACTAAAACTACATTTTGGAAGGGGCAACAAGAATCAATTCTATTTTTTTTGTAAATTTCGACGTTCAATAGTGCCTATTTCAAATAAATTATTTAGCTTAGACTTTGAATAAAAATAATAGATTTTCTTTTTGTCATAAAAGTATCGGCAAATAGTTAAGTAAAATAGGTACCTATGGGTAGGTAACACTCTTTAAGTGAGTGTTTATTTTTATGCAAAAGTATAAATTATATTAAACGATAAATATAATATATAACAAACATAACATCACACCTGTATTCCCTGAAGGGTTAACCAGTACTGCAATTTCGATTAATCTCAAACAAGGTTGTCAAAATAATGCTCGAATTTCCAAGCATGTTTGAGAAAAAACTTTATCTTGCCACGTCATATCTTCTGTCCGTTACTTCGTCATATCGATCAGACATCGAAGGCGCCGTTCACAAGTTTATCAGTTGTCTCAAAGGGTGTGGATGACAAAGAAAAACTAAGTTCCACTGCATCTAGTGCGGACAGTCAGGCGGTGAAGTTTCGCTGAAAAGTTTATTAAATAGGTACTTGTCGCTGTGTGCTTTTGAATACTCCTCGATTGGTGAAACAAAAAATAAACGAAATTAACACTGAGTGGGTCAAATGAACATGGACAAGACAAAGGTCATGTCAAACGCCCATGTAACACCCACAGTCACGAAGATCACCTTCGCTACACTCGAAGTTGTGGACGAGTATGTTTACCTAGGACAAACTGTCCAGTTAGGTAGGTCCAACTTTGAGAAAGAGGTCGATCCATGGTCAATCGTTGAATCTGAAGTGGTGATGGGTGGGCGTTTTGGGGGTCTGTCATAATTATGTAATTTTGACGTTCGAAGCGTGCTGATTGTCAGCCTAGTTTGAATAAATGACTTTTCAATTTTGAATTTGGTTTAAAAAAAAATATATTGGCCGCCCATTGTGTCACTCTATGTAAAATTTCTACATTTATATCTGTAATTTATGGCTACTATCAATTACCACAGATTAAATAGAGAAACTCTGTCTACCATGAATATAATTATTATATTGTTTGCACTTGAAAAATGCATGATTCCTAATTTAAAATCAGAAATAGGAATACCTAAAATGAGAAAAATAAAAAAAACGCGCCAATTTGGCTATTGGGCTAAAACGGTCGAATTTCTTCTTTACCTATATTTGAAATTTATTTAAAGAATTTTGGAAGTAAAAATTAAACTAAACGAAGTTCATCTCCAGTGATCTTAGGCCTGGCACAAACAACAAACTTCAAAGAGCTAGCTGGGCAAACAATAGTTATTCACAAAATAAACCGCCATTTGCCCTTTGAATTTAAGCTAATTTGATTAGACGCACTTCACAGGTCCTGAGTTTTCTCGTATATTTATATAATTTATAGGAATAATACAATTATGTTCTTCAGAAGAATAGTTAAATGATTGGTTTAATATTTCTTTTGCGAAGCAAATCAGCATAAGTACCTACATTTTATAAGCGATGGTATTTGTTTGTTGCTACAACGACAACACTAACAGTTACCACTCATTATTATAGTTTAGCAACACTGGCGTCACTTCCTTTCGCCATTGCTGCCATATTCGCCTGTAACAACGTACCGCAATAAAAGTATATTATTATTTTCCTACTGGTGGACTTCATAATTCCTGACCTGATCTCCGCAAAGACGTCCTAACTACAGCGGCTCCTCGTGGTATTCATCCTGCAGAAGACCACGTTACAGTAGTCAACTATAATACTAAGGTAAATAATATCTAAAACAGTAGTTATCTATACTTACTACTACGCCTAAGAACGTCTTTCCTGTAGTCAATTCTTAAAAAGAAAAAAAACGTATTCTAAACTTTTAGCTTTTTCATGAAATTCTTTTCATTGCTGTAAAAAGTATCAAAATTGAAGTATTTTTGTTTGAAAAGTAAAAATTAGAATGAAGTAGGCGCGTTAAAGACTTTTTGGACGCAAAATTAACACAAACGAAGAGTTCTCAAGTAAAATTTATAGGATTTCAAATAATTTCGAAAGTGTACCTTTCTGGCAGTATTAATACCGGCAGGAAGGTAAACGTAGTAAGTAGGTAACGAAATTAAACGACAGTGAAAATGGTCTGTTTATCGTACAAACTTGATAAAAATACATGTACTTAAAGGAACTTGGAAGTTTTATTTAACAATATTCGTGGTACTCGAAGCGACAGATTTGGTTTTAAAATTAATTTGACTTTTAAACAAGCGCGGATCCACCGTTGTGGGCATGGTGGGCATGGCCACAACCCTTATTGCTGTTCAACTTGTACATGGATAGTTTTCTGTCAGATTTAAAAAAGGGTGAGTGTGGTTTGAGGATGAATGAGTCAAATGTCAAATGCCTTCTATACGCCGATGATCAAGTTCTACTTGCATCGTCAGCAGAACAGTTGCAAGACATGGTGACTTTGATGGATGAAGCATATAACAAGAAACGAAGGTCATGGCGTTTGAAAGAGAAGAGGATGTATCCATCGAAGTAAAATAAATTAACAACTAATAACAATAACAAAACCATGGTTCACGAGCATAACGCAAAGATCAGCCATCGCCCCCCTCGCATACTTGAGGTAAGGAGCCAACCCGACCCCCGAAGCTACCGCAAGCAGTGACATCTAAGGGAGCATGACGAACTTGCTGCCTGTTGCTCAGGCAAGTATTTTGTATATTTTTATACTTACTATGATCTATGTACGTAGTTCACTAATCACTACAGCATTTTTATCTCACGAGGCGAGGCGTGCTTTACTTGTGGTTACCATGGTAACCACAAGTAAAGCGCACGTCGTGTAGAAACGTGCTGTGAATGTGTGTGTAAGCGCAGGACCCCACGGTACCGTTCGAGACAATGGCGAAATCCGAAGTGTGTGTGTGCGTGTGCGTGTTTGTGTCATGTGCTGACGCTACTCGTCTTCATGGAGACATTGCTCACATCTTGTTTGTACACTCGGCTACATATCAAGCTATACAGTTATAGTATAAGCTGACCTCTCATTGTACGGGAATCCTATACAATACGAGATCAGCATAAACTAGAAATGTGTTTGATATGTAGCGTACACTTGGTGACCACAAATAAAACAGGCGTCGCTTCGTGAGCTTAAAATACTATATAGTGGTTCGTATCGTGTTAATTATTTCCCTTAAACAGATATCAGACTGTTCACTTTTTATTAATTTTTATCTTTCATTCAGCATCTATCACTCGAACTCGAAGTGAAACGTCTGAACACGAAATCGAAAATAAAAGATTCAAACTCAAACTCAAAGCATTTATTTCAAATAAACCAATTACAGGCACTTTTGAATTGTCAAGGGGTCGGTCAGTCAGAAAGATGAAGCTAGTTGCCCATTCCAAAGCGTAGTAGGTTCCTATGGAGATGAACGGGCAAGAAACTCCACGGACACTCTTTTAAATCAAAAATATATGTTAAGATTAATTCAGCGCTTACGACCCCTAGACGAACACATGTTCCCAAAACGTGGTAAACAGACCAATAAATAAAATAAAGGAAAGGCTATCCAAACAAAACCAAAGTTTTTATAAAATGGTGTAATTAATCATAAATATTATTGAAGGAAAAACGATCAAAGTTTCACATGTAACCTAGAGTACTGAAATAAATAACAAACTCAGCAACTGGGCGACGAACAAGTTTCATACAATTTTCGATTTGATTTTGTATGGCTGCTATAGGCGTACCTACTAACATTGTGAGTCGGCCAGTTTGTGTTTATTTCACAAACTTTATGAATTTCATATTAATTTTGAAGTGAGTTTTAAAATGTCTGTGTTGTTTCTGAAGGAACTTGGAATAAGTTCTTGTTTATGATAGCTTTTATATCTGTGTGTACCTAGTGGTCAAAGTGAAGACAGACGAGTCCAAGATCCTCGGCCGGACCGGATGGCTGCATCAAAATTGTGCTCAAATTGTGATTTACATAAAAAATCGTAAGTACAACACCTTTATAATCTCGATTATATAGGCATTGTACCGTTAATTTTGTAATTTTTTTCAGTGCCTCCAGGTACCGTAGACGGATACCTAGCCCTGGACCTAACTTTCATGTATCTAATTCTTCAGGAAAACCTACTTAATCGAGGGTGTATATAGTTCGGTATTTTTGCAAAATCCACTCAATACTCACTTATAAGCTTAATTTGGTCGGTCAAAAAGAACTTTAAAAAAACCATCAGGCAGAAAATTCTTATACATAAATGGCCCAAGCAACACCGCAGGTAATATTTATAGCTAATTTATAAAAATACAAGCTCTACCCTCTGTTTTCTGAGGAGGACATAGAAAAGCAGTTAGGGGTTGAACTCTTGCACAACTGCGCAATCAGGCCAGATTGTTTTAATTTTTACGATCAAATAACTCATAAGCAGGTCGCAAATTGTTTTTCCATTAACTTTTTATTTTTCTACGGTTTTCTCTTGTAGTTGAAAATAAAATATTGCAATGTTATGATTAGTTACCAACCATCCCGGTTACTTAGAAATACCAATCTTACGCTATGACCTAAAACTCCAACACCAAGTCGCATAAATCGCTAATCCTGTAAAATGTTGTTCAGGAAACAGTTAAGTGACAAAGCTAGGTCTAAAACTTTGTGAAATGTTATCAAATAGAAATTAGAACTTAAAATTCCCAAGTTCGCCACTTGTATGAATTCCTCAATTAAGTCAAAGAGGTCGGGAATCACACCTCGCCTTGCCTTCAAAGGCATTTTTCGCGGAAAATTAAAACTCACCGTAGACGAGGCGTAGTGGGTTCCAAGAATTGTGCCTGTAAATACTTCACACTACTTCAGGGGACAAGAAAAAGTTTGTGATTGTGAACTTTGTTCAGAGCCCAGGGCAGTGTTGTGAAGGTTATGGTTACGTTGGACTCAATAAATGTTAAGAGACAGGAAAATAAATAAAAATCGATAGATATGTTACGTAGGTAATAAATTAAAAATATAATCCACCTTCATTATTTTACAGAATTCCGGAATTTCGGAGTACTTGGTTTAGAAGTCTGGGTACAATCATACATAATGTACACTGTTTGTATTTTTGGAAAGAATTTCTTTAAATCGTCAGTAGGAGTAAACTAGTCAAAATCGTCACCTAACGTAAAGCATCATGCCCCTACGTGCAACTTTCTCTCTCTGTGAATTTGGTCAAAATAAAAGACAGCGGCTTCAAAAAAAAAATAAGTTTCATCTTGCGTGTCGTTTACATGGTTTTCGAGGGTGTTAAGGCCTATTGTGAAGTTTTAAATGTAAATCCAAGATGGCGCCTGCCAAAATTTTCAAATTTCATGGTATTCGGGGGTGCTAAAGACCGCACACGTTTTTTTCTTTTTCTTTTAATATTATTTTGTACATTATGTTGCGTAACCTCGGTTAACCATACCCTTTAAACATATTCAAAGCAGTACTGCTTGGCTGGTAAAGAAATTCTCTGTAGCACTTCCACCGACGAACTCTTTAACAAGATGTAAATGAGTTTTGGAATATCATTATATTCATTCATGGATACAACCTGCACTTGAAATATCAAAAAGATAGTGTTTCTGCAACTGACTCAAGTCAACATGAACTCGAGTATTATCTGTCTTATTGATAAGCATCAGATGGACTGTCCATCATGTGCTGTTATTATCACCTTTATCACTGACGGACGAGGCATTAAATAGATTCTTACAGTCCGGCCGTGGAGAGAATGTGTTCCTGACCTTGTCAGTTGGACAATTTCTAGTAGTAATAAGGATCAAATTAGCAAAACACATATTTGCTAGTTTGAAACTGACAGCTGTCAAGAACGCGGCTGCCGTAGTGACTGAGACAAACCTTAGGGTAACCCCTATTGAACATAACATAACATAACATCACGCCTGCATTCCCCGACTGGGTTGGGCAGAGGTATACCTATAGGTAGTACCTACACCCATATTTCACAAATGATGTATGAGTCCCATGTAATAAGGGGCCAGTCTATTGCCATCAACCGGGCACAAATCCAGACTCCGGGCTGCTACTGAGATATTTCAGATGGAGAAACCCCATTAAACTTTACCCGACCCGGGAATCGAACCCAGGACCTCATGCTCAGCAGTAGTGCTTGCGACCACTAGACCAACGAGGCAGTCGCCCCCTATTGAAAACAAAACACATTAGGCAATACTTACTAGTTTTCTTAAATAGATGTATTATTTCTGGGTTTTTGACGAGAGTGGTCATTTTGAAGGTTAGTAGTTTAGGTTTAAAGGCTGCTCTATTTACTTTCCGATATTTTACAAATTAGTTTTAAACATTTCTATATTCCTATTATTTTGTGTTTTTTTTGTATTTCCTAGGAACTATTGATGTCACAACTAAGTATCTAGTAGTAAAACTATTACTAGCTGTTGCCCGTGACTTCGTCTACAATCCGGGTTGAAAAATAGTCTGTCTTTACCCAGGTCAAGATCTATCTGTGTGCCAAATTTCATCCGAATCAAGTAACAAACAAACTCACTTACTCATTTATAATATTACTATATTTACGTCTTGTGTGATAGGAATCAAATCCGTTGGTTGTATCGCTTCTCATAATTATTGACATTTTATTTGACGCGAACACAAGAAGACTTAGGTCCAGTCTCCAGAGCATTATTTCCTGACATATCTCGTAAATTAATGGCTTCCCGGAGACGATTTGTGACAACAGAAATCTTTGATAAAATCGAGACATCTCGTATTATTTATAGCAAAAGCGTTACGCCCACGACTTCGATTTTTTCAATGCGGTTCAGCCCGCCCTAGTCTGCTTCAGCCTTAAGGCAAACTTTCACCATCATCGAACGCATAGTCGCTCACCATCAAATGAATCGGTTAACTGTCAAACGCGAGCCTACCCCAAAGATATAAATATTTCTAAATATACAGTCAAAGCTATAAATTCGTCGAAAAAAAAAGCGTCCAACTGTTAGCCGCTTAATGTACGCACACTAGAAAAGCACAATGGCAGCACAATGACGTGACGCGAGTGTAAGATGTAGCTCTCACGCACACCAGCATATATAAGTTGGCCTGTTTGTTTTAGTTATTTGACACTCTATTAGGACATAATTATAATAATCAAAGGCCTACCCTCTATAATGCGTTTATCCAGAACAAATATAAAATATTCTAGACTGAATTAATTTAACTCAGCTTGAAATAGAGCAAAGTTTCCTACTGCCCATTTAGACTCCACAGAATTTGAAATTCTTTAGAACTAATAAGAACATTTACAGAACTGTTATTGTTAGTTAATGGAGAGAGCCCCTAGAACTTTATCAAAACTGAATTTTAGACCATCGGATGATTTTCTAAATATAATAGGCTGAAAATTCATGAAATGATTAATTAATTCTTATCTGTGTCTATTTCAGATAAAGTTTTTTTAGAGAAAATAGGTTATTCATTAAAAAATGCAATGACTCTCGGAAAATACAAATAGGTAAATAAAAACTATAAGAAAAAACCCAACTAAAAGAAAGAAAACGAGAATACTAAAATCTTGTTATAAATATGCTACGTGTAAAATAATTCTTCTGTACGTCTGTATGTCACTGAACTCCTCCTAAACGACTGGACTGATTTTGATGATTTTTTTGTGTGTGTTTGAGTACCCTCCCTAGATGGTTTAGATTCACAATTGGATCCGGTTGGTGTCGCTGTTGTGATCGAATTCTAGAAAACAGGACCGTCTGTCCGATCAGCTAGTATTTTATTTAAAAAAATTGCTGTTATTATATTGCATAGCTGTGCCCCCCAGTTCCACCCGCATGTATTTAAAAACAATAATGTTAATTCTCCAATTATGTGCAATAACGGACAGACAAGGGAACGATGTCTTCTTCCATCTTGACTTTACAAATTGTAGAAAATATCGTCATTTGCATCGTTTCAAACATTTGAAACATGAAAATGTATACGAATTCCTGTTGAAAAGGTTAAGTGTCTTGTATTACAAAGAGGGGGACACGCACGTCTGCTTTATAAACTATGAACAAAATGGTTACGATTGTGGAGCATGCCACCTGAACCGATGCCCACTCTCAAATATTTTCTTCACCACGATAAAACTTAATAAATATAAATGTAATACTCCCTTACAATTCATTTATTCGTGTATTTTGATATAAATTTATTACAAACGCGACGTCTCTATGTGTTTCTGTTCGTTGTGCGCTCATAACTCCAAAACCATTGACCCGATTATCCTACATGTTTTTGTTTTCATATCAATACAAAGATTACTTACTTTGGTCAGGCGAACGGATCAGGGTCGCAGCTTGTGTTAAAATACTAGGTTTTAATGTGCGAAATTTCCATGACGCGGACGTAGCGATTTACGATAACAGAGATTACAAAGATAGGTATTTTGTTTTTTCCGACATTAATTTCCGACTTTTTTACTGAAAAACCACTTAGTCAGTCGTACTTAACCTTCTTTTAAGGTATTTAGGCAAGATTCGGGATATATTACGTATGTAGGTGCCACTAAGTTTTGAACTCCATCAAACTTTTTACAACTGTCATTTGCTAGGTTTCACTTGTAACAGTTGTAACACAAGTTTCGGATTATGAATCATCAAAGATTGGCTCGTCACTTCTAGCAAGTGCCTAATTATTTTTGACATAAATTAAAAATTAAAAAAATTATCTTATTCAGGCAAAACCCACATACACAATAGATTGGAATAGAATAAAATGCCAATGCAAATAAAATAGGTAGGTATGAATTTTTTAGGTCACAGAATTAAAATGGTAATAAAATGTCAAATGCAATTAAAAACGAATGAGTACCTAGATACAAATTACAAGGGTCTGAGAATTGAAATTAAGCTTACCTACCTCTTTGAGTATGTACCTAAACTTTTTTGCCATTTCCCAACTATGTTCGGCAATAGGTCGGCCTCCAGTCTAACGGGATTCAGCTGAATACCAGTATTTTACATGAAGCGACTGCCTATCTGACCTCCACAACCCAGTAACTGGGTAAACGGTACCCCTTGGTAAGGCTGGCTGTCAGACTTTCGGGCTTCTGACGACGCGTAACGACTGTCAAAGATCCACGAATTACAGCCGGGACCAACGGCTTAACGTGCTTTCGGAGGCACGAAGGAGTCTCGGCATGTAAAGATGGTCACCCATCCACGGACCAACCCCGGCAAGCGTAGCTTAACCTGATGGATCGACCCGTGCGGCTGTTATTACTTAGTCACGAGCTCCTCTTTTTCCGCCTAACAACTGATCAATTTTCTATTCAATGTAATTCAAAGAAAAATAGGCAAATTGCCTTCAAATGATCGTTTTGCATTCGCGTGACAGTGTCGGAAGGTCATGCGGACATCACACATCGTACACGGCTAGATTTCAGATAATGTAGACACACCAATTGCTTAGAGAGGCGTTTCACTGTTGCGACTGATTTTCCATGATATCTTTTTAGTAAGATGATTGGAAGATACAGATTATGCGTCTTTTTAACAGATTATTTTCTGTACTTACTTTGTGTTTATTGGCTCAGGATCGAGTTGAGTGGAAAAAGGAAAGAGAGGCCTTTGCCCTGCAGTGGGACAATACAGGCTGATTTTATTCCTTTGTGTATCTACCATAATTTTCTCCATTACAGTATTTATATAATTACTACGTCAGAAAATCATTAAAAGCACTTAAAGGCGGCGTCCTATTTAATAGCGATCATTGAATATGCGATCGGTCGCGAGTCCCTTTTTTTCGGAAACCCGGAAAGCGCCCTCTGTCGGCGCGACCACGCAGGTTCATCGAACAAAAAGTTCGGACGATCGTGTATTCGCGCGTTGATCGCTTTTGGTTACTCGTATGAGGCCCCATAGGCGTAGCACACTTACAATGGCAATTCTTTATGACATTTGACAACATTCATTGAGTTATTTAAATTTTTCAAGCAATGAATAAGGAAAACTGGGCACAGATGAGGTAACTCTGTCTCAAAAAGCCAAAACACAGAAGGATCCTACAAACTCCATGGGATTACGCTTTTCAGACCCAGCTGAAGTGATGGAAGTTATCAGTAGTCTTAAGACGCATAGCGCTCCAGGTCAAGACAAAATCACAGCATCTATCCTTAAAACTTTTCGTACTGTCGTTGCTGAGCCAATAGCTTATCTAACCAATTTGAGCTTTGAATACGGAGTTTTTCCTAAAATATTTAAACGTGCTATAGTTTGCCCTATTTTCAAATCAGGGAATAAGTTTTTGGCCACCAACTATAGGCCCATTTCTCTATTAAGTACCCTCTCTAAGATAATAGAAAAAATTATGAACAAACGACTAATCAATTACCTGGAAAGAAATAAACTCCTAAGCGAAAATCAGCATGGATTTCGTGCCAATCGTTCCACAGATGATGCTGTTTTAGAGCTTACATCTAAAATTACGGCTCATATTGATAAGAACAGCAAATGTATAGGAGTCTTTCTAGACCTACAGAAGGCGTTCGATACTGTATCTATTCCAATCCTCCTAACACGATTAGAGAACGTTGGCATCAGGGGGAATGCTCTTTTGTGGTTAAAGGATTACCTTATAGAAAGGCAACAATGCGTTAGAGTTGAAGATTGCTTCAGTAATTCTAGTGGGGGGTCATATGGCGTGCCACAGGGCAGTACGCTAGCCCCGACATTGTTTCTTATTTACATTAACGAACTCTGTAAATGTCAAATAAAGGATGCTGATATTCAAATGTTTGCTGATGACACTGTCATACTGTTTAATAGTGACACTTGGGAGAATGTAAAACAAATTGCTGAGGAAGGCATGTCTGTGGTCACCTCTTGGCTTGAAGATAGTTTATTAACGCTAAACACTGACAAAACAAAAGTTCTATGCTTCAGCAAAACCAAAGCATCTTCACCAAAAAACTTCCTGGTTCGCATACATTCTTACCCTTGTAACAGATCCAACAATACACTTTTGCCACGTTGTAACTGCCCCACGTTAGTTAGATCCACAGAAACTAAATACTTAGGAGTAAATATTGACGACAAACTATGTTGGAAGAAGCATATAACTGCTGTTAGCAACCGACTAAGGAAACTCATTTATATTTTTAAAGACTTGAGATTGATACCAGATTTAAAACTTCTGATTCACACCTACAAAGCCTTGGCAGAATGCGTAATAACCTATTGTATATGTTCCTGGGGTTCGGCAGCCAAGACACATCTTCTTGAACTTGAGAGGGCGCAGCGTGTTGTGCTCAAAGTACTTCTCTCGCTACCGTTTCAACATCCTACAGCTTCTGTTTATGATAAGGCCGATGTTCTGTCTGTCAGAAAGTTGTTTGTGTATCAATGTTTACGTAAATATCATAAAAACACAGTACCCTATCTAATACCCTCTGGCAAAAGAAGAGACGAATGCCCAATCCCTAGAGTAAAAAGCAAATTTGCCCAACATCACTATAACAATGTAGCACCTAGATTGTACAATAAACTTAATATAGCTCATAAAACCAAACAACTATCCAACTATCAGTTTAAAAATAAAATAAAATTATGGCTGAAACCATTAAATTACGACGAAATAGAAAATCTATTCCTAATTTTAAAATAAAAATAAAGCAGTAAAACACAAAACCCATTCTTACATTGTCAGATACATACACACAAACACACACGCACACTCACAAACAACACACGCACACACACACAAACACACAATTTTTAGTTCGCAGATTGTAAACTTATAAACTTGGTTACTTAGTTATAAACTTGATTAATAGATAAAGTATTATAGATTATGATTGTAACACTAGCTGGACATATTTATCTGGAAGGAACTGATTCCCAACATACAGCTCACGCTAGTTTGGGAAACAGGGCTTGCACATTAAATGTTAAATTAAATGTTGATGAATGATGTTGAATTGCCTTCATAACCCGTCGGATGGAGATACAAAGTCAAAAAGAAAAACAAAACTGGCGCAGAATATAATTGGCAACCTTTAACTGTAGAGGACATTAGAAAAAGTTATAATTTACAAGCAACTCAATTAACTTCACTTCCCATTAACTTCACTTTTGTTTGCTAACGCTTCTACATAAGTAATAACTGTATGAGTATCTCGTAAATATTCAGTGTTTCACGTCAGTTTACAAAATAACGCTACTCAAGAAGAATACGGTACAAAGGCGCTGATGGGGCGAAACAAGAAAATGAAAAGATAATACGATGTTTATTAGAGTTTCCCTCGCATGTTGGCATAGGAAAATATTGGCTAACCAACATCAACAATGAACTACTTTTTTGGGCCCTTTTATTATTGTACAAGTATTGAAGAAGCTTGCTGCTTGTGTTATAATCGGTTATAACGACTTGTAATATTTAGACGAAGAAATAAAATACTTTTACTGCTTCGTTGGTCTCGTGGTCGCAAGCACGCTTGAAGATATATTATAGCCTAAGTTACTCGGTAAAGAAGTAGCTTTCTAATGATGCAAGAATTTTTTAAATCGGTCCAGTAGTTTCGGAGCCTATTCGGTACCAACAAACAAACAAATATTTCCTCTATATAATAGGTATTATTAGTATAGACTAGCTGCCCGCCCCGGCTTCGCGCGGGTAGCACTAAGTACTTATCGACGGCGTACCTACCTACCTACCTACCCTATTTACCTACCTACACCCATAGCTACATACCTACCTACGTACCCTACCTACAGCAATTTTTCCATATTTTCTCGTTCCCTGGACTTCCACAAATATTGCAAAACCAAAATTAGCCAAATCGGTCCAGACGTTCTCGAGTTTTAGCGAAACTATAACGAACAGCAGTTCGTTTTTATTATAAAGATAAGTTAAGGCTCCCTCAGACAGGCGACACGATTCTGATAGAACAATGCCTATGAAGTTTTCATAGAAATTGTTCTACTAGAATCGCGTCGCGCCTGTCAGTATGTAATGTCTAAAATAAACGTAGAAAGTCGTTAGTAGTAAGTATTAGTTACATAAATAACATTTAAAAGTATCCCACACTTTAATAATAAAAATATCATTGCATTGTTTCACCATTTGAATAGACTGCGTTTATAAAGTCGTCGGTCGCTGCCACAGCATCCCGCTTTTACCGTGGATAACCGTTTGATAGACGATATCTCTTGTCTATATCTTACAGTATCGGGTGACTTTATCACTACCTGATACGATGCTCTCGATAAAATTGATGGCTTTTAGCTAGTTTATCTTACTTTTGGACTGGATCGCAACAGTAGCAAGTCAGTGCGGTCAAAATGAACAGTAAGTAGATTTGAATATTTTTTTAATTTGTAAATTTAAATGTGTTCAATGTTAGGTGAAATGGGGGTTGATTATTTTTTCTTCGATTATTATGTATACATAAATAATTATATATACTAGGATTATGTTACGTAAGTTCAAAATAAGTAAACAAAACCCTTAACTTAGTAGGGACCATAGAGATAAATACTTATTTCTATTGCTTAAAAAAACATTGAAAGATATATAACATAATATATTTAAAATACGATGCAGGTAATTTATTGTGGAGCGGTAAATTGATTAAAACTTAACACTGACAAATAAACACATTTCTACAATTAAATAGCACCATTTTTCTTTGTACTTATATTTAACAAACCATATATGTTGGTCACTTTCCAATAATAAAATTACTGATTTAGGAAGGTAGCTACTCTCATCATGACAGTGAGCTCTGTTTTCTTTGTTAAGAATAAAGTCCGTTTCGAATGAAGTATTTTTTAAGGTTCAGCCATTTGAATCTGGCATAAAAAAAACATAGAACATTTTATACGGTTTTTATTACAACGGTTATTGTTGTTATGTAACTTAAAGAATTCAAGTAATTATTATTTTACTAGGTATCGAAATATCTCTATCCTAACTAATCGTCTGCCTAGCCTTTTCCCAACTATGTTGGGGTCGGCTTTCATTCTAACCGGATGCAGCTGATTACCAGTATTTTACATGGAGCGACTGCCTATCTGACCTTCAGAACCCAATTACCGGGTAATACGATACCCCGTGACAAGACTGGATATCAGACTTTCAGGATTCCGACTACCCGTAACGAATGTCGAGGATCTACAAATGACAGCCGCAGCAGCATACACATGTAATAAATGGTCACCCATCCACACACCGACCTCGGCAAGCTTAGCTTAACCTTCAATCGACCCGTGGGGCTGTCATTATTTAGCCACAATCCCCTTTATCCTCAGTCTGGGTAGATATTCAATGATGAGCATCAAATTCTACATTCAAATTCAAATTGAAATCTATTTAGTTCCGTACCCTATCTTGTATTAAGCAAAGTTAGCAAAGATCTTAGTTGGTAGATTATATTGGCAACTCCACAGTTATAACATATTGATAATACAGTTCGGATACTGGGTGGTTGATGGAATTACCTATGTAAATCAATCGAAAACGATACTGGACCAGAATAGGAATTCTTCATGCAAATAGTGTGAATTGATTGAAAATTCTTTCCTGATATTTTTTTTTATAGTCAACTTATTTTAGAACTTCGATGCTTACCATACCTGTTGAAGTTGGGCGGGGTTAGTAGGAGTTTAAGCGTTTCGGGAAACATTTTAACTTGGTTATAAATATCGGGAAATCGTATGTTTTAATTAAAGAAACGTTACCCCCTTAATTCAACGGGTTTTCCTCGAAATTCTCAGTTCATGTGGTAAAAACCTCTTTCCAAAAATATCCTGTTCGTCGAAGGGTGGAAGTTTTCATGGCCCGTTCAAAATTGAGTTTTCGTTTTTGCCGATGATATAGTCGGCCTCGTAATTGCTTTGCCATTCTCGACAAAAATTTCAAGTATGTACTATAAATGGAGACTTTACTAAGTTAGAAACCATCTAACTGTCACATTGTTCTTGAAAGCAAAATAGAACTCAACGTTTTGGGTGGAAAAGCAATTACGGAAAGCGAAAAAGGAAATCAAATGGGATTAGAAGAGAGAATAACATATTTTAACGATACTATACTTATGTTTGGCACGGCACTTTCATAATTAAGCCCAACATTAATGATAGATATATGGTGGATGCGCAGTGGTAGCCCGCGAAATTCAAATTTTCTTACGTTTTTTGGGCTTATTGGTGACTCGCCTGAATCCGGGCGAATAGATTATTTTGATAAATATTAGTTTTTCTTGAGGCGATTCGCACGAATTCAATTTATTTGAACACGAATCGACATCTCCAGCTATACGTAGTAGTAAAATACTTAGAACTTATTTATTATTATTACAAGCCTGTTATGTCCCACTGTAGGGCAAACGCTCCTCCCACTTGTCTCTGTCTATAGAGCTACAGGTCAAGTCCTTATTTCGATAAAGACTGGTCCATAAACTAGAACTCATTTAAACTGATTGCCTCGTTATTTATCCAGCAGCTCTCTGGCTTCTATGTTGCGCGGCGGCCGTGGCCACCTGCTCTGGCCTGTCAATTCCCTTGAGACAGAACCCGGAGACACTATGCCGTGGCCAGGAGAACTTCCTGAGGATCGCCAGCGTCGAGTCTTGCTTCTACTACTACCAGTGCTATGCCGGAAACTCCTATCTGATGCAGTGCCCTGCGGAGACCTGGTTTAATGAGCAGGAACAGGTGAGTTTCGTAGAAAAAAAAAGAATCCGCAATATAGATCAGAATATTACTTGTAGTTGGTGGATCACAACCAACCTACAAATGTTAAACTCGATGCAATCACTCCCTGTAGCCAAAGTTGGCAAAATTCCTAGAATAAAACAGTTTAATAATGATTTTACAAGGTTACAAATTCATTCGGTTAGTCGAGTACGTTTTTGCTAATATTTTATAAAGTTATCTTTTATCACTACATCTCAACAGTAGTGTGACAATTTTTTCTTTATCTATTTGTCATGTGCCGATAGACTATTGATAAACGAAATAAGCAGCGACACTCATGAGCACATGATGAATAATCTTGGATGTTATGAAGCTTGTAAAAAAAAGCGATATAAAGATTCAATAAATAAATAAAGTTACATAATTATTTTGTGAGTAACATAATGTAGGTACCTAGCGTGTGTATTTAATCAATGCTAGTTATTAGAAAAATAAATGCTGTAAATCTTTAAAAAAGGTAAAAATAATAAAATCATGAAAAGCCAGATTTAAATCGAACATTAATTGTTTTCCAGGTATGTGACTGGTCTAGCCCCCCCGGCCATTGTGTTGTTCCTGAGCCAGAACCCGAACCTGAACCCGAGCCTGAACCCGAGCCTGAACCTGAACCTGAGCCTGAACCCGAGCCTGAACCGGAACCGGAACCAGAACCTGAGCCAGAAACAGAACAACCAGAGCCAGAAGATGAGCCGGAGCAAGAAGAAGAAGCCGAACCTGCACAAGAACTTATCGAAGGCTCCGGTGAAGAATGGCAAGAAGACGCAATCAGGAAATATGTAAAAGCATTCAAAGGCATCAAACAAGAGGACATCGAAGCTGATGAAGCAGAAGAGGCTAAAAAGATAAAACAAGAAGATGAAGGTGACGTTGAAGAATTGGAGGGAGAGTATTTAGAAGAAAACCGTATAGTTCAGGAAGAAATCCCTGAAGAAGCAGAAGAGGATTTACTGGAGAAGGCTAAGAAACTGATAAGGCAAGAAGAGGTTGAAGAGGACGCTGATGATGATGTAGAAGGCAAGAAGAGGCAAGAAGAAGAAGTCGATGAAGAAGATGAAGAACTAAAGAAGAAGAAGAAACGTCATGTTGAGAATGAGGATGAAGAACAGGCTGAAGATGATGAAGAAGCCAAGAAACGTCAAGAAGAGGTAGAAATTGAGGATGAGGTAGAAGAGGCAAAGAAGAAGCAAGAAGAAAATGATAACGAGGAAGTGACAGACGATGATGTGGAAGCTAAGAAACGCCAGGAAGAAGAATCAGAGGATGATGAAGAGGAAATTAAGAAGCGTCAAGAAGAGAACGTTGAAGAATCTGAGGATGAAGTAGACGTTAAGAAGAGACAAGAGGAAGTCGAGGATGAGGAGGAAGTCGAAGAAGCTAAGAAACGCCAAGAAGAAGATTTTGAGGAATCCGAGGATGAGGTAGAAGCTAAGAAGAGACAAGAAGAGGTCGAGGATGAGGAAGAAATCGAAGAAGCTAAGAGGAGGCAAGACGAGGTCGAGGATGAGGAAGAAATCGAAGAAGCTAAGAGGAGGCAAGACGAGGTCGGGGATGAGGAAGAAATCGAAGAAGCTAAGAGGAGGCAAGAGGAAGTCGATGGAGAGGAAGAAGTAGAAGAAGCTAGACGTACGAAACGCCAGGTGGAAGAGGAGGAAGACGAAGATGTAGAGGAAGCTAAGAAACGCCAAGAAGTTGACGATGACGAAGAATCCGAGGATGATCTGAAACGTATAAAACGCCAGCTCGAAGACGAGGAAGACGATGACGTAGAAGAAGCGAAGAAACGCCAAGAGGAGATTGATGATGATGCAGAATCCGAAGATACGATAGAACCCAGAAAGAAGCAAGAGGAAAACGAAGATGATGACGCTAATGAAGATGAGGCAAATGACAATGAGGCAACTGACGGTGAGGCTGATGACGAAGAATCCAAGAGAAGCCAAGAAGAAGACGATGATGAACAAGCCGGTGATGAAAACGATGATGTCGAAGCAGATAACATAGACGAAACAGAAGTAGAAGTAGATGATTCCCTAGAGTCTAGAGTAAAGAAGTTCTTCAGAAATGTGTTCAGAGTATAAACTAAGAGACTTCGGAAGCATTGAAAAATGCTGTCTTGAAGAAACTCTTAGAAGTAATTAGTTTTAATTATGTAAGTTTAGAATCACTTTGTGCAATTTTGTAAATATTACTGTTGTTATTAAATTATTTATTGACTATTTTTATTTTATTTACCAATAAAGTAAAATTACCCGATCGAGCAAGGCATCAGCCTTTCTTTGATAATATTTGGAAATTACAGCAAAATGTTACCGGCCGCAGCGATAGGTATATTGACAATGATACTAACCCTCTTTTGGAAGCAAGCGTAGCCTCCGAGCGTGTGGTTCTGAGGGAATACAGGTGTAATTTTATGATTGTGTCATTAAAGTCAGCCCACACAGAGCAATTATGTGAATATAAAAAAAAAATTGAATGAAAATATAAGCGAAATATTTTGAACTGTAATGTACTTTAATAATTTATTTGTCATTTACTTTTTACTTTAATAATTTATTTGTTCATTTAATTGTTGAAATACTTTCACATTGACACTAGCCAGTCGTAGGCAAAAGCTAGACTGCATTATCCTTCACAAAACGTTGAGTGGTATAGATTGCAGTGCATGCACTCTTGAGCTCATAAGAGATTAAAATTCCAAGCCGGATTCCAAGGCATAAGCAATAATTATAACTAATTTTTCAAGACATTTGCTTGTAAAGTGGCTCTTTTTCCATTTCATAATCAATATTTTAGTTCACTAGCTAGCCATATTTCACACATATTTGCGACGTTGCCCATTTTCAGGATGCACGCTCAGTATGTAGCCCGTATTTATAAGTCATGTACCTATTGTGTATGCTTTTGTCGGAGATCCTAAATAAATAAATAAACATTGCTCAAGCATTTTCAGTGCTTTGTCTGTGTTGACCCTAAGGTTCTTTGTAAACACATGCTTTTCTTGCCTTGAAAAACTACGGTTTATACGTTGTTTGTAGGCACGGTCGTCAGTGTTGTATGGATCACTACAAGCTTGTTGACAGACACGTTTTTTCCACGGCGCGGTTTATATGCCGTACCGTAAAGAAACCGTGTCGCGTACAAGGGGCCTTAGTCGTTAACTATACGTCATTAAAGAGCTCTCAGCCGAGCGACAGTTTTGCCCGTCTTCACTAATAATGCCTTAATAAAAGCGTTTGGACGCTCGGCTCAGCACAGAAAGTTGAAAATCCAACAGCGCGCTTTTATTTAGTCGTTTAGTGTGTCGCCTTGATCACACGTATCGTGTGCTGAGATGGGTGAGACAGCAATATGATACTAGGCCGAAAGAGTTGGGTGGACGAGTAGGTGTTTGCACGAGTTCAGTTTCGACGCTGCAGATTAACGAGACAATGAATCGCAGAGATTATAATAAAAAAATCTACGGTAGCGTGCTGCAAGCGACCGCAACGTGTGTGCCCTGAGTGACGAGTACACACCGAGTGCATCAAGAGTACTTTTTTATATATAGGGAGTGCATGTTTATATCTGTCGAGGAGAGGCAAGTGTCAGAGAGTCAGTGCGGTGAAGCGCGGGATTGGGCACTCGGTCTAGTAAATAGAACAGGGTCCGAGTGGCTGTCTCGCCCTTTAGCTCGGTCGAGTATGTAGATGTTGCTGGTTGACAGCGAAACAGGATATCGTAAACGGGGTACCTACTCTGGAAGGTAGTTATTTTTAATAAAAATACCAAAATCAATTTTAAGAATTTATTACATCATTTATTATAGTACAAAATAATCCTCAAATACAATAATTATTTAGGTATAAGTAACACAACCAAAGCAAAATATTAAAAATTGGATTTGAGATGTTCATGTCACCGTAGGCCTACGATATTGGTGGCCGTAAATGCATTTAGGACATAAAATAAGTTTATATTGGTATTTAGTTAACTAAAGTATGACTGTTTTGTTAGAGTTATTCTACTCATTGGCAGTAAGATTCTTACAATACTGGCAATTTACCTTCGCGAACCAGATAGTCGCCGTACAACGTTCCACACTAGAAGCAATAAGCTAGAATATAAAAATAAACTTCTAAAATTGTACACAGCATACCTACAGCTTCAAAATTAAAGTACAAATAGACTGGGTGAGTGTGAGCACCACTGGCATGAGACAAGTGAACGACACACGAGTCCTACTAAATAATTTATAAAGTCAAATGGTCCTGTTAGCAACAAAAAGTCCATTACAATTAATATCCTTATAGTCAAAGTGCGCGTTCGAGTATTGCAGCCCGAAGCCAAGCCACACAGTACGGAATACCGCATGATTATATATTAAACATTTATAATGCTCCACCTAACGCACAGTATAAAAAGATGCAATGAGTAGATAAGATATGTGATGTGTTAAAATATACATAATAGTTGCTCTGTGGCATTAGAATTACTTACGAACAATTTCAACAACGGTTGGCTACGTGAAGCGCTGTTAATATTAGCACGTAGTTAACGCAAATGAACAATATCACAAGTTTAAGATCAGCATACAATTCCAATCGCCACAGAACTATAGAAGCCTACCCCTAAAGCGAATACAATAGTAGTAAAGTACTTGTGTAAATCTAGCTGTTTATAACAAATAACGATACTTTGACCAGACATTTGCTAAAACGTTCCGCGATGGATACTGCCGGGGAGTTCGTCGATGGATGAAAACATTATTTAGCATTAGCAAAACTACTCTGAAAAATATCACCAGTATTATCATAGTCAGTTAGCCACATTCACGCGGACATTTTTACACAAAAAAAGGTATCTAAAACTACAAAAATATTACATCAATAAAATCATTAAGATTGCATTTAAAATATCGATATTAAAAGAGTGAGACAAAAATGGTAGGTAAGAAATAAATAATCAAATAAAACGACTATATACAAACATTTAGATATGTCTGCGTGCATGTGGCAAACGTTCAACACCATAAACAATTCCATCGTCCAAATCCTTCAGTTCACTATACTTGCCTATCCTCTACGGCGGTTACATGAAAATATCACGAGCGCGAATACATCGTTAGGTACATACATACCGTTAGTACAAACGTTTTATTTTATTTTACTATAGAATATAAGCGTGCTCTTAACATTAATTGTATCAAATCCTTTGACGACATCGTTTAGTAAAAAAGTACGAAAGAGCTGCGGTTGTACAAAATGTGTATAATATGTAATGAAGGGGCGCGGGGGGCGCGGGGGCGCGGGGTTCGGGGGCGCGGGCTGCCTGGGCGCGTCAGAACAGACCGACGTCCTTCTTCATGTTGGTCTGCTTCCACAAGGGGAGCACCGAGAACTCTTCTTTGGTCATGCCGAAAGCCTCCTGGAAAACCGAACAAGATATTCTATAAGTATTTGTAACTTAAATGATATGATAAAAACACGATATGATAAAAACCTGATATGATAAAAACCTGATATGATAAAAACCTTGAAATTAACTTTCATAATTAATTATGTTTGCAAATATGTAACAAGGTGACCTTCACCGAAGTTCCCAATTCCGTGCAAAAAAATTATAGTGCAATATTTTACATTTACAATATTAATGTTTTTATATCAGCTCAAGTAATAAGTATCTGAAAATAATCTAATACGTATATTTTTGACTTGTATGTCATAATAATTATATATCAAGATCTATTCTTGTTATAAGACCATAGGACAGATAGTTTCTATTTTAATGAACATTCAATTTATTAGGAATTATTAACAAACATACATAAAGTCACGCTTTCTTTCTATGGGGGTAGGCAAAAACTATAGAACGCCACCCGCTACGATTCTTACGTACTCATTTTACCTCGTTAACGTTCATACATCTGGTCATAGGTCATAAGGGTTTTTGTTTTTGAGTAAACTAATTTAAAAAAAACAAAAAACTAAGAAAATTGCAGTTTAAAGAGTTATCAGATAATAACCGATTACTCTAACTTTTTAAGCTCACAAGTTGGCCTCATTATGGTCAACTACCGTCGGGCTTTTTTGGGTGAAATTTGGTTATGTGTCCCTAGCATTATCGTTAACTTACCAGAAAGTCGGAGGCAGCCAGATGTCTCTCCAGATGGTGCGGGTCCACGTGGTCGGGCAGCGGGCGACGCTGCAGCGCGGCCAGCGGCAGCACGGCGGCGACGCTCGTGAGCCGCGACAGCTCGTGCGCGCCCGGCACCGCGCCGCCCGCCTTGTAGCCGTGCTGCGGGGGCAGTGCTTATTTATACACAGTGCGGGAGGCAAGCGGACACGTCACGTGCGCAGAAGATCTTTTGGCTTGCGCCGAATTATCCTTGTATAACCATATTTGTACAGAACTGCTAAATTTCTTACTACGTACGTACTAAATTTGTTTAAGGACGCTATAACATTTTTCTCCAAATGCCACTGTTTTCAGGTACCATTTAAAGGAATCACAACTTCGCAAATTATTTATTCAACTCCAGAATGCAAATTTGGGATTGGTAATTGCGAGCATATTCATTTTTAATTGAAAATGGTGGAATTAATGTTATAATGAAAAGTTGACGTGGGTATCAATTTTGGTAGTATGACAACTTTGTAATTTTTTTATAGATTTAAAAGGTTCTAAGCTCGAGTTGATTTCAAAAATTGATTTATTAAACTCACTAAGATCAAGAACTTAAAGGAGATGGAAAACGGTGGGCCCAAATGTAATCAGTTGAGATATGATCTAAAAAATTAGTCATATTTTTTTATCTCAGAATATGAAAAATCACCCCAATTCTCAATCTGGATTCGGAGAAATATGAGAAAGATAGTTTTCGTGAGATTATCGATTGAGTAATTGTTGTATATTCACACTTATTAGTACAAAAAGTTATGGTTTGTACTCTTTACTCTATTGTTGTCACTTTACAATGTTATTTTCTTCTTTAAAAACTGTACTGTCCTATTAAATATAAAATTCATACTTCTCATCTGTGCTTCTCATAAAAAGAAAGAATAGTCTATTCTTTCAACACGTTCAGCACGAAGCTGTTTATTTTAAAAGTAGATAATGTCAGGTAATAGTATGAATTTTCAAGGAATCAAGATGTTAATAAACCGAGACGGATACCCAACCTGGAAGTTCAACATGAGGATGCTCCTCATTCATGAGGAGCTGTGGACGTCCATCACTGGGTATGATGATTCTGATAAAACAGCGAAGGATGTGCGCTCTCGTAAAGGCGTTGTCAAACATATGCCTTACGGTAGACGGAGGTGCAATTTCACACGTGAGAAATGCGAAAAACCCTAAGGAGGCTTGGAGTCCTTTACAAAAAGGTTACAAGGATAAAGGTATGGGTGGAAGTCTCTCTCTAGAGCGTAGATTATACAAATATACCTACCTTAACCGATTACCAAGACATAGAATCATATATCAACGCCGTTTTGAGTACTGCTCAAGATCTTGAAGATATCGGTAAGAAGATCGACGATGGATCTTTGGCTGCGATTATTCTTGGAGGATTGACACCACGGTACGAACCGCTGATCATGGCTTTAGAGAATTCGAATGTTGATGTAACCAGTGAGTTGGTTAAGGCAAAGCTATTAAACGAGCTTTCTAAGGACCCTCTCCAGAATGAGGTGGCTGCGCAGATTCTACAAGCAAAAAGTTGAAGCCTATAATTTGCTTTAAGTGTAGACAACCAGGACACAAGAGTCCCGAATGTCCCAATAAGAAGGATGAGAAGGCTATGAGCGCGTCAGAAAAGGTTTTTAAAAGTACAGATTGCCGTCATAATGAAAAGGTGGATTATACTTATTAGTCGATTATACATACTTGTTAGTACAAAAGTTATGGTTTGGACTCTTTACTCTATTGTTGTCACTTTACTATATTATTTTCTTATTTATAAACTGTACTGTCCTATTAAATATAAAATTCATACTTTTCATAAGACTATTCTTTCAACAGTAATCGATTACACAGTTACAAAAATAAAACCTTTGCACTATATAATTAACTCGAAAGTAATTGAATGCACTATTTATACTTATAAGCATTATAGTGCATTTAAAATTACAGTCATATTAATAAATAAAATATCAATTAATTGCTGAAAAACCAATATTAATGATTATCGATTTCATATCGATTAAAATCAGTCTTCTATTTTTAGTCTATATAATATGTCACTGGCATGACAGCTGACTGACATTGACACTAGACAACGACTGCTCATGTTTGCTCACTCGCACATAAAATAGTCTTTGCCTCGTTTCGTGTTTCCGATGCGACTTGAAGTCATTCAAATTCAAAATCATTTATTTTTATTTATTTCATTGACGTTCATTCATTAATTCATTGAAAAATCTTTCAATAATTTTCTACTAAATTAATAACTATTAGTGCAAAAGAACATATTTTGTACTTCAGGAATCAGCTGTTAGTTAAAAATTGTAATATAACCTCACTTTTACTTAAATAATCGCTTATATCTCTGTTCTCAGATTGACAAAATCCGTATAATTTTCAGTGAAAGGTTGATAATATATAAGCTATTAATTGAGACCACTTTCATCTTTTTACATCCAGGCCCAAGATTGTATGAAATCGTTTCAGTCTCCTTTTTTGGAAGTACTTACAAACTTAAACTTTTTCCGCGTAACTATAAAGTATAAAGTCGAGCGGACAGTGAATTTTGTTGTGTTGCGAGTTTGCGACTCAGATACGTAAACTTGGGCGAGTCAAAAATGTTATAGCGTCCTTAATCAGGCCACCTGTAGAGTTCGACTGAAAATGTTTTTTTTTCGGCGGATAACGAAAACGAAATTCAGCCTGATTTCCATTTTCGGTAAAAATTTGAAAACCAAAAAAAAGATTTTTTTTATCGATTTCCTTTGAAATGAAAGATGATTAAAAGTTAGAGAAACACAATCTTTTTTAATCAATATGTTAAACCGTTGAAACTTAAATCACTCGCGTTGCCACGTCGAGCGCTGGACGCAGAGGTGCGGGCGGTGTGGCTCACTCTGCGTCCAGCGCTCGGCGTGGCAACACGTCGTGTTCAGGTTCGCTACAAGTCAATCGTCATCCTGAGGATGCCTCGTTGGGACGTGAAACACGTGTCGATTTCTTACATGGTTTTTTTGTGACTCTTTAGGAATAGTTAAGCTGAATAGGTCTATGTCTATTGTATTTTATAATGGATTTCCGCCAAGTCACGCCTGAATCAAGTAACTATCTTGAACGAATAATCACCATGTAGTTTTTTTTGTCGCAGTTTCCCATTTACTTGGTATTTTTTTGTACAATCATGCTCTAAATAACAAGCAATATTAAAATATAAGATTTTCCCGTAGTACCAATTTGCCCCGAAGCGTGTACAGCATTAGCATCCTATAAAGAAAAAGCAATACTCTATTCATACGTTTAGGCTGAGTAGACGCTCATGACAAGATAGTTGGCCCGGTTTATACATTACCCACCAGAGGGGCAATTCCCGTATTTTGAAGAACGTTCGCTTTCTAATCTCAGTTTCAATCTGTCAAAAAATATCTCGTATTTTCCATATTTTTTGACAAGTTTGATATGAGATAGCGAATAGATTTTGAACGTTTTTAATTACGGGGATTTGGCTCAGCATAGAGCAGCTAAACGTGTGAAAGAGGCTTGTTATCGACCTTCCCGCAATCTTTTCAGTTCCAAAATCCAAAGTGTGCAACATAACTAAACTGTACTTACGTTGATATTAGCATCTGCAGCATAATCATGGTCGGTCCAGGTATCAAACAGGTCAGTGAAGATCTGCGGCTCCAGGCCGGCCGCGACCAGTCGCACGTCGGGGCGCGAGCTGACGTCACCGTTGACGTCACCACTGACGTCACTGGCGGCTCGCGACACGCGCCAGTACGCGTCGCATGTGCGCAGTGCGGCCACGCGCATGGCCTGCCAGCGGGCTGCGAATGCGCCCACACCTGACGAAAACAAGAAAAAGGTCAATATTTTAAACCTAAAATATGTTCTTCTAATAGGTAGGTAAGATTTCCTCAGAGGTATTATAACCCCCTTCGTGGTGCGAACATTCTTAGCTGTCAACAACAAAAGTAAAGTAAATATAATGACGGGACACGACAAGACTTCACTCGAAAGACGAAGAGTAAAAATACTCTGTAAGAATTTCAACAGTCTGAGAATTACGGGTAAAAGAATATAGTTCCGTCTCTTATCTAGTAGATTAGTCAATAAATCGTTTGGTCAAGAACTACAGATACGATAACACGAAAAAAGGAGAACTTATATACTCATAATTTCGATTAATTACAGGTGAAATTATAAGTTCATTTTGTTCTATCTTAGTTAGATAAAGATATCCCATGACATCTGTGAAGTTTTGCTAGCTAATGTAATTTGACCCTGAGTATGCACAAACACGAGTGTAACATGCAGCTATGTACAGACCGGCATTCCTCTCGGCAGGCTCCAGCTCCCCGTCCTCCCCGCGCGGCCACCAGCCCTGCCAGAGCCACACGCACGCGCCGTCGTCCAGTAGGAACAGAGCTGCGAGTAGAACAGATACGGGTCAGTTTACACTAGTTTATTGATGGTGAATAATTTGTTTTGAAAGTAGGAAATAGCTTCATTATACATTGTAACAGCGAATACATTTTCAGGAGGGCAAATATTTTTTGATATTCGCATAGCTCAAGACCTGAAAAAATATGAATAAAAAAAATATAAATACGCGAAAAATCGCGGGTATATATAGTATAAAATAATACGCCTGTATTTTTCTAGAGGGTACGCAGATGACCATAAGGTGACGCAATAATAAAAGTCATATCGTCATACATCATCATAACAAGATTAAGGTCTCACCTGGTTGCGAAGCCGAATACAACTCCTTTTGATCAAAAGGGAAGGGTGTCGCAAGATGCTCGTGCCTCAGCGGCGACAACACCTCGTTGGCCTCAAACTGTCCGCCCAAGTCTGTGAAGTGGAACAGGCGCGGGGTCATCGACCCCACCCCGTCCCTGCCCGCTCCCAACACTGACGTATAATGCTGCTTATTGGCCACGCCTAATGCTTCTAAAACTTCCTTTGGCTCCTCCCCCTCCCGCACTTCAGTTATCTTCACATCGGAAACGTTATCGCCGAACAAATACTTCGATTTTCTGGCAATCAGCTTGTTTGCCAATTCGATAGCTATGTTTTTGGTATGTTTCATGCTTCGCGCTCCGTGCCAGATGTACAGATATCCCTTTTCGGTGTCGACGAGGAGTAAGGAACCACGGCTTCTAAGCTGACGGACTGAACAAGGAACTTGGAGTAGGTAAGCTTCATTAGATAAGTTGCCCCGAGTGACGAACAGTCTGTATCTGCTTTTGTCCGTGTCTCGCTTGCCTTGGTGGATGACTAGGTTGCCTTGGAACTGGTTCAAGAAAGCTGGTGGTTCGTTCCCTTGTGCGACGCGAACTTGAGGACCTTTTTCTCTGTCTAATTCGACAGTAAGTAATGCCGCAGCGCCTTTCTCGTTAGAACTAGCATCTCGACCTTGCCAACAGAAGTAAGCACACCTATCTCTACCAGTAACGTTGTGTTTCGATGGTTTCCCGTTCAGTTCTCGACCAGTCATTGTGATCTGGTACTCCCATCGAATAATATAACTATCAGCGGAGAAGAATTCTCCAATTTCGGACTCATTCTCCACTTTTTGGAAATCGTATTCTTGTATCACCCATTTGCATACAGATTTGGTTTTGATGTCGTAATGCCTCATGTTTTCCTTGTCGTAGTAATGCGTGCCGCGGCCGATATGGGATCCTTCTAAAGTGAGATCTGGATCCTGGTACTCGTTCGACCACATCTCCTCGGCATCGCAAGGGTTAATTTCAATACTATTGGATTTATTTTCGGGTGATTTGACTTTGATGACTCTTGAATAGTCGGGCCAGTCGAGGAATTTCTCTTTGAAGAGAATGGTTTCCATGTGTTGTGTGATTTTGGAAAGGATGGCCCATTCTGGTCTGCTATTAGAGGCTTTGGTTGGTGACTCTGACGCTTCCCTTGCTCCTTGATACATTGCTGCGTTCAATGGGTTGATGTGACACTCCTCGTAGTTATATCCTTCGTCAAACATTTCTTGTGCTAGTTGCGCCGCTCGGCGTCGACTTTCAAGAGGGACATTTTTCCCGTACCAAATATACATTTCTGAGCCAAAATCGAATACGATCACTTTGGTTTGGTTGAGCATCGCGATTTTAGGTACTTGTCCCCAGTATTCCTGGATTGGTACTAGTTCATCGTCCATTACTTCATAGCACATGTTGGTTTGAAGGATGCAAGACTCGAAGATCTCATCCTCATCCGCATGACCTGTCTCAACAGGCCGGTAGTTCTCTACGCCTTCGGTCACGCCGAGAAGGGACCAGAATTGGTTCCATTGTTTATTGGTAAAGTTTTTAATTTGTTCGTCTATTTTGATGATCCCGGTGGAGTTTTTGCAACCTAAGTCTTTTGTGTTCTGGATGTGTAGGGCGATGTCTGTGCTGCGATTCCTGAAGAAGGAAAATAAAGTCTTTTAGATACCTGCATTCTGTGATAAACTGATAACAGATTTATTAAATATTTAGAGAATAAAAACGAAAGTTTACGTGTTAATTTTGCACAAAGCTGGGCAGAGCCGTGGCAGAAAGTGGAGCGGTGAACGAGACAAAAATACACAAATAGAATTAAGCCGTTTAGAATATAAAGCAATTTCACTGGTGGGTTTTTCCTGTATACCGCATTCTCGCTGCTCAAAACTCAGCTTATTGCTTTCCTGTCCCCATCTATTAATTTCATATTTGACTGATTTCAAAATTAACCAGGCTCTACTTACTTCTCAATGACGTTGGCATACAGTCCTATGTACAAGAACAGCTGGTCGGACGTGATCAGAACGAAGCAATCGCCGCGGTTGACACTCGTGTGGACAGGCTCCACGAGTCGGGTCTGTAGACAAATGAAAATGAGTAGAATCAATTGAAGGTCAACAAGTATTCTAGTTTTTTTTGAGCCCAGAGGCCATTGAATATTTAATTTAATTGACTCGTTGCAAAAAAAGGGTTGTAGCTATTAGACCCATATGGCTCGCGATTTATAGTTCTGGGTAAGCTGGTGGCCCATTTGGTGGTAAATAGGCAATGCCGTAGAGCCGTAGCAGTTGCGTTGATATACCAGAGACAGAGCTGAAGGGGTCCATTTCCTATCCTTCAAACTGGATCGCAATAAAGCTACATGGCAGCAAAAATGTGTGGTGGTATTGGTTCCATTGAAGACTTATGTAATAAGTGAAGTGAGCATATAAGTGAGTCTGACCTGCACCCTCCTGCGGCCCTTGACGCACAGCAGCATGGCGGGGCGCGCGCCGTGCGCAGGCGCAGGCGCGGCGGCGCGCAGGGACACGGCGGCGAAGTCCTCGGTGCTGGCCAGCGCCGCCAGGGCCTCCGCGGCCAGCCCGCCGGTACTCGCCACTGCAATTGTTACAACAGTTGTTTGAGGATTCACTTTTTTCTTGAAATTCGTTATTCCGGATAACACAAACCAAAGCAGTCGATTCGATATAAGCAAATCGATCAGATCGTAAAACAAGCCGAGATCTTCAAAATAATCAGGTCACTCAAAATCACTTCATGCGCACACAACTAAACGAAGAACTTGATTAAACCAATTTAGCTATTATCGCTATCTGCCACTCTACAAAAGAACAATAGTCTGACAATTCCTGTCTCTTTCACACATTTCCTTTTTGAACGCTCTTATCAGCTTCTGATTACACAGCATAATTTAAGTCCTCACGGAACATCAATTAAAATATACAAGGTCAAATAAAACGTCATTAAATTGCACCTCAAAATCCGATCACATTTTTTACACATTTAATGAGTCAACTGCCTCGTTAGTCTAGTGGTTCGATTCCCAGGTCAGGCAAAGAGTTATTGGGTTTTTCTATCAGGAATTTCTCAGAAGCAGCCCGGAGTCTGGATTTGTACCCGGTTGATGGCAATAGGCTCGCCCCCTATTACATGGGACTTAAACATAATTGGCGAAAGGAGGGTATACTATAGGTACACCTCTGCCCAACCCTTGGGGAAAACAAGGCATGATGTTATGTTATGTTAATAAGTCGAGTCAAACAAACTGTTATCACCTTCTCAGTTTGGTTTCCGATCCGGAAAGTCAACAAATGATGCCGTCCAAGAACTGGCGAACTTTGTTTCCTCAAATCTTGATGGTAAACAAAAGGTGCTGGCGATCTTTCTGGACTTAGCAAAAGCTTTTGACACAGTCTCTGCCCCGCTCCTACTCGAGAAGTTGGAGAGGTTTGGAGTGGGAGGCACGCAACTTAATTTATTATCTGATTACCTCACAAACCGCATGCAGAGAGTAAGGGTTGGTGATATGTGCAGTGATGATTTTGACATCACGTATGGGGTGCCGCAGGGCAGTATCCTTGGTCCCACATTATTTTTGACATATATCAACGACCTCTGTAACCTCAAATTGCGTGGTGGCAAGATCGTCACCTTTGCGGACGACACAGCTCTGCTTTTTACCGCGGACTCATGGCAAGAAGTTTATTCAAATGCTCAGCTCGGTTTCGACATGGTTGCAGAGTGGTTAAAAAATAACAAACTCACTCTTAATGTGTCTAAAACTATGTATATTCCCTTTTCCATAAAAAATCACGCGACCCTTTCTTATTCAAATCTTACAATAACGTCACACACATGCTCTTTTCGCCAAGAGTCTCCTTGCTCATGTCCTTCTCTTAAAAAAACGGCGGTTATCAAATATTTAGGTATCCAGATTGACAGTGGTCTTAGTTTTCAGCCGCATATAGATGCACGTACAGCGAGAACGCGTAAATTGATATTTATTTTCAAGAATTTACGCCATTTGGCGGAAACTAAGACTATTATACACCGTATACTATGCACTAGTTCAGTCAATCCTATCATATTGCATAACGGCATGGGGCGGAGCTCCAAAGACAACTTTGCTTAAATTGGAGAGGGCTCAGAGAGCTGTCCTTAAAGTTAGTCGTAAGCTTGCCTTTCTTTTTCCTACGAAAGAACTTTACCAGCAGTGCAAAGTACTAACAGTTCGCCAATTATTTATCTTAAGTACTATCATTCGCAGGCATACCCAACTTCCATACAATCCTGTCGAAATCCTTCACAAGAGGTGCAAACACACAGTCTGTAAAGTGTCCTTCAAAACCAGCTTTAGCCGTAGATTCTTTTGTTTCCTAGGAGACTAAAGTTAATAAAGCCATTTCCATTTACTCTTTATCCAAATTCAATTGCAAAACTTAGAAGTAATTTCATAAAAGCGGCTCGACATGTCCTACGTATACCAACCATATTATAAGACTAGTTTGGAGTATCACACACTCACTACACACACACACAACCTACTTTGCTGTCTAATTATAATTATTTATTTATTTTTTGTCAATTGTTTTTTCTTTTTCTTTTTTAACATCCATCTCAACCTTATCATCTGTATAATTGTGACTTGTCCGGGTGGTTCGGAGGCCTGGAGACTCGTAACACAGGTATTCCTAGTGCCGGCTCCAGTCTCCACAACATCATGTTTTTTTTTTTAAGATACATTTATGTATTGTACGTATTTTTCATTATGTGGTGGAGAAAATAAACGTTTTTATTATTATATTACTATAAATCATCAGAAATACTCACACTTCTCAATAATATAGTTCTGTTTGACGGTCGGCGGTGGCGGCACGTACTCGTCCCGCAGGTCCGTGCGCGCCGCCAGCGCGCGCAGAGGGTTGCGCGACGCCGCGTGACGACGGCCCACGCGCGCGCGACGGGACCACTCGCCTGCCAACCTATACATACGACATTGTGTTGACAAGGTGGCTAGTTAAACAAATGTGGAGACTCTCGAAGAGAAGGTGGTGGAATAGACAATCAGGAATGTTCGCGGTCTAGTCTATCGATCATCGATTCAGAGAATATTTGTTCTTTCAGTAAATTGAAGTCGTCATCTTGTTTGGTTATTGCCTTGATAAAACAATCAAATAGGTATATTGTAAGTCAAAACAACAAGAACCAAAATTAAATAAATAAACATTTTTTTACGTTTTTCTTGAACCTCATCTTAATAGCCTAGGAAAATAAGACATTGTTGCAAAAAAATACAAATTGGAGCTTGCACTAGAATGACTGTAAGATATGTAATCTTTATAAAAAATATTAAAATCACGTGCACAAAGAATTAAGGTAAAAGGTTCGCCTTTGTACCTTTTTGAGTGCGAAAAGATTAAATAAATAATAAATAAAAGGTTGCTGCTCACATTTGTCTAGACCCGCTATCAATGGCATCGAGATCGACATCGACCCCTTCAGTGTCTGCCAGCCTCTCCTGCTGTATAGCTGGTGTGAAGAATGCTTGGAAAGTCTCGTCATCAGCCCGCGGCACTTGAACCGGTTGCCCTGTTCGTTCAGCGCCTGATGCTTCATCATCTGGGAAAGAGAGTTATAAAATTAGTAAGAAAGACAAAAAAAATTAAAAAATTAGGATACGCACAGGAAATACAAACAATAAAAAATGGAATATTAAAAACTAACAAAATAAACGAGCACAAGACCCGTGCGATGCCAAAATGGCTCCTCTCTCCGATAGTTTATTATGGTATAATATTAGAGCAATTAAGGGCGAATACGACCAAACTTTTATACCAAGTATATCTCTTCCCTTCCGAATAATTTTGAATTTTTGACAGTTTCTTCATACAAAAAACTGTCAGATGTCAATTTTATTCCACGGATAAACGATATCTGACTTTGGAAAAATCTGCCCTAAGTGCACATCTTGTGTGAGATGGGAAAAGGCAATTATAGTTTTGTTTATTTTTAGTAGTTAGGCTAATACAGAAACAGCAGTGAATATACACTGGAGGTATTTTTGCTTTACCGTGATCAAAGTTTCGATCCATATCTAAAGCACAATTTTAATATTATAAGGAAGTACAAACGTTGTTACAATAATAATCACTTATTTTTTTATCGAAAACGAACCTGAGAGAACGAAGTATATGACAAAAACGATAGTACGGTTATATAATGTTTTTAAAAGTAATATATAAATAGTTACGATATCTATCAATTATCAGGTTATTGCTATAAAAGTGGTCATATCCTTCAATTATTAAACACTCATAGTCCGCGTAAAACTGATAAGTATGATAACATAGCCTACAGTTCGGCCGTCGAGAGACTGCGTTCCTATACTGACAGGATCAGTTGGACAATTTTCTAGTTGTAATAACAATCAAATTCGAAAGTCACATATTCTTTAGTATGATACTGACAAGTGTCAAGAACGCATTCTTTCAACGGCCGGTCTGTAATAAAATATTAGAACACACTACAAAACCTACAAACATAAGATATTCTACATTTATTAGAAATTGATAACATTATTGATTAAATTAATCTAAAATGCATCGTATGCTACAAGTATCCATTGGAATGTAATAATTCTGATAATGCTTGATTATTATTTGTAAACAAAATATAAATAATTGTCGCTGTCTCATGCGATTGACCTAACATAGTAATAGTGATAACTTCTGCCCCCTTAAAATTATAAACAAATTACTTAAAGGAACTTAGACATTTTCGCTGTCTGAATAATAAAAACTGACATTTTAAACATTGTAAAATGATAACAACAAGTGGACAAACAATATTTCAACCACGGAAAGAAAGAAGGAAATTGTAAGCTTTAATGTTTTTTTTCAGAATGGAACCACAGGAAAAGCTTTTGTTATATGCCTAATTTGCCCATGAGGCAAATTCCATTTATTTATACAAATGAGACCGAAAATCAGAACCGTTTCATGAGTTACAAAAGACAGTTTTTCTTCCTCTCTTGCCTTGAAGACTAGGAGGGGAAATGGCGTAACAAACTCTAGAAAAAGGAGCATTTGAAATACCATAACATAAAAATAAAATGACGCCTGTTTTCCGCGAGAGTTTTCCAGAGGCATTTCAAATATTTCGATAAATTATTTTTTTCTTTACGGAATTTATTGACACAACCTAATCCATCCTCCGATAACAGTAGCCTGCGTTATAAAACGGCCATCTATACTAATATTATAAATGCGAAAGTACCTCCCTGTATGTCTGATACATTTTCACTCATAAACCACTATTTAACGGATCGGATACAGATGGTTCACTATAGAAAGTACGAGTTTCGCGATAGAAAGAGAGGCAACTTCTAGGTGAATATATTTTGCGCTGTGCGACCTGAATTGCGCTTTATTGTGTCGTAGCAAGAGTCGTTTTTTATTTAAATGATTTAGCGGAGTGAACCATCTGTAATAATGTGTGCAGATAGATTACCCCGGCACCTGTTGATGGACACAGGCTACTTTTCATCCTACATCGCACACGGCAACAGCTAGTATTATTAAAAATAGCAAAAATACTCACTCTCATCAACCCTGCTGATACTCTCACTGACAGAGTGACTTCGTTTGAAGGACTCCCTGTCAATTCTGTTGCTTTTAGGCTTATTTTCGACGACCGCTGCGCTCACGACGGCGCACGAAGCTGACCGAAGCGGGCCCGAAGCGAATCCATTCGTAGGGGACACTTGCTTGCGAGATCTGTGGAGGTTAGGTTACATTAGTAATATGATAAGGGTATGTATGTGGATGGCACCTAGATACGTTTTATTGAAAGAAAGAAAGAAAGAAAGATGGATGGATTGGATGTCTAATGAATTATTGAAGTGAGGAATGCAGTACCTATAGTTTTAAAGCCAGACGTGTCTAGAAACGAATCAGGTGTCGTTATTAAGTTGCTGCCTACTCATATGGGAAAAAGGCGTGAGTTTATGTATGGATGTGTCTTAGAGAACTGTTTATTTATTCAAATTCTTCTTCTGTCTCGTAGTTAAAATATCAACATTAACTACAGAGACACAATCGTAGTAAAAATATTAGGTATTTGGCAAAGATAAAACTGGACCGCCTTCGGGTGTGTCTCAGCATTTACTATTACTGACTGACTGACTTGGCAGCTATCCAAAAGCTGTGAACAGCAGGCTAAGCAGTTAGGCAAGAACTGAAGTTAACTCAAGTTACATACAAAGCTGTTTTCGATTTCTTCAGATACTTATGAAAATGGTCCTTACTTGAAAGTATTAGGCGGAGGAATACCGGGCGAAGCTATCACAGGTGCGGTGGCTGTTGGTGGCGGAGTGAGAGGCGGAGTCGCTGACACCACTTTGTCTCTCTCTAACCGACCAGCGACCGTGAATAGAGAGGCATCCGTCTGAGGCACCCGCTTGCGCCAACCCTGAAACAAGAGACGATCGTTTTTAGTTCTAACGTCCTTCTTAATCCGAAAGTTAGTTTGTCTTTTGCCTCGACACGTCGTATAGTGAATAAAATGGGCACATGTACATGGGCATGGGCTATGTACCAATAGATACTAGCAAATAGAGTTCTTCCGGTCTTGCGAAAAGCGTACGGCCACATGTGTTCGATTGTCATTTATTCTGGTTATAGGTCCAAAGAGGTCGAATATTTTCCACCGTAACATTGTAAGAAACGTGTACGATGAACTGCATCCAATTAAAAGCGGCACTAAACGGAAGCCGTTTGAAGTCGCGATAAATACCAAATAAATCATAATTGGGTTTATGGGTACTGAATGACGTTAAATTACACAAAAGAAATAACTGCAAATAACCGCAATATGTCACCCAACTTGAATTAATTGGACCCAGTGACCACTGCAAACATTATCGACAATGAATCACTGCGGTCAGTTACTCATTCCCAATATTGGCACTTCATATACATTGCGTACCGCATCATTGAGCTGTAACAAACTGGCCTTACCCACTCCATACACCATTAAGCCCTTGATCTTTAAATATCCTTAGCAGTCAAAGGATACATTTATTAACACAATTATAAATGTTTTGTTTTACATAAATGCTCGCACTGGAAAGGCCCCAGAGGTCGAGCAATTGTTGTAAACCGCATTCCGTATATAAGCCGAATCGCTGGACGCAAGTTAACGTAAGTTAAACGCGATTTTACGCAACACGCAGAATTGTTTAAACAGTAATCAAGGTCTGAACTTTAGCATTTATAACTGCATCGAAAGTTGATTTATAGGTTTCACCTGATGAGCAAATAAATAAATGTAGTGGTGTAATGATAGACGTTGAGATGGCTGTTGACGACACTGACAAATGACAAAAAATACGCGGTTACTGGTAAAGATCGTGCAATCACGGCGAGTAATGCAATCGTACATGTGCAAAAAGTTGTAAGAACATCGCTTCATGACCTAGAAAGAGAATGTCAAGAGGAAGAGAGTAATAAATATGAAGTCGTAAGAACAAGCCGCACTAAAATTAAAAGTATAAATATTTAAACATAATATATAAATTGACAAGGGCCTCGAGTTTTATCAGGCGGCAGGATAATGGAGCGATAAAGTTCGAAATGAATGCTTGGATTCTTTTGTATTATTTATTACATGACCAAGTATTCGTTATGCCTATCTCTCATTTGCTAGTTAAATCAAGTGACCTATTGCCTTTCTTAGGGCATCAGGCATGACAGAGATTTTATATGAATGTGTGGGTTTTCTCACGACGTTTCACACATCATTAATTTAGTAATATGTCTTGTAAGTTGTCACGTATCCCTGTAATAACAAATTGCTTTGTAGCCACCGAAATGTGGACTTATAATAGTTCATTAATCATCAAAGGAGTATAGTTATGATTACTTACTTGTGCAGCTGTTTCCAATTTGGTTCTTCTATCTGCTAAAATGTTTGTTGACGCAATTTCGTCGTCATCGATGCTTTTCTTCTTGTCGTCTACTGAATTTAGAGATTCCTGAAACAAACAAGAGTACATTGAAAAATAGTGTTACGGTAAATTTTCTTTACGGTTAATTTTAATTTGTTGCTAAATAGTCATCAATGGTAACTAAATTGGCATAGCAATTAGGTAAACACACAAAAACATAGATTTTTTTATTAGATAAAACGAATTCAGGTATAATTTTCACATTTGAGTTAGATGAAGACATCAGATGGTTGGAGAGAAAAAAGTGCGAAACGTTATAATTATGGCGTCTTCCTTCTATTGTTTATCGAAAACCCCTTTGTTGCGTAAATATGTAATTATGTTGCATTTGATCCACATTCACGGACTGATAATTTATTGTCACGCCACCTTGCATAACATCGTGTTCAGTATGTCTCCAACCATAGCTTTAATTGAGCAAAACCTTTGGCAAGTCTGTATCTAATAACTATGACGCTAATGAGAGAGTTGCTAATACAATCAGAAACTTTAAGTATTCGGATTTTAATAACTGGAAGTAACGATGTCAAAAGTAAAGAGGAAATCTGCATGTACGAAACGAATCGTCATTGAAAGAAGTTAACGGATGCGAACGGTAATAGAATTGATTAATTTTGGCAATAAAGTTGTATGTATCCGGTAACACTGGATTTATAAAACTAGCATATTTTTTTTTTGAACCGAGTAAAAAAGAAACCTGCCTGAACATTGTCCACGGAATCGACATCGAACTTCTTAAAAACGGGTTTAAGACCTCCGTTGCTAGCATTCTTCGTTTTATTTTTCAGCTCTCCAATAACCGAACCGAAGTTAAGACCCTGTGGAAATCCTGGTTGCTTTTGAAGACACTTCAAAACGGGTTTGTTTTCTTCTGTTTTATTTTCAACAACCTCGTCGGCAGGTTGTTCAATATCTTTTACAAAATTATTTACATGAAATCGTTTTGTTCTATCAGCTACAGCATCTATAGTATTTTGTAGTTTCGCAGCCTTTTCACTTATAGTGCATCCTTCCTGCTTCGCAAGAGGTTCTATTACTTCAGAGGTAGAGTAAAGCACTTTTGGTGGTTCATCGTGTATAAGTAATTCAGTTTTATCTAACGACAAGTTTTGTATAATCGACTGTATTTTGTCTTCGCTCAAAATAGTTTTCTCAAGAAATTCCGCAAGTCTTTCTTTTGGCGGGCTCTCACGTCTGGCCAGTTTTTCACCAAGCAGTTTTTCATTACGTTGTTTCAATAAAACACTCGGGGTAATAAATTCTCGAGTTTTGGAAGATACATTGTTTTGAATCTCTTGTTTACGATCATTTTTGATAGTTTCAAATATTTGTCGTTTCGTTTCAACATTTTGGAGTGCGGGATCACTGGGTATGACTTTGTCTACAGTACTACCAAACTCCTTTTCACTTTTTGTTGCTTGAACATCTTCTGGTTTCTCATACTGAATTTGTTCTTGTTTTGATGGTAGCAAATATTTCCACAATATGTAAATAAAGACTCCAAGTCCAATTAGCGTTTCGAGTAACATTTTAGGTATTTATTTTCCAATCAATTCACTGACTAGAATGAGATCGATATGCGTTATTGATAGCGCCACTAAAAATCCTTGAAGGCTTCGCGCTCCATTTGTAATGAGGAGTCAATTGAGCAATAACGTTTTACACACAAGAGAAGCACTTTGTTTTTATTATCATCGGACAATGCATATCATTCAATAACACTTGGCTAATTCACTATGAAGTCACTGTGGCGTAAGAAGATTAGAAGGCTTACGAAAAATAAATAAACAATAATAAAACTGAGTAAACAATGCGCGTACTGTGACGGTCAGAATCGAACTGATCACTGAGATCAGTCGTCATTATCATCTGGCAGCGGACACGGCACGTGTGACTCACGCGCAGGTCCTAGAACGTGTGTAAACATTGTATGCGACCAGTAGCAGCAACAATGACGCATCACCATTTAATGAAAAATGTCTATAATATAGGTGCGTCGCAGCCAGTACTATCAACTTGAAGGAAACCTTGACCCAAGTCAACACCACACCCGAATACGTAAACGATTTAACCTTAAATTAACATAAGGAGATCGCCACAAAAGAAAACAATTAGAGAACAGGCGACGACATCTTACCACATGTGGCTGTAGAAGTCAAATTGATTACAATGCAAATGTAACCAGCTGTTTAATCAGAACTCCGTTTAAACATTCGATTGGCATTCGATTATGTCCTTTATAGAATGGTTGAAAATAACAGCAATAACCATATTATATTAAACGGTTTTCCTATTACTAAACAATTACACAAAACAGGAAAAACATAAAGTTGTTTTAAACTAGGCTTCGACGGACAAGATTCCATCTAACCATCTCAAAGTACGCAATAACGTTGTCGCCGCCGAGCTTGCACCAAATAAGCTAACTTGCCCCAACCTAATGTGGAAACGAGCAAAAACTGCGCACGCTAATTCATCGAATATATTTAAATTAATCTAACTTTGAGGATGGCAATAGGCAAATACATAATGTGAACATTGTGTAGTAAACAGGAAGATATAATAACCCATATTTTATTCACCAAGTAGAAAATACGTCAATTCTGTCAACGATGGCTTAATAAACGTCAATAGAGGCAATGGTGTGGGCAATATAGGACGAATCCATCACAATTATACTATCAACAAACGGACGACACACAAATATGCGGCCAAATTGAAATCCTTAACTCGCATTGAATACAAATTACAAAGACGCAGAGAATTTGAATGTTTACATGCCTTTAGCGGACACAAAGAATAATTAAAGTTTAACAAAAATTGAAACGTAGGTTAAGGGGCGAAAGTGGCGGTATGAATAAAGATTTAAAATTAAGTCTGGTTCCTGTTTTTTACTCTACATGAAAGTACACGTAATGAGAATTGGCGAATTTGCTATAAACAGCGTTACGTTAACCTATAACAGATTACAAGGTTGAAACCAAAGATAGCAAAGATAAGTCTGATAGCAAACGATAATGAAGAGCGCGTTGCTCACGCAATCAATAACAAAATTCAGCTCGATATTAAATTGTGCAAATTGCCATTTATCTTAATTAACAACTCGAACACAGCAGAAGGAACGATTCCTTGTATCTCAGGCTTATTGAAATTTATATGTGGCGAGATAAACAAATTGAATTTGATGAAAAAATAAGAATACTATAATAAAATATATTTTAATCACTTAAAACTACACAGTGTTTTAATCCGACCGTTTAGACCCGATACACAATCTCATAGGCACTGTTTTGAATATCTTGGCGCGTCTTATTAAACGCGAATTTTGAGGGCAAAAATCCGTGGAAGACGTCGACGGCAGCGCGCGCGCACATGGGCCGACTTGTCCAAAACAACTGACGGTGCCAGTGCGTCTCGCCTGCCAGCCAGCCGGGTCATTGTCGACGCATGTGCAACGCAAATACCTCTTTTTGGTACATGGAAATTAAGATTCGCTTTTTGTTTGCTCAACGATCCGGCAAGTTTCCCGGAAATTATTCACAAGGCTTTTGGAGTTGATATACGAATATGAGTCAACCTCGGGTATAAATAACGTAGTAACTAACTAAGGTTCTCGAAGTATTTTCCCCGCCACAAATCAAAATATGATTTATTTCATAATCCGAGATTTCTCCAAAAACCAGTAGTGTTTTGAATCTATCCGATATATAGTTAACTGATACCACACTTTCGAACGATATCTTGTTACATATGTGACTGTATACAAAGTGAATCGACACGGGAGTCAAATTTCGTGAGAAATAACAGTTTGGCTTAAAAGTACATATTATTTAAACAAAGCTTTACTGTTTTGTATTCACACAAGAGCTCTGTTTTATAACTTTAATGCGTATTCGTAACTTCAGTAACCACTTTATTAGCATAATATGTTACTAGTTTGAATATTTCTTCATATATTATCCATAATTGTTGATATTTATTGGCGTGCCACAGGGTTCTATCCCCGGCGATTTGCTTTAATTATATTTTGTTTTCAGTTTGGGCAAAAGCATTTGAAACTCTTAACGCATTTTTGCTTACATTACAATTAATTATCCCTTCACGTTCTCACAATTTACAATTTTATGCTCTAAAAAGCATACTTTAGTAGCGCCGCCATCATTGGGTTCATCATAACTTTGCAGTGGCCAAAATTTATTATTAGATTTAGCTTCTAACGCCAAAACTTATGTGGAGCACTTTCATAACAGTTTCGTTGGCACTGTTTGACTAATGACTGTAACACAAAACTATAAAGCGAAGACTGACAGATGTTCTTTAGATGTTTCGTTAATTAAATAAATATTCAGAGATGCTAGTTTATTCTCATTGAATTCGGAGCAACAATCATCACAATTATCATGCCCAATTTTTGAGCAGTTAAATTTTTTTCTATTACTTAAACCTAAAATGCCTTAAGACCACAGCATATATCTTTGAAATATCACACGAGTTCCCTTCTATAAAGCCCTCCCCCTCCCTCCTTGCCTTGTTTAACTGCAGGTGAAATGTGGGTTACTATATGTAAACCTGTTATGTTAATTTCCCTACTTGTATTATCGACATAACTGTAAGAAAAAAAAAAAAAACAAACGCGCAATAATCTTAGAGATAAAGTTAGGCAAATGTAAAAACTGAGAATTGTGTAAAGAATGTGAACTCTATACATGGATTCTGACATTTTAGCAGGAATTCATATTTTTGTAGCTTATACGATTTTTTATTTTACACCAAAAAGGTTATATGGCAGGTAAGGATGACTCACATTGTACATATTAGGTATGTCTTAGTGGTGCCATTAATTTAAAATGTGCAGTAAAAGACGTAGAGGACACTTTTGTGGCGCTGATATAACGCGTGTTGATGGATTTCAATGGGTTGTTTGCCAAGCGAAATATTTAGTTATAGGTAGATAAAATCTAAATGTGCCCACTTTAAGTGGAGATCGGGAATATTTCTTTAGTTCAAGGAATAGTTAAGAATCTTTAGGTGAATAACGAACATCTGAATAACGATCATCGTGCGAGAAAAAATCCCTCAAAGATCTTAGATCATCAATCAACTTAGCAAAGAAAATTCTCGAAAAGACATCTACACTACAGATCAAGCAAACGAATAAAATCTACATTTCAATCATCGATCTAAGTAAATATGTACCTAAATGCAAAACATTTCCAACCGTAGAACACAAATCGCATACTACAAATGCCACAGAACTAAGTACACAATGAATATTTATACATCGTTAATAATCGACTAAATACAACGATTTACGTTTTGTCGTTGCCGCGTTGGGTCCATGGTGCGCAGGAGTCGCCCGCGTTGCATCACGACCGTGCATGCGCACAGGGTAACCGACGCGGGTAGGATTACAGCTTGTGGCCAAGCATTGATCATTGCAACCGTAGGAGTATTATTATAGCGGAAATAAAAATGCAAATATTTACTGTATGATATTACCTTCATCCATTATAATTAAGAGTGCTTTTTTTCAAAACAGCCCTGGCAATTATAATAGGATTTTGGAGTGTTGACAGAACAACGCTTCACAATAAAAAAAACAGTTGTGTTTGTATAGGAACATTTTGTAAACATGCATTATATAATATAACATATATAATTGATACCCCTTTTCTCCCTATCAAAGGGGTATCAATTATATAATGATGAATATAATGAACAATTAAAACGTACAGAAAAATATAAGCATGTGAAACGGAAAAAGTATAGAAATCCCTAACGCATTCAACCTTCCTCGACCACTACGTTCTTAACTATAAACCCATGAATAACCGCGTAAATCGTTTTACAAGACCTCCGGCTACTCATACTATATACTTATACGGTGTGGTCGCTCGTATTCTAGAACAATGCTGTTTTGCTCAATCACGAAACTCGGTTTAAAACTAGATTTAAGCAAAGATTATTATGACATCCGTCAGTTTTTAATCCAGATTTATGCTTTCCCATTCAATGGGCATGGGATCCAGATCATAGTTTAGTTACATTTAGACTACAATTGTTTTAGGACCCTCTTCATTTTTTGTCATTATAAAACCAACGTACTTCACATGTTTTTTAAGTTAATATTAGTGTGTAGTATTGGCGTTTATTTGTATAGACAGGTATAGATAGACACCTGGGACGTACGTAGTGCGACCTCCTTCTAATACCGCCCTATATGGCAGGGTTATGCCGAGTGTTACAATGTACCATTTATGGATGTGAGGACGCGATACCCTTTCAATTATGCAGGCAAATGCGACCTAGAATGCTGGAACATGTTTATGTTTATATTCAATTAAATGTCAATGTGATACCAGTATGTTTCGGTGCGGAAATCACTGAAGAGGTTTGTTGATAAGATAATTCGTCGTGTCAATGAGTAATATTCTATCCAATAAGGCTAGGAGACCGTGATAGTAGATGATTAATTGAACTGTGGTAACACTCGATTTTTCAAATATAAAGTGTAAAAATATTTCGGTTGCATGTCACATTAAATAAACGTTCCCTAATTACAGAATACACGGAAAACGTTTTCGCGCGCTTAATAACGTGATTACCAACGTTGCCGCTGGCAGCGCCACTAGCGCATATTTAATTTCCGCCGTCAAACATAGATGGCGCTGACACGTGATCTAATAAAAACACGTTACGGTACGGGACAAATCCAATTTGTCGCGTCAGTAAATACAAAATAAATTCTCTAGCACAACAGGATTTGTGGAAATTATTTTGGAATGAAGAAAATCAATTCTAGCGAGATATTACTCTAGATGGACGAGAAAATGGAATACAAAAATGCTTCAATTTAAAACAAAAGCAGTAAATGGCGCTCTCTTGTCGGAGACATTTTTAAAAGCAAGAAGTTCTCAATGGATCATCATAAGGTTTTTAACTTCTGCATAAAGCCGTCACATAATGATAGAAGGATTGAAACAAAGCCCATGAAAGGTCAGGGCGATATTTGAAGCTTGCTATTGCTATAAATAGTAATGTCGTTAAGCCTAAAATAGCATGAACTTTGCCTGGTGACCTTAACCGGCGAACTTACTGATGAAGATGATACGATAATCACCCCTGACGGCCCTGATAAAGATTTTATAAAGGTTATGAAAACAGTTTTGTTGACATAGCATCAGAAAAAAATATGATCTGAGTTTATTCCAAAATTTTCCTGTCCTCAATTATTTTTAACAAAATTTCTTTGTAAACATAACATCAGCTATTGACATCAGGATTCTAGTCATCTAACGAAATAAGAAACTTATGTCTACTGTACCTAAGTATGTATTTTTAAGCTAATGTTCAAAAATACCTACAACGAACCAAAAAATCAGGAATGTAATAAATTATTGTGGCCAGCGTAAGTCATGCAAAATATATCGTGACTTGGGCCCTAGTGAGGACAAGGTTCAAAGAAAGTGTGAGGTCGACAACTAGCTGCAATTTTTTTAATAACCTTAGTTTTTAGTAATTATAGTGCACTAACTCAAAAACATAATAATTAAAAAACAATTACTTCTATAACATTTAAAATATTCAGTTCATAAGTTCAAGCAGCCAGGGAAATAAATGATTAAGTAAATCAACTACAACTTTGCCTTTTTGGCCTCGCACAGGTTCTTTTTTTTTAAATTTATTTTTTACTTTCATTTTTTCTAATTTGTGAGTTTTAAATGCTCATTTTTACTGGTTGTATTTCCTGTTCGTGTCCCAAATATTTTTTTTCTTTCTTTCAACTTACAATTGTCATATTCAAATCACATCTGTATTTTTTATATGAAATTGATATAGCACTGCAAATTTACATAGGGTGTCAATTTGCTGATCAATTAATTTCCCTAACGGTATATTTCCTACATGGTGACATATTTTGGTCGAGAGTTGGTTAGTCGGTATATTACCTCGGTTCATGGGCTACAAAATGCGGGCAGTCGATTTTATTACTACTATTAGTAACGAATGGAGAGCGGCTGGGCGGAAAATAGGGGTAGGTACGATGATGTTTTCACGAGGAAAATGGTTTTCTATTTGCCGATTTTCGCCACGGAAATGAAAATTGTTGAGCGAATTTCGGGATTCCGGGAAAAATATTGAATTTTTCGCTTGCAAAAATAATATAAGCTTAAAATTTGTTTTTCTTCTTGGAACAAGATACCTAATTCAGGGAAAGTTTAGTAAAACCTGTTCCTGGTATGAACAAAATTGGTAATTGACCTAACTACATTTTCTAGCATTCTTTATTTCAAAAACTGAAATTGTTTTGAATCAATATCTATCATGATCTTGTACATGTTCTAATTCTTTGGGTTACGGAGAGATAATTATTAGGAAAAGGGCAACGCTAAAGCGATTCGGGTACCTATAGAATAAAATGGTATGCGCAATAAATAATTGCGCAATTCTATTCCTAACAGCAATATGAAAAAAAAATGACACCCAGAGTACAGTCTCATGTACCGGTTTATACCGGGATAAATACAGTCCATTTCCCGACCATTTTATCACTCTATTTCACCAATTTTATAATAAAGGACACCACATTAAATTAGCCTTTATTTTGCCATAGAAATGCTGTTAATATTCACCCGTAAAGATCGACATTTTGTCGATGTGAAGTGTGTAGTCGACATTATTTATGCTTTATCGGGAAATGGAAAAGCGCCGTCGTATAGGAAATTCTATTTGTACGGGAATAGGACAATATTGGAACGTTCAGCAACGTGATATTGATTTAGGACGAATCATGTTCCGTTAATGCTCGTATTTGGTGCGAAAATTATTCCACAATTGGTTATGGGAGCAATTTGGGGTTATAATGAAGGAAAATGTATGAAATTCCACTTTTTAAAGATTTGTTTTCTCCTATGCTAAAACGTTGTTGAAATGGGAATTTTAATTGAAGAATAGGTTCAAGTATAGATTTTTCACAAGTAATATTAAATCGAGATTTAGGCTTGAAAATCATTTTAAAGGGCCCTGACAGGTTTATATAGAACTAGCTTCTGCCCGCGACTTTATCCGCGTGAAATTTCGGCCGCCGACCTACCGCGTCGCATCCCATCGCCCGCCCGCGCTATAACTTCGTTTTCGCTTAGCGTTCTTTCTGACCTTTTTTCTTTATGCTCGGCTTCTAAGAGTTGTGATGTTATATAGCCTATAACCTTCCTCAAGAATTGGGCTACTTAAGGCAAAAAGAATTTTTCAAATCCGACTGGTAGTTCCGGAGATTACCCTCTACATACAAACTTACAAACAACCAAATAAAACCTCTTTTTATAATATTAAGTGTGTATTAACGATTAGTGATAAATTATTCTTACTATCTATTATATTTACAAGACAAACTATGACAATAACAGGGACTCCAAACGTCATGCAATAAAAGAGTTTTTAGATCACACTGAAATAAGTTCATTATTCTTCAAAAATACTGCAGTAATTTCAAGCCAAAATTCCGTCACACAAATCAACCTGTCATTACCAGCAACCCTCTTGAACCCTCTTACATCCACCGTAGTAAATTAAAACCGAAACTGGACAATTTCCTCTTTAAAAGCAAATCTTTCTCAAATCGACAGCTCAACCCTGATAGGATATTCAGAAAAGCCATTTAAAAGCCATTTGCTTTTACGAGTTGATCTTCTTAACATCATAAATCAGTCAATTTCCAATTAAAATGTCAATGTAACGTGACGGATTGGAAGTAAATAAGGGGAGATTTAGGTTAACGTTTTATTTTACTAGCTAAGAAACTTTACCGTGACCTGTCAACATACCTTTTGTTGGGAGCGGAAACAGTGATCACCCTACGGTTGTAAAACTACCTTATCGTTAGCAAAATTAGGTCGAGAATGGTGTGAACAGATTTTAGGTAAGGTTGTGCGTGAAGCAACTTTGAAAGTGACACGCGATTTGAGCTCGTTTAGTCAAAAGTTCACGAGAGGCGTGGTTTTAAAACATGCGTGACATTGGCAAGAGGTCAGTGACACTTTTCGTCGGTAATTTAGTAAACGGAAGCTTTGTTCTGAGATAAAAGTGGAGGAATTGTAAATAATAAAATCTTTATGATATTGTAAAGTGCAATTTCAATATCTTGTGAATTAAATAACAATAAAATATTTAATTCAATGCCGGTTGCATCATAAAATTTGGTTCTTTTTCTTTACTTAATTTTGCACCAAAATATCAGTTTTTAAACATGGTGCTAAAAATGTATTAAAACAAGTACTAGTTTGTAAGTTCTTATCTATGTTTAGTAACTTCTTAATAGTATTACAAAATGGTAGCAGTAGGAAAAGCTGCAAATCATATCCAAATTGAATAATTTTACAGTAAGTACTTAATTCATAAAGTTAGCGCGAAAATATTTGCTCATAATAATTTCTAAATGCCGCGCCCTTGCCGAGTATAATTAATAAAATTAAGTGCCTGAAATACGCCGGAAATGTCGTGTTTCATGTAAGTACCTAGTTCAAATAATATAAAGAATTATTTCCTTACTTATTTATTTACAGGCTGGCTTTGAATCTTTCAGGTTTAAGGTTCATGAAGACGTATTTACCACTTCTTCCAACATAATTACGCTATTTCATACAAAAATGCATTAGGACTGACCCAGTTGGGTATGTTTTAAAACGGCCGATCTATGCATTCTATAAAACTCACACCATGATAACTTAGGTGAAGTGAACAGTCCATCCAGTAGCCCAGGGGCCTAATTCTACTAATTTATAAACGTAACAATGGTCTCTCAATGGTGAGTTTTTGACAGTTTTTGTATGGCAAATCTGTAAAAAAACGCACCATTGAGAGACCATTGTAACGTTTATAAATTAGTATAATTAGGCTCCAGTCAATAACAACATCAAACATCACAAACGCGCATGTAACTACGATATTTTATTCGTTGTTAGGTCCCCTGAGAGTAGTTTATACCCAAGTTTGCAATCCCGTAAACCTTGTGCCACTCCCATGGTGCCCGAAAAACATCGAAATTCTGGCAATTGTTGCAGTTTTTTTTTGGAAAAATATACTATAAGGACGCGTTACTTACCACTGTTTTATATTTTTGTGAAGAAAGCTAAAATTTTCCGCAATTTTTCGAGCACCATGGGAGTAGAACAGGGTGTTCAGGGTACACAACAAAATGGCTTTTTGTGTCGTTTTTGACTGAGCTACTGTGTCCAGCAGCAGGTGGAATAACTACTCACTTCGCCTACGTTTTCATGGTGAGATTTTAACAGGCCACAATTTTTTTAGACCGGCTGATGTCTCTTTTTTCGCTATTTCAGAGTTGGTCGCGTAAAAAATTATTCATATTATGAGTACAAAAACCCCCTGAAGGATTGCTAATGAATTGAAAGTCAGTCTGTATCATCGTAATTCTCTTGTCCTTATGCCAATTTATTTGGGGTCTGCTTCTTCCATAATTCTTTATTAGTCTTCATAATAGTAGTCAGCCCCTTTCTCGCCATATCAGACTGATTATTTTAGCAAAATCTAATATTCGCAGTGCGTGGTCTCTGTCAATGCTTACATTTGTTGCAGTGGGTAGGTGACATCTCCGCCTGACACAATACCGACCTTGACAATACTAAACTTCTAAAATCAATACTGCCTTTACTGTTCCACTAATATTAATTTGATGGCAACACGATTAAACGAATGGTTAAACTTACATTATTTAATTACTATTTTGCATTATTTTGATACCATTTTTATTTTATGTCCTATCTGAGTTTTTCAGTCATTTTACTGATAGAATTATTTAAAGGCTTTGAAAAAAAGCCATTACATCAAAATAAAACGAAAATACGTCTTGTGCCACTCCTTTTATCTTTCCGTGCGTTTTTTTTTCTAAACAGAAACTCTATTATGGCTAATTTAAGCTTTGTGCCCAGATAAATTTCATTCACAAAAAACATTTATGGTGTATAAAAAAATGCGTAACAGTTGCATCAATTCAAACAGAATTAACCTAAACGCCAATTCCTCACAACAAAAGTCCAGCAATTAATACTCAACCTTACTTCCTTAAATTACACCACATTTTCGACTAATAAAACAGTCTACTCATCTCGCATGGTAACAGACTGGGTGCTACAGTATCACAAAAGATGTGAAGGGCTGTCTTGAAGGGCGCTGCTTATTAAAGGGGGCCCGTCAAAGTGATGCCTATGCAAGGCTGTGCAAGGTTGGCACGCCTGTAGGGCTCTTGAATGGTAAGCCAGTTGCCCTAGGCATAGGTTTTAAATAGATGGGAAGCTTGATGGAGATTGCAACCTTCGTGTAGCGAAATGTGAATCTTTTTGAAGAGGTCCTCTATTATCAGTAAGGAAAGTTGTGTGAGGAGCTCAGGAGTTTTTTTGCATTAGGGTGGCGTTTTAAAAAGATAAGATACAGCTCAAAGCTCGCTATAGAATTTGAAAGAATAATGATGACTATTGATGTTGTTAGAATAAATTAAATATTTGTGAACGTTAAACCTGAATTCTAATTTCATCGAAATATTACCTCTTACACTGTTTGTCCACCGTACCGTGAACGGGACGTCAACGAGAAACGAGAGTACGCGGCCATAGTAAATGTACTGTCGCTACTTCGCCGTCGTCATCTAGTTCTCGTTGACGTCCCTTTCACGGTGAGTTGGACAAACGGCCTTAGTGTCTAATTTTTGCCTGTTGGAAGTTGGAAGTTTGGGTACTTATACCATATTTTGGTTTCAAAAACCAACACAACTTTTAATGTTCGTCTAAGCTCAGTTTTCTCTTAGGCCTGAGCCAATGATCGAAGAGATACATTTACACATACATACATAAAATAAACTACAGAACGCCACCTGCTACGATCCTTACATACTCCTTTTACAATTGCCATAATGTGGCCTAGGTTACACATAATTACAATCTATGTATTTGCTCTGATCAAATACCTCACAGATTTTTCCCACTAATCGCTCACACATAGCTTAAAGCCTCTATTTTTAATAAAAAGCGGTGTTTACTTACATTGATCCTATTCTTGACCCGCTCGATGGCCTTGGAGTCTTCTCTCTCGGGGCTCAGTCGACAGACGCGCGCTCGCCAGTCGTTCGCACCGGCTGCTTGAAGAGCCGCTAATCTGTAAGTAAACAACAGCATGATTAGCAAAATAAAAATATAAATTGTATGGAAAGAGAGGAGATCTAGGAGTCATTAATAAAAGAGGTCGTCAGTACGTGTGTTGTAATGCAGGATGAATGTTGGAGATGAGACTTTAGAGGGTGTAATTCCAAAACGGCGTACAGTAAACCTGTATACCAGCCAAATATGCTTTGGAAAATCAAGCTCTTGACTCTATTAAATGCTTTTCTCTATTCTCAAAGTGTGTTTGTTGAATGAAACTTTTCGGATAGATTGGTTAAAAATTAAAACAGGATAAAAGGTGCGCTCATTTCGAAAAATAAAAAAAAATCTGCTTGAAACAGGCCTAGTCTTCTAAGTAAAGTGTATAGGAATAATCCTATTTCAAAAACTCAGTCATTACAGTAAGTAAATAATCGTATAATGGTTAAAGATTAACATCACGTCCACATTACAACAAATACCTACCGTTGAAACAAAACAATAAACATAATAATAGACACGCAGGATAATCCTACTTATTCAGGTGCAAACAAATAAAAGGTAATTAACCTAGTGTGTTGGCCTTATTTTATTCACAATCGGAGTGAGAATTTAATCTCTTGCAACCTGTATAGGGTTCTATACAGCGTGTATCAGAAATGTTTGGTCATATTTAATGTACAGACCATCAAAGTGAAAAAAAAATCGCGAAAAAATAATCAGCTGTCCCTTATGGTCCCATGGAGAAAGTTGCCTCAGTTTGACGGTCTGTACTACACACTTAAGGGCCTATAAGTCGTCAAATTGCTTAGCAAGATCTGCCGTTATGTCGAAACTACTGCAGTATTAAGTTTGAAATAAATATATGTTAAAGTTGAGGATTAATGTTAGCGACTATGTTAGCCGAAAACACTTTTTTTTTTTTAATTATCATTATTTTCGCCGTAAAGAGCAATTACCTAAACTTTTGCCGATTTGTTGCCGCCTCCGTCTCGCTCGCACTCAGTCCGCGAGTTGTATGGTGCGAGCGAGATAAAAACCTGAGGTTGGGTGGGCTCTTAAATAAAATCACACATGTCTACACGCTGCTGTAGAAATGAGACTGTATTAACTCTTTGTTAACTATCAAAGGATTCTATTATTCTATGCGAACATAATACGTTTCGAGGAAGTATTCAGGCAGACACAATAGAACATGAGGTTTATAACGATATACGTATTGATTACTGACACTTTACTACTACTAAAGTTTACTCACTTAATGTTTGGATGTGTGCTTCTGCTACACTTAAAAAGCTTACTGGATGTTGGCATACATTTCCCGGGGTGAAAATCACCCTGTATTCTTTTTCACGGTTCAAGTTACTGCTTTTCAAATTTGCAGAAAAAATTGTTCAGTAATCTAACCTTAGCAAGAAGAGATATAACAATTATTAGAAAAGTATTTACATACTAAAGGCAAATTATGTTCAGACCAATTTAACAGCAGAGGGAAATCATCAAGAAACTCCACATTAATAAAGTATTAATAGAAACATTCAACACGGATACATCAATTACATCTTATTTATCTTCCCAACTGTTACCTAATAATAATAAATATACAATAAGACTGATCAGGGGCCTTAGTGTAAGTTTGCAAGTGAGTAAACGTAACTATCACGTTTGCGTTAAGATTTTTATTATCAACCTTATGTTCTTAGCAATATGATCTATCAGTCAAATTTTGACGCAAACGCGATAGTTACGTTTAGTCACTTGCAAACTTACACTAAGGCCTCTGATAACACTGTGTTCGCTTACTTAACAATTACATATTTATTGTCTTGAAGGGCCTACGACGGCCGGTGACCTATGGAAGCCCTTTATCTCAAAGCAATTAACTTTAATTAGCTGGTAAGAGGCACACGCATTACTTGATAGTAGGATATTATCTACTAGTGTACACAAATTGTTAAAATAATGACCATCTGATTGTTCTCTGTGTTCGTTTTACGTCATATTTAAATATTTGAAAATAAACTTTAGATAATATTTTGAGCAATTCTTGCAATGGTTAATTGTTTTCGGAACTCATCATTAACTATGTCGCAGATGGATAGAAGAATTAGCTGATTTACAAAATAGGATATAAGTAGTATTCAATTCAAGTTCAATAATTATGAAAAACCCCTAAATGTCGCTCAGCTGTTTTACATAACGGAGTTGTTTTGTAAAACAGCTAGCGAACAGCTAATTTGGCAATCCATCAGCAACATATTATAACGCGTTGTGTTCTGTGATAGATGATAGATGAAAAAAATATTATTGTTACCGTTTTCTAATATCATCACTTAAAGTCACTTAAAGGCACATAAAGTCATCGGCAAATTAACCGTTTTTAATACATTACAGGGATAAATGTAAGATTTTAAAATTTCCCCTACAGACTTTCGAAATTCGTAGTGACTAATTAGTACCTACACGTATCTCATTCTGCCTAGCCTTTTCCCAATCATGTTGGGGTCGGCTTCCAGTCTAACCGGATGCAGCTGAATACCAGTATTTTACATGGAGCGACTGCCTATCTGACCTCCACAACCCAGTAACTGGGTAATACGATACCCCTTGGTAAGACTGGTTGTCAGACTTTCGGGCTTCTGACGACTCGTAACGACTGTCAAAGATCCACGAATGACAGCCGGGACCAACGGCTTAACGTGCCTTCCGAAGCACGGAGGAGTCTCGGTATGTAAAGATGGTCACCCATCCACGGACCAACCCCGGCAAGCGCAGCTTAACCTGATGGATCGACCCGTGCGGCTGTTATTACTTAGCCACGAGCTCACGAGCTCGTGTAGTATACCTACACGTATCTCTACAGAGATATTATATCTCAAGCATAGCCAGACACATAGATAGGTGACGATGATATCTCTGTATGTACAGGTTTCCGTAATAATTGCCTTCACAGAATCCCGAATATCAAATACGATTTGAGGAAACAACTGAATATAATATACATAACACATTGTTTTGTGTCCTGTCATATATTAGGCCTGGTAAAACCACAAATGATCGTAACTATAGTGTCTGTAATGATAAATTGTTAATTAATAATTCAATGGCACTCCACGTAATGATGTCTCCTCACATGATTTGATCTATGTTTGTATTTACGTTACTTCGTAATAAATCAATAGGAAACGCTGGCGTGAAGACAGCTGACAGCTATGGCATAAAATTCAACAGAGAGTGGAATTATGCAGAAGTGGTACGGTAACAGTAGGAATGGTATGTTAAAAAAACGTTTGATATAAATTATTTTGTTCACCAACGTAAACCATTCGTTTTGTTTTCAGACAAGCTTAACAACTTTTATAAAGAAATAACTGATAATATATACTGAGTCCTTATCGCCTAGTTCCTGCCATCTAAGTATTGTAATCAAATCTAATTCTAGTTGGTTAGCAGAACGAGCGAGAGGATGTGCACTTGTGCAGATTAAAGTAATTATGGCACAATTGTTACAACATTTTATCCTGCCCTTGGTATCCCTTACAGAACTGATGGCTTCTTAGTAGGTTAAGGAATTTCCAGGTGGATCATTCAACGTGGAAAATTACCGAACTTTCGCGTTCCAATTTCTCTAAATCTCTAATCAATTCGCAAGAGAAAATAACACTACAATAAGGGTGCGATAAACAAATGATCACAAAAGTCCACGATCGGACTTGGATTCATCATAACATATACACATAGCACGACTGGTCAATCGATTGGCGAAATCTTATTTTAATGATGTCGTGTTTCAAATAACGGAAAAGCTCGCTCAGTTTCACCGAGTGTTCGAGTAGGTATACATTTGGGACTTCAGACTATCAATCTGCCTAGGCTTTTCCAACTACGTCAGAGTCGGTTCCAGTCTAGCCAGATGCAGCTGAACAAGTATTTCACATGCAGCGACTGCCTATCTGATCTCCACAACCCAGTTACTCGGTAACATGACACTCCGTGGTAAGACTGGTTATCAGACTTTTGGGCTTCCAAAGATCGAACGAATGACAGCCGGGACCAACGGCTTAACGTGCTTTCCGAGGCACGGAGGTGTCTCAATATGTGATGGATGGTCACCCATCCACGAACCGACCGCGGCAAGTGTAGCTTAACCTTCGATCAACCCGTGCGGCTGTTATCATTTCGCTACGAACCCCTATTTCAGACTTTAGAAGCTTAGGTACAATTTGAGTCGAGGAGAATTTAAATACTATGATGCACATCAGGTACGCCTTTAGTCAGGATTAAGGAAAGAAAGAAAAATGGATGGTTATTTACCTTTCGGCAATGGTGCCTCCTCCCTTGTGCGGCATTTCGGCATGTGTGGCGCTGCGCTGCACACCGCCGCCGCCCACCCTGCAAATAAACAATTAACATTAATAAAAAAATCATTAAAACACATCACTTAATATAATAAAAGGTCGAAACTGCTGGATATATGCCTCCCCTAAGCGTTCATTAGTGCTCATACATAAAAGAGCAGCACGTTAGTCCATGATGCTCTAGACATCCTCTAGTTTTAATATTTGAGAATAACATACATGACAATGCTATAATATTATTATTATCCGATTGAATATGGAAACTCCGAGTGCCCATCGAGTATTCCGGGACATCGCCAAGCGGCTGGTCGACTCTACACATGACCAGAGGGCTGGCCTATTCTTAGCCCAAAGGATCAGCATTGCGATCCAACGCGGCAATGCTGCCAGCCTTTTGGGCACTTTCTCCATCGACAGCGATGCTGATGAATTTTTTGATGCCCAATGAGCTCTTCCCCCCTTTTTTTTTAAGTTTCGATAAATACTTGTACATACTATATTTAATCTTTTATTTAATTTAATATTATTGTACAATTAATTATATTGTAACTTACAGAAAATAAACAAATAGGAAACTACATGACTTTAAAATACAGAAAACAAAGAAATATTATGTTAAAATAATACTTAAAAGATATGCATGCATTACAAACTTCTACAAAAGATTATCTAAATACGTTCTTCGACTACTACTGGTATTATCATGAATTTGGCATTTAAAATCCAATAGTATTTTCACAAACAGATGCTAATTACGTAGAACAGTAACAGAAACAATCTAAGCTCTAAATTACCTGGTCTTTTCAAATTTTTCTTTCAGAGACTTAAAATTGAAGAGTCTGTCTTCGAAGGAGCTCGACCGCACTGAAGTCAACATTTTGTCGCTTTTCACACTAACTTTACACGTAAAAATAATTTTCATGTGTACCTATCACATTACTACTCCAGAAAGATTTAATAGTACTATAGTTAATTATTTTTGTAGTTTTGAAATTTAAGGACGATTGTTCGTCGATATGAAGGGCAGTGACAGACTGACAGGACAAATTATGTCGTTCGTTGGTTGCGTTCAGAAACGTTTAGATAACAACTATTTATTACAATGTGTCGACGTGACACGGGCGGACGTTATCCTCTTTGCAATTATTAGTTATTTTTGTATATAAACAATGCGGTTAATTAAATAGAAATAGCTCTTGTAATCATTTTAATATTGTTACGTGCGAAATCGACCGTTTTGTGTAAAAAAGATTTATGAATCAAAATGTTGATAAATCAATAAAAATCGCGTCAGGGTATCTAGTGATAATATTCTCTAGCACAAAATGATTCAATGAGTTGGAAAAACATTTAACTTGATTAAAATATTTCAAGATTCTTGCACACGGCTACAAGGAACGAACTATCTACATAGAATGACTAAGGGCAAAGTCGAAAACAAAAGTAAATACAAAAATATGTAGGTACTTACTACGAAAAATCTTTGTTAGCGTAGTTTTTTATCGAATATAGTATCTACATGCGATCGTAAACTAAATATAAAAGCGGACAGTCCGATCTATTGGATTTCATCACCGAAAGCAACTTAGATATTTTATTATCACGAAACTGTAGCGTTCCTAGAATTCGCAAAAAGGTTTATGTTTGTATTTCCTTCGCCTTATTTACAGATGAATCCATTCACTTTTTCAAGCAGAACTGTGCAATAAAAAAAATGTTAAAAAAAACTAAGTACTCTTTAAAAGATTTCTTAAAAGCAATCTCTAGTTTCCTAACATTTTACTACATACTTCCTACCAAGAAAATGCCTTAAACTGCAGTCTGAATAACGAGCTTAGATCCAAACCGAAGAAAAAACTGTTCAATCAACTAAAGCTAAAAAACCATTATAGCATTTTTGTTGAACTACGATCCAAACGAACAAAAGTTCTATTCATCATATTCGAATAGCAATTTTTATAAAATAAAAAAAGCATTTTCAATTTTTATGAAAATCGAGCTGCACAAAAAACTAACTCACTTTTTATTGGAACGACCTTTCGTTCAAAACCAATAACAAAAAATATTTTTGTAACAAACTACGTGATATAACTGAAAAATAATAAAATTGCATTTCTGAAATAAACTAAACATCGACTGAAAAAGGTCATAAAATTTCGTATTCACTATTTATTAACTATACATTTTTCCCAGAGCTTTCAAACTCAGAATTCAATTAACTAACATGAAAAACCAATCAGTTCTAAAACATGCACACAAAAACATTAATTAATGGTACGAACTGGTTGATTGAAAAAAGGGGTTTATAGCTCCAGTAATATAAAAATATTTCTTTAAAAAACCACCTGAAATTAACTGAAAACAGAATACTACACTTGTATGAAACTAAAAATCACCTGAAAAACGTTCCTGCGCTTTTCTAATTATAAAATAATAACCTACACGGTATTTCCCCGAGCTTCCATAAACAGCAAATCAAAATTCAATTAAGCAACATGAAAAACCAATCAGTGCTGAAACATGCACACTAAAACATTAATTAGAGGTAATACAAACCGGTTGTTTGAAAACAAAAGCTATATTCACGTGAAGGCTACGCGTGCGCGCCCTACGCGGTGTGTCTAGCGACTGGTGGGCGGGCGGGAGCTTTCTGCCTTCGGCCTTGGAGGCCTAAGCTTTTTACCATTGTAACTCGAACGAGAAATTACGTACGACTCAAATTTAAGCGTCAGAAGAATGTAAAAGGACCAACACTGATGACAGAAGTGCTAGTATTTTTGAAAAGTGCATTTTATGTCAATAAACTTTAGGTCCTAATTCTTTGGGAAACGGTTGGAATCGATTTATGATCAGTAAATACACTGCAACGTTCAGTATATATCTGAAAGCTTTTTTTTTGGTGGGAAATTATCAAATAACTTCTCCCGCTCTGGGCGGAGCGGGAGGCGTTAGACTCTTACCGACTAAAACCCACCCGTGTTCCTTCAGTTGTCTGTTGCCAGGAGCCACGGTACCCCTTTCGGACTTTCCCGCAACCCCGGCGAGGCCTATAGGCACGGACTCATTATTCACGAAACCACAATATAAAAAGAAATCAAAATACTCCACTACGACAGACAGTTCGTTCGTCGAACGATCGTTAGTTAGGAATAAATATTAGTTCGAGTTACCCCTAGTAAAGTTCAAAGTCAATGCAACATGCTCGTGTAGACAGTAGGTATACTAGCTTGAACCTAAGGTTCTTTATAATGTTTCAGGCTAACCGGATGGGCCGGCAATTTACGATAAGTATGACGGCTATCAAACAGCCGTCAGGATTCACCCGGTTTACCTATGCATTTTTTAGGGTGACCGCTGAACATCAGCGCTGTGCTGTGGGTCCACCATAGCACAGCATCATGTTGAGTGGAAGCCTTTTTGTCACAGTCACGACGTGTTGCTAACTACTTTTTTCCGTGGTTTTAATTAAAAAAACTACGTGCACAACTAATTTACACTAGGTAGTTTAATTAAATGACTACAATAACTAACTATACAAATAAATACAAAAGCTTTTAATTATATATTTGTTTTTGTTTTACTAAGTAGGTTCGAGCTAACTTGTCTTTTTATACGCACGTGTTTCTGTGAGTAATTAAACGTTTTTTTTTTCTTTCTTCTTTCATTCGGTGCCGGCGTTGGATAGCCGGCGGCAGTCTGACCGTGTGTAGAGAGCCTAAGGCACTATCTTTACACGGTTTGCGATGTACACCACTTAATTAATTGTAATTTTTAGTGCTTCACTAAAGGAAGTGCGATGCATGCACTTTACGGAGTAAACAAATTAATTTCAACACCTCGTGTTAACTCTAATGAAGTTTTATGCACTAAGTCATTTGATAATGATGCAATTTAAGGAAAGGATATGATGTAGGTTCTACACTGTAGGATGACTTGTGAGAAATCTGAGTCCAATTTCTAGTGAACTTTAAGGCTGTAAAAAGAGGGGCAGTGTGTAGTAAACTGAGAAACCCGAAGAAATCGATATTGTGAACGGAAAACTAGCATTCGAAAAACAATCAATCTGCCTAGCCTTTTCCCAACTATGTTGGGGTCGGCTTCCAGTCTAACCGGATGCAGCTGAATACTGCGACTCCGACCTCCACAACCCGGTTACTAGGTAATACGAGTCACTTGGTAGCACTGGTTGTCAGAACTTTGTGCTTCTGACGACTCGTAATGACTGTCAAAGATCTACCAATGACAGCCGGGACCCACGGCTTAACGTGCTTTCCGAGGCACGGAGGGTTCTCGATATGTAATGGATGATAACCCATTAACGAATTGACCGCGGCAAGCGTAGCTTTACCATTGACCGAAACAATGTAGTCTTGATTTGCAAATGCAATCATTTTAATCGCATTTGATTTATTTTTCATACATTTGTTAAAAATCGTTAAAAAATTATAAAACTTACACATGTAACATACGAAACATAAACAAACACTAGAAGCAAGCCGCTTTGTCCGACGCCAAACTGCCAATACTTCTCAAACTATAGAAACCCTCTCAATACAGCACAGAAAACAGGTACTAACAAGGAGGATTCATAGCACAGGATATTAAACAACGAAACTTTGACTGCCGGGTGTACAGCCTACAGCTCCGAGTCTGATGCTATTGTGCATATAAACAAAGGGTTGGAGACGCGACGCTCATTAGCACAACACTGGTTAAACGTACTATGACGTCACGGTACATTATGTGCCGAATGCCTATGGTAATGTTTCAAGTAAGTATGATGGTAGGAAAAGAAAGCTTCTTCGGGAAATGAAGAAGAATATTTTCGATGTTATATTTCATGGTCATGTTATATTCGTGTTTTGGCATGATTTATTAATATTATTGTTTATTATTGTATGTTATCTATGCTGTAATGATACTAATATTATAAATGCGAAAGTTTGTGAGGATGGATGGATGTTTTTTACTCTTTCACGCAAAAACGACAGAAACGGATGTGAATGAAATTTGGCAGACATATAGTTTATAACCTGGATTAACACATAGTATACTTTTTTTCCCGTTATTCCCACGGGATCGAGACTTATGCGGGTGAAACCGCTGGGCGCTGCTAGTAATTACATATAACTTTAAGTTACAACCTAAGTAAACATTTGGGATTCCGAATAAATTATTGAGCATTGATGTTGATCTGTGACATGAAATGCCAAAAGCATTCACGATTCACAAAAATAAACACTATACTTCCCAAACAATTTATTATTTTCGAACTCATAAATAATGAACCCATCACAAATCGTTCACTTATAACCATTCGCTTGCTCAGATTCAGCAGTCTCTAACCACTAAGTAATTCATCATACGCTAACGGCCTAGCCAGCCCAGCTAAATGGTTTTCGAACAGCACAGTAACTAACGTAGGTAGGTACATACCTAGGTAAGCTATCAATTTCCTGACGAGAATTTCCCATAGCTACCCACACATAGAAAGGGGACCGTGCGATGTAGACGTGTTTTCCGCGCACACATATAGAGCGCAGGATACACTGGGAACGAAGCAAAAGGCGTCAAAGAGACGAGCAGCACTTTGCTGTCGACAGAGCGAACTTCACCTGTCGACAGAGGCAACTGCTACTGTCGACAAAAGCAACTGCTGCAGTATTCGACACGGCGACTGCTGCCCACCATGTCGACAGCATTGAACACCATGAACGCTTGGTCTATTTGAAGTCGACTGACAAGGCAACGCGCGCGCTGCGCTCATACTGTAGCTGTCTGCCATAGGTCGACGTTTGCTGTCCACGTGTCGACGGCAAACGCCGACAAATGGCGCCAGCTGCAGTTGCCTCTGTCGACAGCTGAAGATGGCTTTGTCGACAGCAAAGTACTGCTATTCTGTACACTGCCTTAGTTTGTTTAGCTTCGCTCATGTAGCTACTGAGTGTTTGTATACTTCGGTTCACATCGTAAACCGAAGTATGAAAGGACGCGGTAGTGAGCGAAGCTAAACGAGCGAAGCTTCGTTCTCAGTGTGGCCTGCGCTTAGGTCCTGCATAGACGTATATTCCACGCACACATAGAAGCGTATAGGAAATGTTAGGACATCGCCTGTTGTGTCGTCCTTAGTCGTAGTTAGGGTTAGATATACGATACCTTTGGCTGAATAAATTAGGGACGGGGTTGTTTATTGCAGACTGCTAGTTAGTGAAGGGAAGTAGACATAAATTGGTTCTAAGAACTTCAGGCAACTATTCAAGTGACTCATTGTAATTATTTTCTACCACTATTCACTCTAACTTATTAAATGAATGTTTGAGATTGGAAGTACCGTTATTTTCACACATTTTAATATAATTTTATCAAACAAATATTAGCAAAACCATAATAACTCCTACTTAGCATGATATGCATAAAAACTCTATCAGCTGTTGCATCAATAAAGTTTTTTATCATTAAACGGACATTACTATAAATCGCAATAATGGTAGGAACGACCAAAACTTTCCAGACGGACCGAGTGCCAAATACATAGTACCAGACCCATAAAAGGGTCCTCGTTTTAAAGAGCCTAAACAACAGTCTAATTGCCTAAGGTTTGATTCGACCAAACAGGAATAAATTTTATCCGTGGAATAAGCCTTCTCTTCCGAGTAAATTTTGAATTTTTGACAGTTTCTCCATACGAAAACTATTAGAGTAAATCTTATTCTGAGGATAAAATTTATTCGTGTTTGGTCGAATCCGCCCTAAACCAATTAAATCTAAAACTAACACAAAGCTTATGGAAATATATAGGTAGTATGTGTGTGTGTGCGCCATAGCGAGAAGGCCTCTCTTGGCTGAAATACTTCCTCCGAACGTCGGCTTTTCCGCAGTTTCGCAGAATATGCGATACTGAAGCCGAACGAAGGCATTTCGACTCGACTATCGATCGCGAATTTATGCCATTCCCTGCATTTTAACGTTCCAGTTTTATTGCGAGCATATTTTACAATAAAACCAAGCGTGGTTGAAAACAAATATGTGGTTAATACACTTTGTTTTTGAGAAAAAAATGGAACGAATACCCCGATATATCTTTAAATACACCTTAAGAAAAAAAAAAATGACGAATTGATAACATTCAATGTTGATCAATACGGATTCTATCAACAAGGATCGAGGAAAAAATAACGACTGAAAACTTTACTTACTGATACAGAGTTCAAAATCGTGTGACACGTTCATTGAATACAACTCTGTAGGTAATTGAATCGAATCACCGTTTGTGGGTGTCATCGCTACCACTCGTAAATTAAATACAGAGCATACAAAACCAACGTATCTTGGCCTGTTTTTTTCGACCACATAAAACACAATCTCCTGAATACGACAGACCAGCGATAATTGGTTAAGCAACTATACTGTAACTGTAGAAGTAAAGTTTACTATAACCAGCTTATGTTGACCCAGACCTACGCTACTGAGAAAGAAAATTTACTGTTACACCACAGGCCAAGAAAATCAGGCCGTCACTAACATTATGATGATAAATTGTGCTATAGAGATATTATGCACGGTTGGTTAGCCGTATTTGTCATGTGCAGTGTCATTAATAACAATTGAGATGTTTATTTTGGTAGGACAGTGTCTTAAGTGAAGAGAAGTTAATAGGTCGCGTATATGTAACTATAGTGTGATAAATCCATCAATTTCAGTGACATAATTTAATAAAATAACCAATGGCATATCAATCGTAATTGGGAATCACAGCTGTCAATTACGGGCAACTATTTCGGCTGATGTTTTCAAGTTTTTTGGGGCCTACACTTTGGGATAGTTGTTTAATAACAGTAATGATAACTATTAACACAGATAGGACAAAAATAGGTACACATATCACTGCACTTTTTCACCAAAAATAGTCAATATAATATAATCACTCTATTATTTTAAAATTAATTAATACGAACGCAAAGCAGGCACATTAAAACAATTTAAACTGAATAATAGTAAATACAACTAAACTCACAGATAAGGTTTATCTGTTTTTAATTGCAATGTAGTTTCCGAATCGAAAGATATAGAAACTGGGTTATCTATGTATCACAGCGATTGCTACCAGTTGCTGTAACAGTTTATATTTATTAGAACTGTTACTCGAATAGAATGTTAGAAGTATAATAGTGTCTTTCTTAAATTAAATACACTTTCGTGAACGAAAAACAACGCACAAATATTGATTGTTATAATATAACAAAGGAAAAAGGAATCGGAAACGGAGAAGCTAAACGACCTACAAAAACCATTTGCCAGCTGTCGTCTGCATTATGTATGCATCCTGGTAAGTGTCTGTATACTCAGACTATGTGAAAAAACATGTAAAATCTATTATTTGAAGTGGTTTAACATATCGAGGCTCAGCTGTCCTAGTATCAACTCTGATTCACAACACCAAATTGACAAGCAACACAAAGCGACACCATAATTCATTAACAATTGCAACTATCACGCAACCACATCGGCTATACGTTGCGCAATAAAACATCGAATTTATCGACGGTTTATCGATAAACTGTAACACAATGCTATCATGCCATTATGTGATAAATAAACCTTATTATTAATCGATATGATTTTAGGAAATACGATAAGAACTGTGCAACGTTTATGATTAAATAAAAATACTGTCTAAAGATGTGATAAAAGAATCGTTATCAAAATCGTTTGATAGACTAATAAACAAGTTGGGTATCTATTATTCATTGTAATAGCGAATCAATTTTCACTCCTCCCCCTTAAGACCTAGGCTAAATATTTTTTGATATTCGGGTAGTTCATGACCGAAGAAAGAGCTGCCATAAAGAAAATGAATTAAAAACCAAAAAAAAACCGCGAAGTTTTGCGGACTTATTTATGCTTTTTATAAAGATACAAATAATTATTGTGCTTTGAATAAAAACATTTGCTGCACGTGAAGAACATGGTTTTGTTGAATTATTAGGTAACATACCAACTATCTCTACCGTTGACGTAACTGATTACGTACACGCACGTAAGAAGATATTTTGTTGATATTTAAACTAAAATCATGTCTATTGGCCCAATTATTACTATTGTTTGTCTATTTATACTAATAGTAAACAGGTAAAAGTAAACAGACTTTTTCCATGTATTTATTTTTGGTTTATTTATTTCCTGTAAGGACCTTATTTCCAAATACCAATTGCCCGCCTCCACAGCGCTATTTACTAATGCACATCAAATTAAGGTAAGATAATTTAACGGTGTTTTATGGTTCGGAAACTTCCGATATGTTTCCGAACCATAAAACCCCTTTGTTCCCCCACGTGATTAACTACCACCGAAATAACCCCCACGAAATACCACTAAACATAAATAGATATATAGTAAAAATAGGTTAACGTAACGATAGGGGTTGAAATCATTCAATAATTCAGTTCATTTTACAGACTGTTTTTGATTGTAATAAACCAGCTCTTAGAACACAGTTGTTTTGTGTGATTGATGCCTACTACAATTTCTTTTAAAACCTCGTGCAGACTGACGCGATGCGACTCTAACAATACAATTTCCAAGAAAATTTCACGGTAGAACAATCACCAGAGTTTCGCGTCGCGCCAGTCTGCACGAGGCTTAACTCTTTTACATGCATACATAAACTAAACTTACACTTACGCCACCTTCCCATGGGGGTAGGCAAAAACTACAGAACGCCACCTACTACGATCGCTTTAACATTTTTAGCTTAGCCATCTAATATAATCAGTTATTGAAGTAACTCACAATCTAAGCAGTACCAGTAGAAACAATTCTAAAAATCTCTAAATAAAGGTAAAAGTCCCAAAAAAATATATAAAAAAAACAGAGTCGACGCTAACTGTCAGTCCCAATACCGTACAGCTCAGTCCGAAAAGTTTCCCGAGTCTGACAGTTACGCCCGGAAACGTCCCATCCGCTTGTCAAACATCAAAACTGAAAGCCTAGTCACCTCCATCATTACAAGGTAACATAGATCTGGCAGGCTGGTTGAATGCGACAGATAACAAAGCTTTCCAAGTAGAACCACGGTATAGCGTTGTCCTTTCATCTCGTCGCCTTTGTTACGCGGGAATATCAGCGCAAACTGACGCGTATGAGTGTCGACTGTTTCCTATAGACATTTTCAGTATTCAGCTTTTCTTGTTATGTATTTGAACAAAAGAGGTTTTAGTTGGATTAGGAAGGATGGGATTAAATTAAATATGGGCTGAACACAATACTTTCGTACGGTAATTATTTTGTAGATAGGAATACAAAAGCAAGCACGATATACACATCAACCATAAATAAACGAACAGACAGAAACATGAACCCTTGTGTAGACAGGCGCCGCACGGACCCCAATTTTTAATTTGAGATTTTTGGCTGTTCCTTCAGATATTTCCTAATTTTCTTTTTTTCTGCTAGTATTAAGGCGAATAAAACGGCGGTATAGATATATACTATAGACTATGGAGAAGAACTATTTATGTTTGTATTACCAATTTATTCCAAAGTATTTATTAACGTAGGTAGAACTTTACCATCTAATAAAAGTTATTAAAATTCAAAAATAAAAGCTTTTATCAGGCATTGTCACGAGAACCAAACACTTATGCCAAATTTAAGCCCGATAGCTTCAGTGGAAGTGGGTGAAATATTGATTGCAATATTCCAGGACTTACTTCCAGGACATACATACAAGTGAAGTTAAATAAAAGCTTTTAAAACCTCGAAATTCACCCCAAAATCGCATTGAGTTTCAGTTAGAAAATGTCTCCTGAATATAGAAATGACGTTTACATTGAGCACAGGAAACGGAACGAGTCGCGTCCCAGTTGACAGCGTATGACATCACGTGTATTTATGTTCTTCCGATATTTATGGAAATGTAACAATTTCTATGTAATATCTATGGTATAGATAGTGGGTGCAATAAAATGTAATGAATCGGTTTTCCATAATCATTTACTTACTTTTATGTGATTTCGGATACTGATACCTACTAGCAATTTATTTATTCGTTATTTCTTCGCATATAGCACAAATAATAACATCTTATTTACACTAGTATTTTCCCCAATAAAACTTTATGGCAAAAGGATGAACAGCACCATTACTTTTGCAGAATCACCAAAGTTTCCCGTCATCATCATAATTTTTATAACTTTTTACTGAAGCAATCTTTAACAAGACCAATTTTTCATAGCTGACGGCTCTAGATTAGGTACAATTTACTATCATACTATAATCCTCATCTCATGTATTTCCAGGCTATCCTTTCATTATAGTGCATCAGTCAGTACGATGGAGGATGGAGCAATAATTACTAGGTAAGGAACGCAAGCATCTCGGCACCTCACCTCTACGAGAGCCAATGATTTAGAAAGGTGCACTTTATCCCGAGAGCTCTCGGCTTTCCGGCACATGTGTTGAAATTCACAACGATTAGTTACGTCTTCGGAATAGATAAGTTTGTAGTTAGATCGATTTTATCCATTAGGATTTTGTACCTGTTACTAAGGGTTTTATCCACTTAATGAAAATCTTAAATTCACTCATTCATTTACTGATAGATAATACACAGCCTAAACAGCTGGGTTGATAATGGTCGAGGAGCACTCAATATTGCACAAAATTTAAAAAAGGAAAGTGGGCAACATGGACGAATTTTTGAACATTTATCCCCTAAAGGGGTTAAATAAGGAATGAAAGTTTGTTGACGGAACTTTTTCATTTTTGCCATTGGTAAATCCCATCAGGCAACAGATTGTTTCACAATAAAACCCTTAGTAACAAGCTGTGTAGCCTATTTTAAAACCAGCCTTCTTACTCTCTCTCCCTTAGTTCCTTAACACACACCCAGTTGTCTCCTACCAAAGGTTATAACTGTTATAAGTATAGAAATATATTTCTTATATCTATGGTTATAAGCCTCATACAATTTCATATATAATCTTAATTTCTATCAAATACTCTTAACACACACCCAGTTGTCTCCTACCAAAGGTTATAACTATTATTCACCTCATACACTTTCATAAATATAATCTTTATTTCTATCAAATACTCTACTACAAAACTTAAATAAAGGGACTTACAACTTTTTAAACTTTTTGCTAAATGCTACAAAGTTGTTTAACCAAATACATAACATAAATTAATGCCTTATTTCCAAAATGGGTGTGCTATCTAAGATCGTGATTATACCATTTCAATGCCTTTTTATGGAGGCTTAAGCAATCTTGAGCATCAGTTTGTAACGTAGGTATCATTCCAAGCCCTGACTTACTACTAGAACGTATCGAAGCTAAAAATCTAAAGTTGTGTTGAAGCAATCAGCAACAGAAATGGGCAGCGGCGCCGGCAGCTTTTTGCAGCTTCTGTATATTTATGTTTACTTTCATGGATTTCAATCATGTATATATCACCTACCTAGGTAACTTCTACTTATATTATATCATGTTAAATCAACCAAAACACCCAAAAAAGGTACAGCAAAACAGCGGAACAAAAACATTTAATCTCGGAAAAATAATAAGACGCGGGAAAACTGCGGCTCAGCTGAATGTAAACCCTCATTGTACCCCCCACCCCGTCTAGACTAAGGGGTAGTGAAAATCTTAAAAGCCCTCCGTTCTTTGTACGCTGTAAGAGAAAAATATGAACTTTATGAGACCGGTAGCCGTCACAAAGCCTTGTTATGATTAAAACAAGGGAATATTAAGGACTCATGTAGGTGCAGGATACAATTTAGTGTTTATTTCAAATTTATGCAGTCCGGGGTTAAAATGTCTGCTTCTTATTGCTCTGTAGGTTTGGTCGTGTTTTGAGACTATGCATGAGTATTTGACACTAAAGCTGCGACTGCGCTTTACAGCCCCAGGGACGGAGACGAGACAACTTATGACAAGCGTGAAACATTTGTAAAGGATTCCTCTGTAAGCGCTTTCTGAAATATGCACCGTTGGCAAAGTTTGCGTAAAGCGCTAAGCGCGCTGTATGCACAAGACATGACACTTCACCCGTTACAATAGTTCAAATAGAACATTATCGTACTACTCGAGGCTTTGTAAAACGGTAATAGCTACATACTATCACAACTATGTATTAATAACACGGTACAATATTCTCTCACAGAGATAATATCAAAGCAACAAAACAATGCCGTATTCAGTTATGTTCCGTCTCGTTAGTGCAAATTACGCGTAGGATTGGCAGACGGTCCGCGAGACTAATGAGTAATGACGCGCCTGACGGCTAGCAAACGGTTGATTAGGAAACGAGATTTGTTGCTACAAGCTTTTTGGCAGGCGTTCATGTGGTAATTCAAACGGTGGTGGTTCTCTGTAGTGAATTCAAAGCGACAGTAACATCATAACATAAGGTTGTTTATCTTGTTAATTCAAGGAAAGCCGATATTTAACGAGATTTTTCTGTTATTCCCTAGGTTTAGTTTTTTCTAATTATACAATTTTTACGTCGAATATTCTTTTCTGCTATATTAAAAAATATAGACACTATTACAAACAAACATATATTGGTATATATATGAATACTGTCCTCTAAATAATCCTAATGAAGACAAACCCCGTTAAACTCAGTCTCACTTACCATATGACCGCTAACCACTACGTTGAAACCACACATGGGTGCAAAATACGCAAAACACAGCATCTTATACGTGAGACGCTTACAAATGTTCATCTGAATAGTCTGAATACATTTCAGGAGTAGGTACTATGAAGACAGCCGTCTCATCTTGGCTCGCCATGGGGGAAAATTCAAGATTAAAAAACCTGCAGGCATATAGCTTCCTTATATGAACACAGTCTATAGAAAACGGTAAGTAGAGTTATTAGCGGGGACTTTTTTCGAGTAATTACTAAAGTAAGGGATGTTTAAAAGAAGATGGCTGAATGGGATATGCTGGGTTATAGCTAGTTAGGTTGCGAAATTTTCTATGGCGAAAAGACGCTGTTTTTTGTATCTTTATGCATGTGTTCGTTTGTGCTTTAAATAATGTTTACGTAAAGGAGTTAAACGAACCCTGATTACAACATCATGTTGGATCTCGAGTACATGATCGATGATGATTACTGTACTCGAGAAATACATCTGTCTTCTGTGCGTAAGTTTAATTCGCGTCGAGTTTTACGCTTGGTTTATTATTTAATTCGCACGGTTTTTACGACTTGACAAAACATCGAGATTTCTTAGTTATATGTTACTTTAATGTTAACGTATTATACACATCAACCTTCCGGAATAAAATCTCTGAATGATGGTGGAAATCTCATCAAAATAGAGGATAACAACGCGGTCATACAAACACGAAAAGCGTCTTTAATTTATAATATGTATAGATTTAAGATTAGTGCCTCCAGATCTAAGATTGAATTTATTTTTCACGACGTAATGGTACAGAAGTTTCATTCTTCATTAAATTGTGAAGGTCATAGAGAAAGGCCTCGACATTATTTTGCTTAGGTACATTGAGTCTAGTCAATGTCATACATTGAAAGTTGCGGTTATAAACGAAAAGTTTATTGACACCATTTTGTTAGGAACATTATTCCTATGTTCCCAACAGCACGTAGGCACAAAATACCTCAGATAACTGGTGCGTAACGTGCGTCATACGGGTTTAACCACGCTAATGATACCTGACGGGTCAAATTGAGTAATAATTGGTGACAATGTAACAGCCCAAACTATATCGACAGGTACGGGTTAAAATTGCATCAGTGAAGTGAAAATGCGCGTGTATTTAGCGGATTATTCTGGCCCTTCACTATTTTATAAGTCTTGTTCACATGTTTCGGGGCTATGTTTGGTTCCGACATCAGATTACCTCGATACATTACGCAAGCACACCGCAGAGCTCAGAATGATGTCTTGTCGCAGAGCTTCAAGAACTGCTTAAAATGTTTTGATATACTTCTTCACTATACGAGATATCCGACCCTGATTGTTGAAAGAAACATTAGACAAAAGCACGCATTGTCTAGACACAAGCCACATTTACGTACAGCTATATTGTAATAGTGCAGCCAATGTGTATCCCTAAAATCTTCTCGTAAATTCGCCAGCATTTAGGAGATTATTTTAGCACAAACGAGATTGATAGCATGTAAGCACGTGTCACACGGATAAGTTGATTTCCCGCGCACCGGACCGGAAGCACACGCCCGGATGCACCGCACTCTGCTGCAAGATTACATTTTGTGTTGTCTATGCATAAAATTATGTTCAGAAGGCAAACGCACCTGGAGCTCATACATGACATAAAGACTTTTTAGGAGTATGAGGAACAGGGTGTAAAGTTCACTCATCCTCTAAGAAAAGGGAGGATCCTCCTACCAGACGGTTGTTGTGTCTGGCGGGCAATTGCCCAAGGATTGATGTCGGATAGTCTTATATATGTTAATCGCTCGGTAAACTCTTATACCGCGATGTAGGACTTGTGACGTCAGGTTTTTGATGCTTAGTTCGTATGTGGCGGTGTAGATGCCGCCACAACTTCATCAGTAAAACGTAGTTGTGAAAGAAAACTACAATGCTATCCTTTCCAAGGTAGCAGTGAAACGCCATGTATCTGCGACACATGTAACAGCTTTAGATATTAAGTCTTTTGCAGTACTGTTAGATATAACTGTGTCAAATCACATTTTGTTAATGCAAAGCTAGCCAGTTACGAGTATCAAGCTAAGTAACCCAATTATTTGACCATAACGCCAGATAGAAACAAAACTACTTATTGGAAAAAAATCAGGTCGTTTCAGCGGCCATGCTGAGCAGGCTTGATATTGAAAAGCTCATTTTATGAATTGGACCTTCTGAACCTATTTATTTTGGGCCTCACGCGCTGGCATTTTCACGTAAATGTATGAGTTTAGTGGTCAGGTAAGCTTTATTAAAAGCCCATTAATTAAAACGTGTTTCCCTACAAAAATAAAATATTATGGGTAGGTACCCCATTATAATGTGCATACCTACAGATACGTTGTGCTAATGGTTCGGCTCTTTTGTAGCGCAGGCAAAGGGATTTTGCGAAATATAACAACAAAGGCGACCTTTTTCCTAGCATTTTACTATGAAAGATCTTCAAAGTAAAAGTGGACGTGATATTCAGATAGTTAAGGCAATTTTACAAAAAACGCTGGAACATTTCTTTGTACAACATCAACAGCCAACTACAATAAACTAGATACAAAATAATAAATTCTCGTGAAAAGCGACGTAGGAAAACGCGCAAATGGCATCACACACAACAGTGGCCCTCCGGATGCTATGAGATAAAACTCAGTACCCGCCACACCGGATGCGCACATGCCGCGGCGAAATTATATGCAGCCATTAAAACAACACGGTTACAGCATAACCAGATCATGTAATAGGTACATAACATTATGTTATGGAGAGGAAAATTAGGGACTCACGTAGATTACATGGCTTTTTTGTAATGCGAGTAGACTATATTCAGGTCAGTTTTGTCATAGGTCAGTTTTGTATTCAGTGTTGAAGAAAGCATTTTTAGAATACGTGAGAAGCCTTACCATCGCTTTGTTTGGTCGATCCTAATTATGTGGACTTCTTGATATCACTTTTAAAGGCCTACATTATGTTCAGCTGTGGTCTGTGATAGGTACCACCTAACCTTACAATCATGGGAATAATTTTGGCTTATTCCCAGGAGCTCCAAATAATTTATTCCGGCGGACGGGAGGTTCGACATTGCCGCATTACTCTGGTAATTTGTTTGTTGAATCATAAATTAATTTTATTGTAAATATATCATTTTTTGTGGATATCTTGATATAATCTTTGCCATGACCTCCAAAAATTTTAAAGTACATAACTTTAAAATTTTTGGACGTCATGGTAATGATTTATCAATTATTATTATATTGCTTTTTTAATTCGGAGCCGCCGCGCCGGGAATAAAATTATTTGGAGCTCCTGGGAATAAGCCATAATATTGTTAAGAATTTCTACAGAAGAATCCAGTTGCTATAGTGGCCTGGGTCTACCTCATTTCTAAACCACAGTTTCTACTGTGTTAGCTTAGCAGGACATAAGTTTTAGTGTCTACTCCTGCCAACCTTCTTGTTTTGTCGAACCATGAAAGAGGTAATAATAATACCCCTATTACAGAGAAGGCACGAGCATTGACCACCACACTTACTCAAGATGGGTTGGCGATTTCAGACTTATATTAACTATAAGTTCAGGTTTCCTCAAGATGTTTTTCCTTGGCCGATGTCAGTAATATCCAAGATCCCAAAAAATCACATTGGTGCTTTCCCGGATTTGAACCCACAACCTCGTGCATTACCGACTGGAACAGTAGGTACCTACTTAAAAATGATTTCAGGTTTAGCTAAGTTATTGCGTCAGGTCATGGAATGCTAATTTGCGCAACAAGGCACGATATGTATATTGCAGGATACCTATTTGCCTGCATGCGTGTGGAGGAAACGGTTCGTGCGGTTTTTTATTCGTGTCGGTGCTTTTCCGCTTAGTGGGGGAGGTATGGCCATATGTTGCAACCTGTGCTCAATATTGCTGACATATTTTATGGCTCATATGAAAGGCACCATCCTGGTGGTCCAAATTAAAATATAATGATAAAGGTTATGGTTGTACCTATAGGTACGGAATATTAAAAGGTTCCACGATTTCTTACGGTGAACTAATTAAAAGGTGGAGAGGTTGAATTTGTTGAAGTTTGCAAGTAAAATTTAAACCTTCACAGTTTCATTAATACATTTCTAAGAAGGAGAAATCGCTTTTCTATAACAAAAAGGTGAAAGCCCTTCGCTGACCTGCAGTATTGAAGCTAGAAATAATTCACCAAAGGCATGATAAATTGTCAAAAATGGGAGCAAACAAGAAATCTAACAAAATTGATTTTCAATGAGCCGTAACCCAATCATAGTCCAAAGAAGTCTACTCAAAGGCTGTTTTATCAGCCATAAGGCCAATACGTTAGATCGCAATCACATATTAATGAAGGCTCCACTGAGGTTTGACTCGAATAATAAACAAAATGGCCGCAATCAATTAAATCAGATTCATTTCACTACATGAGAGCGTATAAAACAGGAATGGTCGAGTTTGTTAACTAAGAGCTGCCTGAGGAAGAGTTTAAAGACTGCGTAGATAACGGCAAAGATTAATGGAACTGTATGGAATTTCGATTAAGTAAGAAACGATTAATGAGAATCCACAGACTTTACGGATAAGTAAGGAAAGAAACTAGCCTTCCAAGCTGGGATCTTTACTTGTAACAGTGATGCCTTAACACGCTATTCATTCCATTATACATTCTGACGGTAGAAAGGTTAAAACATGGGTCATCCATACAAAATATGAAACACCTACATACAGCATAACACGAACTACTAAATATTGTTCCCAAAGAATACATAATGAAGACGATGCATTGCACCGAACCGACTCCTAAAGTCACAACGAGAACATTATCATAGGCATGTATGCCGTATGTTAATGCCGTGACGTAACTATACACGTTTTGGGTCCACGAACCGGTTTGTAAACAAACGCACTAATAGGCAAACTAATGTATGAGGCTATTACGTTGATTTAACTTAAAATGATCAACGACGATTGCTTTTTTCCGATGGACAGACGAAAAAAAGACAGGACCGAGTATGGTTCCTTGCGTTAATCCAGTAAGCGAAAATAGATTTAAATCTAGTTTTATAATTTTTAAACGGGGTTAGCCGTAGGAATTTGTTTCCTAACAAAATTATGCGAACGCCATTCGTGTAAATAAATATTTCTTGCTGGAACTTAATTACGATTTGCCCGGCGTTCAAAGTGCTTGTAAAAAAACTACTAAGTTCGTGATCACGATTGCTGCAGACTCGAGACGTCGGGAAAAAGAAAAATAAATTCATTTTAATAAACTTCTTCTAAATAAAACTTTAAATATTCTGCCTCGCGTTAAAGTTTTACTCAGCGTTCAAGGCGGATAATCTAAAGACTTGAATGTTTAAGGGAAGAATATATATGTAAGTTAGTTAGAATATTTTTTAAGTAAGTATTTCATTTGTACTGTACCTGAGATCGGAGGGACAAGTCAGTGCTGCCATGCCAATGGATACGTACCTGCAACAAAAACAAGAGAACATCAGTACTGAAACATCGCACACGCATAATTATAACAGCGTATGAATTACCTTCCGTGTTCCGCATTCAAATTGATATGATGCGTGCGAGATTTTAATTATATGAGACTCTGTATGCAAATTGCAAACGCAACCCATCATATTATAAACAATCTGGAGATTTTTGTTCTGGGTCCTTATTATGTTGCGTATAGCTTCTACGTATAGAATATGATCCGATCTTTAGAGCTATATAATGTGATAGTTTGCACCGTACTTTCGGGTCGTATTTGGTTATGAAGAAGCTCTGAGAATTAAATAAGACTACTATTTACCTAAATTCTAACACGTATTTTCTATACTCTATAACGTCCACGCTGCGACTAGTAAGAAACAATTATTTTTCATTTCTATTTTTAATAATAGGTACATCTTTAACTGACCTAATAAAAACTTATTTGGGATCCTTCCATATTCACTGACTGCGGTCATTTTAGTTTTAAAAGTAATATAACATTGTTATCGTTACCTTGCCTACATTCCTACCATCAAAACAGGAAAACTTAATGGTATACTTTGTTGATATCCACACAAAATTAGTCATCAATTAGTTTATTACGGATATCAACTTTATTGAAACTAGTAATTATTGTATTCTAGTCTATTACTAGATCCTTTTTTCTTCGGAACGTTTGCTCTGGAAGTCTTCCACAGAAAATTCTCATTCATATTCAGTAGCAGATAGATATCTAAGAGCATAAATAGGTAATATTGATGAAGAACCAAATATATATATATATATATATATAGGAAGACACATACATAAACGACTGCTTAAAACAACACAATATCTCTAGGGGGTTAAAATCTAACGTATACCTTCAAGAAGAATGAAAACTAGTCATCCATATCACAAAACTTCACCATTAAAAAACCGTGCAATTTTTCAACGCGACAACAAGAGCAATGTCTCGTCAACAAAGCTTCCCTTCTTCCGTTGCACCGTGCAGGTTTCACGACGAAGCCAAACGGTGGTGCTTGCTGAGTAAACTACACCCATGAGATACACTGACTAACGATACCTTCACAGTATGTAATTTCAGTAAAGAGGAAATGTTGTATGTTGTAAATTGAGTGTCACATTGTTACACAGGTAATGTAATGGAATCGGTGTTGATGTAACTTGGAGTAGCAGGTTTTAGGACTGCTGGGTCTCAAGCCCCATTTACACGTTGCAAGCTTCTTGCTTGTGGCATACGATAAAATTGAAGCAACGAATGACTTACATCGTCTAAACACTGTTTAGACAGTGTAACTAACCAACAGAATAAATTACAGCAGACATTAACTGTTTCGGGTGTAGAGTTTGAGTGGTTTGTAAGCTAGCAACAGGGCCGTAGCTAGGAATTCATTTCGGGGGAGGGGTGGGGGGTAGGGTTAAGTAAGTTGCAGGAATTCATTCAATACAAAGTCGAGAGTCGATAAAAATACAGTATTTAAGGGTTCTCTTACTGTCTTTGTAGATTATAAAGCACGTATGAGAAATAGATTACAATTAAATAAATAAATAAATAAAACTTTATTTAGAGTGCAGAGGTACCCTAGGGGGGATGATTACAATTATCTGTATTTAGAGTGCAAAGGTACCCTAGGGGGGATATCTGGATTGAGTCTGTTTCCTCACATTTCGGGGTGGGTTTGAATCCGCAAATCCCCCCTGCCTACGGCCCTGGCTAGCTATGATTTATGTCAATAGTAAATGATACTAAGAAAAAGGAGGAAACTACAGAAAATTGGTATACTAGCCCTAACTAGAAAAAATATTACATACAATAACTATTCAGAATCATCTTCGTGCTATCGTCTGATTATACTATATTTGGTGTAGCAAGATTCCGAATACAAAGAAAAATATATCTTGCGTGAGACGGCCTTTTTGCTCAGCTAGCTCACTCCTAATACCGTATTGACCTTACTCGGGCAATCTCCGTAGGAAGTCACGCAGAAATTGTTGAGGCACATTGTTTATCTTAGCCTAGACTCAAGTTATCGAACCTTTTACTTCTAGGAATGGTACTATTTAGTAACACGTAGACGACATTTTGTTTAAAAGGACTATTATAGAAGCCTTTTGGCCTCGCACAGGTCGTTACTTTTTATTTTTTTTAATATATTTTTCATATTCGTATTTTTTGTTTTTTGACAATTTGTTAGTTTTAAATGCTCCTTTTTACTGTTGTATTTCCTGTGAAACTTTTTCATGAAATAGAAAATATTCTATAGGTGTTCCTCTAATATGTTTTTGTATATTTTTTAAGGTTTTTTGAAAGCTCTATGGGACATAATATAAGAAAGATTAATATATAGACTGAAGGTCGAGTTCCTTTTGTCTAGGTTAGGTTAGGTAAGGTTAGATCTCTATTTGAAGCGTAAAAACTTCTGCGGCTGGAGGCTGCGACGCTGGCGCGGTGAAGGGTGGAGCCATCAGGCCCGGCCGCCGCGGCATGGGCATCATCCGCGTCGAGTGCCCAGTCGCCGCGGCTGGGGCCGTCCTTGCTGCGACCAAGGGACGGATGCAAGTGGGGTTCGGCTCGGCTGTGGTCCGGCCACTTGAGGACCAGCCTGTCCGGTGCTTCAAGTGCTTCGCTTTCGGCCACACCCGGGCCACGTGTCCCTCCAAGTCCGACTGGGGAGATACGTGCTTCCAATGCGGGCGGGAGGGAGCTTCCAAGGTTCCAAGGTGCTTCCAAGGTGGGCCGCTTGCACCGCCACCGCACCACACTGCGCGGCGTGTGCCGCCGGTGGCCGCCCCGCGGACCACAGGATGACGGGCAGGAGCTGCAAGCCCCCCGTGAGGAAGGGCGTGGTGCCGGCGCAGGTTCGCCCTGTTGCTGAAGCCGTCGCCATCGTCACCGCTGTAGCTCCAGCGGCGGTATCTGAGGAGGGGGGTGCGATGTCGGAATAATAATTTCCGACTATCACATCCTCCAGGCGAACACCAACCACTGCAGAGCGGCCCAGGACCTGGTAGTGCAGGTCATGGCCGAGTGGTTGGTGAACGTAGCGGTGGTCGCCGAGCCCTACTCAATCCCCGGCAGCTGGCTGGGTGACGAGGACGACTTGGTGGCTCTAGCGGCGCGGTCTTCCACAGACTCCCCTCCCCTCTCGCTATTAGAGAGGGGACCGGGATACGTGGCCGCCGCGTGGGGAGACTTAGCCCTTGTGGGCGTCTATTTCTCCCCAAACCGCCCTCTTCAGGACTTCGAGAACTATCTCGCAGTCCTGGCCGCTGTGGTCGGCAGGGCGGCGCCGCGTCAGGTCTCCATACTGGGAGACCTGAATGCCAAGTCGGTAACCTGGGGCAACCCAGCCACCGACGCACGCGGGCGGGCAGTAGAGATGTGGGCAGCCTCGTCTGGACTCTCCCTCTTGAACAGAGGAAGCGTTCAGACATGCGTGCGGCGGAATGGTGGCTCAATAGTGGACGTCACTTTCGCCACCCCTGCGCTAGCCGCGCGCGTGTTGAACTGGCGGGTGGACCTGGTGGAGACTATGTCGGACCACCGCTACGTGCGGTTCGATATCTCCACCAGCGGCCCCGGAGACACACGGCCCCTCTCGGTGCGTTCGCCGTTCCCACGGTGGGCTCTCGCCCGCCTGGACAGGGAAGCGGCGCGGGAGGCGGCGTTCGTCCAGGACTGGCTTTCGCCGCCTTCCGCCGGCCTGGATGTGGACACCGTGGCGGGGTACCTGAGGGAGTCTCTGACCGAGGTATGCAACTCCAGCATGCCTCGGTCTCGCCGACCGCTACCCAGACGCGCCGTTTACTGGTGGTCGGCGGAGCTGGCGGGGCTCCGAGCAGCGTGTGTGGAGGCAAGGAGGGCCTACGCGCGGAGTCGGCGGCGGCGTCGAAGGGACCAGGCCGTCGGGGACCACCTCTATGAGGTATACGTGGAGGCAAAAATGGTCCTCGATCGAGCCATCGCCGCCGCCAGAGACTCGGCGAGAGCTGAGATGCTGGAGGGTCTCGACAACGATCCCTACGGGAGACCATACAGGGCGGCGCGCAACAAATTGCGCCCGTTTGGTCCCCCGGTGGCCGAGACCCTGGAGCCCTCATTTCTCGATGGGGTGGTTCAGTCCCTGTTTCCGTGCAGGGACAACTTCACCCCACCAGTGATGGACCCACCGCGGACAGCTCCGCCAGCTGAGGAAGCAGAGGAGCCCCCCCCTCCTGTCACGGAGTCGGAACTTGGCGCGGCGATTCTCCATATCCGCGCCAAGAAGACAGCTCCGGGCCCTGACGGCGTTCCGGCAAGAGTGGTGGCGATCGCTGCCACTCAAATGGAGGAGAGGTTTCGGGACCTTTTCAGCGCATGCTTTGCGTCTGGAAAGTTCCCGAAACCGTGGAAGGAGGGGCAACTGTGCCTCCTTCGCAAGGAGGGCCGCCCAGCAGACTCCCCCTCGGCATACCGGCCCATCGTTCTGCTCGATGAGGTCGGCAAAATGTTCGAGGGGATAATCGCTGCCCGCCTAAAGTGCCATCTGCGCACTATCGGGCCGGACTTGTCGGACTCGCAGTTCGGTTTTCGGGCTGAGCGTTCGACGGTGGATGCGCTGGCCTGCCTTAAGGGCCAGGTAAAGGAGGCAATGGAGGCAAGGGACGGGCTGTTGGCGGTGTCATTCGACATAGCCAACGCCTTCAACTCCGTTCCCCACTCCACCATCCTAGAGGCGCTCCGATTTCACGGAGTGCCTCGATACTTGCGCAGGCTGCTGGCCAGCTACCTGGAGGACCGAGCGATCCTCCTGGTAAATAGGACTGGCCAAGTCCGGCGGTACGCCGTTGAAGCCGGAGTTCCACAGGGGTCAGTCTTAGGACCTCTCCTCTGGAACGTCGGCTATGATTGGCTCCTGCGGGGAACTCTCCTCCGAGGCACGAGTGTCGTCTGCTATGCGGATGACACTCTCCTCACCGCCCGGGGGGGGAGTTTCAGGGAGGCGGCCAACTTGGCCTCGGCGGGCGGATCCTTGGTCGCGGGGAGGATCCGCCGCCTAGGTTTAACGGTGGCGCTGCACAAGACCGAGGCCGTGTTCTTCCACGGCCCTCGGCAGCGCCCCCCACCACCTGACGCCCACATCTTCGTGGAGGGCGTCAGAATTGAGGTGAAGGCCCAGATGAAATACCTGGGCCTTGTACTCGACAGCAGGTGGCGCTTCGGTCCGCATTTTAGCGGGCTGTCGTCGCGCCTGCTGAAGACCGCGGGCGCGCTCTCGTGGCTGCTTCCCAACTTGGGGGGGCCCAGCGCGCGATGCCGGCAACTGTACGCCGGCATCTTGAGGAGTATGGCCCTCTACGGGGCTCCTGTCTGGGAGGACTCCCTCCAAAGGAGGGAGAACGCCGCCGCCTTGCGGGCACCCCAGAGGGCCATAGCCCAGCGAGTGGCGCGGGCTTACCGCACGGTGAGTTTTGGGGCAGCATGTGCTCTGGCCGGCACCCCTCCTTGGGAACTCGAGGCGTGGGTGCTCGCCAGAGTATATGAATGGACGGCGGGGCGGAGGGCGAGAGGACAACGTTCGGCCCCGGAAGAGCGGGAGGCCGTCCGGCGGGAGGCGAGGGACGCCATCGTCGTCCATTGGACGAGGGACCTCGCTACCGCAGTCTTCGGCCGCCGAGCCCTCGACGCGATTGGGCCAGTCCTGCGAGACTGGCTCGAGCGGTCGCATGGGTTCCTCTCCTTCCGTCTGGTGCAGGTGCTGTCCGGACATGGTTGTTTCGGATCGTACCTGCACCGAATCGGACGGGAGAGGACGCCGTCGTGCCTCGACTGTGGTGCGGCGGAGGACGTGGCGCAGCACACCCTCGAGGTGTGCCCGTCGTGGTCCGAGCCGCGCCGCAGTCTCACCGCGGTGATCGGACCGGACCTCTCGCTCCCCGGCTTGGTTAACGCCATGCTGAGGGATGAGGGGTCCTGGGCGGCAGTCGCCTCCTTCTGTGAACACGTCATGTCCCAGAAGGAGGCGGCGGAGCGCGCGCGGGAGGACGATCCCGACGCGGCGCCACTCCGAAGGCGGAGGAGGGGTCGAAGAAGACGTCAGTACGATAGTCATCTCCGACTCCTCCCAGGTGGAGGCCAGCAGGCAACGGGTGCGGGGGCACCCTTGCCTGTATTGCACAGGTCTCCACCAATGTCTGACGGGAATGGCCAGGTGTTCCCGGCCATTCCCGTAGCCCCCCAGCCTGGGGGGCATGCGGGTCCCGCCAGCTAGGCGGGCATGCGCCGGGAGGGTCGTGGATGTAAAGGCTGAGCCGGTTTCCCATGGCCCTCCCATCACGGCGATGTGGGAACACCGCTGAGGTTTAGTGGGTATACTGTCGTTAGCGACAGGAGTCCCACATACCCCAGACTCGTCCCCCACGAGTGGGCATGCGTAACGCATTCCTCAGCGTCAAAAAAAAAAAAAAAAAAAAAAAAAAAAAAAAAAAAAAAAAAAAAAAAAAAAAAAAAGGTAAGGTTAGATCTCTATTTGAAGCGTAAAAACTTCTGTAACTATAAATCAACGTCCATTTTGTTTTTATAGATTGTATCTCAACACTCTCGCACGACATTTTGTCTAAAGAAGAAACAATACACCGATAGTTTTATTACTCTATGATCAAGGTTAGAAATAATGATGGTTCTGTAATTCAATATCAAATTATCGTTGAGCTGCGGTTAGACAATTACCTTTGTGAACTGGACTATCAAATTACGGAGGATAAAAATAGTCAAAAAATAATGTGGTTGTCTACGTGATTCTTAGTGGCACATCCTGTTCTTGGAAATATTTTTCTTTGCTTATTATTTTTAGACAAAAATATAGCCTTTATAACTTGGTAACAATATAGCTGGACCTATTTTTATTGAGGGCGACATAGGGAAACTTTTATTGTTGTTATATGTTTCATAACAATAAATAATACGAGACGATTACGTGCAGCTGTACGACTGAATCGTACACGTTGACCACGACTTCTTAGTTACAAAAAGGGAAACCTACTTAGTTAAATCGCGATTAGACGCAGAAGCAAAGATTAAACAAATGGTGATGAAGTTAAACTATTGGATTCTTCCTAAATAGGACAAAAAACATCCTGGAATCACTAATACAACTATCGTACATAATTAGTTCATCAACCGCCTGGTCTCGTCTGCCCTCGGCGATTTCCGTGCACGGTCGACCGCACGGACTCGATGCGATTCCGATCATTTTCCGGCCATTTTCCCATAGCCGCAAGCGGACCATGTACATGCTACTGCAAAGTGGATTACCAGGGCTCCCGATTGGCTATCAGCACAGTGGCCGATGGAAAATCGAGTCCATGTTTCGGCTAATTGACGTTCACAATCGTGAAATTTTGGAAAGTGACGGCAAATTAATAATTCGATGTTTATTTTCCAGCACCCTAATTGCGTAATACACGATCAATCACAATCGAAATCGTTTTGAAACAAATTGCTAATCCATTGCACCATAAGTTCGAAAAAAAATCTCTGTTAAAAAATCTCTGTTAAAAAAATCAATGTTATCTGCAGAATGCTGTTTGGAGTCAAATTAGTTTGTCCTTTTAGTGGCCATGTCCATAGCTAGGTGGGGCATAAATAAGAGAATCATTTGCCTCCTATGGTACAGAACGTTCGGATGCACAAAGCATTAATAATCTACCGATAAGTATTGAGTACGCGGCCTTCAATCGTTGCAAGTAACGATGCAAAGATGACGTATTACTGAAGCCTGTTATAACATTGGTTCGAAGTTATAACTCAGGTATTAAATAATAGATTTATTGCAGTTATTTATGAGTTCTTAGGAGGTCCTAGATTGGATTATCCTTCAGAAAATCTCAATTTTAATGATTCTGTAAATCAAAATTTCACGCATCATGTGCATAGTAATTGACGAATTCTCTAATCTCAGTCACAATCTGTCGAAAAAAAATCTAATTTATTTTTATGCGACTCGAATTTGAATGTTTTTAAGTACCAGAAAAGGCCGTCAGATATTACATAAAGACACTAGTAATTAAGATAAAGTTCCTTAGCTATTTCTAACAGCTTATAGGCTAACAATATAAATCATAGGTTCAACGAACGTGCCAGTACAAGATGACTGCTAGCCCTTCGTTAAAAGCACTTAGTACCTAGCATAACAGAATAGTGTCCTTAATTGCCTCATTGATTGGGAAGTTGCATCATCGTTCACTAATGGTCAATGGGCCATTAAATATTTAATTGTAAAATCGTAAGAGAACAGTGTCTCTTCTGTAAAAATCTCACCGTGAAAACTTAGATGAAGTGAGAAGTGAGCTGTCATTCCACCTGATGACAGCGCACTTCAAGCTCACGTCAGCTAAGTTTCCACCGTGAGATTCTTACAGAATAGGTCTGCTGTTAACATTTATTACGATTTTAACTGTAACAGGTGGTAAATAAACTATTCTGTTCATTCTAGTCGCCCACTCGCCACAAATACGAGTAATACAGCATTATCTAATATGCATAATAAGTAATGGAAACTAGGCCTCCGCCTGTCCGGTTTGTAAAGGCTTTGACCGCGAGTCTAAACATTGGAAATATTAATTAGCACTTAGAATATGTCAATCAGGGTAAGATTTATCGAATCGGCTTTAATCTCGATTCACGTAATCAAACAATATCTCTCTAATTACATATGCACTCAAAGTCAATCAACTTGTAATATTAACAAGCAATGTGCCTAATGGGATTTTCCTTCGGCAAAAATGTAGAACTTCCATACAAACTTTCTTCGTTAGGGGAGGAATTTTCAATAATCGATTCTTTGTGCTCACTTTCGTTATAATAAGGAACTCTTCTGCATAATTTCATGTTCCCAGACCCAGCACTCTAATTGCGTAATACACGATCAGTCACAATCTGAATCGTGTTGAAACAGATTGAAAAATCTGCTCAACATCGTAAGTAACGCAATAAATGTTGTTGAACTGTCAAAATGAAACAGATTAGTTTTAATCGTTTACGCAACTGTGTTACGCAATTAGATAGCTGGGTTTAGGCTGGGCGTTGTCTGTCAGTAAATAAATGAATATAATATTTAATATCTCGTTTTATGTAATCAAACAATATCTTTAATTCTCTAATTACACATGCACCCACAGTCAATAAACTTATAAGTAATATTAATGTTCTGTACTTACATATTTCTTTAATGTATTACAGTCATGTGCATAACGAATCGCTCATTGGTGGGGTCCAATTAAAATACTGCAAGACTGATTAGGAGACAGATTATGTTCGCTTTCTCTACTATGTACATTCTTTCGGATAATGTGGTAGGTACGGAGAAATACCAATGTGTCGCGGGTTATAAAATGGTACAGTCACTTGTAAAAATATGTATACGTACGAGCGAAATTCAAACGCCATCTCCTGGTGAACTATCAATTGAAATTGTGGAACATTAAACGTACATTTACCTATCTGCGAATACAACTGGTAGTGATATCAAAGAATAATAACTATTGCTATGTAATTGTAGGTGCTATTAATTGAATATTTCAAAAGTTTAATTAAAACTTGTGGAGAAAATCGCATATGAATTTCCCAAGTGTACATATTTATGCACTTGATGTACAAACATGTACAGGTTGTATAGGTACCTAGGTACCAATCCAGTCGGCGTGGAAGGGTTTAGGTTGCGTAATAACAACCTGTCGTGCTCCCACGCAGTTTCATAACTCACCTTTCAACTATTAGCAATTCCATGAGGCACCTACGGACCAAAAATGAACCGATGTCTTAATAGGCGATAAATGCTGAACAGTCCTTGTATTGTAGGTTGTAGTACACTGGAATCTTGACGGTTGCTTGCGAAATCCGCTTGGGCTTGAAATAAACTTAGATTGTCGCAGCCTCGCCGTGCCTCACGAGTCGGGGGCGTCCATGGTTTATGATTTTATCAAAGGCACATGTGAGCTTAGTTTGTTTTGTGAATTGAGAAGGCTTTTTGTTTATATAAAACCATGAATATGTCCAATTAGTATAATGGAAGCTAAGATGTTCACGGAGTCACGCAATCACCTTATAAACACGTCATTATTTTGATTTCTAAGACCGACAAAGATCCTAACCTATTGTAAGTCTAATAGATCCAACACTCTCGAATATTAAAAAACAAAGTAATATATGAAGCACTGTTAGAAAAACTATGAAAGACAAAGTTCGTACGCATATTGTTGTAAGCATTGGTGGGAAAAATATAAACCAATAATTAGTTAATCTTCAAGTTAACTTCACAATTAAAACCAAGCAGGAAATCACAAATACAAAAATAGAAAAATCCGCAGCCCTCGGTCGATGACCCAAGCGCCGCGGCTAGGCAATCAATTCCTGCAACCAGCAGGTGCCAGGCCCCCAGCTGATTACCTTCACACACGGCCCTACATCATCTGTTAACAGGACTCCCATATTTATGGTCAGCTTATCTGTACGCCATTAATTTATTGCATCGAATCGCCTGTTTCTATGAAGCGGCTATTAATTTACGATGGCTAACGAGATTTCTAATAACTTTAAAATGGTGGAAGAGATATTATTTTTATTTTGCAGTATAAAAGGAAGAATAAATCTTATTAATTTAAATTCTCAATAACGCCATCTACGATGGTATAATTTTGTCATAATACTCCGGATGTTGACATAGATAGGACAGGCCTTGCGGATTTTTAAAACCATCTCATTAGTCAGAATATTTCTAACAACAGTACGTAATTTTGTATGTATATCCCCTCAAAATATTCACTGCCATTATCACAATTAGCATACGATTGTTTGATAAGTGATATAAAACGCATGTGATCGTACCACCACGTTATCACATAATCTTTTATTTCGCGGAATTTTAACACAACAAACACAAGTGACTCAGCCCCTCGTAAATGTTACAATCGTATTTTCCTTGGCAAGTACCGGTTCACGAAGAAAGAACTAAAGTTCCCGTGATTATGAATCACGGTTGAGGTACAAAATATGAAAGTATAATACACAGAAGGCCTTGTTCTTACAACAAACCACTACCACGTGACCACGTGTTCGTATTTCTAAATGGTCTAAGTAATTTAAAATGCGAAACTGATGAATAGAAAATCACACATCAACCACACCGGACTTAGGTTATCAATGCAGTTCAGTCCATCGAAGTTTAAGTTAAAGAAATGAAATTCACATGACGTTATGTCTTTGACTGTTCTTTCTAAGAACCTGCTGTGAGCTGTCATATTAGGTCTTTTCATGAGGCTGAAGATGGTAATATAAGTTAGTTTACAAGCCATTGAGAAACGGGCAAAAGGTATACCGGAATACTAATGGGGAAGAAAACTGTCAAATTAGTTCCGCGAACATGGCGCTAAGTGTTTTGTCTTGTCCTGTCTTGTCCCAATTTGTCGCTTTTTATGACTTTGACAAGTGCCAACACTCAGCGATCTCTCGCGGCGAAGCTTCTATTAAACAATACCTTTGCATTGTAGTTAATTTTCTGTATCTATCTTTATAACGACACATGGATCACATCAGGTGATTATGACTTAACTAAGAGTGAACGGTCAAGAGCCAGTGTATCACGTCGTGACCTTTGATTCAATGTCATATTCTAGATAACATTAATTCCTTTGTGATTCGTAATGAGAATCAATTAAGTAGCTCCAGTTATTCAAGTTTCTTAGAGCATTAGCTTTTAACCTTTAAGAGGAAAAGAGAAAGTTGGATTAAGAGATTGATTGAATAATATAATTATTGGTTACGACATTTTCTTCGGTACGTCTATACACAATAAAATAATGAATTACTTCGTGCTTATTTTGTCAGTTATAGACACAATAAACAAATATGTCCATATTAGATACATAATGTAGGTACAGACATACCGATCATTCCTCCTTTAAATCATTTTCCTTTACGTTTTTCCTGTGCTAATTAAATGTCATACTAAAGCAACAGTGCATGCCAGTCTATGTGTAAACCTACACGTAGGTACTATAGCTTCAGTATACTTCCAATATCAAAATCAAAATATTTTATTTTATTTATTTATTTTATTTTATTTCACATAAACCTACATGGGCACTTATGAAACGTCAGAAGCTAGGTGCACGGTTGCAATTGGTCGTTTCCTATGGAGAAGAGCCGACAAGAAACTCCACTGCTCCAAGGAACACACACTCCTTCCTTATATATATACTGCAGTATATATGTATATAAAATGATGTTTCCTTTGTAAAAATATCTTTAAGAATAATTTACTGGTTAATAAACGATTTTATTATTTATTTTATTATTATATGACATATCGGCCTTTAGAAAGGGACTATCAAATAGGTATAGTGAACATAGCTTCACGCCTGTATTCCCCGAAGGGTTAGGCAGCGATGTAGGTACCTATAGTACAACCAATTTTCGTTATATATTATTATTACTTATGATGATAGAAAAGACGCTTTAAAAAACCAAAACTTGCCATATTTACAGCCGGATACTGTATTGATTACTGGAGCAACAGTAAATGTATGCATACAATAATGTTTGGTTGCAGTCAACCTGTTAGTGGCACATCCGCCACCCACAGTCGGGACCTGTTACTGAACCAATCAGTCACGACAACCCGCCGGCTGTGGTAGACTTAGCGGTTGTATTTAATGACATGTTTGTATTTGAAAGCGTACTATTGTTTATGCAATTTCGAGATAAGAGGAAGAAGCTCATCTATCTGTTTTATTTGCGAGATAATCTGCACCCCAATTGCGTATCATCCTAATCCATTGCTTCATAGGGTTTGAAAAATTCGTCTGCTTCGTCAAACGTGGCTTAACTGCCAAATAGAAACGATGTGTTGAATCAATTGTCATTTGATGTGTGTTACGCAATTACCCCACTGGTCTTCAGCATAAAGATGTTGTAGATTAAGAGTAGCAGAAATATATTAAACTAGCATTGGCCCCCGTCTTCGCCCGCGTGGAGGTCTAAAATTATCCCACGGAAACGTAATACCGTAACGCGCATCACGTTTCATTCCGTCCATTGGTGAAAACCGTATGAAAATCCGTTCGGTAGTTTTTGAGTTTATCGCGTTCAGACAGACAGACCTTGTTTTATTAGGTAGGTATATGCAGAGACACTACTTTTGAATACCCTGACAAAAAACAGCACGATTAAAGTATTACTACGGCATTAACTTGATTCCTAAATAGAAACTTTAAATAGAAAAACTTTTTGCTCTAAAAGTAAACCTGAGGTGAATGACCGCTTATTGATTAATACAGTTTCTGCCAATAAATCTAGTGCAAGTTTTTGTCACCTTGCTTTTTTATGTAGGTACCACCTGCTTTTACATTTCCACGTAGGTTCTGTGATTTGCCATCAGCATTAAAATGAAGATGATTGGTATTTACTAATTAACGCAGCAAGATTATAAATAAATCAGAATTATTTTGGTTTTAAATCTGTTTAAGCAAAATATTACATTGAATGGAACAAAAAAATCCTCACAATTTTAATGTATTAACTTCAGCTATCGAAAGTTTACATACATAATAGCAATTACTAACAAAACAAAATAAATCGTTCCAGACACACACACAGATTATAACAAAGTATCAGACATTTAGCTAAAGCGGTGACTCGCTAATTTCCTTTAACGAGTACTTATAAATAAAGAGAATACACTGTAACACAGGCATTTCCAATTAACACTTCGTCCTCTTTGACCGACTTGCAGCTCATGTTACGTACCTTGTTTTAACGGGAAGCAATACTCTTTGAATAATGGGAGGATGATTGGGAAAACTTTTTAAAGTATGTTTGCCTTTAGAAAACCGCTAATATTACACGATTCCCATATTCAGATGATAATAATAATATGATAATAATAAACCCTAATAATACGATAACAGAAAGTGATAATGAAAGATTGCAAAATATTATAGAGGAAGCGGAAGAAAAACATTAACATGATACACATGATCCCTTTGTCTTAATTGGCGCAAATATATCACATACGTAGAATAAATTCTACAGACTACAAGCCACAAAATTTGTAGAAATAGCCATATCAAAACTAAGGGATATTGTAACTGCAGTAGCCAACCGATTAACATTAGTTCATCGTTCGGTTAATGCACTAAAAACATGGATAGACCGTGCATTAGAAATAAACATGGAACCTGCAAAGCTATTTAATAAAACTGCCGCCAGTAAGATTATTTGTATATATTAACATAAGCTTGCAAATTGCAATATCTCCAGAGAGCTTGGATTCTTAATAGAATTTATCTTATGATTCCTATCTAACCTTTAAAAGACGAATATATTTTTACATGCAGACATATGACGCAGTTTTTATGATTATTACATGACATCATCCTTATTTAGATTGTATTCAATTAAATCATCTGCCTGTACATTATTGACATAACACATATTATAGATTAATGATATGTCTAGGTACAATGAGCCCAGCACGATATGAATATGCAGAATGTATCTTCCTTCAATAACAGAGTAGCGGATGAGCTGAGAAGCCACGTCTTTTTCATCAAGAGACAGACAGGCAGAATTTCAAAGTTACATATACGTCAGTGCGTTACATTTCTTTGTTTGTCTAAATGTGTTAGTTTTTTGCCGTCGGTACCTGTTCTTAGTGTCATTGTGTTATATCAAGGATTTATTCGCGTCTAAATGGTCTTCTTCCTTAATACTTATTTATTTAGAGTCAATGCTTGCTGTTTTTTTCTTTGATACAATTTGTCAGCCGTCATCTCTTCAACTTCCTGCCTAGCCACATCATCCTTCACAGTTACACACTGTCCTTTCATCTTTTCTTTGCTCTTCCATTCTTATAACCACTAGAATTTAGCTCGATACTTATTCGAAATCTTCTTTGTATAGGTATATAAATACATATAATCGTTTACTATTGAGAAGGCCGTCTTCAAGGAAGTTCGTTTACAAATGAGGGTGACAACCGGTATTGTTTTCAACACTACGGTACAACAACTTCTCGCTCTGATTACTACATACTATACATACATTGAATTAGGTAATGCACAAGAAGGCAAACAATATCATGTATTAGATAACATGAATCATTAAGTAGACGACACTGGATCGGTGTCAAATGGTAATGAGTAAGCGTAGTCATGAAAGTGTAAGTTGCTTGTGAATAGAAAAGACGCAGGTGTTAAATACCTATGACGTTTATCGGCTACTGTCTCATAATCACTTTAATGTGTATGCTCTCTGGGAGGATGCTTTTCAGCATCTTAATTTAACACAGGGAATATTTCATATTGATTCGTAAAATCTTCACAGAAAACATTACAGGATGGGCCATTGCAAAAATATGGTTAAGCCTCAATAGAACACTCTCTCAAGTTTCACTGATATTTATTTACCACCTCATAAATTACGCCATAAATCTTCAATATTACAGAAACTTCTATAAAATAGAAAATCCTACGCACGTTAAATCTATCAAGTAAAACTTTTAAGGCTTGTATACACGACGCAATTTAGTTAGCCGTTGAATGCATTATTAAAAGTTGCATCATCCAACCACAGTTTTTAATATACCTCTTTTATTATTGCTTCAAGTTATTACATTCTACCTATAGGCAATCAAATTGCTACGTATTCATGAATTTTGACTTGCATATTGTAAGGTAAAATGGTATTCAGTCTTATTTTCCCTAGTTGAAAAGAGATAGAATCTTTTATCAATCAACATAGTGCAGCGTCTAGTCTTTATGACAGTAATTACTTCTCCACGTCTATTATCGATGGACAGATAATACTTAGCTATGTTTACAACTAAGTGTAAACTTTATAGACCGTTAACATTGAGTGATATGCAAAGTGAAAATGTTTCAAGTAAAAGTTTCCAAAGTGATTGAAAATCTTATTAAAAATTGCCGATCAAAGAAGCCATGACCAGATCGTTGTAATAGTACTTACTTGACACTTTACACTTTAAAAGCCCCATGAAATTCGTGTAGTCAACTCTAGAGCCTAGTTCCTACGATTCTTCTAGTACAAATACAACATAAAACGTTGACCATAACATGGACCCTTTGACCTGACAGAGTCATAACTGCACTATATTATTGAGTGAAAGCGGCTTTCACGACGGAAGCGTACACAAACGGACAGACAAAAGGCACGACTCTTTTATTCACACTGACCGACTAGATAGGCACAATGGTACACGAATGTATGTGAGAATATTGGAATATTATTGTGATGTTAGATTTAACATACCGTTTGGACACGAGATATTTGAGAATATAGATAAAAACCGAAGTAATGATGTTAGCTAGACGGCAAGGTTAGTTCAGACAGGTAATTAGGGAGTTTATTCCAGGGTTTTCTAAACATACAAAATAAATACTGGTCCCGACAATGTAATCGTATTGTGATGCCATATTCCATTCAAACAATTGCTACACGAGGTTGATTCCTAGAAGCCACGCATCACAAAGTCACAATACAACGTGTGTTGATGTGCCCGGAGTAGCTACCCACATTATGCAATGACAATTTATTATGACATTTGGCATGTACATGCTAACTATCATAATTGTACCATCATGATGGTAGGATTTAACTTGGTTAGCGTTATCAAGAAGAAAAGAAAATGGATGTTATCGGTTTGATGTTTAATTCGTCTGGTAATCTCCAGTGTCTAATGTTTATAGGGTTAGCTATGTTTTTCGCATCTAGATGATAAATCCGAGCTCGTTTTTATTAGACAGGCTTATAGAAAGAAGACCAGAGTTTTACGCAGATATCTCCTATAAAATTAACGGCATGTAATTATGAGTAGTATTAATCCCGTTTATGTTTTGAGTACCTTGAAAGTTGCAACTTGAACCCTTTCGACATAAAAGCAGAGATTTTAACTATACACGTCTATTAAAACGGAAAGCGTATGTATGCATCCTGTTAATATTATAATCTGTGGTAGGATGTCAAATTACTTCTCATCAGTATTCACTATAATACAATATTTATATTGAATTCAACTTGTACTTATAGTACATTACTGTCGCGGCCTGCAACTAGGGCATTGATGAACGATCGTGAAAATGTGGGCCGAGGCGAAGCTGAGGCACGCATACGTGAGTCGATCAATGTCTGCTTGCGGCCAAGGCTTGTATATTACTTTTCTTAAATAATGCGCGGAAATTCAAACTGAGTAAATTAATTATTAATTCCAGAATAAATGACCAAAACGATCATTTTTCACACGCCCATATGTTCATTTGTTTCTTCTTTACTTTAAACAGCTTTATTTATCTTAATTCAATCAAAATATTAAATAAAATCTGTGTTAAGTTACCTCCTTGTTTGCCATGTGTTAAAAAGTTCGTTTCATTTTTAAATAATACGACAGAAGTTTGGCCGCTAAACAGGACAATATGGATGTTCATAGTAACATTGCCGGCTGCATAGTCATTTGGTTTTGACCAATACAGCAATTTCGATTTATCTCGAAGAAGGTTGTCAAAATAATTTTCGAATTTCCAAGCATGTTTGAGAAAGACTCATTTTCCTTTCAAGGTCCGGGTTTTTTAGTTGGTCTTCCATTCACAAAAACGTTACCTACGTAAATACAATACTCTGTACTATATCAATGTAGCGATAAATGAATGTGAGCAACAAAATGAAGCATTCATTAGAAGACTACGTTTAGCTTTCATTCAATACATGACCATAATAGACCCACACATCAATAGAAATTTATCACGAGTGTTAAAACAAAATGATTCAATTACCAGTGTCCGTTCGTACCTCGTGGGACATTAACGAAGTTATTGTTTAGCCCATTGTAATGTTTGATTAATATATCTATGTGGGTAGGTGTGTGTAAGCAAACAAATCGAAAATCAACAGCTATTGGCACATGACTCATTTTTACGTTCTACATTCGGTAAGCGATAAAAAAGGCAATTTGTACCACAATCGAGCGAATATAATGAAAGGTTTTTTTGTATATTTGTGCGAATCCAGTAAGAAGAAGAGATTTTTGTGTGAAAATATTTAGTGGCAACGCAAATTGAATTGAATAATTTTCTGCCTTTGTATGTTTCGGTTGCTTCTTTAACAGCCTATCGAAATGACAAATAGTGTTAACATTTTCTTTGGGAAATGAATTAAATAGAATACAATTCAAGTTGTTTTTTCCAATATTTCATTGTTCAGATTCAATTCTAAAGAGAACATAGGTAGCACTCATTTGCCAGCACGCGTTTTTTTGGCGTTTTTTTTTGGCGATTGAGTTCAACTGCACGCGTAGCATGTCCACAGTAGAAACGGGTTTTAACGGAAAATAGAACAAAATGACAGATTGTGATTGTTTATCTGTCATTTTGTCTATTCTTCCGTCGACAAAACCCGTTGAACTCAATCGTCAAAAATACTGTTATTTAACAACAACAGTCAGAAATTAATTACAAAACAAACACTTGTGGTTTTAAATTGTAATGCCTCGTTGGACTATCTGGAATTTCTCAGTGGCAGCCCAGAGTCTGGGGAGTCTGGGTTTGTGTCCGGTTGATGGCAATAGGCTCGCCCCCTGTTACATGGAACTTAGCATAACTAACGAAATATATATATAAAATATAAAACGTTTATTTTCTCTACACAAGTTATGTACTTAATGCTAGTATTTGACAATATGGCACGAACAAGGAGCTAACATTGTAAGATACTGGTGCCTGAAGTAGGTTTAAATAAAAAACCTGAAACGTGGGTGTACTACCTTTGCCCAATCCTTCGGGAAATTCAAGCGTGATGCTATGTTAGTCAGAAATGCTTTTACAATACAAACAATTGAGGTATGTTATTAGAATTCAGTGAAATGTAACAAAAGCACTAGTTTTGTTATCAGAACACGTACAGTTAGTTGCATTCGAGTTAAGTAGCGATGTTCCGATTAAATCGATTGCAAACTTGACAGCTACTCGCTCGTTTCAACTAATTATTCGATTAATTAACATAATTATAATTTATTGCGTTGTTAACTTCATATATTGTGTCCAACTGGTCTAGTGATAATTGTTAGTACAAATAGTATAATAGTTTTGGTAAATATAGGTAACTTGTATTTGCATTCATATGAAAATGGATTTAACAAGCACACAATTTATTGGTCGCGTCAATATTTAGTATAAGTACGATTGATCAATGGTTTGCAAGAATTCAAGCTGGACAAAAGTTTGTAGGCAATGGCAATCTATGTACATTAGTTGTACACCTAAACTTTTGACATGCATCATCGGTTTAACCAAAATGCCATAAAAATAGCAAATTGGCACGGCGTATCGTAGCGGTAAACGGTGGTCTGCAAACCGCATAATTCGATTGTGCCGGTAGGAATGGCACATCACTAATATTAGCGAAATGGTAACATTGTTCGCTAACACTGGATTCGGTTCTACAAACAGTAATTACGGACGACCCTAATTGACCCCGTTCACACGTACACCGTTACTGACTATTGGAATAAGCATGGTACACGCTTCTGCGGGCTTGCATTTGTTGCTTTGTTTGTTTAAAGTGCAACAATTTTTCCAGTATTTATTTTTATTTTTGTATGTTCCAAATGGAAATTGTGTAAATGAAGGAAGTTATAAAATTATTGATTCGATACCTTAATTGGAGTTTAGTTAGTAAATACCGGATGATACAACAGCCTACCTGCAACCTACCTAGGTAGGTACTGATTTAATTGTATAAATACCATTTTAGTTGCAAAGTGATATATTGTAAAAGTCAGGGTCTCTGACAAGGCCGTTATTACTTGCCATTGACCATTGACCAAGTGTCCTTATGGCATTAACAAATAAATAGTTCCACAAACTATACATAGGTAACCATCGTCGCTTAGAACGTTTTAACATTCAAACAATACCTTGGTCGAGTACGTATTATAAACATTTTAGATATTTCAATTAAAATTTAGTCACGCTATATTTTATTAATGATTTTTCGGCTGTTCCTTTGGTTTTTTCCTATTTTTCTTTTTCCCTAAATCACCTCAGTTTAGGAACCTCAGTGGGGAACAAAACAGCAATTTAAAAAAAACGAATCTATCGAGCCATTTTCGAGTTTTTGCAAGACTAATGCACGGCAATTGATTTTCATATGTATAGATTAATCCCAAATACTGTGGTCTACGTCACAATATATTTACAATGAGACGAAGACAAAATATTCACGTCATATGACAGTTGTAAAATGTAAATACTGACGTAGAAAAGAGTATGTGCTCAAGTGTGACACTAATCAATAGGTAACGCATGGATTTGGAACAATGATATTCGAAGTAAATTTTAAACAATACAATACTCAAAGCCACATTATTAAATTGGATAATATTTGCGAACCTACAACATGTCGATACACGTTGTAGGCTCGCAAATAATATCTGATTATCTTCTTACATGAGAAGGCTTCAAACATACGTTTCATTTTATCGTCAACATACATAATAATTTAAAAGTACCCCAGGTAATTAAATCATCAAGCAATTAATATTGCATAATAGCTGATTAAATATTGAGGGCAAATCTAAATGATCAAATATATGACGAACATTACGCGCATCACTAATGATGTCAAGCAGTCTTAGCGCAATTAACCTTGATTTATCGACAATTGCAGATCAAACACTTGAATTAATTTTCGGAGGAATTAATTTTCCATGATGTACAATTTAAAGCAAGGAAAACAGCTCAATTAAGTATTTCGATAAAGACAAAAAACACTAAACCGTAAATAACATAGACTGATTAATCAAAAGACAACTTGTTTGAATTCAAATAGGAATCGTAATGAAATTCAGTAAGTATTTCTTAATAACTAAATCAATATGTACACACGGCTACACATCAAGCTATACATTTCCAGTATAAGCTGACCTCGCATTGTACGGAAATCCTATATAATGCGAGATCAGCATTAACTGGAAATGTATAGCTTGATGTGTAGCCGTGTGTACTTATTTTACTTTTAAAGGAACAGAATACAGCAATCAGAAATTCCCAACACACTTGGAAAAAACCAGCCGTTTAGAAGCCCTGCATCTAGATATTTATTACGACATTTAGCAGGCGCGCGCGCTTGAATCATGGGCGTGGCAACATCGGTGTGCCGAGCCATTTCTCCGAGCTATCCACACATATTAACGACATTTTAATGGCACAGCTATCGCACCAATTACTCTATACGACAAAAACAAGCACAATGTTGATTGATTATGTACTAACAGGTTAGTTTGATCAGCGAATAGTAATCAAAGATTATCAGCGGTTTCTAATGAATGTCTTACTAATCAATTGTACTTTGGTTTCAATCAACTGTTTTTCTTATTGTTACGATTAGATTCTCAGAACAGTACAGTAAATAATAGGTACTATTTACTAAGTAAAGAAGCTTCGCTCATTGTGTCCGACCAGCTTGTTTGCAGAGATCCATTTATTATTAAAAACTTAATAGTTTCCTCTTGAGTCCTTTTAATGTTGAAATAAGATAATAAAACTCGTCTTGATTTAGAAAAAGAGTTTCGTAATAAATTTCCAACAGCTGAATATCCATAATGTCACTCTCGAGTTAAGAACTCGACAAAAACTAAAATAAGAACAAACCCTCTCATAGAGTTGGCTGCACCTATCAATCAACGATCTGGAAATAGCCTGCCCGGAAGCGAACCCCGGCCTAGCAGTTAATTGCCGTGACAATAACACCAGAGCTCATTATCCTAAATTTGGACCACACCTATCCACTAATGCATCCCACTCGAGATGACTAAGACGATTTAGGATGATACTTGAGGTTTCGAGTGGAGTGTTTAAATGAAGGAGATAAGTATATATATTTATAAATAGGAATTATAGAAATACGTTTTGTTTTGTAACCACGTATTGACGAAACAATTCCCGTTGACAATCACGTTATCTTGAACGACTCGAGCAACGAGAAAACAGAACATGACAAAGTCAACATACTCGTACACGAGATGGAAAGGAAAAGGATCTGACAGCTATTTGATCATGTTTCTCACGTCTCGATCGAGAGAAAGCATTGAGGATGTAATACAACGTACGAAACTGAAAGGATCTCAGAACAAGGACAATGTATTTGACAGCGTTCGCACGTCGCGTCCGTACCTCAATGTCATCGTTTCAAACAACATGACATGGCAAACAAAACCGAAGTAAAAACTAAGAAATCGGGTGTCAATTTAAAACTAAATGACATCTTAGTTAAACCAATATTAGCTGTACATGATAAAAAAAGGACAGTAATAGCAAACACTAATCTGACAAATTAATCGAGCCAATGATCACAGAGTAACAATGTGGAACGAATCTCTTAATTATAACAATCGATGTGAATTTATTAGACAAGAAGATGAATTTAAAAGACAGGTAGTGGTGGGACACGCGAAGGTTAATAAATACAATCGGTGTGCAAATCGCAGACGACGACGTGACTAAGTCTGCTACGTGGACTATTACTGGTAACAAAGATATTCAACCACAAAATATTACTGTTATTATAAACCCAAATAAAGAATTTATAAACTTGGTTATGCAGAAAATGACCAATACGGAACGTGATTAATGATTGGCTCGGGAATTATATGAAGTAGTGTTTTATATTACAATAAGTACGCGGACTTCAGACAACGTGACGGATAACACTCCGAGTAATCAGTCTCAATCCATTAAACAAATAATAAATATTAAAGTAGAAAACGTTGGATATGATGAGCTTCAATTGGTAATAAATCGTGCAAAAGCACTAGTTGTGTACAATGTAAACAAGCGTAAATAAAGATAAAGAGAATATTCAACCAACCGTAAATACACAATAAAAGATAATAGCTGTAAATTAACCAAACAGCGATAATTTAAGATTCCAATTATTCTAAACCGGGATGACGATGGATTTTGAACTTGAGTTTAATGCTAATAAAGTACAAAGTAAATTAAGCCTCGTAAAGAGGAGGAAAAGCGTCACGGTTAAGAGAACACGAACACGACATAAAACTGAGCAACGATTGTTGGTAACAGCTGACCTATAGGCAATACAAAAAATATAACTCATTAAGACCACTTCACCCAAAGCAGTTATAAACTTTAGGCCAAAAACAAATACCTTTTCCGTAAGAGCATTAAACCTATGCCATATCCAACCAAGGTTGACTCAGGATTCGTGTATAGCAGTAACTTGCAAGTTTAGAGATTTAACAACGGATTACCAGTCAGTCGCCCACTTAAATTCAACTGGCATTATCTCAAACCAAACGCTACATAAGGTACTAGACACACACAAAATGCCGAGCCCTTTTGGGTCAAACTAGAAGTGATGAGTGCGAATAATGTATGCGGATATATACGATGTACGGGAAATGTGCTTTCTTCACACCTGAGAACACTTCCTGGAATACAAAAGAAGGTGAAACTTGATGATAACTGAGACACATCTGACCGCTTTCCGCCAGACGTTGAGTCTCCAGCGTATGCGACTACGTGCGCTGAATGACAATCAATTTAAGCTTACATTGATATATTAACACCCAATTGATGCGCCGCGTCGATCAATCTATTTTTTTGTTCATTTAAACGATTCACAGTAATATATACGTTTAAGTAGTGTAATAGAAAGTCATGTGCGTTTTAAAAATAATTTAAAATCTTTATAATGAAAAGCTAGATAAATAATTTATCAAAACAATATAAAAATTCTTGCATATTTTAATCAAAATCGTTTTGGCAATAAAACTATGTCGTTAACATCCAAAAAATAAAATTTGCCAAAGCAGATTTCGAATTTATTAATGAACTTTCATCGCTTGACATTAAGCCCGTTGCTCCTAATAACGACCAGTAGCACGAGATCAGTTTCTTAACATATAACAATGCCAGTTCCTGATGCATAATTCACGTAGACAGTGAAAGTTCTTGATCTTGTTCGAGGTCGGGTGTCGAGTGTTTAGATTATAAAACAATGAAATGACAAAAACAATACAGCCATGACAAATTCGATACCAGATACTAAAGGACATGCTTCAGCTAAGGTAAGTTTCAATTCAAGCGAAAATTGGCACAAGTGAAAGCTGCAAAAGGTCACCTGTCAAGTAGCCAATAATATATATAGTTGTAAACAGTATAGTAGTAGTGTTTCGATAGGCTTATAAACATTGAGTCATAAACAAAGCAAAATAGTCGATTACGCTTATTGCATGGCAATTAATCAAAGCAGTTATTGGAGTATTAACAAAACATGACAGATCGAGCAAAACACGTGAACGATTATTAATTTTCTAGATCACTTTTAGTTTGATAATCGTCGCAGTCGATTTGTTTTTACAAATAAATTTCAGTGATTGGGTTGGACGACCTCGCAGTGCCGTCAGTTCCGGGCGGCAAGAGGGTAACGCACCCCTCAAGTTCACAGTCAACCCCGGGAATAATGGGACGGGAGTCGGGACGCGACGGAGACCGCCCAAGGGTGCTGCAGTCACACACACAACACAACAATACAACACAGTCGAAAGGGACAGAAAATTGCGCAAAACTTCGACTTCCAATGTTGCCTATAGATAGCGGTGTACTTATCAATCAATTACATCGCAGCTATAGTTGGTATCTGTTGATAATGTAATGAAACTAACTTGGTGTAAATATTTGCATTCCACAAAATTTGGATGCCCAAATCTCAAATCGATTTGCCTGTGGCTGTATCCCATAACGAATTTAGCCAAAGAGAATATATTAGCTATAGTTAATACAAATATTTTGATAAACGTTGCTAATCTGTGCTTGGAATGGATAATCGCTAATCAACTGATAAATACCTAACATTGTTATGCCAAGAACACTGAGAAACTGATAAGGAATATGCTTGACATGTGTAGATGAAACATGAATGTTGATTAAATACAGTAAACAAAAGTACGTAGCCGTAAACGGAACTGACAAACTAAATATTCAACGTACTCACTCAGGTTGAACAATGATGTGGAAGATGCAGCAAAACCACCTGATATCAAAGTCAGTGGAGGAAATCCATTCTCACGGACACAGCACTTGTAAGACAAACTTTTGCGGTTTTCACAGTCTCTTATTTCTCAATGAGATCACTGAATTAAATGTCTCTAATAATAATAATTAACATTAGTATTGCAGGTTATTATTGCACGGAAGTATTGCTGAGCTCTATCGCAGGAGGTCGCAGGACCGTTTTCGGGATATCGATCTGATTTCGGGGCGCTGCAGTTGCCACACTGTCTCTTGCTTGGATTTGGTTAAAGCTCACTGTTTAATGTGTTCGTGGGCTCGTGCTTTAGTATAGTTTGTGTTATTATGTTTGTTTATACGGTACGTAGAGGTCGCGATCAGCTGTTGCTTGCTGGGAGGCGCCGGGCGCAGTGTGCGTGCGTGCGAGAGTGCCGCGCGCGACTGACTGCGAGGTTCGAGCTCGGGCTTGCCGCGGCCACCGCTGTTGGTGCCAGTGCGGTGTAGGCGCCCCGCGGCATCTTAACGGCCCGTTACCTACACATGGACGTACTACGAAGATATGTAAACAAACAACACGCCTTATGTGGTCGTACAAACGTTACAGAAAGACTTTTCTACTTTGGGAGATCTTTTGAATTTTATGAAGTCTTGTCTTTACTTACGTTTAAGTACGAGTATATAATGGGTCTTTAATGTTCTTTGACTAAAAATATTTTGTCTTAAATGGCAAATTGATGTTTCTTATTATCATTTACACATATTGCATTTACAATTTTAATTCGAGTTACGGAACATTATTATGTATTTATTTAGTTAGTGTAACTTATCACTTTATCAGTGTCGCCATAAATATTTTATTTGAAAAAGATATTATTATGCAGTAATAAAAACTGCAATTATTGTACAACCTTCAAAATTAAACTGTTTAAACCAGATTCAAAACGAAATACCGGGCAGCGTAAAATTACAGAACAGGCTGATTTAAGGAACAATGCAAACAATGCCCAAATCTCACGAGCTTCCGTTGAGCAAGACGCAATCGGTTGTGTCACTACAATTGCGTAGTCGCAGACCACATTCAAAGCGTTGATAAAAATAAATAAACCAGAACTGTTTGTGATAGCAACGACACTAACAACAAACTACATTAACACAATCGTGTAGGTGAATGCGACGCGTGGAATTCCAAAATAAGGCATGTAACCAAACAATCGTAAGTAATGAAAACAAGTGGAGTTACATCCTCTGATATAACATTAGCAATAAACAATAGCGCCTTATTGTAATGAATAAACAATGAAGACCTCGCCACACAGGCTATCGATGCGATGTAGGGATAGCTGGTAGAATACAATGGCTAAGAGCAAACACGCGTAGATGAAGAAAATTCTGCGCATAACGAAGACATAACGGACATAATTGAAGATAATACATGATATGAAATTCTGGAATGATGTCTAAATTTCCAAAATTTTAACGATAACTAAAATATTAATAACGCTTTGGACATGTCTCTCTATAACGCAACTAAAACACGTTTTTCGGTTACCAATGATAATTTACAATTAGTAACGTTGTACATTTCTGGATTCAGTCTGTCAGATGCCTCTCATTCAAAAGTTGCCTGCTATTTCGTCTCTTTCTTTTTGTTATACGAATGTGTTATTATTGTATTAAGATGTGTATTGTGCGCGTAGCATCTGCCGGAGCGTGTCTATTCACCGGCTGACCTTTACCCGTCGTCGTCTTGTACACGTGCGCTTGCAAAACATGGCACTTTAAATACCACGACGCTTCGACATTTACAGCTATTGGAAATGTCTTTACCTGATTGGGCCGAGGATGGTTCGTTACTAAGTTCCTCTGGTTTTGCTCTTTAACCTTTATGTTGGCATCACGAGTGGCGTTTGCTTTGCGATAATATGAGACAGTTTGATTTATATTTGTGTACGCGTAATGCGTACTGTAATTTATCCCAAATTATAAGTATGAGTTCGACCCTATACATTTATCGAACACTAGAAAAAGCAGTCACTGGCGGGACTAACCATAAACAAAACTCTTATCTACATAAATAGTATATCGGTTTAGAAAAAAGGGTCGTGACTTATAGTGACGGAAACGTGGGAAAAATGCGTGAGTTCGACCCAGATGAGCGAGACGGGCATCACGATCCAGTTTTTATCGATGTTCCGGAATCAATGACTCTCGAAGATACACTGACTGCAGTGAACATTCAAAATGGTACACTTTTATAAAGGCGCTTAGAATGCCGGATAATTTCGAAACTTTCAGAATATTCCCACGCTAGAAGAAAAAAAAAATCGTTGTAACTTACTTGACATACTTGAAGGAATTGGAGGAACATACCTGAAACAATTATTACATAAATTAATACACAGACTCAATAAAGTCCTAAGTAGTTTGAAAATCAAAGCGTATAACGCGCGGGTATCCCATCAACCGTGACTACTATCTTGTACATTAACCTACATCCCAAAAAAATATACGAGTAGTATTGCGCACTACAACGTAAGAAATGAGTGCGCACTGGATCGCCATTAACGTTTCACACAATTCTGTTGAAATCGAAAGTGTTGTTTCTAATTACGACATTTACGACACTTATGATGCGGAAAATAAAAAATCACGCTTAGTTACTCGTTAGTATTATCGATTGTGACGTAACGTTAGATACGGTTGAATGGCGGTTGCTTGTTGGTTTTGACGCATCGATTGCGGTGGACGGAAGTGCAAAAAGCTAAAGAGCAACCGACATGATTTTGTCATTTGGTGAAAAAGTTTAGTTGTGTAAGTCAAAGATTAAGTTGTAAAAGTAATCTTTATCACTTTCAGAATTTACTTAGGAAAGTGGTATTATAACTGAAACTTAACTAAAACAGTCTAGACGAGAAATTGAGCTTTCCCTCACATGCGAGACGTCTGCGGTACGACTGCGGATACAAATGAAGTTATTTCTAGTGTTTCCCGAACGTGATTTTGGAGGCAAACTAAACAGGATGCACGGAACCAATGTCGTGGTTGCCGTTGTATTTTCAATAAGGTTAGTCTAGACTTGGTCTAGACTCTAGGGTGAGCTTTGGATTTTGAGTTTATGACCGCGTCGGAATCGATAAATATGTCTGGGGGAGTGAACCCTAAAAATGGTTTTATCCCTTCTGGAGTTTTTAGTAGTGAGTAGGGGATAATTATAGTGATGGTTGAAATGTCTGGCTAGACTAGACAGGAGTGCTGTACGAGTGCGGTGGCCATTAGGTAACCCTCTTTTGCCGCAGTGGTATAAAACATGCATCAGGTGCAGTCTGGCGCTACCGCGTTACATCAAAATTGCAAAAGCTAGTAGGTACACTAAGTAACTGTAATACTGCCATAGTACTATTACAAATTCAGTTATATTTCCTCGTTAGATACGAGATATGATTTTGTAATATTTCAATAATATTATGCGCTTAGGAATAACTGATTTGAGTAATATTGGCATGTAGCCATAACTTCTTTGAAATTAATTTAATTTTAGTAAATTTAATTTTATATTTTATAGCAAATCTTTGATGTCGTAGAGCACACGCATATTATTTCTATAGTAAAACTTATAGCAACGGCTGGATTATGTCATTTATTTCCTGCAAATAATTATGGTCATAACGGAAGAGACCGACGCTACAAGCCCCATGTTAACGTATAAGGCCATGTCTGACAAGTGTTAGTACTATATTTTGTGCTGTTTATATGATTTGAAACAAACACAATTAGTAACATTATTTTGTTTTTGTTTATCATTTACCACATAACGAATTGATTTTGGAAAACCTGGTGGTAAAAGTTTCAACCGGTTCAACTTTGAACTAGAGCCTTTGTGCAAGCCGGTCAGTGGAATATCGACCTCAAATTTGTCTCTGTTCAAGAGCATTCAACTATAACACTGAAAGGTTAATCACCTTGTTATCCTTTTTTGGCCTAACTATATTATTCAATTTGAGCAGATAAGCAAATTATACGTGCTTTTGTTCCTATACTCCTTTTCCAAGTGTAAAAATGAGCAACAACGTCCCACGTATATCTCAATAAGCGTTAATGTTCTCCGTGATCACTCTTGTAAACAAACCATAAACAATGAGTATTTCTTACCATTCGTTTCTAATAAAACCTGAATGTTAGAATGCCAACCATAGCTCATCTAACCGACTTCATATAATGATGTCATCACGTTATCATAAAAAGTCCTAAACTAACAAAAAACTGCGAAGTACATAAAGGCCCGTACACACTGGCGCGACTAGTCGCGCGACACCGGCAATTGTTCAATCGTGAAATTTTATTAGAAATTGTATTGTTAAAGTCGCGTCGCGCGACAAGTCGCGCCAGTGTGTACGAGCCTTGATGTTAACATGTGAATTATCTCAATCTGCGATAAAGCCGGTGACTCACGGTACGTTTGTGTTAATTTTAAGCTTCTGCCCAGACTGACAATAATAAAACCTTTCCCTTTACACTTGCTAAATGATATTTCCGTTGAAGATCGCACCCACTTAGGAGTTTATACGCCAAGAAACGAGTTTGAAGACTGCATCTTCTATAGATGCGAGCATAAACTGAAATAAACTTTTCGATTTCATTTTTTTGGCGACTAGAATATAATGTTGCCAGTCCCAAAAAAGGAAATAGAAAAAGTGATTATTTTAATTTGAATTATGAAAGTATACACGAAATTGATTAGATTTTACTTCTAACTGTTTTTATAGCTTTAAATAAGGGGTCAAGAGCTTTCGGAATAAAATCAAAAGTGATATTATTATTTTTTGCATTTTTTGTATCTCTTTTTGTACCCGGCAGGTTATAAAATTTAGATTTATGTTAAATCTAGAAAGCACCTACGAATTGGCTACTTTACAGATACAAAAGCGAGAATAGCAACCCAAATTGACAGTTGCAATTATGATGTTAAAGCTATTAGATTTTATTACTATTTGTAGCTTTCACCTTTTCGGGTGAATGAACAGACAAAGGGCGGACCGCAAAAAATCGTAGCAATTTCTCTTTGTCGGTATAATCCGATAACGTTTTTTTGATAACGACTTTCATGTGCCTTATTTACTTTGTTTTCGTACCGCAAAAACATGTGTTAGAGATTTAAAAAAATCGTTTAATTTCAAACGAGAGTGGTTGCAGCGTGCACTGTTCTGAGCTGGGTTTGTGTGCCACTCGTGCGCACCAGTCGACCGTCACGCCCATTGTGCGGTGCTATTGTGTAATGAATAATTGCATGTAGGTGCGTACCTACTTCGTACAACTTGGTGGTAAATTGCTACTCCTATTGGGCTGTCACACTTTGTAGGGAATGGTGAGACACTAGGTTTCTTTTTGGGACAGAGAATGATTGGAAAGTGGGTTATAGATACGAATTTGCAACACGATGGGTGGTAAATTAAATTTAGACAATGCTATTGGAATAGGTTCAGTTGAAGATGAACAACAAGTACAAAAAAGTAAGTGCAAATGGCAGTATGCAGGAAATCATCAAAAATCCGTTCAAATCGTTACAAACTGCCCACATCGCGAAATCTCGCTTTCAGGCAATTACTCTAATTAAACACGTAAACTTAAGACGTTAGTTTCGTAATTGTAACAAAAAATGAGGTTCTGGCACACTGAACTAGTTAGTAAGTAACAATGCCCGAATATTACAATGTAACTGATTATGACAGATAGCAGATATAACTCACATCTTTTACAAATGACGTGTTCCAACTAAAAATGGGTTGAAGTTAAAACAATTGAAGCAGCCCATTAGGGTTGAACAAAGAAGAAAAACCTGTCCAAATTCGTCTCTGGGAATGAGGAAAGGCTACCGTTTCTTGTAACTAAGTTAAGTACCGATGACTCATGAAATCCATATTATCTTGAGATTATCAAGGCAGAAGGTAAACCGCATCAGGGCTGCCACGTCAGAATTCTAGGAAGTTTTAAATATTTGAAGAATTTGACAAGTTATCATGAGAATATTGTGATTAAATGTGTCTTTGAAGTAGGTACCTACACCGTCGTTTTAGAGGTTCTTATTTTTACTGAAACTGGTATTAGTTGATGGTTGATGCTTCAAATGACACAGCAGAATAAATCAAGCGTGAGTTATGATTTACAAAAAAATAATCAATAATATGCATAAGTAATAATAGCACCATTTTGCTCATCTCAAATTTCAACACCGCAAAACTGCGAGCCCTAACGACACCCAAGTTAATGTATGCGCAGGAGTGAAAGCTTCTCGCCGTGTCACCTTCCGACGAGATTTTGATTGACTCCCCACACAATATGGCCGCGATGCCGCTAATTATTTGTGGGCTTACAAAACCAAGATTTATTATACATAGGAAGTAAATTATGGAGTTGATAGATGTACTGGCATTAGTTTTGTCATTAGACTCTGATTGGAGGAAAGTGTCTTGAGGATTAGATATCGCTTATAGTATTTATGGTGCTTATAAGATTTCTCAGTTTCATAGGAAGAAATTGCCACGTTGAAAGCCGTCGTTAAAAGTAATAAGTAAACATTTTTTTAAGAAACGTTTGATGTTGACTCTGTATTTTTGGCTTGCTGTGGGACGACAAAGAGAAAAAGAAACAAAATGGAGTATTAGCTTTCATCAGTATTGTTTGCTGTCTATAATACTTACTGAGCACTTCTATTTCTTGTTTGTGTTGCTCTTTGACTTACCAAACAATGATGAGTGAATGAACAGTAGAACCCACTTCCAAAGTTCGTGTGGGCTTCATAAGAAGTGGCCTTTGCTATGAAAAAAACTAGAACATAATGGGATCTTTTGGGTGCATTAAAACACCCACCCCGACTGTCGATAGGTACTAGGACTAGTATACCCGGTGCACCCTGTGTATTGAGTAGCGACTGATCGAAAATGGATTTACAGCCGAAAACGAAAAAGAAACTTCGGGTATTATTTTCGGCCAAAAAAGAAAATGATTTTTTTCTAGACTGAAATCTTGTTTGTGTTTTTACCCCTAGCGAGAGAACAAGTTATTAAATAAATAAAATACGATAATTCCATTGATTATATAATATAATCAATCAATACCACCATTAAAATCAACTAAGGTTTGTCAAAAATCAACACGGCTAAAATAAACTAAATATACTCCTTGATTGAATCCCTAAAAATCTTCAATTAACGTAACAAAACGCGTATGCTTTATGCTATTCTTCATACTAATATATAGTAATTATTAAATAATTTCTGATTTTTTGCTTGGCCGAAGCCTCGGCTGGCTTTTGGCCGAAAACGAAAATATAGCAGCCGAAACATGATTTTTTGGCCAAACATGGCCGAAAGTAAAAACGAAGCTTCGGTCGGTCACTAAGCATATTGAGCCCAGCCAGCAGTCTACCTTGATGACAAGGCAATAAATATATTAACCACGGCATGACCTACCTATACATAATACGTGCTCTTACCGAGAGAAACAACAAATATTTTACCAGATCAGATACTGAACAAAAGCCCAAAAATTATCATCAGACCTAGGCGCACCCTCTGGTACAATTCAATACAAACGAGAACCATTTATCTCCGGTTCAAACATTCGTATTTGTGCCTGCAACTGCGAAGTACCAAGAACAGTCAGTACTTCGGCAGTAACCGGTGATTTGTTGCAAAACATTGGATGCTCAGACGCAGATGCTCATTGTTCAGCCAGGAACATACTTGACCTACTTGAATTGCGTTTTATCTGTGGCACAAGATTTATGCTACACTAAAAGTTGATGCGTAAATCTATGCTTCTGTTTTTAAATTGATGATCAGTTCTATTAGTATGGATCTGTTTGTATGTTTGGGTATGATGTGGGTACTTACCTCATAGTTACGCAAGAAGATACTACAAAACAAACATAAACAATAAACATAACATTACGCTAGTATTTTGGGCGTAGTATAGTAAACCTATACATTTCGCCTGGTATGTTTATGTCCATGGAGGCGATATTACTAACCAGCTACTAATCCAGACTCGGGGCTGCTACAAAGATATTTCTGATAGAAAAATCCAATAAAACTTTGCCAGGCCTGCTAATCGAACCCCTTATTCAGCATTCTCGCATTCGACCACTAGATAGATGACTATCCCAAAGAGGCAGATAAGTATTGTTGGCAAAGTTTCAATGAATGATGAATGAAAATAAAATGAAAAATATTTCAAGACAGTTTTTCAGATATTTTCAATCTACACTAATTTACTAATATAATAAAGAGGTAAAATTTGTAAGGGGTGATATCCGGATCTACCAGTCGGATTTGAAAGATTCTTTTTGCATTGGATAGCCCTATTCTTGAGGAAGGTATTATATTAGGCTAAGTAACATTACGCTACGACCCTTAGGAGCCAAGAAAAAGAAAAAAAAAGTCAGAAAGAACGTTAAGAAAATGAAGTAACAGGGCGGGTGGGCGATGGGATGCGACGCGGTGGGTCGGGAGCCGAAATTTCACGCGGACGAACTCGCGGGCAGAAGCTAGTAACCAATAATTCATTACCATAAAACAAGTAATGACAGGCATAATTCACTTGTGATTTGTGGGAACTACAAACAATTTGGCACGCGAACGGATGTTTACGACAAGGCTATGTTTACTTGATTCTTGTACAGTGCAAATGTATGTCGTTCTACACTATTAAACTAATATTCTGTGCAAATACAGTGTGCTCCGATGCAGTAAATAATGTGCAAAGACCGCAGATAAATGTGAGGTAACTGGGAGCCCGGATGCTGGATCTACGACGTATTATGTATGTAGGCATCCGAGATAATGTGCGTTGCGTACAATACGTATAATGACTGTTACTTTTATGCTCGAGAACAGAATAGAATATACTCTTGATGACAGATACGTTAACGTGTACCTACCTAAATTATATACCCGCGTCTATGCTACGCATGCAGCTGACTACTTAAAGGCTCCCGCAAACAGGCGCGACGCGACTCTGGTCGAATAATATCTATGAAAACTTTAAGGAAATTTTTACAGTCGTCGCGCCAGTCTGCACGAGCCTTAATATTTCTATGAGTAGTTCGTGCGAGAGAAATAAAAGGGGGTATCCACTTAAACGCCGTCATCCTTAACCATGATTGCCAAGAAATGATTCGATCTTTACATAAGTTCCCTAATGCGATTCCCCGAAGGTTTGACAGAATATCTATTACCTACTCGTTACTACAGAAGCTCATGGTTTGCTAATGACGACTGGTAATCGATTCCACGTAATATGCGAGAAGCCAAATGGGCGCAATCACGCACCAATTCTGAGCTTTTACTGGTTTTTTTATAAAAGGAAAATATCATCGGTAAAATGTAAGGTTTTCTTGGAGAAAAATTGTAAGAAACGAATCATAGACACGCATTGTGGAAGGATTATAATCATCCCAACATCTTCCTACCCTTGGGGTAGGTGCAAAACGTTTTCTTCTTCCATTCTATCATCCATCAAGCTATCACTCACTACCTTTTCTTTCATATCAAGGCTCCTACAAACAGGCGCGAAGTGGCTTTAGTAATACAATTTCTAAGAAAACTTCACTGTAGAAAAATTACCGGTGTCGCGCCAGCATGCACGAGTCTCCATTTCTCACACAATTCATCCATCTTTTCTTTATTTATGGCTCTTTACATAGATTGAAGGAAATTCGTCACTGGAATAAGGGCCACTGATTCAAACGGCAGCCATGTTGGCTACCTCTAAAGCAATGAATACTTCCTTATTCCGACTTGCTCATTGCTACAGTTAAACTAACTGTACAAAAGGTGAAGTTAGAACCTCAACAATTTAATCAATGGGGAAGGTCGGTCAAAGCTAAATTACAGATGGCGTGACCATAGCCTCTAGGTCTACACCATAGCCTACAATAAAGTTGACATTACGTTCATTCATTCCATTTCGTGTTCATGAATGAGTTTGGTTCTATTTCACTATTTCATTATTTAAAATCAAGTATTTGAAATAGAAATTGTCAGTATATAAAACCTTAAATATTTCCTTGTAATCGCTTTCTTCAGAATTAAGTTTAATTTACAAAAAAAACTATGCATTGCTTTAAGCCAAAATCTTTTAGTTTTAGGGTCTTTCGTAAAATAGTGGACTTCAATTTCGTTGTATTTAGGAACACAAAATTCGTCATTTTCGAAAAAAAAAAAAAAAAACCAATTATTAGCTTGTTTTGGAAATTAGCTACGGCAGCGCCATTTTGACAGTTGCCTTCCCCGTTGGAAGAACTGTTCTGAATTAACACTATAAACGTTAAGGCAGTCTACCTGTACTTGAGTAGCGATCCGTTTCACCATACATGGCCAGCTCAAGTCAACTTCCTAGCAATTTCGCAAGGAAGCAACTGTGCCAGTCGGCCGGCTTCCTGGCAGTATTGATTATCAACTTTATTACCATAACATAAGCTTTTGAGTTGCTTGTGGCGTGCATAAACGTGTGCTATGTTAGACAATGCCCATTTTTGGTAATAAACCGATTACGCTTAGCGTGTCGTGGTAACTGATAATAAATGTACGATAGCCGTTATACTTACATTGTTATTATGTTGTAAATTGTACGCTTTTTACAAGAATGCGTTGTTTTCATGGCAATTATGGCATTTAGAATATTAATGTTAGTTGGGTAGCAGTGAGATAACAGTAGCAATAACGAAATTGATCTGAAATAACGTTATGCGTGTTTATGATATTCGTTATATTTATAAACAATGATCTAAACTTTACTAGATCAGTGATTACGGAATTACTCAACGATTTATTTATTATTACTCAATTTTTTTTTGCAATACCAAGGCCAAGTGAGTGTCGGACCGGGCACAATGAGGGGTTGGGATGAATTTATCCCAAAAACAAACTTAACATTGTAGTTTAAAAACATGTTCTCCCATACATTGATATACGTCACGGAAGTTTGTTATCGCAATTTTTTTTTAAATATTTTATTCTAACTTAAGGAGTTGTATTGCTGATATAATTTTGTAAAGCCATATTTGTTACGGTCGCAAATCATATTATAATTAACATACCTAACCTGACACTGACCTGCACATTGCAAAAAACGTAAGATAATTTGAATTTCGCGGGCTACGGGATACTAAATTTCGAATCGATCAGACCTGTGGAATATGCGCTCATCCATTCATCAACTAGAAAAGAGCTGATAATATTCAAATGGCTGAACCGATTTTCTTGAATTGTAGCTAAGAACACTCTCGATCAAGACACCTTTCAAACAAAATCATAATCAAAATCGGTTCAGCCGTTTGGGAGCTACGAGGGAACAGACAGATACACAGACACATTTACACACGTTGAACTTATAACACCAACCTGTTTCCGTCGGGGGTTAAAAGGCACGCAACTCAGTCTGCATGTCTACCTAATTACGCATGATATTCGAAATTCAAGCAAAATATATATTTAACGCACGTCAAAGACAAAATAATTGCCATACAAAGTTACTACTTAATTTTCTATCCGTCTCCTGAACCAGTGAAGCGCTTACATCGGCTTGACGATATCTAAAGTCAAACGAGCGTAAAGCGCTTTCGATGGAAAGCTTTGCGCCCGCGCGGCGGTGAAAACTTTGGACGTGATTAGAAAAGTCTGAATAACCTGGATAAGTGGAAACTGAACTGGGTACAAACGTTATTCGGTTTTAGTTTAAGTTTCAATTGCTCGACGTCATGTAATAGAAGGAAATTAATTGCATTCTGTGTATAACATGGAATAAAATTATACAGGGTGTTTGGTGCATCGTGTGCCAAATTGCAATGGTCGACTGAACGGGTCATCTGCTGTCGTTTCAGACCCCTTAACACCTCTCATGCCCTGTGAATTTTTTTCATCGACTTTTTATTATTTTATTAAAAAAGGACCCAAATTTTATAAAAGTATTAGACTCTGAATTTTAATTTTATTTGGATGTGTATGGTTTTAGAGTACTTTGGTAAGCTTGGCGTCATAATTTTCCTCAGAATCACGTAATCAAGGGCCAGTTTCACAACAGAATCCCCCAATTTCACGCGACAAATCCCAATACAACTAAATGACGTAAATAAAACAAAAGAAAAGTGAAATCTTATTTGTCAGCTTAGAAAATGTTAGTAAGTGACATTAATTTTATGCCCTGTTACACACGATTTCCCGACTGCGACGCCTGTCGGTGTGTAATTGATAACTTTCCTTAACCCGGGCCGTCGCGCGTTGGTAACTGACGATTATGATTATCGATCAATCGATGGATGAGTGAGTTTGCTGATAATGGTTGGTTTAACTGTGGGTTATGGGAAGGTACGCCTTGTTAAAAAAAATGAAAAAAGCTTGAGCCTTGTTCTAGTTTGATGGGTTATATGCTGCGACAGTTTTTGTCTATGGGTCTGGCAAATTGATAAAACCTATAGTTTTTGTACTGTAAACGAAACTCATGGATTATACTTCATAATCGATTTGGCTCTCAAATAGAGCTGTTTAAAGTAAAGAAGAAACAAATGAACATATTGGCGTGTGAAAAAAATTATCGTTGTTCGTCTAAGATTCTGGAATTTATAATTAATTTAGTTCGTTTGAATTTCCGCGCATTATTTGAGAAAAATACTATACAAGCCTTGGCCTCAATCAGGCTTTGATGGACTTACGTATATGTGTATTTTCCCGATCGTCCATCATTGCCCCAGTTGCAGGCCGCGACAGTAATGTACTATGTAAACCACAAAAGTTTTTTTTATCTTGCGACTAAAATCATTTCTCTTGAGTAATTAGTCGGATATCTAACTTTATTACCTAGCCAAAAAAGTCTACCAATCCCTTTTCGATATGATAATGCTGTATATTAGCAACAATCTCCTTCCCTCCTCGCGTCGTATTCCTCTTAACTCCTCCGACGCGAGGTGCAGTCATCTCTCGTCTGACGATATTTTGCCATCAGTGCCTATCCCTGGCATTGTGAAGCGCATTGTGGAGTTTTGACATTTCGCAACAATACCTACTGAATATTCTATGTTCAAGTTTATCTTTTAAAATACAGTTAAGCAGTACCTAACCTACCTACGGGGAGGATATCACAGACCACATACCCGTCCCGGATCCTCGCATCAACGTACCATATTAATTCATAGATAAACCTAAGGATACAAATTACAAACGTGGCTAAGTTACCAGTAGATAAAGCCTGTCAACATGCCCTAACTTCAAGGTACTGCTGGGTACTCCTACATTGCCTCAGGATAACGACCTTAGCGAAGCCTAAGCATCTAAATGATAGCACATGAGGGTTTAAGCTCATCAGAGCGGCTTCGTCTAAGCTGGAATCGAACCGGTTCGGCTATTGTAAGAGTATTTAATAGCTATAGAGCGCGTCTAAGAAAGTGTAAAATGGTATCAAAATATGGAGTTTGTTTATTGATTCATTCATGTACACACAAAACACTTAATAGAGAACCATACATAAAAATAGAACAGCACAAAGGTTGGGTTTAGACTAATAATGAGATGCAAACAATGATTCTGTACGCCTTTTTATTGATGAAACTCGTGAATCCGGGGCTTTGACGATCATATTCAGCGGTTTCGATTATTACGTTGAAACTAAGACTGAGCTTAAAAAAAAACTATCTGAAGTATAATAATATCTGAAAAGGAACAAGTCACCACTTAGTTTCCAATTGTCGTAAACGATTGGATTGTGACGAGAAGTTAGCTAGCATAAAATTGCGCTAAAATACTGCAAATATCAATTTGATTGTTAAGTGTGGTTTTATGATGAGTAGTTATTTAAGTTTTTTTATACTTGTATGGAGCCCTTTGCCAAACAGTAGGACTGGCTAAATAGAATAAAATCTAAATTAATAAAATGAAAAACTTGTATGCGATATTTAAAATAAAAGACAATCTATGTGCTGTATACCTTGTTTTATAAATACTCAGTCGTCAGAGTGCGCTCTTCTAATATGTTGCGTTAGATCTAAATGGAACCAATCAAGAAACTTATTAAAATCAGCGACGAGCCCGGCCATTTTGGAGATAGAAATACATTTACATAATAATTTATATTCCTGCGAATAGTTTTATCAGATTTTGCGATGATGTTATTGTATAGAGATTAACAGTTTTGGTTTTTTTCATAGTTAAATTTTTTTTTAATTCTAAGAACCTTTTCACGAATTAAGATTTTGTTTAATTATTTTCGGCTATTCAAACTTGAAGCTAGCTGAAGCGTGTATTTAGAAATTATAAAAATGATATATATAGTCCTAAGCTTAGCTTCTAACACAAGGTGCAACGGGCGGGGTTCGAACTTACAACCTATCGCTGACTAGGCAGAGACTTAACCATTAGGGCTGTGGCGGCATCTACAACGCCACATACGAACTACGCATCAAAGACCTGACATCATACAAATCCTGCATCGCGCAATTAGAGTTGGGCAGTTACCCGCCAGACACGACACCCGTCTGGTCGGAGGATCCTGTCTTTTCTATAGAGGATGAGTGTTTTTACACCCTGTTCCTCATACCTCTAAAGGGCTAGAGTATCACTTTAGGAGATTTTATTTGTTATCATTTAATTGTGCTTGTGTCTTGGGCTATTTCTTTTGTGTGCATTAAATAAATGGTCTATTATCTGCATCACGAGTTGTTCCTTCAAAATCTAAGCAAGCAGCTAACAGCTGATGAATGCTCTTGCCTTCTCTGTACGAGAAGAGGCCTTTGCCCTGCAGTGGGACAAAAATAGACTAGTATTATTATTAACAGCTGATAATGATTTTATATATTTCACTGTATCTGTTTAACTTTGCAAAATCCAACGACCTTGATACGCAACAGATGCCACAAACCTCAATAATATACATCATTTTAATAAATAAATTACGTAATAATATATACATATATGCATGTGTAAAACTTGTCTATTATTAATAACTCATTATTACGTCAAGTAGTAGGTACACATGTGTTAGTTACCTAATTTTTTGTGTAACTTCACAACATGGGTAAGCTGCGCAGAAGGTCGGTCGGTCTCCATACTACGAGCGAAAACGTATGCTCATAAAGACACGCTTCATGGACAGCGAGTGCAAGCGCATGCGCGACTGGCTTTCGTTTGAGATAGGATAAAATCACGGCTTGAAATACTGGTATTTTTGGGAACCGGTACCATTGATCTTGGTGTCCGGTATCACACCAGAGTAGTACCTTTACTATGGGTACCGGTACCAGACGTAGCACCTGTACTATTAATTGGTATTTCTAATCAGTATCGGTACTCTACCGATACCAAAACCCACTTTCCCAATTCAAATATTTCCGTAAGTTAGAATGAGAAAAAAGATATAATAAGTAAAAAGGATGGTTTACAGGCATTGGAAACATAACTTGCAAGTTACAAATACGAAACTTGGTTGACTGCGTGTGGGTTATTAGATAGTTAAAAGATTTTCCAATTCTGTTGTAATTGCTAGCAGCCAATCATAAACTTGTTTTTTACAACCACACATGGCAGGATTTTCAATTGTCTTTTTTCATACAAAAATGGATTTTTGCTGTTTGTTTGAAGCTGACCTTCTATAACTACTATTTCGTGGTAACTTTATTATGTTATTACGATTCTGTCCGGTGGGTATACTATCTATCTGTCCATCTTTACATAGATGTTTGTGTTACAGGTGTGATGCATCGTATGATATATTTCTAGTGCAAAAATATGAGAAGGCGTGAGAATTTACATACAGTGATTACTATCGTATTACTTACTTAGTAGAATTTTCATATCTATCATATCGCAATTAAAACTGCGGTATAACGCCTTTGTGTACATACATGTAGTGTCAGCTACGGAAACGTAATAAGAATAGTTTGTAACCGACTACGGTGAAGCAAAAATGAGGGTTATGATTTTGACCGGTAAGTATGTATGTTCTGTTCCCTCATAACTTTTAAACTGCTCATCATTATTTGACAAATGGGGTTTCGTTGGAAGCGTCTTGGTAGTCTGCTGGTTATAGGCTATGTGACGTCACATTAAAATCCGGAATCACACGTAATCTGTTCGATTTATGCCCACACGTGTGACTCCACATTTATATATATACCGTTTTAGATAGACTTTTTTGTCGTAGACGAGTTTTAGTTTTTATTACTTTTATTTTTTTCAGCTCTGGAATTGTGCCCGGGTAAAAGAAATAGGAGTTATTTGAGAATATAACATAACTGGCAAAATATTAGTATACCGCTAGTTTCGCCCTCAGAGTACTGAAGGGGTAAACTCTACTGTTCCGCACTAACCCTGATACCTAACACTATTCGACTACTCATCGATACAAATAAGCCGGAGTGTAATCGCGCCAACTTCTAAGGGACGCTGAGTAAATCTGGCCTACATAAATTTCTTACAAAAAAAGTTATACTCTTGTTCATAAGCTTACGCAGTGGCGACATCTGTCCTCAAACTATGGTATTATGACACCTAGCTCGACGTGAAGTTAGTATTACAACAGCGCCGCAGTTAACAATGCCTTCCGATACCGGACCTACAGTTTATCGAATGAAATAAGGCAGATGTCTCTTGCTGGTTCACTAGATTTACGAAAGTCTGCTTGTGGTCACGGTTGAGGTATTAATAACCCTTAATTAGTGTGAACCTAATTCACAGATAACTGATTCGAGATTAAACGCAGGCCTTTTTATTTTTTCTGTTGGAAATCATGAAATATCATCTCCCGCTCTGGGTAGAGCGGGAGGGTGTCAGATTCTTACTGACCAAAAACCCACCTGTGTTCCTTTAATTGCCTGTGTTGCCAGGAGCCACGGTATCCCATTCGCACTTTCCCGCAACCCCGACAGGCCCAGAATTTCTTTTCCAACATCATTGCTTAATTTAGCTAAAGCGTCTTGTTTTACTCAATGAGGCTTATGTCGCCACACAACAATAACTTATTCCCTTATGTTCTAAGCTTATATAAAACAGCACTGACCTGTGTCTCACTCTGCTGTTTATATGTCGCACCTCCCGGCCGCCGCTGCTCTCTCCGTCACTCCCGGAGCCCGGCACCTCCATCGTGTGTGTCGACATTGACTTGCTGACCTGCAACAAATAGGAATATTTGTATAACGCAGATGCGGGGATTTAAAACCGATATTTGGCTTCCAACTGAGGAAGCAGGTTTATTACTAGCTGCCGGTTTCTCCCGTATAACACTCGATCCCGTGGGAATATCGGGATAAAAAGTATCTATGTCCTAATCCAGGTCATGGTCTACCCGTGTGCCAAATTTCATCCAAATCTGTTTAACCGTTTTAGCGTGAAAGCGTAACAAACATTCAAACTCATTTTCGCATTTATAAAAGTTAGGATGTAGGTACAGATGATAAACAGCTCCCTTAATTAATATGAATTTAGGTTTCATGTTCACTGTCCTTCGTAATTAAAACCTTTTTGTGACAATTGAGAGTTTGCAATTGCCTCTTAAAACGAGTGTTGGAAAGCTAAAAATGTATTGGGCTGGCAGGTTGAAGTCAATTGCCATTTTGTCGAAAAAATAAGGAGTGTGACGTGCTGACGATCAAGTCTAATACTTAAGTAATTAAGTGCGTTTTTCGTACGTCATTTTAAATGACAGTGTAAACGTTTGATATCCTACAGTAAGATATGATTTTCATAAGAAAAGGTAAAAATAATAAACACTTACTGGTGGAATGAATTTTCTGACGGCAGCAGCCAACTCATCGATGGTCTTCTCTTTCTTCGGATCCAAGCCGAAGAACTTAGCCTTCGCCACCTGATTCAGCGCAGAAATCTTGAGGATTTGAGGAGGAGTCACTTCTTGTGCTGGCGGTGTTATCTTTTCCGTAGGCCTTCGTAACTTGCCCAGTTGTATAGGTTCATCCATCTTTTTGACAAACCTCCTGTATCGAGTAGAATCTTCCTCTTGTTTTGCTTCTTCAGAAGGTTTCCTGCCTAGTTTACCCAGCATCGGGATTTTGACGTCTAGGTTCTTCGTTTGTGTTAGACGTTCTTTCAACTCATTCGCTCCTGGTAGTTTGATCTTACAGGGGAATGGTTCGGGATGTCTCGGGATGTCTGATTCTGTTCGGGATGCTTTAAGTTTGTTGGGCTTGCGTTGGAACCGTCGAGGTTTTGGATCTGGAAGCTCATCAGAACTGTCGGATGAGGAACAGCTCTTCTCTGATGATGACACGCTTGAGGCTGAGACTGAGTCTTCGTCTGAGGAGCTGTCGATACCCTCGTCTTTTAGACCCTGAAATAAAAGCATATTATGTTAATGAAATGGCATTGCTTGGGAATCTAGTTCAAAGAGGAACCTAGTTTGTTTCTAAATAGTATGCTAGTTACAACAATTTAGCAAGTCTTTTGACCGTCACAGAAAATATTTTCAAGTTCGCTAATGGTCATACTCGAACTACAAAAACCGCCCTTGTTGCTACGACATAAAGGCGCAGTCAATATCAAATTCAGGTGTAATTAAATTAGCTAGCGAAACTTCGCAGATGTGACGGATACAGACACGAAAAAAAAAAGATTTGATGATTTTTTGAGTCATCATCACTTCTGCTGCGTTTCGCTAGCTAATTTAATTTGACCTTGTATTTGACATTGACAGCACCTTTATGTCGTAGCAGTAAGGGCGGTTTTCATAGTTCCAGTATTACCATTAGCGAACTTGGGGTTGACAGTACAAAATCCGCAGTACCTATGTGTTTACATAATCAATTTCAAACTAACTAATACTGTGTCAACAGACGGATTTCCTACAGATTATCAATCATATCGAGACCTTTGTCTAACATTGGCACCTTTGAATACATTTTACATTGAAAACCAAATAATGCATGGTTGAGCCAAAATAGTATCCGTTGAATACCACAAGCGTTACGCACTACACCGTACTACTGAGCTATTTTAATTGACTATGGCAAGAGTACTTTGCTCTATTTTTGTACGTCTCAATATTGGTCTGGACTATATTGTGATACTATCGCTACTTTTAATGGGTTTAGAATTAGGACAATAAGGAATGAAAAAAAAAACTATTTATTATCATTTTTGTACTTGGTAACAGGTGGACGTTTACGAATATTTACGAATAAGTGATGTTGATTACATACAACAATGAATAGACTACATGTCAGAAGTTGTTTTTTTTTTTAATGATTCTACGTTGATATACAATACAGGAGTATTATGCCACTAACCTCGAAATCTAGAACTGATCAAAACGTATTTTGTGCTTCTTGTAAATATGGCTTGTCTAGAAAGACAAGAAAAATTGTTTGAAACTAAATGCGTTCATTTTTTTTCTTGGCTTGGTACGTTTTATTTGTACCCATTGGTGTGATTTCTTCATAAATTAAAACCTTTTCAAAAGAATTTAAAGCTGTTTCTGGCCATTGGGACTTTTAAAAAGATTTAGGGCCGTACTTGTAGTATAAATGATCAGCGATTAAGTCGCTTTTAGAAGGCTCGATACATCGCAAGACTAAAAGCAAGTCACCGAAATGACGACCGACACCGAGACGTACAGCATAGATACAGTTGCAAAATAGCCGAATCGATGGATCGACAGATGCTAAAACTAACATGTCTTCTAATAAATATCGCTAATCGTCAGGAACTAATGAAAAAATATTTCAGTAAACTTAGCTATTCCACATCTTATAATTATTTTGTTAAATTTTTCTGATTACCCCTCTTTCTGTATGCAAGTATTTCTGTGATAAAACAACCTATTTATCTTTCTTTCTTTCTAGAGTGCTAAATAAAATACTAAACAACTGTATACTAACTGTACAAACCTCTGAGCTTTCTCCTTTAGCCAAGGTCTTGGGTCTCGGAGGCACGACAGTGGATCCAGACTTCAGGATGCCCCTGACCTCAGGCGTTATCATACGTTGAGCTCGCTCCGTCGGGGAATCATCGTCTAAGTCTGAAAAATAATTTATTGAGTTAAAAACTGGGTAGGTAGAAATATGCTCCCGTAAATACAAAGCACCCCGAAGTATAGCTATGGCGAAACCAGTCATAAATAGATTATTAGTGAAGCTCGTAAGTCGAGGAGTAGGCGTAGTTGTCAATATCCGTGTATTGTATGAACTTATTAAAATTACTAAAGAAGGTTAAAAAATTTAAGTAACGTTTAAAATGCACTAAGTTTTCTTTTGTTGTAAGCATTTATTACAATAACAAAAATATCTTAGACAATTCACATTTTTTTTAATATAACCTCTGATATTTTCTGATCTGCAACGTTTACAATTTGAAGAGCTTCGAATACATTACAAAGAGAACAGTGAGGCAATAAATAATGTAAAAAAAATATTGTAACATTATACAAAAAAACTAAAATAAATCTTGCTATCGCGGCCCGTCCCCGCCAACGTATCTATGCCGCGACCTCATGGATTTTGACAGATTCCATGTCTAGTTGACGTAACAACACACCATCGTAGAAAAGATATGCGTGCGAAATACACACTATAATAATATTGATGATTCATAGAGCAAGCCAATGACTAACTGGATTATTCAGCTCAAAATGTAACATACTGTGGTTTGTTAAATGTTATGATAATTGTCAATATCTCAGTGGACGTGACGGATTATTAGGATCACGCTCAGCGGTGCATGCTCTCAAGTGTAATTGTTACTCAAGCTTCGTAACGTTTTGCACGCTTCTCTAACAATATAATTCTGCAATAGCAGTAATCAGTCTTAAAGAAACATAACAAAACAACTCGACCAAATAACGGTTAAATTATACCAAACTACACAACAACCACATTGTAATCAACCTAAATTGTTAAAATAATTAATACAATAGAACGTGCAATTAAATCGTGCAAAAGTTAAACATCATGCACAGTTCAAACAAAACTTACGGCTACAATATTACAGTGATATTAGTACCAATCGAACCCAGGGAAGCGAAACTTCAAGCAAACGACAAAATCAAACTCATAATAATGAACAAATCAGACCTAAGCTCCTAAACTTGGCGTTCTGCCTCATAATATACTCTAAAGACGTGTTCTTGGCGCTGGCCGAACGGAACAGCTCCATTTTCAATTGAAAATCATTATTACGGGGTACATCCTCATGGGTCAGGGATTTGGTGAGGCGTTCGTTCTGCTCCATGGCCTCTTGTAGCTGGCTGGCGAGGACTGGCATGGTGCGGAGCCGATTGGCCCGGGCGGCCCTGTCATCCCGCGCCCGAACAGCTCCCGCGACAGGCGGCTTGTGCGTCAGCTTCGAGTTAAACATCTTCATCTTTTCCGAAAGGGACATCTTCGCTGGATCGTCTTCGTCTAACTTAGCTGCCACCGGTGAATTTGTGCGTATTTACATAACATTGTGCAGTTGTGTGTTTACGATAGAGCCCGGGACATACACATAGTAGAGTAGTCGAGGACATGCAAAAAAGAAACAAAAGCCGACGATACATAAAACAATAAGCGGATTTTGAATATAATGCAAATTTTACATGCCTTTGAACTATTTGTTTACTTTAAATTTGAATATTGAAAATTAAAAACTCAAAATCATAATTGGAACTGCGTAATCCTACCATAAATAAAATAGGTGGAGACTTACCATCTTCGTCTCTGTCTAACACGTTGGCAGTGCTTTTGGACTCAGGGAGAGGGGGAGTCTCGTCGGAGGGCTCGGCCGGGGTGACTCCGGGAGCCGGGAAGGATATCGGCTGGCTCTTGAACCTGTCCGCCACTGAAGGTCCCTCCTTTAACTTGGAGCGACTGTGACGAAGCAAAGGTTTTGGTGTTCCTGAAACGAACATTGCACAAGATTATAATAGGGCAAGGTTAGCAATACACTATAAAATGTGACTCATGAAGTTTTGAATCATCTGGATATTGGATTCTATAAAACGGATATCTATCTATAAATGCGTTACCGATATCCATGCTACGTTCGGAGATTATGAATTAAAATGAAGTATTCACTAGGTTTACTTTTAAGAACATCTGTTTTACGATGTATTTATAAAGGTCGACCGAAAGTAAATATTACCTTTGGCTTGTTGCTGCAGCTGTTGCCACATACTGGCGCGGGCGACCACACTGTTGCTCTTGACGAGGCCAAGTGCGAACCCGGTGGGTTCCCTTCCCTCGTCATCGCTTCCTGCTTCCTCGGGACTCCTTGGAGCCTCCGTCTCGGTTGACTTCCTTTCACGGTCCATCGCGAGAAGACCACGCTCAATAGACGAAGAAGACCACTCGTTGCTACTGCAGTTTGTCGCGTGATTCTCCCTGATCTCCTGGCTCTCGATCAAGCCAAGCTCCTCGCCTGAAATGTTGAGGAAAATACTGTCAAAGAGAGGAAATACCACGCCCGCATATCAAGAGCAAGCTATCGAAAGTGTGCAATTATACTTATTTTAACGTTTTTCATTTGTTCAATGTCAACCACGAATTCCGCAAAAAAACGACACAAATCGCTTAATAACCGATTAATCTACCTTCAAGTAATGCAATGACGTTTGACAAAGAACACGTGCATTACATTGACCCAAATAAGTGAGTCGAGAGACATCTGCAAGGTTATACTGTGTTTATTTTCAAAACCGACCTAATACGAATAGCGGCGCATTCGGTAAATCTAATTTTACCAAACAGAACGTAAACAAACCGCAAGTTAACGCCGGCCGCGCCGGACACAACTGATCGCTTTCACATGCTTACTTTATGTGACACTGACAGTTGTGACTGGACGCACTAAATAAGCCTAACGATGTTTTACATTATAGCTCTGCACGCCCGATCCGACAAAAATAACGTTTACGAGTTTAATAAACTAACCAATTGCCCAACGTCATTTGTGAATTTGAGAGAAACACTTACCGGAATGTGGTCCGGAATCTCTGGAGGAAGCGCGGTTGTACACACCACTATCACAAGACACATTCAAGCTCCAGTTGTCAGCCTCGGCTTGCTGCCTCTCGTCCTCCTCCAGGGCACGACTGTCCTCGTCCAGCGCGACGCGTACTTTGTTCACTTCTTGCTCTATTTCATCCAATGTCGACTGTTTCCTTGCAGCGTTCACGTCGATGTTTTCGAAGTCTAGAAATGTGGCTTCGCCGTAGCTGTCGTCCTTGGTACCGCCGCCGTCCGAGAAACAATTGGCTGCTGTCGGAGACTTGGCACTAAACGAGCTTACGCCGTACGGTGGCGAGTCCAAAGCCTGTGCGAAGTCTGCGAAGGGATCTCGTTCGGGTTCCCCCGGTAGGGGATAAGGGCCCCTGGTAGAGGGAGCAACACCGGACTCGACGGGTCGACTCGGAAAACTACAGCCCGCGGGGCCGAACGCTTGGAAACGCGCTTGGCCCGGCTCCAAACTGCGAAATGAGAAAAGAAACGTTTTAAAGTAGAACACACCCGTACATAAGAAAGAGACGGTTGCTGTTTCAGCTCGCCTTCATAAATTTCGATGAATTATGGCGTGAGTGATTGGATCGGCGTCGCCGATCTATCGTTTTAGGGAAGTTTGACACCATCGGCAATATAATCTAAATATAAATGTCTGTTTGGATCTCAATGTTATCGATCGAGGTTCGATCTCAATATTCTCAATGCGATTTACTGTTGGACTGCCGCCGGTCATAATTTTCTATGATTTGTTTTTATAGTTTCGCGGATAGTACTACAATATTTACTTCCATATGTATCATATGGTATTCAGTGGTGTGCTTCAAATCATAATACGGATATAGTACGGAACAGATTGCGCAGTGAAAGAGTGCTGAAATTTTCTATAGTAGTGCAGTTTAAAATGTAGATCACATCGGAGGATCGCTGCATTTCAATGGATGACATTAAGGGCGCGCACAGCCGGATCGCTCATAAAACTCTTGATGCGTGCTTTGAAGCACAACAGAGCCAGAAATAGTGCTTGACCCACTAACGACTGGAGCGCTTATTTCCGTCATCAAGACACCGCCCGCTCGGCGAATGTTACAGCACCATGTCGAACCAATGCTAATTACAATGAATTAATGAAATCGAAAAGAATATCTAAGCCACGTGATTGAAGCATCTGTTGATTCAATGCAACAGATGATGAAGGCAATCAGTTCGCAACGACTGATGGCATATTTGGATTTATTCTTATTTTAGTTGTTCGAGACAACGCCAAGTCGCGGGATGAATAATGCGGTAGCATTTGTTAAGTAGGTAATGCCAAAGCTATAAAAAGATGTTTTGTTAATAACAATCAAGAGAACATAATATAACATGAGGTACATTCCTCCCATTATAATAATTACAATAGATTTTAATAACAATAAGTCATTTCCATGGGGATCTTTTTGAAGACGTTTCTATTCAAATAGGTACCATCTTCTCGTTTATTTTATGTGAAGGATGTTTGGAAATTTATTTAACATAACAAGCAGCGTAGAATACAAATAAATAAGTAAACTTATGTGAGTTCACACGTGTATTTCTGTTATAATATTACCCCATTTAATTGCTTCACATGGCTACGGAATTCCTCAATCAAATCGTCAACACAGCTAGTTAATAAAACAATTTCTATTTTAATTATGCTAAGGAAAACAATGTGAATATTTTGATTGAATTTTATTGTAGACCTATATTTCTATCTGGCATACATAACCAGTACAGTGCTAGCGACCTATTTGTGACTAATTGTTAGACGAAGGATTACTTACAATTCTTTAAGCGGACATTCCCAAATGAAACAATTCATTGCTGCTTACAAAGAATCCGTGCACAGGAAGTTGAGGTACGCAAACAATTCTCCAAACAATTTAACGTATCTGCACAATCCAAATTTAATTCTTACGAAGTCTACTGCGAGAATGAATCAAACAACAAACTGAAGCAACGGAGATGATGTCAGAACGACGAAAAACACAAATTAACACAAAGTTTGTGTAAGGTTTTCATAAAGCAGTTAATTACGAAAATATCGTCTAGAATTCTCATTAGAGCAAAAGGATTAACCTTCAAAGGCTTGAACTCGATTAATAGAGGAGCAAGTAGAAAAATAAGTTTCTACTTTGAATATGCACTTCGGAAAGCTTTTACAAATATTGAAACAATCTACAGCCTGAACTAACAAATAAAAGACCTTTATTTACTTATTATAAGCTTATTGTTCCACGTGTTCTATTAACCTACACCGATGAATGAAACTTCCAATCACAGTAGTAGGAAATGATAATGCAAACATGAACAAGAAAATAAAAACATTTCACGATGACTAACTAACCATCTGGACAGTGAAATGTATAGTGTTTGGAACAAAACATTCGATGAACAACCCACGTGTGGCGTGGGCCGCTCACCCATCAAAATAATGGCGACGGGCCAACTTTTAGATTCGAACACCGGTGGCACAATCACCTTTGCAAAGAAAGTCATATTTAACGATGTCAGTTTAATAAGAAATAAAGATATTCCAGTATAAACAAAAAGAACATTCGTCACTTATAAAGACACTGACAACATTAAGGATTTTTTATTTTTATTTGATCACAAACAAACAATAACGACGCTAGTGCACGTTGCGGTGTGTGAGACGAATCTCGACAGATGCAATGACTTTGAATTTTGAATCTCGTGTGATCTAAATACATTCCGTATTTAAAAGTTACTGAGTGTTAAAATAGTAAAAATAAACAAAGTTTTACCTGGATGTTATTGACCGCATCTCTTCCACAGTGATGGGCTGAGTTTTGAAGCGTTCCTTGTCACGAGCCTTTGCCCTGGAAGTAGAAGGCTGATCTCTAGGTGACAGGAGGTCTTTAGTTAGTGCTTGTTCCATGGACTTTATTCTGGAGGCAATCGATGGAAACGATTTTGGTTTGTTAACCTCTCCGGCTGCGTCTTTAAGCTTGCGATTCCAAGGTTCACAAAATCCGTTTTCACAATTCTCGTCAACCTTTAACCGGCGGTTGTTCAGTATAGATAGTAACTCATCGTTCACATCACACGCGAGGCTCTTCGATCGAGGATTCGTCTTCGGCCGAAGATTCCTCCGTCGGAGCACTGCACTCGGCAACTCTTCCGGGTTCGGCGCGGGCGCGAGATTCAACACTCGTCGCGGTCCAGCCGCCGACAAGTCGTTCGCGTCGCAACTGAAATTCGTCACACTAATAATGTTCGCATCGCTGTCCGCGCAAAAAGAGAGCCGTGGGCGCGGCGATTGGCTGCGTTCCCTAGTCAAACTCGAACCTCTCTGCTTTAAAATAGGTCTAACTGCTGTTTCACATTCCGATCCCGAGTGGTCAGATGTCCTGGAGCGTAGGAGTGAAGGCCTTCGGGAGCTTCGGTCGTCTTCGCTCAAATCGAAACTAGAAGCATGTCCTTCGTCTCCAGACAACTTTTTCGATGACTTTAGGATCGGTTTTTTGGGCAGGTCGAAATCGTAATCATCAAATTCGGTCGATTTTTTCTTAAGTATGGGTTTAGGTGTATCGGATAGGATATCTTCTAGACATGGTCGTTCTTCTGAAAAACTCTTTTTCTTTAATATTGGTCTTACAGTTTCTTTATCGTCTTCTACTATTTCTGCACCACCTGCTGCTGCTAATAACACAGCTTGAGCAATAGAAACGTGGGACGAGGCAGTGCTGCTACTAGAACTAGAATTAGACTTTCGTTTTAATATTCCATGGGGTTCTGGTGAGCTTTGAGATAAGTCGTCAGTATGATGTTGTTCTTCTTCTCTGCTCATTTTTCTTTTTAGTATCCCTTGAATTTGACCATCAGGCGATCTGTTCCTGACAACATCTTCCAGGGATGATCGCCTATTTTTCAATATGGACTTGTTTGTTTCTATAGAGCCATCCTCAGCGAAGGAAACTTCTGGGCTACAGGACCTCCTCCGAGCTACTTGAGACTCGTCTAAGCTTCTGCGTTTCTTTAAAATACCTTGTCGCTGCTTGCTATCAGATCGACCGTTTCGTGGTTCGACGACGCTGGGTGAGAATGTAACAGGTGGAGATGCGATAGCTTGATTAGAAGTATGAGATGCAACACTGTCTTCGTGAATAGACTTTCGTTTTAAGATAGACACGGGTGTATGACTACAGGACGTTGACGAAGTATCAAGACGGCGACTTTGACTAGACGTATCGTTACTGAGATCAGAAAACATTGCACTTTGCTTTTCAAAATCAATCAGTCTCTGAGCTGCCGTGTCTATATCTCTTAACCTCTCTGTAACTCCTCTGTTATGTACCGGCCTTTCGTTAATCAAGCCATAATTATATGCGTGATTGGTGTGTTTTAGTTCGGATTTCGGTGCGAACATGGAGTCGAAACGAGGCTCAGATGTGTCTAAATTTATCTTATTACTAGTTAAGTTATTCGACAATTTGTTAACCCTATCTAATGTCTGTTTAGTCAACGCAGCTAAGCTGTCCATCTCCTGGGAAAGTCTAGAACTATGCGGTCTAACAGTTTCGTGAAGCGTCGACATCTTCGTAACTTTAGAATTTTCTAGTCCACAAGCATTTACATTTGGTTCTTGTCTTGCTCGGGAAGTAACATTCAAAAGATTTTTAGGCGAAACGTTTTTAGTTTCATTCGATTTCCTTGGAGAATTATTTTCTAAACTAGTCAGTCTTTTCTTTGAATAATGATATTTTTCGCTAAGACTTTCACTATCTTTTTGAGCACGATGTCTTCGATCGATACGATTGTTTTCTGTGTCACTCTTTGCTTTTTCTGGACTTTTTCGGGTAGTTCTACTTCTAGGTGTCTCAGCTTTCGATCTGCTTGATATTGTATCTCGAGTTAAGTCTTGCTTAACCGGTGATGTAGACGTCCGTAAATTTCTATCAGCGGATTTCTTGGAAAGAGGTATGCAACTAGGTTTGGTACCTGATTCGGGACTTCGACGCCTGTCATAAGTCTTTTGAGGAGTGGAATTTGAGGGTGAAGACTTAAGTGGAGTAGTTTTGATTCCAAAAGATAAATTTAAAGTAGTTTTAGGAGATACTTTGGAAGACGGCAGTGAGCTTTCAGTCTTGGGGTGTGGTGCTTCAAGGGGTCGGCGAGTTCTAGGTTTTGCTACGCTTCCTGCAACAAATAGAAAATCACATATTACAAACTGTTAAAATTTTACTACCTACATTATAAAGTACACAAAGTTAATCACGGTCAACGAGTTTGGACGGAAGAGGAAGCTGATGACCCGTACGTGTGTATTGTTCTACGGAGGTTCACTGACTGTGCAAGCGTCGATTCGTGTGTCGTTTCGCGCGATATGGCGGACTGAACCATTGTTGGTGTGAGTAGGTAACACACGCCGCATTGTATTATGTAGACACTTCCATTATGTAAAATTTAGGATCTAAATTGCGTTCCGAGTTACTATTCAAAGAGATCGGTACAGAAGCCTTAGTGTAAGTTTGCAAGCGAGTAAACGTAACTATTGCGTTTGCGTTAAGATTTATATTCTCAGTCTTATATTCTCAGCATTATGATCTGTCAGTCAATTTTTAACGCAAACATGATAGTTACGTTTACTCACTTGCAAACTTACACTAAGGCCTCTGAGATCACGTAACAAAATAACATGAAACGCAATATCAAGTCATAATATGATAAACGGAAAACGATTGAACAGACTGATACGAATGCATATCTCTCGTTATACTTGGTGTGTCAGGTAAGTGTGCAGAGCTGAAAATAAACTCTGGATGCCAAAATACTATTATTTTATTATTTTTAAATATACAATAATGACTTGTTCCTTTTATGCAGATTGAATACAAAAGTAGGTGTCCCTCACGCTAAATAATTGGTGCACTCGTATATGTATAGGCTCGGGATCGCGGTGTTAGGGGCCGCGCCGAACCCCGTGCATCGCAGGGCCCTAAGCCGTTAACAAAGATATAATATTTATCTCGACGTTTCCAAATTCCATAATATTTCTAGATTCGACCGCAGTCGATTGCTATCGAAGCGTGAATATGTAATGCTTCGTATTTAGGTTCCAAATTATTCTGGGTATTTTACAAGCCCGAGTTTTCTCGTGCGTTATACATACTTTATGTAAAGTAATAAGTAAATCAGCTTTAAATATTTAACATTTATAAACATCAATAACATATCTACGTTATCGTTTCAGGTAAACATGTTCGTCACGTCCTTTCACTTTAATCTATTTACGTAGAGACAGGTAGGTAATACCGGCCAAAAAGGTATTTTATTTTTCAAAAGCTTCTGATATTTCGTACCGTAGCCATAATCCTGTACATTCACAGACAAAGCCGGTAAAGCCAACAGGTAATTTCCTATAAAGCCCTGGCGTGGCCGAACGATGTCCAATCACGTGCAAAATGTCGAAGGCTGTGGTTGATGCGGTTTTCGTCCATAATATAAGTACAATGTTTTTCATCTACATGAAAAACCCTTTGTGTTACGAATAAGTCCCTTTTATAAAAACGATAAGTCTATCCAAGTGTAGATGAGACAGCAACAGAATATTCTTTTAAAGCCTTTCTAAAACCTTTTCTCTAAAATTAACTCTTTTAAAAACGAAAGAAATATTTGGGTGAGGCTTCCTTTACTAAATTTCATTATCCGAGCTATACCTACTACAGTTTGGTTGTATGTACCGTAGCAAACCTAGTACTCACGAGACTGCTGAATGCATGTATTTTTTATGAAATACATCGTACGAGTTAGGCATGCTGAAATTGGAAAAGTTCTCTCAGCAATATTGCGATTGCGGACTGAAATAAAAATGTTTGATTAATCCTTTGATGCAGTCACTATCATATTATTCGAATCATCGTCGCGTTCAATATCGTTATTGTGATCCTTTTGAAGTACGAAAGCGCGTGGTAAAAGCGGATTTTGACTTTCTGCATTCATTTTAAAGAACTTTGAATATTGTTAAGCTATTGTATGCGTGCGATTTCTGACCACCTCTACGCTACTACGCGACCCACGCTACGGTCGACTACGTTACAATTCATTATTATGTAGGTATGCAAAACTGATAGATAACACTAGCGCTTTTAAGTTGGAAGCAGCTGCTTTCCAAGAAGTAGACGTATGTCTTATCTAGTCAGGGATTAAGCGGAATAATATAAACTAGTAGAAAAAGCCTTGCGAGCAGCTGCGAATTAGCACGAAGTACGTGGCTTTAACCCGACACCATTCTGTCAGGAGCGGATGATTTAGGAATCGAATAAATATCCTGAACGCTGGTGAAAGGCGATTATCGCTTTAACCAGCAGAATAATAACTCTTGAATGTCTTTGAGTCATTCCACATTTTGTAGTCAAAACAATTATACTGTTTAAACTAATAGATGTTAACCAAACGGAGTAAGTCTTGTGTAATACATACGAAAGGTTTGTCTTTACATACATATGTATGTACAGTCAACAAAGCTATTTGGTATACAGGCAGCTAACTTTAAACTACTTTAAACAATGTTGTGAGTATGCTGGGTAGTCAATTCTTTTACTCGCTTAATGTACCTATGCCATATGCTTAAAAAGTGATAACACACACAATAAAACTGAATATTGGCAGGGTAGTGGAGGGATGAATAATTTTGCCTGTATACCAAATAGCTTTGTTGACTGTACATAAACCGTCGTGGGTTTATATTCTTTCCATGGATTTAGGCAGAAACTACAGAATGCAAACTACATACTCCTTTTGCTTCGATTGCGTTCATACATCGTTGATGGCTTTGTATTTAGTAACGAAGAAATGTGATACATATCCAGCGAATTTTCGTCGTATCCTAGACAACATCATTCTCCTGCCCTTATCCCAATTTACTTAGGGTTGGCGCAACATGTTCCTTTCTTCCAAACTTCTCTATTAGTCGTCATCACGCGGTAGTCACCCCCTTTCTATACATATCATTTTTCACACAATCCATCCATCGTTTCTTTGGACTTCCCATAATCTTACAGCCATCGAAATTCATACTCAAAACTTTCCTCACGACATTTTCCTAATTCCACCGCATCACATGCCCATAACATGACAACCGATTTTCGCATAACTTTTCAGTCACCGGTGCTACTTTCAGACTTCCTCTTATGTACTCACTTCTATGCTATCCGTATCCTAGACATGATTGCTTAATAACAAGGCGTCATCTATATAGATGACCGAACCTAATATTGGAACCGATTCTATTGAAGCGTAACTTATTACCCGTATTATCCGAGATTGGGAGATCGCCATAATATGTATTAAGAGCTTTGTCCATCATTATTAGAGCTGCCAGCTTATCTTGGTCGGTCCATTAGATGATACCTGATATGTACTTATTTTATTTAGCATGGACCACTTAACGTTTGACCTCAAATATCGTGTATCTAATCTTTTACTATGATGTCAGTTTCAACTGTTATTTCTTTAAAGGTCACATTCTTTGGTGAACAAAGTAATGTTGCACAACATGTTTTTGTGTTTTCGCGGAAACCATGTTGCTGGCATCATTATATACATGTGACTGCATGTTCATTACCTTAGCTAGGCTGATAAAATTTTCGTTTTTCTTAACTACGTTTTTATTCGTGCTAAGATCGGCTTTATCGCCGTAGTTTATCTGTGAAACATACTTCAACACTATAAAATGATGATGTGCAACAGAGAGGCTTACAACATCCTTACGTTCTTTGAAATCAAATTTTGTTAATAGTATCAATGAACCACCATGTATTGCAATTTCTCTGCTGAATGAACTACCAACCTGGTGATTACTGAAATTAAACATGAGCTGATGGAAATAACAATGTTGTTACAGTTCATGAATAATTCAATTTCAAGGTCTTTTCTCAACATACCTTGAATATTTTGGTGCTGTATTGTGTTAGAACTTATTCTGACATTTTTATGATTTGTATTATTATTTAAATTTAAATTAGGGGTCTCGTTTCATTATGCAAGAGGTTTTGTATAACAAGACATGGGCTAGCAAAGTAAATAGTTAAATAATTATTCAGAAGAAAACAGCTGAAGTAAACTGCAGTCTTTAAAAACATTCGTGCAGCGTTGCAGACTACAATTCCGAGAAGATTTAATGCAAAATTATACTGCTTCCACATAATAATAACGTCTAAACAAACGCAGTAGAAACTAAACACAGCTCAGTGGACCACCACAAAGGGCATTTAACTGACTTATAAATCAATAACGACTATTGGAAAGAAGAAAGGAAAACGAATCCGTTTATTCCGCAGTAAATAATTTAGAACTTTAGAAATCGTAGATAGGTAGGAGGACCTACATAAAATATAATAGAAGTTTAAGATAAATCAACAAGTAACTGTATTAACTTTTTATGTTCGTTAAGGAAACTATTATTTTTGTCACCCTTTATTATAAGATGAGGGTCCCAAAAATGTCACATCGTGTCAGAAGTTATTACCTACTAATAAATAAGTTTTATTTTCCGCCTCCGCATTGATTTTGTACAAGCCAAGAGGATAACGGCTCGTACACACAGCCGGGATATCGCGGGCGCGTCAGGCAGCGCTACTCTTGTCACGCCCGCGATATCGCGCCAGTGTGTACGAGCCTTAAGTACTTATTCGTGTGGAACGAAGCTTGAAATATAGCGTTTATTTCTTTTGTGTAGTGTACCGAAGTTTTGAGTCATCGCAAGTCGTCAATTCGACAATAGGTTGGAATTAATTTGAAAGCTTTTGTACCGAGAAAACATAAACACTGACTGAAAAGCACTAAATATGATGAGAAATGTTTAATTCTTAAAACGGTTCGTAAGGTTTTAGTTAATATTTGAACTGATATACAATTTCAAGACTGACGTAGCTTGTCCTGCCTGTAATATATTGACAAAACGAGTGAAGTATTTAGCTGCTAAGGAAAATTATCGAAATATTAGCTCCATAGTCTGCATAAAATACCTACAACAGCATTTTTCGTGTCAGCAACTTGTGCACGAAACGTGACCGGTTCCCTTCGCCCCGTCACGGGAGGGAAGAAAACCGAATTCCCCAGGAATAAAACCATAGAGCTACATTATGTTCCTTTTTCAAATACTTGCCGCGCAAACCGGGTCACGCGATTACTGTCCTACATACCGTCCTAATTCGTAGTAAGTCGTTACGTCATCGGGTTGTACTTTCGAGGTAATATATTACCATTAGCTGGCGCCAGTACCTAATTGTTGCACTAGAAGTAAATTTATATGCGCATACATAAAACTCTCGAGCTGACTAAAGCTGAAACTTTGAAATGAAACACACCTAAACAGGCTTTCAAATTACTGAGAGATATATTGTCCTTTTTCAGTTTACTGGCTTTTGTAAATAAGACAGATTAGGAACACCTTTCACATAAATCTATCCTCATAGAGACTTCTGAATAAATAACTACGCTCAATAAAAAAATACGAAGATAAAACTTCATATAAATAACTGCTATTAATCTAAAAGTAAGTACTTATTTACATTGCATGTAAAATGTTCCTTCAAATAAATAAGACAAGCTCACATTCGCATATTTTCATGTTCTATTAAAGCATGTTTGAAATCTCTAAACGATTTATGGCCGCTCTTCGTACACATATTACAAAGCAAACAAACAATTTTCTGCATTCTCTTTGGTATGTATGAGAGTTGCTTGCAGTAGGAAAACAGACAATATTTACTCTTTATGATACTACAAAAGCATTCATAATTACACTCTTTACACTAACATGTGAGTTGAAAGGGCACAGCAGTAAACGTGGTTTCACCCTTTCTTTATAACAGTATTAGGCCTCAATGAGTCCTGTCCTACAGTGGGTTCCCTATACGGTACTTCTTAATTTGTATCATATCTGAGGACCACTTAAATAACTATCCCTAAGGTATGTATGGTCTTCTTAGTATGGATCACATATCTCTGCGCCTGACAACCTTCTACTACCATTAACCGGGCACTTTTCCAATCTCCGTATTGCTAACGAACATTTTCTGCGATAAAGTTTTAAAAACATTGCTCGTCCTGGGAATAAAAACTCGGATGCAGCAAAAAAGTAAAAAAAAAAAACTACCTATACAAAAAAGCTGGGCAAAGTTTAACAAGTAATTAAGAAATTGGTAAAAAGCACACAAAATCAAAGAAAACAGACAGTTACACCGTTTTTCCACCGCCACGTCAACGTGACCCCTACCCTATTGTGTATGATGTTCAAAGGGCGGTAACCTTTTGTCTTTAAACGTCTTCATTTTAACGAGATTTGCTTTCCGGAACAGTTTATTACATCGTTATTAAAGTTTACTGTAGTAGGAAGTATAATTAGTGCTTTTAACAGTACGTACCATTGTACACGGAACTTTACAATGAGTTGCCGATTTCTATCGTAGGGATCGCTTTTGTTGGAAATACAACGTGGTGGTTCTATTTCGGAGATCAGTGGTGGCTCAGTTATAACAGCCTGGGGCCTAAGTCTACTAATTTATAAACGTTACAATGGTCTCTCAATGGTGAGTTTTTGACAGATTTGCCATACACAAACTGTCAAAAACTCACCATTGAGAGACCATCGTAAGGTTTATAAATTAGTAGACTTAGGCCCCTGGACGCGTTGTAGATCGTGTGTTCGAATTCGAACCTAGGCAGGCTTTACTTTGTGAAATTGATTTCTTCACCATTGCTCTCGAAACGGTTAAGGAAAATATCGTGAGGAAACCGGCATGTTCCAGAACCAAAATTCGATGACATAGGACATCCACCAATCCGCACTGGGCCCGCGCGGTGGATTATGGCTCGTTCCCTTTCGCAGAGAGTATGCTTATGCTATAGGTATGATCCTATATCACCAACAGTGAGATAAATAACTATTGTTCGACTACCTATGTCAATGGTTACGCACATAAATTATCGTCATTAGTACCGCCGCCGCTGATCAAAACACACTTACCTACTCGAAATCACAACATTAACGAGGTGTTATCAAACTTAGTCAGCGTACGCGAACGTGTCAAGTACCTATATGGCCTATATGTATATAACCCAGGTTATATGATGCAGCACTATACCCACATAGCTATCAACTGGGTTAGTAATACACTATCGGTTCATTGTAGTCATAATATAACAGTCATTTACCTATGTATCAAGAAACAATCACGTATTTTCTATAGTAATCTCAGGAAAAAAGGTGTATTCTATTTTCCACGTTGCCGTCGTGAGAGACATATGAGGGAACTGGGTGACGATTAATTATGGTTTTTATTTCTTACCTAAGCTAGATTCTATTACAGCAACGTATTATATAAGTACAGCTTTACTAGGAGTATTAGAGTTTGAAGCTATTAGAAGTCTACTGCGCTTAGGGTAAAAGAAGGGGAAGAAGGGGTTGTCTGTAAAGATCGCTTTTAGCGATAAGACCGCCCATTGTGTCACCCTATGTAAAATGTCCAAATTTATGTCTGTCATTTTTATGGTGTACATAATAAAGAGTATTCTATTCTATTCTTAGGGTAGTAAATCGCCCTCGAAATTGCATTTCCTATACTCATTTAGTTCTATATCCAGAGGTAATTGTTCAAGATAAATGCAATGTTCTATTCAAAGAAGGCTTTTCTATAAATTGTCCGTAAATGAGACCTATTATTACAAGCTTTATTATTAGCTTGCTCTGTAGTCTGTTGTCGTCCATTTTTCAAGCACTTCCTGGCATCCGATTGAGCTGATACTTGGCATACTTATACAACCACCGAGATGTTTAAAAAAAAATCATCACAACTGGTCTGATGATGGAGCCCGAAGATGGCCATAGGAACTCCTCAACTAAGTAAATAAGATAGTACCATCGTGTTTGGACTCATTGCTTATTTATTAAAAAGTGCTTTGACACTAGGTGGTGTTCAGGCTCTGATGATTGAGCCGGAAGTTGGCCACAGGAACTCCTCAATAAAACCAGATAGCACCATCGTGTTTGGTCATTGGTTATGTATTGACAAGTGATTTGCTACTACGTAGTGTGATGTGATGATGGAGCTGGAAGCTCGCCATAAGATTTCTTCAAGTAAACAAGATAGCCTCCTTGTATTTGGGGTTATTTGTTTTAATAACTTTGCACAGAAGAATATTGTCAAGAAGACAAATGTGTATTACCAAATTTTTGATAAATAATGGGTCGATGCGTTTCACCGGAGATGCCGAAAACATAAATATTCGTTGCGCCACGTGTGTTTTTAAAGTTAGCAAGACTAGATACCCTCCAGAAAAAGGAGTTCCTACTTGGTATGGATAGAAAAGAGAAAATATATAATGTTTTTTTAGAACAACAGACGCACGTTAACAAACAAGTTGACAGGGTAATGTCCTTTATTATATCATCACAGAATTTTATAAGACGACCATAAAGAGAACTGGCGAAATGTGGGTGTACTATAGGTACACCTCTGCCTTACCCTTCGGGGATCACAGTCATTATGTTATGTGATTAGCCTTTCTCTTGTTGGACAGAGTACAAAATAAATAATGGGTATATAATATAGCATATTATGTAAATAGGATCGTCCGCGTTTGGCCAGTGACTCCGTGATAAGCTTCGCCACGTGTAACCGGTGCTTTGTTCAAATCTGATATTTGAATAAGTATGTATACAACTGGATAATTAATTATGAAAGGAATGAAGTATGGGTCATTTGAATCGTATATTATGAAAAGAGGCAACATGTTTCTCTAGGTTTTAAAGCCTAAGGCCTGTGTTCACCAACAATAGTTAGTTTATGTCAATGTTCCTAAGGAAATTTTATATTTATAGAACTGATTAAATATCTAAACAGTTGATTTAAATTTTGTTGACAAGGCTAAGTAAACTTTCAGTTCAAAACGTACCTAAATGTAGATTTGATAGTCATCCTGCCTAAGCCTAAATGTAAATTGTTTTAATCTTAAAGTTATAGAACAAACTACTTTTCAACCCTAAACAACGAAGAACTTTCTACTAATATTAAAGTTAAAGCCTTCCATTAGAATTGATAAATAATAAAGAGAGTTCCACGCGCAGTTCGTAAGTCTGTAAACAAATTACATGTTTATTGCAAACATGTGGATTAGAACACGAGAATTACAGAAGAGTGTCGTAAATAACAAAATAAACATTATTTATTTCATTAATTCACAAGAAACGTAATAAAATATTTCACGTTACATCCGCGACATTAAAGTTGAATCACCAATGTTATTACGCGTCATAGTTACTTTATGAGAGTGACATATAAAACATTACGGGAAGCTTATTAAAATTGAAATGCTCAATTGCTCATTTGAAGAACTTGAAGGCTTCTATATTTTTAATTTAGGATTTTATCGATATACCCACGACTGTTGTAGTCAGTTGTAGGTTAAACGAGATGCTAGTCATACGAGTAGGTCCCTGTCGAATTTGTTTTCATATTTTATTTACAAATAAGTAGGGAAAACATATTATTTTTACTACTTACAATAACAATACTGTTTCTGACTGGCCCCATTCCTAATCAAAGAAAAATATTCCTATTTATTGAATATCGAGAAAACCTATTACCTACTTTTACCTAGCTCAACAGAATTTGTGCTGTCAAATCAAAGGAAAATATGGATATAATTTTCTAGGTAGGTACTGGCAAAAACTACACTCTACGGGATTCAAGTAGTTCGTAGTAGATATCACATATTCAGCTCAAACTAAAAGCATTTATTTCAAATAAACCAATTACAGGTACTTTTGGATGTCAAAGGGAAAGATGAAGCTAGTTGCCCATTCCAAAGCGTAGTAGGTACCTATGGAGAAGAACGGGCAAGAAACTCCACGAACACTCTTTTAAATTAAAATATGGTTACAAAAGCAGCCTTTTCAGTAGTTTCAATTAGAGATACATAATCAGGATTCCAGCTATCTGATTGGCTTACCGTTCGGGCTTTAACAATGCGTTTCGAATATCGAAGGCCATATTTTTCCTCTCTTTTGAATATCAACAATGTTCCCTAGTCGGCGTAGCAAATAGGTATTATGGCAGTTTTCGGAAATTCTTTCATTGGTTGGGTACATATTGAGAATGGTTAGAAGTACGTACCTATAAATAAAAGTAGTAACTACATATTTAGGTACTTCTTTTCATTGACATATTGTTTGATGCCAAATCCAACGCAATATACGACGACAAGGCAATTTATTCCTCTTAGAGTAAATAAGACGTTATTTAAGTTATCAATATTTATTTTTTACTTTAGCGGACTAGAGTATTTGCCTGTTGGGATGTTGCTCAGTAATAAAGAGGGTACTTGAGGTATAAATCCCAATACAGCCATCTAAACCGAATAAGAAAATGCCTGTTACCTGTACCTGACCTAAGTGAGCTAAATGCTGGGTGAATGCGCAGATTCACCGTTATCTTTTTCTTTTTGTATCTCACTCAGAGATTTTGTTTATTTCAGAAAGCTAATTATATTTGGTAAAAATCCCTACTTTGTAAAAAAATGATGACTCTTCATAATATAAAATGTTCCTCGAAAAAGACGAAATCTCAGAAATACCTAGTTTCAGGAATGCTCCGACAAGAATTTATGAGTGTCACAACAAAATTTGATCGCCCACACTCAACCTTGACGACAAAAGGATTTACGGCACAATCACAATAAAAAAACTCCAATTAATTACCTACTTAGGGCGGATTCGACCAAACACAAATAAATTTTATCCGCGGAATAAGATTTACTCTGACAGTTTTCGTATGGAGAAACTGTCAAAAATTCAAAATTTTCTCGGAAAAGAAGGCTTATTCCGCGGATAATATTTATTCCTGTTTGGTCGAATCCAGCCAATCAATTAAAAATATGACCGTGGATGAAACTAAAGACTTAATTAAGGATTGTACAACCATGGTGAACCACTTTTCACCCTTATACCTATGTGCTTATCCCCTTAGTAATAAGGTTGAAAAGTGTTTCACAGTCATTGTCCGCGATGGTTCATAATGTTCTGTAAGTTCTGTCAACCTCTATGGGAAAAGGCATGACATGAGTTAATTAATGTACTTATTTCATAGAAATTATCGATCACATAAATGCGGAATGTATTTATTCTATGCCTCCAATGGAAGGCACATAGCCTTCATATTGAAGTATAAATACGAATACAATTCATCGACCAGCCACGCAGAAAACAATGCAATTAGTCCACTGATTGACGTTATCAGACCAATTAAATCCCAAAATCTGCATCCGAGATATAAACATCGTTATGAGGTAGACTATCTTCAGTGGCCGACACATTTATTATGAAACCAGTAACATAAACATTCCTTAAACTCCTATAACTCAGAACCATAAACAACTCCTATAACTCTAGTTTGCCCTAATTTCAGTATATTTTTTATGAAAAAAGAAAACTTAAATCTTGAAGTCTCTCGCTCCAGTTACACACACCCACTTGTAAAAAGCTTTGGCTTTTAAAAAGTTGAAAAGTTACAACTTCGCTTATAAAATGTAAATAAGAGCAACTTTAGGCAGGGTTACGCGGGAATGTTGAGAGAATTTTATAGCAGTTGAAGTTATATTTTTGCATACAGATCAAAAATATCGTAGTTTACGAGCAGGAAGTGTCTAAAGATGCTTGACGAAACACTATGAATATTAACAGAACTTTTGTCTTTACTGTTATTAATAACATCTTTAATATCTGGTTCGTTATCCTCCATATTAACTCTATGCTATTCGACGTTAATGCTGCTATGGTTAGTTGATTGAATTATTAAGTTTTAAACACAGCATCTCGCATTACGCATAACTTAGAATTATGAAACCACTCGCTGGCACTACGTAGTGTAGCTACGCAATAAAATATTCAACATCAGTCTAAAGATGCTTGTACTGACTCTTTCATAAGATATTAATGGTGTATTTCGTATTTTACCATATCATCATCATATTTCTGCCCTTGATTCATACTTTGGGTCGGTGAATACGTTTTCTCCCCTCCTCCCCTGTACACCGTAACGGTACTATTCACTCCCTTGTCTTCCATAACCCCCTCCCCCATGTCCTTCCATGTCTTCTCGCACAATCCATCCATCTTTTCTTTGTACTTTCCCTTCCTCATCATCCATCCACATTTATATTCATCACTACCTTACCAAAACTATACGTTAATAAAAGCAAAACACCGTTATGAATTTCTGATCCTATTCATCATATTATTCACTAATTGCTAGTCGGTAACCGAACCGATATACATATAGATTAAGGCATTATTACCACAACCTGATCAAACAACGGCTATGAAATTAACATCTTGTCAGTTGAACATTTAAAACCACATCAACAACAAGACAAATGCAATTTTAGGAATAGTTAGCAGTAGTTTAGTAGTAAAATGTAATGAAAAACAAAATGTTAATAGGCTAATTCTATTTGCCAAGTTAATATTAGGGCTTAAGTAAATTTTGTCGTAGATATGTGACGTAATTAGCAAACGAAGTAAATGGAGAGAAATTGTGAGGCGAATCCCATCAGGCCTGGACAAGAAACTACATGAAGATCACGATCGAAGAAGATTAATTAAACAACACAATTTCTAATTAAATGTCTGCTTAAAGGTAAAATTAAGATAATTATTCGCTTTCATAGTTTCTAAAGCTAGAGTTTCAATTTGGTCGGTTTTAATTAAGGCATTACCTAAAATGTAGTCAAAACAATATTAATTTGATAAAGTGATGAGGTAAACACGTAAGTAGTTTATTAATTTTATGATATCGCCACACCTCCCACATTAAAAGCAATTATTAGGTATGTAAATGAAATATTGCTGTTTTCTTATAAAAAAATACGAAATTGTAGGAAAACACTACGTTTTGTGTTTTCCTTGAATAAACTCATCACTTTTGCAGGTCATACCTACCACGAAATTACCTCTCGGGGTAACAAATATTTTACTACTATTTAAATTTAAGAAAGCTCTAACGAATACATTTCAAAATGTAGCATAGGCGCAGAATTCCATACTTATCCTAACTTTATTATTATTATACGAAAGTGAGTTTGGTACGCTTACAAGCTAAACGGCTGAACGGATTTGCATGAAATTTGGCACACAGGAGAACATGACTTGGGTGCCCATACATTTTATCCCGGTTGCACATTTTCCATTTCCGTTGCTGCCTCGTTGGTATAATGGTCGCAAGCGCTACTGCTGAGCATGAGGTCCTGGGTTCGATTCCCAGGTCGGGCAAAGTGCTATTGGGTTTTTCTATCTGTAATTTCTTAGTATCAGCCTGAAGTATGGATTTGTGTCCGGTTGATGGCAATAGGCTCGCCGCTTATTACATGGGACTTAAACATAACTGCCGAAACTGGGGTGTACTATAGGTACAGCTCTGCTTAACCCTTCGGGGAAACAAGGCGTGATGTTATGTTACATTTCCGTGGGATAATTTCCGACCTCAACGCAAGCGATGTTGCGGACGTGAGCTAGTATGAAATAACACTTCCATTAATATATTGATCATCGATTGGGGAATTCAAAGGTCAAACAGACACGTAATTCTTACTATACGTGGAATAAAATATGATGTAAAGTAAATAATAACAATGTTTGCATGTCCGTAGTACCTACATTAATTTTATTTGTTTAAAAGCGACTTGAGCCCCAATTACGTCAAATTATTTACTTTGAAGTCATTATGGCACGTCCAAAATATTGTGCGAAAAAGGGATTTGGGGAATTAGAGTGTTATTAATGTTATCGCTCATCTTTTTAGATTTAAGGTTAACTTAGGCTTTAAATTATAACATTATAAAGGAGACATCATGCTGCTGGTCATACATTACAATACAAGGCCAAATGAAATAGGCTGGAGTTCTTAAAATATGAATTTAAAAACTGTTTTTGTGTTTTTTTTTCGTGTTAAGATGTAGATACTTAGGTACCAATCCCGAGTATGAAGTTTCGCTAGATAATTTAATTTGACCTTTCCCTATAAATAAATCGACAAACAGAAAAGCTTTATCATTATCCCTACCACTGTCATTATTTCTACCTATAGCTTTATTGTTAAAAAGCGGGTACATTTTGCAGGCTCTGATTTAAATAACGTGTCGCCGTAGTTTACAGGTCATGTCACACTGAAGCGGCCTACCGCGCCGAAACCACACTGATTATGCTCCAAACATAAATAATATCATAATTAAAGAGAACACAGCTGTTTCAGAATATTACGTAATTAGTTTGGACTAAAAACATCAATTTCAGTTACCTTAGTTATTTGAATAGAAACAACGGAAACACCGTTACCTATAATAAAGATAAACAATTTAAGGATCCTGAATTAACCTACTCGGAGTTCCAGACAGCTCATCTAATCTCATTCATGATATAGGATGACATCCCATTTAGGTTATTTGGTATGGATACAATACCTACTGGGTATACGAATACAAAATCGTATTTCGACATCTGAATGACAGATTAGGATAAGAGGGTCGAAAGAGCGTTCGTAAAGAAATCACACGCCTGGCTTCGTGAGCTGCCGCGTATCGATTGTAATCTATGAATATGTTGCCCTTTGAACGATATTTCAGAGCTGGATAAAATAAATATAACTTTCTCCTAAAAAAGATACGCTTCAGGAGAAAATGACCTAAAACAAAGTGATAGATAAACATCAACATGTCCCGTTCGAAATTGCTACCTTGCTGTCTTTACATAGGCGTCGTAAAAGATTATAATATCAATCTGCGTGGGTTCAGAATCCACCCGTAGGATGCCCGCTAAGCTGAAGGTCAAAGGGGGCTACCATAACCGCCGTGCTGGTGGACGGATTAGTGATCGAAGTTCACTGTTATTAACAAAAAGAAGGACAGTAAATTTTAATTCATAGAACGAAAGAAAGAAAGGAAGGAAGAAAGAAAGAAAATACATTTATTTAACACAGACTAAAAGGCACACACACAATATAACACACAGTAGATAAAAAAGATACAAAATAAAACAAACAAAAGGGGGTAAAGTATGAAGTAAGAAAATTGGCAGGGGAGTGTGCCTCACGGCTGCGCCATAAAGGCCCAGTTCAGCAAAAACGCCAGACAACAATAAGTGCCTGACGCTGGTTTTCAACTGGACCTGATAGTGTGAGGTGACGGATGTAAATTAGTTTTATGTAAATTGTGTATACTTAAATAAAAATAAATAAAAGAATAATAATAATTAATCGCGCACAGGGACTGGCCCATTCTGCACCGGAAAAAAACACCATACATAACAGGAAGTTCAATCAAAACAATATTTATCAACCAAACACCAAAAACTAAATTAAACGCTATCCTAAATCAACACAGGTAGATTAGTGTACCTAATAACAACACTGATTTGTGTGTAAGCAAAGCAAATAACCACAATGAGTCAATAGGGGTGAGTTTGAGGTCGCCTGGCAGAGTGACCGCGCCAATATCCATTGCAATACCTTGACCACGACTCACGCTTCAAGATAATTTGACGAGAGAGAAGCGATAATAGTGGGTAGGTCAGTTAGGAATTATTTATGGTCCACATAATATCTTATTTGAGGTGCGAGGTATGGAATTCACCTTTATCCTTTTGCCAATCATATCATCGAAATAAAAGGGAGATTTTTGACCTGTCACTGAAAAATTTACTGTGCTGACCCCAAGTAACATTTGACCGCAGGGCACTGGGCAGGCAGTAGAAGACAGTTCTGTTGAGTCAATGTTTTAGAAACTAAAAAAATAATGGACCTCATAAGGTTTTATTAAGAACCAAAGCATCGTACATACTGTAATAGCAAATTGAACTATAGCAAAATTCGTAGCTATATTAAAACCAGACACAACAGTATAAGTAGAAACTCTGTTACATATGTAGTTAGTCCAATATTTACAAAACGTCTGTAACTAAACGTCTGGAATTTTTCCGTTTACGCAAACTTTCCACAGACTGAAAGTGAAACGAAAACGCGAGACGATATTATCTTCTTACCTTAAATTAAAGATTATTTCCTCTTAGCGATAGTCCAGCTAAGCGAGAGTTATGCGCAATCTTTAACCCCAATCCGATGCTACACGTGGTTCTCGTGTCAATAAACTCAGACCTTAGTAACACTATAAAACCGTTCAGCGATAAAATCGCAAGTGCATCACTTATTTCAGTTTCGCATCAAGTACACGGGATAGTAAGTGCCATTAAACGTAAGGATAATTTCACACGTGCTTTAGTTCGACGCATTTTCATTTACATAATCACCAAAAAATTTAGCAGCGTCAATTTTTGCGTGGGATTATACTGACGTCACGCTTTGTTGACATTGCTCTTTGATATCAAAAATCATGACATTCACTTTACTACTATCTGATAATAATGTCAAAATATTATTCACTCATCCTGTTTACTTCATTCGGTGTTGGTTTGCATATCATCGAATTAATATCGTGACGTGTTTATGACATACTTTTCCAGGAACCTGTGTAGTGCCAGACAGCATATCATAAAAATGAATACAATGGTTAGCACCGGTGATAATCAAGTCACTTGGCTCCAAGTCAAATTATTTCACAAGCCAACGAACAGTTTACTGTAGCCTGTAGCAGTTTACACCCACCATTTTAGATACGTTTCCCAGGAATTCCACCGGTCTTGTTTTGATTGGAATTGAATTTAAACCCATAAAGGATAATGGGTAATTTACTATGGACCCCGTACCCAAAAAAAAAGTTGACTGTAGCATTATGAACTATGTCTGTGTTTGTTGCCCTCATTGAGTAGTTAAATTCATATTAAGACAGCATATCAAAATTCACTTGGACAAAAAAGATATGTACCTTTAAAGTTAACAGATTTTTCGTAGTAATTAATTAATTTTCCATGACACTAAATGATAAATAAATTAAAGCGGTGTCGGTACTATTTAATACTGGAAACGTGGACCGGGCAAAAACAGTGCCCACAGTCGTGTGGCAATATGGTAACAATTAACATTATGGTAATAATTCTACTATGGATGTTGAATTATTTTAATAAAAAGAAAACATGAAATAAAAGGAACGTTTTAAATCATTTTTATAAATTATTATAATTAATATACATTAATAATAATTATCAGCAATACTATTATCTTTTATTTCATTTTTAAACATAATCTTTACATTTTTAAATATTCTCATAAAAAAAAAAAAAATTAAAACATAAAAAATATAAAAAATAGTGGTCCATCGGCATCGGGAACGGGGTCCGGGCTGCCGGTGTTTAGGGCTCTAGAGAGAGGAACCTCCTCACAATGCGTGCCGTGTCCAGGACGCAACCTGCAGTACGAAACGCAACGAAAGCAGTACGCTTTCGTTGCGTTTCGTACTGTAGGTTGTACTGCAAGGCAAGTTGCTGGTGGATAATCCTAGCCAGTAGATTGTGTCTGTGCAAGTACTCGCCGTTAGCAAGATGAGAACAACTGGAAACAATATGGCGGATTGATTCACCGGGACGGTGGCATGCCCGACAGATTAAGAAACGATTATTCCTAATGTCCACTACCTGTTTGGCCACCACTGGGGAACAACGAAACAACATTTTTTTTTTCTCGTTGTCCACCACTGGGGGACGGCGAAACAACTTTTATTTTACTTTTAATTATTCTCGTTGTCCACCACTGGGGGACAGCGTCACAACTTTCTAAAGTGTTTCCATTAGCTACACGATTTTTTTTACATTTCTTTGGGCCACCGCTGAGGCACAGTGGCACAACTTATGATCCAATTCCGACTGGCCATCAATTTAAATTATTTTATCTAAAGACCAGTAAAGGATAGCCTAATAAACTTATGGATTTGGTTTTAGCGGATAATGCTGAAATTATTTTCATACAATTCAAAAGTTTACGTAATAATAATAATAAAATAATATGTCTTTTCTTGTATAATAAAGTTAATTATTACATTTTATTTATTTCTAATGCTTATTAATATCTTTTGAAACTACAAATTAATATCACTTCACCAAAATATTTACAAAAAGTGTTGCTATGAGTGAAGAAGAGTACATATTTTTTAAAAGAGACCAAAAATATATCTACTCTACTATACTTGCGCAATCGCAGCATTATAACCGGCTGTGAATAAAAAATATTATGTTTAATTACCCACTTCAATAAAAAATTAGTAATCAAAGCTTTAATAAGTAGTAGGATGATATTTTAATATTATTATGCTATTATAACATTGAATAAAAGTTAATTAAAGAATATATGACTTTATTAATTATGTAAGTAGGTACCATAAATATTTAGGAATATTTATATTAGTCTTACCCTTAAGCATTATCTGCTAAACAACCAAATCCGTAATCCAATAACATAAAGATCAATTATAGACTTTGAGATTTAAAACAATAAAACAAAAACATGGTCCATCTCTCCAGTAAATAATTACTTAAAACATTTAGTTCTATCATATTTTTTTTAATATAATTTATATATATTATATATATTTTAATAATTTGTTAAACATTTAATTAATTAATATTAATTAGTTATATATTAATAATTAATTACATATTTATTTGTTAATATCTTTGTCTGATACCTTATACCAAGGAATGTACCTTAAACGTTTAGGTTCGAATATCTTTTTTCTCCAAGTGAATTCAGACATGCTGCCTTAGGATAAATTAAACTACTCCACAAGGGCAACAAAGACCAACATAGTTCATAATGCTACAACTAACTTTGAGTCTGGGTACGCTCTTACCCATCCTCCTTTTTGTCCAGAAATAATTGAAAAGTAAAACAGTTTCGATTTATTGATACTTTCGTACGAACAAGTTTCTAAGATATCTTTTCTATGCGTTTCTGGCAGTATTCCAAGTACCTGGATCTGGGCAATTATTACGTCAGATTTATGAGGTTATAAATTATTAGTATGTACTGAACTGATAATATTGTATGATTTATGATTGAAATTTATAAGGGAATACAAGTTTTAATTAAAAATAATGTGTTTTCTCTGGAGAAAAGTCCTTTCGTAATGCAGACGGATAGATACTTAGGGATAAAAAGTAAATTAAATTAAGAGCAACGAACAGAAATATACCAGCAGCAATAAAGAAAACTGCTGACTAAGCTAACAACCTCGCTATCCTTGTTGTCTCAACTGGGGTGTAAAGGCGTCTGTTCTTAGTGCGATAAGAAAACTAGAAAGTTCCATTCCAATAGTTACTGGATGAAAAATGCTCATCGAGTTTTTGGTTCGGAAGGAATTTGGGACACTGATAGGCAGATATTTGAAAGGACGAAGACATCGTTAAAGGCTGAAGGGAAGCGATGAGCGAGGTTGACGTGGGATTCAAAGAGAGATATTCTAAATATGTTAGCCTAGCTCATTTTAGCCCGAACCAGATAAAAGAGAGTGCTCGATATGCACAAGTCATAAAGTGCACTGAGTGTTAGTACGCTGAATAGAATCTCATAAACATGTTCCACATAAGAAAAGCTACATAAACGATAAAAGGAGAGAACAATAAAATCGTCGTAAACCGGAATGGATGCACGTAAACCACTAGGTGCTTACGTATTGCAATGGACTTAGAAAAGGCCGCGGAGGCAAGATTAACGGGAACCATTTCCTTAACACAAACAACAAACACGGCAACGTTGGTTGCCAAATTGATTGTTACACCAAAACCGTTTAGTAAACTCGGCCATGTGTTGGCAAGACAAAAGAAGACAATTTCTAATGAATCTTCAGTGTATGTAAACAATTGTACAAAGGAACAATGCCCAAACGTGACTGATCAATCTTGAAATTCAATTTTATCTTTGACTTGGAAAATGGCGCCTCTATTTTTACAGTCACCATGAAAAGTTTATAGTTGAAATCTTCTCAGAAATGAAACTAAGAAATGGAATATCGACTGTTCTGTCCAGAAGCATATCCAATGCTGAAGAAACTGCCGGGCACCTTAATATTGTATGTACCGCACTAAAACAGGACCGGGGTTACAAAACTGTTCGTAGTAAATCTTTGAAAACCTTCGTCGTAGTAGTGTGTCCCACACTGTGTGTATTCCGCAAAATATAGCGTCGTCTATCAATTCTGTTCGTTCACTGTTGTATTGCGAATCGCTATTACTTTTACTGTGGGCAACACTGCCATATGTTTCAGAGAATTTACTGTGGGTATTACTTCTAGATGGATATTTTCCATTTGGTGTGGACAAACAAATGTACTAACCATCTTTGTTTACTCAACCATTTTCAATCAAGTGTAAAATGAAAAGCAAACAAATGAAACTAACCTTTGATCATATTTTAATTACTTCATGAATTTAGAATTTCATCGCGTCTATGTATATTGAATACTTTGAAAGGGTAAGTATTTAATCTAAAGGGTCTCGGAATGTTTTACGAAACAATTCCTATTTATCTTTCTAATATTTAACGTAATTCAAACGAAGATTAAAACTGGATTATCGAGTCTTCATAATTTATATATCATTTTCTGGGGAAGCGAAATCCCACACGAGTTTTCAGCTTATGAAGATTAATTACGACGAAGGCGTAACGTTAATCGCTTCAAAATATGATATTTATCGCCAACAGAGCTATACAGAGCTTATTTCCCGGTATCAACAAAATCATCGGAACATTTTATCAGATTGCATTTTAATCACTAACAACATTAGGGAGCAGTGGTGACCCAGTGTTAACGGCCGCGACTTAGAGGTCGTAGGTTTGAACCCTGACATGCGCTTTACTTTTTGTAAATTATTTCATCACCACTGCTCTCAATACGATGAACGAAAACACCGTGAGGAACTGGCATGTCCTAGAACTAAAAATTCGAAGACAATTGTGACATCTACCAGCCCGCGCTGCGCCCGCGTGGTGGATACCTGCTCATAGAGATGAGGCCTGGGACCCAGTACAGGGAACAATACAGACTCATTATGCATTTTTAAAATTGATTCCAATTTACTAGATAAGTTAGTAGCGGCGGCGTCGACTAATATCGTTCGTTAATGTTCTTCCTGGGATCTATGCATCCGATCTGAACTGGAAACGGGGAATAAGCACTGGAACTGCATAACAAAACGTCAATACCTACACGCTCGACACAAACGTATGGGGGGGTTGATTATTTTTTCGCGACTATGATGTTGGTACCATGGGAAAAGTTGTTCAGTTTGATGTTCTGTACCATACCCTTAATTAAGACCACACCTTTCTGATACTTGTAAATAGTGCCTTTTTCCCGGTACCTACCAATAAAATCATCAGAACATTAAAGTTCGGTTCACAGACAGCCATTAATTTTCGCTCCATAAAACTAAAGGCCGACAAGACGCTGAAGGCAATACCTCTGTAATGGCAGATTAAGTTCCACAATAAAATTAATTACGAATTATTTCCATGCAGTAAAACTGACGCCATTAATTTTTATGTGACACGGGTCAAGGTTTGACTGCATTTCTCCTGGTGATGAACTGCTAAATTGTAATCAGGAAACCGACAGAAGGTTTTTTTACAATTGAAAGGTTTGGAAGAGCTAGATTGCATTTTAAACTTCATTCCTCTTTACTCTATAAGCTAGTGGCGCACTCGAGTAATATCGTAAGTGATGAGTTCTTCTTAGAATCGATGCATTCGATCCTAAGTCGTTGAAATGCAGTAACTTTCCCATGCAAGTTATAACAGTTATAAGATACACAAAATGTGATGATGAATCCATTAAATAAATTCGATTATAAATTAACGTCAATTTCTATCGAATTCTCGACTATCGAAGCCGTCAAGAATATAGGCCATAAAATTCCATAAAAGTCTTCTGGCCATAAAAGTCTTCTTTATTCCATTAAGTTCTTCAGGCCATAAAAGTCTTAATAGAAACTATTAAATTAAAACGTTCAATTTCCATGCAATATTAAAAATATTTCAACAGGGCAAAAGTTTAACTACTAACGTTACAAAACCTGACTCGTCTTTCTTGCTAGCTTGCTTAACTAAGAACCACTGACTTACATAACAGCCGAAATGCATTTGCCTCTATCTAAATTCGAACATTAGAGCAGGCCGCAGCTGTTTTTAGAGTGAAAACTGAGAGAGATACCGAAGTAGACGGCCCTGTTCACGGGTAAAAATAATGGCTTCAATGACGCGGGGTCGCAAGTTCGTAGCCCGTTCGACTGGGACGTTAACCTCGACGTAATATTGCAAAAATGTAGCAAACTATTTGCGACCGACCGAATGATTTCAATGATTAATTTGATTTTGATTAAATTGTTACTAAAAAGTGTTGTAAATATTAAATTTTTTGTTGGAAAATTGATTATTGGAGATGGCTGAGTGGATTTTAATCAACCTTAACGTTATCCCGAGATACATGGCTGGCTCTGTGCAACAACTGAGTTGATTGTTACACGCGACCAACGAGGTAATTGCGTTACACAAATTAAATGACAATTGATCGCATAACTTTCATTTTGACAGTTCACCCGTGTTCATTGCGTTATTTACGTTGTTGTGCAGACGAATTTTGCAAACCTATGAAGCAATGGATTAGCAATATCCTTCAAAACTCTCGGATTGTGATTGAAAGTGTTTTACGTAATTATGGTGCAGTGTGAACAGCTGTGCTGTGTGTATGCAGCTTTAATTTCTCTTCGATACAGTTAAAGATTCCCGTGGGTCTACGACCGCAAGAACCCAGTGATTCACACTTTTACATCAACCCATCAAATACATTTTTCTCTTTACGCCAAAAAATATCGTGTTCTGTGGAATATGACGCCAAGTTTTTAATAATATTACTGTGCCGAAAGATAAATGTCGTCCGCCTCTTAATGAAAAAGACAAGTTGACAAATGGCAGAGTAATTAGAACAACTAAATTAAAATGAATAGGTGAATAATAACTAAGAGTGTAATTTCTAATTAAAGTAGGCTTCGCGTTCATATTCCTCGTAACATCAAGCCTAATGGATGTAACGGCGGAGAATTTTCCGGAGTGGGAGAAAATGGAACTTAATCCCGCCCACATCAGAGTCATTATTTACGAGTTACGACACAAATAATTTTACGCGCCGCCGCCCCTACTTATAAGACATTTTGTGGTCAACTTTTATAAGCCGTCATTGTCCCAAAGGATTCTTGTTAGTAGTTGGAAGTATTTTTCCGCGCACACTCGCATAGCATTGGTCTCGTGAGGACGCAATCTAATATTAGTAAATTACTTATGAAGGTGTGACCTTTACAGCGAGTTTCCACAGTTAACTGCATGACCTATTTGGAACATTACTCGAATTAAGAGCGCAATCATTAGTGCTGCTTTTAATTATTTTTACTAGCGACCTGCACCATGCGTTGGACAATTTTTAAGACTTAAAAATAAATCGAAATTTCCTACACATAAACCTTCCAATTCTCTAACTAATGGTGAAAATGGCATCAAAATCCGTATTCTAGAAGAGCAAAACTTTCATGTCTGACTGTGTTACCGCGATGCTCTTCTAAACTACTCCGGATTTTTCAGTGAAAAACGTAAAATTATGCGCTTTATTGTGCGTCTGCTACGGTGATGTCATGTCAAACGGGTTTATTTTATGATTATGTCATTTCCTATTCTTATATATGCCATATAATACAATAAACATGATGATTTCATGCGGAATATCATTTATAATTAAGTACCAATATCGGGTAGCCACTTACCAAGATTATTTATCTATTTCCAGTCACCAGATAAGTAGGTACCTGTTTATAATGTTGTTTATTTTACAACGTAAACAAAACCTAGTGCTGACTGTACAAAACGAATATATTACTCGTATTATTAAATAATAAGCCATATAAAACCAAGCCTTGCCTGTTGCTTTTCAATTATGAATCCAGACGGTAGCAAAATAAGAGTCTATTTGGAATGTGAGAGGGTTGTAGTGACGTTGACAAACAGACTGCAAATACAGATGTGGATAAAAAATAAACAGTGTGTAGTATAAAAGTACAAATAAGTATGGACTAGGCAAGAACACGAACACCGTACCTACGTAGCAGTATTTTTGTAGTTTTTTTTATTTTTTTTAACCATAACTGGGATGCTGGGATATTTCGTACAAAAAAAGGGAAAATAAACCTGGGGTGCAACACCCATTAGTGTCGTTTTCGGGAAAAAATCTACGTTAGAGAGATGTATTAATGATTCTAATTATTATAATCCACATACGTATTTCTTATGGTCTCGAATCATAATTTTAATCAAGATACAACTTGACAGTGACCTGTAAATTGCAAAAACGTAAGAAAATTTTAATTTCGCAGGCTACCACTGCGGGTCTTCCTTAAGAGATCTAGGGATTTTCAAAGGATCTTCATAAATTTCTAGCGTTACCGAAGAAGTTTGAAAAAATCAACTTCAACGTTTCAAATGCAATACCTACATTAACTTAACATATTTCATCAACAATATTACGTAGAAGAGTAAAGAAGCGTAGTTTTAATAAAAACTCATTTTCTGTGGACACTTTTAAACAAGCTCACACAGAAATTTTGCACTTATTAAAACAAAGAATACCCTCGCGAAGTAAAAGTAAAAAGCCAGCGGATAATGTCAGAAACGAGGATTGAATAAACAGATGGTCGCATGCGTCAGAAAAACTAGGAAAACTGTCTTTAAAAAGGCATATCGCGAAAACATTCAAATACTATTTGAATTTTTTCCCAAAGTCCCAAGCAAATATTTATTGTGACGTCACATTACATATGGTGTTTTTCTACAAATGTTTTGAGAAATGGCTCATGTTTGTTGAACCAATCATATAACCCAGCTATAATACGGGTGGTTCAATAAACATGACCTTGCACGATTCCTATAATACAATTCTCATTTATCTACCAACGGGAGACAAGGGTAAGCTACAAATATTGCAATGGAAAACTGTGAACAGGCAACGTTGAAAACACTACAAAAAGGTCCCCGTTGGCATCCTAAGCAAATGAATTTAAATTTCATGAATACCCTTTGTAAATTCTAATTCATAGGCTATTACTCAGTGTTTTCGGTTCAGACAGTCATTGACCAGAGGCAGTGTGCCTTTGCCCAAGTGAATGAAAAAGTTTATCCTTATTTTAATTTATCTTTACACGAAAGTTTATAAAGTCTGTCAAATATTGCAAGACTAAAATTTAGGTACTTATTCAAAAGTTCTGAAGAGCATCGTTAAAATAAAACAAAGTATAATCGTGACGTCATAATAATACAGTAATAATGCAATGGTAACGAGGCAGAAATACAGTAAGACGAACAATAAAATGACCTTGGAAGAATTGTAAACCACTCTTAAATTACATGGGAACTACGCTTAAGACCACCTATTCAAAATTTCAATGGCGATAGATAAGGTCACAAGCACAGGTAGATAATACACTATTAAGAGTAAATTAACAGTTGTGAATGGGAAGCTTAGATCCCATTGGCTTTAAGAAAACAGTTTGATACAAAGTATAAGGACTTCGTGACCATGTACAAAGTGTGAAACAACACGTGCCTGAATCCTTTAATTTTAGGAAAAGAGATGATAAGTTCTCTTTCAAGACTAGAATTCGATTATACACATGATGAACTACCACAAAACTCATTGTGTGATGAAGTAATTGTTAGCAAACGATTACCATTTCATGAGAATGAGAGTACCCTAGTCGAAGCTTCGAGTATTTGTAGCAAAGTTTTGTTAACTACAAGTTATCTTACAGCTTCTATCTTCAAATAACGAAATATTTTAGGTACTAATGTTTTTAGATAATCTTAAATTGGAGGGTTTAATTCTTATGTTGTGCTATTAGAATTAATTACAAAATAGAATCATAATGAGCGCAACGCTTTAGAAATTGAAAGTGCCAATGAATTAATTAAGTGGAATTGCGTCACCCATGATGACATAATAAAATTATGGGCCATGTCAGACTACTTCAAAATCAATCTTTAATTCAACGACAGACTCATTTCAATTCAAAGGATAATTTTCTCTAGAATGTGTGCTTGCAATAAATTAATTCAAGTACACCCTTTAAGCCTGTCGGCACCGCGACGAGGCTAGACAGCCTTGCCACCGGGTACATCGGCCGGGCGAACCCTTTGCGAGTCACCACATTCAAGCTATTATTTCTGCTGATCATCAAAATTAACTAACGATTTGGTATTGCTGAATAGGTAATACTAGTCGGTGAAGGGACAAATCAGATTGAGATCATTACAGACTTTCGATCATTGCAAAAATTCGTCGAATAATCAGACCCCTAAAACTTTTTTATTTTTTATTAATATTAATAATGGAACGAGCCACCTCAGAACATGCATGTTCACTCTTGCTTTGAAGGCAGACGGGTTATACGTGTAAGGGAACACAGACGCTGGCGGAGAGTTCCAGACTTTGGCCGTGCGCATAATACATGTAGAGGAGAGTGTGGATGGTACCCCGCAGTACATCTGGTGGTCCGATAGAGAAAAAGAGAGATGGTGGGATCAGGTCAAGGAGGTCCTGTGCACACTCTCTAAAGTACAGTCTTTTGAAGAGCGACAAGCAAGCAACATTACGCCTATGAGCCAGGCCTTCCTTCAATAATGATGCAAATTATGGAATTCGGGACTTCTACAGATTGGGTTACTTATTATACATGCAAGGCATCGACTATTTCATTTAAACGATTGGTCAAGTCTAACTAACTCAACCAACCTCTCAAACAGATTATGACAATATAGAACTTCCTTAATGAGGAAATAGGAGCTGATAGTAACGATTTATGGAATGAATTAGATTTAAAAGCAGCATCTTTTTTATAATAAAACTATTTATAGATATGCACATAAAACATGAAACATTTTCTATTACCATTAAAATACATAATTATGGAAGAAGCCGCTTAAATTACTACTTACCTCTTAAGTGCCGATTGTTTATCGAAGAGCAAGTGATTATGATAACATTAGTATGTTTCATGAGCAATACTGTTATTAATAATCCAAACATAGATACGCAACCAATACATAGTGTTTTAATTGACAAACAACCTGATAGTAAAGTGATTACACTAAAACTAACGGTATGTTTACATATACTTTTTGAAGAAGATAAGGGATTTTATAAGTAAAAACCTAACTAAATTTTATGGGTTCACAAGGCGTTTTTGCCTTATCTTCGTCTGATACATACAAGTTGGAATTTCTTAATGGTTTTTGGAGGACAAAGACTATCATCTTATTTTCGCTCAAGATAAACTTGAAGATAATGTCACATTGAATTTAGATGTTGATTTCAAGTTTCAACATACCATTTTCAACTAGTAGGTATTATTGTTGTTATCTAGCTTCTGCACGCGGCTTCTTTATTTATTGTTTTAACATAAAATATATCCAATGACACTCGGCAATACAGTAGCTACCAACTAGTGAAAGAATTTCAGCATCGGATCAGCAGTTCTGAAGATTACTCCCTACATACAAACTCACAAATTTTACCTCTTTATAATATTAGTATAAAAACGTACGGTACGTTGGATCCGTAATCAACAAAATTGAAAGTCGTCATTTCTGCGTATTAATAAAAGTTGTACAAACAAAATATCAAGGACGACGTAATATCTGTTTACTCCAGTTTCATAGACAAACATGATATTATGTAGACTCAAAGAAGGTATTCGTGCGTATCTACTCGTTTATTTGGTTACATTTTAATACATTTATGAAATGGTAAACATTTTATCTAGATAACAATAGAAAAGGACCTTGAATTAAATTTTGCTATAACTTGGATCAAATTACTTAAATTACATATTAGTATACATATAAATTTTTGTTATAAATTTTAATTTTTGTACAAAATAATATAAGTAAATCTAAATTCATGTGACAAACGACTGTTCCCGACAACGGCTAATGTGTTAACTGGCAATCAAGAGGTCGGGTTCAAATCCTTCTCGACCCATTGAACTATAGTGGTGAACGTGAACCTACTTTTGGTGCTACCATATATTACTTAAGTTCAAAGGATTACAACAGAGCACATATCACATTACAGATTTTTTAAAGCGGATTCAGAATTATAAAGCATAGAAAAGCTTATGGCAGTAACCAAAACGAGTGTGCTATCCAGATCTAGTACTCTTTGTTTGACCTTGTGAATTTGAATCCGCTGGATGCGAGAAGCAATGAAGATGAACCGAGGCGATGCTTGGGGGAGGCTTAATTCCAGCAGTGATGACTATCTGTTTAAATATGTGTTGTTATCACCATTATCCCATCACAAATCAAGTACTAAGTAAAAAAATACAAAACACTAGACCAATATAATTTAAATAAAGTCATACACAAACTTTCACCAGATAGTATGAAAGGGTTCAGTTGGAACGCAAAGGAATAAGTAGGTACGTCTGGAAAGTTTAATCATCGGTATCAAAGGACCGGTGGCCGTAAAGACATGCATTGATCTCACAGATATCGAGAGCTAATGGTACTTACAAGGACGATTTGGTATATCGGCTTATAGAAGAAATGTAATCATTGCAAATGTTTTAGTTATATTAATTTTATTTTTTTACTAGAGGACCCGACAGACGTTGTCCTGTTCCAACAAAAATTCACACAAAAAAGGACGTTCAGTTATTCGCGAATTTGAAGATTTTCCGGGACCTTTCTATTTTTTTTTTTTTTTTTAATAATTCAGATTTAGTCCAGTCGTTCTCAAATGATGCGCTTAAAAACAGACAGAGGTTCGATGTCGATGATAATATTTATTTATTTATGTTAGAATATTTACTTGAGAATATTTTTCCGTCGAGTTTATTGTTCACCGCGATCTCCCCGGGCTATTAACTTAGGCGTTGTTGAAGAAACGTGCTAGACTGCATGTTATTTGACCGATCTTGTCTGTTCCCATGAGTTTTATAAATAATGAATTAACATTTCAATATACAGGGTTATTGTTTATATGTCGGCAATCCATTAAGGGGATGTGGGGGAGAGGTTATTTACAACCAAAAGGCCCCTTTTGACTCTTAGGCAAATGTCGTAAATTTTCAAGTCATTTTACATATTTTTTTTCATACATTTTAAAATATAAAATTACTCGAAAATTGTTAACATTGGCATAGGGGATTCCATGAGGGGTCATTTGGTTGAATATAACCTCTCCTACATCCCCTTAACGGATTGCCGACATATTATACCCAATAACCTTTTATAAATCCAGCTCCCAGACTATTGACCCGCCCTCGCTCCGCATTCTATACAACGTGCACTTAACTGCATAATCGAAGTTGGATTTCATTAATTAGCGACAAACCATAACCTAACGCAACAGGCATGCACTTCCTTCAAACCATGTTAGGGTCACAGGTGTCGTGATTAAACTAAATTGTCGTTTAATTAAGCGTCAAAATGAAAGGGATCGTTATCTTATATCCGACGACAGTTAAAGCAGTGACGGAAGTTTTAATGGAGATTGGAGGTTTGGTATATTGGCGTGTGCCAACTGACATATGGTTAATAATTTAATGTATGTTTTGTGTTGCGTAATGTAAATTATTTTGCATACTATTGCATATAATTTTTTGTTTTCTAACTGTACAGACAGCTGTGCTGCTGGGAGTTTGTTGCGCCACTGCCTCTTCCCAGCTAAAGCACTAGGAAGTGGTAAAGGGTGGGAGGTTTGGGGGACTGTCTTATGTAATTTTGACATTCGAAAAGTGCTGATTGTCAGCCTAGTTTGAATAAATGACTTTTGATTTTGAACGCTTATTGAAAAAGACTGACTGCTTGTGTGGCGAAATAAATTTTGAGAGTTAAGTAAATCTTTGTATGAAGACTTAGGAGATTTTTTTCGTAGCAAGACCTTATTATATTTACCAACCAAAAATCACATAGTAACTGGAAGCAAGAAATATAGGTAGGTAGGTACTATATACTTACTATGTTGTCTAAAAATTCTCGGCGGAAAATAATTTAGGTACTAACTTATAGGTAGGTAATACTTACCTACTAAAGGTATTTTGATTCTAGCTGTACCGTCCTACGTGTTTTATGATTTTATGCTGGCAAACCAAGGTGTAAAATAATAATACTTAGACCATAACTCAGTTTTGAATTGAAAATGTTACAACCTACACAAAAACAGTGAGTTGATAAAATATTACGTTATGAAAATACAGGATTACAGGTTTGACATTTACTTTATTTTTCTAATATCAGTCCCTAATGGGTATTAGATATTATTATAATGATATCGAAAAAATGAATTTCAGATAATCTCTGTACATTTATTTTTTAAATAACATTTGATTTATTTTACATGTAAAGCTGTGAGATATTAAACCGAGCCTTTAAAATATTTATTTATTAAAACTTTATGCACAAGTAAAAAAATACTGAACAAAGGCGGACTTAATGTCTGAGGCATTTTCTACAGGGTGATGCAGAGACAAAACATGACAGATATTCGAGACCCTTTTATATTATTTTATTTTTAAATCAATTTTAACTATTAAATAAATGTCACGCGTTTGCATTTAATTTGATGACAACACTTTAATTTAAATGCTTATATTTCGAAAGTCATAAAAGCAATGTTATGGCAACACTATATCTAGCCTACAAATGAAACAAAGCACTAAATTATTAAGCAAATAAAGTTAATTAACATCACTCTACCAAACGAAGCATCTCAAATGGACCAAAGAAATCTAAAGTTTTCTCCATTTCGTTTCGTAATAGATAAATCCACAAGAATGCATCCGACAGACGCTTTTATCTTTTAACTAAGAGAGATGTTTATGTTGTCTTAAATTAAATAAAAATACACAAGAAATAAATTACATCGCAACTCTAACTTCCTTTTATAAAAGCTTATTTTAATATGAATGACTAGTTTTTTCCCGCGACTTCTTCCTTATTTTAACAAAAATATATTCTACGACACTCTGAAATGCTGTAGCTTCCCATTAGTGAAAGAATTTTCACACTTACATAGAAACTCTCAAATATTAATATACTTAGAGCATTCGAAGCAGACGTTTGGTTTGTTAATTTAATACCAGAGGCCTTAGTGTAAGTTTGCAAGTGAGTAAACGTAACTATCGCGTTTGCGTTAAAATTTCACTGATAGATCATAATGCTAAGAATATAAGTAAGGGTGACAATAAAAATCTTAACGCAAACGCGATAGTTTCGTTTACCTACTCACTTGCAAACTTACACTAAGGCCTCAGATCCACAGGCATTACTTAGTTGCAATAGGTTGGCAAATTAATGACATTTGCAAAATCCTCGTCATTTCGGCAAATTGAACGTCAACCTTTCAGAACTATGTAATAAAGTTGTATTTGCTTTATCTAGTAACGAGATAGTGTCGTAATTAAATTAATCATCAGTTATTATGTTACATCACATGATATAATTATCTATTGACTAATTATATCGATGTGTTTCTTGATTAGACTTGCCACCAAGTTGAGATTGTTTAAGCATAGTTTGGCATACGGACATTTTCTTAACGGTTGGCAACCGAATTTATTAGCAAAATTATTCTTACTACTTACCTACTTATTACCGTATTTATCGCTAATTCAAGAAAATATCTCTAAGTCACTTTATTTACAAGAGAAGCGTACAACACACCCTTTTCTCAATAATTTCCACATACACCTACTCACCTAACTTGTTTCGTAATAACTAACATTATGACTAAGATAGGCAACAAATAAACTATACAATTTACATCGTAAATGACACCATAACTCCGTAACTTAGCAATTTAAAATCAAGTATCTTCACAGACATAACTTTATCTAATAAATTCCGTTATCAATGCAATTGGAAGCGATAACAGGAATTCCTGGTTTGCCATTTGAATCGCAACCCACATAATCTAATAACTATTTCCCGGTGCGACAGACTATCTAGAATCACATTTTTATAATCTCAAGTTTTATTTAAAACTGTAGACGAGAATCAACTACAAAGTGAGAGAATATAAACTAAAAGCAAGAGGATGCAAACTAGTCAAAAACTAATACTTCGGTGAACAGTTTTCAACACCATTTGGAAAATCATTTTTCTAGTTCAGCAGAACTTGTGCAGACCAACAAGTTCTGGCATGGAACCGTATTACTGTACAAATAACAATAACACATGCGCTTTCGCAATTCATGATTAAAAGATTTTAAAAATTAATCCAATAAACTTGAATAGACATTGAGTTAGTCCATTAACTTAGCCCCAACCTTGCATCATACCGTCTATCATGTATCAATACCGTCCCAAGTCAATCCATCACAGAAAAAATATGAAAGATACACGTTGTATAAATAAACCCTAATCCCATCGCCGTATCTTGTATCTCGCACTCATACCGACGACTCAGCAAAATACAGATGTCGGGGGACTACGGCGGCATATCATATTTTTCGTACACTCAACCTTTCATACGATTCCGCAATATTTTGATTGAAATATGAAAGATATCGTATCTTGAACGGCTCTAGGTAGTTGAGGGAAATATCAAATGATATTTGACTTCTGTGAAGGAATACGAATTTGACTTTTATTTGTACGTTTACGTAAAAAACGACTAATGTATCTTAAGATGCAAATAAATAGGCAATTAAAAAAAATATATAATTAAAACCTACTTTTAATTCTTAACATTTGAGATTACTAACAAACTTTGGCCGTCAAAAAATAAACTAAAACAATTTAACAAACGGGTTTAGTTGATTCAACTGGCTGTGCAACGAAGCGCTGCCACAGATAATAAAAATAAATAAAAGAGTGTTTAACGAACCCGCAACCAGTTGAACAATACATAACCAGAGTTATAGGTTATCAGTTCAGTCATAGACAATAACGTGGGAACAGTATACCTACACGGACTTTGTTCGTTCGTAACGAGATGAGAATCCCAATCGATAGCATCTCCCTATCAAAACCACTTCCGTTGTTACTTATTAGTTCCTTAATAAGCCCATAATGTAATCCAATAGTACAGTGTTATGATACTTCTGTGCGTGTGTGCGTGATTATACGTGATTGGTTTTATCAGCGGTTGATATCAATTGAAGATAGGAGATAAGAGATCAACGCACACAACCTACAAGTGATCTAAAATAGAAGAAATATCACAGTTTAAGATTATTCCGTTTCAGTTTGAATTAAATAGTTACATAGAACGTCGGAATTTAATGTAAATATTATTGAAATAGCAACATTGTTCATTTCTTTGAATCCGTAAGCAACAAGCACGCGACATTGAATGAATGGTTGTAGAAGAATACAGTAACAATAACAAAATACTTCACCGCATGACTGCAGCTATTTACATAGACATGCTAACTGGTTATGCAATATAAATAAAAAAATAATGCAAATTAACAAGATAATTAAGAACTGTACAGATAACATGTAACCGTTAATTAAAAAATAATTGTGTGCTCGAGCTCTTCTCCGAACAGTTACTTTAATTACAATTTACAACCAGCAATCGCTCCGATACAATTCAACCAAGTCGTAACTTATTCACTAACTGACGTAAGATAACGTTCGTCTGCAATAACTTCCTGTTTTTATTGACTAAACACGTCTCAAACTCGAAAGGCATTCAAAACACACGTGTAACTGAACCAGTTAACAACCTCTACTCACTAAAAACACTTTAACCTCATCAAATAATACCAGCGGCTCAAATATGACAGTATCATAAACACACTCGAGAGCCGTCCTACGTTTCACAGCTGATCGACGACGTACATATAAACAAACTCACCTTATGGTATAACTGTAAACACTACATCCCATCGACGTACAAAACGTTCGATTCTCAAGTAGTATATATAAACTTCCTTTGTGCACTCTCGAATTGGAACAACACTCAAAACCGTGGACGACACGCGATTTCCGTGAACTAAAAATATTTTAAAGAATAAGGGTCGCGTTTACAATGACGCGCCCGAGGACGAAGGGCGTGCGACTCCGAACGCGGTCGGCTGACTACTGGCTTGGCGGACTAGTGTCGTTCGAGTGCAAAGCCATCAGGTGCGACCAAGAGGTACGACTGAGCGACAGTTAATTGATGCGGTATCAAACGTGACGTGGGATAACATCAAACACTCATATCCTTCCATCCATCATTATTACATCTGCAGCGCATTCATAACAGCGAAAAAATTCCAACTTGATAAAGTGTATTTTCATTTCGAAGTGTTCGTAGTGTACTGTACATTTGTGCCACAGTTTGCGTTCGTACTTGTCCCCATTATCGACAATGCACAACTGCAATGCGAATCCAATTTCCACAAGGCGACCACAATAAAATCAAATGTGACAACGTTGTAACGAGGTAAGCAGCATCCAGTTCTGCCAGATGCTGTAACTATGTCAACGGGTGTGTTGAGATCGATAGACATAATTACTAAGTACGCAAATAAAAAGACTACTTTATTTGCAGGAGAGTTCGGAAAGGACTTCAAGTGAAGAAAAGCGACCATCTTGTTCGTAGCTCAGGATTTGTTCATATTAAAAAACGAAAACATAATAAATTATAGTACATTATTTCGTTAAATTTCTTGACTTATGCTCGTGTGCACTCAAATTCCGACTTCCCAGATTAAAACTAAACTTCTCTGAGATATTATTTAAAAGAGAGATATTTTCACAGGAAATAGCCTGCATTTTTGGCCGCGAAACGTATATCCATTAGCATCTCAGGAAGTTAGATAAACAAAGGAATGGCCCCGGGCGGGCCGCTCTCGGGAGAGAGAACTCTAGGCTAAAGTGTACAGAAATTTCCAGGGTTGGAAACAGCGTAAATTATAATAGTTTCCAAGGCCATTATGGACATGATTCCTAGTTCGTAGCCCGAGGGCGCGGGCAATGCAGAATGCACAACCGCTCTGTTGCTTCGTAATAGAACCGCCCGCACTCGACCGTAGACGCAATTCAACCTAGGGGCAATTTATTAGCCCTAATAATGGAAATACCCACAGGATTTACAGTTGTACATTTGAGCTTTATGAGCGACTGATAATAGGCAAATGGATCTGATAGAAGGATTAGTCGAGAGCCTTGAATAATACTGACACGGGACGAACAAATCGGACAGCAGAAACGCTCGTAAATTACATTGTGGATTAGAAATGGTTTACATCGAGATGTTATCCGGGCCGACCTTCAACTCTGACCAATTATTTCAGCAAGAAACCTTTGAAGGCGCGTCCAATCTGATGGGGAACACAAAGCCGAGTCAGGCCCGCCCCTTAACACTTTCATCGAATATAATACGCAGAAAGTCGAAGACGGCCGTGATATTATCTATAGTGGGCTAAAAATACCGCGTGGCAAGATAACATTGTTTACGGTCGTGTCCCATCCTAAAACACAAACTTAGTTATTGGCAGACAATTGACGGGCATTTGTTAGTTTGTATCCATATTGGGCAAACATGTTATTTGTGTGATTAGAGGGAACTTTTGGATGTCTGTAAGAGTAGGGGAAGACCAAAGAAATGATAGATGAACTGTGTGAACGATGATATGGCTAGAAAGGGGGTGAATACTGAGATGACGACTAATAGAGAAGTATGGAAGAAAAATAAATGTTGCGCCGACCACGAATAAATTAGGATAATGGCAGTAAAATGATGATAAGAGGTAAATGCTTTGGCTTGTTGTTTACTCCACGTCACCTATAACTTGATGTGCAGCTTATTTTTCTTATCTTTGGTTCTATCGCAGACAATTTCTTTCGAATTGATTTTTATAAGTTGCCAGTTTGCCACCACAGTTAATATCGAGATCTAATGCGTGTTGGAGACTAGAATCAATCTTTGTCGCTTTCAGGAAAATTCATGAATCAGATCTCCCATATTAATTTATAAAAAAGCTAGACTGCTACTAAAAATGGCAGACAGACAGTCTGACTACGCAGACTTTCTGGTTTTAAAATCCAAATATCGATTAGCTTCCGAATGCTAAATATTAACAAAGCCGAATGGCGCATTAAAATGCAGTCCTACACTGCAAAGTACTACACTTGCATTGTGATTCTGGATAGCAGTATATAATTAGCCTATAATGTTCCAAGTGCTGGGACACGGCCTCCTCGGTGAGAGGGTGTGGGCCCACCACGCGGGCCCAGTGCGGTTTGGTAGATATCAAATGTTTTCGAATGTTTCCCACTAGACCACCATACTGCTCCCTGGAGTAGCAGTTCTAAATATTTAAGTCTACTGGTGTTTTATGCAAACATAAATATAATCAATAACATTCACCGTTCTATCGAGTCTGTTTGTCTGTCATTTTCATTACCTATTATGACGAGACACGCAATATCCCATAGCGAACGTAAAATTTTTATGCTTTTATTTTTACAGTAGGTACCAATATTCTGTTTTGGTCCTCTATAAAACTTTTCGATACAATTTTTATATTGGAAATGTTTCGAATTTCTCGTTAGTGATTAAAAAAAATATCGTGGTGTTGTACCATACAACATTTTAATTAGATTAATGTTATAAAACAATAAACGAACTTGTGTCCCTATTGTCCCCTATTTAGAATAATTTGAGTCTGGATAAGTCCTTTTTCCTAGAAACAAAGCAGACAGGTAAAATGTAATTATAATTTTCTTTGAACTGAATAAAAACTTCTGTAGGTAGGTACAGGCTGATCTTTTACCTTCCTTTATAAATTATCGGTGAATTTTGGTTATTTTTACGACTAAGGTTACCGCTATATGGGTAACCCAAGAAGGAGAGACCTCTTACCTCTTTTAGGTTACCGTTTTAATACCGGTTACACACAAAGGCAATGCGCCCTTTCACTAATCCGACAGCACGTATAAGATAGAGATAATTTTTATTTCAGTAATCGGTATTAATACTGATTGTATTAAATTAAGGTAACCTTTAAAAATACCTGTAAAAAATATAAATGTTGTAAACGAAAAATACCCGTATTCATCATAACGGTTCCGGTCCCTGCCTATAGGTAACACATCTACAACAGTAGAGAACTAATTTCCATTCTGAGGAAGTAGCCGGAATTTCTAGATTAATTAAATATTTACGTAAAGGGGAGTGGCCAAGTCTTTCAGTCTAGTCTAGACTCAAAGCCATACCTTACGACTGCAACTTCCCTCTAACACTTTACCCCGGGAACTACATTAATTAAAATAGCTCCATCATGTTATTTTGTAGTATTTTATTATTCCATTCTTCGCTAACATTGTTTCATTGTTTTATAAATAATGGTCATACCCAGTTTATTTTTATGCTGTCTTTCTTTTCCGCAAGTACTTATTTGAACAATTTTCTCGTTTACTTATTGAAATGAGACCACTTCAGGCATTTTCAAAAAGGAATTTTCAGCCTACGGCGGATTACACTCGAGCTTAATATAAAGGGACCTATAATTCCCTTGGCTTATAACTGAGTAGTAAGGGTCGTATATAAATTAGTAGGTACCTGTCATGTCACGTAGAATTTTCACTGAAATTTCAGTTACCTCAAGCAGTCTCAAATTACCGGTGAGTAGGTACCTAATTTCGGAAAAAAAATTGTTATGCTTTAAAGAACTAATTGAGCTCTGATCTATAACTATCAGTCGTGTCATTATTTCGAACTAAACGTAAATATGATCAGAGAAGAGTAAGAATTAAAAATAAAAGTATAGCAGACAGGCGTAACGCAACTCTGCTGGAATAATTTTATTTCTATGAAAACTTCACGTAAAAGGTTGTTCCGGTGTCGCGTCGCGCCTGTCTGCGTGAGCCTTGCCAGGCCTGAATACTAAGGGTAAACTAGCTGGAAAGCTACGAGTCCACGACATTTACATTTTGCAGCAGAAATAATAGTACCTATTAGAAAAATAACCTTAAATAAAAATAAAAACGTATTTTCATATACTATAAATATTCACAAATTCTCATTTACTGCATAGTCTGCAACATTATTTATACGTAATTGGCCAACCCCTTCTGCTTGAACCAAATAAGGATGTGTGCTACATTATCTTCATAAATTAATCGAACCTTAAATTAAAAATAACTTATTTTAAACAAAAATATTGGTATATCCAAGTATGAAACCGACAGGTCTAGTGGTCACAAGCACTACTGCTAAGCAAGAGGTCGTGGGTTTGATTCCCAGGTCGGGCAAAGTGTTATTGGGTTTTTCCATCTGGAATTTCTCAGTAGCAGCCTGGAGTCTAGATTTGTACCCAGTTGATACCAATAAGATCACCCCATGTTTATACATGGGACTTAAACATAACTGGCAAAATGTAGGTGTACTATAGGTACACCTCTGCCTTACCCTTTGGGGAACACAGGCGTGATGTTATGTTATGTTATGTTAAAATAATAATTAAAAAGAGTTTTAAATAAATTGGTGAGCTTAGGGACAAAGTTAGCTAAGTTATCTTAAATAACGCGAGACGTTCACGTTGATTTATTAAGATGGCCCCTTTTGCCGGCTCTAAGCAACTTCTGAAACAATTTAGGTTAGTTACGTCAATTTGTAATGAACGTAAATCCGCGGAGCAATGTTTCAAAGTGACTTGAACGTGACATGTTGCTATTCGCTTCAATAAGGGGTTTAAAGACAAGTGTTATTTTATTGTTAAAAGTTAAAAGCTATCGATTTGCAACTTGATGGTGTTCTTTACGTTTCGTCATTTGTCCGTAATTTATGGTCACTGCTGGAAATTCGGTTCTGGCCGATGAATTCCTAACTAGCTACCTCCAAACAGCACCATAAAAACCAGTCCTTCTTCTATTCGTAGCCAGTGGATTCCCGCGATGTTAGCCAGCTCATCGTTTCATCATTTCACTGTTAAATTTCAGCCGGCGTAGGTATACCTATACTGTATAGATACCTGCCTAAATCGCAGTATAAATGCAGACTGAATTTATTCAGCCACGTCTGTTAGCCAATCCCACGCATCACTACATCAGACCAGACAGGTGGCAATTTAAAACATTCACACTTGCAGTAAGGGGGTGAGACAGACAAAACAAATATCATATATAAGTTTCAGCATCACAGTTTCCCGTGCAGCGAGCCGACTGAAATATCGTAGTTGGTATGTGACAAGAATAATCCTTTAAATTAAACAGGCGGTTTATATGGAGCATTTGATATGCTCCCGTTTCCTACATAATATCTGACTAACTGGGTTTAAGTTATGCAGCGTAGTTTTTAATGGTTTGGGAAATTTTCCGTCAAGCATATGAATAATAATATGATACTTATTTAGAACTATAGCACCCGACTGACGTTGACCAGTCCTATTTTCAATTCCCATATAAAAAAGCTTTGCCCGAATTTTCCATTTTTTCCGGGCGACTTTTCCAATTTTCCGGGCAACTTTTCTAACTTTTCTTTCGCTTTAAACCTTATTCACACTATAACGAACTATCGGTCCAGATGTTCTCAAGTGTGCGCTTGCCTAAAACAGCATTTAATTTTTATATTTACATAGATTTTGGGAAAAAGACAATTTTAAGGCCCATATACTTACCACATAACATTAAATGCATTTAGCGCTAAAAGTATTTTAAATATCATTCCATTTCTGTCAATCGTTTGAAAATGACAGGAATAATATTTTAAATTTTGACCGACATTAATTCAGGGTTGAGTTTTTAATTACGCTGCATAAAGCTTATGACACTGACATTTAAAAAGATTGAAAACATAACTAAACATTATGAATGCCACATCTTCTGCCATAAAAACCACCTTTACAAACGAGCCTTTCGTTATTGTAACTGTATAATAATAAGCGTTCATACACGATCCCATCACAACTGCTAGTAATTGTACACTACATCCTGATACCTGCTAATGAAATCCCAAACAAGTTTAGTTGCATGTACGTGATCGAACCTGGGTCATTAAGCGAATGGGAACAGGAAGACTCGTACGAAGTAATTTAATCGGCACTTCGCTATAATCTTAATCTTAAAGGGTAAATACCTACCTATATAAAGTATAATTTTATGTTTAGTATCACCCCTTTAAATGTTAACTATGTTTTGTAAACACCTTGTATACTGTTCCCTATCAAGTAATTTAATACTATAACATTTTCAGTAGGTGGAAGCCTCTAAAAAGTTTACAGCGTTTTTTTAAACACCTTGAATGATAATAATGTTGTTACCGCTGGAGGGTTATATAAAATGTGTTAGTACCAATTTTATTAATTAAGCAAAGTGACAAAGCATTCCATAATTACAAAACAATGCGTCTAAAATACTGTAAATATGTAGTGTATGAGTTATAGGTATCCCAAGTTATATGATTTATTTTCTAGTTTTTGACTTTTCTTTGTCGTCTACTCGTCTTTCATGGAATGAGCAGCAGTCCTGTATTATAAAGCTGTTTATTATACATTTATAAATATTATATTTCCCAAGTTCTCTCCATATTTTTATCAAAGAAAAAGGAAATAATCTAAGTTTGATATTTTCCGTCAACAATTCCTTCGGGATATATAGAAATAACATAACTTCTGAGGCTTTGTGTTCAATATAACATGAACATTATGAACTGTGCAGAATGTAGGATTATTTTGTCGTGTAATTTAGGTATTGTCTTTTGGTCACGGGCCAAAATTAAAGCCCATGAGAATAAACATAGTCTTGAAATGTATGTGAGAATAATTCAAATAAGTAAGTAAATAGTTTTTCCGAGCAATTGATTCCCAAGAAATATGTTGCAGAGCTGCTGACAAGCTCTGTCGATAGTCTAACTTGAACAGTATGTACTTATCTTTGACTGTAAAGTAAATAGAGCTTTATCATCTAGACAGAAAGATAGAAAATTTCAGTATGAATCCGACCCTATATTTAACTCATTTTTAATTTCACCGTTTGACAGCAAAGTGGGGAATTATTGCTAACGCGCATTAAAAAGTGACGTTTTGGGAGTTATGGGATTAAGGGCCGTTCCACACTGGCACGCCATGGCGGTGCATCCAGCCCAGGTGGCGCTGCCTTTGCTGAGAACGCAGCCAACCATAACTTAGGCATCAAGACCTGACTGCGCCGCCGCCGCCATGGCGTCCCAGAGAAGTAAGGCCCCGGACCACTTTTAGCAGTGGTAGTATATGGATGGATTGATGTGAAGAGAAATAGTAGAATATTCACCAAGGGGGCAAAATAGTGTCTTATGTCAGGGGGCAAAATAGTGTCTTATGTCACGGACGCTATATTTAATCCCGAGCGTAACGAAGGATTTTAAGGTTAACTCCCGAGCGCTGCCACGGATTCAAGCTCGCCAAAGACGAAGACACCTTTTTCCCCGAGGAAAATACTCTAATTTTACTAGACCCCGGGGCAGGATATATAATTTGCTATTGTCGAGCAGGTGGTGTGAAAAATATATTACGTGTATGCTCTGCACGTCGTTCTATTCTGATCCATATTGTTTTCTATGTTTTTTTGCGTGAAAAGAAGTACTTCAAACGAAAGTCTAATAAACAATGGAATCATGAACAAAGACAACGAAAATATCTTAAAAGCCGCAGTTCGATTATCCATGACCTATGACGCTACAGACCATAGACTTCACGATCTTTTGTTGAATAAACTTTTATTATTGAATCGTGTACAAATGGCAAAAACGCGCGTTTTTTAAGGTCAATTTAATTACAATTAATTTTGTGTTTTTACTATTTTTTGTATGTTTTGTTAAGGTTAGTTAAATTCGCGTGAAATTGGCCTAGTCGTATTGTGTTATTTCCATTTTGGACTATTTTTATTACCTGCTGTTTTGACCTTTGTTTAATTGATTGACAAAATGTCTTCATAAGTCCATTACACCCACGGAAAAAACCTTACCTATCATAAAAGAAACTAGAAGATTTTTCTCTTTTAACTTTTTTCCTCTATTTACGATGAAAACTTCGAAGTTCATTAGTAAAGTTTAAAAAGTTATTTACAGTCTAGTGGTGTTTATTTCATGATATCACAGTGTAACTTGAAAGCAACTTAGAACTTATCTGTAACTTAAGTTGATTGCAAATATAAAAGTTTTCATTTTATGATTAATAGGGTGTTGAAAAAAGTTACATTTGGTACCTATCCGTTATAAGAAAATGTGATAACATAGGGCGATACTTACCGCCTTACATTTTCTTATAGCTGATAGGTAGGTGCTGGCTGACTATGAAAGTTAACTTTAGTCAGCCAGCAGCCAGCACCCAGATAGATAGATAAACAGCTGTGAGCTAAACGATACAGTGTTTTTAATACCCACAGTAAAGTTAACTTTCATAGCCAGCCAGCACAGCACCCAGATAGATAAGCAGCTGTGAGCTAAACGATACAGTGTTACACTTATTAAGTCACAATTTGTAATGCAATTTCTTCATAACCCCAGCAATATAATATCATAACCATAGCAAAAAGTTCATGGTAACATCGTATTGCAATAAAAATGCATGATAACCTACTTTCGCTTAACTTTTCCAGATTAAGAGCAACCTTTGTATTATTGAACATGAATTGTATTCATGACGTCATTATGTGAACAAATAATAAGATGGGCTTGTGGCTAAATAATAACAACCGCACGGCTCGATCTTCAAGGTTAAGCAACGCTTGGCGTGGATAGCTATCCACGGCAAGCGTTGCTTAACCTTGAAGATCGACCCTAGACCATTACAAACCGAGACCCTCCGGCCTCCGTGCCTCGGAAAGTACGTTAAGCCGTTGGTCCCGGCTGTCATTTGTAGATCTTTGACAGTCTTTACGGGTAGTCAGTAGCCGGAAAGCCAGATAAGACGTGTTACCCAGTAATACCCAGTAACTGGATTGTGGAGGTCCGATAGGCAGTCGCTCCATGTAAAACACTGATATTCAGCTGCATCCGGTTAGAAAGAAAAGGACAAAAAGAAAATACATTTATTTAGCACAGACTAAAACTGTGATATTCATAACAATATGTGACGTCAGTATCGATATCGTGTATCCTTTTATCGATATCGATACAAAATGTACATAAATCCCGATCCATTTACATTGCTAACGGTACGTCGCGGCAGGGGAGCAATGACCGGCCGCGAAGGCCGCACCGATGGGCTCTGACGTCACAGCTGCCTAATCGGAAAATAATAAGACGGATGTTGAACTCCTTTTCAGTGAACACTATTCTTAAACACATAAGGTTTATTTTTGTATTGTGAGTCGAGAATAGTTCAAGGTGTGCGGTTCCTAAATGTAAATAAATACCAGTTTAGTTTACAAAAGCTGCGATTTAGCAAATTCACAATATTCTAATGGATACAATATTTTGTCGATTAAATATTAGAGTAGAGTATTTCGAAGTTTAAAAGATTAAAATAACAAGATATTATATTAACTTATCTATTTGTTTAAATAAACTCATTTTGGTAATATAACGATTTTGGTATTAAACACATAAAAGTAGCTCAAAGTTTATTGGAATTTGTAAGGTATCTTAAATTTACTTTAGAAGCTGAGACTGTTTATAAAACTAACCCTTACATTACATTTACTTTATAGACGAATTTCTGAATGAAATATTGGTGCCAGTAAAATTATTTTTTGAATGGCCCATTTCTAAAACTTTTTCGAAGCGAAAACTATATACAAACCACTCTGAAAAATCAAAGCATCAGCTACCAACTTAACTTATTTAAATAGTTAAAAATAAATACATATATAACCATAATATACAAATAAGTATTATAAAGAGGTAAAATTTGTGAGTTTGTATGTGAGAGGGTAATCTTCGGAACTACTGATCCAATTCCGAAAACTCGCACGCAGAAGCTAGTCATTAAATAAAACCAACAAAATGCGCATTGATTATTTTAAAGTACACATTTAGGTTAAAATAATTAAACTATGTAAGTAAAAGGTCGCGTGCCACGCAAGCATAGTAATTAAATCGTTGAAAGGATCATTCAAAATGGTCTCCATTAAGAGCACGTGCCCCGTAGAGTTTGCCCCAAGTTCCCACCGCGGCGCGATAAGTGCACACAACACATACACTCACGTACACAATGTTTTACTATGTAACGTAGCATCATTAAACTTAGTTTAGGTAAGTTGAGATACTAAATAGTATGAAAATAATGGAGGAGGGCCTTTGCCCAACATTGACTTCAAAAAGGAGGAGGTTATCAATTCGGATGTTTAGATACACTGTGGAGACGACAATACAACAATAAATGAAAACAGTGGCAATATTAATGCATAGGAGTATTTAGGAACTATAAAATAAATCCTAACATTGAAAATAAATAAGCTTTTTCTAACAAACTAAATAGTGATGGGCCGACTATCGGTTTTGCCAATCTTTGACTAGCTATAGGGACTAAAATATTGGAGATCTTTGATTAAATTTTCGTATGCAGACTGGGAACGTCATTAGATACACGCAGTTTAATTTATTGTTGTATTGTCGTTTCCACTTTGTATATATTTGTTTTTATAGTTATGTATTTTGGCAATATATATGCGCTCTTTTGCAAGTACCAAGTAGATATATTTAACAACTATTTGCCCGCGATTTCTGTCCGTGTGGAAGTCTACTATACAATAAAACATATCCTATGGCACTCGGAAATATGTAGCTTTCTATCAGAATAAGTTTGTAAATGGATCGGTACCTACTTCCAGACATTTCAGATTAAATCTCGCAAACAGACAAAAAGCTCAAGACAGAATTACAAGAATTCACGTTCAAACTTTGAACGCAGAGATTCCTAATAGTTCTTATAACTTGGGATGTTCTGAAAGACTTAACTAACGTATTAACTTCTTCTAAAGCCACATAAGTCAAATAATTTTGTTAATTTAGATCCGCTGTTTCAATTAGGAAAACAATCACTGTTACTCAGTGGAATATTCCTAGAAATACGCACCATAGGCCACGTTTTCAGGATCGGCCAATAAAAGCTCAATTAAAAGTTTTTATTAACGTCTGTTTACTAAGAAAACGAAAATAATTGTTAGTTTTATCTGTAGGTTAATAATTGCTTAACTTGATACAGTTGTACGAAATATATGTTTGGATTTCGATACTTAGTTGCGAAAGATAAAAGTTATCGCTTGTCTTGGTTTTGAACTGAACCAACAACCTCATATATTTTATATAGTACCTTTTGTAACAATTTTTATTTGTTTAAATGTAATTCGAATTTTACGTACTGTGAAAAAAAAACATTGCAAAAAATAAATAAAGCCCGCGATTTATATATTGTTCGCGACAGTACATTTCATAGTGAATGCAGCCAGTATTTTTAGCGAGCCATTTGGCTACTCGATACCGGTAGTTAGTACACGGCGCATTATTGACTCGACCGGGTTAAATACGATCTGAGCAACGATTTTATAGCGAACATCAGTTAAATGTGAACAGAATTAATGGTAGACAGTAAAACATTACGTCACTAACTGGAAAATTGTGAAGAAATGTTGGAGCTGTGGAGCATTACATAACTAGCTTTTGCCCGCGGCTGCTTTCGCGCTGATGTCGGAAAATATCCCATGGGAACGTACTACCCGGATTAAAAGTAACTACCCTATGTGTTAATCCAGGTTCTATGTGTTCCAAATTTCATACTAAGCCGTTCAGCCGTTTTTGCGCCAATCCGGAACATACATCTAAATAAACGGACAAAATCTCTAAAAAACTAAATTATCGGCATCAGACTCGTTCCACACTCCTCGTAGCAATTACTTTTTTTTTCAAAAACTTCTTTTCTATTTTATTATATGTAAAGATAAAGAGCGAATGGTCGGGATTGAAGAGAAAAGTGCTCAACATTTACTGAAGTTGTGGCGCACAAAAGACTTTTTTCAGAGAATTCACCGGAGCTTTAGTTATTGGAATGGCAGCGCTCATATTCCAATTAGTTTTCTGTCGAGAAAAAACACATTTTACAATGCTGGCTTTTTGCCTCTACTATAAACTGTTGTTGTGCAATAATTTAATCAATATTTGTGTCATTCTTCAAAAAAATGGAAATGGGAGTAATCGTGGCCCAGTAGAAACGGCCGCGAGAGTAGGTGAAGTAGGTTTGAACGCAGGCAGGCACTTTACTTTGTGTAAATTATTCCATCACCACTGCTCCCAAAATGGTGAAGGAAAACATCGTCTGGAAACCAGCAGCGTCCTAGAACTAAAATTCAAAGGCATGTGACATCCACCAACCCGCACATGGCCCTGTGGCCTGTGCCCCATCAAAATAACATACATACACGAAAATATTTCCGATAGGTATTATGATGGTATCAGTCCACCGATCGGTCAATTACCTCTGAAAGGTAAACTACGTGTAATTAATCGAACACTCTAGTTACCGAGTAATTGCCTCCCTAATTAGGCGCCAGTCAGCCATTACATAGCCTTCTCCAATAACACTATTGTATCGTGTGTCAATCCTACTCATTGTTTATCTACTTCTTTTGTGTGTAGTCAAAATATAATAGAAATAATATTTCTATACTAGCTACTGCCCGCGACTTCGTTCGTGTGGTAGTCGTAAGATACACCATATAGTATTATTATTTTACTAGCCGTAGCCCGCGATTTCGTATGCGATCCAGGATGAAAAGCAGCCTACGTCCTTCTCCGGTCATGGCCTACCCATGTGCCAAATTTCATCCAAATCCGTTCAGCCGTTTTAGCGTGAAAACGTAACAAACAAACTCACTTTCGCATTTGTAATATTTGTCAGGATAGTAAAGGTACTTGTATGATAAGTCTATGTTATTTTACTGAAGATAAGAAATAAAATAAATGTCCTGTCATATTGTATTGTTGGTTGGTCCTTGAGACGAGACGGCCACGTGTAAAAACGTATCTCAAACCTTTTTCAAGCTCAGGACATCGTGAAATCAAAATGAAACGGCCGTATTTCTTAGACAAAAATGAGAGCTTTCGAGATAATAATTTCGTATTAAGGAAAATGTTAACACAAAAGAAGTGTCCTTAGGAAGCATCACGTACATTTTCCTTTATCCTTCAATTTTGTGGAGAGTATATTTATTCTTCTGGCAGTTTCCACAGCTACTTGAAGATACATGTATCAGCTAAGTAGGTATATCACGTCAAAGTATGCAATTTCGTAATCCGCATCGAGTGCAGCGCGGCGGCGGAAACCAGGTCACCTACATTCAACAGCATGGGAACGTGGAGACGTCTGGCGTCCTGGACGGAGTACAACTTGTGCAAACTTACTTCTTTAAAATGTCTTTGTGTGAGTGTGAAGCACGAAAGGAGTTCGGGAACTTTCGGGATTGGAGTGATATTCTCGCTCGGAAGAACAGAAGTGTTTGCGTTGGCTAAATGGCTTGTGCACACGACTGGCAGTATCAAGATAGTAAGCAGAAAGCTCAAAGTTTACTCGTTGCGCTAGTGGTGTGAACCCACTATAACTAGGACAAAAGCATTTAGCTTAGTTGAAGAAATTAATAGGCACCGTTGACTAGCTCCTCCCTATCTTATACATTATTTTTTTGTATTCGAATGTTCCACAATTTTTTTCCCAAATGACCTGTAGAAATTTAAACATCACTTCATACATTTATCTGAATGAAGACAAAGGTGACAGTTATATGTTACAGATCACCGACCCACGGCTAATGAATCTTAATTAATTACAATGTCAGACTGAAGGTTTTTTATATGTCTAGGAGTAATTATACTTGTTCAAAGATTTAGGAATTCAAAGTTATTAAAACTTTATTATTATATAATTTTAATTAAAATCGTTGACACGGAAGACTGACGCCTGCTATTGAACCATCGAAATGTGATAAAATGTAACCCGGTTACAGCTTGGTATTCACAAAGTTACATGATAACATTTCGCATATATCAGTTAGTTATAATAATAAATATCTTATCCAGGTACCTACTGGGTTGTGGAGGTCAGATAGGCAGTCGCTCCTTGAAAAACCTGGTATTCAGCTGCATCCGGTTAGACTGGAAGCTGACCCCAACATAGTGTGCAAAAGGCAAGGCAGATATATCCTTTAGTTAGAAAACCGGTATTAAAATATTTAGTTTTACAGCGTCCTGGCAAAAATCGCATAGAAAAGAAAATATTGTTTATTATGTGACATATTAAAATAATTAGATCATCACGTGGCCCATCTATTTTCATTGTGTGTCATGTCTGCACCGATGAACCCGTCCCAGTTGTCGGCCAAATGACTGCTATAAAACAATATAGATATTATATGCTCACGTTATGCATCGCTGATAGGTATATGTGTCGCAGTAAGATAGTTGCCGTGATATAGTTATATCCCTAGGGATATAGCTATATACCGTAATATAGTTATATGAAAGCGGTTCGTAACTGACGGAGTGCCCTAATTTTGTTAATGCGACCAATTTCGACTTAGCACTCACAGGCCGCTGCCGCTGCACTGCTCGCTACTCACTCGGCTTGCGCGTAGTTGGTCACAGTTCTAACCTAACCTATTCGGTTTTCAATTTCGGCGATATTACTAGATCGTGCTCGCACCATAGTTATATTCCTAGTAAGACAGTCATGAAACGGTTTGAAATAACTATATTACGGTATATAGCTATATCTCTAGGGATATAACTAAATCACGGCTTCAACCATCTTACTACGACATATACGTAATCATTATTAATTATATAAAATAGATTTAATATAGTCATTCTGCACTAATTTATGGGAGAAAGCGGTAAACACAGGTTACCGTGCTTATGTTAATATTGAACTACGTCAACGTTATTTTAAAGAAAGTTTAGTTTGAATTACAATGACAGTAAGCAATGGCAAATTACATTTTTCCATATAAAAATTAAGCACCGGTAAATTAAAACTGCTGAAACCACCGTTAATTAAAGGCCTCGTTAGTTCAACCCTCAATTGACTACAATTGGAAGTACCATCTGGTTTTCAAAAGTGTAAACAATATAAATATTTTTTTATTGATTTATTTTCTGTGACCCTTACAATACCTTTTACAACCTTGTCATGGAAGTGTACTAGACAACATCACGTACCCAATTTTCAGAACCTTTAGTAAATGCTATGAAATACCTACACTGCCTACACGCCCTCGGACATTTGCGTAAAACAAACACAGACATATCGATTTTCAGTTGTTATCGATATTCGACATCCTAAGCGAGCACTCTTTCCCATCCACTAGACGAATTTGTCGGCAGATATCAATCAATCTGCCTAGCCTTTTCTCAACTATGTTGGGTTCCGCTTCCAGTCTAACCGGATGCAGCTGAATACCAGTATTTTACATGAAGCGACTGCTTATCTGGACTCCACAACCTAGTCACTAGGTAACACCGACGATAGCCCTTGGTAAGACTGGTTGTCAGACTTTCGGGCTTCTCGCTACCCGTAACGACTGTCAAAAATCTACGAATGACAGCCGAGACCAAATGCTTTCCGAGGCACAGAGGGGTCTCGATATATAATGAATGGTCACCCATCCTCGATCCGACCGCGACAATGGTAGCTTAACCTTCGACTGGCCCGTGCGGCTTTTATTTCGCCACGAGACCCTGCTCATTTTCAGAACTTTACTGATAGTTACTCGTTTTCTAACGATAAATCGATACATGTATTAGAGCCCGCTTTACCCGTGTCGACTAGTTGACATGCGATTACGCCACATTCAATCAACATTCGATGCAACATTCGTATCATTCGATTAGTTTTAAATTGATATTCCTTTCTTGTTTAGTTCGTGGAGCGAAATCTATTTTGAATACGATTGATTCGGATTCTTGTATTGATTATGTATTGAATAATTAATATAATGAAATGAATATTGGTAGGTCTATTAAAAAGTTGTCGTAACTTAGTTTATTGGTTCGTTTAGACTATTTACATTAAAGGCTCCCTCAGACAAGCGCGACGCGACTCTGGCGCAACAATTTCTATGAAAAATTCACGGTAAGACAATCACCGGTGTCACATCGCGCCAATCTGCACAAGCCTTAATAAAACTTCCCTGTGGCCATTGTTAATGAACGGTATTTTCGCTCAAATCGAATCCTGCCAGAAATACCTAATCTGGATTGTGACTGAATGGTCAATAAAACGAAAGATATATTTATTCCCAAAAGAAATCCACATAGATGACGAAAACACGGGCAGATAAAAAGGCGAAACTGTCAAACTTGTTTTGGTGTTAAGCCGTGATAGATGGCAGCACAGTTGGTTGAAAATGTCACAAGGATGGATTAAAGTGTAATTAATGTCGTTGAGGTTAATTTAAGTTTAGGCATTAAAACTTAAAGAAACCAGAATATAATTAGAAAAGTTTTTAATTTGTTGATCGTCATTATTCGAGTATTTTAACTATTTACTAAATAATGCAGTTTATTTAAATTTATTGTTTAAACATAAATGCGTTAACGTAGAAATGAGTAAACACATATCACTTTTTAAATCCATAATTTATAGACAATATGAAGTAACAAACTGCATTGGGTAGCAACATTAATCTATCTATTGTAGCTTACCTACCCACCTATTTAAAACGAAAATGTTTTTTATTCAAATAAGTATCTCAATTTCATGATGAAAATGCAAAACTAAAGTAATCAGAATCCCAAAAGAACTTTAATTTACATATTTATGTAAATTGTTATTTCAACTGCAAACTACTTTAATTCCCTGCTTGTTAATGTAATTGCCTTTCAAAGCACGTTATATTTCTTATTTAAAAACACTACACATTATTACGTCCACCAAGTAACCATCGATCATGTTTTCAAAGAAAAAATTATGTTTTCGATGTGTAAATTAGTGACAATGACACGTGAAATCCGATTACTTTCCAAGAAAAAGCAGAAATACTTACCAGTAACTTTGATCGCGCCAATCTGGTAGTAACACCGACAGATGAGAAGGAGGAACACAATCCAGGATATCACAATAGGACCATCTTGCACCAGTAACATTTCCATCTTGTTGATCAACAAAAATCTGAGCGACCGGAACGAAAAAAAAGATCACTTTCAAACTATCTATATGCGACTGAAGGTAACTCTTTGTAATTTAAACAAAAAGTATAAGACAGAGTGCGGGTAGACGCACGGCCTGGTGTCATCGGTCGACACTAAAGAAATGCGCCTCGAACGCTTGGCACATGCGCGGGAGTCGAGATCCAAATAACCGGCGAAATTACACCATTTAATTAGTGTTTGTTTTTAAGAAAGTTCGACACTGTTATGATTAATGAATGTCTTTTTATAAAAAAAACAAGTTTGACAAAAATAATAAATGTTTATTCTTCGTAAAAGGTCTTTCCAAAAATATTTTTTGTACTAATAAATCATAAACACAAGAATGTCTCGCTTCACATGCTGCAATTATCGCACATACTAAACACGTCGTGATCCAATCATCGATCAGAATGGATCAGATAAGCGCGCGCAACAAACGAACCGCGTCGACTGACCTGCGCCCGCGCACGCGCCTCTCTACTCGAACATATGTCGACTTGTCGATAGTACAATACTCTCGTAAATGATAACTAAAATAAAACCAACCTCCCAAGCAGAGAAATGGAGAAAAAAAAGTAGACGTGTTATTCTAGACTCGTTTAAGTTGTAGTTCAAGATCGCATGTCAATGACCTATGTAAATAAGTGTTAACAGGTGGATGCATGAAAACCGAAGGAGATATATAGACGAAATGGCTTTTTAATGCTTCTCAACACAGCTAAAATAGAATATAGCTAAGTAAGTTTTATTACAAAACAAAACAGCATCAATAACTTCTATTGGGTTTCCAGCTGCTATAACTTTTCGTTTATTCTGTTTCAGTTGGTCCAAGTTTTAATTTGAATTCTAGGTTTCCTGTTACCCTGGTCATGTAGAAGACGTGCAAGTGTCAAATACAAAACATCGAAATGGATATTTTGCACGTGATTGCTAGAGACAAAGGATTGGGTAAATTGGGACAAAAGCAACTTGAGTAAACTTTTGATTGAAGCTAAGCGCACGTGGCATTCAGTGTATTGATATGAGAAGGGGAGAAACATATGAAATAAACATGACTGGATCTTTCTCAAATCCCGCCTTTTGTGATGAATTTTAAGACTCACATTATAATGTAAATATTCTCCTATTACACTTATCATGATGGTGGAAAAGTTTCTATAATTCGAGCAACCTACAGACCACCTCTGCAGACATATAAAACTTTTAAATGAATTCTATAATGGTATCATTATATTCAGGATCAACTTTCAAATCACAAACGTGTGTTAAAAGTTCAACACGTGCGTTTAAAATTATGCATTCATACAATAAACATTTGTATTTTAAAAGCTATTTCGACGTGGCTCGTTTATTTAATCGCAGACGCGAGCTTGGGTTTCAAGTTTGTAGTTTTTATTCCAGATTCATGATGAAAAAATTTCATTCATTCTCCTGCCCTTTCCGCCGTGATCGGCGCAACAATCATGTATTTTTCTTCCATACTTCTATTACTCGTCATCTCAATAGTCACCTCCCTTTCTAGCCATAGTCCATCCATCGTTTCTTTGGCCTTATACCCATTAGGTACTCTTACATTCACAGACATGACGAGAAAATGTATTATTTCATTTATTCGATTATTGCAGTCCATCGTTGAACAAAGACGTTGCCCAAATTGTGGCTTGGTCTATAGTCACACTAAGGCCCCCACAATTTATGAGTCATCTTAGACTTGAAGGGTTCAAGTCTAAGATGATCGATTTAGGGAAAGTCATATATGGATTTTTTGCGTGCAGAAATCCGAATTATTTTCCAGGCGACCGCAAGAAACCTCCACTTTTATTTCCATTTAATTTGAAGAACTACTTCCAGCAACATAATTGTTGTAATATACAGTAATTGTCCCATGTGAATGTCCTATGTCCAATGAATTGTCCCACTGAAGGGGTCAGGCTTTTTCTCATCTAAAGAAAGTAGTGTACCTCCAGCTACATATTTATGTACTCGCATTCTCACTGCATTTTAGTTATTTCAGACTACGATATACATTGCAGGCTCATGATATTTTTCTTCAGAATAAGTCAGTGGGGTCCAGTATATACCCCGACTTAACTCTGTGGGGAAAACAGTCGCTGTCATGCATTGTACATTATTTTTGAGGCAAACAACAGAAAAATAATGAAAAGAAAAGTTTACGAAGGAAACACATTTCTGTAAATGTAAGAAAGAAAGAAAGAAACATATTTTATTTGGGATAATGTAGCGTAATTGAAACGAAATAAAATTCCCATGAGCCATTCTGAATTTCGATAAAATATTGTTCGTCTACGTGATGTAATTGTACTTTGAAAGAAAGTAGAACATTATATGAAATGTATTTTTTTGTAGAATCATAGTTTTTACATTTTTCTGCCGCCTCATCAGTTAGGGTCTGAAGGGAAATCAACTAAACACATGTAGGTACTTTGTAGATATCATGTTTGATCTATGCATAAAACAACAGTTAGGGAATTAAATAATCTACTAAAATATGACCTTAGTAGTGTTACAAATCTAACTTTCGCGTGTGGATAAGTTCTGAGTCCCAAAATATCTAGATTAGTTAGTTACAAATAGAAGTAAAATGTTCACTAGAAGACGAAACCCTAAATTATTATTTATTTCATACAAAACGAAATAACACCTACCTACAAAGGATATATTTAGACGCTCATGTTAAAATTTAAAGCCCCCACGCGAAGACACTTGATATTTTAAGTCGGGCTTGCATTAAACTACTTCTAAAATTAGTCTCAAAGTGAATCATGTCTGCATTTTTATAAGAACGAAACAAAACACTCCCTTCTTTTGACCTTTCTATGATGAATGGTTACCTCTAAACGGTCATAAGTCATAACCAGTACTTAGTAAGTAGCTGATCGTACTATGATTCATAGTAGCTAGGTCAGACCACGAAGCAGTATAAATCATAGGTACCATTTCCTAAACACACGCACACATAGCTACATGTACTCGTAACTATAAAGTTTCGGCCCGAATGATTCACGAAGAGTTGACTTTCTGATCTATAAACATAAAAGGGCATAACAACCATGTCGGCCTTGCGGTGACGCAGGGCTGCTATTTTAACTAACCAAACCATTTCAGAAAAATACGTTAGCTCTGCCAAAGGCTACTTTGAAGTCGAAAATTAAGTTTACACAGTTCACATGCTCCTTTTAAAACCCAAATTAAGTTCTGGGAATACTAAATAGACGCTAAAAACTACAACTGTAATTCAGACTACGATGAATTTTAATGTAAGTAACTAAGAATTTAACTTAATTCCTACGCCCACGTCCACCGCTTTGAGCGTCAAAGGCGAGCGATGCTCTTAATTCAGCAAAACCTATTCTGTATGCCTTTTGCTTTAACCCCATCCAATTCAGACTCCCACACTCATAAAATAACAGAACATTCAAGTCTAGCCTTAGGCAACCCTATGCGAAGCTTATTCGCTGTGCAATTGGTCGGAATTTAGCTTTACTAGAACTGCTATTTACATATGTGATGGCGGTATTATGAGAACCATAGAGTAGAAAACGTGAGCTGTAAAAATTATAAGACATAGGCAGAAGCCAACTTATAGAGACATGATAAAAAAATATCCTTAAAGAAACCCGTTGCTTCAAAAAACAAAGGAAAAGACAAGGACAATACCGAGAAGATATACCAGGTTTAAATGAGTGATAGGACAATTTTACACAAAGATTTCAATGCCATATGAAACTAAGCGAATTCACGGAACAGTACAACAAACATTAAAAATGCTGCTATACCGTTTACAACGCTTACTTATGCACATAAATACTAGCACGAAATCGCTTTGGGCCTACTGAAGCGTATTCCAGACAGCGAAAATCCATTGGTTGGACTGATCTACGGCTCGTAATCTGTAGGAAGTAATGTCCGTCAGTTACGATCAGGTTGATCTTTTGATGTTCGAACAGGGATACCTTTAGGAGGCCTTCAGTTGCGGTGAATAGATTTTCTGGGAAAGGCTTCGTCGTCCGTCAGTAAGCTGAAAGTGTTTGATAGTGTGCTTTTTAGAAAATAAATCGTTCCGAGGCCGCTACTATGGTACATCGAATTTTAGAGACTATCAGGTCCTTTGTACACTGCACGGTTTCTTTACGGTACGGCGTATAAACTGCGCCGTAGAAAACGTGTCGGTCTACAAGCTTCCACAGAGATCCATACACCACTGACTACCGTACCTACATACGGCGTATAAACCGTTTTGCACGGCAAGAAAAACGTGTGTAGAAACGGCCTTACTCTGGTATGAACTCAGAGACAGAGGACATTCTACAGCCGCCGAACGTATTACAAGGTCTGTTTGCACACCATCACTAAATACATTAACGCTTAACGTATTTAAAACATAACTTTGTCTCTGTCATCTCCAGACGATTGTCAGTAACACAACAATGTTTAAAGTTCGTTTCGCATTAAATTTGTTTAGCGATTTTTAGTGCAAGTGGGCCTAAAGTGGGATGTGCTATTTCAACGGCTGAGCTTAGAAACATTATTTTCCTTGCACGATGTTTTATCTTGTACAATGTTATTACTACTTAAAAAGTCAAGTACACAGCAATGTAAGGATACAGCTCAGTAAAGACTAACAAACTTGCACAAGGGTATTAGACTAAACCTATCGCAGTTAACTATAGGAAGTAAAGTTTGTATGGTACTTAAGTTAATACCTCGAAGCCAAGGTATACCTGGAATTTTAATATAATATTATGTGCAGGGTAAACTTGTTGTTAAGATCAACCATATTCTATCTAGATAGTTTAGATCAGGTATCTAATAGAAAAGAATCCCGAGTCTCGAGGGTCTTTAGCAGTAAAAGCGGCGGAGAATCGATGAAACATGTGAGCGAAAGGTGTACTAAATGTATATTGCTTTGTGAAAACCTATGTTTGTGTTGTTTTGTGAGGTCTAGAATGAATCAATAGATCGTAGTGATAAACTTTATTCGTGTTGCTAAAATAACTTTTTAATTTGTTTCCGCAACAGCAACAAATTCCTTTCCAAAAACACACGCTGTTCTAATTATAGAACAGCGTGTGTTTTTGGAAAGGAATTTATTAGCCTTTTTCGTCCAGTAATTTCTTCCCCAATATTAGTGACATATTTCAGTATGAGTGAAGTATTTCGATTTCGCCACCAGCTGATCGTCCTGATTGGACATATTTCCACAGACCCTGTAGTGTGTAGTGGTCTATGAAGTATTCCATGTTCAACATTTAACAGTCCAAGCAATTAATTAACAAACAAATCTTTTATATTGTATTTTTATTTAATAAAAACGATGACACAGCAATTAACTTTGCCTTCCTCTTGAGAATATTTTTTTGTTGAGATGAAGCTTTTTACCCCTCTCCTTTAATTCAGGCACGTAAAGGTCACAGTCGTAGAGTGCTAATTTCTCAACCCATCACAAAGTATTATAAATGTCAAAGTTTATACAATATTTACGCTTCATCAGAACTCTTTCCAATTCAGAGAAAATTCTTTTTACGGAATATTACACGTGCTTTCTCGGAGAACTAATAACTTTCAGACGAGAGCAGTCGTGAGGCACATTAAGCGTCTTCATAAAAGTATAATATCTGGATATTCATATCACATTTTGAATGATTAAACGTCACTTTTTCATAGCAAAAAATATCATTTGTAAGTTTCTCGCTTGGGTTTACAGCAATAAGTTATGAGACTTCAATGTTTCTAGAAGACTAAAATAATTAAATTACGTGAAAACATTCGCTAACATCGCTTACCGTTGACACGCTACTTAAAGTAACAGCTACATGCTAGTGAAAACTTTTTCATAAAGAATACACGTATGGCGTAAAAATGTATGACGTCCTCGAAAAATAATGGTTTTTGAAAAATATCCACCACACCAAACAAAAGCAGACGTGATTGAAATCTGTTTCTATCACCCGTTTTGGAAAGAAGAAAGTAATTTGCACCAAAAAAAAAAAACTTGCCAGATGAGTGGGTATCATCTCGTAACAAGCTTATCACAAACGCAAGTCAAAAACTTTGAAAGTATCATACTGCATTTTTTTTTTAATAACTTTGAATTTAAAAGCCCTTTACTAATGAGGCAATTCACATAAGATAAGAGGCCTAACCACCCTTTGTTGTACAGTCACTAAGCTAGACAGATCTTTCCGGTAAATGTCAGACATAGGTGCTGATAAACAGTTTACCTATGGACCGACAGGCGACCACCTATCTCCACCCACGCGCTGTAGAATTGGAGATAGGAACCTCTAGTGGATTCATGTTGATTTTTAGAATTACGGTGTTATGTTTTATAGATAATATAAACGCAAGGAATGTGTTAAAAATATTCCTGTCATCCTTAACATTTATCGGCATGTCCTAGATCAATTCGAAGACATGTGACACCCACCAACCCGCGCTGAGCCCTTTCAGAGAGAGGAGGAGGCCTGTATTCCAGCGTTGCAAACAGTTTAAGCTGACCGCTTATGCTTTAACATTTTGAAATGTGGGATCATCAGTCAGTCTCCCAATGGAATAGATTTTAATATAACCACCATCATACACTTTTACAACTCAGTCCTGAAGATATAACGAGCAACCTTACAGAATAAACCGACCCTGTGCGGATTATATGAAATGAGCTTCTAAATGAAATTTAAAATCATAATCCACAAACATTATCCTTGTGGTGAAACGTTTATTCTGTTAGGTACGTATGCAGTCATGTGAAGGACCACACAGGTAAGACCATGGCCCAGTTTAAAGGGCAGGGTTACCTGTTGTATCTAATCCACGTGTAAAGCGTTTGGGTTGTGACACGACCCCGCGGACTGAACATTGTACCTACATCGAATCTGTCTGTGAACGTTGACAGCTAGACATAGGAGACCTCTAATCATCATAGCAGTGGAAGATAAAAGGAATTTTCACGCGGTTGATAAACGTAGGTATTGATATCATTGATAGTCAGATTATTTTCAGAAAATGGAAAATCAGATTACTAATCTCATGTCATGACGTGCAGCTACCGACTATGTCTGTTTTATGCTCGTATTATATACATCTGAAAGTTTGTTATTTTTTTCTGATAACCCATCTTTCTGTATGCGCAAGTTTCTGCGACAAATAAACCTATTTATCTTTCTTTCTTTCTAATATGACACCGCATTATCACCTCCTCCCTCGCATCGTTTACTGAGGGTGTTGATTGCACATGGAATCATTTCCCCCCTCTCGATTTGCGCCAAAACGTGTCACCTCTTTTACGTCCTGGAGCGCTCATCATATATCAGCTAACAGCTAGCTAAGACCTTCAGACAGTTAGCCACCTCTGCAAAAAACCTTCCACTATCCTCATATAAAAATTCATTTTGTTCCGTATGCACCATTCTATTATGAAGGACCAGTCAGGTAAGGCCCCGACCTTGGCCCGCTTTTAACGCCTGACCAGCTCGTGCTCGGGTTTTACGTGCATTATTTTGCTACACCCCCAGTGACCCCAGCATACAATAAAGTTAAAATACGTAAAATACTCTACCTGGTACGGTATTAAACGTGTTTTCAGTCAATTGGTTTTCAGTTTTAACGTGTTCGGCAGTGTAGTTAACTGCTCGTGTTTTATGCTAGCTGGAGCTGAAAATTTTAAAACAGATGGCAATTTGGTGACAATGTTGTGAGTGGAAAGGAAAGTTTTTATGAGTCTACTTTCCATAATGGATTTTCGATTTTCTCCTAACTGCAATGATATGATGCTTTGTTTGTTTACAAGAATTTAGTTAGAGTTTCCTAGAGGTTCCTTGTTTTTCTAAAGAATAAGATTTTTATAAAAAAACAACAGGATAGTCCTTTTTATCCTTCCATATTGCTTCCTTTTTAATTCTCAATATTTCAGTCGAGAGCGACAGCCTTGTCCCGTTTCTGTGACCATACTGTACTGACCTCAGGATTTGATGCGCAACACATGTATGAAATATTCATACGTGATTTACTTACTAGTTGAAAGTGCTTGTTGTTGTTTTTTTGTTTATATTCTTCCGTTCTTAAACTTAATTGTATAAAAAAAATCTCAATATTCAAGAGAGAAAAAATATTCAAGTAGCGCGGATAGGTCGACTTTGCTCGAAGAAGGTTCTCAAACTAATGACCACATACATTACTTACAAGCATTTTTGAGTAAAATATTTGTTTTTCCTTTAGCTTCTAGGTTTTCCCTTTTCGCTAATTCCGTACATAAGGTTAGATCGCACTCAAAGACGCTTGCCTTTCCATAAAGCCGAAGATAATAATATTTAATATGATACATCCAGACCACGTTATGGCTCAGGACTGCTATTAAATACCACTCGTAAAACACACGGACATCGGCGGACTTATTTTATGGCGAAAATATATCAATTTTTTATTACCTACTCTCTTTGAAATGCTTCCGTAGCAAGATGTTCACTTACTTTTGACTCCGGTTAAAGCCGCATGCGCGCTGTAAAAATGCCATAAGTTTTGTCTCATTCTAATTAGTGAAGAGACTCTGTAAGCGTTTTGCGAAGATGGTCTTCGAGCTTTAGAATATCTTTGATCAGTACCAAGGTCCTTTTCGTAATTAAAATGTTCTAAGTTCTAGAACAGTACCCTTCGTTACCTTCACAACTCCGACATCGTCGTCGTAGAAATAGGTTCACTTAGACGGATATCTTAAAACAAACTCAAGTTCCTATTCGTGTCAAGGCAATGTCTAGATTTGTATATTCCATATTCGGAAAACTAAATTGCTCTGATGTACTAGAAATATACCTAGACGGTATAGTTAATTCAATTTGTTCACATAGGAGACTAAGACCGATGTATACGATAAGGCGATGCACTTGTGGGACGATGTTTGCTTAATGAAACATTACTTAGTTACTCCACCAGAACGTACTTAGCGACGCCTTAGCTCTTGTTCCCGTTGCAAGCTAATGCATAAACTTGAAACGATCTTTCTAAGACAAACAACCTTGCTCCATAACGCTGGCAGTCTAGAGACCACGATCATAATATTCCTGCTCCACTGCTCCTAAATAATTCATGGTAAGGTGGCTCACACGTACGGCTCCAGAGTCGGAACTAGGCTACACGTCAACTCACTAGCTCTACCTGTGGGCTATAAATTGAGCTCATTTGAATAATAAATTGACTACACGAAAGTCTTCGATGGATTAAATATCGACACGAACGCGGAATTCTTTAAGAGCGGCTAACGTTTACGTACATTGAACTGAGTATCTGGAAACGTACCTACGTCAAAAAAATGGTATATTATTTATTAACACGAGTTTCCCTTTCACTTCAGGTTAAAAAACCGCGAAAGAACCGCACCTCACGTCGGCAATCGATGGCTTTAATTGATACGTTAAACGAAGCGAAATTGATAGACACGCAGTTTAATTTTCTATCCAATTATTATGTTTCGATTCATATATAGTGACACGATATGCTACACTTTCCGAGAGCTATTCTTATCGTTATGACAGATCATCTTCATTTCAGTTTTTCGTGCTTGACTTTTAAGTAAATAAAATATAATCGATGATTTCTTGAAATAAACTAGCAAACACTAAATATTCCCTAAGCACCTGCCTGCTTAATTATTGCAATAACCGCGAAAGAGAGCATAACAATGGTATTTAATGAATACCGGCTGGAATGTGTTTTTTGAGATACCGCTTCTTCAGACAACAATTACACATAATCACGAGCACGATACTGAGAATCCATAACCAAACTAATTCCTCAAACTGGAAGTGAAAACAGACTGAGACTTTCCATTAGCGAAGCTACGAACAAACCAAACGTATTTGTAGGAGATTATATCTGTGTAAGGTTCGAATTCAAATGCAAAGGGTACGAGGCTAAGGTAAGGTAACATGTGCCAATAATCACGGTAACAATAGGGCTGCCTTATCCAGATATCGCTGGTCCATCTGGGGAAGATAACAAGCAATAGCTTTATATAAATTGACGTCCATGATATGACAATGAACCTTCACAGAAAATAGCATTACAAGCAATTTCTATCCAAGAAATGTTGAACGTTTTAAAGGTATTCCACAAAGCTAAACAGTAACAAAGAATCTGCATAACTGTTAAACGACCTTTTTGGTAAATACATGAAAGTTTAAACGATTCGTTTAATCCACTTTAAATTCAGGGAACAAATTCCGTATAATAAAATTTGCAAATCGGGCAGATTCATTTAAGGATTGGAATATAGGGACGTGCGTGGGACATCAACATGTCCCGGTCTAAAAGGGGGTTAAAGGGACAGTTGGAACTTTCAACCCTACGTGTGTCGACCGGGTGTTTGGCGTGTCAACGTGACTGCGGTCATGGCCGGACGGTAGTACGCAGAAATAGACTGAGGGCGTATCTTTGACAGGTCGAAACGCATTGTTATTGTGATGTCATTGTACCTGGATAGAGACATCTGGGTTAAATAGAAGTTAGAAATGATAATTTTATTGTGACTAAATAAGTTGATTTTAATTTTAATACGGTATCATCGGACCAGAAATATCGCATTAGTGTCGTTAATGAGTAAACACCTACTATCATTCAAGCAGATTCAAATTCCGTATCATCAATGTAATTCGAGCCTCATCCGCTAATCAAACGAAGGTTTAGCTCCACGGTAACCTAGTGAACTGCATTTCACACGCATGAAATAAAACGGTTATTGCAAATGAGCTGCAAAAGCCCTGTTGAATCTCAACCCTAAACTGAACACTGGAGGGTCCATAACACCCACAGAAACATTGGAGTAAAAAATTACGAGATTTTCTAATTATAGTATTAAAACAAATGAACGCCTTAATGATTTCTGTGGGGTTAAAAGCGTGAGCAGTAAAAGCCGCCACGGCACCGATTTGTCACGAAAGAATTTTAAACTCTGTGATAATTTACGAAATCCTTTACGCCGTGCAGCGCCAAGAGTACCATTTTGTCGAAACGAAACCAAATTAACTGCGAGACAAATGGTGACAGTGAGAACTCGTGGATATTGTGCTGTTAATGTGTCTACATTTTAGCTGTTAATCGCCATGTATTTCTCAATGTACGTGATTACATGTAAATATCTTTTATTTTGTCGCGTTTAGAGCCGTTTCTTAACCTGAAAGTTTATACTTGGCCATTTACTGAACTTTCACATTTAAATGGTATTTTATGTAAATATGCGCAAAAGTCCGTTTTCATTCATTAGTCCTGAGTTATCACTGTTACGAATTAGTGTGATATCGAACTGAATTTTAGTTAAATTCCGTTTTTTTTTTCTTATTAACTTCCTCTTCAGTCAATTCTTTGTCAATCAATCATAGAACACACACAAAATGAACTTAAGGCGAGGTTTCCCGGGCCTGTAGGCTGTGAAACGCTACCTCCGCTTCCCCCAAATGCAAAGCGACGTTTTACATTTTATTGTTCCTACGGTGTTGTGTACCTAATGGGCGTTTGTAGTTGCTAATTGTGATTTGTAATAGGCTAATTTCTCGTGTTTTGAACCGTTAATTTCCCTAAAACAAGACTGTATCTATTTATAAAAATAAAAACATCAGGACCTACATACACTAATTAATTTGACTATTTAAAACTGATTCTTAAACAGGCAAATTCGGATAACCCCCCGTTAAAATCCAAAGTACTCACCAGAAGCATCATTGCTGACAGTTGGCTGCGCAAGAGTTCGCTTTGGCGTGCTGGTAGTTCGCGGTGATGGCTGCGCGCGCCGGCACGGAGGAGTACACTCCGGGCCATTGGAACGCTGGAACAATAAACACATTTAAACTTAATAAGTAGAATAATTACTTGTTTTATGATACTTAAATCATCCCTCAATAATAACTAATTTACTTATTGCCCTTTTGGCCCGCGGGGTATTTGCGTAACACACTAACAATTGCAATGCATTTCATTGTGACAATTCAACAACATTAATTGCGTTAATTACGCCATCGAACAAACGAATTTTTAAACCTTATGAAGGATTAAGAATTGCCTTCACATCCTACGGTGATAGAAAGTCTGTTATGCCACCAGCGAGCATAGCCCGCCTTAACGCGACGATTTCTATCGCACACTGGATTTTCAACGCACTGCGTTACGCCGAAAGTTGCAAATTGAACACTGCGCTTTTTTCTCTGTTCGATTCTCAATGCTCGGGCTCCATACCGAGACTAAAAAAATCGCAGTGCGTACGAAGGGTTACCGCGGTGCCTTCTAGATCAACCTCGCTGGTTCTTTTGCTGGATCATTTCAATGGCAGACCGCCGTATTGTAAACCAGTGTATTAAATAACGAATTGCACATAAATGCAAGTTAATAATTAGAACCATATTACTTGATGGTACAATAAATCACATGTTTCTATTTATGGGCGTTATACATAATTATCAGCAACTCCAGTAATTACATTAATTGGTATTATAATCATCAATTTGTAAATTGCGTATACGAAAGATTTATAAATACTGCACGCCTAAATTACTCACTTTTTCTTTTTATTTATAGTGTCAATTTCATTAAAATGGTCCAACAAATATTACTTATAATCGTGGCATAGCAAAATATTGTGCTACAATATTTTATTCCAATAATTGTTTTAAAATTTCATTCTTATTTGGAACTTGCTTTAACCTAAAAAGAGAATCCAACATTTAAGGCTCGTTCACACTGGCGCGACTTGTCGCGCGACGCGACACCGGCAATTGTTCAATCGTGAAGTTTTATTAGAAATTGTATTGTTAAAGTCGCGTCGCGCGACAAGTCGCGCCAGTGTGAACGAGCCTTTAACTTGTTTACACCCTTGAAAGTTTAAACTGAGAAATAAGTACAATATAAATTATTTACATAATATCAAGTTAAATGAAGCACTACTTACTAATTTGAACAGCCTTCGTCTAACTAAGATAAAAGGCTTTAATTAAATAGTGATAATAATCCGGCCTCGCTACGTGGTACTGAAATGAAATTAATCAAGTTGTTTTGATGATCCATTTCGTTGTTGCGAATTCTCGGTACTTCTTTATGAGATTTATGAGATCTAATTGGGTCGAAGGATCACGTGTAAAGACGACATACGTCATAGGTATACACACATATTTTCGATACATCTGTTTCTTAACTAGGGTATCCATCACCACCAACCAGCGTTGGGGCTATGTCTCGCATAGCATCGCAGCATTATGCTGAGCGATGGCCGTTTTGCGAGGATAAGCCGCATATTTCCCCCCAACTTGCCACAATAACATAAAAGGTTAGGAAAACAAAGACAAACTTAGAAGGCTCTCTCAACCGATTATGCGACACGATTTCCACAGAATTCAGAATAGTAAGTAAATACTAGGAACTGTTTAACTTAATACTGGGAAGTTTTCAGAACAGTTTGCGCTAACTTAGGCACTGAGCTTCAAGGATCTGAGAACAGTTCAATATGTGTTGAAATCCGGGAAACACCTTACCCCAGAAACAGTCTGTGTGCAAAACCTTTAATATTTGCATACTAAGAGATGTAACCTTTGCATCTTGAACAAAGTATAAATTATCTTTGAGTCCTGTCCAAAATCCTTCATTTAGTTAGAATATTATTAAGTCTTACCGTAATCAAATTTATGAAATTAAAGAGCTGTCACAACAACAAGTAAGTAAACAAATTAAAAGGGCTACCACAAGGATTAAGTAAGTTACGACTTTCAAACATATGGCCAATGACTTGTGACATTCACCTTGAAACACTACTTAGATGCGCTATGTAATTTATGTGACAGGTAACTTAATTGTGCAATATTGCGCAATTCTTGGTAATTTAACTTCATTAAGTTTAAAGTGTCGGCGACACCAAGTTTACGGCAATACGAATATCGCACAAGAGTTGCAAAGGATTGATTAATTTTAATTGCCCCTGAAAACAGTAAGCGCACCATGTTTCCCCGATCAATATGCGCAAAAACTTACCATTTTATTATTAATCTTATACTCCTTGAAATAAATCCTCATATTGAATATCCAGACGACTCTTTAATTTTATGCTTCACATAGAATTAAGAGTCCAATTCACTTATTCACTTCACGTCTCAACTAAAGTACGATTTCACCTAAAATCCAACTGAAATTGCTCATAACTCTTCCTAATGATGTCATAAAATGTCTTTGAACGTTTTTAGTTTTTTAGTAAGCGTATCGCGAAAAAACATAAGACTATAATAATCCTTTAATCTGTGTTACAGCTGGTATTAGTTTACAAAATCAATCTTGTCACGTTTTGACTAGTTGAAAATAGTTCACCGAGAAAAAAGCCAGCTAGGACGGCTCAACCCAGGACACGATGGTCATATTTAAGTAAAGTCACTTGTGCTAACTTGCGTCATCTTAGCCCACACAGACTGCATTCTCCATCCCATGCGATCCCTTTCTCAAAGCAGAACGCAGTAAGTAAAAACTGATACACAGGCTGTCCCAAACGTAGTGGTCCAAAGGCAAATGAGGTAAAGCGAAGGGGTCCACCTATCATTAAAAAATTTAAAAGCTGGGATATTCCGAACTTTACAGAAAAGGACATTAACCATCCATATATGGGAGTTGGACCAAGTGCTGCCCAGAATGGACACACAGCAGTGCATTATGTTCATTGAGTTTATACTAGTATGTAAACCAAAGCTCGTCAAAATAGTTCACCTCAATAGTTTACAGTCCTCTAATAATTAATTATTCAGAACATAATTTCTAGGAAAGCTTAACAATATCAATTAGTACAATGTGAGTAGAATAGATCGTAGTCTATTTTGTAACTTCCCCGAACCATCAAAGTTAGTCAAAGTAACAGCTGTGGAGCGCCTGTTCATTATAGGTTTCTTGTTAGGATCGCTTGATAGAAAGCCTTTGTTTGAGTAGGAAGGTGCATAGTTTTTGATTGGAAACTTGAACTTAGAACTAGTGCTTCAAGTGTTCTACTAAGGCGCTGACAAGAGGCAAATGATAAAACAAGAGTTCTTTAAAAAAAAAAAGGCAAATCATATAGTTTGTGGTAGTGGAAAAAAAGTTATGTTCATCTTAAACATGTAATATTTCTCAGAACCTGGTTATTACCAAACAGTTTTGAAAAAAAAACTCGATACAACGGTAAACAAATCGTTTACCTGGGGAGTTCCAATCTAAAATATCTGTATTAAGTATCAACGTACGTTGATATTTTATTTAATGAACAAGAACGTCTTATTCGAATGCAGAACTTGTTTGTTCTTTATTTTCTATTACTCAACAAATTTTTGAGTAAATAGACAATTGCTTCATATTTTGCAATGAATTACAAGCGTTATCATCGCGCTTCTCTTTCTTTACTATGCAGTCCGAAAATGGGCGCGGTTTAGCTGTTGTCAGCGGCTTAACTTAGGAACATATCGATTGTTCTTGGCACCGAAATTTACATTATTAAGAGAGAGAAGACTTCATTGTATCCAATAACTAAAGCTTTTGAAAATAAAGACAATCTACAAAGAACTCCAAAATCAATCGGAACAGTAAGCATTTACGGGAAACTTCAGACAATAGTCCTTCTGAAAAAGGTATTCTCTGCCTCTCCAAATAACTTGGTAACGAACATTGAAAGAACTTGTGTAATTAGGGGTTTTTCGGAAATTCTTACGCCGGGCACAGAAAGGCGTTAATTGGGGCTGTAGGATAAACAAAGCTTTTAGTTAAACGGATTTGGATTACTTTAGTGGTGAGGCTTTCTGGCAAAAGTTTTAGGAACTTGGTTTAATTAACATCTTAGCTACAATGTGTAGGTATTCAGATTCTAAGAAGAGCATCGATTTTGAGCAAATCTCAAGAAATCAAGGACAATTACACGATTAACATAACTTTCAGAATACAAAGGGTAACTGAAGAAAATAAATGACTTATAATCCAAGTAGAAAAAACTTCAAGCATGAATGTAACTGGGTCGCCAAACAAACACAAGTTCAACCTAATATTGACAAAGTCATACACTTGTTTGAGGGACTGAATAATGTTCGGACAAAGTTACAAGCGCTTATTTGCTAGTACAATGTTATGTTAACTAATGTTTCACCAAAGTTGGCACAAATTCCCGACTAACTACCAGACAAAGACTTGTCAAGGACGTTGGTTCAAAATACGCAGCCACTAGGTCGCTAGTCCTTTGACTGCTTGACTTTACGATTTCCAAGGTACAAAGACTATTTGCAATCTCTTGATTGATCATAAGTAACTAAAGTGCAAAGTACGTGTCAACGGTTTGAGTGGGTATATTATATGAACCCAAGCGTTACGCTAGACGGGACCACGAAAGGGGTAAGTTGATGTCCAAATAAGGTTGCTCGACGAAAGTAAGACGTTCAAAAACAGGTTTTCCAAAAAAAAAAACCGTTTCGTTTGCCACCGGCTTCCGAAATTAAAGTTATCGTTCACTTTGTAGTGATTTTTTTTTGTAGAAGTTTTTAATTTTCTTGAATATCACGACCTGCTATGTAAATAACAGTGACAGGAACGTATTATAACGTCATACTAAGTAAATAAATAGGTGGGAAAAATACGTATTAATGAAGCTAACTCAAAAACTACCCAAGCAAAGTAAATAAAATTTAAATGGGACCAACTTCGAGGTATACCCTCCCCAATAAAAAAAAATCGTTCAAACCGGACTACTCTGTAAAAAGATATGAGTGGTCAATTGGTCATACATAAAAAATAATAAAAATAAGTACGTGTAGACTTGAGATCATCCTCCTTTTTTTCGTGGGTAAAAAAAATTATGACCACGTAATTCAATGATGTGAAGAGTAGGAAGCCTGGCTCGAGTCCAGAATAGGCAAAAAAAGGAGTGTTAGAAGCACAACTTTTAGCAGTGGGAAGATGTGGGCTCCTTAGATACACGAGATAGTAGTTTGCACAACAAATAAAGACATGAGAAATTCTCTTTTAACCTTTATTCTAACTCATATTCATTTATTGCATTCCATTTTGTAGAAAATATGTTTTAAAAGGCTTAAAGCCAGGTACAAAAATGTGAACCATGTGACACAGCATGGGGATAATATTATATGAAAAAAATACAAAAAACTATAACTCTTTGGAGTAAGTACCTATTTTTTGGTTCTATACTCTTCGTTATTTGATGTACAAACGAATTTATAGCCAGAAGAGAGAAACAAGTACAAAAATTAGTTCTAAATCAGAGAACAATGTAAGCTCACAAACTAGATATTTCGAAACGGCTTAGATCTCGGTCTGCGGCAGGACAACCTTCAACGACTAGATAGATTGTCTGATCTACGTAACCTAAGCCAACGAACTATCTGCGCTATGCAAATTTGTAATACTAAACTTAGATATCAAGTATTACTTGAAGTTTGAACACATTGATACGAATTGAACTGAACGCTTGTGTGCATAGTAAATGTACTAAATTGATTTCTGAAGGACTAAAATGCCTCTAAAATGCCTCCTCGGTCTAGTGGTCGTAACCGCTACTGCTGAGCATGAGGTCCTGGGTTTCATTCCCAGACCGGACAAAGTGTTTTTGGGTTTTTCCATCTGGAATTTCTCTGGAGTCTGGATTTGTGCCCGATTGATGGCAATAGGCTCGGGTGTGGTGGGTGTACTATAGGTACACCTCTGCTTCGAGGATTAGGGGCGTGATATGTATGTAAAAAATCGGCACAATGCACATGATTATTAATGGCACTGTCTATGAAACAGCGATATTTATTACTAGACCCACTTTTTGAAAAATTAAATCAAATGAAAAATAAAATAAAAAATGATATAATAAAACAAAAAAAATAAAAAGTGAGATGAAAAATAACTGAAAAAATTAAATTAAATCTTTTATTTTCCGGTCCAGAAGTTTAGTTAATGTTTGACGGATGGCTTTCCTTTTCTAACATCAGTCTTACTTCAACAAACTTGAAACAAGGATTTTGCACAATTAACCATCTGCGTTCCTATAGTGTAAAATACTTTTATAAAGTAAAGGAACTCTTAAGAGCTTAACACAGTAATAGCAAAGTTGCCTGGCAAAACACTGTTGGAAAATGGTGATCTTAATTTTAATCAAGCTGATTGCTTGATTGTGAGGATCTACTCAGTTGATGGCCGTAAGATGATGAAGGGTGCTTAACTAGGGAAAGACCCATGTCCAGCAGTTGACAGATTAAGACCTGGATGATTCCATTACTTATTACCACAAGAACTTGTATGAAATGTGGCTTAGCTTCAATATTAATTGTACCTAATAAAAAAGTGTTTGCTTCAGCATTCTTCTAATTAAACATTGAGTAATATTGACATGCAAGCTTTACGCATTATGCGTTTATTTATGTATTTAAATACGTACATAATGCTGTAGTTATTTCTTGCGATTGCTTTAATTTCATGTTCCACTGAAGCATTAAATAGAATGACGAATAGGGTGGTAGTCTTTTCAGTAATTACCTGTCATAATAAATTACTGACATAATTAGCAAGTAGCGACTAAAATTATGGGGCTGTGACAGAGTATTCCCGATACGTAGGTAATTAATTGCGTAAACCGACGCAGGTTTTATGAAATAATTAATATGTTTAACTAGCGACCCGCCCTTGCTTCGCACGGGGGCAATGGCAACATGTCGATATTTCTAAATTAAAAAGTCATAAACCTTCAGGAATAAATTCTCTGAATGATGGTGAAAATCGTATCAAAGTCCATTGTGCAGTTTAAAATATTGTGGTCGCACAGACAGCCACGAAAAGCGACTTCAATTTATACAATGTAAAGATAAACAAGACCTTATTTAACTGAACCAATAAGAGTTTTGCTTGGAATATTATGCTTTGCGGGCAGAAGTAAATGATTAAATCAAAACCAATAGGTACATGACTTTTTATAAATTGCAGGTATTTTAACCAAGCCTGAATGAATGCTCATGCAAAAATGTATGAATGTATCGACATAGCATTCACTACCTTCTTGAAAGTACAATCAACTTCGGGCGAGAGGAACCAACTGACCGCTGACGATCTAGTTAAATGACACTTCGTTGGACAAGGAACTACAAGTTACATAAAAACTACTGCCACCGAATGGAATTAATTATACAAGAGGCATGTTTAAATCCTTTATTTAAACATGCAACGCACAAGAAGTAACGAGGCAAGATCTTGTTCAAGCAAATATAATCGGAAAGCTGAGGATGCGATACAGCTAAAATAAATGAAAAGTATGCGACTTTGAATGTAAAGGTCAATGGTGATAAAAAAAAGCACCAGTTTATTAGAAACTCGTATAGGGTAAATGAAGACTAGATATATATACACATCAATGGAATCATGTGGGCAGAAGAGCAGTGTTCAGCCCACATTCACCTATTGCATTCATAAATTGAGTCATCTCCCTATGCTGTACGAGACCTAGGCTAGGCACTCCTTAAAGAAATACAAATTAAAAATAAAGATAAAATTATCAGAGAACATAAATAATAACTGATATCCTTCTATTTCTGCAAGGACGACTGCTCGGGACATTTTGGTTTGGAAAAATGGTCATGCTCATGTCAATTTAGAGCTGTGTTCCAAGGTGGTTCATATTATTGTACAAAATACTAAGGCAACAATAAAACACAAGATTAAAACTCTATTATCTATTCTATTTGGTAGATAGGATAGACTGTATGAACAAACTCATTTCCTTGCATCAATATAAACGACATGACAAGAGCGTCACGACGCCATACTTAAAACGCCATACAAGGCGCTTTCGCGAGGTTACTGATTAAATCCTACTTCCGACAACAATGCCCGTATTTAGTTATCGGTTAATTCAATGTCGTCTCACTAAACGGAAACGTTCAACTGAAACTGTAATAGTTAGATTGCTTCTCACGTTTATTTGTGGAGGTAAAATTAGCAGCGGGTAAATAAGAGAATCAAGGTGTTAATTATTGTGACATCTTTAGGAGATTATAAACAATGAGTTTAGATGTAAGTAATAAAAGAAATCGTCATGACAAAGATTTCAACGCCAGCAACGTTCAACAAAAACCTCCACATGGAAAAACTGTCATAACTTTCAATCACAGTTTCGTCAACGAAACAAATCACAACGCTACGTAACAAGTATTACACAAAACCGAATAGAAAATAAAATCGCACATTAATCACGATACAAACGACAATAGAGACATGCGCAGACGCCGATGCGCGTAAACACGCGCGAAGTGGGTTCGCAACTGAGATATGGGCTCACGAACAGCGCCCGCGCAACTTCTTTCACTTTGATTTCGGTACGACCATTCATAAGGTGCCGTATGGTTTGTCTTTGATTTGAACACCTGGTTTCCAATTCTAAAATGATAGAGGTCCCACCTTTAAGGTATGTAACTAAATCCTTTTCAGAAGCAGTGTAGGTATGTGAGACACTAGAGATAAGAAAATGATTTGGTCCAATATGGCGCATTCAACAGAAAGTGACGTATAGAACAGTCCCTATATCAGATAAGACAACATTACGTGACACTTTCGTAAATTATTCTATTCAATACTGCTTACGTATTACTTACAGTATCACCGGGTATTCCCAATCAGCAATCTGGATGCCAATAAAAAGGATTTTATTTGCACTTTCCCTACAGCGGATATGAGGTCGACAATCAACTCCGAGATACTTACTCAGTCTGGTTAACTGCGTGGGAGCATCGATTTTATAAGTAATAGATGAGTATCGATTTTGTAGGATGTTTGGATAATGCTATTTAATTATCTATTTAAGTCTACAGTGAATGTGAATCAACTTACGCCATTTGTTTACTGCCACGTCCGCATGGTAAACATCCGATATATTATATCCTTTAGGAACTCCAATAAAAGGGATGACTGAGGTTAGTGTTTGGTACTTTGGTAGGATCTTTGTCCAGTATTTGATGGGAGAGGGCTGATTGAATGAACTCACCTGACACCTCATCTTATCGTGACACCAAGTAGGAAAATACTGCATTTGTAAATTTAGAATTACAAAGCAATATGCTTTGTAATCGTGTCCCTAAGCAATAAAAAACATCATGCAAGTTAAATTTCTATAAGGTATATGAGTTAGCTATTAACCGTATCTCGTGAAAATGTCACTTAACTTACTACACGCTTGCAAATTATTCTAATAAGGCGTGCAATTAAAATACTTCCTAGTACGAGTACAAAGAAGCGAAGATACTTGCACGGAAACCGGAACGTCTACTTGTTAAGTATACGTGTCTGATACTGTTTTAATAGTTTAGTGGTCAAACACATCGGCAGGGAGACCTTCGACATTAACAATTCGGCATTAGGGTGCAACCAGACGTCCCGGCCGTCACCTCATCCATACCAATATTATAAATTCGAAGTAACTCTGTCTCTTAACTTTCACGTACTAATGGCTGAATGAAATTTCGAACGACTTTCGTACACAGGTAGACCCTGGGTTAGGGTATAGGATACGTTTTATCTCGGTGGTACGTTTCCGTAGGAGAATTTTTGACCTCGAGGACTAAACCGCGGGCATGCTATTAGTCATACGTCTGAAAATATGTCATAAAACGTCTTCGTCGTCGTCGATAGACAGCAGTCTGATTCCATCCTTAGGAAAATGTATCAAAGCCATAATCATCTCGCTAATCTAAACTCGAGGTCGAAATTTCCAATATCCGGAATGGCTTTCACGTTATCACAATGGGATTGGATAAGATACCATAATTTCCATATCAAATAGATGGCCAGATGCAAAGTTTAGGTAGACATCCCCGTACCTATGTGCTGGTTTGGAATTTGGTTCATGATATATTTTTCTAAATATTTAGAGCCGAGGGTCTAGAGTAAGTATCAATTGGTTTACCTCAAGCATTGACATCGGACCATATTTATTTTTCTCGCCCACGCTTTAATGATCATCAACGTAAATAAAAATGATTCAACGCTACAACTAATACAAAATCGTAGTATTTATATTAGAGTGATCTCAGCTACTTAGTGTAATAAGAATAACAGATGAGATGACTGTGACTTAGATGAAAAGTGTGAAAAACTGTAGGACGGAAACTAACGACGAGTTTCTGTAATATAAAAAGGAACTGACTAATTTCAAGAAGCCTACGCGAAGCGTCTGTACCTAACCCTTTACAATTGAGAAGAAACACATGTTTTTTTGTTAACCACAACGGTGACGCTCTTGGCCGATGTTAAGTGATGATCAGGCCGAAGGCGGAAGCGAGTTTCATCCGGAATCCTCAACCACAGAGGAACTCTTGGAACCTTACCTCTAACTGACGAAACACAACAATGCTGTTAACATTGCTGTTATGGCGATAGACGATGGATAAGATGGTGCTAGCTAGCCAGGCGGACTAAGAACACTAACTACTACTACACACTACTACAGAAACGTCTTTCATTCAGCTCATCATTATAATAACATGTTGCTTTAGAGAGATTAAAAAGTAAAAGTGCGTAACACCTTCACAAGACGTGTAAAATTAGAAAAAAAAGATTACGTATGCATAAGTAATGAGAATGACACAATATTATTCAAGTTGTTACATTTCTAGTCGGCTTATTATATTCAAGCAAAAGAAACGAATAGAAGTGAGACAATCTCAAAACGAAGATTACGATAAAAACGTCCCTTTTTATCTTATTTGAAATCCAAGTCTAATCTAGTATTCATAAGATTTTACTTATATCTCATGAAACCTTTTGTAGTCAAAATGCACGAAGGTTTTTTTTAAAGCGAAATAATTGCGATGAAATTGTCTGTGAAAAAGTCCCTTTGAATAATATTGTGATAGAGCTTGCAGAACAACGCATCGATCATGAATATTTGAGGTGAACTACAGTCGAAACCGTAATATATGAAAATTGGGATATAATGGTACGAATGCGAGGGATCAACGTCAGAGATAAAATGCAATTAATTACCGTTCCGTAAAACCCATGTGCGATGGATGGTATCAAAAATATGAACATTTATTACCTACTGTGGTTAACGCGAATATAAGCCTGAATGATGAACTACTTAAGCCCGTGTTAATTTTGGATATGATTCAAAATGTGGGCCAGACTGATCCCGCTAACAAAATATTGACCACCACCAACCTAGTTTTGGTGGTTTGGAGTTTGATCGAGATGTGCAATAGGTACTCTTATTAATTTACTCTTACGCTATTAATACTTTTCAATAAATATACTAATTACAGAAGAACAAGCAGATACCAAGGAAACAATGCGGAATCAAGGCTCGTGCATACTGGTGGTTTTATTGTTAAAGTCCCGTCGCGCCTGTTTGTAGGAGCCTTTACTTGCAAACTTAGTCATGCACAATATAATCTGAACTGGATCAAATTCATGATCACGTCTTGAAACACCAGTTTTTAGAAAGACTGCCAAGGGGGTGACTGAATCAATGCGAAATAACGACACATCAATTAAACAAGACAAGCTGTCAACATGTCTATCCAAGCGGATAGACATAAAATCACGCAACTCTCAAATGCAGTATTTGATCAAAATATTTGCAGTGACAGTTTTCGTGATGGCTGTGGGAATGCTTTATTTTGACACAGCTGTGATGTTTTAATTTCTCGTAAAGTCGGAAAACTTTTCGCGAAACAAGCGCCAGGATTTGGCTCCCGATATAAAATAAAAGATAATTTATTTGTCCAAAGCGTGGGTATGAAACGCCGCCGCGATAAACCTATTGGCTGTCGACGAACCATAGACAAAACAATGAAGTTCATACTCAAAGCATTTATTACAATTTAACCAGTAACAGGCACTTTTGATTTGTCAAGGAGTCCGTCAGCCAGAAAAATGGATCTAGTTGCCCATTCCGAAGTATAGGTTCCTATGAAGAATAACGACAAGAAACTCCATGGAAACTCTGAGACAATGAAAAGACACTGTACGAAGTCAAGGCCGAAGACCTTCTTGGAATAAATAGGTTTGAAATAGCAGTAGATATTATGTTTTTTTTTTCCTCTTACAGCGATATCAGGTCATTTTCTAGACAAGATAAGACATATCTGACTTTTTAGGTTTGATATACCAATTCATTCCCTAACCACATATGAAGTACATACCTACCAACCTATCTGGTACCATCTTTTGGACTTTAATCAACGAAAAAATTAGCAGGAAGCCAAACAAGCCAGCACAAATGCACAATATCAATATAACATAGTCCACATAATCCTCCACATTAGATCACAACTCCTTTGACATCAAACACGGCAATATTTTAACCATTCTGTATTGCCATCAGCTTGACAACAGGCGGATTACTGCTAGCAAATTCGCAAAGCGGTTGTGAAGTACCTTTGTCGCCAGTAATGGCATGCATGCAATGCAGAAGGTCCGGCGAAAATGGAATGTACAACTAGGGGCTTTAGTACAACGCTCCATCGACAAACTGCAAAGTTACACACAGATGTATAGTTTGAAATTTTTTGCAGTGTTTCAACTAGATACGATACTGATCCTCACTGTACAGGGAATCCTAGTGTGGGGTCCACCGAACTGTGTAAAAGTAAATGATTCAAATTCTTAAACCTATTGCTTATCGTCATTGTATTCGCCATTCCTCATTAGTTTTTCTTTCATTTTTATTGTGTTGATGCAAGTAAAACTAGGGCCATCGCGCTTGAATTCGCCGCTAGAGGCGCTAGTGTAGAGTAAGGTCTCTAATATATATAACTGTCAAATGTTACTGAACATTCACTGTTAGCGGGCTTTTTTATCGCGTGTTTTTACTAATTATTCATGATTGTTGTAAAGATTGTGATTACTTAATTATAATTATGGCTTATGATTTTAAGTTATAATTTAAGACCTAATTTTGTAAACTTAAAGGAAGAATAATATTTGTCTGCTACATGCTTCCAATTTTAGGAATTACTTGTACATTTCAAAACATTATGCATAAATGCAGTACTTACTTGAAAATAAATCAAAACGTATCAAATAAAAGTACTGACAGGACCTTACTCGACAGTGGCGTCAAACCACAAAAACAGTAGCCCTCGTCACCAGTTACTATATCTACTCACCACTGAGAACGTAGGGTTATTCATATGCTAAGCACTCTGATAAGTGTGAGTCATTAGTTGTTCATAGCTAATTAAGTATGAAGTGTGTTAAGTACCCTCACTGAGAGATACAGGATCAATGTATCGTTATTTCATTTAAAGAGACTGTCACTTGTAATCCGCTGCAGACGATCCCGCTCAGCTCAGTAAAGTGTTTCTCAAACAAAATTGAATTAAACATATCGTTGCAAGTACGAGGTGGTATTCTTTAGCATCGTAACCAAATAAGAATTGATCTCGCAATGGGGTGACGAGGTCGGCGGCATATCAGCCGGACTCCTTCCAGACAACACAATACAATCGATTAACACTGTAGGCGCTACCAAAATTGGTGTTGTTTCACTTGACCAGTTTATTAAGAAACTTATTTATTTACGTAACATGCTAAAAACGTCCTTATTATCATACTTAATAAGGCATACGAATGATAGCGACACAAGTTTTTTTGTAGCGGTCGAAAGTCATCGTTTAAGGTCGATGGTGCATTCGGTAGCGTGGGAGGCCATGTAATGAAATTACAATACCTAAAAAAAAACATGGAATTACTTAATAAGTTAAGGGATTCTGAATCAAGGCGGCCGTGTTTCGAACAATGGTGATAGTATGTCTGCAAACCTGTTGGCAATGCTATAAAAAACTGACAATACACAATCTACCCATAAGTATAAATAAAATTACAGCAATTGGACATCTTTCGTAATTGAATAGCATTTCTATTTAAATAACTTTTCAAAAGAAAACAATTTTGGGCATGATACAACGCTGGAATTTAGTCGGTAACTCAATGTAACTTTGCGATCATTTGGTGACTAAATTAGGTAAAACAAACTTTATAATTTATGCAGGAAAAAGTAACGAACTTTGTAAAAATCACATTGCTTTATAAACAGAAAAAGTTTCTTTTGTATCCAAAATTAGAGGACCTTGACATACAGACTTCAAAAGAAAAAATAAGCAGAGGAAAACAAAACTTAAACAAATACGACACAGTTCTAACCCTACATATTTCGTAGGTATCTATAAGAAACTCATTCAGCTACAAATCAGTATTTACTTCAAACAATGAAAATCTCATATACTCAGGTCTCACGGTTCAAACACCGGTTTTCTCACAAGCTATACTATCTAGGCCTCGTCACCCATAAATGGCGCTAAAATGAAGCGTCGATAATTTACATGTAATTTCACGACAATGCCTTATGCAGCAACCATGGGTACTTGACCCGATTGCGAAGTAAGGCTGTCTATTTGAGAAGAGCGAGTAAGCGATATCAACCCGCACTGGGCACGCGAGGTGGATTACGGCCCACCCCCTTTCACAGAGAGGAGGCATGAGTCCCAGCAGTAGGATCGTGATAGCTTGATACTGGTGGCCTCCCTCCCAGAGAGTAAGCATCAGCAATGGGAGGATTATAGGCCAGGGTGCAGTCTGGCAAAGAGTCCCTGTACACTCCAGGAAACCAACAGCTTGTTTGTCACATGCGCGAGTGCAACTAGTCCTGGGGTGTCCTGGGTCCAATCCTAGGCCAAGTAAAGTATCATTGCGGTTTTCTATTACGAATTTCTCAGTAGCAGACCGGAGTTTGACTCGTTGTGCCCGGCTGATGGCAATAGGCTCGCGCCATGTTACAAGGGACAAAAATGTAACTGCCGCAATGTGGGTGTACTACACAGCTGTACACCCTTCGGATAATACAACCGTATGTCTATTGGATTCCACTGCTCTCTCAGCTCCAATGACCAGGAAGGCTTACACCAAGACGATCATGTTCATTCGAAGACATTTAGCGGACTAACTAGAAGAACGATTGAATGATTTTATTAAATAAACTAGTTTGTTCTTGGATCTCTGAACGGTTGAGGTGACGCAATAGAATTTCTTGGAAAATTGAAATGGAAATCGAGGGTTATGCAAGCAGCAGTATATGTATGCAAAATTCTTTGATATTGAATTCGAAGTAGGTTTCAGATTTCTGCAACTTCGTCTTGATATTTCTAGCATATATCAAAAGTAAAAATCCTTATAATTCCCAAGTATTTTCAGATATAAGACTAACTCAGCAAACAAAAAAAAAACGCGTCAATAACTTTCAGAGAATTTATTAGTTATTACAAAAAAAAACCTTAAATTAACACATACTTTCAACTGACATCCAATCAAAATTAACATACCAAAAACGTTTTATGACATAATAATGGTAATTCAGCCAATAAGGAAAGCTTCGGATGTATTACAAACATAATGAAAGAAAAAGCAAGCTTTCAAGTAAATAAGGTAATTACATAAGAACGACCCACAAAACCTTGGGTTTAACGAGAAAGAACCAAGAATGGATTAATATGATTGTCACGGTTCCACATGGCAAGATTATCAACTGGATAATCAAAGGCAGAGGTGAAGGTGTGTTGGTATTACTGCCATTGTTTATGTGATAGCACTGTGGGTGCAGTTTTCTTTAATTAAATTTTATGTTATTTATATTCAAATTGCTGGTTCTGTTTTTAATTAGTCCTGTCTAGACGTGTTTTATTAGTGCAAATGTGATAGTTTAATGTTTTTGTAGCAGAAAATTGTAAATATTATTGAATAAATTATGAATCTACTATCTGTAACTAAAATTATCGATGGGCTTGTGAGTACGACGAGAATACAGTAACTAGTAATATGTGATTAAGAAATTAAGTCTAAATGAGATGGGCACTAACATAATAATAACCTCCTTTTTTTTCAGTCGGTTATTTTTTTTTGTCTCTGCATCACCCAAAGCAAACTGAATGCAGTTAGTTTTTTACCAGTAAACTGGTAGAAAATGCCAACTGCAATCAGTTCGCCTCTGTTCATTTGTGTGCTTGAAGTACTAAACAAATGCTTAAAAAGAATGCGATAAATAATCGAATTGCCTCAAAAAAAAAGTTCGACATTCCCCCATAACCTTTGTCTGTTATGGATATTTGCAATAGACAATGATATTATTCTTACTAGCGGAGGATTACCGGCCAAAGTAAAAAACTTATGAGTAGGTAACTAAAGTAAACAATTATAAGAAAAACAATGAATACGACTATACGAGGTCACTAAACCACTTCACACGTGCAGAAAATATTCATATTTTCAATGATTAATGTCTCAAAGATCATTTTAATTGAAGTCAATTTGTTTATTCAAGAAAGCAACAATTTTCTTCAAGAATAAAATAATCTTCTAAAGAATAAAAAGAGCAACGAGATAAGATGAATTGAAGAAACGGTTGCCCGCGAAACTCTAGTAATAAAGTTAGTCAAAGAGTCTGATAAGCAATCAATTGAGTAGAATCTAGATAAACTCGTTAGTAGAGAAAGTAACTGTACTGGTGTGGAAGAATAATATTAATTAGGATTAGAAACTAGTTGTAGACGTTGGTAGACTAGCCAATAAAAGCTTCAGTTATTTGGCAATGGAATGAAATTAATTATCATCTGTCTTTTTATGCTTTTCACTATTGACGTGTAGGTACAGAAGACGTTTGATTTAAATGCAATTATTGTTTTATTCAATAGGATCTTAGCATTGAATTTAATATTCAAAAAAACTGTATGTAAGGTAGGTAAATTATGAAAAAGAACTAAAAATGTTCAAGTTTTTTTTAATATTATGGGTTATAGTAAATACAATATTAGCATTAAGTGGGCCTCTAGGCCCTACTACGTCATTTTAGTGAAGACAGCGACAGACAGGCCCATTCGGAACACGCTAAAACAAGGAGTTATTTTATTTGACTACTGTTATACATGCGAAACTTTCGACTTGAACATGAATGCACAACTCTGAATGAGAAGGTAAACTGAATAGTATTTATATTTATTGATTCGCCAAAGGGGAGGGGAACCCTTTCTAAAGTTTTCTCTGTTCTAAGGCTACAGAGATGTCGGGTAATAGAGATATAGCTAATAGAGTATAGCAGAAGAGAAGATGCTACACTGACCACAAATAAATTGGGGAAGGGGATAGCGATGATATAATTACAAAACTTTCCATTAGCAATTTCATGAACTGATAGCCACGAGGAAGAGCGGGCAATGATGAACAATATTGTATTAAACTTATGACGGTCAAAAGGCGAATGTACTATTTAGTCATAAATTGATACTAATTGATAAGATTGATGGCGGACAACAATTGATGAATGAAGACAATTTCGCACGCGATCAATCTCCCACAAAGTGCGTCATTTAAATATTACATTTTGCAGATGACTCGAGGCCTCGAGTATATTACGATGATGAATATGCAAAGGCATTGAGTAATGTTATTATAAAAGCCGCAAATAATAAGTGTGAAATGACTAATATTACGTTAGTTGAAAACACAATTGAAATGTATTACATTTGCTATGAATTAAAACAATAGCTTGATTAGAAACACCGGCTCCTGGTCACGGATAAAATTATGTAGAACTTGCTAGTGTTAAAAGTGTGGTATTCGCATAGAATTAAGTATGAAAGTAATAAGTTACAAGTGAACATTTTAAATCAACATCCAGTCATTGTTACATCAGTTTCCGAATCGTTTCACATAACATCACAGTCACTGCAATGAACTATGCATAGTAGTGCTTCTCACGAGACTACTTCTAATCTAAGTTCTTATCATTTGCTTATTATTATACTATATAATAAAACTAAACCACAAAAGGGACTTAACTAATATACGGATTTTAACTTACCAGATCATTGTCACCGTCAATTCCATTTTCGACCAAGATGTCTTCAAACAATATGTCTGCCTCGCACGGAGAACACAAGTTGCTGAGCAATTCACTGAACCTTTCCACTTTGCGCACACACACAGCCCCTAGTAAGCCTCCTACATCCTCTTTCACTTTTGGCACTACACTATCTTCTACATAATCAACATTATTAACTTCTATTGCTTTATCAGCGGCAGGAACACAACTATTGTGACTATATTTGAGCCCATCATCATCCAGAATCTGATCATTAATCTTAATTTCGATACCATTCTGGTGTTCAACATCATCAACAACAAGATCATTAAATAAATCGTCAATTTTCTCGTCATCTATACCATTAGACATGTCTTTTTCGTTTACAATATCGTTAAAAAATTCTTCGCTATTGACTCGTATTGGTTTTTCGTTTTTTCTTTCGTATATCTCACTATTCGATTTCTTTTCTTCGATTATGGAATTTTTGTTTCTACTTTCATCTAATTTAGAACTGCGCTTTTCGTCAACATTCTTTCCTTTAGGACTAGTCACTATAAAATTATTTTTGTCTTTTTCTAAAATAGTTTTATTAATGGAATGTTTAGTTTTCGTCTTAATAGCACCAATTTCCTTATCGAAGCGTGTCGAAGACGTACTTTTGAAATTTTCTTTTTCATTGCTTTGTCTTCTGTTCGATCGTTTATCTCTATCTAGTAACTTGGAATTTTTAGGAGACTTTGTTTTGGCGTCTTCAAGTAAGGATTGTACTGATGAGCTTCTATTCGATTTTCTTGGAGACGGCGAGGAATCGGAAAGATTTGCGGCGGCAGCTCGGAGACGTGACGTACGCGTTGTTCTAATAGGCACTGAAGTTGAAGCTGTGTTAAGGTTTAGCTCCGAGGAAGACTTAAGATGAGCAGCAACGTCGTCTGGCGGCGTCAGTTCGGGTGATCTTTTCGGACGCCTGGAATTAACAACAAAATACATTTACATAATGATCTCAAAAATTGTACTAAGTATTAAGTTTTTCATTATAATTTAAATTGCAAAAATCTCCTGGATCAGAAGAAACTCACCTCTCAGTGACGTTAGCAGAAAATAGCGTCGCTGTTCTAGCCGTCAGCTGTTTTCTCCTCTCCTCCTTATACTTCTGTATCCTGGCCGCGCGGGCCTCGTCGTGCGACTGACTCATGTCGGCCTCTTTGCGCTCCCGTCGACGTCACGTGCGCCAGTACCTCTCGAACCTTCTAAACCCTTGAGCTTCTTTATTATAATTTCTATAAATCTTGTCTAGCATGGCGGCATTAAGCGCGCTATAGGGCGGAATAGTTGGCAGTGATGAATACAGACTAAGACTCGTGTTGTGGTGACCTGGAAATAGAAAATAGAATATATTAGTCACTATATTTATTATGAATTGTTATCATAATCGGGCGTGAGTAATATAAGTGCAGATGTAAGGTCGGGGGCAAATCGCAGAACACAAACAATGATGTTTGATGTATTGGATCGCGCTTGGTTCACTTCTTGCGACCGGGCCCACAAGCTTTGTTCCATTGTCACGTAAGGAGAATGTTACACCGATTAATAATTGTCCTGAGAGTACACTGACACGTGTGTTATCATTCTAGGTATCTCTTGAGAAAGAAGGTACAGTTCCAGACGTTCTAGAATTTATATTTCGAGAACACAAAGATTTCAGTTTGTTTAAAAACAGCAAATTATACGTCGTTGATCACTGAGTCACTGTTGTTATTGCAATTTCACGAAGATGCGTTTTGTGTGTCATAATTAGTCAACACTACACACGTGATAGTTTTTAAAATGTAAATAGGAGTTTACTCTGAGATATAATATTGTACTTAGAATAAAATACTCTTTAATATGTACAACATACGAATTACAGATATAAACACGAAATACGAATTATAAATATAGAAATTTCACATAGGGAGACACAATGGGCGGTCTACCTATCCTTAATTCAACGTAGATATTTTTAGCTAGATTCATAACAGTAGCTTCTAACTATGCATTAATTCTATATTTAAATCTGAGCTTAAATCCATCCATCAAATTGCTAATAACCCGCTTATTGAAAAGTTTCATCAACTCTACTTAGTGCAGTTAACTGGAAAAGGTTATCGTTAACGTAACCCTTAACCGCCGTTATTTGAACTGTTTGGGCAACAGTTTCTGTGGCCTCGGTATAAAGGTGCAGTTCCACTGCTACGGTAGGGTGTCCACTCAGTGGCTACACACGTAAGCTGCGTTCACTTTACTGCAGCACATGCGGTGCACAGAAATTGCGTATGGCTATGTTCAAAGAATAATACCTATATAAAGAGAAGCTATATGGGCTACAAATTAAAAGATCAGATCAGTCAGAAACAACTCAATACGACAAGAAACCAACGGTAAAGACGTAATCAAACAAACACTAACACTAAAATGGAAATGGGCTGGACGTTTACAAAGAGTTAGCCATGAGAGATGGACGAAAACCATAACAAACTGGTATCCTATCAAGAAAAAGCGAAGACGTGGTAGACCCAACAGGAGATGGATTGACGACATATCTGGTAAGCTTAATAGGTAAAACATGGAGCAGACTAGCTCGAGATAGAACAAGATGGAGACAGATTGAGGAGGCTTTTACCGCACTAGGCGGTCCTTATAATGCAATAACAAATTAAATTAAATTCTCAAAAAAAACGAACTATTACGCACTAGACTTTGCTCGATTTTACATGTACATATACATATATGTATAATTTATTCGATTTTACAATTAGTTTATTTCTTCTTCACACTTAAACTAATATTTATTCAAATTTTGACTGACATAAAGTTTTAAATTAATTGATTATTAACATGTTTTTAAAAGCTGTGACATAATGAACAAACGAGATGCGCCGCGGCCGGACCAAAACCTACGCCTTCGTGTGCCGCATGCTCCGTGTGTGTACCCGTGTTGAGGATCGTGGATTGCTAACGCGGCCGAACGCCGTCACCAATAAACGTGGTCTACTAGAATTCCGTGTGTTGATGACAAAAACCAAAAACCACGCATCCATACATAGCCTGTCTATGCTTCGTAACTGAGTCGCAAGTTTTACTAACAATTTTGTTGAGTCTTGGTTGCTCAAATAAAAAAATTCTATTCTATAGCGTGGGTCCGTGGGTCGCAGTGGATGATGACACCAAACTTTTTGTACAAAGGGAAGCTAAGGTATATCTGCGTACCGTGTCCAAAACGCAGCAATGGGACTGCGCCTTAAATATCTACCGCAGCGTTGTGTTATGACATGCAGTTGACATCTAATTACCATTGATTAGGTTGTGGTCTGCCAAATGAAGCTGAATAGGACTCTGATTTGAAAGGAGTTATTTATTTGCGTTGCTCAATAAGTGCAGAGATGTGTAAATTATTACATCAAGGTCTTATATTATCTCTATTCGCAATCGATTTAGGGCCACAGAATTTACTTCACAGTAAAATTAACGAACAATAGGTAAATAGGTAGGTACAGTCAGCTGCAGAGAAATCTCACCGCCTAGCAATGAAAAAATACATTGCTAGGGGGTGAGATTTCTCTGCAGCTGACTGTACATAATATGGTTAAAAAAAAGACGGATGGTGTCGCGGGACACCCGGTTGGAACGAAGTTCGTTTCATTGTATAGTATGTAATAATATAGAGTGATCTAGTATACATTTTTAGAAGCTAAAAACAGCTCTTTACTGGAGACCTTTAAACTGAGTTTTTCACAAGTCGCGTTAAAAAAATCGTTCCAAAATGCAGATACCTGGATTATCTATTTGGCACCCCCTGAGCATTAGAATGCCTTTTAAAGGCAGTATTCAATCAATGTGCGCGTCTGTAATAAACGTACACACATTTTAATAATTAATCCCTATTTAATTTTAATAAGGGATATTTCCAGGTTTTCACTCATAATTATTAGCCACTACAGAATGTTTGGAATATGTTGTGGTTACATTAATTATTAAGGATTAATTCATATCTGTATACATTTGGAAACGGCCATATTTGACCGATACCAAACCATAAATACAGACATTAATGACATAAGTCGACCAAAATATTAGTTTACCTACCTACTTATGAATATTAATCTAGCAAAAAAAGCTTTACAAAAAAAAGAAAATTGATATTCAAAGAAGAAAAGGTGATTGACTGAATAAATGATTGACACCAACGCATAAAGCTGTAGCAATCGTCTAATTATAGAAACTTGATATTTGGACGGTACTTTGACACAAATAAAACTTTTTTTTTAAGTTGTTATCATGCATTGTCACGAGAACCAAACACGTATGCCAAATTTCAGCACGATAGCTTCAGTGGAAGTGGGTGAAATATTGATTGCAATATTCCAGGACGTATGTCCTGGAATATTGCAATCAATATTTCATACAAGTGAAGTTAAATAAAAGCTTTTAATAAGTAGACATAATAACAGGAGAAAAAAAAGCATCTTGCATTAATGGTAATAAAATGCGAGAATAAGAAGCAAAAACAAACCCTTTCAATTTATTAAAATCTTAAGTCAATCTACCTAGACTTTTTCCAACTATGTTGGGGCCAGTCCGGCCGGATGCAGTTCTTTGAATACCAGTATTTTACATGGAGCTACTTCCTATTTGACCTCCACAACCCATTTCCTAGGTAACACGATACCCCTTAGTAAGGCTGGTTGTCAGACTTGGGATTCTGACTACCCATAACCACAGTCAAAGATCTACGAAAGACAGCCGGGGCCAACGGCTTAACACACTTTCCGAGGTACGGAGGGGTCTCGATATGTAATGGATGGTCACTCATCCACAAACCGACCGCGGCTAGCATAGCTTAACCTTCTATTGACCCGTGCAGCTGTTATCATTTAGCCCTTCTATCAAATCTCAAGTAAATGAGGCTAAATAATATTAAGGAAAAAAATACTGCTGCAAGTTTAACCAGCAGGTGAGTCAAGTTCTTATTTAGCCGCTATAATTAGTTATAGACCAGTCGAAACTTACTTGACCCTCATTTGATCCTATTTTGGGGCGATTGTATTTTAAAAGCCCCAAACAGGATCATATTTATGAGGGCCAACTAAACTGGGCTATATTTATAACGGCTCCTATCAGATCTAACTCTCTTCGAGGCCTCAACCACCCACACTGGAGACTTTGACATTTCAAACAGTACATTCTAACTGGGAAAGACCGTTTGAAATCAGGTCTTAACTTGCCTCGACCAAGAAATATAATTTCACATTTCAAACACCGGTACATAGTTGTATCAATTTTATCATGAATAATTCTCGCATGTACTTATCCCCTAAGGGTAGGGCAGAGATATACATACCTATACATATATTTAAGTTAGGCCAACATTTCGCTGTTGAAATTCCTTAATATCAGGAGCGAGCCTTTTACTTCAAGCCGTAACGGAAATCCAGACACCAGGCTGCTACGCAGAAAATCATACCATTTCCTGATCCGGAAAGTTTATGTGTATGAATTAATATTTAACTTAGAAATGACTATTTGACTTAGATGCTGCATCGATTGACGTCATCACCTCACCGTTGGCTGTCGCTGAAAACCAGCGCTGGAGCTCTGTCTCGCATAGGGTCGCAGTATTAAGCTGAGCGATGGCCATTTTGCGTGGATGTGACGTATATTTTTCCCCAACTTGTTATTTTCGTTTACTTGTTTTTTCATTGCGTCGTGTTTGCCGCAAATAAACGTATTTTCTTTCTTTCTTCATTTCGTTTCGTATAGTACAAATTTCGATGTTTTGAGATAATAATTGTCACCATTGCACCCGTGCGAAGCAGGGGCGGGTCGCTAGTACTTATTATAAATTAAAGTCGCCTTTTATGACCACTTTTATCATTTAAACAACGCAACGCTATTGATTTGGTTTTGTTGCGGTTTTCACCATTATTTGGAGAATTTATTCTGGAAGGTTTATGTGTATGTGACATTAATATTAAACTTTGCAGAGTAGCGGGTCGCTAGTAATTAAAAAGTAATACAGGTATCGACATTATTATCGAACATCGCCTTGGTTTACCGACAGGACAACTTTATCTATGACTAACCATGAATTTAATTGCAGCATTGCTATTTACAATCATACGGTCGCTACTATGTAAATAAATGGTAGAATATAGATAAGCTACTGAGTTCACGGCTTCCTTGACAATCTAGGAATCAATGCGGTTACAAATAATTCTCATTTTGATGAATCTAGAAAATTCCCGAGTTCAGAGCTGTTGGTATACTAAGAAGGTACTTTACGAACAATCTTCTGTAAGTTTTACGAATAGGTACCTACACAAATATTTTAAAGGATTTTTTCTAATTCTAATAAAATTTATAAAAACTGGAAATTCGTACATTATTTTGACAACCTACTTCGAGATAAATCTAAATTGCGGTACTGGTCGAATACATGCGAGCGACCGGCAATGTTACTATGAAAATCCATCTCTGTCGTGTTTACGTATGTGTGCCTCCTTGCAGGCCGCGACAGTAATGTACTATAGCCAGCTTCATACTTACTTTAGGTACGTATTATACTAATACACTCTGTATAGGAAACAAAAAGCGCAGTCTACATTTAAATTTCAGTCTACATAAAAGTAATCAGCTTTACGCAAATCCTGGCTTATTTAAAACGAAAACACTTTCACTACCAAAATTATCAAGGCATGTAAAACAAGATTGTACAATCACAAACAAAAAAAAACTGTTAGAAAAGCGCCGCTTGTCTACATGTCGTTACGCTTTTATTGTAACATAAAACAGACCCTTTAATCCCATTTATAAATGATAACTTATTGCTGCTCGTGACTGTACTGATGAGTCATTTTTATTCGTTTCCTTTCATGGGAATTTCTATCTTGACGCTGGGAGATTAGAGGTTATTTTCCTTTGATGGGTGGATACAGGTGGAGCCTTTGAGTAAGACCACGTTTCCAGTCACGACCTCGGCTAGGCTTAGAAACGGCAGTGTCTACACGACAAACTGTAATTGACATTGACATTGTGCTTTATAACGTGAGTCGTAAACAAATGGCACGAAGTAATGTGTTGTTATCACTCGTAAAAATGCATTATGGCTAGGAATTTTATCATAACAGGCGTATAGCCGTATGGCTCTTGGTATGTGAAATATCTTTGGATTGTGTTACTTATAAAGCTTAGGAAGGGCCAGCGTTTATTTGAGACTATAATAAAGAAGAATGACAGTATAATATGTTTTTATCAAAAACAGTTTAAACAAACCCAAAAGATGACATGACATTAGGACACACACGTACGAAAAGCTACACACGATGGGTATGGTATACGTACTTTCCAAGAAGCCCCAAAGAAGCTTAGACCAGAACCTCTAATCTTCAACAAGCAAAGGTTGCTAAATACGTGACACTAAGCTACTAGATCGTGCATCAGCAAATCCCCAATGTTTACATAGCTTTAGCATAAGTTAAGCTCTGCAGTATTAAGCAGAACAAATACTCCTGCCGAGAGCTATTCTGTAGTCTAGACAGCTTCGAAACTATGGACCGTAATACCGTATCTTTATTTTAAACACAGCGGTTTTCAAAGTAAACGACCTTCTCCCCACTGAATATTTTGGGGAGGCAACGGGTTGGAGGGGTAGAAGGTGGTAGAATGTGAAATGAATGCAAATATTTATCTAAAGGTTAGATTAGTTAAAAACACTGTTTCAATTTGATCACCTTAAATTGAGACAATTTTTTATCTTATAATTAAGGTCAACCAGAACATCCTGACCGGATCTTAAAACAAGCTTGAATTGATGGGACATGAACAAAATTTTCAAACGCCACAAAGCTGTTCAAATTTCCCAAAAGAAATGTAATATTATTTATAATAACAAAAATAACAGCAAGCCTAAAAAGTTTGACAGAAACTGTCTTAGAAGAACTTATTGCGATACAATCTCCGGGGAGTGCCTTTTAAATTCTTCGCATTATGGCTTCATAACTCGGGGAAAGTTCTGGAAGGTTTTATAGGTAAACGACAAGCAACATCTGTCGGCTACAATATCTGTAATAAGGGGAGACGGGTAGTATTCCGGCCACGTGGAGCAGAAACGGCGAAAATAAGTTACGTATATTATTAACGATTGTTTTTCCTGCTGAATATAAAAATGAAGTCTTTCCGAACTCATCTTGTTGAAAAAGAAAAAGATAAAAGTTTAAATAAAGTAAATGGAAATAGGGACACCCATTTCCATTTACTTGACGACGTTGTGTCATTATATATTAACAAAGATCATTAGGAACACAATCTATACACATAATAAAGCTGAAGCTGTTCGAAAGTCTGTACATGAAAGATATTCGAAAAAAGATGACTGGGGATACTTAGAATCGATAACAGAACACGTTCCAACAGTTTTTAGAATTTTTTGTCTGTTTATCTGTAACTATGTCTAATTACTTGATCGCACATCACGTTAAAACGGCTGAACCGATTTTGATGAAAGGTACGGGAATACTTTAAACCCTGGGGAAGGAGATAGGATACTTTTTATCGACATACAACGCGGGCAAAGCCGTGGGCGGAAGCTAGTAATGAATAAAATTGATATTAAGAGATGTCCCACCATCAATTAGAACTATATACAACCTATCAAGGATAGTAAACTTAATCACAAGGTATGGTAATGCTCTAGTTTCTAAAGCTATTATTCAGGCCAGTCATGAACTACCCTATGGATACATCGTAGGTATTCATCATAGATTGACACATAACTAACGCTGTTTACTTGGCCCATCACTCGTGTACCCATTATACTAGGGCGATAGTTTGTCAGCATAATATAAGATGAAATATAGGGGAGCCTTTACTTTAGCTGGGAGGACATCCAGATCAGTCTTATTATCCCCATTTACAGGCCTATCACGTTTAAGCAGTTCGGATTCGCACTCATAAAACTTTCATTCTAGTATTTTTCTCAGACTTCTTATAAAGTTTAGATATTTAACTGCCAATAGGTATACTCTCCGCGAACCGGAATCACTCACGCATTAGATTTCAACCAATCGCGTTCGTCTGCGTCCGACCACCGTCGGAAGCTATGTCACCCAGTTGAGAAGTGCTGACGGATGTAAAAGGACGCACCCACACTGCTGAATACAAATGAACCCTTTCGCTTCCGAATAATCTGAATAACTTCCACAAACGCATCCGTGCGCTTCAGTTTTCAACGAAGAAAGTCTTTTCTAAATCGATGCTAATGGATTGAATTCATGTCAAAGACTCAAACCCCTTAAAATGTTATTCTACTTTGAAGGCCATACACAGAATTTATTTTCGAGAAACCACGATTCTAAAATGTTTATTTTTATCTTTGACTTAACATTATTAGATAACATTCAACAGCAATCCATCAAAATCGACGACGGCGACGTCTATCGAATTAGAAAACAGGTCGATTCGCATCGATTCGGTTTTATTCCGTTGTAACTAGTTTACGATACCGTAGGAAACCTATCGATTCTACCGAACATTCTTGGTTATCTCTGATTCAATTTGCTAAGAAAACCTTGAAGATTTGAGACAGTTTTTTTTTTGTTGCTCATATAAACTCAATCGTTTACCATCCATTCAATAAACATCTGATACTAATACATTTTCTAATGAGATTTATTCACAAAGCAAAAAATAATAATTTGTAGATGGGGGTTAACCAAAGCATCTAAAGCCGACCGTTCCTGAGGTAGGTAGCAGCGTGATGCGAGAGGTCAGTGATTCGTCAAATTGTGACAAATGTCACCAGCATTGCGAAGCTACCTCAGGAACGGTCTCAGTTAAGCGGTCGACCTATAGAAATATAAGTGTTCCCAAAGACGCAACAAAAAGCTCACAAACCTTAGAAGAACTAACAGTACAGTACATTAATTGTGAAAATTCCTGTTTTACTAGGTGTTCCCCGTATGAAGCATCAATATAGCGTGCTGTTCTCACAGTCTGATTCACACGGCTCAAGACTGTATTATGAGGATAGTTAATGGGCAACAACCACGCGGATGTGCATTGCTAGACTAGTGAACGAAGATGACATCAATGCATAACATTTGAAAAAACTTACATGTTTAATAGTGCAGAAAACAAGCAATGATTTGTCAAGTTTTTCTGTATGAGAGAAGAAATATTTCTTTCTTGAAGTAGGTTTACGCACTTGCTAACATGAAACATCATATCAATTGTAGTCCTTAGGGACACCTATTCCAGACGTTTCTTGCTGCAATATTTCTTAATAATTCACTAAATTATTTGATACATGGTCAAGAAACCAATGAAAGTAGACACAAACAGTAAAACTAAAAAAAAGCAAACATTTTGTTGCGATAAAAATACTTTAAAACTTCCAGCTACTCGAAACTTGAGAATGATCATAAAACTGTTCAGCATCAACATGTTTTCTAATAAAGACTTTTTCTCAGTCCTGTTAACCAAAGCAAAACATTTATTGAACAGCTATCGAGATAACAAAAAAACAACTGTAGTCTGGTGCATTAGCGAATTGGACAAAAACCGTCGACTGGAATGAAACAGATACAATCTTTGGAAATAATGAACTAAGATCCGGTGCCTGGTTTGGTATTCCAGCAACAATAGATACTATAGGTATCAGATACTAGATCGAGGATTGGGATGAAAGGAGAACATCTGTAAACGGATGATGTCAGCGATTTAAATGTGAATGCTTCTGTCTGCATACATACACGATATCCAGGGGAGAGAAAGGCTGACTGTCTTCAACCGACGACCACCCGGAAAAAACATCACTTCCAATCAAAATACATTTAATTTAATCCTATTAAAGTCAAATCGATTAAAGATAATGTAAAAATCCAAAGATAAATTATCGCTAAGTTTACATAATGAAATTAAATTAACACAAATCTTTGGACATTAATTGTTTGCATAAAAGTAACTTGATCTTACTTAAGGATAAAAGAAGCCTAGAGATTAAAAAGCTTTCGTAAGTACCAACAGAAATTGATGAAATAAATTCTTATTCATGCCACGATCGTTCGGAAAAAAACACATCAATATCAAACGTTAAGCCTGAATACATTTGATAGCTAAAAGACGAAGTGAAGCCTACCCTGTCTACCTACCAAGTAAAATTTAAGTAAACACAGATACGTAAGAAAGGAATTACGTTAATAGTCATAAAGATGAATATGACATGTGATCAAAAAGTAAATATTGGGTGTAAATAGAGACTAACGTGAACTATTGAAAAACGAAATCAATCTTTCTCATTCATATTCAAGTTTATTTGTCTTTCGCATTAGATTCTCTCTATAGACTCACTCACGAGCTAAAAAATTTTAAATGGAGCAAGCAAATACCTACGTACATCTACGTACAGATAATCTTTTAGCATGCTTCAAGAAACTTAAGTAGACCGAAGTAATTTTTAGAAAAAACAGTCTTTGTTTACCAGATTTATAAGTCACAGCTGTATAGATTTGTGTGTCACCTGTTATCACTGTTCCATTTAAAACTGAGACGTGACTAACATGCCGCTGTCGTGACACGCCACAAGCGATAATGCTCCTCGTCAATATTTGCACGTCTCATAAAAGTTAAGACCGACGCATACTATCCAATCTACGGACTTTCTTCTTCCGTTTACAACAACAATCAACAAGTTTATGTAACGCCACTGCTTTCTTTGTTCAAAGATTATGATATTTCAACAATAATATGTTAAGCCTTCGCAACGAACCGTTATTTCTAGAGGCATGAATTTCGCTTTAATATTGCGACGATGCTCAAACGAGATGGCAGCATCCCACAACGCAATATTCTCTCAGATCATATATCTTATAGAATGAATATGTAAATCATACATAAAGGCAAGTCAGTGGATCACGTAGTTGAAACCGCGGTTGTTAAGCAAACCGAACCGATGAGTCAGAGACTTGTTGCTCGACTTTTTGCTTGGAGAAAACAGGACCATTACTTAGATCAGAGAGCATAAGACAGCGAACATGCTGGGCACGTTGCAACATAGATTCGTTTCGCGACATGCGCCAAACATCATGTTGATCAAAGTAATACACATCGTTAGACAGAATCTCGTTTTGTTCTAGTGTTCACGCTCCAACTGAGCTGAAATCGAAGTCATAATACTAATGTTTTAATAACATACAACCATTTAAAGAATGAATGAAGTAATTTTGTATCTGGTGGACAATTTAATGGGAACAATGACCTCGTTCGTACCACCTAATGTAGTCATTCTCAAGTCACAGTATTTTTGGAAGGCATTGCAAAAAAGGAATTTCTGAAATCATATAAAGTTTCCCGTAGATAATAAACAAAATTTCATAATGAGACACAAAAGTAAATTTCACATCGGAAAATATTAAAACGCAATGCATCTCGGAGAATTTATTTTTGCAAATAGCAGACGGGAGAAACGTCTCGTTTCGCTTGTCTTAAAAGCGGTAAACTTTAGTACAGCTAGTTATTCCCAAGTGTCGAAAACGGGCGTAATAAGGCTTGTGGAGTGGACATCAGCATCCACAAATAATAAAAGTAAAGCCGGACCGGATTTTATCGAAAGCCCGTCTCGCCTTGGAAGATCGCGCTTAATTTATACGGTAACTTACAGTAAGTAGTGGGCACGACTTTTTTTGGCACACGGCATTGAATATCGCAGCCGTTGGCTATATTAGGCATCGAAGCTACTATCGATTAAAAATATTTATTAATAAAATAAAATGGTGTAGATCTATAGATAATAAACGGAGAAGAAAGTATTATTGTTAGACAGACTCCTCATCCTGTAGATAAAACTAACTGGATTTGTTAAACAATTCACTTTTATTATTGATTCTTGGTCAATGAATGAATAAACCGGCACAATGAAGAGTTCCGTAGTCGAAATGAATTTATCCCAATATTTGTACCAAATTTCAACTGTATCGGTCCACTAGATTCGGAGCAAATAGGCTGTGACAGACGGACGGACAGACACACGAGTGATCCTATAAGGGTTCCGTTTTCCATTCGGACGAACCCAAAAAAAGTATTACCGCACTTGATAAATACAATTACGTATAATGAAAGTGACGTAAGGAACAACACAAACAATACGGTTGGAGCTGAAGTGGTACCTACTTTTAATTTAAATAAAAAATATGCATGAAAGGAGACAACAGCTAAACCCACTATTAAAGTCACGTAAAGACCCTTGTTAGTCAAAGTAGGACTAAATCAAAGCTTTGAAATGGTAATTCTGATACAAATGAAAATTTGGTTTCTTATTCAATCTATGAAAATGTTGCCTTTGAAACTTTACGAAGCGATACACAATTTACTTGAATTGTTAAGAGTGAATAATCTTTCTGATTACACATAGATTGAAACACGAGAAGGGACTAATCTGATTGCAAATTTATGAAACAACGTTTTAAATATAGGCTTTGCTAGCTGTCTGAACACCTTGCTTCTTTTATGCAACGTGCAGTGCTGCCTCCAAAACCCGATACCCCTTAATTTGGAGACCTAGAGTTGCATAAGGCGACACGTCTTCAAGGTCTATAAATTTTGTAGCCTAGATTTAAAGACCAGTTTTCACTGTTCTGCGGCATTGGCAAAATTTCAAACTAACATGATTTCATACTCCCATAGTATCAAGCCGTTACGTAACATGAACGTACGTGCTCTATCCCCCGCAAATAAGTAGAAAACAACATTCTGTCCCCAAAAACTACTAACTTTAACTTCGTGGATGCAGTTTTTGGCTGGATTCCATCTTATAAGCCTCTGTGCTTACCTAATCCGAGGAGCCATATTTGAAGTATCTATTTGCGACTGTATTTTTATAAAAAACGTTGCAAAGTGCTGAAAACATCCAATTGGAAACCCGAGTGCAATAACAAGGTGGTAAGGTAATTAAAATTTTGTGTATCTAAATTGCAATAAAGATAGTGTAGAAGCTTTATGATAATTATCTCTGCAACATAGCAAAGAATTTAAATGCAACATTTGTCTTGGCAAATGACAACCTAGAATTGAAACATTTCAATAGCCACAAAAATTACATTAATGAATGCCATCCTAATTTAACAATTGGCGAAAACAGACGATGTGGAGCACAATGTATTCAAAACAGCATTATGATTCAACACGACCCGAATCATTGTGTATATTTAGTTTTGTACCGTTGACAATTATTTAGAAGTTGCACCGTTAGTTAGGTCATGTAAGCTATGTAAAATCATCTGTGAACTATCTGTGTATTTTCAGAACAGATCTTCAAGAAAAAATATTTTGAAAGATTTTCGTTTTCCATACAATTTACCTACTTTGTAATCCACAAGGGAGGCACTTGTCTAAAACTAGCGACACCAAGCAAGATCACAAGATCACCAACGAGATGTACCATCTTCCTCAACCACAAGTAGCTTATACTGGCATTCACAGAATGTTATGAGAATGTTCATAAGGCCATACAGAAGAATTAAAACAGAAAGATACAAAAGCTTTATTAATAGATGTCCTAATCAACTACTACAAACCAATTTTTAACCCGCTAGCAACACACGATATATCCATAAATATAATATTTTATGTATTGAATATTAATAACAACCTTAGGCTCAACATTATTGCCCAATAAACTATCTATCAAACGTAAATTATCATTAACCTGATTTTCATTTGAACGAGCAATTTTTACTTGATCTACTTCGATGGCTGCCATGAGGAAGCCACTATCAACCGTATATTATACTGGCAATTCATAATAATTATTTCGATAGACATAATTATTATTGGTAGCTATCATGATACCGTATATTTTCACTTCACTGAGCAAGGAAAGCCAAACAATTGATCTCTTTTAGATATACTTAGTTTAACACGTTTAATATTATCAAAATATTTATTAAAGGTCAGGATATAATCCTGGATCGGTTAAGCGGATCTGCCCTGAGGGTTGCCACTTTGACATATTACCTCCGCTATAAAAATATATTGGAAAAAATATATATACTGGTTTTATATTTATGGCAGTGTTACCCCAGCATTTATTGTATTACCCACATTTGTATGTCTCTTTTGCTACTAATAAGCCGTAGACTGCCTAGGACGATTAAGGGAAAAACCCATGTTTACTAAAATCAATACCATTTCTTATCTAAAATCCTTTTCAAACGACAATATTGGCTCAGACAACAAATTCCATTCTATATCATTCGCATTCCAAGTGCACTTAAGGCCAACAAACCCAACCCAGCATGTAGATAGATACCTGATACAAATTTTCTCACCCCTTATCGCTAGAGCGGTCCTATCGGGCACTTACGTCGCGTAGTACATTTACGCTAATAAGGCGAGAGAGTCGAGGCGAGGTAATAAGAGGTGGCTTTTACGCCATTTCGCTTGTATCCCTTATGGGGCTGCATGGAACGCCAAACTAAGAGATCATAGTAGAGCAGTACTACGTCATACGGAGTAGTTGTTAAGTGTTTTAACTTTACTTAATTTAAATATAACATTCATTGATTTTGATAAATTATCGCCCGATCAATAACAGTACAACTTTCTCAAAATGTGCTTATCTTACATGTATTCACGACAAACTGCATTGCAGAACATTATAATATTTTTCTAGGATGTTCAATGCAAATTGGAAACCATGTTAACGACCTCATTTGTTTGTATGTGCCGCCGGATAGTCTCAAAAACTTCTGAGCTGATTTTGGTACGGTTTTTAACATTTTTTACTTTATATGCGAATGTAATGAGTCCATTATATTCAATGCCTTCGCACAATATGTAATAAATATTACCGTAAGTTTTATTTAATGCATTCATCAAGCAACAATCAGGTTCAACGACACGGCTATTTAAGTAACAACGCGACATCTCACTTTTGGTCGTGTTTGCTTTTTTTCTCTGTAACCTTTAAGGCCGCGACTTGATACAAAACTGTTTATTTAATGCTCTGTTTTATATGAACATTTATTTTCTTGAATATGCTGAAACTGATAAGGAAGATGAGAACAAACTGGCTGATAATATATTAGAATCAGATCCCGCATTGGTAGATATTGTAAATAAAGAAGAATTTCATATTAATGAGGAATAATAAGTAAGCTAAGAATATTTTCAACTGTTTACTAATTTCGGTTGGAGATAACATGGAATGTTTGCCACTTAAATAACATACACACATGGCCTTCACAACGTGCAAACAACCAGACTTCAAATAAATTGAAAACTTCTAACTTTGCAGCTAACAGAATTGCGAAATGCCTAGATACCAAAGTTATTTCAATCAACCAACTTAAACAAGTACAAGTAAAGGCTCTTTTAAGTTAATTACGAAGTTATCAAACAAACACAACTCGTTTTCGCCAAGAAAAACATATGACGAAGGGAGAGCATAATATAACTTTTGCAACTTTCTCTCGAAGAGCCGTCCCGAATGGGTCAACGATTTATGAGTTACATAAGGATAACCGATTTGATGATCCTTAAACTCAGTAATTAATGATTATTAAAAATGTAACAAAGAAAGTTGACTGTACCTTTTGAGTAAAGAAACAAGAAAAAAAACACTATTCAACACAAAACGCAGACACAAAGTTCGTATTTAGGTTATGGTTGTCTCGTCAGACTACCAGGGAGGCAGAACAGCGCAGGAGGTTGAGCGCACCTGTTACCGCGACGCGAGGAGCGTTACTGGCACGAAGCGGTCCATTAGTCGCACGGCACACGTCATGCGGAAGCCGGTTCTGCTGGACACCGATGCCTTCGAAGAAAACCGCGATAAAAGATGCATTCTACACTCAACGACTACGCAAAAAATGACACACCAACCATTTAAAGATGATGAAAACATCAACATGCGCAAATAAAACGTGAATACATATTTAACACGAGGTGTTAAATTTCGAATTTTATCAGATACATTTACTTTTAAACACCAAACTTTGCTCTTCAGAGAGAATATTTATTTCGCAAAAGTAAAATACACTTGGCTTACGTAAGATAAAAGGAAAAAGTTACCGTACCGAGTCGGGGATTAAAGCAAAACAGAATATTTTATATCAACTCCTTATCAAGTAAGTCAACTGATGGGATACATCTGTCACTGATACTCAAAGATAAAAACACTTATGCATAAATGATAAAAATGTTAATGCCTTTTTATTAGATGCTATTGCAGTGTCTGTAGACAAAAGTAATTTACGACTGATTGTTTCAATTCGCCATTAATCCAGTGGATTTTAAATGTTTTTTTCCCCGATTTATAAAATGATCGCAGGTCTAGTTACTTTTCTCATAGTTATTTGTGAGACCTGAGTATCTACGACCGGGATCAGGACCATGAGTGCTTGATGGTTCCACACGAAATGTTTCACCTCTCTGTTATCTTCAGTTTCGTGGAATATTTTTATCAACTTTAGCTTTACCACTTTTGGAATTGGGATCATACGAACGATTTTTCTCAAAATATTCCCTAACTAATGCTTCTTTCTCAGTTCACATTCACATTCACGTACTCTTGAGAATATGCCTTCTCTATTTGCCCCGTTATAACAGGACGTTATAACGTAATGGTCTACTCTAAGCGAAAAAGTAAACCACTTTAACATGACATGTAATGTAATAGACCTAGCGAAGTACTAACCCATTAACTATAACATTTAGGACTCTCTGGGATATCATAACATAAGGGAGAAAATGAGGATAGCGACAGAGACATAAAAGGAGAAAGCGTGTTGCCAACATCTGGCCAATAAACATGTAGAAATTCATTCAACTCCAATTAATTATCATATTGGACAGGTTTTTGCTAGTGTGGGCAGTGACAATGAGAATAAATAAAAAATCTTTTTCATTTATAATCGTAGCTAATCGATCAAATCCATATTTATAAATGAGAACAAATTATCTATCAATACATGTTATCTGCACTTGAAATAGATTGTTTCTGTTGTTGTCATGATTGTATTTGTTTCTAGATTGTGACATAATTATGCTGACTTTTCATTAAAACTTTTGGACAATTATCAAGCTTAGAGTTATATCTGATACCAACTTAAGTTGTTAATGACCACGACGAAGATGCAGAAGGCTTCGTTAGTATACCCAAAGATTGTTTTAACTAAATGCACTTTTTTGAAGTGGATGCTAACAGCGAATAATGGAATGGTCTATAATTAGCATAATTTCTAAATATTCATACCTATCAAGAGCCACTTGATTTAAGTGTCACCTTCCTCAGTGAATCAGAATCTATATAATGCTGTTTGCACGTCATTTGATCTATGAACGGAATTCCCGCCTTCAATGCTATTAATAGTTGTGTCTAAAATGATAAAACTCACATAGAACAACTTTCTTTTTAAAAACGAAGAAAAGCAATCTGCATGATTAATTTCCAATCGCATTTAAAATTATTCAGTCAATGTTTATCTTAAACTGGTCCTTAGATGTTCCAAGCTCGTCCCGTCTTTCTACAAGTTTCTCCTTCCTATATTAGCATTTGTAGAAAACTGTGTGAAACTAGCTGAACATCCCCGGAGGGTAGGCGACAATTTGTTCTATTACGTCGGGCCGTCCCTTGAGAATTCTTACTTTCTAACAACGGGCCCTCTCTGTATAACAATGAGCGGAATCATGTTAGTTTGTGATTGTTATGTTGTGTCGTTTACTGCGCGAGTTAATTGCATTCTCATCTTATATAAATTCACACTAAAATAAAGAAACCACTTTCTTTATTTTAGTGTGAATTTATATAGGAAATATAGGCCCTAAATTAATTAATTCTCCACTGCACGAATTTCTGAACAGAATTGCAATTTTAGTACGGCTGCTGACTTATTTTAAAAATCCGTATCCTGTGTGATTCAGAATTAAGAATAAAATTAAAATAAACCAACAAAGCCCTCTTCAAAGTAATCTAAGTATAGAGAGCGCTTGAAAAGAACACTCTTCACATAACGATTCATTTTGCGATCAACTTTTTAGTCAATTTCCGAGGAGCCAATTACGTGGCCAACTTCGCTCCCCGGGATAGCTCCGCGTCGTCCGCCGACCCAGAACTGTTGACTCACCACTCGAGACGACACAGTCTTCATTTGATACCTTCAAACATTTACCTACTCAACGTTTTATCAAACTTATATTTTATTCTTTTGAAGATCCACTTGACCTCCTACTCTACTTTTATTCGGCACAGCAATTACAGAAACATTTTTTTTTTCTCATAAAACGTAACAACACTAACAACTTTATGGACAATTCATAGCTAAACTTCAGATTGTTTCAAGGCATCTAGTAATCTTCGTAGCGTGCTAACTGGACACGGATCATAGACGTCGTTTCAAACGATTAGTGCATAAATAGAAGACGAATAAGTGAGTTTCAACGCCCGTAAGTAGTCATACCAACCGGTTTATTAGATATGGATCGAGGCTAAAAACTATCAATAAATTCTAATCACAAGAAGAGTGAAAACATCCAGAGATAACCCGCTACATTATTCATTCTCGTATCCGTAACTCAAGAGGCTGTTCGCAAGTGGTATCGCTAAGTGTAAGTTATCAAGTAGACATTCAATATAATAGCAGCAAGCTAAACGCCTGGCAGTTTCTACCGTTAGATGGAATTTCACCAATTTGTGGTGAGCGACAGTTACGCAGAGAAACATAAATATAATAGACAAAGTAATTTATCACGTACATTGATCTTCTGACCATAGCGAAACTTAATTACTGAACATGTTTACCGTGTTTAGAAAAGCTCAAATAACAGAGTAATTTTGCATTAAATACATTCTGGGATGAATGATATGTAGAATTATAGTTTATGAATACCACTTCAAGTAAAAGTCAACAAAAGCTGATACAATAGAAGATCCTGCACATTTAGCACAACCAATAATATTACCCATGTTATGGAAAATATAGAAACAGAAGTTACCATAGGATAAATTGAAATAAATTATTTGGGTTTGATTCATTTTTGACGGAGAGAAGGCTGCGGAGACAGAGAGAGATATGGAAGTTTGTGGAGGAGACCTTTACCAGACATAATAGGTTGATTTACAAAAAACAATATGGATGTACAACTAAAGATATGGAGAAATAACTATAGTTAAATACCTGAGCATTGGTCACTTTAAATATAAAGTGACCAATGCTCAGGTAGTCAATTAGTCAAGGTTGTCCATTGACATGTTAATCGCATATTTAATTCACCTTCAAAGCAATAAAGAATTCTGTATTTAGTAGACACAACGATACCATTTTCGTTCGTTCCGGATCACTGTTCCGTCTGGTAGAAAGAACTTGACAGCCAGACATTCGTATCACTTTCACCGACTAGCTTGTTAAGTTCAAAGATCACGATAAGGCAAGGTGGCAGGTTTTATTAGCCCATCACCAATCAGAAGTCAAGTAACATGTATCCCTCAAATGACTGGCAACTGGAGCTCCGTGATAAGTGGTAGACATACAGATATTATTGAGTATGTATGTTTCTATGTCGTATGAACAGAAATAAATTCTGACTAGCAGTAACTCGACCACTTTTTTCCGTTACTATGTTTGTAGACTTATGAGAATAACTGAGAAAGCATCACGACAAATTCGCACACAATCATGTTTGCGCTAAGTGTCACTTTCAAGGTTTTGTGGCGAGACAAATATTAGTGTGGAAATTCAATACCGACTGAAGGACGATCAAATAAAAAAAACACAGCGATTTCAAACTTGATCCATTTGATAAAAGATACAGCCTACAAATCTAGCTTTTGCTATAGTCATTCGTCAACTAATGATGCAATTTCCATTACAAACAAACACATGATTTCTCCAGCCCAGAACTTAAGAAAACGCAACGTTCGAACGGAAACAGCTATTATTGCCTACATGTTGTGAGTTTACGGTCTGTCGATCATTGCGAACATTGCACTGACCACTACAACACTGCTTGCATATCGATATACCTATCTATCTATCGGTTATTGCGTTATTCCAATTTAAGTATCGTGAATTACCAGTGGGGTGTAATTACAGAAGGCTTATGATGTTGTTTGACTTAATTGGATGTGTTCTGATTTTGAGGTTGTATTGTTGCATTATCTGAAAGTTTGGCCGTGGGCGCAAGGCGAAACAACGCATAATACGGTGTTAACATTATTGAATTTATGGGCTCATAGATGTGTATTTATCCAAAGAGGACTATTTCAAGATATTGGCCAACTATGGTACTCTAATTTGCATAAACAGTAAACGCACAATAAAAATGCATCCGCGTTAGTAGAATTCCTCAGAAGCAAATAAATCAACCCGATTTTAATCTTTTATTCTTAGCAGTAGAGGTTTTATCTTACAGCAAGAAGCAATAAGGAAAAGAGCCGTTCAATACTAAGTCGCGAAAAAATACAAAAGAAAATTAATGAAGAAATTCTAACTTGCACGTAATGTCTCTTCCTCTGGAAAAGTTGCGACAGCTGTTCAGGACTGGACTAAAATTTCTCGAATTAGAACTAACTTGGAAAAGTTTCGACAAATTTTAGTTGGACATCCCTTTAATACCCAATCCGCAAAGTGCTCCAGTTAGCTAAATGGCATTGACATTTCACTGTCTGGACAGCCACAAGCCTGGACCGTAAGACTAAATTTAGATGAATTCAGTTTATGCGACGTTTTTAGAACAAAAGCTAACAATAGACAGGCTTAATGCCTGTAATAAAAGACGTCAGTGACAATCGAAATAGAATCTAGGCATTTCTTTGTAGATGACATTATCAGCTGAGAGCTAATTTGGACTGGGAGATACGAGATGTTTTCCGACAAATTAAAACTCGGTGAAGCAGATTTTAATTGCAACCGCAATTGCGTAAAAATTTAGCATTCTTGTTTATTTTTTCCTGTCATAGGCGAACGACATCCATTTGGGACAACAAGGCCTCAACATAAAGTACCATTTGGCTTAAAAATGACAAAACTTCGGCGAAAGCATCCAAACTTCCAAAGTCATTACTAGTAAATTGCTTTTTAAAGGAAACATCCTGGCCAGTCACAGAGGCCTTAAATTGGTCAACTCGGGGATTGGCGGTCCTTTGATTGCGAAAACCAGTTTTGGAGGCAGTTAAGTCAAGGCAAAAAAAAAATCTTAAGGTGGATGCTCCAAGGTAGCCCGCGAAATTCAAATTTTCTTACGTTTTTTTCAGTTTACAGGTCAGTGTCAGGTTATGTTGATTAAAATATGACTCGCGACCGAAAATTTATATTTCGCGGGCTGACGGTTTCGCCATAAGAGAAATAAATCCCACATTACTAAGCTGAGCTCTTGGAAGTTAACAGCCCAAAAATGGAAATTAAAAGGAACTATAATGTACTCTAATAACTGCGTCAGTCGTCTCAACGTGAACCCATAAGAATACCATCTTCATTTATTACATTAGTATATTATGATGATATTATAAGCACCGATATTCTGGTGGAACAGCTAATGCAGCTGCATTACAACGGTTTCTTCGCCAAGGAGGCGTATTCTCGTAACGGTCGCATGCATTCGAGTGAACATAATCATCGTCGGAACAAAACTGAAGATAAGATAAAGCCTTGCGTTATCGCTATCTCGACCGCCTCATCTATACGGAGAAGAAATTCTAAATATGTATTTTATAGGACATTCTTTTGACCGATTATGCACGTCTGGGCCAAGAACCTTGATGAGTTCAGTGTTCTTATCTCTGATTCCTATAATATACGAACCGTTATTTGTTAAAATGAAGACTCTTGTATACCAATAATGAAGCAAATACCCCATAGCTTTGCATAGTAGACACTCCCATACGGAAGTAGGTATCGCAGGTAAAACTCGCTTACGAATCTATTTATATGCCTAGTTTGGCAATAAAAAATGCTACCATTGGTAAACAAAACGACTCGTTTTTTTTATAGGAACACTTTTAAGTCTGAGGATAGTTTTATTGCCAGTATGATTTGTATACTATGTAGTATGTACTGTTAGCAGATTTCCTCAAAGTCTAAGCTAAAGCCGCAGCAATAAAACAACAGAATGAGCTTGAGCTGTTTGGAATTCCTGCGGTCTGTGGTTATTATTTAATTGCATTTTTTTATCATGCGTCGCATGTTTCATGACGTCATCAACCAGAGCCATTATTACTGTAAAAAAAATATTGTAGGTATGTGTTGATTGTAATTTTTCATAACTTAATTCATAAAATCGAATTTCAAGTAATGAAGTACCTGAATTCCCAAATAAATATTCAATTTTCCTCTAAGAAGGCCAGGTCGAGGTCAAGTTCAACAAACAATTAGCATTTTTACAAGCAAGACAACCTTAAACAAAGATGGACATTTTCCTCAAGACTCCAAATAAAATGTACATTTAGAACTCTCCATTTTGTTTAATAGCGAACGTCTTTTGTTTTGTCAGGAGCTGTAGCACTTATTACGGAAGGAAAACAATCTCAGCTTGTATTGCGTGATTTTTTTTCGGACATACTAATCTAATTTTTAATATTGTAATTAATTATAAATAGTAAACAGTGGCATTTCTTGTGTACATTATGTAAATTTTAAGTTACGGAAGAGGGGAGTGTCCTAGTACAGGCATTTACTTGCTTAAAGGGACACTTCTATAACTAGTATGTAGTACAAGCTTGTTAAAGAAAATAAACTATTTGTATTTGTATTTGTATACGTATAATACTATAACAATACAACTTTTATTTCTGGTTCCGTTTAAGAAATCTTTTTTTTAATTGTCTATTGTTGTATTCTCAGAACATTTGTCATTTTTCATAATTTATTGTTGTTATTTCGTTTACGGTAGATAATTATGATAAATTTCAACTATTTATGTGTTGAAATTCTCTACATAATAATCTTTTCCAATTATCTGATTAATTAGCACAACAAATAGATAATTAAGAGGATATTGTAAAGTGATTAAGCATTTTTTTATAAATAACATAATCATTGTTGATTGCTACTACAGCTGAGTCAATTAGATAAGAATTTAATACGACATACTTATGAAGTTGTCCAGTAAATTCACTAATAAGCGTGAGAGATAGTAAGTAACAAAATCTTTGACTGCTTACAATTAAAATGACCTACCTTGTATCTATGCGAAAATGACATCACAAATGAAGAAATTTTTGTTGTCTTTTTCGTCACATTCTGATAACAAACGGACTTTTGTAAAAATCCGGATAAGGAACGTAATTTATCGAATGCCTTTACCTCCAAATCCTCAGAGAACACTTGATTTTAAGGCTTGGCAGAAAAATACTGTTGCTTCATAACATCACCCCTGTAATCCCCGAAAAGAAGTGTACCTATAGTAGACACACATTTCGCCAGTTATGCTTTTGTTTAAATCCCATGTAATAGGGGGCGACCCTATTGCCATCAACCAGGCACAAATCCAGACTCCAGACTGCTACTGAGAAAATCTGCTGCTACATAACTCTTTAATCTTAAAGTGAAGTGATTGCATGACATTTAATGGTGTCTTAAAATTGAGTTGTGTTTAGAAAGAAAGAAAGAAAGAAAGAAAGAAAGAAAAGAAAGAAAGAAAATACATTGTTTGAGAAACCAATGTCCCAAACATTGGATTCTCAAACACAATTTGGTTTTTTAACCATACCTTCTTTGAACCGAATTACCTATAATGGCTATAACATACCATAACGTCAAGCCAATTTTCCCCGAAGGGTTAGGGACAGGATACATTACACCTATTTCGCCAGTTATGTAATAGGGGGTCTATTGCCATCAGTGCATTATTATTATGAGCTATAATTCATTATGGGTATTGCTAGTAAAATAGATTCAATAGACTGATGATAATAACTTCTTATCATTCATAAGGGTGCTCTCAAGTATTTCTTATGAAGTTAGAGACCTCTTTCCTTCTACAGAAGTGGCCGACAATGACAGATTACATTTTGTATCACAAGTTTATCTTTTACTTTGTTGATTTCTTGAACAAGTTATTTAATATCAAGAGTTTAGTGACGGACTTTGGACAAATAAAGTATGTTTGGACACACTTCAAAATATAGGTAATGTGGTATTTTCTGTGGCATATTATAGGTTGGATATTTTATAGACATCAAGTGTTTTAGTACTAAATATTATGTGTTTAGTTCGTTGTCATCAATTGTTTTTCTTAGTACAATATTTTAAATATATTTATTATACTAAATTATTAACAACTCAATGCTTTTAAATAACATAAATGGAATGATTAATTACAATAAAAGTATATAAAAATAATTTGAGTTTAGGACCCAACCCATTTAGGACTTTTAAGAGTCATACATGTCACACTGATATCTTAAAACTTTTTGTTTATTTATATACATTTGTTTTATTCTCAAAATGTGAATAATGTCCAAATTTGAATATCTAGTTGCAGTCCTTTGTCGTGACTACTTTTTGATTAAAATAGCAAGGTAAATGAATGATTTGAGTTGCCTGCTATGAAGCTTGTGAGTTATCCGACAATCTATTAATCTATTAGTAACGAACACACAACCGCCCCGGGTAGACTTAAGACCCGGAAGAGCTTTCCCCGCTGTACACAGGCTTTTCAAGACCAACCGCCTAAGGTGAGAAGAGACTTGTCGGAAAAAGAGCAACCACCACCACACAACTTCGTTCAGCCCCATGAGCATCTGCCACCCAGACGTAACCTGCAGTGGGCTATATGGAAGGCAATCAATCAACTGCAGACCCAAGTAGGCCGCTGCAAGCACAATCTAGCAAAATGAGGGATTATTGACCGAACGAACACCCAGTGTGAATGCAGTGCTCCTGGCCAAACCATGCCATTATGTTGGCACATCCAAAGTGTCCATACACCTCAACTTCTGAGTACGTAAAAAACGCCACTAATGGCGCAATTGGCGTAACCACCTATTGGAGCAAGCTCATTTAATAATTTACCATCTGGACTCGAAAAAAAGAACAATACATTATAATCGGAACAATTATAACTTCTTAACGAAGAAGTTTGAACTCCCTCAGAAGATTATGACCTAGACCTACTACTTAATAAAAATAGGCAACCATCAAATCCTTTTATGGATTCAATACTTTATATAGAAATCACTGTAAATATTTTGTAAAAATGACTCTAGTAAGTAACCAAAATAGCTGTTAGCTAATCACAAGTCAGGAAGGGATCCAAGGATTTCCTTTAACCAAACCTTGTGCAACAGGATCTCCATACAGGAGTGGTCAATTTGGTGCTAAATATAGAACCAGGGTCCCTTGACCAAACCAGTAGCAGTCAAGATTTGTCATTTCCTCACTCCAAGCAATCATTTACTAACCTTGATGATTGTGAGATCTGCCATTCATTAGTTTGTTTTTCAACATTGTTAGGTTGAACAAATAGTGGAGTTTTATTTGTCAAATTGTTATTAAATTTTAAATTATATGACAATGTAAGTAAGTAGGTACCTACTTACATTGTTATTGTTACTTCAATTAATTTTTTGTTTGAAGATTATTAGGAAGAATTTAGACGTAATAAAAGTATTTGTTATCAGAGAGTGTGTTAGTATTTTACAGTAAGTTACTTACTTACTAAACCTAAAAATAAAATTGAATCATTTAAAATCATGAGGATCCAACTTGTTGTAAATAAATACAGGTAGATTATAGATATTTCTAAGACTTAAAATGAATGCATTATTATGATGAATGGCATATTATTACTTAGTAGTTGTAGTCATGAATAATTCATTGACATCTCATTACATCACTTTGATATTAATAAACTTTACTCAAGATTATTATTGTTACTTACCTACATGGATAAGATATACTTATAATTTAACTATGTCAGATTCATGTAGGTAATAAGTAAGTAATAATAATCTTGGGTAAAGTGTTAATTTTGGGCAAAGTAAGTAATTTAAAAATGAATAAGAAAACATTCCCCTGAAGGTAATATTTGTCGCCGCGCATTTAAAACATGGTAAGTACCAGGTACATTACAATTAAGTACTTATTTGTATAACAACAAATAAACAACTCTTACGGAAAGAGTAATCACAACATGCAAATGAATGAAACCCAATGAAAATTCTCGACGAAACTAACCGAAACGGAAAGATTTTGCAACATGATAACGTCGTCGAATTCTGAGTGTCGCCAATATCATAATAATAAAACAAAACGAATAAAGATAACACGGCAAAACCATTGAATAACGGAGGAAAACAATAAAGAAAAACACTAAACTTCACTGCAAAAAATGAATTACAAAAACAACATAAGCTCTGTAAACTTCTAGAAGAGTGTTTTGGTAGTTTTTATACAAAACAATAGAAATAATTAAACCGTTACCTTTTAAAACAATCACAGTGCGGACACAGGTCAACAGGAACAAAGTAGGTTGCCATCCAGCGTTCGTACGAATTTACACGTGCAACGGCACCATATAACAAGAGTAAAACACTAAAGACTAAAATTTCGCAATAGCTTAAGTCCACAAACTAGTTATAACAATTTTAATCAAAAATAATAAAAGGCTTTTTTGCAAAATAATATTCACAACACGCTTATGTACGATACACTCTTGCAAAAAATCTGACATTAGTGACAGTTGGGATTTTTTTTTTGTTCCAGATTATTTCTCGAAACCGGTTACGCACAGGCACAACTGAGTGACTGAGTAAAATCAAAATATGTAAAAAAATTATTTATTATTGCTTTTCTTTCTAATTAATTGAAACCATACGTATAAATTAATTTATTACACTAATTTAGTTTGTGAAATGATTGCAAACAAAAATAATTGTATTTTATTTTTAGGACCGATCCTGCAGTACCATCTATGGTCAATCATTGACAATCAGTCATTTCAATACAGCGCCATCTTTTACAATTTAAAAAGTTATCATTGTTCAAAGTTTGCCCAGTAGGTTCAATTTATTAAAATAGATGGCGCTACTAGTTTGAATTTAGTAGGTAGTTTTATTTTTGAAAATAGATGGCGCTGCCTTCTTTTACTTAGCTGTTGGCTAGTTCAGTAAATTATAACAAAATTGTTTACCATTCTTCAATCGGCTAAATGCTACATTACAACGTAGATGATTGTATTTTCTAAACTTAACTTTATAGGTACCTACTTAATATTTGGGCAAAATGATTGAATCTTACAGATCAATTTATCATACGTAGGTACCTACCTAACATGATAAGATCTTACAGATCAATCATCATACGTAGGTACCTACCTAACCTACGTACATGCGTAGCGCAAGGCTTGGTTTATGTCAAGGATCACCATACATACTGCGGTCACCAATCAGTCGAATAAGCTTGGTAATTATGACCGTTTTGGTCTGAGAAACAATTTTATGATTATAGGTTAAGTAATAAAAACACCAAATAAAACTGAAACATTTTATTTAAATTATAACTCTTCTCTTCATATAAATAACGCTCTTTTTAAATGTATCTGGAAGCCTCTACATAAACATAGTAAAGTTTTAAATGTCATACAACTAGGTACAGGATAAAATACAGAAGGTAGCTTAGACAAAAACTAAAAATAGCTTAAAAATATCGTCGAATTACGCAGGTTAAATTGAACGAAGTCACCCAGTAGATCACTGCAGGCAATCAATGTTCACCTAGAAAACAAATTGTGGGTTACTGCACTGACCATAGACTGAATGAACTGATTAGTTTGCATTCTCGCGCCATTTTTCATTAGGTACAATATTTAAGTACCTACCTATCTCTTATTTTTTTGTATGATGTTTATAAATCAATAGGCAGGTTAAGGATCGATATGATTTATTAACTTCATTTTTTGTGTTTGTTTTTCTTCATACAATATCACTGGGCATAATGACTACATCAATACAAAAACAAGCTGTTTCGGATGAAGAATATCTCTCATGTCATTTTCAAATCTATTTAAATTTCGAACTGAGCATACATCATTTTATTAGTTAGCTACACTAAAAAAAAATAGTGCGTTTAGTTATTTAGGGGTTTATTTATATACGTTGCTAAAGTTAATTGACGTTCAAACGTAACAATGTATGGTTAAACAGTTGCTAATCATTACTTAACTTTAAGCAACGTTTATATTAAACCCTTTGATGTCGCCGATTACATATTTTTTTTAGAGAGGTAAGCACATTAAATAACTCAACATACTAAACTTAGCGATCTCATTCATGTAATAGAATAATTAATTAGTCTCTTTTATTTAACACTAATTTTAAACTTGATTACCTATCGTCGTCTTAACGTTACAACCTCTTGCTTACAATTGCACACAAAAGAAAATACACAATAATCATGCAAATCAGAAAAATACAATTGTAAATCATGCGATTTTAAAACAATCAAAGCAATAATTATTTTCAAAATATTTAAAACAAATTGATCTTGGATTTTGGCACAAAAAATAATAAATGTAAGATTAAAATATTACTAACATTATGTAAAAGGTAAAATGGACATCACAGCTAAAATTTCTAAAAATAATAATGGTTTAAAATAATACAATTTATTTTATTGAAAGAAGTAAAATAAATTTTACAAAATAAATGATAGGTACATGTATTTATAAGGCCATTAAATGCGTTTTGCAGAGAGATGGACCAAAAACGGACCAATTTATAATATCAATAGAATTACTTTAAGTAGGTATATAATATATTAATTATGTAATAATTACTTATTTACGTATGATAAGACCTCGGGGCTCGGACTTTATGAAGAGCACAAAGAAATAACTTTCTATACTGTTATGCGTACGCTATGCAAAACGCCAAAGACACATCCTACGCAAAAACAAGGACTACTACTACTCCTCAATCATTGGTCTGCAAATCGGTACATCTCTACTTAGGAATTTTGTGGTTATATTGTTACTTCTATGTTATATTATTAGCATAGCGATAATTGTGATCATTGCCAGCAGCAAACCGAGCAGCGTCAACCAGTCCAAATCTGCCAGGTGTTGGGAGAACATCATAGTGTAGGTACAAGCTAACATCAACGTGCCAGAGTCGTGCCAATCGCGCTTCGACTGCGTGTTATCGCCTGTCGAAACAACAAAAACAACGCATACTATAAAAAAACTAGTTAGTACAGGCAACTAAGAAACAACGGGGTTGTGAACACAAAATGAACAAAAAAAAGCTGGATGCAAAATGGTTACAGTGAAAACAGTACACCGTGCATGAGAATGGACCACGTACCTCTATTTTCTTTTTGTGAATTGTGACTTTGCCTTTTAGCTCTCCACGGAACTACGTTCGTTGGCAGTGAGTTGCTTTGACTAGGAGTACAATCATCTGTCTGGTCTACAGACAATCTTCTCAGGTGCTGATTCATATTTTGGACCAATTTAGGCGAACTTAACTCATCGCGAATTTTATTTTCGGAGCCATTCTGACGTTCGTTGCCAGTTCGTGACTGTTGTTTCGCGTTACTGTCTAATTTAAATATTGTCGCCAGTTCTTCAGAGGAGTTATATTCTGTTGAATCAGCAGCATCCTTCTTTGTTTCTAATTCGTCTTCGTATATAGACAGATTAACGGAAGCCCTATTAGGAACTTCTTGATTACGGATAGTTTGTGAAACTTGGTTCAGCTTTTCAGTGGCTTCGGTAATTCCAGTAATTTTTTCTGTATTAGTATTATTACAATTATCCAATTTTGGTCCTTTATTCTGTGTAAATAATTTTTCATTTACTTGGCAAATACCAGCGATTAAATCGGATATTCCGTCTTTTAACTCTTTGAAAGCGTTAATTTCATTAATTTCTTTAATTTTATCGTCAGTATTCAAGAACGGGTTCAACGAATTCATAACTGGTGGTCTCAGTTCCATATTGTTTATAATATTTTCTTTTTCATTTACCGTCTCTATTTTCACTGCATCTTCTTTTATCGTCAATGGCACAACGTCCGGTATCAACTTACTCTCTGGTATCACAACCGTGGTTTCTTGAGCCTTCAATTGTTCTTCAGCTTTAGCTATATAATTCGAAAGTTTTAAACTTTCATCTTCAAAGTTAAGTTCTTTTTCGAAACTATGCTTGAGCTGGTCTTCGACTTTGTGTAACTGATCTGATATGGCTAAAAGACTATCTTCAGTCTTCTTGCCTTTAGAATCATCATTGACTCCATTAACGTTTGTCACTGGTCTATCATCTTTCTGTTCACTTACCACTTCAGAACGAACGTTAACATGCTTCACTTCAGGTGCAATATCTTCCGAAGATTTGCATGTCAAACCGTTCAAAAAGGTTTGTCGACTATCAGAAATTCGGCTCTGGACGTCTGATTTCTTCTCATTATTGTTTCTATTTTTATCCAATTCTGCTAACGCTACTCCTAACTTGTTGCTTGTGTCCATGGCTTCCTGCGCCAGCATACTAAGAACCTGTTGAAACTCATCCTTTGATGAACGTTTTGATGCTTGGGGAGATCTGTTTGATGGCGATGAGCTTTTGGACTTATCACAAGATGGTGGCTTAGCAAGGTGCTTATCATCACTATGAATGAATGAATCGTCTTTTGCGAAATGATGGGTGGGTGCATGGGTGTTATTGACAAATAGACTGACAGTGTTGTGTCTTTGCTTTACCTTGTTACGAGGGTAGTGGTCCTGCTCGTTGTCGTTATTTTCGAATGTATTACGTAGCCTTTTCATGACGTCACTGTTACTGTGTGTTTTTTGTAACGTAGCCATTTTACTCATGTTCAACGCATCATCAATTTCTTTTTGTATCATGGTGAATATGTTAGCAGACAGAGATCTGACAGCTCTTTTCTTCTTAAGATTAGCGGCAGAATCTTTAGTGTAAGGATACTCATTATAAGAATGATTGTTATTGATTAGACCAGTATAATCTTCACCATTAAAATGTGAGGAATGCCTATTGTCCTTCCTCAAACTCCTATAAGCTAAATCATCAGAGACAAGGTCCGGTGATCTTCTTGGAATAAATCTTGACCGGCCTTTATTTTCTGGTGTTGCATGAAGATAGTCACTCTGAGGAGCGGGTGATACTGGTCCTATTGGTATGCCAAATGGCGGTTGAGGGTCCATTGTTTTTAACCGACTGTTAGTCTGTTTGATATTTCTGTAAACAACGTCGTCATAAACTATATCCGGCTCGTTTCGTTCGGACTGCCTGTCATCGTCGGACGCATAGGGCACATAAACAGGTGAAGCTAACATATAACTTATTTGCGATTGTGTATCTTTAAAATTAGGTTTTTCCTTTGTTAAGGAATTCATCCGTCTAAATGCCATATCATCTTGCAGTTTATCAGGTAAAGTTGACCTTCTTTGCACACGTCTCAAAGGCGTCGTTGGCTGACTTCGCAGTTGGATCTCGTCATCGTTTCCATTCCAATCATTAAATTGGTCGTTGAACTTCGGCGTCATTAACTCACGACGTTCAGCTCTATCTAATAAATCTTCGTCGCCTAAACCTAAGCTATTGTAGATGGCTTCTAATTCATTGAGAGCATCGTCAAGGTTAGTAGATTTTCGTCTCTCCGAACTCTTTTCATCGTCAGACGGCATCTGATAAATACTGGGAACATACGTATCAGATTTATGTCTAACGTGTGTTTTTGAAGTCGGCGATGTAGCAGTTTTTGGTGGGTCAACTGTAACAGATCGCTTGTACTCTGTCGTCGCCTTCCAAACTTTAGCACCGTCGGTTGTGTCAACAGAAGAACTTTTAAAAGGAGTTTTGTTTTTGTTTTGAATGTCTGTGTTTTCTTGGCCCAGTTTATTTTGTTCTAAATACGGACCTACTCTGTTCATTTGCGTACTGTTCGAAAAGTCACTGCTGCTTCTTGAATTTGCGTATATATTTTGCTGTCTTCTTTGTCTTTCGGCATCGTCAATTTTTTTCCAAAACTCAGATGCGTTGCGAGGTCTACGATACACACTCTCAGCGACGTTTTGGGAAGCTTGAGAGTCACTTAAGTATTGATTTTCATAACCATTTTGACTAGTTTTAACGCTAATAGGTCTCCGAGATCTAGGGCTTTGATCCGCATAATAGAGATAATCGTGTTTTAATTGGACTGGTTCTGGTTTAACAATATTTGTAGGACCTATAGACTTTCTCCAAGGCGGTGAATTAGCGTAGAGCCCATAATGATTTGGTTCTGCTGATACTGAAGCTGGCCTTCGAGGTTGTTCGTTCCTTATTTGGAAGTTTTGTATGTATTCATTATTTTGCATTGCGATGTGGTCCTCGGAGTTCGATATAGGTCGTCGCAATCCATTGAAGCTGTGGCTTAGTGACCTTTCCTGACTTCGTCTCATAACTCTTTCGAAGTCGTTATTAGGGACGCCATGCATAGTATTTTGCTGTGTATTTACTATCCTATCTGCAACCATGGGGTTATTTTCATAGTACATTGATATAGGAGTTGCGACTTTTCGATGCATGTCACGAGGGGGCGGCACAGGAGGCGCTTTCTCTTCTCTCTTAACATTTGTTACATTTCCCAGAGGAAACTTGACACACATGACGTTCTCCGGGTTTTCATACTGGTTACTCACACTCCTTTCTCGGTTATTATTAGCATAAAGCATTTCTCTATTAATCTTACTAGTAGGTATGGAATAGTTAATATGTTCATTGTTAACTTTTGCGTTAAAGTTGATGGATGATGGGTAACTTTGTGTCGAAGGGAATGATGATATTGATTCAGATTTCATAGGACGGCGGTTAACATCATTAGCGTATAATTGTTCTGTTTTGACATTTTGTGTTTGGTCACGTTTACAGGTCCCATAACCGCTACTTTGACTCGTCGGCGTTCTTGTCAACATTTCAACTTCAGCTTTTGTGTAACCTTGCTGTAATAACTCGGCTTCTTTATTCAGTTGATTTTCTTCATCTCGAGATAACCTTTTGATATATCTCTCATTTCTTGCACTTCTCGACCTTTTGTTCAATGAGCTATCACGTGAACGCATTAAGGAATCTTCACTTCTAAATCGAATCATCAATGATGAATTTGATGACTTGAGTGAATCTTCTTCACTGCTCGACTCTCCCTTCATACTATTTCTTAGTGCTTCGACTCTGGCTTTCAATCTGCCTTTTCTTGTTTTTCTAGAGGTTGTCTCAAAAGATTGTCCTAAGGATCTATTCGAATTGTCTTCTCTTAAGCTGAGGGATTCTTTGGACGCTCCGTACAGTTCTTGAGTTTTTGCACGATAGTTGATGAAGCCGGCTGAAGGATCAGACAGCACTCCATCATCAGTAGCATCTCTAAGGTTTGGTTTCGCTAAACTCTGTGCTCTTCTTGAATCCCTTATTACTATGTGATCAAAATTATTAACTGCTGGAGTCTTCTTTTTCTTCTTAGACTTTCTTTTCGACGGGGAGCGTGTGCTAACTCCTTCATCGCTTTCAGAGGACTCTTCACTTTCTTCTTCTTTTTTCTTTCGTCGAAATAGTTTTCCAATGGACCATTTCTTGTCTTTCTTTCGTTCAGGTTCTTCTGGTTGCGCGGGCCGCTCCACGCGGCGCTGGACGGTGGCATATTCTTCTGTGTAGGGACGGTACGTTGCCGCTGGTGCCGATATGTCTCGGTGAGGGACCGGTGGGGAGTTGACAGCCTGAAATGAGAGAAAAACTGAATTACTTTTATGTCACGGGTGAAGTGGACACAAGAGCACACTGTAATTTAAAACTTAATTCAAATGTCTCTTTGTCCTCGTGTTACAGCATTTATAAAAACTCGTATTTACAACCTAGAGAGTAATTGTGAGGCCAGTAAACATTTTTAACGCGTGTACTGTATGTAGTCACGACATTTCATTAGAAAATAGGTACCTCGCCCTGCTGTCTGAAGTATAATTTGCGAAGGTCGTCAGTTTGGCATGATGTCAAATGTTATGAATACTATGAATTTGTATTGTTTATAGACTCGAAAACGGAAACGATTTAATTGTTTTTTATTATTTTATCTCAGGTTAAAGATCAGAGTAATTTCGACCAAGGCGAACGATAAATCTGCAGTGGTAAACAATGAGTCTCTTTTATTCAAAAATCTTCCATGGAAGTCTAATTCTGCGGAGTTATTTAAACAAAGTATGAAATAATAACAAAATACATGGAAGTCATAAATATTTTAACACAATTTCATTGTTTGTCAGTACATTAATACACTACAATACTACGTAACTACTTACAATCGACAATACAAAGTATTTGAATTGCCTAAATTAGGAATGCGTAGGACACTGATGGGGTCTACGATGACCTAATAAACAGCACATAAAGCCAATAATGGAAATAATAATTGATTCAGCATTTTGCTTGGCAAAATCCAATGTTTTAATCTGTTTGTTTTGCATCAAAGCTCATTAATTAGTAATGGATAATGAAAACAAAACAGATTGTTACAGCTGGTTATCTTTAACGTAAATTATGTCAAGTTTACCTATGTTTTTATCTTTTAAATGTATTATGGCAGCACAGTATCGTGGATTTTAACGCCATCTGCGTAATGTCAAGATTATTGTGGACCCCGGTGACAATTGCGTCTTAGGCCCGTATTCCTGAAAGATGCTGGATCATGAATCTCGATTTAAAACTAGATTTGAATGAGATTCAAGCTTCCGTATCGTTTTAGAGTATAATAGTCTATAGTATATTATCTTCGAAAAAATGTTTTCATGATTTTGTCTGACTCTGGGTCTATATTTAAGTAGAATATTATGTTTAATTTCTTCAGGTGAACTGTGTCTTCTCCTCCGGTTACTGAAACAGGACCTTAGTCGAATGACTATTCTATACGTGACTAAAGTAGGACAGACTAATATTACTGAAAGGCCGGCCACTTGATTCATATTGGAACTCAACAAAAGCTCGACTGAAACCAGGGTTATACACCTAATCACTTTCAAATACTGGCCGTGGCTTCGGAATTTTAAGGCCAGAGTGTGAAAAAAGAGTAGGTTCAATTTCAAACGAGGATTTAGCTATTTGGAATTTAAAAACAGGCTGGTAGATCGTCAGTAGGCGTCACCACTTAATGCCCGTGCTTTTTGTAGATTATAAAAAATGAAACTTACAGGTAAGAACGATCGAAAATATTCATTGTTTCTCCTCTCAGCGACTTCGAGCATGGCGACCATATTTATTATAAAATAAACACTTATTTAAAGAACATTTACAAATATTCACACCCACTTGCGTACTTTTGGCACGCTGGTCCTACCGTATGTTTTAACACAATATTACACACACTGGCAACCACATAATATACATAATATTATAGGTACTAATATAAATTTATTGCACTGAAAACTTCCACCGTGTTCCACTATTTCAGTCTTTGAGCATCGTCATTAGTCTCTTAATTAGAACTAAAATATTGCTTAAAACTAACACCTCGACCACACGTAATATTGTATTTTCGTCCCGTCTATTTTGCAAATCTTTAGTATTTGGTACACTGTGTTGTGTAATTAATTACGTTAGGAACTTTAATGTAACTCTATTATGGCACATACGAAAACTTGTATATGTTATATCACAACGAAAGACACAAACAAATATTTATTTTGAAGCTTTGAGTGCGCGGGCGCACCGCGGACGCTGCGTGTGCGACTCGCCAACGATGCGCGCGCGTCGCCTCGCGATAATTTCGGCCAACTACAGATAGATCCGCGTCTTATCCTATATTTCTTCGCTATAATAACACAGGCGCCCGATGCTCCACAAATCTAGCTATTTATACACTCACAACATTTTTTTTTATTCAGATGCAATTCTCGTGTCGAAAGGAATCTTCAGATGTTTTTTTTTTAGCCTAATGTTTTGAAAATAGACGTGTGTATAGGAAGTGCCGTTAGCGCTGAATGACTCGCATTATATTAATTTTATTTAAATGTTATTGATAACGAGCTCAGATGTCGACAGGCGCTCATACAATAGCGTTTGGTTGATATACATTTTAACGTATCAATAAAAATATTTGGAACGCAATAAAGATATAAATGTCTTGTACCTGGAGGAACTAGAAGCAGACACGTAATTTCTTAATCAAGCGACATTTGAATTTGAAAATACAGCCGTCTGACAAGATCTTTACAGCGAACGCTCCTAAATAGGTGAACAGTGATGCAAAACAAGTTCAGTTAGTGCAAAAGGTGGGAGCAAATGAAGTGAAGAAAGCACTGAAGGGAGATCCAAATATAACTCGGCTGAGTCAAGTGCACGATGTTGATTTTGAAACACTATTCAGTATAGAGTTGCTCTAACTACGTTTGAGATGTAGACGAGGTCACTGGTAGCAGACAACTATTTGAGAACAGCGGATATCACGAAAACAGACTAACGATAATTTGTTTACGTGTCGAACCATTGATGTATCTGCAGCAACGTTTATAATTTGACTGTTAGGCAAAGCGCAATAGGTTGTGAAATCAAAACTGAATAGCAGGTTATCTTAATTTAGATTGAGCCGACATATTTCATTGAGTGTTAGTTATGCATGTTATGATTTATATTTACGAACTGAATGAATGGACTAACGATGTTTCTAAAAAAATGTGTTACGAATCGAGCATTCAGAAATGATAAATTCAATATTGAAACAGTTCTAGAGTACATCTGCAAAACATATGTTTTTCTGTACGCTGATAAAAAGGACATCGAAAAGTAAATGCAAAACGTATGTTTAGTTGGAATTGTTTCTACAAGTATCAATCTTGGGATCGTAAAGACTTCGCGGAGATTTATAGTACAGACTGGAAATATACGACTGCGAACATCCGACCAAAATAGTTCTGAACGATTGAAGAAGTACGGTTAAATGATGGATATTCCAATGAATAGACTTATATCGGATTTCTGCAAGCCTGGTAGTCTTTGATCAGTAAATCAGATGCCAAAACAATAACTGATGTTTCCTATTATGAAAGTGAAATTGGAACAGCCAATCAAATCACTTTATTTACTTCTTTGAATAGACCTTTGGAAAATCGGGGCTAAAGACAAAATTGTCTTTTCAATTTTAGTTCCACATTTTCTCCTAATGCCTTCAGAAGAAAGAAAATTCTGCGAAACATTTCAAATTACATTCAACATTTGGAATCCATTTAGTATCATCACAAATGTTTAGTTGCCAGCACTTACTTTGAATGTGTATGACCAAAACGCGCAAACGATGCAGCTTTTTGTTCCCCTGGCGTATTGCTAAACGATCCCCCAAAGCCGCAGTCATCCAAAACATATGAATGTGAATGCGATTCTTGTGCCAAAAATAAGCCGCGTCGAAGCATCGGTTGCGTTCTTTTTATTCGCTATAAAATGCATCACGAACAACACAATATAGTCTGGAATGCTTTCAATGCTGGCAAAGTTAGCTGCAAACGACTCTAAGTGGTTGTCTTAAATATACAGAATTCCTTTGCCCCTTCTCTAACAGGAATTTAAAACTCTTTTTAATTTTGTAATAAATGGGAATCTCCTAAATTAATTCGGTCCAACAATGACTGGGTATTTTTAGAATCTCATTCCGTGTCCGTCACGTTGGGCTGACGTCTAAACAAATTAACCCAAACAACTAACATTGGAATAGACACTATTTAATTAAGCCTGAAAAATGGCGGGGCTGTACGGGAGAACCGCATCAGATACACTCCATTAAAAATAGGACAGTGTTGGGGACCGATTTATACCTTGTCGGGATAATTAAGGAGCCGCAGAACGCAATCAAATCGACGTAAGGGCCAGTTAAGGCGCGATGCGTAAAACTTGTAGGTACGACTTATTACAGCAGGACACATATTAATAACCCTCGTGACCAATGAATCTGACATGTGTTTTGACTGCGTAGAGATGGATGCATTTGTATTTTATGGTTTGTAATCAACGAGAAAAATTCAACATCTTTTTTGGCAATGGACATTATATCGAGAATAACAGTAAAGAACAAATTGATGTTGCAGAAAACTGGGAACCGATTCCATCTACTGAAGGTCCCCAATTTCGTAACAATTTTATTGAGGAAGTAAAAAGAAATGCCCGTTATACTTAAGAGGAGAGTAAATGAGTTGTCGTCACATTATGTAGGCAAGCTCAGGTGATAGCAGCTGAGGCCGCGATCAAAAATAGACGAACTGTTCTGTAGTGATGTAACGTTTTGTTTGATCGTCGTTGATCTAGTATTTGAGAAGTAGATGTATGAACACAGATTGCTTGACACTTGTTTCATTAGTGTAAAGAGGGCAGTGGTCCAATTAAAACAATGTATCGTGCATCCAACTCTGGATATTTGTTTACGTTTAAAAGACTTTGATTCGCTGTACTTATTCAAAGTAGAATGTGATATGATATTCAAAGTTTTAAATTAAATACCTAAGTTTCTAACCTACTATATGTGAGATCTCTTTAATTTCCCTAAGACAATGTTTTCAGTTTTTACATTTTATCGACTAATAAATTAGCTGTCATCGTTCATATTCAAACTATATGTATCTGTTACTCAGCTATCTATCTTGTACTAAGTATATACATATCTTTTAAATATATTATCATCATTATATCCTATTCGTCCTCATACACCTGTGTCACACCTCGTTCATTAATCTAGTCTTGCGTGTAAATAATTCGATCAACTCCAAATTATATTTCCGTCGACCCGTAGGAACATCACCATGTGAATGTTCACCGATTAATCTTGAAGACGAATCTGTCTTCCCTAACTGATGTCCCCGGGACATGGACACGACCGCCCAGTGACAAATGTCACACGCAACTACGCATTTCCGCTACAGAATCACTTTTATTTATTGCTTTTTTTCATTTTTCCGACGGCATCACCGATCATGGTTTTAGGAAGAGTCTTGTTTGAAACTTTTTTCTTTGTTTTAATATACGTGAGTGCTGAATCTCGTATAGAAGTTAAACAACAGAGAACAATCCGGATTCCTTTCATGATAATGTTACGAAGTTTCTTGCTTCCATAAAGTTAAGTGTATTGGACTGGACTGACATTTGTTCACAAGTTTACTGTGTTATTTTTACTCCTAGTCCGAAATGGTAGTTTCATAAGTTTGGATTAAAACTCGATGTGGTTTATGGATCATTTTCTCCCAATCCAACTTTGAACAATTGGTGTCATTGTACAGTTTTCTCTGTTAGAACTTTGATAGCCAAAGTAGAGACCGAATTTCTGAAGCGAATTAGAAGCCTGCCGACGAGATGACTAAAAGACTTTCTTAGAGCTATTGAGAAAAAGGATAATAGCGAATAGATAAGAAAAACGATAAATTAATGTTACTTTCAGTTACAACTGGACCGAATCTGGATCAAGTTGGCGAAGAAGTGAAAGTTAATCTTTTGTTAAAGCTTATCATTCGCGTCTCGATCTTAACGTTGCTGTTAAATATAGCCCCCGGTGGTGTTATCTGTGGTGTTTGCCCGTTATCACTTCCCATGACTTTTGTTTCCTACGGTTTAGTACTTTTAAATAATGGGTGGACGAGTTACGGAACATTGTGCGATGAGCTAATGATCTCAGTGAGTGTTGTGGGTTTTTGAACTTGATAACTTTTGTAGGAGTTTCTGAATCTGAATGCTCAATTGGGAAGTTGGGAAAAGTTGACTTGTTAGAGGAAAAATAAATGGTTTAAAATGAATAAGCGTTCACAATTCTGATAATACATTAATTAAATAATAATAAAAATATTGTAAACAAAAAACCACGAGACATTCAAAGTCACTTTGAAAACATAATACCATAAGGATTTTCCTGAAATCCATTTATCAAGTCGGCTTAATCATGTTTTGGCTACAGTCTCAGAACGTTAAAAAATCACCAAAAATACGCATTCAACGAATTGAGCAATATTAATAGCTTTATTTATTTTTGAAACTTCAGTAACGAACTGGGCCTCTTTGTCACTAACTCTTAATAACCCTTTCTTTGGATAACATTTTGTAAACAAAGAAGTGTCATCTTTGAAAGCGAGCTAATTCTTTGAAGTCTTTGAGAATAAACATCAATGTTGGGAAAATTGAATTTCAGTTTATTATATACAGGGTGGATTTTTGAGATGGGGCAGCAAGGGCAGCTACCTTAACCGTTGTAGCTACAGGAAAATGGTCTTAGGAGACTGTCCTTAAGTTTTTGAGGAATTTTGATCTGCATTTCCAGATTTTGAAAAAAATGTAGTCATCAAGAAAATGGGCTTTCACAAAAACTTTTTTTGATGCCAATCGATCCTGTTTCTTATAAGGATCAAAAACCTCTATTGGACGAACGGAGCTTTGAGTACTAGAAAAGTCAGAAATCGCAAAAAACTTTTCCCATACATTTCGTAGGCAATGAGACTCCAAGTGACTGACGAAGATAAAAACAAACAAATGAACTTCGAATTTCGAAAAATCCACCCTGTATAGCGTGGAACATAGAGTCGCTGAAATTACGCTGCATTCAATTCATAAAATTCCAAAGTTTGCAAAATTGGTCAAGCGTAGATAAACGAATCGCCGAAATTACGTTCCATGTAATTTACAATGTTGAGCCGTAACACGTAAATTACGTCACTGACAATAAGTCAACGAAGTTACGTACCAAATCTACACCAGTATCGTATACTGTAACGGTAAATCGAATGCTAATTGCTGTGTAATTTCGGTGATAAATTTTTCGTGACGCACATTACGCCGGGTCACACTTATCTCTTGCCCTGTTCCCGTTCATATATCTTTATTAGGAGTCGTATGTCCGCACGTGCATCGCGAAGGACGTGGGTTCATTCTCTGACGTTACAGGAAGCGGTGCAGTTTCCCATGCAGCGTTAGAATGTACACAAGTATCAGATTTATTTATGGAACTTGTTCATGGGAAGAATGTAATGATTGTGACGTATGGATATGGGATTTAATATTATAAACATGTTTTACAACAGTATGTTGTCTTGTTGTTTTTAGCGTGATGTATTTAAGCATATATTATGTAAGTTTTGAAAGATTTTAGTGTTTTTTTTTTTTAATTACTTACGAAGGTACAGAATAATGTTCTATATACAGTGTGAGTCTTCATAATGTGCACATATCGAAATGAGGGATTCTATGCTTAATTTGACAAACGGAAAAAATATTTAATAAAATCTATTTTTATTTTTTTATTTATTTTGTATTTTTTACCCCAATGTAAAAAAACGGTGTAACTTTTAAATGATCTATCGCGATGAAACAAACTCAACTCCATAATGATTGGTAGTAATTAAGTGTTCTTATAAAATGAAAATTGTGGGAAAAACCCCTCCCAATTAAACCCAAAAAACCCTCAATTGAAAATAAACAGGTATTTCGTCCAAAAATCAATTTTTACAATAATCGTAAAAAAAAATCAATAAGACGATTTTTTTTAAATAAAAAAAAATGGAAAAAAAAAATGTATTTAGATTTTATTTTTTCCGTCGATAAAATTAAGCATAGATTCCCCCATTTCGATATGTGCACATTATGAAGACTCACACTGTATACGATGTTGTTGTGTTATTCTTTTGGTCCCTTCAAAATGGTGGAGCTGAATGGTGCTGATTCATGCGTCATGTTCCTGAACGGGCGCCGTCAGTTGGGACTGGGGACTGGTCAGCTGCCATGGCTTATTTTAATTACTTTATTTTTAAATTGTTTTTTTTTTGTTTCTATTTACATTACGCTGACGCTTTTAACGTATCCATCTTTACATCGTTATCTCTCACATATTTATAAATTCGACATTAAATGAAAGAAAGAAAGAAAGAAAATACCTTTATTTGACACAGACTAAAAAGGCACACAATATAACATACAGCAGACAAAAAAGATAAAAATAAAACAAATAAAAAGGTGTAAAGTACCATGTAAGAAAATTGGCAGGGGAGTGTGTCTCACATGTACTAGGTAACTATTATTTTTGTAAAAATATTATAATTTAAAAGAGTGTCCGTGGAGCTTCTTGCCCGTTCTTCTCCATAGGTACCTTCTACGCTTTGGAATGGGCAATTAGCATCATATTTCTGACTGACCGACTCCTTGATAATTCAAAAGTGCCTGTAAATGGTTTAATTGAAATAAATGCTTTGCAGATAGGCGCGACGCGACACCCCGGTAGAAAATTTTCCGTAAGGTTTTCATAGAAATTGTTCCGCCAGAGTCGCTTCGCCCCTGTCTACCGGAGCCGTTAGATTGTAAATATATTTTTCACGAGTACAATTTCTATAGTTACATTCTCGTAATAATGAATAATCTTGCTAGACAGTGGTGGGTGCTGTTTGCCCATCGTCCTTAGTCATCGTTCCTGACTCACAATTTACGCCACCCACGAAACGTACAAGCTGATCTATTTACAGAGGAGACTTGGCTAGAATTTAAATGTACATAAATATTAATTAAATATAATTGCACGTCCCTACACCAGCCGATCTAGGTATTCTATAAAAATATCCCCGTGAAAACTTAGGTGAAGTGAGTTGTCAGTCCACCCGATGCTAGGGATTGACACTATTGGCAGCTCACTTCACTTAAGTTTCCACAGTGAGATTTTTACAGAATAGACCGGCTGGAGTCTAGGTGTCTGGACTAGAATAGCTTTCTTTACCAAAAACAATTGTGTCTTCTGTATTACTCGTAGGTACACGAATCTTATGAGGATAACTCACGAAGTGAGAATAACCTATGTCAAGGTAAAAATTAAATCCAGTCAGCAGGTGCACTACACTTAGAATTAAGTTACGGCAGTCGTGTTATGTAACCTAATTATATTGTGTAGAAAAAATATTTTCAGCCTCCATGTTCCAAGACTTCGTCCATCCTCATCAGTCCCCGACCCTATTGCGTAATCCGAGAGTATTTTTTTTTTTAACCACGACGGGGAATCGCTTAGCTTGAATCTCACCTGATGGTAAGTGATGATCAGGCCGAAGGTGGAAGCGAGCTTCACCCGGAATCCTCAACCACAGAGGAACTGGCTATTTTATCTCTAACTGCCGAAACACAACAATGCTGTTAACATTGTTGTTTTGGCGACAGACTTAGATAAGATGGTGGTAGCTAGCCAGGCGGACTTAGAACAAGCCCTACCACCAACCAAACCGAGCAGAAAATTTTGCCCCCACTGGGAATCGAACCTGGGACCTCTGGGTCTGAGACAGGTGGTCTAACCACTAGACCACAGAGGCGGTTATGAAAGATATTGCTAATCCATTGCTCGTTAAGTTTGAAAAATTCGTCTGCTCAACAACACTTATAACGCAATGAACGTGGGTGAACTGTCAAAATGAAACCTATTGCGATCAATTGTCTTTTTATGTGTGTCACGCTGCACTAGCCAGTTCGAATCCTTGGTCAGAAATATCACAGAACGATTGTTCAAATGCTTTTTCGCTAATAAATAAATACAGTATTTCCTAGTAACATAAATTTGTAACAACTAATAATGCTTTCTATTGACATATCCGGCTTTTAACCGTGTGCACGCGCATACATCTCTTGCCAATATAGCTGACCAAACATCTGTGTTGTTCGAGATATTTATAACTACCTACCTACCCTTGTTACAATTTCGGAAGAGTTATATTTCCTGTTCTAACTCGCTAATAGAGATACGTTAGTTTGGATTTTCGTTTATATCCAACTATTTCTACCCATAAGGAAACCAGATTTGAAAAAAAAAAAAAGATTTGACTACGTCAGGAAAAGGCTAAACTTTTCCGGACGTAAGCGATTCGCCAATTGAAAAACCTACACTTTTCCATAAAAACGCTTAATCTACACCACCACACACCCCAATTAGAATATTATGTTATAATCATATTACACTGAATTTTTATTATTATGCATAAAACATTGTTTATTTATTAAATTCGTAAATATTAAAAATTACAGAAATCGATTCAGTAAACGATTCTGAACAAATTACTTTCATAATGTGCATTCATTCAATTACACATATATAAAATGCTTGCTTAAAATGTAATTTACGTAGAATTAATCACATTTACAAAAGTCAAACCTATTTATTTCAAGCCTAAGCACATAGCTGCTGAAACCTTTCATAATTCCCTGTTAATTACTAAAGGAAAGGGTACAATTCCAAGCATTCCTCCACAGTGTCACGTTATGAAAGCATGTCATATTTTAAGACGACTCGGCTTCTTCCCTCATTAGCGGCCCCCTAATGACGGAACGATTTATTTGAATGGCACCAACAACAAATAGCACACAGAAAAGGACAACAAGCGGTTTTGTAAACAACTGTATGTATATTTTATAAGGTAGGTACTACATAATGGAACTTTTTAAGTAAAAATATAAAAGTTAAAAAAAAAGGATTTTTTATGTGTCTGTCTGTGATGACTTGTTTATACTGTTTTAGTTGACTTTTTTGCCGAAGTTGGGTTTTAGTTTTTATTACTTTTGTTTTTATTTAAATTATTTTGGGGTTATAATATATATATTTTTGAAATGTGCTTTTTAAGCCCTTTCGTTTGATAGGCAAACATGGAACCAAAAAAAAAAAAAATTTGTTCCTTTCTTTTTGTCCTCTAGAGGGCGCCATATTCAGTTTAACGTGACGTCAAAAAACCAGCGGACTACCCACGACGTTTCCAAAGATCCATTTTTCAGATTATGATGAGTAGTTTAGAAGTTATCAGGGAACAGATGACATATACATACATACCAGTCAAAATCATAACCCCCCCTTTTTGCTTCGCCGTAATCAAGTAAAAACGAAGCCAGAAAACACAGTTCGTTTGGCAGACATTACGTGTTAAAATTATCTTACGTAAGCTGACGTTCCACCGAGACGGTAAAAGAAAAGCAATTGGCCAATATAAGAAAAGCTTACTATGTAATCCTCAATTCTAAGCGATCAACACTAGGTATAAACGTTAAACCTGAAGCCAAAATCTTCTCACACTATAAAATCTTGCTAAACATGACACTTTGGCACTTACATCGCAGTTATTGCTCGTGTAATACCAGCATAATCTAGCTCAGGTCGACTGGAATCTCCTAGGGAATGGACTATTAGGGACGTGGCAAGGCCATCCCGGGATACCCCCAAATGATCCCGGTCCAATTCCACGAATTGGTGAAATAGCGGGAATTTTTGTTTACGCATTCTTGTCGCGCGCCAGTAATAAAAGGTGAGATTATATTCGACGCGATGACTGCGACGAGTAGTGATGTGCACAATCCAGTTATTTATCGATTGCTTCGTTAGCACGCATTGTCATGTAAATATCATTACATTGCCATTATGAGTGTGAGGGGATGTGTGTATAATTTTGTAATTGTATTGTGTTGTGTACATGCAGATTACTCAATAGTTATTCCGTCATTTTGTACGCACAATATTAATTAATAACAAAATAACATTCATGCAATGGAAACACAGAGAAGACTAAGTCATAAATTTCTCACAATTCTCCATTTATTACATATGTATATGTATATAACATATAAATACGTTAAAAAAGAAAGAAAGAAAAGAAAGAAAGAATAATGTTTATTTGGACACAGTTCGTGAAACACAAATACAAAAAACAAAATAAAAAGTGACAATAATGAAATAAAAATAATAGAATTAAATAAAAGTTAGTAAATCAATTCTAAAGCAATAAATCGAAATGAATAGGTTTATGTGCGGTGCGAAGTAATTTATGACAAACGAGAGCCCAAATCCTCTCCATTCAAAAAATTTCATCTACAATAATTTCACCGAGCAATTCCATTAAAAAAAAACCCGAACCCCAAAGTTATTTCAGTAGTGGGAAGTGGGACATAGTCCGCATGACCCAGTGCACTAGGTGCTTGAGCCCGCTAACGAATGAAAACATTCCATCGCCTCAACCACAGCTGTAAATCAGGTAAAATGGAACGTTCCATTTATTTTCTGTTTGCTTTAGAAATTGAATTTATATTCAAAAACTTTTTAACTTAATTAATTAATAAAATTGATTGGATTTTTGATGTTATTCACTCATTGTTCTTTGATTGTTAAATTTAAAGTAATTGAACGGGTTAATATAGAGTTAAATTGGATTACAGAAAAGCTTTTCTAGTGATTATTATAATACCATATAAAATTAAGCTTTTAAATTGAACCGCATGGAGTTTTTAGGGTTCCGTACCCGAAAGGTGCCAAACAGAATCCTATTACTAATCCTCCGCTGTATGTCGGTCAGTCTATCAGCGGGCTGTATCTCATAAACCGTACTAGATAAACATTTAAAATTTTCACATATTGTGTATTCTATTGCCGCTATAACAAAAAATAATAACAATGATTAAAGTTAATAATTAACGGGGTCCCCATAATTATAAGAAACGTGATTTTTTTATCGATCTTTAATACGGTATGGAACCCTTCGTGTGAAAGTCCGACCCGCACTTGTCCGGTTTTTTACTCTGTCACAACACAAAAATACCACCAAACTCAAACACCTACTAAAACAGAAAGAATAATCATTCTCTACGTACTTAAACAATCCATTACAACGATAAAATGAAAGTGTCAAAAATAATGTAACATAATTACAACTAAATCGTATATCGATAACGTACGCGGTACGCCCATCCCTATAAGTAAGACGAATGGCCGTCACTAATGAATGAATATTACAGCCATAGCTTTTCGCCTTGAGCACGCACACATACATACGGAAAATTCACGTAAACACCGTGATATTTTTATCGTCTTTCAACGGTAAGCCCTTTAGGTATCCGATCTGAATAAAGGATTTTAAACGTGTAAGATTGCTACATCATACTAGGGATAATAAAAGACTAGTAACTAATTGAATGCAGCTAACACACCATGTTTACGTATAAGTTTTTTTGGATTCCGTTCCCGATGTAAGCCAAACGGAACCCTAATATCTAAGCCTTCGCTGTCCGTCCGTTTTGTCTGTCAGCTGGTTATTTCTCATGAAACGTAATATGTAGACTGTTGAAATTTTCACAGATTGTGTATTTTTATTTGTCGCTAAAACAAATAATAAAACTTAAGGCGAGGACTCCCAGAATCGACCTATTTTTGATTCAACATTAAACAATCAAATATTATTTGTTTTGATCTGATAAAAATACATGTTGTAGTTTAATAAATATTCTTGATTATTCTACGGTTCAAAACACGATATTTACAACTCCACTCGATCAAAAAAAATCGCGAAAACTCCCTGTTTTCGCGATTTTTTTATCGTTTTTTAAGTCGTACTTGAAGTAGACCCAACTTTTACTCCCGAAAAACATGTCAAAAAATAGGCAATGAAATTACGAAGAATATTCTACGATTCATTTTTTTCAAAACAGTTTTTTATTGTTTTAACAAGATATTATATAACAAGGCGGCCCGCGCGCTTCGTTTCAGCTTTCAGTAGCCGGCCAGGCGTCTTTGAGGTAGGACCTGTGTCGCTGTTGCTAGCTCGCTGCGTTCCCCGCAAAATAGACGATAAATTATTGTTATTTTCTGTGTGTGTTAGTTTTTAAAATCAGTCTGTATAATAAATAGTTTTAGGTTCTAGTATTAATAATTTAACTGTAGATATTAGTTTAAGTTGTAATATAAGAGGTATTTAAGATTAAATTATGGGGAATAAGAACAGAAAGAAGAAAAAAAAATCCAGGATAGAACTACGGAAGCTTAAAAAAAATATTTAGTAAGTGTGATTATAACTTTTTACGTATCTTATAACTACCTACTCGTTTTTAATATTACAGTTTACAGAAAGAACAGTACCGCAACTACCTACACCAAAGATCATTTTTGCAAATAAAGTTTTTATCTTTGCAGTTCATCGATACCAAGATACAAAGGCGTATTTACAAAAAAGTGCACAGGCGAACAGTAAGTGCCTACCCTACAACTCGATTTTTTGAATGGGATTTAGAATGGCGATGACGCGACGGCAGTATTTGCTTCTCGCTCTGGCGCAATAGGTAGGTTCTACTACGTGAGCGTCAGACATGTACCTAGTGTACCTACTGCATCAATTCAACTCGCGCGCCTACTGTAGGTATCTATTGTACAAATTATAATAATAATGCAAGGTTGTTGATGTTGTTGTACTTTCACACAAAATAATGACTAGTGTAGATATCTGTTATCTCCTGTAATATCATATCTGTGTATCAAATCTCCTAAATGTCATATACAGGGTGTCAGGGACATCGACGCAAAGCCTGTAACCATGGATTCAGTACATGATTCTGAACCCCCCTGCGTTGAAATATTTCGTTGGTATTTTTTTTTAAATCAGCTGTTTCATAGAATAGTGCAATACCTACGTGGTCAAAATTTCAACGCAGGGGGGGTTCAGAATCATGTACTGAATCCATGGTATCAGTTTTCGCGTTGATGTTCCTGACACCCTGTATATAACTTCCCCGCCATCAATTGTTGGGCAGTTGCCCGCCAGACACGACACCTATCTGGTCGGAGTATCGTCCCTTTCTTATAGAGGATGAGCGACCATCACACCCTGTTCGTCATACCCCTAAAAGTTATTGGAGAAAAAAGTGTTTACTTTTATTTGCATAACTATTTGATTAAAAAATATTTATATGATTATATTTTTTTCATTGAGTGCCCAACCTTCACATTAAGTCTTCTTGAATTACAATATTGATATTGTAATTCAAGAATTGTAATACATTTCTCCTAAATGTGCCTACTTGATTTTTTATACTTTAGCACGAAGATTTCGCATCCTTATGGAAAGTCGAAATTCAGATTTTAAATCCACCTTATTCACAAAAAATTATAAGTACGATATACCTATCTTTAACTATTATTCATTAGGTTCAAGTTTATATAATAACTATCTAATCTATATCTATCCTTAAAAAATATTTAATAGAAAAATAAAAGAAAGTAAACTTATACAATACAAGTTGACCTACTGCATTGGTCTATTCTGTGACCCAACTTACTAGCTCGAGTTCATGAACTCATGAGCGATGCGCTTGGCGCGCGCGTCTCCCGCGCATCGGGATTTGTTACGTATCGCTACTCGTTGCGGGGGCTGGGGTAAGCGTTGAATGCCTACTGCGCTCGGGCTATGCCCGCCTTAAATAAAATTTATAATTAAAGGGATTACAAGGAACGTTTTTTTTTCCAGCTTTTTTGCTGTATCTTAATACGGTACGGAACCCTTCGTGTGGTTGTCTTGTATTTTTCACTTGTCTGCAGACAAAAAAATACCTATGGCAAAAGCTCAAGTCTGGTTCGAATCGGTACATTTTGAACCCAACTATGATATTATTTTTTATTTATTCTTTTTTTCTGTAAATTATAAATAGCCTGAAGACGTGAGTTACATAATCTGGCTCGCCCTTGTAAAACGATGACACAGTATTTACAAGCAAAGCCTCGACGCGACGAAACCGCGCGACGCGAAACACGTGACATTTTCCTAGAAATTATATTGTTACAGTCGCATCGGTGCCAGTCTGCACGAGGCTTAAAACAAACGTAGATTCCCCCAGATACCTATATAAAATTGGAAGACTTTATTTTCATTCAAGAGGCAACGGGTTACTATCAAATTGGAATATATACGGAATATGAATCGTACGTTTTTCTTTCACGGTGTATGCAATTTTATAAGCGGGTTGTGCTTGGAATTTTATCTGAATTTTACTGAAATCATGTAATAAAATATGATGAGTTTTCGCCATCACTGAACGCCCAGATACTTTTTCTATCTAGCTTTATTTGTTTTCTCACCTAGTTTTAAAATATTAATTTATTCGACGTGTAAAAGTGTGTGAATTTGTAATTTGTAAATTTACAGAAATAAAACTCTTTTTTTATTTTTATTAATTTATGTTTTCTCGCAAATAAGCGTCGCTTTACAATATTTTCCTTAGCTAACCATTTTAGTGTTGATTGGACTTACATTTTGTAAGTCTACATTATGGTTAGAGCGATCAATTCGACTTTACCCTGACTTGATTATTAGCATAATGCTCATAAATTAACAACTGATACAAACAATATCTTTCAATTAACCCACAAATGACAAGCAACGAATAAATTAGTACCCCTGTACTAATTCACCTGTAATAATAGAAAAGTTCAATAGTTCCTTAGGGATACTTACCAGGCTTCCACGAGACACGATACGGTAAGTACCTACGTACCTATGTCTGCAATGGATGGTAAACAAGCCAACGACGTCCCATCGATTAGTTCCCTAATTCCCTTTATGTCGAGTCCCTTTACGTCGAGTCTGAGAGTCTATTGTTTTTTCAGTATGTTGCAGTCAATAGTCTAATATGTATAATATACTTTTTATTAAAACTTTAAAAGATACCTAATATTTTATTATAAGTTAGTCAGTAGATTCGAAAACAATAACACATAAAACATGTGAACCTGACTGTACTTTAAAATATGATATTATTAAACTCGACGTTAAGGGAGTAGAAACGGGACAGATATCATAGACTCGACGTAGGGGTAATAGAAGCGAGACATTAAGGGTCTCGGCTCGACGTAAAGGGACTCGACATACAGGGAACCATTCGTCCCACCACCGTCGCCTATGCACATCTGTAAAACCGGAGGCACCTCAGTAGCATTGCCAGCCTTGAGACTAGGGTTGCCAGATCGGAACTTGCCGAGTCCAGGACAATTCCCTGTCGGGCCTTAGCTATAAGTATGATTATATACACATAAATTACGGGATATCTAATTTTATAAGTATTTGTACTTATTTATTTTTAAAGGAAAATAGGTACATTTATCTTATTTTCAGACTTAAAAATAAAAAAAGAAACATTTGATCCATTATTACATTTTTCGGAATCCGGGACAATGGATCGAATTACTGGACACGGGACAAGACGTAAAATTCCGGGAAAATCCCGGAAATCCCGGACATCTGGCAACCTTACTTGAGACAGAGGTGAAATGTTTCAGCCTAATGGTGCAGTCTGAAGTGCTATTCTGTAAAAATCTCACGAAGAAAACATAGGTGAAGTGAGCTTTCAATAGTGTCAATCTCTAGTATTAGGATCGAATGACAGCTCACTTTGAGCTCACTTCACCTCATATTTCACGGTGAGATTTTTACAGAATCGAGCTGCAGATATCTAACTGGCAGTTTTACTTGAAAACATGGGCTATTCTTATACCGAGGCTATATCGGGCCCTATTAGAATATCAGCGCTGCGGTAATAATTTTTTAAATATCGCAGCATTGTGCTGAGATAAGATAAGAGCCTTTTAACCCTCGCAAAAGTTGTTTTTTTTTATTCGAAAAATATTTTATTTTAGTTAGTTTTAAATGCTTCTTTTTTATTGTTTGTATTTCCTGTGCGTGTCCCAAATAAAATAGACAACGGGTTGTATAAAGAAAGAAAGAAAGAAAACAATTTTACGTCTTGGCTCGACCAAGACGAATGAAGAATAGTGTAATAGGGAGGTCGATACCGGTATGTAAACCCGTGTTATTCCGACATATTTGCCGTGCAGTCGCTTCAGAAACCGTCCCAAAGCGGTCTGTTAAAATTTTATATCTCCCACGCGTGTTGGAAGCGACATTGATAGGGTTGGCGAAAGGATTTGTCGACGCGGAATAAGATTTTCGATTTTGTTTCAATTTATATCGGTGGAGAGACTGAGCTGAAACCTGCTGCATTTGTAGGAATATCTTATAGTTTTAATTCAACGGGGACGTGGGTAGTATAGTTACTGAATAAAGGCTCGTACACACTGGCGCGATATCACGGGCGCGACAAGGGTAGCGCTGCCTGTCGCGCCCGCGATATCGCGCCAGTGTGTACGAGCCGTAACTTGATATAGACACAGATCATGTACAAATCAACTTTACCAAAACCAGGCAAACATTTGAACATTTACGAATACCAAATATTTATATTGGAGCCTTTTGCTTCTCAGCACTTCCGGCTCCCACAGATAAGTGCGAAGCAACTCTGGTGGAACAATTTCTATGACAACTTCACGGAAATTGTTCTACCAGTGTCATGTGGCCTGTCTGCAGGAGCCTTAAGCAGGAAATCGCATACCCAGCAAACCTACATGCGATGCAGTCTCTACAACATCAATGTATTTTTTATACACACTTATGTATTGCACTGATTTTTCATTATGTAGAAAATAAACGTTTTTATTATTTACTAGCTGCTGCCCGCGGCTTCGCCCGCGTGAGTGTCGGAAATTACCCCATACATCCCCATGGGTTTTAAGTATAAATATTGACTTTCGAGTTAATCGGACAGCGCGTTAAAATTCTTCCATACAAACACTGACACCCCCCAACCTAGGGGGGTAATTTAGAAAAACTACAAACTTTATAATTTATTTAGATAACTATTCGTGCGAAGTTTCATGTTTATTACCTCAAGGAATAAGATTTTTCATACAAACTTTCATCCCTTATTTTACCCCCTTAGGGGTTGAATTTCGAAAAATCCTGATACACGTTATTCTTCATTTTTGGGTTTAAGTATAAATATTGAGTTTCGAGTTAATCGGACAGCGCGTTAAAATTCTTCCATACAAACTTTGACACCCCCCAACCGTAGGATAGGATACTTTTCCGGGATAAAAAGTACCCAGTGTGGTGCCCAGGATATTAAAGAATAATTATACCAAGTTTCATCGTAATCGAACCGGTAGTTTTTGCGTGATGCCTGAACAAACAGACAGACAGACAGACAGACAGACAAAAAAAATTGTAATCAAATTTTTGGGTTCGGTGTCGGTCTAGTAACACCCCCTGCCATTTATTTTTTTGATATTTTCAATCTACAGAATTTTCACTTCTACAGATTTATTATAAGTATAGATTTATTTAAGCACTCAGATAAAAATCCACCACCCCTACACACCGATCGATATTGTAATGACAATTTCCCGCATGTGACGTGTACGCGAGATGAATCCTGAGGTCAATGCCTTAGTGGCAGTTACATAACAAATCTAAGCCACGAAAACACTGACTTTTTACGATTCAGCAACATGTTTTCTACGTTATTTTTCAAGTCTGCAATGTCAACAGACTTAGTACGGAAAGAATGCTGGGAGAAGTTCTGGAATATATAAATAATATCATATAACGTACGTCTTTTTCGGGTGACCTCTGAAAATCAGCGTTGTGCTACGGGTCCTCCATAGCACAGCATCATGCTGAGTGGAAGCCTTCTTGTCACAGTCATGACGTGCAGCTGTCGACTATGTCTGTTTTATGCTCGTAATGTAGATCTGATATTTTGTTTAATTTTTCTGAGTACCCATTTTTCCGTATGCACGTGTTCCTGTGACAAATAAACCTATTTTTCTTTCTTTCTCTCTTTCACATAAGTTTCGGTTTTCCCGAAGGATGTTTCCAGAGGTGAATGTCCTGCGGTTATTATAGAATCAGCGTCAGAAATAGTTGACCATTTTAGAATGTCAAGTACCTACACCAGCTCTTTACCGTATTCAAACCGATATATTCCATCAGTAGGCCTATTATCATTTCACTTACCGACAGTCTCAACTAAGAATTAGCTGGCAACACAGTGCACGGAATCGCCGCCCGCGCCGACAGCAGTACTAGGTAATAAAATCCGTGGCGCACCGTAAGTGCGTTGTGTGCATTACTTATGTCACGGTCGCCATAAAAGCCGTCAGTTTCTATACGTTATTAGAGTCGGAGCGCGAGTAAAAGGTGACACGTTGGTTTGTTGATAATTCATAACAATGTACCTAAAGAAACCAAACAGTATCCACGACTGAACACTGTGTCCCAAAATACAAGCGATTGCTTAGTTTGGGAACCATTATCACCAACTCCTGCGATTAATGTACCTTTTTATTTAGAAATAATAATTGTGATTGATTTTCTGGTAGCAATAAACAACTTTTTTTTAATGAGAAATTTTGCCTTTTTTTATTTTTTTATTAAGCGGTGAAAAATGCCTAAAGGCTCGTTCACACTGGCGCGACTTGTCGCGCGACGCGACTTTAACAATACAATTTCTAATAAAACTTCACGATTGAACAATTGCCGGTGTCGCGTCGCGCGACAAGTCGCGCCAGTGTGTACGAGCCTTAACGCATACCGCACCGTCCGGAGCGCGGTTTGGTTATGTGGGGCTTGCACCCACTAAAAAACACCGCCATGAGCCTACTACCGCCTTGGTCGATGAGCCGCTAGAACTGCTACGCATGACGTTCGCGACCCATCCAGCGCAGCCCGCCTCCGGGCACCAAACTCCTTTGGCGATGTCCGGGCTCACCTGAGACATCGCCACCACTCATGAGGGCCGTGCAATGCGACGACGATAGACTCCCCGATCTATCGCCCGCTGGCGCCTCCTCCGCCGCCCTGTTCTCCTGCGACGAATCGCGTCAGCCAGGGAGTCTTCCTTCCTGACGCGCTCCGCCGCCTCCTTCTGCGAGATAACGTCCTCGCAGAATGACGCCACCGCCTCCCATGCACCGTCACTGTCAACCATAACCTAACCTAACCCTTAAAGTGACAGTATTGAAACTACTAGACCAGTAACACGGCTTGTTCTTCAGACATACATAATCAGCCTAATATGTTCCCACTGTTGGGACACAGGCCTCCTCTCTGTGAGAGGGAGTGGTAATCCACGTACGCGGACCCAGTGTGGGTTGGTGGATGACACTGCATGAATTCAAATTTTCGGTTCTAGTACATGCAGGTTTCCTAACGATGTGTTCCTTCACCGTTTTGAGAGCAGGTGTGATGAAATTATTTAAACAAAATAAAACGCCTGCCTGGGTTTGAACCTACGACTCGTAAGGGGCCGTTACCACTGAACCATAAACTACTATAGTTATGCAACATTTGATGCTAGAATTAACAAGATATAACTATTTAAAGACGATAGTTAGGATGCTGTTATATCGAGCGAGTAATGGCGCAAACGCATACTTGGACGTCAAATAGTTTCACACTCGATTAAATGCATCGAGCAGTGGAAAGTTTGATGCTCATCACCAGCTCGTAAAACAAACATATACCTACCTACTGCTAAACGTGCGTGCTTAAATATATTTAGCATTTGCAAACATCTTGCACGTTATAAATTAAACGGTCTATATGAAACCATTTTTTTAGAATTTTTGTCTGCTTGTTTTATATAATTCTATCGTTTGCTCTACACTTAAATACACGTATGCAAATAAATATATTTCATGAAAAATACGGAAATGAAAATGTATCATTCTATAATGGTTTTGATACGAATGTGATGTTCATTGAGGACCGATACGGATGTATTTCAAATGATTTTTGTAAATGTGCAGATGCATCTCTAGAGGTTCATTAAAAGAATTTGTGTCTGGAATACTAACAAATACCGATGTTATTCCAGACACAAATTCTTTTAATGAACCTCTAGAGATGCATCTGGTAGTATGTATACAATTAATATTCTGTATAAGTATAGTAATCATAACTTTTACATGAGTCGGGAAACAAAAGCTTATAGTCGAAACAAATATAATTCATCAAACCTTTATGCTCGGTTCTAAAAAAAAGAAACGTTTGCTTACCAATGTTAGCATTTTTTATTGCCAAACTGGGCATATGAATATATTCGTAAGCTAATTTTACCTGTCATAGCTACTTCTATATGGGAGGGTCTACAATGCAATATGCAAAGCTATTTTTAGTTTCCATACTTACCCAAAAATAAGTTTAATCGCGAAGATTGTTAAACACAATCGTGTTCGCTACTCTATTCTATTGAAGGTACCCCGGATATAATTCGGAGTCCTATAACCTGAATTATATCCGGGGTACCTTTACTTATTTTTTTTGTGAGAAATTAGGCGTGCGTTGCAAATATTTCCAAAAATATAATAAAATAAAAATGAATAAAATTACATTCCGGAGGTTTTCACTCTAAGGTGACGATATAATAGTGCTTATCTCCTTGTACAGGGTCAAATTAAATTAGCTAACGAAACTCCGGATACATAATGGGTATCGATATATCTAAACACAACAAAATAAAAAGATATGATGTTTTTTCGGTGGGGTCAACGACCGCTGTTTGTGTTGTTACTTGAAGTATGAGAAAGTCCGTTTTTTATTGTATTATAAAAAAAAACTGATATTTCATGTGACTCCACTTACCCGCGGTACCTACCCCAAAAAAGTCATAAAATTAATTTATTTTTGTGTGGTCATGATTCGCTGTTACAATGTATAATAGATACCACATCTACAAACCACGTACCAATAGCTACAACTTGCTAAAATGGAATCAGTTGCACATCCTATATAACTGGAATGCCTTTAGGCTAGCAAGTAAATGGTTTTCTCCGATATTGCATTGCCTATCGTAGACTGAAAGGTTTCGGTTGGGATTGCTGAGGCCTTAGTGTAAGTTTGCAAGAGTAACGTAACTATCGCGTTTGCGTTAAGATTTGACTGATAGATCATAATGCTAAGAATATAAAGGTGAGAATAAAAATCTTAACGCAAACGCGATAGTTACGTTTACTCATTTGCAAACTTACACTAAGGCCTCGGTAGACTCGGTACACTGTGTAGTTGGCTTGTTGTTTTTAATTCATATCTAGTAACTTGTTGTAGTATAATAATCTACTGTTGCACCAGACCTGCAGCTTTGCATACGGGTCTAGTGCCCCAGGAACGGGCAATCAGGGGCCTAAGTCTATTAATTTATAAACGTTACAATGGTCTCTCAATGGTGTGTTTTTGACAGATTTGCCATACAAAAACTGTCAAAAACTCACCATTGAGAGAACATTGTAACGTTTATAAATTAGTAGACTTAGGCCCCAGGCTTATTCACTATCACCTTTAAAAATGATCTTAATTTTTGATTAATGATCTTAATAGGATTTTTAGTTCTTATTTTCAAAATTCGTGCCTGAAAATGGGAGGTTGCCGTGTGTATGTAAATTACATACTTACAGTCAATCTAGTAAATTGGTACTTAGTTTGGAATATATTTTATTGTACATTTTAATGGCAATGCCTCTTTATAATTTCATTACACTAAGTGCTTACTTTAGTAGCACTAGATCCAACTTAAACTTAAGTGCTACTAAAATGTTATCAGCCTCTGAATCTCCGTTAAAGTCGGTTAAAGCCACGGTAAGCCGTTCTCACAATAGTTGAGTTTTCACTCCATTTTGTTTCGCGTGTCTCTCATTGGCATTATGGCCACTCGTGAATAATGAAGCGAAATCACGACATGTTTGTATGAATTACTAAGATTAACTACCGTGACTGGCGAAAAGTTTAAAAAAATGGAAGTTAAAAATAATGAGCACGAATTTTAGTCATGTTCGAGGTTGGATAATTTCTGATGTAGATAATATTATGTTACTATGATGTCATTATTGTATGAAAAATATTGAGGCTTCACTACCAGCCGCACTATTCTCATGTTTTATGTACAGTAACAAAAAAATAGTAATAAAACTAATATAATTAATAATATATTGGTTTATTATGAAAAAATAAGTACCACTTAATATTTGTAGCAAGTATGAATTAAAGTTATTAATATTTATCGAAGCTTATCTAATAGATAACCCAAAGTTGTATAATTATTTATCAACTAGCTGCTGCCCGCGGCTTCGCCCGCGTGATTGTCGGAAATTACCCCATACATCCCCATGGGTTTTAAGTATAAATATTGAGTTTCGAGTTAATCGGACAGCGCGTTAAAATTCTTCCATACAAACTTTGACACCCCCCAACCCCCCTTTAGGGGGTAATTTAGAAAAACAACAAATTACAAACTTTTTCATTTATTTTGATAATTATTCGTGCGGAGTTTCATGTTTATTACCTCAAGGAATAAGATTTTTCATACAAACTTTCATCCCCTATTTGACCCCCTTAGGGGTTGAATTTCGAAAAATGCTTCCTTATTCCTTGCCTACATTATAAAGGGACCCTCTGTGAAAAATTCCAAGGGTTTGGGCTGGGCGTTGATGACTCAGTCAGTCAGGACTTGTATTTTTATTAATAGGTATAGATATAGATAGATAGATAGGATACTTTTCCGGGATAAAAAGTACCCAGTGTGGTGCCCAGGATATTAAAGAATAATTATACCAAGTTTCATCGTAATCGAACCGGTAGTTTTTGCGTGATGCCTGAACAAACAGACAGACAGACAGACAGACCGACAGACAGACAAAAAAATTTTTAATCACACTTTTGGGTTCGGTGTCGGTCTAGTAACACCCCCTGCCATTTATTTTTTTGATATTTTCAATGTACAGAATTTTCACTTCTACAGATTTATTATAAGTATAGATATAGATTGCCTTAAAAAAGCCGCCATCTTTGATAAAATTTTCATATACGTTCTGACTATTACAAGTTGATATTAGTATCCAAACTACTATATATTTAATGAATATAGTGCTGTAGTGACAGTAAGTCTAGATAAACTAGCATCTCGGGATATTAATATTTATCACACACCACCTACCAGCGTATATATTTAGGATAAATATACACTCTAGGGTCTTACGGTTCCCGAAATCGACCTTAATAATTTCTTCTACTTTATATCTACTAGCCACTCACACACTTAGACCCCTAGGGCCTTATTTGAAGAAAATATTTCTTAGGTCTAATATCTAAGCAGAAGGCTACATAAAATGAAGACTTAAGGCTCCAGCAGCCAAGTACAGAGCCACAGTAGAACAATTTGTATGAAAACTTTAGGTTTTACCAGAATTGCATCTCACAGTCGCGTCGCGCCTGTCTGCGGGAGCCTGAAATCTGAAGAGTGGTGGTACCTTGCGAGCTTCTGTTTCCCCTATATATCGAAAGTAAGAAAGCAGAAAATAATGTCAATCGCATCATCGCATAGACATAGATAGATAGAGATAGAGCCAATTGAATTGAAAAAAAATATTATCATCCATAACAAAATTCCAACATTATCATCATTGGTAGCCCTGTTCCAGACACTGCTGCCAGACAGTGCGTGGAACAGCCTCCAATTTTTTGTGCGTCCGTGCGAGTCTCATCCAGGTCTTCCTATGGCCTGACCCTTAAAAAATTGTCAATAAGAGTATCTTCTTCACATTGAAATAATATTCCTTTTGAATGAAATCTGTTCTAACTGCATTAATTACATTTATTTATTGGTAGAAATAAAACTCATTAAAGAGAATTCAAGATATTTTAAGATTCGGAGAAGAAATGGAGCAAGCACTAAACACATTTAAAGGCTCGTACACACTGGCCCGATATCGCGGGCGCGACAAGGGTTGCGCTGCCTGTCTCGCCTGCGATATCGCGCCGAAAAGCGGTCAACACCAACCTACCTACCTCGACAAGAAATCTCTCTATTTGTTTGTGACTTGCTGAGTCTTCACAATAACAATTACCTCAATGTCACATAATAGACTACAAACAAAACACGAAAACCCTTTCAATAGCAAGCGCCTAAGTAATCGTCCATGACCTGTTGCTGCTCCGCTAGGGGTGAGCCAGTGACCGCTGATAAAGAAACCGTAAAGTGCAGGCGTGGTCGCACGCACATAGAGCTGACCTGGCTATAGCGGGGTCAGGTCACACAGAGTGTCTTTTAAAGTCCAGACATAGCCTTGGTCATTATCATGTAAGGAGCATGTTTGAAATGGTCTTTAGAGGATCTGTCTACTTGGTGCACACATTTGTCTGTAATCGTGTAGCTCAACTCAGAAAGACTCGACGAACAATGCCAAAGAAAGAACATTTGGGTAGGATGCATAAAGTACTTCCAACTTCCAGACAATCGTTAAATAATCTGAAAAAAAAACACATAGATACTCCTCACGGCTACGGCGGGCGGCGCGGCGCCGGGCGTTAAGTTTTTCGTGGTAGCGTGCATTCGTCATTAAGTGTTTCGTATTAGTAAAGTTACGGGGACCTGTTATTCGGTGTTACATTTTTCTAAGTCAGGTAACACACTCCATTCAAAATAATAATAATCGAATAAGTACTATGATAAGGCTTAGGGTAGAAAAAGGTGACGAATTTAGTTTTAAATAAAGAAACCGTAAAGCAGGCGTTGTCACACGCACCTAGAGCTAACCTGGCTATAGCTGGGTCAAGTCGCGGCCATATTGTTAACTAAGGGAATTTTGGATGATCGAAGTTTGAGGGTTGTTCGAGCGAGTATCTATGTATACAGCCAAAAAGCTTCTACTGAAAAATTATCTTTAGAAGTATGAGGAACAGGGTGTAAAGTTCACTCATGCTCTGCAGAAAAGGGAGGATCCTTCGACCAGACTCCGACCAGACGGGTGTCGTGTCTGACGAGCAATTGCACAACGATTGATATCGGATAGTCTTTGTTGATCGCGCGGTAAACCTAATTGCGCGATGCAGGATTTGTGTGACGTCAGGTCTTTGATGCGTAGTTCGCATGTGGCGTTGTGGATGCCGCCACATATCTACTAGGTAATTAGTAAGTATTAGCATATAATCTTCCCTCTGGGCTTCTGCATCGTAGCCTGCACGGCAATATGTTAATTAATTTTTATTTTTTCCTTCTTTTTTCAGTAAGTAGGGTTGCGTGTTCCTGGTCCATATATAAATAAAAAGAACTGTTTATTCCTCCCGGCGCTTGAGGAATGTAACGGGAAAATTGTACTAATTGAACAAACGAGTAGTTTTTCATTATAATTATGACGTTAAAGGACCTTTAGAAATTAACTCACGCGTAAAAATTCCAGGGCTTTGATATTGTTATTGAAAAATATTATTAAATTAACTGCTGAAAACTTATTTGTTTACTGAAACCTCGTTGGTCTAGTCGCAAGCGCTACTGCTGAGCTTGAGGTCCTGGGTTCGATTCCCGGGTCGGGCTAAGTGTTATTGGGTTTTTCCATCTGGAATTGCTCAGTAGCAGCCTGGGGTCTGGATTTGTGTCCGGTTGATGGCAATAGGCTCGCCCCCTACCCTATTACATGGGACTTAAACATAACCAGCGAAATGTGGGTGTACTATAGGTACGCCTCTGCCTAACCCTTCGGGGAATACAGGCGTGGTGTTACATTATTATTAGATACATTGTACCTTTAGCCTCATTTACAAGGTTCGTTATAACTGCCTCTGGCATACCATAAATTGAAGCAACTGGAATCGTCTAAATCCACTGTTTAGTGTTTAGGGCTGTTTTAACCAAAGCCAGATATCTTTTATCTGTGGAATAAAATTGACGTCTGACAGTTATGTATTAGTAGTGTAGTTTAGACATATACTAGGTAAAAGTTTGGTCGAATCCACCCTTAGACGATGCAAGATTGCAAACCATTTATTTTATACAACTTTACTGCATGCCATAGGCTTGCTTGGAAACTTGCATTGTATAAATAGGGTTTTTACTACAAGTGCAAATAACCCAAGCAACTTTATATTATTTCAGTTCCTACTTCTATGCAAAAAGTTAAAGACACTGAAACATTTGCTAACATGGAAACAACATAACTTACCACTATCAGATCACAAAATAAATATAGTTAGAGAAAAGGGAACAAATCTAAAGACATCTAAAATGTTACTTGCAGAATTTATCCCTCTAAACAATATTGGCGGATTTTACAAATAAAGTGTTGGTGTATGAGTATAGATGACCTTTTCGAAAAAACCACGTGATAGAAAAAATATCCCTACCTAATATCAAGAATTTAATTTATGTAGCTACAACAATCCCCCCCCAGTTTCTTACCATTTCCTGAAATAATTATCCCAGTGCCTCTTTGATTTTCTTTGCTGGTGCTGCGAAGAATGCAGCTGAATTAGGTTTTTTATAAGTAAATGTAGAAGAGAGATCCCAGGATGTGAAGTTTTTTAAAGATGCTTTCCAAACATATCTTACCTGAAACAAACAAAAGTATTCGTAAAAATAAAGTAAAAAATGTATTCCAAAATAAATTAAATTTCGAATTAGCTATCCATAGATAACGGCGGCATCTTGAAATTAACCGACTCCATAAACTTTTTAATTGTCAAAGATGGCCACGGTGGTTTGAGCGGGAAAAAATCCAATTATTCGTTGGCCCAATTATATTTTTAGCCAAGAAGGGTCGAGTCGTCGTAATCGTCATTAGCAGTTAACCGCAGAAGCTAGAAGAGAAACCCTTAATTTTTGGGTATTATTACATAGAGCCTAATCAGGGCTTTCCCATGCGGGAAGGGTATGGGATTCATATCAACATTCGGGGTCTTTATGCTGAGTGCTCATCCCATTATCTGACGAAAGAACTTCGTAGCAAAAGTACCAATTTTTTTATTGCACTATTGCATTCTACAAAAAAAATCTGATCTTTGTTTAGTCATGGATCAGTTTATGATTATAATCTCAACTATAAATATATGTTCGGAGAATTCAAAAGTTCTGTTGAATGATATCGTAAATATTTCCCACGCAAAGAAAAAAAAATATCTCCTCACTATTGACATGGCCGACCATTCCGTAAATTAATATCACGATGAGTTCTGTCAAAAATGACAGTTGTGCTGTTTGTGACAAGTCAGCTGGGCGGCCCTAGAAACATTGACGGACTGGTCACAATAATTGAATAATTTAGGGTGCTCGAGGAGCTTTGACGTTTCCGTGCCTTGACTTAACTTATAAAATATGACTCAATGAATAACATAACTTTCCATTCCTTTCGCTTATCTCCGCCATCGATTGGTAGACAACAACGCATTGTATCACAACTTAAGGTAGGAACAAAGCGAACCCTTTTGCCAGGCCGCTGGTAACGTGTTTAATGTGTCTACACCAGTGGTTCTCAAAGGGGCGATGCTTTTTAGGTTTAGACGAGTTTATTGTTAGGTACCTAACACTAGGACTAGAAGACGATTTATTTCGACGTAAATTTCGTTGAAAATAGAAGTTAATTGTTTTGGCCTAGATCTCTTTTTTAAGCTGCAGATATATCACATATTGAATTTTACAATGTTTGTGAGATTTTATACAAATCCTAGAAACCATCAATTAGACAAGCCTAACAGTCAAGTCGAAGCCATGAATTTCATACAATATACATGCTCTGACATATTGAATATTTCACCATTTGTAAATAGGAGTGTAATAAGTTTTAGCCATCAAGGAATCACCTGAATAAAGGCTGACGTATTCGGTGCGATTTCCGAACGATGATGATTAGACGATGCAAGCCATTTTTGCTTCAACTTTTCAGTGTGTCAGAGACAAGAAACTTACGTCATGCTAAAATATAAGTACGTCAGATGGAAGCATTCCGAAACCGTTTTTCGAATTTCGAATAAGCCTAGAAAGAAATTAACGCGTTTAGTTTGAGCTGTTCCAATTTCAAAGCAATCCCAACTCCCAGTGTTGCGTAAACATTTCTGAAACTGTCTAAAACTTTGACAAACCCAGCCCCAACGTCCACAATAAGGTGTGACGTCCAGACAGGAAGGAAGGGTGACGTCATAAGCCCATTAGCACTAATGCTACCCATACAAGCAGACTCATTGTTTTATGGCCAGTGATGGAAGACGCTGTTAAGTGCAGGTGCAAGGCGCTGAGTAAGCGGGGTTTGTAGTTATTTATTGCTGTGTATCTTTAAGTAAGGTACACACTTAGCATGTGTCAAGTGGGCTTAGTCTATGCGTACCTTGCCCACAGTGAGCCGTTTATTATAATGAAGGCGAACTTGCGAACATATCGTCGTCCGTGCAAACTGTGACTTTCTCTTGTTTTCTTACCATCAATTGCCAGTGTCAATGTTCCTTTTTTAAATTGCGAATACGAAATGGCAACGTTGCCTAAACGGTGTTGAGGAAAATTGTTTCATAACAATTGACTATCGCTTTGTTTCGAATGCTTTTAACTTCAAGCCAAAGAGATTCGACATGAAAGCAGGAACTATCTGTTGGCTTTATTAATGAATGGAGGAAGTCATTACTTAATTGAAAGGTGCTATTAAGCTGTTTATTAGGTAAAAGGAGAAACTTACAAGTAAAGTCAGATGTAAAGAGCTGACGGTTTATTACATTCATGAAATGATATGGTAAGTCTGGAATAAAATGAAGTACCAACATAATTCGTTGAAATCGAATACCTTCCCAAGAGCGGGCTCAAAACATAATTTCTCAAAGATTTTTCTCTTCAACCCCAAATATTCTAAAAAGTATGCATAAGGAAAAAACCCTCCGTATAAAAAGCAAAAAAAAATATTTATGGTTATGGCACAATTTAACCAGAGATAATCTCAGTGAACCTGTGCCACCGGCCACTTCCTATAATGCCGGGCCTCGTAAAGTTTAAAATACTTTATGGCTGAAAAAAAGAAAAGAAAATGGACGTTCTTTCGTTTTTTAAAGTCGATATCTTTTTTTTTAAACGGAAATGTTTCGTTTTCTTTCAAACTTTATGATTTTTGTCACTGATTTTTTGTGAAATTGTAGACAAAACTTAACTTTAAATATGACTATTATTAAAATTCTTCAGCTTTTATAAAATTCAAGCATTTGCAGCAGGTTTTACTATCAGATTGATTTTAAGAAACAATGCATTTTCGTTTCTACGAAGTAGAAACTAAATATTGTTAAGTAATTCTACATAGAATAAATAACAAGTATGTACGCACTAGTTGCATTTATTGCACGTCGATCATGATTCATCTTGTAGTAACTCAATTTTACTTTACGATCCGTCTAAATGTAACTAACGTCTCGTTAGTCAAAATCAAAGGCATTCCATCCGTTCAGAGTTCTCAGTACACATTCCGGTTCAATGGACCAATTTTTAATCCCCTCTAAACCCAGTTGGCTGTAGACTTCCAACCTCTAGACATTCTAGACAAATGGGAGGCCATCCATAAATAACGACACACGTTACGGGAGAGGAATCATCTAAAGGAGGGAATAATCTAAAGCGCAAACTTAAAAATATTACCAACTAGCAACGCCTCGCGGTTTCACCCGTATAAGTCTTGGTCCCGTGGGAATATCGGGATAAAAAGTATGCTATGTGTTAATCCAGGTTATAAACTATATGTGTGCCAAATCTCATTCAAATCCGTTCAGTAGTTTTTGCGTGACAGAGTAACAAACATCCATCCATCCATCCTCACAAACTTTCGCATTTGTAATATTAGTAGGATATTTTTACAATTATGGTTTAATTTAAAATATCTATCGTCACACCACCGATCACACAAATACGACCACCTGTGACATGGGACTCCAAAAATCATGCAATTAATGTGACGTAATTTACGAGTGGCCTAGGTAGACTACTGACCTAGTAATGCTGCAAGACTCTCGTGAATCGCTCTTAACATACAAGGAAACTAACGAAGACAATTCAACGCCACTTCACCTGTACGCCTCCCTGGCCGTGGTCTCAGCTCATTAGTCTGATTTTCTTAGCACCCACTCTGTGCCCTAATTTTTCACTATTTTGTAAAGCTGTAGGATGCAAATAGCTCGCTAATTATAATCACTGCAATGATTTAAGTACCTAATTCACGATCAGAATGGCCATGTTATACTTAGCTGGTTCAGCCGAAGAACTCATCGCACTATGTAAAAAGTTTAGTGTTAAGTTTAATGCACTTTTAGCATCCCAAAAATGAAGGCCGCTTAATGGCTCCCGCAGACAGGCGCGACGCGACACCGGTAGAACAATTTCTGTGAAGTTTACATAGAAATTGTTCGCGCCAGAGTCGTGTCGCGCTGTCTGTTTGCGGGAGCCTTAATACAACACTAACTAATTATACACGCCCAGACTCGCCCATCTAAATTTATGAGAGAGTTGCCTTATTTAAGTCAAATTACGCTTAATGAGTGGGCTGTTTCGAAAAACTTGGTACAATTATCTGATTTAATCTACTTTCATAGTTGGGCGTGGGCGAGGGCCGTAAGGAAACGGTACGACAGTTTTTGCTTGATGTAACGTTAAAATGTTTTGTTGTATCTTTTGCATATAAAGGCTCCCATAGACAGGCGTGACGCGACTCTATTAGAACAATTTCTATGAAACCTTGCAAATTGTTCTACCAGAATCGCGTCGCACCGTCTTGTCGCGCCTGTCTGCGGGAGCCTTCATAGCTAGCAGCGTCGTCTGTCGGTAAAAAAAACCAGTTTGAGATTGACAATTCTTCACACAATTAGATTTTTTTGTGGTGTAAGTCGAGATGGCATGTTACAGTGCACTTACCCATGTACCGATTTTTTTTTGAACAAGTTTTAGAGCAGTTTTTCTGACGGAAATTCCAACAGCTTTTTTAATTCAATAGCTAATTCTAGACATGGAATTCCATAGATAACGCTTCCTTACATATTTTTGCGATGATGGGAAAGTCAAAAAGGTACCTACTGACATAAGCTACAAGAAAGCTTATGTCAATTCTGTTAAGTTCTTGAAATAAGAAATGTTTTGTAACTTTATCATAATAACACTGTAATTTGAAAACATTCTAAATGCCAATTATTTTTAAAAGATTAACCGTGGAGTTTCTTGCCGGCTCTTCTCCATTGGAACCGTGCACCTAGCTTCTGCCGTTTCGTATGAGCACGTGGTTTTTTTTAAAATTTGGAATACGATTGTCACTTTTTTATTTTAAAATTTGGAATACGTTTGTCAATGCCCTCAGTAGGTACATTGTTGTAAGGCAGTCAACGTTTAGGGCTGATTTCTTAACTTTTTTAATAAAGTTCTATGTCGGGTTAATCCATTGGTATTCTATCCTGGTTTCGTTAGTTCCGATACGAGTCTAATTAACATAGTAAATATCCTGATCGGATAATAGTACAGTTGACGTCGATTGACTTGCTAATGAGTTGGCGTTACTTAATGTTGGAGCTGTGACTTAAAATAGGTTAAAAGCGTTGGTCTCCGATCATATTCAAGTAAAACGTGTATAGATCACGAAAAGAGCTACACGTAACCTAGATAGACCTTTTGAGAGAAATAAATTATTATCACTTAATATTACTTATAATATAAAAAGAAGAGTATGGCTATGTTGGATGTACTGAAGCCCTTTACCTTTTTAGTTCATTTCTTTTTTCAACCAATTATAGAGCTGCATTCTCTATGACCTTTTTAACTCCCTATACAGAACAAACGACACACTCTTTTGTTTCGAGAAATCACAAAAATCGAACGCTCTGTCTTTTATAGGCAGGGACCGAAAACCTTTATACATTACGGTAAGTACAGGTATCGAAGAGTTTTGGTTATGCGCGATTTTTATTTCGGTAACCAGTAATTAATACTGGTTGTATTCAATTTAAGGTAACATTTAAAAATACCTGTAAAAAATATAAATGTTGGAATCGAAAGTACCCGTTTTGATTATACCTATCGGTTTCGGTCCCTCATAGGTATGATGCTGCTTATTGCAGATGCACCAACAAAAAAAATATATTCAAAAGATTTAGGTACCTACAGAACAACTAGAGCGAAAAGTTCAACTGATATGAAAACGAATTGAACGACCATAATATTTATACATATATATTTTTTCATATAGAAAAAATGAATATGATTGTTTAGGTTAAGATATTTTTCTATGGTTAACTATTCTCGGGACCATGGATCCCGGTCCTTTGGAAGGCATACGAGGGGCCGAAGCCAACTCGCAGAGGCATCTTAGACAATTTTAAATGGAATGAGGCACCAACTGACGATTATCCCTGTATGCAATATGCAAGTGCACCCAAGGACAACCCCCGGTTGGTGCAGTATTGCAGAACATGGAAACAAAACGTATCTATTGGGCTATGAGTTTGGGTGGCTATAGTGGATTTGCTGAAAATGGTATTATTATTATTAAGTGTATTAACCTTGGTTAATTATTAACCTTACCTAAGCGCTTTGCATTCGGCAAAATTCGCCCGTAATGGACGAGGAATTTCTGTCTCAAGCTGAATGGGTTATTTGATGTCGGACGGGTCGCCCGCCTGTCTCACATGTGGGTCCGGTTCTGTTCAAACGTCCGAATGTCCACAGCATTTCCAGAGTGCCGCAAATCGATTGCTTCCGATGTTTGCGATGCAACTGTTGCGTCCGTTACCACTTTGTGAATTTCCGTGTGGTGAGTATGTTAGGTTATCACTTTTAAGGGCTAGTAATTAAGGTGGATGCTCAAAGGTAGCCCGCGAAATTCAAATTTTCTTTTGGTTTTTTGCAATTTGCAGGTCAGTAAGAAAAGATCATTCTTTTGCTTATTGTGTTGTCAAGATAACTGGCATGTTTTATCAAGAGCTTCGGCAGAGGGACTACCAGCATCCTTTTTGACGCAAATCTGTTGTCAGTTCCATGATGAAATTTATTTTTTCGGCGCACGCTACTTAGCACCTTTTTCAAAGGTGCTGTTGGCAAGTTTCAGCTATCTTATTACGTAACGAATTTTCGTAAGCGATTAATTAATTACCCAAAGCCAGATATCTTTTATCCGTGGAATAAAATTGACGTCTGACAGTTTTTGTATGGAAAATATGTAAAAAATTTCAAAAATTATTCGCTGGATTAGACTTATACTAGGTATAAAAGTTTAATCGAATTCGGCCTAAGACTAATCTGTTTGATTTTGACAACACCATGCATTGCATTATTTACGTTGTTGAGCAGATGTTTTTTCGAACTTATGCAGCAATGGATTAGCAATCTGTTTCAAAACTATTCAGATTGTGATTGATCGTGTATTACGCAATTATGGTGCTGTTTTATAGTATAATATCTTCTCAACCAGTTACATAATTCCGTCTCTCTATTCCTAAAATTCAATCCCGAAATGGTCGTATCAACTGCATAATATATTAATTAAACTGGCTCGTAGTCCCCAGCTCTGAATAATAGTCCGTGTAGACGATATCGCTATAAACCAATCTGCATTAAATTATGAATCATAGTTGATAACTAGGCTTGGTAAGTAATTTTATATCAGAGGCCTTAGTGTAAGTTTGCAAGCATTTTTATTCTCACCTTTATATTCTTAGCATTATGATCTATCAGTCAAATCTTAACGCAAACGCGATAGTTACGTTTATTCACTTGCAAACTTACACTAAGGTCTCAGCATGTGATAAGTGCAAATGGAAATGGAGGGATTCTGGTTTGGGCTTGAAATAAGTTTTCTCATGTCTAAATACGTATTTGGTTTTACGATCGTCATTACAGCAGCCGTTGACAATTCTATATACACCATCTAGTGTAGGGCTTCCAATCTCGATATACCGAGATCCCGAATGATTTCATCAGTCCTGGTCAATGCGGGATCCCACGGGATTTGCGGGATTAAATATTATTACTGGCACATCCTTTCACGAGCGCTGGCGCTCGGAAATTGACGCTGCGGGCGCGCCGCTATGACAAGAATTTGTCCATCGCCCGCTCGAATTCCTCGTATCGAAACATTCATAAAGAAAGAGATGACTCGTTATGAATCAGGAGGGGCAATGGGTAGATACTTAACGTTAGCATACAATGCCCTAAAGTGTGTAGTGTGTGTACAAGCGTAGAAGCTGAGCGGGCGTTCTACGCTACCGGTTATCTAACCAGATACGAAGAAATTTAGCTGACCACACTTTGGGAATGTTGTGTTTCCTGCAAAAACACTTCCAAAATGTGAAGTAAAATTGTAGGTACTTGTTCTTTTAGGGTTCCGTAGGTACCTCGAAAGGAAAAAACGGAACCCTTATAGGATCACTTTGTTGTCCGTCCGCCCGTCTGTCAAGACCCTTTTTTAATAATTATTTCAAACTTTAAGCATGCTATGTTTTACTACTCCCGTTCCGGTATACCGAGATCCCGCGTCATTGAAATTTTTTGACCTCCCCTATAGATCCCTCCAAGGCATGCGGGATTGCAAGCCCTAATCTCGTTATTAAGATCTCCAGTGTCATCATAATCATTAAGCATCAACTTAATGTTTACGAAGCCATGCGACGCTTCCTGCCGCCATTATTATGAAACATCACACTGATATAATTGTCGTAAATGACGCATTTATACGTCGTTGAGACGTTAAAGCGCGGGACGCACAGAAGGGACGTGAGGCGAGGACCGGACGCAGATGCGGCATCCCTTCATCATTCTTCATACAAAATGTACTGTGGCGGCATCTACATCGCCACATGCGAACTACACATCAAAGATCTGACGTTGTCGTCTGACGGTTTACCGAGCGATTAACATATATAAGACTATCCAACATCAATCACCAGGGCAATTGCCCGCCAGACACAACACCCTCTCCCGTCAGTTCGGAGGATCCTCCCTTTTCTTAGAGGATGAGTGAACTTTACACCGTTCCTCATACCCTTAAAGTGCTAACGCGATCTGGCACAAAACATACAGAAAGGACAAGACGCAGTCGCGTCGCTTTTCCATCTGCATACCATTGCCGTGTTTGCGTCCAGTCCTCATTTCACGTCCCTTCTGTGTGGCCCGCGCCTTAGAATGCATAGAATCTGGGAGATTATAATACTGTGAAGTGCGAGATACGAGGGGCAATTAGGTTTTATTAGTATTGTTCCAACTTTATCTTGCAGGTTCATGACCTCTGTTAGTCGGGTTCCTATATTTTACGGATCTTTTATTAGTCAAGAAGTAGCAATATATCTGCTGAAATAACATGGCGGCAGTGTGTGACTGCAACGCAACTTTTTAAATTACGTCAGTATGACTCAGGCTGAAATTACGACACGTAATTTTCATAGAAAACATAGCACGCGGAATTTCCGTCGCGTAATTTTCAGCAGGTTTGTCGCTATGCTTTGACTACATGTCTTGTCCTTCCATCCGTCAGTAAGGAACCTACCGTAAAAATCTCTAAAATGCCCGAATAATACTGAATACTGAGACGGTTATTTATAACCGTTGCTTAAAGTTAAGTGACGTTCTAACGTCAAAAATGTATGGTTAAACAGTCGCTTGTCATTACTTAAATTTAAGCAACGTTTATAAATAAAACGCTGCAACCGAAACAGCTATTTTAAAATAAACGTAGTTTGCCCTCATTCCAAACTTTAACCTTTGGAATACACGTGTGAATCCGTTGTTTGTTTTTACGGCTATTTTTATCTTCTAGATCTATTTCTAAAACTAATCAAGAACTCACAACCCATTTTTTCATTCGTACCTGTTCATTCAAGTCTGTACACTCAAATTCAAACTAGGCTGAGAATCAACACTTTTCGAACGTCAAAATTACATAAGACAGTCCCCCAAAACGCCCACCCTTCACCACTTCCTAGTGCTTTAGCTGGGAAGAAGAAGCAACAAACTCCCCAGCAGCACAGCTGTCTGATCAGTTAGAACATTTTGAATCTATACAAAGCCATGCAAAATAATTAACATTACGCATCACAAAACATTAAATTACATTATTAAAGTATTTGCTATTATATGTCAAATTGTTTGCCGTATGTCAGCTAGCACACGCCAATATACCAACAAAAAACATCGAAATCTATACTCAAGCGCACGTAACCCGGCCTCCGGCCTCCTTGGCAGTCAAAACACAAAAATTTATGAATATAACAACGCTGCATTGTTCCGACATTGTATTGAACCCACATCTGGCACTGCACAATGTAAAAGTTATTAAAATATTTATATTGTCGCCGTATGCCCCATTGAAGTAGGTTAAGGGGGCACATAAAATGTAACACGGTTTGAATGGCGGCGTAGGCGCGTCTCGGGTCTCGAGGAACATAATATGGTACTGTTTTCCGAATAGAATACTGCAGAATATACATAACTACATCATACCTGCCTATTCCTGTTCCAGTACACTGTACAGGGCCAAGGCCTCTTCTCTTAAAAAATACCTCCTAAAAATACAAAAGCGGGTTTAAAATTTAAAATAAAAATTCGTAACAAAAAGTTTTACGGCTCGTGCAGACCGGCGCGATATCGCGGGCGCGACAGGCAGCACGGCCCTTGTCGCGCCAGTCTGTACGAGTCTTTAATCTTCTTAAAGATAGCGTGTCATTTATTAATTTTCTAAATAATTACGAGTTTCTTCCCTAATCATATTGTTGCAGGAACTTAAAATAGTTCAACGATACACTTATATCAATGAAAAAAACAAAGAACAACTTTTCTTCATGCAGTTTTCGCAATATCATAATATTGCTTATTCAATTGATACTAAAACCGTTCCCATCAAATAGGTAATATCCGAAGGGTCCGCAAGAGAGCGAAATGAGAGCATCTATGCCATAACGTTTGTAAATTTCCATAAAGATTTGCAAGATTCCAGCGAAATGTTAGTAATCTGATGTTATAAACTGCATTATGTCATCATGGAACACGTTATCCAAATTCTTGGTATGCCGTTCGACGTGCAGTTTTTACAACTTGACTAAACATGGAGATTTCTTTATCTTAATTAAGTTTTATGTAAATGTTTTATACACATAAACCTTCCGGAATAAATGCTCTAAATGATGGTGAAACCCGCATCAAAATCCGTTGCGGAGTTTAGAAAATCTAAGCAGTCACACAGACGGACACGAAAAGTGACTTCGTTTTTTAAAATATATATACCTAATATATTTATATAGATGACATACAGGCAGCTGTTGCGTTGCCAAGATTATTTTATTACTTTAATTCACCAACATAAATCTCTAGAATTTTTATACTGTATATCTCTTTTAGGCTATAAGACGGAATTTTGCAAAAAGGAATTCATTATGGCTGCCATATTTCAAGTGAATTTGCGTATAAAAGCAGTAATTTTATACACTGCAGCAACTTTAATCTTGTAAGCACTTTATTTGGAAAAAGTTTTAAGCGTCGTCGTTTTAAGAGCATATTTTAAGGTAAGTAAGCTGTTTGAAATTAAAATTATGTCATTTAATTTTATTGCAATATGCGCTGGAAATGCATGAGGTCCTGGCTTCGATTCCCAGATTGGGCAAATTGTATTGGATTCTTCCATTAGTAATTTCTCAGTACCAGCTCAGGATTTGTGCCCGGTTGATGGCATTAAGGCTTGCAGGCTTACATGGGACTTAAAAATAACTGGAAAAATGTCGGTGAACCTACTACAGGTACACCTCTGACTAACCCTTCGGGGAAACTAGGCGTGATGTTATTTTATGTAAAGCCTCGGGAAGACCGGTTATTGTTCTACGAATCGCGTCGCGCCTGTCGGCACGAATCTTCCCTTAAATGATGATAAATAAAATGTAGAAGGAAATTAGAAAGTATGAGTGAACAAGCATCTTCTGGGCTTGCTTGCTCCATCACAGACATCCATTGCTTTCCACCAGGCAAGATGGAGTTCAAGAGCTGGCCATTTCACAATTTAAAAAAGTAGGCTATACAGTTTAGCATAAAGGCTTCCGCAAACAGGCGCGACGCGAGAGCGCGACCAGTTTCTAAGAAAACTTTACGCTAGAACAATTACCGGTGTCGTTCCGCGCGACAAATCGCGCCAGTATGCATGAGCCTTAAAGCGGTAAACTCATAACATAGGAAGGTACCAAAACATAATTCCATTATTTCCACAATAGAACTAAGGACTCAAAAAAAAAACGCCCTACTGCCCAAATAGCTAAAGTATCGACAATTACTAAAACTGTTCAAGCACAAAACAAAATAAAACAACCATAAATGTAACCCAACACGTATCAGACTCACAAATTGTTCTTCAAATAAAAATTATTGGCGAAATGTGAAGCGAAACCGTACATTTAGGGGTCCGTATAACCAATAAGATTTTTATGCCTACGTTTTGTTTTCCTTCTTACACCTCACGCCTTTTTCTTATGGGTGTAGGCAGAAATTAGAACGCCACCTGCCTACGATCCTAACATACTCCTTTTGCTTTCTTTACGTTCATACATCTGGCTTAGTCCCATCTCATCCCCCTTCCCAACTCATCCCCTATGCGTTTTCTGGTCATACACGCACGCCGGTTGCGAGTACTACACACATGACCTTTCTGAAGAACATCACCAATAAGGTCACTATATGTCCTTCATGCATATGCATGCTATGTGCATCATGCTGAGTGGAAGCCTTCTTGTCACAGTGATGACGTGCAGCTGCCGATTATTTCTGTTTTGTTTTTTGCTCGTGATTTCATATATATTTAGATCTATTATGTTTAATTTTTCTGATTATTTTTATCTTGTTGTATGCACGTGTTTCTGTGAAAAATAAATCTATTTTTCTTTCTTTCTTTCTTCTAGGCCGTCCCCTCCCGGCGGCGGATTTTCCTCCTTCCATTCCAGTATGATATATTGCATAAGGTAGTATATCCGGGCTCATGTTTTCTGCATTCAGAATATTGCGGTCTGTCTTACATATTGTAGGAGACATAAAATATGGCGAGATTTTCAAGCTATGTTTTACGAGAAATCTGCAGGGTAATTGGGTGACACACTTACAATGGCAATGCCTTTCATTTTGACAGTTCCACAACATTCATTAACGTTGTTGAACAGACGAATTTTTCGAACCTATGAAGCATGGATTAACTAAATCTTTCAGGTTGTCAATGATAGTGTGTTACGCAATGAAATGATTATTTTTTATTCTGTATATAGGATATCGGAATCACTTTTACACGTCATATTAAAAATTAGCTAGATGAGGTCGGTCACTTAGGGTGTTGGTCTGTTTATCGCGTAATCTTGCACAAATATCAATACAAAACATATTTTTTTAAGAAAGAAACCTTATACAATAATAATATATAGTCGATTTGGTCACGGAAGACATGACGACAATACTATTATTTATTCTGTCTTCATGATGACTGGTGATTTAAAAATAACGACACTTTGATCGCATGCATTAGTCCTGCCGCCTGCGCAACTCTCCTTGGTACTCCATAAGGTAATTCACTTCCACGTTCAAGTGATTTCAAATTAGGAACGGAACCTTCAGAACCAGTTTTCTTTACATAATCTATGAAAAATAGCTTATGGGGTATAAAAGGGCACATGTGACATAGATGTTTTTTTTTTCTGTTTCTCGTGCCAATTTTTTTTTGTTTTTCTCATTAATTGCTTTGTTCATTTGTTCCTTTCTAAGTTTGCTTAGTTTAGATTTTTGATTTCGTAAGTTTACATTTGGCGTTGTATGCACCAAAATCGGCATTACTTTTAGTACAAATTTTACTTTTGCGCATATCTTTAAAGCTTATTGTGTTCCACAGTATCTTTTATTGCTTTAAGTTCTTATATCGAATAAAGAATTCTCATAACAAAAATCATCTAAAGACACGGTAAACACAAACCAACCCTAATCGGATCATATGCTTTAGCAACGTTATACTGAAGCTTTCAGCATTTTGTTTCAAGTCCTGCTCAACTCTCAAGGCTTTGTAGAAAAATACCTCGGGACAAGAATTTATTTCTTTATACTCAAGACCTTTTCTAGACATAAATTACTTAAGATCTAATTTTGGTTTTAGTTTATTGGTCGTTTAGAAAAAAGGTATCCAACGTTTTGTAAATTGATAGAGCTTAGACTCAACGCATTTATTTCAATTAAACCAATTACAGGCACAGTCAGAAAGATGAAGCTTGTTGCCCATTTCAAAGCGTAGTACGTATTACGTGCCCATTGGATAAGAAGGCGCCAGAAACTCCATGGACATTATTTTGAATCTTTTTCATTCTGCCTAACCTTTTCCCAATCATGTTGGGTTCGGCTTACGAGTCGTGAGAAGCCCGAAAGTCTGACAACCAGTCTTACCAAGGGGCATCCTATTACCCAATTACTGGGTTGTGGAGGTCAGATAGGCAGTCGCTCCATGTGAAATACTGGTATTCAGCTGCATCCGGTTAGACTGGAAGCTGACCCCAACATATTTTGGAAAAGGCTAGGCAGGTGTTGATGATGAACAGAAATATAGGCTTATTGGTTCATTCGCACGAATTTACTCACCCGCAACAGGCGAAGTACAGACAAAATATAAATTATCTTCGTGCAAATCACCTCAAGACAAAAGAATATTATTTAAAAGTGACGATTCGACCGTTTCTGGCGAGTAATTTCGTGCGAATCAACCAAAAAGCCGAAATCTTATTACCTGAAATGGCTTTCGGTGCTACAGTAATAAAATCCTCCAATAATATATCGTTCCGAAACTAAATAATCACTATCATCTAAAAACCTTCCAGCAAACCATAACTTTCGATCACATTACGTTGAAAATCAACGATCGATTTCGATCTGATAATCTTTTACCGATCAGGAGTGAGATTGCAAAATAATGCCCTTTCTTCTCGTGTGGCCGTATAAGGCAGATAGCCACTAAATCATTTTTACATCCCTGCTAAGCCCGCTCCGTGGGCTATATGCCGATGTCTACTGGAATATAATGATAAATTGCCCCGCTTTTGTTATTATCCAGAAAATTCTCCCCAACTTTATGGATTTTCGACACTATTCTTAAATCCTTTGCGGATTACCAGTTTTTATTATCGGGTGTTTTATTCTTTCTAGATCTTTTACGATCTTACCTTGTTTGTTTTTCTTTTCTGATCAAGGTTAGCCGCGGCTTCACCAGCGTGGACACTATTTTTTTTAAATAAAATTAACGGAGTCTATGAAGTCGCTCGATGTAAAATACTGGTAGTCAGGTGCATCCGGTTAGACTGGAAGCTGATCCCAACAGAGTAGGGAAAAGTCTAGCCAGATGATGATACTTAGTGTTGACTGAGTAACTTTTAGTAAGGGTGTAAAGATCACTCATCCTCTAGTGAAAAGGGAGGATCGCGCGGCAAACTCTAATTGCGCGATGCAGGATTTGTGTGACGTCAGGTCTTTGATGCGTAGTTCGCTTGTGGTGTTGTAGATGCCGCCACAATTATGTGCCACAATCATTATGAGATTTAATTATATCTCTTATGAAATTACACTGATATTATGATACAAATCTGATGAGTCTGGTTTTGTGCCCGGCTGATGGCAATAAAATCACCCTGTCTTACATGGGACTTAAACATAACTGGTGAACTGTGGGTGTACTATAATGTAGCTACACCTCTGCCTAACCCTTCGAGGAAATACAGGCGTGATGTATATAATTTATTCGAATGCCGAGTAAATTGTGCAATTTCAACATCCATTTCAGTACCTAGTAAGTCAGTTACTGTACATTGATGACATTGATGGATTGTAACAATTTGCTGGAACCACCTTCGTTACCTTCCGCACTTATTTACTTCCCTGAATTCCCAGAGTCCCAGATCAATCAAATAAATTACGTATTTAACAAACACAACTTTTCTAAAGAATTTAGTAGGTAATGATTCTTTTCTTCCTTGTGCATTCGTTATCATCAGTTTTATAAGCACTGACTTACTTTTTTATATTATTATTAGCTTCTGCCCGCGACTTTGTCCGCGTCAAATTTCCGCCGTCCCACCCCGTCGCATCGCATCGCCCACCCCCGCTATTACTTCGTTTTTGCTTAAAGTTATTTTTACTCGGCTTTCAAGACTCCATTTATTTATTTATTAGGGACAAAAAACAGTTATATGCTACAAAATACAGAGAAATAATTAAACTAAGATTTAACAAACATGTAGACCACATCGTTGTCCACGTTTTAACTAAAGGTTTTATTAAAAGAAGTGCTGAAGCCGTGTGATAAAAAAAAACCATAGTCGCGGCCACAATATTGCTGTGTTACGTCGCTTAAATTACTCGCAAAATATCCAGAGCCATTCAGTGCTGAAGATAATTGAAAAAAAAAAATTGTCGCTGCGACAATTTATATCGCTGTGTTACTTAGCTGCATTTATCTTAAATTACTCGCTAAACAAAATATCCAGAGCCATTTTCTTAAATAATTGCTTAGATAGACAAAATAATATCTTGTTCTATAAAATGCGTGTACGTAAGAATCAACAAGGCGACGCGACGAAGCGGTTCATGTTCCCCAGCGTTAGTCCTGCAGTGTGGGCGTAGCGTGATCTTACCTAGCCTAGAGCCTTCCTCAAGAATAAAGGCTCGTACATACTGGGGCGACATGTCGCGCGACGCGACACACCGGTAAAGGCTCGTTCACACCGGCGCGACGTGTCGCGCGACGCGACACCGGCAATTGTTCAATCGTGAAGTTTTATTAGAAATTGTATTGTTAAAGTCGCGTCGCGCGACAAGTCGCGCCGGTGTGAACGAGCCTTCATTGTTCAACCGTGAAGTTTTCATAGAAATTGTATTGTTAAAGTCGCGTCGCGCTGTCGCGTTGAACCTGTTTGTGGGAGCCTTTAGGCTATCAAAAAAAATACAATAGACGTAGATATATTTAGTAACATATTCCGCTTAACTATTCTTAAACAGTAAGAAATCGACACGTGTTTCACCTCTCAACAAGGCATCCTCAGGATGACGATTGACTTGTCGCGAACCCGAACACGACGTGTTAACACGCCGAGCGCTGGACGCTTAGTAAGACTATCAAATAAATTTTGAACAATTTTTACGGCAGTTATCGCGTTGCACCGTCCCGTCGCACCGGTCTGCGGGAGCCTTTATTTGGATATATGAATAGGTAGATAGAAATATCTAATATTTACAAGATATAACAACGGAATCTATAATTTTATTTGATACAATGATCAGTTAATATAATAAGCGATTGATCTAATTTTAAAATAACGAATTTTTATAAGCATAACTTACATTGAATATAAAATCGTTTGATATACCACTCAAAAGACATAAAACCTATTTAGTCTGATATGATGAAAACGCCTTGTTCAAAAATAAATGTTCAAATCCTAGTAGTAAGACATGTAATATCTAAAGCCCAACTATAGTAGTCTAGCCTACCCAAAACAATTTCGAAAAGGTACCCTTAATAACAAAACTGTTTTATTTAGTGATCCCAAAGATTGTTCTTTAGTTGAAATATCTTCAGATCAAACGAGAAAAAGTATAAACCCCAGGCAGGCTGTAATACCGCTCTCAGTATTCTTCCCCAACGTCGTTCGACTAAAAACTCATTATTAGCTTTCCAAAACAGACGGCTCAAGGCATCCACGAGACTCGACTCGATATTGCATTATCGAGACAATGATCGTTTGTAAATGGTAATAAAGGAAATCGTTGTTCTTAGCAGTGCTCTCTGCCTGTTTATAGTCAATTAGGCCCTTTTCGGGCAAAAGTAATAATTTGAAGTGTGGAAGAAAGTTGGTTAGATGTGTATGGGTTGTAATGTTCGGTTATTATGTGTAAAAACTAATCGTTTTTCTTACGAATAGAAGATTTTTATTGGTCAAGGATTGCTTTAAATATAATGATTCAAATGGTAATGAAACACTAGTAATTTCACTAAACACCTTTTATAAACACTATGACCCACTTGCTCCACAAATCACTAAATGCATCTAAACGTATTTAAAACATATTAGTCTTTGTCATCTTAAAAATCCGTAAATCAATCTGCCTAGTCTTTATCCAACAATGTTGGGGTCGGCTTCCAGTCTAACTGGATGTAGCTGAATACCAGTATTTTACATGGAGCGACTGCCTATCTGACCTCCACAACCCAGTAACTGGGTAAGACTGGTTGTCTGACTTTCGGGCTTCTGACGACCCATAACGACTGACAAAGATCCACGAATGACAGCCGGGTCCAAACGGCTTCAGCTTTCCGAGGCACGGAGGAGTCTCCATTATTTAAAGATGGTCACCCATCCACGGACCAACCCGGCAATGGATTGACCCGTGCGGCTGTTATTACTTAGCCACGAGCCTCAAACATCTGCCATTTTAAAAATATTGACAGGAATAGAACGATGCTTACGATACGTTTCGCGCTAAATTCATTAAGATATTTGTGGTGCAAAGGCCTTAAAGACTGTTTTTCATTTATTTTAATCTTCTGTAAAGAAAGTACCTATTTTTTAGTATAAAAAAAATATTTACGCACCCATACCGGTATCAATATAGAATCAATCATCTCCATAAATTAAAAATCAACCCAAAATCAAATCACGTATCACTATCAATACGTACTAATTTATATTTCGCAAAACGAAACGTATCCAATCTGTAACCTCTATAATCCATCCAGCTATTAAAAACTCATTATCACGAACCTCTCGCGAATTCTAATGTATCGCATTGATTTACATACAATGCGCGCGGCGTACTACAAACAAATGTGGCACTGCGTCACCGGCGCGACATGTAATCATTCTTTATTTGAAACGTGCGAAAGTGTGAGGTCTCATTGTTTGTATGTAGAACGGGTGTCGTAATGGAATTACCGTGTAGTACAGGAAATTGTGAAAGATTGACTCTTATGAGAGTTAATGCTGCGAATTTCACTTTCTTTTGATCCATGTATGGTGTCTTGGAGAAAAACAAGCGAGGTCTTGCAATGTATTTTCTTTTTGGTTAATGCCGTGTCATACGTCAACGGGAGTGACTCCCGAAGCGGTGTTTATGAAAATAATTCTGGAATTTTTTGCGTTGCGCGTCACATCACTTTGATGTCATGTGCGACAGCCATAAAGGCAAAAATATTCTTTTTACTCTGCTAAGCAAAAAAGCAGGGCAAATCCATTCTTGCTTTCACCAAAACAAAATATTATTTACCAACCCCGGACCCTCTTTTAGATTTCTTTCCAAATATAGTTCGACGAAGCACCATTCAACCCGTTCGGTTTTTACGAGCGCGTATCGGAAGCTCGGCTATCGGGTAAGGGTTAATATTACAGAAGTACAGAAGCGTCTACCCGACCGCTACAGGACCGATAAGCCATGCCGGAAGCCGGCCGTCCGGCCCGTTCCCGGTTCGTGTCGGGACCGGGACACTAGGATTGTTTATATTGCATGTTCTATAAATATCCTGGTAAGGACGATTTGTGAGGACGAGATGGTGGTTCAGTATGTTTTAGTCAAGGCTTTTGTGTTGCTGGAGGCGAGTTATGAATTTAATGCTCGTACTACAATAAAGTTAGAATATGACAACATTTTGTCAGACTGAAGCTCAAAGGGCAAAATACGGTTATGGCGCATAAAAGGTTATTTCGAACTTCGAAAATCGGAACTAGCGCCGCCATCTTGTTGAATACATTTCACAAAACAATTGTTAACCAACAGCCCTGTTAAGGTCATTCGAATCCCAAAATATTTTTGTAGCAGTGTTATTTTTTCTCTTCTGAACAGTAGACAAAGAACAAGCAATGATATCCGATACCTAGTTTCAGTTCAGTGTTCTTCTTTAAAAAAATCATCCTCCATACAACACACTGCAGAGCCAAAAACTTAAACGATCGCCATTTCTCTCTAAGGAACCCCAAACCACAAAAGGCAACGCAGCAAAATAAAAGTATAAAAATGTAACTATAAAAAGCTGCACAGGAAGATCCTGTCAATAAATAGTTATGGACGTGGTTCCGTACCTATGTCACACACGTGTCAGTTTAGGCACAATAGCTGTTATAACTTTATCTTTGAGGATGGTGCTGACTGGTTATGGAGGGCCGTATGAAGAGGGATCACACGGCTGACTTTAGATACTACTAGCTGTGCCCGTGGCTACGCGTCACGTGAGTTTGTAATAATTTTGACTTCACAAATTAAACTGAAGTCATGTCTATTCAGAAATAAATGAAGCAAAAGCAAATACCTAATTATAATTCATGATTACTTTCCGGTCCCGGGAATTCTCCTCTTCTTCTTTGTTGTTCCCACAATGCTGAGGATCGCGACCACATACGACGCGTCTCCAAGCTATGCGGTCTCGCGCTCAAAGCAGAGCACCGGCAAGGTGGTCAGACGCGATCAAGAAGGCTGTTGGAGGCAGCATTTACCAAGCGGTCCACGCTGCAGAAAACCGGGTCCCGGGAATTAAAATGTTTCAAATTCAAGAAAGTCGTAATTGTAATTACTTTTAGGATTATTGATTAGCAAACAATTCGTTTTGTAAGCGATATAATACAGAGAAGAACACTAGTAGTCGAGACCAGCATCCTAATTGCATATCACACGATAAATCAGAATCAGTTTCATTTTGACAGTTCAACAACATTCATTGCGTTATTTACGTTGTTGACCAGACATTTTTTTCGAACATATGTAGCAATGGAATAGCAATATCCTTCAAAATTATTCAGATTGTGATTAATCGTGTGTTACGCAAGAAAACTAGACAGTCGGTGAATTAAGACACTACATTATTTTTATTTTACAGTTTTGCGAAAGAAAACCCTGCAAAAATGTTGCACAACATATTTGTGCAAAATCCCAATAATTTATTCAGTTCCAGAAATGATGAACTTAGAGCTGGAAATCGGAAATCCGACATTTGTATTCAGTCAAAGAAGAGGTAACGATAGTACCTACGCGAAAATCCTGATTCCAACTTTTAGGAAATACGTTGACGTCCTCGTTTATTTTTATATCAGTTTTATCTCGAAAACGAGCAGAGGAATTCTCACGATACAGCCTAAACAGTTTGAAGATAGAGAACGCTCATGCCTGTTTTCGCTAGGAAACACCTAAATGAACACCAAAATATGATTGCACTGTTGGATTTTGAACGCTCGGCTCAGCGCCGAAAGTAGAAAATCCAACAGCGCGTTTTATTTAGATACTCAGATTGGGAAACTCGTAGAGGAGGAGAACATCTCAGTTTGAGGTGCGTACCGACTCTTGTACTGGCTGTAAAGCTGATAACAGAAAATGTCTTTATTTAGGCTTGGTTTGGTTTACTTGGTGAGTGTTTAGGACCTAATTTTCTAGCGCTATCTGGCTTATTCCAAAAAGGGTTATACCTACTACAAGACTGCTAAATTGGAATACATGTATGTATAACCTATGTTTATTTGAAGAAAGATTTTTTTTTAATTTTTCTCTATGGAATTTGCCTAACCTATTTTCGGGAAAAAACACCGGGAGCATTCGCCTGTAATGTAACGTTATAGTTTTGATTTTGGGCATGAAGTTACAATACTGCCCTGGGAGGCAGTACTGACGAGTAAGTAAGTTAATTGTTATTTAGGTAGGGAGCTATAGGTACCTACAATCTATTCCAATCATTTCTCCGAAACGTAAAATACTCAAGATATGATTTATTCATCCCTTGTAAACCGCTGCATCCGTTCATCCAATCAAAACGAATCACCAATTCCATTCAGAACAGAGCCGTATTAGGAATTCTACTTTGATTTATTTATACCTATGTCTAGATAAAGTGTCGCCCTGCAAAAAAACGAAAACAAACAGAGGGACAATTCCCTTATTTTTAAGAACGTTCGCGTTCGCATATCATTCGCAATCTGTCAAAAATACCATGAATTTATCAACATTTTTGACAAGTTTGACAGATTGTGACTTGAATGTGAACGTTTTTTAAGTACGAGAATTGGCCTTCTGGTCAACTGTTTATGCTGGTGTGCGTGACAGCTACACGTCTTACTTGCGCGCCGTCATGTGCTTTTCTAGTGTGCGTGCATTTAGCAGCTAACAGTTGGACGCTATTTTTTTCGACGAGTTCCCAGCTTCGACTGTCTAGCAAGACATATTTATATCTTTGGGATTTTATTTGAAAGATAGCCACGGAATCGAGTCGAATATGGCACTTGGTTCAAAATGTAAAAGCAAATTGACACCCTTCATCAAATTGCCGTGTTATGGCCATTTCATACAACGTCAAAGAATGACCGTTGCGATTTGAATATACGAACAATTTAAGTTCGTAGTCAAATTGCTTAGCAATTATTTTTTTCCTGTAGTGGTGATTTTTAGACAACTGCTCAAACAAGGAGTGTAATATTTTCAGGGTTTATGGATGTATATATAAGTGAGTTTCTTTATTAAATGTTTTAATAGCCAATTCCATAGTAGAATTTGTTAAATCCTAACTAATATTATAAACGCGTAAGTTTGTTTGTTTGTTACGCTTGCACGCTAAAATTGCTGAATGGATTTGAATGGATTTAGCACATGGGTAGACCATGACCTGGGTTAGGATATAGGATACTTTTTATCCCGATATTCCCACGGGATCGAGACTTTTGCGGGTAAAACGGCGAGGCGCAGCTAGTTTTATATAACACATAATCTTATTTAAAGCTTGCCTTGGGCTGCCCGTTCTGTTTTGTATTAATTACTTCCTTGAGTAACAGGACACAAAGATTATAAATTAAACAATTTCTTCAATTTAATGTGAAATAAGTAGACAGATGTCTTGATTGCTGAGTTATTATAACGTTTAATAATAACGAACGTATTGCATAGGTAATTATTATCGTTAACTTTAATTGATAATGCTCTGGAAGTGTAAAATAATAATTTAAAAATGTATAATGCTTTTATGAGTTTTCTACATTAAAATTGCATGTACGTACCTACTTTCAGTAAACTTATAATAAGCTTTTTTTTTGTTTTCAAACTTTCCGCTAGTTATCTATGGTGTGGAAAATGTGTACCCACTAGTTTAAAGAAAAATAAACTTTGTCAAAAGAAACTGTAACATCAAATACAGTGTCCAGTTTTTGCTAGTTTTTGGCAAAGCGTTCATATTTTCACAATTTGGCAGAGTCTGTCTTTTATAACTCTCTTTAGGTCGTTTTAAGGCAAAGCTTTTTATTTGTAACGTTGGCTGCACTATAAGATATTACATTTTCTGGCTCGAAAACGCAATTTCACCGAAAAATATGAGACATTTTGAAGATTAAAGTTTTCTACTAGCCCTAGGTAGGAAACAAACAACTTAGTGCAATATGTGTACTATCCTACTACCCGAATTATATGTAGGTATATCAGTAGGTATAGTATAAATTAGTATTAGTGTATTCTCTTTTATTTCATTTTTTAAACTTATTATTTACATTTTTTTTAAATTTCATAAAAACAAACATTAAAAACACATTTTAAAATATAGAAAATAGTAGCCCACCGGTATCGGGAACAGGGTCCAAGCTACCGGTGGTCAGGGTTCCAGAGAGAGGAACCTCCTGACAATGCGAGCCGTGTCCAGAAGTACCGCTTTCTGAATCAAGCCCTTGATCCAGCTGCCCAGCGAGAGCCTCCTCAGGGGTTGGTCGAGGCTCTTGGCTATTAGGCCATTGGCTGTTACGACTATTGGCACAATGATCGCTGAGTCCACATCCCACATGTCGACAACCTCGCGAGCTAAGTCAAGATACTTGATTTGTTTATCTTTCTCGGCTTTCACGAGGTTCCCGTCATGTTAGTAGTTAGTAGTTAGTATATTGTTATTAGTATATCAGTATAAGTATTTTAGTATTAGTATATTATTATTAGTATATCAGTATAAGTATTTCAGTATTAGTATATCAGTATAAGTATTTTAGTATTAGTATATTATTATTAGTATATCAGTATACGTATTTTAGTATTAGTATAGATAAACCGGAGACGGATACTTTTGTAGCCTATCTTTAATGGTAGAAGATGTAGCTCATCATCAGCCTATTAGCAATCTACTGCAGGACAAATACCTCACTAGCACGCCATTCAACTCGATTCTCGGCAACTCTCATCCAACTGCTACCAGCCAGCCTGCGAAGATCGTCGCTCCACCTAGCCTGAGGACGTCCTACCATACGCTTGCCGATTCGCGATGTAGCTCACTGACAATTGTAAAGTCCGACAGTAAGTAGTATGCTGATGATTAATTCAATTAAGTACCTTTACTTTATAAAACTCTGATCGATCCGTCTTTGTACATAACCTTCTGAAGCTGGCAGTAATATAATTATATAACTAACCAAACAATGCCATTGTTTAGGTAGTCAGACATTCTCACGATTACAATCTGCATGTAAAAACACTGCCCACTTTTTCTTACAAACCTACTTATCTTATACATATATTTTACGTGCATCGACGTAACTCAGTTAACATGCAATTAGTTATTTTAATCTGGATTTTAAAACAGATTGTATTTTATGTTTCAAATTAAATGATCTCATAAATCAATCTGCATAGCGTTTTCCCAATTATGCTGGGGTCGGCTTCCAATCAGTATTTTGAGCGATTGTCTATCTGACCTCCACAACCCAGTAACTGGGTAATACGATACCCCTTGGTAAGACTACTAAGACTACTGGTTATCAGACTTTCGGGCTTCGGACGACCCATAACGACTGTCAAAGATCCACGAATGACAGCCGGGACCAACGGCTTAACGTGCTTTCCGACGCACGGAGGAATCCACGGCCCAAGCCCGGCAAGCGTAGCTTAATCAGATGGATCGACCCATGCGGCTGTTATTACTTAGCCACGAGCTCCTCCTCTCAAATGATAGGTTAAAATGAATTAACTTAAGTAGGTACCTAATTAACATTCCCCCTAAATTCATGAACAGAGGAAGATCTACATAATTATTTCTCAATAATATAAATACGTACAATAGAATAACTCATTGTTTAACTTACTGTAATGTAGGAAGTGAACAACACACACATAGTTTGAAGGCAACAACAGTGTACGATATGTAGTCGCATGTCACTGGGACATTATCCGCTATCGCCGTAAAAACAAACCTTTGAATGAGTGCAGCTAACGTACCTGGAAAGATAAGAAACACATTAGCAAACGTAGGTAAACTTTACTAAAAGAATTGAAGAAATACACACTTGTAAGTATAAAACAAAGTCGCTGTTCTTGTCTGTTTGTGTCACCGCTTAGACCTTCTTTACTATGTACATTGGATCCACCGTAATTTAGGGAATGTATTTCGGAAGGTATATGAGTGTATAACAAAGAAAAAACCTATCGCTAGTATTTTCATAAAATTACAAAATACAGTATTTACTGACTGAGACTTGAAGAATCTTAAACCAAAAGATGATTATGGCGCAACACTGCTCATCTTATCTAAAGAGACTGTATTGCATGACGCGAGAGATCTCAGGAAAATATACGCTACAATAAAAAACGACACGCTCCATTATTTTTGTCAACTCACGAGTCGTTACCATATCAATAACGATTGGTAAGTCTATGGGAACACGGATAAAGAAAATGACAAACTATGACAAGACATTTTCCCATGGATTCCCAACCCATCCGTGGATTAAACACCTAACACAGAAAACAATACAATACCTAAGGGTATAAATACAGTGAATCAATTTACTGGACATAACAGGATTACCTCGCCACTTGAAGAAGGTGAGCCTACGATTTATTTGGCACCAGGCGAATGAACGGACAAAACATTCGGCGCTATTAAAACGGACGCTATAATTAGGTCCGACCCCTTGAGGTTCAAGGTAGATAGAACTGGGTGATCTTATAAAGGTACGTATACCTGTAAAAGAGATTACAGTAAGTACTTACAAGTACATGAAGTTTGTAGAACAAAGGCGGATTGGAACAATAGTTATTTGGAATCACATAGGTAAAATGTAATAAACGAGGAAGCATAGAGAAGTAAATGCTGTATAATATTACACTAGTCGAGAATAATATATTTTAACACAGAATTTTGAAGAAAGTAATGAGTAATCTTAAACAGGACAATGGAAGAAAAAAGTGACTTGGTTGATTAACAACTAGATCCGGAAAATTCAAAGATAAATGTGAAAAATTTGAACATAATTTACAACCACGAACCTTATCAACCAAATCTCAAATATAATCCATCTCAATAAGTTATAGTCAACAAACCTCCAAGTAGTACAACTCAACCAACAAACGCAACAGCAACTCGTCCAAAGCCACAGGCCGAGAACTATCTAAATTAACATTAATTGATACAGTGGCCAGCCTGTATTTATGGAGAACAATAAATTGGCGTCAATGGACACAGCCGTGATTTTCTCCAAGACCACAATTTGACCTCTGTTTGTTGAGTAATTCTTGTTTATTGTTTCAGTATTTTTATAGCTGGTAATATTGCTGTCAGGTGGTTGGTAGTAGGAGTTATAGTTATGAAACAGACTGCTGGTTATAACAGTATTAGCGCTTTTTGTAATGGTGTTCTGTAAAGGAGTTTTTTCGAGTGAGTCCTCTAATGCCCATCGTCCACATCGGTCCTCAAAAGTAACGTGTTAAGGATGATTTCCACCAAACGACTCGCATCGCATCGGATCGGATTTTACAATCTTTAAAAGTTAATAAATCGTGTACACTGTATTTATAGCTGCGCACAGCAGCTTGACCGCGGGCGTTTTCCGCGGCATGCTATCGTAACCGAAAAAATGCTGCGACGCGCGATCGGCTCCGTTCGCTTGTCGTCGTATCCGATCGGATCGGGTTAATAGACACAATCCACTATACTAATACATACACGATATCAATTCTAAGAAATATGAAATGTTTTTCCCAGGAGCAGGATACGATGGACTTACAGTTGCATTTTGTATGGTCTTTCATTATATTTCAAAGATATCATGTATTCTGGATGCGTAAAATCTCATATCTTGTCTACAGTATGTATCCTATTTCCTCAGGAAAAAAACACAAAGGTACTGTGCCGGTTGCTCGAATGGTAGTGGAAGTATAGGTACCTCTACCTAATCTAGTATTTTCCTACGCATTGTAATGATTATCACCTCACATTTAGTCCGTTGGGTTCCGAAACCGTTATCACCTCACATTTAGTCCGTTGGGTTCCGAAACCGTTTTCTCGTGAAATTGCGAGAAAATATGCAGCTGACGATAGATTTCTTGTAGCCTAGTATCCGTGAACACTAGGTTGAAACCTTAGGACTGCTTCAATATACCTCTTTTGTGTGAGTATATATTACTTATGCTACGTCTACATGACGTAGGTAATTTGTGGTAAGTCAGGATAATTTAAGAGGGTGCATCCTAAAAGTTGGCAACGTCGTAAATAGCTGTCAAATATTTACCTGTTTCGATTAATTTGGAAATAATACTGTATGGAAATAAGAAATGTGGCTAACCAATTGACTAGAATATTAATAATGAATTGCAATTATAACATTGAATTTGATGTTGTACCCGTTTTAGGTGAAAAAAAGGCATTTGGAAAGTTACCAAATACTTTTTTTACATCTAAAACTAACTATTCGGTGTTACGATATTAATTATTGCATTTCATAATCAATATTCTAGTTCGCTAGTTAGCCACATTTTTTATTTCCATACAGAAATATTATCAAATTAATCAAAACAGCGAAATATTTGACATCTATTTGCGACGTTGCCAACTTTCAGAATAAACCCTCTTAACGCTACGGTTGTTTTTACAGACTCTGGGCCACTTTCATTCACCAAACTCTGTTAGTTTGTGTCATATTGACTATTTTGCAAAAGGAGAAAGTATTGTTTCCCAAAAAACACAATAAAAAAAGTAATCAGTATTTGCCAAACTGCAAAACAGTTTGTCTGCAAGTTAGGAGCAAGTATGTTTAAATGGTTAAAAGAGACATTTAATAACTAACAAAGTATTGCAAAAGCGAGCAGCTCGTGGCTAAGTAATAACAGCCGCACGGGTCGATCCATCAGGTTAACCAACTCTTGCCGGGGTTGGTCCGTGGATGGGTACCATCTATACATATCGAGATTCCTCCGTGCCCCGGAAAGCGCATGAAACCGTGGGTCCCAGCTGTCATTCGTTGATCTTTGACAGACGTTACGGGTCGTCAGAAGCCCGAAAGTCTGACAACCAGTCTTACCAAGGGGTATCCTATTACCCAGTTACTCGGTTGTGAAGGTCAGATAGGCAGTCGCTCCATGTAAAATACTGGTATTCAGCTGCATCCGTTAGACTGGAAGCCGACCCCAACATAGTTGGGACAAGGCTAGGCAGATTGATTGAGAGTATAGCGAAAGATATTTTTTTTCATGTGTATTTTAGGTTGGCTGTAGTCTCTAGTCTCAAAGATGTCTCTGCTCTGCTTGTAAATGAACATGGAAGCAACTTAATACAGGTTAGTAATTCCTACATTATCCGGCGAACCCAAAATTGTTTTACAAAGACAGTAACAGTATCCGTTGTTAAACAACGCTGTATAAGTAATTGTTTAACCAAAGTACGAGACCGTGTATCATATTGCTGAGTTTTGTTTACGCTAATAACGTTGCACCTTATGCAACAGAGTGCATTCCTTCGTTGTGAACATATTGCTTCTAAGAATTGGTTCAAATTCGTATAAGCAGTGAAGAAATGGTTGGTTTAATGTTTGGACAAATTCTTTCGTTATGTCTCGATTCGAAACTCATAAAGGCTCCTAAGAAAAGAGTAGGTAAGTAGTAAGTAACTAAAACTTATGCCTTTAGTACCTTTCAAAGTACTTTGAAGTACCTTTCAAATGATAGGTAGTAACGAAACTTGAAAAAGACGCTATCGATTGATAAAATAGTAATTAATTATTAATCAAAAACTATGTTCGGAACTATCGTGAACGTCGTGTCTAGCGAGGAATTTGTTCATTAAAAGTAATTCATGCGCCATTGTTGGTAACATTTGATCTCGTGTAGATTATTTTATGCATAGTTTTAGATAGAAATCAGTCGATTTAGAATCGCTATGATTACTTGTTTAGACAAGTTACCATTACTCTCCAAGAAGACTGGGTTATTTCTTCAAGTATCACTCAATCCAGCACCCTAATTGCGATCCTAATACACGATCAATCATAATCTGAATCCTTTTGAAACAGATTGCTAGTCCGTAACTTCATAGTTGGAAAAAAAAATCAGCTCAACAACGTAAATAACACAATGATTGTTCTTGAACTGTCAAAATGAAACAGATGTGTTACGCAATCAGGGGCCTAAAGTCTACTAATTCATAAACGTTACAATGGTCTCTCAATGGTGAGTTTTTGACAGATTTGCCATACAAGAACTGTCAAAAACTCACCATTAAGAGGCCATTGTAACGTTTTTATATTAGGGACTTGTCCAGGGCATTCAATTTAGTATCATATGATATATTGTGGCAAAAGATGAAATAGACTTAGACCCCAGAGAGCAGGTTGATTTTTCTTAAGCACGGTACATGTTGGTGAAACGTAACATGAAATGTCACGTACCACATTGAAACCAATTCGCATTGTTATGTTGCGTTGCCTTAAATAAGCATAAGATAAGCGTAAATTTGGACGGCTCATTTGTGTTATATTTCATGTTACGTGCTTAAGAAAAACACCACCACCACCTTCAGACTTAGCATCAAAATTGGAGTCATCATAAGATCCACGCAAATAACGGTCTGGCCGTTGCGTCGTCCGTCACCCACCAGACAGTAGACACCTTATCTCTTCAAAGACACATTGTCAATGTAAATAAAGAAGGTTAGTATGAACAATCGTCTGTCCGTCCGGCTGCGACATTCCTGAGCGATGATTAGAGACACACTTTCAGTAGATTCCCGAATACGTCTGCCCGGCATTTGATGCCGTTAAATACTTTTGACTCAGTTATCTTTACGAGTAATAAAACAGAAGAGTGTGTCTTTTTGTTTGAACGCGCTAATATCTGGAACTGCAAGTCGGATTTGAAAAAATCTTTTCGTATTTGATAACCCAATTTTTGAGGACGGCTAGGACCCTCAGGCATCACGCTAGGACCCTCAGGAGGCGAGAAAAACAAAAAAAAATCAGATATAAAGCGAAAACGAAGTAATACCGCGGGCAGGCAATGCGATGCGACGGCGTGAATCGGGGGAACAAGAAATTTCACGCAGACCAAGTCGCGGGCAGAAGCTAGTGACGGCACGTTTGGCGTAGTGGTTGAGCGATTGACTGCTCCGCTGCATGTCGCGGGTTCGATTCCCGCACGGAACAAATATTTGTATGACCTTCATGTAGTTGTTCCGGGTCTGGCTGTTTGTGTATGTCAGTTTAAATGTTTGTAAACGCACCCACGATACAGGAGAAATTCCAAGTGTGGCGCAACGTTTAAAAAAAATACCAGGTAATTATTTCTGTGATACATAAAGCCTCGTGAAGACTGGCGCGACGCGACACCGGTAATTGTTCTACCGTGAAGTTTTCTTAGAAATTGTATTGTTAGAGTCGCGTCGCGCCAATCTGCACGAGGCTTAAGTTTTAATCACAACTGCAGGTCATTAACCTGTTGCGGAAGAAAAATGACGCATCCATTTATCTCACTAAACAAATGCAATAACAGTGTCATTAACCTCTGTGTTACCTACATATCCATTCATCAAGGTAGGTAATTTAACAATGAGCGAATTTCCTCATAAATAATTATAATGAATATGAGGAAAAATTTATTTCTAAATTGGATCGCTTTGACCGAACATGACCTCTATAATAATTATTTCCTTCGATTATTTTAATTATTCAGCTTATAATAATCAATGCTACGTTCCGCAACTGCTAAGGCATTGGCTTTCTACCAACGGGTCGCGGTTTCGATTCCCGTACACTTCAAATATATCTCATTATCTTTTGCCCGCGTATTCGCCCGCGTATAGGTCGGAAATTATCCCACCGTCCTATCGAGATAAAAAGTCCTAAGCCAGGTCATGGTCTACCCGTGTGCTTTCATCGAAATCCGTTCAGCCGAAGCCCGGCGATATCCGTATAGTTTCGGTCAAAGTTACGGGCGTTTCCTACTTCGTATCACTTACAGACGTAAGATAAGATTAGTTCGGTTTAATATAACAGACAGACAGACAGTTATTTTCGTGTTTATAATATTAATATTAGTATGGATGACAGCAGACCCCAGGGGGTCTACTCCCGAAGCCCGAAATCCACAATTTCGGTCAAAGTTACAGACACTTCCTACTCCGTAGGTATAACTTTCGGACGTAAAATTAGTTTGGTTTTCGAGCTAAGAATGAATTTCAACGCGATTTGACAGTTGTCCTTACTCCCGATGTGTCGTTGCCCGTCCGAAAAAGTTAGTTAATGTCAGTCCAAAATAATTAAACGTATCTTTCGACGGACTTAGAGAGTAGGCCCCCCGACCAGGGACCGAAAACCTTTATAAATTACGGTACAGGTACCGAAGAATTTCGGTCATTCCTACGATTAAGGTTACCGCTATCTGGGTAACCCAAGAAGAAGAAACATGTTACCTCTTTTAGGTTACCGTTTTAATACACACACACAGGTGATGCGCGTTTGACTAATGCCGGCGGCACGTGTAGACGTAATTTTTATTTCGTTAACCAGTATTAATATTAGGTTGTATTCAATTAAAAGTCTCTGCACACAGCGGGCGCGACGCGGCGGGACGGGACAGCGACGCGACGCTGAGCAGTTGTAATGTACTAGATATTACGGAGGACGTCACACAGAGCGACGGTTACCGTCGCGTCGAGCGGGACGGCTCTGTGTGGCGTCGTCCGTAATATCTAGTACATTACAAATGCCCAGCGTCGTGTCGCCGTCCCGTCCCGCCGCGCCGCGCCCGCTGTGTGCAGAGACCTTTAAGGTTACCTTTCAAAATACCTGTAAAAATATACGTGTTGTAACCGAAAAACATACCGGTTTCGGCCCCTGTCAAGACAAATGTTGCGAAATAAAGGAGATGTTACTGTCATTGTGTCACTACCTTACAATCTTCAAGGTTACTCCTTTGTATAAACAGCAGCGATCCCTTGGTCAATACCACAACGGTCTTTGTACTAAATGTACTGATATGGACGAGTTGTAGGTGTGATGTAGCAAAGACATCCTTTCACAAGATAACTTGCTCCTTTGTGATGTTGACATGTTTATTTATAGCTGTTTTATTGATTTAGTAGATACCAACACTAAGGAAGGCGGAGCAGTGTCAGGATCATGTAGCGTTATTGGTACTTCCTCAATGAAAAACTACTGTTGACGACTATCTACATTGTCACCAAGTCTTCTCTTGTTTCGGATATGGTTATTCTATAGAGTCTTGCAAGCCTTGGATATTTATTCTGCAAGAATATACAGGTTGTATTGGCCCGTTCAAAAGTGATACAAAAAAAAAATCTACGATTATTTAAGATAATTATCTATAGCATATCCGAGCGAACACGATACTGCGCTCTAAGACGCAAATCATATTCGTAGACGTTAGCCCAAAAAGCAAGTCAAGCTCAAATGGGACTGGGCCGGACATGTTTGCCGCATGTCGGAGGCATTGTGGGCTAAGACCACCACTACATAGGTTCCTGAAAATGTCTAACGGCATCGCGGTAGACCCAGGCGTAGATGGCGGGACGAACTTGACGTTTATAGAAGGGATTGCTCCGTATTGGCTCTGGATTGAGTGGAAAAAGGAAAGGGAGGCCTTTGCCCTGTAGTGGGACAGTACAAGCTGATTATTATTATATCTACTGGGAGAGAAGCCTCCACTCTACGAGAGGGAGAGGGCTGTAATTTACCACACGGGCCCAGTGCGGGTTGGTAGATGTCACTTCGAATTTTTGGGGTCTAGGACATGCCGGTTTCCTCACGATGTTTTCCTTCACCGTTTTGAGAGCAGTGGTGATGAAATTATTGACACAAATTAAAGCACCTGCCTGGGTTCGAACCCACGACCTACAACTCATAAGTCGGGGCCGTTACCACTGCAGTAAGAGGGATGAAGACTTGATATAGTTATAGCCCTAGGGAGATAGATAGCTATATACCGTAACATCCAAGGGTCCACTACAAACGGGCCACCCTGTACACAAATAGTTCTTCTGGAACATTTGTACATTAATTCGAGAACAGTAAATAACATCTACGTGTTAATTACAAATATGTTTATTACGGCGACACGTCACGGAAGGCACGTCCGACTAAGAGATTGTTCGCTCGTGCACACCAAATTAGATTTCTCCATCTTGTCTGGACTTAAATGAAGCTCTGAATAAACGTGATATCTTTTCTCTACGTGTGATATTAGATAGCTGTAATGACATGAATCGGTTACTCTATAAGTTACTTACTTAAAGGTAAACAAACGTACCCCAGAGTCGACCACATCATCGCTTACCATCTGGTGCGAATTGCGTCATAAAACGCAAGCTTATCAAAAAATAAAATAAAAGAAGATCACATTAACTTATTCTTTAAATTTAAATAAAATATTGAATTTCTTGTCATTTTAATTGTATTGGGTGAATGTCCTTTGACTCTGTTTGCGTTCTATTTTCATGATATTTTTCTCAAAATAGAATTTTATTTATGATGAATTTTATTTATGATTGAAAAAGCCTTTGCAAGCACTTGCCTGTTCAAAACCGGATTTGATGGGACTTTTTTCGAATTCATAATATTAAGAAGAAATTTTCGTCTAAAGACAACACCAACTTACTGCACGTAGAGAAGAACATTAACACGCATTGAGCAGGAACAATGAAAAAAGATAATGTGGGTATTATCTTAGAAGTGTCTTCCAGACGAAAGCATACAGGCTGATATATAAAATCAAAGAATCCTTTGGTACACAAAAAAAGATCAATCAAAAGAAAGAAAAACCATCAAAAAGCCATCGTTTTCTCATTAGAATATAATTTACATCACAACAATAACCGTCCAGAACCCGCCTCACTTACAGGTCAAGTGGAATACATAACCGTTTGGTTACCGCCCAAATAACGCATTGTATTCGCGTACAAGTGTGTATCAATCAATCTGCCTTACATCAGTAGTTCTATCATGGAACTGTTAATGGTACTAGTGGCAACGAAGCGTGATACGAAAATCAACACTAGTTCCATTATTTTCAGATTCTATTAAAATGGAACTAGTGATTTAAAAAAAATCAACAGTAGTTCCATCATGGAACTGTTAATGGAACTAGTGGCAACGAAGCCCTTTTTATGTTCCAGTCGGCTTCCAGTCTAACAGGATGCAGCTGGATAACAATATTTTACATGGAGCGACTGCCTATCTGACCTCCACAACCTAGTTACTAGGTAACACGATACCCCTTGGTAAGACTGGTTGTCAGACTTTCGGGCTTCTGACGACCCGTAACGACTGTCAAAGTTCCACGAATGACAGCGGGACCAATGGTTTAACGTGCTTTCCGAGGCAAGGAGGGGTCTTCCTTTATTATGGATGGTCACCCATCCACGGACCGACCTTGGCAAACGTTGCTTAACCCAGAAGATCGACCCGTGCGGCTGTTATCATTTAGCCATGAGTCTTCGTCTTCGCGTACAAGTGTAGATAAATATCCCACTTAATAATAAACGTAGTACAATGGAAGAGGAAAAATATGATACAAAATGTGTATATTGAGTAATATTTTGTAGGGTACTTATTGGTTACATTACTCATTTGTAAGTATGTCATGTACTGTTTAGGTACAGAAAGATAAAAGATAAAACTCATGATATTTGGCTAAGTTTTTCTTTGTGAAAATTCTTTTTTTTTGTTACATTTTTTTTTTCATTTCTAATTACTTTTTATGTTATAGGTAACTCTTTGGTTAGGTTCTGAGAAATTATGACCTTTTCAGTTATGTATTTAGATTATTTGAATAGTAAAGCATGCGCAGACGCAAATTCTAGTGCAGCACCTACGCTATGCAAATGGCTCATTCAAGAAACCCAGAACTTCTTATAATGAGTCAATGTGATAAATCCATATTAATATTCCATACTTATATTAAAAATGCGAAAGTTATTTGTCCGTCTGTTACCTTTTCATGCCATAAGGGCTTTATGGCCGATTCCTCTAAAATTATGACTCCTGTATCGTTACCAATAATGAAGCAAATACCTCATAGCTTTGCATAGTAGACCCTCCCATATAGAAGTAGCTATCACAGGTAAAATTAACTTATGAATCAAGTCACAAGTATGCCCAGTTTGGCAAAAAATAATGCGACCATCGGTAAGCAAAACGATTCGTTTTCGCTTATAGAAACCAAGAATTAAACGATTTTGATGAAAGACACACGAATAAACCATGACATGGGTTAGGACATAGGATACTTTTTATCCCGGTAGGTACGATCTCGAGGGATAATTTTCGACATCCACGTGGGCGAAGCCGCGGACAAAAGCTAGTAGTACAAATAATATTTTATAATTTTAAGTGACAAAAAACACGCATTCTTATTCGCTAGTAAAATTACAGTACGATTAGGTTATAATCCTCATTTTTATTCTTTTATTTACTTGTTTGTTGCTTGATATGTACGTCACTTCCAGACATATGTTTTCTTCCTTTTTTTGCTTAAGGCGCGACACGAACCTCATTTGTCTCATAATTAAAAATACAAACATTGTATCAAAACCGAAACAAGATGAACAAATAAAATACCGTCATGTAAATAACTACAGTGATGACAAAACTAAACACTCGTTGTATGGGACCCACGTGGGAGTGGGACTACCACATGCTAAGATTAAAAGCAAACTTAACGTACGTCATTGTAACGCTTTGTACTCACTGGCGAGGATTTGTATGGAGTTGTATGACTTGTATGGAGGAAAAGGAGTTTTATGATTTAGAAAAGATGTAAAAAAAGAAGTTTAATATTGTAGTAAATTAAAGTAAGTAAGTACTGCTAATGTGGTATACTGGTGGGCTACATTTAGTTATTTTTTTTTGCTTAACCATTATTTGAAAATTTACTACTGGGAAAGAAAATGAATAGATAAACGGATTGGTTTGTTAGATATACCAAATAAAACATTCTGCAATTGAAATGTTTAAAAAGTATCCAATTTTTAGAAAACAAAAGTATTTTAGTTTATATTAAAGGACGCTTACGTTACTTTATTATCAAGGAGTTTACGCTAAAAATTCTTTGTCATAAAAATGACGGCATTAAATTCTAATGAATAGGCATAATTCATAAACATAGTAATCATAATAAACATAGTAGTCACTATTAACCAGTATTTAGTTTAGTGGTTTATGCCTAGTAGACTTCTAAATAAGGACGGACAAGTTAAACAGTTGCAGCTGAGCATTACGTCATTTATAGAAGGTCAAAACAAAAGGGATTAGTTTGTTTTATTATGAAGTATCGACACTGCTTTGCTTATGGTTCTTAAAATCTAGTTTAACTAACAATAACATAGTCTACATTACACTGCATCAGTTGTTATCTGCACCCTAATTGCGTAATACACGATCGATCACAATCTGGATCGGTTTGAAACAGATTGCTAATCCATTGCTTCATAAGTTAGAACAAAAAATCTACTCAACAACATAAATAACGCAATGAATGTTGTTGAACTGTCAAAATGAAACAGATTAGTCGGAATCGTTTACTAAAACGTTTTACGTAAATGCGTAAAACGTTAGCTGGTATATAATAACATTAGTAACATACAAACTAAGAATACGCATAAAATTATTTATAGATAAAATTAATAAAGAAAAAATGTAACATCGCTTTCTCATTCTACTTCATATACATTAAAACCATTTGAAAAACTCTTAAAAATTCAAAAACATAAAATTAAAAAGGCGTTTACTTTTTATTTTCGTAACCCTTTTCATATAATAAAACACACCAGCTGTGGCTTAATTTTCTTTACACAATTCAAAATAATTTCATACATCATTGTGTCCTCCCCTTAATACATTGTACCAACGTAATAACAAAACACTGGCCGGTTGTATTGAGATCGCATGATTCAAAGAGGCCCAAATATGGTACACCCTCAAGGGCAGTCGGGCACAAAAGTGTTACAAAAAACTTATGAATCGACTGTTCGTTAACTTTTTGCCAGCTGTCATGGTTATATGAGCACTGTGTAATTAATTATGAATGATTTGCTATGGAATATTAATGGCAAATGTACTATATTTTTTCTATGACTTTTTGTGGCTTTGTATTGGTACTTTGGTATATTTTATTCTATGTACATATCTACTTTAAAAATAAAGCTATTGTCACTTTGTAATGTTACTAAAGTTATTAATTTAGTATTACAATAATTACCAACTACGGAAACTTAATAAATATCAATTACTTAATAAAAATCGCATTTCACAACATTATTTCTATATTTCCTGTTTTCGCTATTATTTGAAGACGTAATTTCCGTGAGAAAGTCTCATCATAGGTGCGACTAGCAAATAAATAAAAGCACAATAGAAGTCTTCATGACTTTTATTGTGTGTCTCGTGTTCAAAAATTAGTCAATATTTAAGCAATACAGAATATAACTTTGCCAATCTCTTTTAAAGAATGACGAAACGCTAACGGCACATTAACATACGTGAGAAAATAATAATTAATAAATTGCATGCTCAAATCCTATAATTATTCGCGACTTTTGAGTCCTACTTTCAAAGAACCGTTACTGACAGACGGTTAATACATTAAACTAAGATTTAATTGTACGTCGTTAAGAGCCGCGGCTTCTGACGTAATTTGGATATTATTAGTATTGTTTTTAGGAATGAGAAATAAGGAAGTCTAGCGAGATCTTAGGTCATTGTTTAATTTTGAATTAGGAGAAATATCTAATTTTGTATTCTGATTACTGGCCTATATATACATATTAATATACAACTGGGGTTTTTATTTATTTATCTAAGGCACCAAGGTCCCAATACACAAATTACAAATACATACAATTCATTCAGTTGATCACATTTTTTTTTAATTTTTGAAGCTTTCTAGCTCATGTTATAAATGCTAAAACGGCTGAACGGATTTGGATGAAATTTGGCACTTGAGTAGACCATGACCTGGATTGGAGTATAGGATATTTTTTATCTCGATAATCCTACGGGATCGAGACTTAAGGCTCGTTCACACCGGCGCGACTTGTCGCGCGACGCGACACCGGCAATTGTTCTTATCGTGAAGTTTTATTAGATATTGTATTGTAAAAGTCGCGTCGCGCGACAAGTCGCGCCGGTGTGAACGAGCCTTTATGCGGGTGAAACCGCGAGGCGCAGCTAGTATATTATTATAATCTAGCCGCGAACTGAAATAATTGAACTAATTACAAGTAATATAAACGTCAATGGTCCTAGACTTAGATACAGGTACATAACCTATAGACGCTCACAACAATTCCGAAGTTCAAATTAGGAAACTTTACATAAGCATAATCAGCCAATAATGTTCCCACTGCTGGGAAACAGGCCTCCTCTCTTCGAGAGGGAGAGGGCTGTAATCTCCCACGCGTGCCCAGTTCGGGTTGCTAGATGTCACATGCCTTCGAAATTTTAGTCCTGGGACATGCCGGTTTCCTCAAGATATTGTCCTTGAGAGCAGTGGTGATGAAATTATTTACGCAAAGTAAAGCGTCTGCCTGGGTTCGAATCCACAACCTACTCTTAATTCGGGGCCCTTACTTCTGGGCCACCACTGCTCTGCTTTATTAAGAAACGTAAGAACTTCTGTAGCCGTCCCAACCTTGAACAGTTATCACGCGAAGTAGCTAACTGGAGTAACTGGATAATCCGAATCAAGTGGAGTGACATCTTGACACTCGTAAATTGGATGTGATAAGGCTTGAAGGGCATCAAGCGATGACATGAAAGTGGTGTCGTTGAATTCTGATATATTTTTATCGAATCTCGAGACATGTCATCAATTTACGTGACGTATATTTTTACTGACATCACATTATTGGTTGTATAAAACTAGAATATTAATGTGATATTAGTATATTAGTTTTGACCGCGTTGATATCTGAAATTATCCCACGGGGTCGTACTACTGGGATTAAAAGTACCCTATGTGTTAATCCAGGTTATAAACTATCTGTGTGCCAAACTTCATCCAAATCCATTCACCCATTTTTGCGTGACTGAGTAACAAACATCCAAACTTTCGAGCATTTATATTATTACTAGCTGTGCCCCGCGGCTTCATTCGCCGTCATTTTTGTATCCACCGAGAATAGTATTTTTTTCTGGATGAAAGGTACCCTATGTCCTTTTCTGTATCCCCGACAACGTGTATTCAAAATTTCATGATGATCAGTTGAGTAGTTAAGACGTGAAAGCGTAACAAACAAACAACAACAAACTCACTTTCGTATTTTTAGTATTTGTTAGGATAGTACGATTATTGCATCCAAATTAAAAACGGCTTGTTCTTGTTCAATGATTAAATGATTAATTGCTCAATTGTCTTGCCTCGTTTGTTCTTATTACATAGTTCATGACTTATCTCTTTTATGTACGTACGTAGTTCATTGTCAATCAATTTGTTTGTGACATTGAAACGTGGACGTGACTTTAACTCAATTAAAATTATTTTTGATAAGCATTCTGTATGCAACTGTACCTAATTTTATAATTTTTATTTCGTAATTTTAAATACTTTTGTTATAATAAACATAACAGTTTAAAAAAAAATAGAAAATCAGTTTAAATTCAAACTCAGACAGCCATTGACCGAGGCCGAAATTCAATAACTAGGTTAAGGCCGATTAGACTACAATTTAATAGTAATAAAACGTAGGTGGTTCTTTGTTAGTCTACCATTAGTTATTATAATTTATGTAGGTATCCAATGAATATCTAATTTTAAACTTTATTGCACGTAAATAAGTTGTTTTTTTACTGTGTTGGATTAGTTAACGGTATGTTTAAGTTTGTAAAAATAAAAATTCAAATCCCGCTCTTTTTTTTTTGGCAAACGCTGTTACGGAAAAAATTACTTTTTTCCCTAGATTATATTTGAATCTACACAGAATTGCCACCAATAAAAAATAAATAAATATAAAGGTATAAAAAATATATTAAAAAAGGGAAATAAGTACTTTCCTATAACAAAATCAATCATAATGTCTTCGTGAACATCCTTAACATGAAAAATGCACATTACCATTCATAAAACAATCAAACGCATTCATTCAAATATTGTAACAATGCAACTGCACATAAGTGCTCCATTATGTGATAATAGCTAACACATTCCTATTCAGACCTCGTAACACATAGGAACAGCCATTGTTATGTCATTTACATAATTTTGATATAAGACAACGCTGTTTTATACGTCTTAAGGTTATAGGGTTCCGTGGAAAAAGAGTATGATACCGGCTGCAGAAATGAGTCTCTTTTTCTGTACCCTTTGAAAAGGTTCGTGGGGAGGTTCGAGTTGACAACTTCGTCCTTTTTTAAGTCGGCTAACAAGTTGTATTAAGATCAATTAGTATTTGAATCGGTTTTCAAGATGTAGGTATCTTAGGTAAAGCAATTGGGGTCAGTGTAAAGTTTTCCAGCAAAACGTATCGTGCATCGTTCCACTAGTCATTACATTACTACTGTCACCATTTTTGCACTTTCATAAATGAAATGATTTTATTTCTTTAAAAAGGTTTGTAAATACACTTTTACACGGCATTATTATTTTAAAAACGAGATGAGGTCGGCGTTTCCTATCTGACTACTCTGAGAAGAAAGGCAGGGTAGATTAGTGTCTGAAATGGTTTTTTGAGGAAAGAACCACACAGATTGACTGGACCTGTCCAGTCATTGCACGCATTCGTTAGTAATCGTACCGCTCAACTCAGAACTTATGGAGCTCAACGATCAAAGAAAGGACATTTGGGTAGGCCGCATAAAGTACTCAAACTGCCAGACCATGATTAAAACTAATTGCAACTGTTTTCACATTCACAATAATTAAATTGTAATATTTGTTTTTTTAGTATTTATAATCCAGCTTAATAGCGTGCAATTGGAGATTTTTAATGGCCAGTAGCAGACCGCAATAGTTACGGTGATGATGTGGGTTCATGTGTTGTGCACCTATAAACCTATGGAACCCATTTCGTCGTTTGACACGCACTTAACCGATTTTTATAAGACTATCTACTGCTAGGATCTTGTGATGTTATTCAGTGTGCATTGTGTAATAATCGATATTCTTCACAGGTGTTACTTGTTGATTCCTGCATTAAAGTATATTTGAATTGGAATTGAACAATAAAAGGAAAAACATTAAAGATAGAGATAGATATAGACAGCATGATGAGAATTTGAACAAGCGAGTATCCTTCCTGTTAAAATTGTCACGGTGCAATGCATTTTGTTTATATTCAGCCTATTGTCCCACTTCGGAGGTTCTCGTGGTTAAGTAATAACAGCCGCACGGGTCGATCTACCAGGTTCAGCTACGCTTGCCGGGGTTGGTCCGTGGATGGGTGACCCTGACCATTTTTACATATCGAAACTGCTTTGGGCCTCGGAAAGAAAGTTAAACCGTTGGTCCCGGCTGTCATTCGTGGAGCTTTGACAGCCGTTACGGGTCGTCAGAAGCCCGAAAGTCTGACAAACAGTCTTACCAAGGGGTATCGTATTACTTACTTACTGGGTTGTGGAGGTCAGATAGGCAGTAGCTCCATGTAAAATACTGGTAAGTCATCACGCCCGCGTTTTAGTACCTCCAAGTAGGTAGGTAATTTAATTCACAATAAAATCCCGATCTTACAATGAAATAATTTTATTAAAAATATAAAAACAACAGAAGAACTCACATAACTATTTAAAAAAACACAACAAATAACATATAATTCATTACATTCACATCACACACTCTCCCACATTAATTCTTAATCAATAACGTCATATCTTTCTCTAGCGATAATGTTTTATTAACAATATAATAAACAGGCTGGTGCTATAATAAATACAACTTCTGATATAAAGGCTCGCGCACATATGAGCAGGCCGCGCCGCAACGCAACGTATTGCAAAAATCCTCCTGCATCATTTTAGTACATTTTGTACGAACCATCGCACACTACAGACAGGCCTGCAACGGGTCGCATCGCAACGCACTGGCGGATCCAGGCGTGTTTTTGAGGCTATTGTTTTGCCTGTTTTGTGGAATTTAGCAATGCCTTGCGTTGCGGCGCGCTCTGAGCTAGATTACACTGGAGTCGAAATATGTAGTTCAAATTCAAATTCGGAATATTTACCCCTTTATTCATAAACGTTGTATAAGTTAAGTAATGATTAGCGACTGGTTATCCATACATTTTTGATGTTTAAACGTCTCTTAACTTTAATCATCGTTTATGAAAAACCCCTTTACTGAGTCGCGGTGCGGCCCGCCGCGGCTTCTAATGTGCGCGTAGCTTAAATCCACATGATATGAAAAGCAATAAAGACGGTGATCACGTCTCGTTCTAGTTTCTGCTGTGTGCGTCTTGTCCATATTAAGTTAGCGCATAGCTTTTGCTACGTTCGATTCCTTATTTGTTTTGCTTTATTGAAATACATAGCTACGTGGTTTATAAGGAAATTGGTTATTTCATCGTTTTATAGTAACAAATGGACAGTCAAGAAATTGTTGCGTTTTCACTTACAGGAAAATTTAAGATATTGTGTTTTGCCCACTGTTCTTCATTTAATATAGATTTTACCTTAGTAGCCAATAAGAGCACAAGCTCGTAACCCAAGGTCGTCGCAAACAGAAATGGTCGCAGTAGCACAAATCGGCATGGGAATAATACACACACGCAATGTTAAAAGTAATAAATAAATGTTTTAAATAAGGGGGTATCTTTGAATTTTTTGAACTATTTGAAAACTGCAAATGGCAAATGAAACATAAGTAGACAAAATATTACCTTCCTATCTCCTTTATTTAAAAAATATTTCAAATAATGAAAAGAGTTGACCAGACCCGTACGTTACCAATAGTTGGAAGTTTTGACGTAATCCGATACTGTGATGTCAATATTTTGGTAACGGGATTCGGAAACTTTTTCGTTACAATTTTATTTCAGCGGAATCCGAAAGTTTTGGGACCGATTGCTACTTGTTTTGGTAGTCTGACCCTGAATAAAATGTATGAAGGCACATAGCTGATATATTACTATGTTTTATGTTACCTACTCGTTTATTTACAAGTAATAACCGATTTTTTTTTTTATACCTTTAAGTATCGTGAAAATACTAAAAATCGATACCATAACTATACAGGGTGTAAAAAGACACATCACAAAACCTTCAACTACTCATACTGTACATCTAACTAAGTAGATTTGCGCAATAATTATTGCTGGGAACCGACTTTTATTTTTAGGTAGGTATTAAAAAAAGCATTTTTTTTTTCCCGCTATGGAACAGGCAAACGGAACTCAGTAAGTGAATTAAGTTAAGTTGGTAATGTTTGTTTAGAAAAAAAAATGAGTAAACCTACTTGGAATTCGTACTAACTCGTAAAAAAAAAAAAACGACTTTGACCTTCAATGTCTCTTTTTTTTCAACTGGCTTGGAAATCCACTAGGGATTCCCAACCCCAAGTATGGTCTAGTAGAAAAAAATGATCCAAATAATGGGTAGAATATGTGGTTTTCGGATTCGGAAAGTGTCTTTTTACACCCGATATATTTGCGCAATATCTCATAATTTTAATAAAAAATACTTACATTGAAAAAACATTCTGTACGTGACCGTACCTAAAACTATAAAGCATGTCACACACGTGCTACGGATAAGTTATTCTACTTTATATTTCTAGTCACAATATAAATCACTCCAACCGGCATTCTCTCTACCATTTACATACTGTACTTTTTGTACTTAGACATGTCAGAAAGGCTGAAAGCAAAAGAAGGATGTGTTTCTTTCAGGACTATCTGAAAAAGTTACTTCACGCGATGATAAGTAGTTGGTGTCTGATAGGTATGGGATGCAATTGTAGAGACCGATCTAAAAGAAAGGCCAGATTTTTTTTTCGGCCGAAAGCCGAATACTTACCATTAATTTTTGTCGGTAGATTGGATTTTGTTAAAAAAATATATTAAAAGAAATACATTGTATCATTATTTTAACTATTAAAAACCGTTTAAAGTTAAATAGCACGAGCCATCCGCGCCCAATTTCGGCAATTTTGGTTTTCGGGAGTTTTTTTTTTTTTTCGTCTATGGCTTTATATACGTCTTTTTAATAATTTTCCATAAATAAATACTAAATATTTTTTTATTCAGAGAAAATCCATCGTTAAATGGTTAAAAGATTTACTCTATTTCTGTTATTTTTTATTATAATTTAAACAAAACCTATCGACAAACTAATAATTTCTTTAAGTATATCGTTTTCGTTATCATTCCATTTTCGGTCGGGATCCAAGAGTCTCTAGAAGTAAGTAACTTGCATACTTTTGTTCTAGAAGACTGGGGCTCATCTCATCGCTTCAGAGAGACTCTAAATTAAATGATAGTCCTTCAAAGCGGCTACCGCCCTTAAAGTTGCAGAATGCATGTTCCTCATACCTTTTTTACCAAAGTTTCTGCCCCTATCCCACGGTTCCCATTAAAACGGAGTCCCAGTAATTGGGAAAGTTAGGCTATTAAAATTTTATTCTAAAGTTGAGTTCAGAGGAAATGTTAGTCGAACTGTACTAGAACCTAGTAGTAACTTTGATAGTTATTAAATAATCGCTTTTAAAAAGGCTGTTATAAGGGAATCTGTATTACGGAAAGAGCTACTTACACCTTATGTTTTAGTTACTTAAAAGATTATTGTTGTGCACTTGCATCTTGCGCAGTTACCCCGCTGGTAACACACTTACAAAAGCAATGCCTTTCATTACGTTGATAACCAGACGAATTTTTCAAACATATATGAAGTACTTGAAAATTCCTCAAAATCTTTCGAATTGTGAATTACGGCGCAGGATTAATAACCGGACCAGGCATAATTTTGAAATTCAGGCACCATCTATCAATTAGTTTCTAATATAAAAATCGAATCGTCTGGTATCACCTTTAGAGAATACTAGGAAATTAACATTAAAGACAAAATAATGCTAACTTGTTTGGAAAAAACGCTTCCCGGAAAAATGAATGCTAATAATTTGTTTATTTATAATTTATTTATTTATGCTGAACGAAGACCGTTTTCCGTGGATGTGACGTAATATTTTCCCCAAACTTGTTATTTTCTTGTATTTGCTTTTTCTTTGCGTCATGTTTGCCGCAAATAAACGTATTTTTCTTTCTTTCTTTCTAATCTCCCAAGATTCTAAACCTAAACCCGTTTGCCAACGAAGGGTTTTGGTAAAACAAAATGTTCATAGTGATCATAGTGTCCCGATAAACAATCCATGTACAGTCAACAAAGCTATTCGGTATGCAGGCAAAATTATGCATCCCTCCACTACACTGCCAATAGTCATTTTTATTGTGTGCGTAATCACTTTTTAAGCATACGGCATAGGTACTTAAAGCGAGTAAAAGAATTGACTACCTAGCATACTCACAACATTTTTTTAAAGTAGCTTAAAGTTAGCTGCCTGTATACCAAATAGCTTTGTTGATTGTACACAATTGGGACCCAAATCACTGGCACACTGTGGATACGAACAACAAAGTAACTTAACATTTTTCAAAATGGCAGATGAACATAAATAAACAAGTCATGAAGTATGTGCATATTTTGTCATCCCATTCAACGTGTGTACACGAATTTCAGCATTCCCATGTAAACCAAATAAAACAACGCAAAACTAAATTAAATTCTCTCCGCTTTGTGGTAGTTAGCTCCAAAATGAAACGTTTCGAAATAAACATTCCGCATTAGAACATTTTACTAGCAAATATTCACATTAACAGACACACAGTTAATGGGAAATGGATTCTCTCTGTCCGTTTGTGCTATTTTCAGTCTCATATTAACTACAAAATCAATTATATAATTTGCGGAGAAGTAACTTAGTTAATGAAGGAGGACTGTTTTGGAGAAAGAGGTAACATATCAGTAGGTAATGCTATTCTGTAAAAATCTCACGGTGAAAACATAGGTGAAGTGAGCTTTCAATAGTGTCAATCTCTAGTATTAGGATGACAGCTCACTTGAAGCTCACTTCACCTCAGTTTTCACGGTAAGATTTTTACAGAATCGAGCGGCAGAAGTAGGATGTTCAAAATTTGTAAGAAAATATTACTTAAGCTTTTAGTATGGGAGCCATCAGAAATTGAGAATTTGATGTTCTATAGAAGCAACCCAATGTATGACAGAGCTGATTTTTTCAGGAATTCTGTTTTAAGGCTCATACACACCAGCGCGACAATGGTAGCGCTACCTGTCGATGTCGCGCCCGCGATATCGCGCCAGTGTGTTCAAGCCGTTACTCTCTTTTTGTAAGAGAGTAACGGCTTACAAAAATATATAGATCTTGTAAACATAACATCACGCCTGGATTCCCCGAAGGGCTGCGCAGAGGTGTACCTAGATCTTATAAAGTACCTGCATAAGTACCTACTTATGAGTTAGTAAGTTAAGAGTAGATTATATGTTATTGAAAAGTATATGTACGCGAGTGGATCAGCGAGCGTCAATTATAGGATTGATCAAAATTCATGTTCATAGGTACATTTTAGTTAGATAATCCCAAAACTCGGACATTATTGCATTCAGCGATAACTAAATACGATATTCTGTTCATTGTTCCAGCTGAACATGACAAGCCCGTGGGAATAGATTTTAATGGACATAATTATAGCTTCATTTGGAACATTTTATTGGAACAATAATTTGACGTCCGCAGGGAATCTCGAATGAAAATCAAATATTACAAATACCTAGTATAACTTTGCCTACTTAATTAAATAAAAAAGCCACAAAATTCATGTCCATGTTTGGCAGATATGGTCTTCAAACGTTGACCATCAAACGTTGAGACCCTGGATGCAATTTTGCGTGTCAGTCAATGATCCAGTTAGTAAATTGGAACATGGAAATTCCAGCTCTAGGTCCCAACTCTCAAGCCAGAATATTTTGTGTGATTCATGGCTGTAAGATCGTGACTAAGTGATACCAGCCGCATGGGTCGATCCATCAGGTGAAGCTATGCTTGCCGTGGTTGGTCCGTGAATTGGTGACCATCTTTACATATCAAGACTCCTCCGTGCCTCGGAAAGCTCGTTAAACCGTTGGTCCCGGCTGTCATTCGTGGATCTTTAACAGTTGTTACGGGTCGGCAGAAGCCCGAAAGTCTGACAACCAGTCTTCCAAGGGGTATCGTATTACCCAGTTGGCAGTTACAGCTGCATCCAGTTAGACTGGAAGCCGACCCCAACCTAGTTGGGAAAATGCTAGGCAGAGGCGGGTAGTGTTTATTTTTCCTTTATTTGTTGTAGATGCAATACCATCTATATATCCGATCCGTATTCCGCATGGGATCGTATACCGTATAACCATTATAGCTGCACTCTGCTTACCCCCCAGGGCCCTGTCCTAAACAATGCAAGTTTGTGACTACATTGTGTTGCGGCTGGTGACCCACTTACCGAGCCCAACCAGCGACCACAGCCCACAGGCGTAATCTTAGAGTGTGTAACGAAGCAACCTTATTAAAACAATAAGCATAGTAATTAAGTTTATGTGTTTATGTGGTGCAAATGCGTGTTTCTGTTTAGGATTTTGTTTTTGGACTACCTTATCTTTGTCTACTTTAAGATTGGGATTCGTCTGTACCTACCTACATGCATTTTGTTTATCGTTGTTATGCTCGTTCTGAGTGTGCTGTATGGCTTTGAAACTTTACCGATATCTTCGTACCTAACACACTGTACAGTTCAATTCAAACTTAATGGCGGCTCGGAACATGAGGCGAATCGCTGCGCAGTAACAATTTTATGTGGCGGCGGGGGTGAGGGCTGGGGTACTCCGCAGCGAGTAGCTAACTTCCGAGCCGCCATTAAGTTTGAATCGAACTGTACACATTTAGGAATATATTAAGCTAAAATATGTGATGAAGATGACTTATAGGGATGCCTAAATCATAAGGACACTGCCGATAATGCATCGTTAGAAAACGATGCTAAGTACCTTAGTATTCATTGCAAAGCAATTAGGTTCGCATTAGGAATACTTATATTTAAGTCAAGATATTTTTTGGCATTTTTATTTATTTATTTGATTTACACGGCTTAAGCAGCCAATTACATAAATCACAGTATAAACATATAACCAGTACAAACATAACACATAAACGAATAATAACAATTAAATACTACTAATCTCACAAAAAACATTCACAAAACATAACCATTAAATTGGCGAACTTATCGTCGAACATTGGTGTCTCAATGGTGAGTTTTTGACAGTTTTTGTATGGCAAATCTGTCAAAAAGTCACCACTGAGAGACCATTGACCACGTTTATAAATTAGTAGACTTAGGAGATCGCAGTCCGTTCACATGTGATGAAGATGACCTATAAGGATGCTTTAAATAAAAGGAAACTGCCGATAATAGCTCGTTATAAAAAGATGAGATCATGTATCATGATCATATAAAGGCAGTATGTCCATGTGTAACATAGAATACCTACTCAGATAGAAGAATGTCCACAGAATTCAAGGCATTCTAGCAAAAGCTCGATTTAAAGACGATGTGAATGTGAGTCCACTAACTATTACAGAATAGAGTCACGCACTATCACGGAATTGTCACAGTGTCCGACTACCTAGCGATGCCACTGGGGTGCTATTGATGACCGTGGACGGGGTAACATCGTAGTTTTAAGTGAGTACAAAAGATATTGACATAAAGTTTGATGACTTGAACGGATAAGTTCGTTTGATTGACTTACTAAGTCGTTGTCCGCCAGATCAATATTATTGTTAAGTAAATCAAAAATGCCTGCACCGACGCTGTCACGAGCGCTCGTGTCGCACTCACTGCGTCCAAATGAAATGACTGCGCTGCGACAACGCAAGGCATTGGCAACGCTCGGGCTCTAACAAAAACCCTGTTGACAAAAACCCCCGTTGATTCCGTATTTAAGCTGATTATATTACTACACGGCCTCATCACCACTCCAAACCTCTCGTACAGGCACGCTTCACTTTCCACTGTTTTCCGCCATTTGTGGTGAACTGACAGTTGACATTAGTGACAGCTATCTCGCGACTGATGTGCATGAGCATGAGATAGTGTTTAATATCTATTAAATGGATACACTACACTCCTCAAAACAAAACTTCTGTTAGGCCTATCAACATAAGTTCTTATTGTACAGCCACTTTCCCGCCCTTTATGCAGCTGACATTTCCCAAATGCCGGTGTTCGCACGTGATAAGATTTTCAAACGTTACATTGACCCGCATATTTCATTGGTGTTTTTGTTTCCGAGTGCAATTCACCCAGATTGTAATGTGCCCGTGTATTTTGCGGTCTTTGTATCCAATGTTGTATGTTGGATGAAAAACGTATGCTTAGTTGGTTTTGGTTGGGTTTGCTATCATCTATTCTGAAACTACTCCTCGAGTACATAACAAAAAACTAAAATACAGATCTAAAAACCGAGTTCCGAAATTAAAGTTATTTTTCACGTTGTAGGGTTTTCTTGAAGTCGGTTGTTTCCTTTTTAACGACCAAGAATAGGCCGAACAAATAAATAATGTCAATGACTGATGATATGTCACTATTACTTGGAACAGAATTTAATCACCAGTAAAATACTGGTGTAAAACCGTACGTCTCTAGCTACCGCCTTTGGGAATACACGCTGTACGTGAAGATAGCATAAAAACAAAATAACTGAAATAAAAAGCAGATCAAGCCTTGGACCCGGTTCCCTTTAAGTGATTTTAAATATTCATCGAATAATCATTATTCCAAGCTCGTAAGCTTATATGGGACAACCAAAGGTTTTAATCAATAAAACAACATTCTCACTTGGATAGGATATCCTGAAATGTACAATAAATTAAAGCAACTCAACGGTATCCCAATGGTCGCGTCTCTATAAAAAGTAGGTGATGAATAATAAATAGTAACAATGCTGTGCTATACATATAACACACGAACAAAGTGTATTTATCAATTATCAGAACCTAAGAAAGTACTACGAAATTGTGTAAAAGAGCAAATTGAAACTATTTCTGGTTATAACATAATCTATTTGATAAATCAGCGGGGTAATTGTGGAACGTATATAAACTGACACTTGATCTCAATTACTTTGATTTGGACAGATGGGCCACGTTCATAGCGTTATTTACGTTGTTTAGCAGACGATTTAAGGCTCGTTCACACCGGCGCGACTTGTCGCGCGACGCGACACCGGCAATTGTTCAATCGTGAAGTTTTATTAGAAATTGTATTGTTAAAGTCGCGTCGCGCGACAAGTCGCGCCGGTGTGAACGAGCCTTTATTCAAACATAAGAAGCAATAGATTAGGAGTTTTATTCAAAAACCTCGGATTGTGATTGAAAGTGTGGATTTTGAATGGTATGTAGACTGGACCCAGTCTTATGAGAATAATATTATTTAATTGTTGTTTTTCGTCTATCGTTCTCTATGTTTGTATATGTTTGTACTTGTTATATGTATATACTGTGATTTATGTAATTGGCTGCTCAAGCCGTGTAAATCAAATAAATAAATTATCAAAGATTGGGGAGAAGAGGTACTATGTACTGCATAGTGTGATTCTTTGTACTTTAAAAATATAATATCTAATAACAAATGTTTCCCTCTCCTAAAAGAATAAAACCTAAACCACGCACAATGCATGATATAGCCCAGATTACGTCACGTCTCACTGACTGTTTAAACAAATTAAATAATAACTTCCACACTATAAAATTAACTCCTTAGACTCTATAACTCATAATGTGCATTATGTTGATATACTTGCTCAAATATGGGAGGAGCTCGTGGCTAAGTAATAACAGCCGCACGGGTCGATCCATCAGGTTAAGCTACGCTTGCCGAGGTTGGTCCGTGGATGGGTGACCATCTTTACATACCGAGACTCCTCCGTGCTTCGGAAAGCACGTTAAGCCGTTGGTCCCGGCTGTCATTCGTGGATCTTTGACAGTCGTTACGAGTCGTCAGAAGCCCGAAAGTCTGACAACCAGTCTTACCAAGGGGTCTCGTATTACCCAGTTAATGGGTTGTGGAGGTCAGATAGGCAGTCGCTCCATGTAAAATACTGGTATTCAGCTGCATCCGGTTAGACTGGAAGCCGACCCCAACATGATTGGGAACAGGCTAGGCAAAATGAAAACTTGCTCAAATATGTATACATACAGTGAAAATTTCCAAGAACCGACCAACCCAGAAGCGGTTTACTGCATTATCTAGCTACTGTTTACATTACCACGGCCAGGGTGTCAAAGTCCACTTAAAAATTAAAATCCTTCACACTTACAGGGTCACCTACTCGCCCACATTGGTGCACCGTCGTGAATATTGAAACATGTGTTCTGATACAAGTGGATTTTACTCCTTTTGAGCTCTCATGAATTATTTAAAAGCCACAGAACGTATTATAGGGAATATAGCCGCGTGGAATACCCACTTGGGTGTTTAAAAATGGAATACTAATGTAGTTTTTAAATTTTTGTTTGTTTTTGTAAATTGTGTTTTGTCGTTGATTGTACTCGATGGCACAGATAATATAATACCTACTAGCGATGGTTTCGATTTAGTGCAGTGTAGTTGAATTATTTTTGGGCTGTTAAAAAAAAGTATTTTCGTACAAAACTTGACAAAAGGATTGATTTGAATTGAAATAGCAATTTAAATTAAAAGGTTATGGTGACAGTAGGTCTGCAAGTTAATTTAAAAAAGAGCTTCATCGCGTGCTAACTTTATGTCATGTCAAGTTTTTTAGTTTTATACTTGTCTAATTTTGTCAGTTTCAATTTAATGGTGGACGACTGGTTACTATGACCTCTAGTTTTTTTTTAGACAAACGTAGGTAGGTAACATGGATTAGTCACACAATAAACAAAAATATACCGTGCTGTTTATTTTTAAAATGACAAATAATCTATCCCTTCACTTGTTCAACACAGATATACATACATAAACTCACGACTTCCTCCCACGGGGGTAGGCAGAAACTACAGAACGCCACCTAAAACGATCCGTACGTACATACTCCTTTTGCTTGCTTTACGTTCTTACATCAGAAGGGCAATTGCAAAACGTTCGCATTCACATCTCATTCACAATCTGTCAAAAATACAATCAATTTACCAACATTTTTGACAAGTTTGACAGATTACGACTTGAATGTGAACGTTTTTTAAGTACCAGAATTGGCCTGCGGGTCAAGCACGCACGCCAATAATTGTGAGGATTGTCCAACTCTTAAAATAATTACTCACAGAAATAATAAAAGAAAAGTAACTTGAAAAAGCTTAGAAAAACTCCTACACACTGCCATTTTCACGCAATCTTGTGTCCACTGTGCAGCTAAAAATAATGACAAAATTTTCTCCAACCGTTTTCTTTTTTCTTTTCCCGGCATAGTTTCACGGATTACAAACGACTGGCCGTCGTTCCGGCTGAGAGCGAAGCCGTGTTCACTCGCCACCCATATCGGTACATTTCCGCTGAGCAACCTTAAGGAAATTGACGTAACTCCACACTGTTTACGCACGTTTATGATGTCTTGTGTGTCTCTGTGCGTGTGGAAAGAGAAACAAAAATGTTTTTTACGCTTGTTGTTTTCTGTATTGCAGGTGCAGCGTTTAAAATTAGGTCATGCTGACAATCTGCTTGACAAAAAATCTTATCTTACTAACAGACAATGACAGCCTAAAGGGTAAAAGTCCGTACCCGATGACAGGCAGCAACAGCAGGCGACGTGTCACTGCGACGCTATTAGTTTCTATATAATGTATTTCTATGAAATACCGGCCGTAGCCAGTAATATGGTATTTCATAGAAATACTAGAAACCAGTAGTGTCGCGACATGTCGCCTGCTGCTGCTGCCTATAGTCGGCTACGGACTTGTACCAGGGTCTGAACCCTGAACCCTTTTATAACGAAAGTGGGCACTAAAGGAAAGATTCAAAAAAATCATCCCCTACAAGGGTCAAATACGGCATGATAGGTTGTCATTTTTGCTGCTGGAAAATCCTATCGTGGCTTGTTTCAATACATTTAGTTATCCTCAATTACATCCAAAATACATTTATCCAATGAATAAGCAAAACAAAACACTGCCTCACAGTGCGAACTGGCCGATATTCAAAAAATTGACAGACTCTTTGGAACATATTCGATAGAGCCAAGTCTATAAAACATAGGTCTGTCCGTAAAAAATATCCCTATAGATATTCGCAACTTTGCTCTATGCGTCTCTCAGTGTACATTCGCGGAGAGAAGTGATTTACCACTTATGAATTTTATTCATACGTAATAAATTTGGAGATTTTGACGGTCTTATCCCCAAAATGGAAAACGATACTTCTCACTTCAGATTTCTTCCTTATTCAAGATTCTTACTTTTGGCATACAATATATTTTCGTGTTATTTCATGTATCTCCATAGTAACCGAATCTGTGGTGTTTTATGGCTCAAGTATGAAAAAACTTGTTATGTAGGGAATTAACAAATGTAAGGCAACGAAAAATAAATCTTATCAAATGATCGCGAAGTTTTCTTAGAAATGGTATTTTTAAAGTCGCGTCGCGCCTGTTTGCGGGAGCCTTAATGCGTGAATTAAACAATAACAAAACTAACCACGTTTATAAAATCACTAAGTGTATCTAACACTATTCATTACCTATATACTAAAATATTCTATAATCCGTATAATACAAGTAAATAAACCCATTGTATACAATCACAATCTTTTCCCCATAAATATCAGAAACGTCATTACATTCAAATCATGCAGAAACTATCATTAGGTACACAAATCACCACAATGATATGGTAAGTAAGTACAGACGGCGAAACAGTTAGATGTATAGGATAAAAGTAACATTTCTCCACAACTCTGAATGTACAGCCAGGGAAAATATTTGTTAAGCAACCCCCTACCCTACATCAATTAGCCATGTTAAAGTCATTTCATACAACTGGGACAATTAAAGTTGGTATGTAGTCAATTTGCCAGACTTTTTAAACTTAGGACATACACGGAAGAAACTTGGAATGGGTTTTTCTACTTTGAATAAATGTTCTTCTTCTTAGCATGTTTGTTGGAATTTAAATGGACTCGGCCCGGTCTGAGATGTTTTTAGTTACCAACAAAGTTCCTAAATGTATGACCAGATGTATGAACGTTAACGAGACAAAAGGAGTTTGCAAAGATCGTAGCAGGTGGCGTTCTGTAGTTTCTGCCTACTCCCATGGGAAAAGGCGTGAATTGTATGTACGTATGTATGTCAAAGACTTGGCTACTCAGCACATTAGAGAGTTATTGGTCGCAAGTTCGCTACATGTACACTTATTCTTTTCCTGTCTGTACCAAGGCTAAGTAGGCAACTCAATCAAATAAGCGATTAGCAATAGAAACTCGACTGAGATGACGTTATACTTAGTATAGGCGATATCACGAAGTAATCAGTGACAGTGACACCGGCGGCGGCGGCGTCGGCGGCGTGTGCGCAGATTGCAGTGAAAGCTGTACCGACTGAAATTGTATGGACCTATGGTACGGCATCAGTTTCTTCTTTTGCTAATGGGTGAAGATAGTTTGTTGTATGTGGAGTGTATTTTAAATAATATTAAGGATTTATAAATAAATAAAAATACATGATGCCTTTGACATGTTCTACACACATTAATATTTAGGTTAAAAAAAAAAGTAAGGTAGATAAATACTTACTTAGAAAATAGCATACATTATCATTTATTACCTCTTTAATATTGCAAATAATTTTAAATATAACTGCGAAGAAATTATAATTGTTTCGAGAAGTAAGCAACTCTGCGAGAAGAACAACGTTCTAAGAAGTAAGTAACCTCACAACACACAATAAACAACAACAACAATAATGATTAACAAGTTAATCAATTTATATTTATTGAGTAAGTATGTTATGTACCAATTTTAAGGCCTATTCAGACCTAAGCGGTATTCGCTACCGTCTGCGGCAGAGAAAACCCAGTGGGTATGCGGTAATATTACTGTTCAGACCTAAGCGGTATTCGCTACCGTCTGGTATGTACCTCTACCCACAGCGGCAGCGAATATCTCTCAGGTCGCTCTAACCGCGGTCCTTGATACTAAATACCTGAGCGAAACCCGCGCGGTATGTACCTCTACCCACAGCGGCAGCGAATATCTCTCAGGTCGCTCTAGCCGCGGTACTTGATACTAAATACCTGAGCGAAACCCGCGCGGTATGTACCTCTACCCACAGCGGCAGCGAATATCTCTCAGGTCGCTCTAGCCGCGGTACTTGATACTAAATACCTGAGCGAAACCCGCGCGGTATGTACCTCTACCCACAGCGGCAGCGAATATCTCTCAGGTCGCTCTAACCGCGGTACTTGATACTAAATACCTGAGCGAAACCCGCGCGGTATGTACCTCTACCCACAGCGGCAGCGAATATCTCTCAGGTCGCTCTAACCGCGGTACTTGATACTAAATACCTGAGCGAAACCCGCGCGGTATGTACCTCTACCCACAGAGGCAGCGAATATCGCTCAGGTTTGAATAGGCCTTAAAAGTGGTAACCTTATGTTAGAAAGAACCTGTTAAGTGCAGTTTTCAACTCTTAATAGACTCTAAGGTCAGTATTGAGTGAGGTTCTGTAAACCTCACTCAATACTCAAGCATTACTTAAACCTCGTTTAAAGCCTTTTGATTGGTTGAAACTAGTTTTGAGTAATGCTTAAGCCTTGAGTGAGGTTCTGTAAAGGCTCGTTCACACCGGCGCGACTTGTCGCGCGACGCGACACCGGCAATTGTTCAATCGTGAAGTTTTATTAGAAATTGTATTGTTAAAGTCGCGTCGCGCGACAAGTCGCGCCGGTGTGAACGAGCCTTAATACGGGCCTAAGTAGGTACTGAAAATTGTAGGTATGTTTTATTTTACAAGAAGCTGCGTCTGCTTTCAATAAGCTTTGCAAATAAATAGTGACTTAAGCAATACCACGAACCAATCAGTGAAATTGACATCGGCGCGTGCGCTGAAGTGAAAGCGGTACTGAAATGACATCGAACCGATGCTCGATACGCGATCGATTACATTACGTTTCTTCTGTTGTGAGCAACATAACTTGTTTGTTCGTGTGTTTGATTGTTTCTGAATAAATCTATAATTGATTAATTAGTGTGCACTCTCCTAATTGTCGAGAACAATAGTCTGGCCAACAAACGCAATGGTTGCGTGATGTAGAAATAATTATGTTGTTTTAATGAGAGAATTTACAAAAACTTTTACTGGCGAAAAGAACAAAATGATAACAGACAGTGATCTTACTTATCCACAATTATGTTTGTACATCACAATGTTTTGGTTAGACCGCTGCTGACCCCCAAACTAAGCCTGGGATCTTGAGAGTCGGAGCGCGATTGAGCAGTAATAAATAATGTCGGTCGTAATAATCATGAAAGTTTTGTTTTAATAAGCCAGTGAATTTATTTACGTACAACCCGTTGCTGATTGGATTTCTCATCATCAAAATGACGAATTTCGATACAAACTTTCGTACCCGTCAACGGATGATTTTTCAAAAATCCTTCCTTTGTACGTTAGAAAATGAACTCTTGCGCAAGACCCAGTGGTTTAATTGTCTGTCAGTGAGTGAATTTAAGATTTTTATTAAGTAGAACATCCCCCAATGAGAGAAATGGTCTTTAAAGACGACATACCTATTTGAAACAAATCCTGGTGAGAAAAAAAACCATTATTGATGAGAAGTGCCAACCATTTCTGATTTCTGATCACCAGCATCTATAACTTTTGTTGTTTTCTTTCGCTTTCTTTTACATCCAATGCAATTGTAACTATAATTTAAATTCAGCCAATAAAAAGCAATGACACTGACATCTAAATAAAACTTTCTAAATATACATTTTATAAATTGACTGGCGCCTATCTATTCTCCATAATTAAATACAAAAATCAAAATAACCCTCCTTTTTGCTTCGCCGTAGTCGGGTAAATAGAGGAAAGCTAGGAATAGGAGGGGCTTATAGCTAAATAACAACAGCCGCATTGGTCGGATCAGGTTAAGCTACGCTTACCGTGGTTAGTCTGTAGATGGGTGACCATCTTTCCACACTAATACCACTCCGTGCCTCGGAAAGCACGTAAAGCTGTTAGTCCCGGCTGTCATTTGTAGATCTTTGACAGTTGTTACGGGTCCTCAGAAGCCATTCGCCAAATGGACCCTGTGTACAATTATACCTACCGAGGAATGACTTGTAAACTCCCGTATCCATTAAACGACGTGTAATAATAATAAATGAAATAGGAAATATAATATTATTATTATTATTCATCCACATGATCGTATTATCGTAAACACAAATGGCAAAGTGGGCGATAAAATCACGCTATTACAAGGCTAGGCAGCATTGGATTCTTTTTATAGAAAACTGAACGAAACGAAATCCAGTGTAGGGATTAGTAAAGCAAAAAAAAAAAATGTTTCAAACTTTTGCTGGAGAGAAAAGATATTGGCCATTACCGATAATAAAAAAGTTATAGTTTAATAGTAACGCAATATAAAAACAAGATCATTTGACCTAGTTAACAGTTAGGTTGTTCCTGGATGTTACAGTTTTTTAATTGTCAAATTAAATTAGCTAGTAAAACTACAGAGACGTGAAAAATAACCGTTATTGTGTTTTCTTCATTTGATATCAACTTTTAGGCGCGATTGGTCCAATTCTCGATTAGTCCAATGTTCAAAAATAAGTCAAATTCGCAGTTGGTCAAATTCGCAGCAATACCCAGCACGTCTGTGAAGTTTTGCTACCCGATTTAATTTGACCCTGTATATTTTATGATTTAAATAAAATAAAATAACTTTCTGATTGTTGCAAAAGATAATATCCAGCAAAATATTACTAAATACAAGGAATATCATTGTATTTAATAATTTCTCTTTAAATAAAATATAAGTACATCGTTTCTTCTTATCTGTATGAAAGTTATTGTGCCAACTAATTGAGACACCCCGCCATGATAATTAAGATTTATAAAGCAGATTACTAGTCTAGACTAGCTTTAGACTAACGGATAGTATCTTACTTATTTATTTCTGTCTGACTGTATGATAATTGCAGACTATTCTAATCTTAACTAATATTATAAATTCAAAAGTGAGTTTGTTTGTTACGCTTTTAAGCTAAAACGGCTGAACAGATTTGAATGAAATTTGGCACATGGGTAGAGCATGATCTGATTAAGCAATAGGAAACTTTTATATATATTCCTATGTGATCGAGACTTATGCGGGTAGAACCGAGGGGCGCAGCTAGTTCTTGATAATTATACAATGAGTAGGTAACTGAGAATAAATGCAAATCATGAAAGTAGTTTGTTCAGAATGAATTAGTGAATCGATTTCTTTCATTTTTAATGAAGGTTATTTTAATCCCATAAATAATTAACATTATGTAAATTACAGTCACATTTCCGCTGTACAGTCAAAATCGAAATTTACGAAATACCTACTACGCTACCTTATACGTTCGCGCACGCAAAATTGTGGTCAATTTACAAATCTACGCACGTGTAGATTTGTAATGTGACCACAATTTTCTCCCACAATCAGTTTATCTGATTTAATAAATAAACAATGTTCTATACATAAAAGTAAAAATTCTGTGTATGTATTATAACCCTATTTACTAAGCCTCCGTTGTCCGCCCATCTGTCATTCCGTCTGTCAGCGGGTTGTATCTCATGAACCGTAACAGGTAGATAGTTTAAATTTTCACAGATTGTGTTTATTTTCACCGCTTTAACAACAAATAATAGCAATAAGTTAATAATTAAAAGCAACGTGTTTTTTTCGGCGTTTTTGGCTCGTTCCTAAAGGCTCGTACATACTGGCGCGATATCGCGGGCGCGACAAAGGTGGCGCTGCCTGTCGAGCCCGCGATCTCGCGCCAGTGTGTAGGAGCCGTAATACGGCACAGGATCCTTCGTAAGCAAGTGCAGCAAGGAGGGCTCGTGGCTAAGTAATAACAGCCGCACGGGTCGATCCATCAGGTTAAGCTGCCCTTGCCGGGGTTGGTCCGTGGATGGGTGACCGTCTTTACATACCGAGACTCCTCCGTGCTTCGGAGAGCACGTTAAGCCGTTGGTCCCGGCTGTCATACGTGGATCTTTGGCAGTCGTTATGATTCGTCAGAAGCCCGAAAGTCTGACAACCAGTCTTACCAAAGGGTATCGTATTACCCAGTTACTGGGTTGTGGAGGTCAGATGGGCAATCGCTCCATGTCAAATACTGGTATTTTGCTGCATCCGGTTAGACTGGAAGCCGACCCCAACATGATTGGGAAAAGGCTAGGCAGAATGATCCTTCGTAAGCAAGTCCGACTCGAATTTGACCGGTTTTTCACCTAACATTACCTACTCGTAATATCGACTTGTAACTACTTGATGAAATGGTACTTCATAAATACACTGTGTCTCTCTCTGTTCTCTTAAATTATTCATTCGATGTGAAATATCGCGAATTCTGTCATAATAAGTACCTCATCAAACTGATTGATTTGAAAAGCTTCAACTAAATTCAATATCATTTTTGTTATCAATTGACACCAATAAGTGCGTAAGTTCCTATTTGGGACTTATTATTGTAGTAACGATAAATCATCAGGCTAGGTAATAACAGCTGCACGGTTCTGTTGATCAGGCTAAACTAGGCTTGCCACGGTTGGTCCGTTGGGTGACCATATTTGGTCCCGGGTGTCATTTCGCTCTCGCCTATGTAACAGAGGGCGAGCCTATTACCATCAACCGGGCACCAATCCAGACTCCGGGCTGATACTGAGAAATTCCAGATGGAAAAGCCCAATAACACTTTGCTCGACTTGGGAATTCAACCCAGGACTTCATGCTCAGCAGTAGCGCTTGCCACCGCTAGACTAACTGGGCAGATTATTTCATTTCTTAATATTATTTATAATCAATTCATTTACTTGTACTGTCCTCACAAAAGACAATTTCAGACACTAATCTACATGGTCCTCATATTAAGACCTGCACCCTCTTATTGCGTAATACACGATCAATCACAATCTGGATCGGTTTGAAACAGATTGCTAATTCATAGCTTCATAACTTCGAAAAAAAATCAGCTCAACAACGTAAATAACGAAATGAATGATGTTGAACTGTCAAAATGAAACCGATTAGTCCGAATCGTTTACGAAAACGTTTTATGCAATTAGATATCTGACCAAGATTATGTCTAGAGTTTGAAAGAGACTGCGACCTCTGAGTTTGTTTCGGCCTTTCTTCTCAGAGTAGTCAAATAGGAAACGAAAAAATAAATAAAAAATATATAGAATAAACGATTTCATTTCACTATCTATCAAGCCATGTGCTAGCAATATTATAAACAGAATAACAGATAACTCTTATCAAATAATTCTTAGTCCTTTGTTTGAGTTCGATGAACGTCGCATAGAGTATCGATTGTACTATCACTCTATCAGCTGTCATTAACGCGATAACAGCTTGATTGCTGATGGATTAATAATGGTGTATTTAAAGAAATAAATTGTGAGATAAAGACCGTGTGTGGCATGTGAAAGAAATGGGAAACATTAATATCGTAAGCAATTTTTTGTGAATGATTTACTTTATAACAAAAGGAAACTCTTAAAAAATATTATTGTTCAAGGTCCGAAATCTGAAATACCAAAAAATAAATAAAACCTTTAATACACTACATTATAGATAATATTACCGTGACTACATTATTGTAGGATCTTCTATAATCTATACTTATAATAAATCTGTAGAAGTGAAAATTCTGTACATTGAAAATATCAAAAAAATAAATGTTACTAGACCGACACCGAATCCCAAAAAGATTTAAAAAAAAATTGTCTGTCTGTCTGTCTGTTTGTTCAGGCATCACGCTAAAACTACCGGTTCAATTACGATGAAACTTGGTATAATAATTATTCTTTAATATCCTGGGCACCACACTGGGTACTTTTTATCCCGGAAAAGTATCCTATCCTACGGTTGGCGGGTGTCAAAGTTTGTATGGAAGAATTTTAACTTAAACCTAAAAATTAAGAATAACGTGTATCACGATTTTTCGAAATTCAACCCCTAAGGGGGTAAAATAAGGGATGAAAGTTTGTATGAAAAATCTTATTCCTTGAGGTAATAAACATGAAACTTCGCACGAATAGTTATCTAAATAAATTATAAAGTTTGTAGTTTTTTGTTTTTCTAAATTACCCCCCCCAACCCCCCAAAGGGGGGTTGGGGGGGTGTCAGTGTTTGTATGGAAGAATTTTAACGCGCTGTCCGATTAACTCGATATTTATACTTAAAACCCGTGGGGATGTATGGGGTAATTTCCGACACTCACGCGGGCGAAGCCGCGGGCAGCAGCTAATATGATAATAATTATGATTATCATAAAATCCCAAAGAAGGTACTTACTTATCATAATGAAATACAAATCAAAATTGTTTTATGTACTCTAATACATATTATAAAGAGAAAAGATTTGTATTTTTGTTTGTAATGAATAAAAAAAACTACTGGACCGATGTAAAAGGGTGTAAAATGGCTATAATTAATAAAGCTAGTATAGTTAATAAATATAGTAGATATAATTAATAAGTGCGAAGAGGCTTGCGGAAGCTGTATAAACCTTATTCAAATGTCAAACTGCTTCATCAGCAAAAAAAAACCTAAAATTATATACCGTATTTTTTTTCAACCTTACAGTAAAATAAACACAAGTATTTCTAATTAATACCTATAATACTTGATACGTCAGCTACATTGTTTTACTTGGCACACCACGACGTAGCTTCGATTATAAATTATAAATAAAATAGATTCGGCGTTCATTCACCTCACGATACACGTTGAGCTATGTATAGTGTGTATGCATGTATGAATGTGTTAACAATAACAATTGCTTGTGATTACTTCGACACGAGCAACCGACGAGACAGACTTCTTATTGACAGAGAAAGAAAGAATGGATGTGATATTTTATCGTTTTTCTTTTATTTTATAGATTATCTTCCGCCAGCGGGTTCGCCCGCGTGATATCTTTATTAATTATAGCCTTTTTTTACTCAGTGATAATACAGCATTCTACTGGTAAAATATTTTTTTAATCGGTCTGGTAGTTATTGAGTTTATTCATTTAAAAAAAAATACAAATCTTTTCTCTTTATAATATTAATGCACGTTTAGAAAAAAACAGACTACTGTTGTCAGCAACAAAAATCCATTATCACTAACTTTTATATGTCGTCAAAATTGTCACAAAATGATTCGATAAACAGCTTTTTAGCTTTTCATGTACCTAACAGCTAAGAGTTCATAATATTCTTAAATTTTTACTTGTGATCCGAATATAATTAAAGATTTTTCTCAATAATTGATTAAAATACTGAAGTAATTCGAGTTTTGTTGGTGACTGTACCTACCATTTTTAGTAAAGGAGAAGGTGTTAGTTGATAATTTGCAATAAAAGTATCTTTAATAAAATTATAAATATTGATGTTGTATGTCAAAATTGATGTTCTAATAAACTTATGAAAATAAACAGATTAGAGAAAATTATATATTTCTAACAGATTAACTACTAGTATAAAATGGAAGATTGCCAAGCTATTAATAAAATACCTATTCATAAATCAGTAGCTAAATAAAATTTGTAGATATCGAATGTGAAAGGTTAGCATATATTTTTTTGAACCAATAAATATAATAAGCATCTAAACATGTGCCCAACAGTGATTACTATTTTTACTTGCCTACGTTATGACGAAAATAGTCAACCAAATGTTTGGCCAAACTCTCCTCCTTTTAACCAAATGTTTGGCCAAACTCGCCTTTTGACCAAACGTTCGGCCAAACTTGCGTTTCGACCGAATATTCGACCAAACTTTACACAAAGCTATCTTAGATACACCGGGCAACCAATAATTATCAGCCTTACAATCCTAATTGTATTTTATATTTTTTTCATAAATATTTTCTTAGATAATTGCGTTGTTGTCTTTATGGTGAAAATAATAGTTACCTACATACTTTTATTTCATATTGTTCTCTTTTAATTCTTTGTATGTACTGCTTTTGGAGTACCAACATCAATACTGTAATATACATATTATTATGTATCTGTAATATAATGGTTACTTACTTAAACAAGAAAAAAAACCTACTAGGCTATATGTAATACCGTATCCAGCTATATAATCTTCCCAACTCGATGTAAATAGGTAAGTACGTGTAAGTATCAAGGTATACCATCTGGCCCATGGCATTGAAGACCCGTGACGAATGTGATAATGTTCTTATTCCGACGCCCGTACAATGGAGAGCACGATTTATAAGAAACGCGTTATCACGACACGAATATAATGTATGTTTTCAATTGAACGTACTTGTAAATGTTAAACCTTCATTATAAGCTTAATTTGTATTACTTATTAAAATAGGTATATACAGTGTGTTAGGTGAAACGAAGGACATACTTTATGGGAGTGTAGTTAGGCCATACTTCTTTTTTTTGCATACATCTTTCCAATCATCAATAGATTATATAAGTGGTCAGTGGCATGCAGTTCGATTTTATAACAGGATGACCTACTGATCAACTAAGTTGAGCAAAAAATAGTTGAGCTATAGAGCATAAACTGTTCGGTAATACAAACTATGTCCTACTGCTCAACTGCTCAACTAGTTGAGCAATCTAGTTGAGCAGTGGGGAAGAAGTGGTGTAGTTCTCATGAAAATCAACGGGTTGAGCAGAGGTGTACCTATAGTAAACCCACACTTTGCCAGTGCCAAGTTTAAGTCCCATGTAATAGGGGGCTCGCCATTGCCATCCACCGGGCACAAATTCATAATCCGGGATGCTACTGAGAAATTTGTGATTGAATAACCCTATAACACTTTGCTCGACCCGGGAATCGAACCTAGCCCCTCATGCTTAGCGGTAGCGCTTGCGACCACTAGACCAACGGTCTTTTTCCGTGGTTTCAGCAGTAACTTGAATATTCAGAAACGAATAAGTAATAAAAATGACGTAAAAAAACAGTATTTTTGATAGGTATTAAACAAATTTTTCAACAACAACAATAAAAAATTTAGCTACTAATTTTTAGGGCCTAAATCAGTTTATTTTTTTTCCTACGTACAGTCAACAATAGAGTTAGGTCTACAACCCAAAATATTCATTACTAGCTGCGCCCCGCGGTTTCACCTGCATAAGTCTCGAACCCGTGGGAATATCGGGATAAAAAGTATCCTATGTCCTAACCCAGGACATGGTCTACCCATGTGCCAAATTTCATCCAAATCAGTTCAGGCGTTAAATCAACTCAACGAAAATAACGCAATGAATGTTGTTGAACTGTCAAAATGAAACAGATTAGTCTTAATCGTTTACGAAAATGTGTTACGCAATTAGATAACTGGCGTCCGCTTGATTACGCAGCCAACCATACATTTTGTTGGCGCCGCCATGGCGTTCCGGTAAGTTATGACTTGAATGCTAGGGATTGATACTATTGACAGCTCACTTCACATAAGTTTTTACGGTGAGATTTTTACAGAAGAGATCCACTGTATACTAATCCGCGAAATTGTGACCGCCTCTGCGGTCTAGTGGTTAGACCACCTTTCCGTCCCGGGTTCGATTCCCAGTGGGGGCAAAATTTTCTGCTCGGTTTGGTTGGTGGTATGTTTTAAGTCCGCCTGGCTAGCTACCACCATCTTATCTAAGTCTGTCGCCATAACAACAATGTTAACAGCATTGTTGTGTTCCGGCAGTTAGAGGTAAGATAGCCAGTTCCTCTGTGGTTGATGATTCCGGGTGAAGCCCGCTTCCACATTCAGCCTGATCATCACTTACCATCAGGTGAGATTCAGGACAAGAGATTCCCCGTAGAGGTTAAAAAAAAAAATTAAAAAATCTAATCTCCTGTGTATACTAATCTCCTTGTTTGACTGTACTTGTAAAAAGCAAAGCGAACAATATCCTTGTAAACATTGAACCGTAAAACTGAGCTATGAAAACGTTTACCTTCATTTTATTATCAATAGCATCAAATGCCGCGGTGTTTACCGGAGCTTCCTTACCTGAAATGAAAACAAAATATTTTAATACTGGATTGATTTCGATTACAATTATTTAAAGTGTCATTTAAAGAGCGTTGTTTATTTTCAGTTATAATATACCTTATACACTTTTATCGTATAAGCATTTTGACATTTTCTACCAATCAAGCAATCTGCGTAGCCTTTTTCCTTCTATGGGCGGGATAATTGCATAATAATACACATAAAATGTCCTAGATTGATAGCAATGTTCCTAATTTTTCTAGTTTACGGGTGTCTGAGCAGACAAATTTTTCAAACCTATGACGCAATAGATTACCAATATCCTTCACAATCATCGGAATGTGATTGATAGTATGTTATGCAAATTATGCAATTAGGGTGGTGTACCTAATACATTCGAGTAATAAAGATACTTCATTGATTCAGGCGCTGGCGTGGCAACACGTCGTGTTCGTGTTCGCGACAAGTCTACCGCCATCTTGAGGATGCCTCGTTGAGAGGTGAAACACGTGTCGATTTTTACAGGGTTTTTTATGACTCTTTAGGAATAGTTAAGCGGAATAGGTTACTTAGTATATCTACGTCTATTGTATTATTTAATAGATAAAGATCCTGGTTTACATAGGAATTCGAAACATGATGTATCAATGTCATGTTCCTTACCCGCGGGGCCACAGAAACTAAAATGAACACCGTCACAATTGACAATTCCAACTACTTGAATATTCTAAGCTCTGACGAGCCCTGTAATTCCCTGTACTACTCGCAGTTCCAGCGTAAGGCTGTTCGCAGACTGTCACTATAAACAACTAAGTGCGAATTTCACCAATGAAACTAAACGCGATCGGCACATCTAAACTGAGTTCAAGAGCTGACAGTCTCAATATGCCCCAATAAAGATGCACTGACAATTCTTGATCGCAGTTTGAAATCTGCCCTTAATAGCACTCTATGAAAACAGTGCTACTTAGTGCGCGCTGTCACAACTAGATCTATCGTGGGTCCAAACCCAGGCAGACACTTTACTTTGTGTGGTGAAGGAAATCAGCATTTGTGGAAACCGGCAAGTCCTAGAACTAAAAAAAATCGAAGACATGTGACATAAAACGTGCCTGGTGGATTATGGCCCACTCCGTCTTACAGAGAGGAGGCCTGTGACTGACCCAGCAATGGGAACGTTGTAGGCTGATGATATAAAAAAAACAAATTACCGACTTCCAAAAAAAACACTACAAATTAAAAAATTACTTCAATTTCGGAATTCGGCGTCTTTGGTTTTGAATTTTCGTTTCTTGCCACCGACTTCCGAAATGAATTTTATTTTTCACCTTGTAGTTCTTTTTTGGAATTCGGTTGTTTTTTGTAAAAAGTTTTTATTTTTCACTTTTTAGTTGTGGTACCTACCTCACACAAATTCGAATACCAAGACCTGCTATGTAAATAACAGTGACAGGAACTTATCGTAACATCATCCACATAGGCTAATTTGGAAAAATACGTAATATTGAAGCTAACTCAAAAAATACCCAAGCAAAGTTAAAAAAAAATACATGGGACCACCGCGCAAGCTTCCTCTACCAAATGAACAAGATTTTTTTTAAATCCGTCCACATTTGACGAAAATATCGATGAACATACCAAAAAAAAAAACATATTACCGCTACCCAACTTAGAAACTTCCTCCTTTTTGGAATTCGATTAAAAACTGTTCTGCCTATGTCTATAGCAAAAAAAATCTTATTTGCCCCTAGTGTGCGCACTGCCTATCAGGACTAACAGCCAATCACTTAGTAATGGCTACTAGAGAATTAATTGAAGCGCCCGGTTTTGCTCACCCGTTAATTTAATTAATTTAATAGAGCCTGAACTTACTTTGTTCTAGCGAATTGATAGTAACAGTAGGCTCCTAACTGTTTTGGTACCATTATGCAATTAAGGATTATGTCGTATGATAATCTAGATTTGTGTTTCAAATAATTAAAGTTTAATACTAATCTACTACAGATCTTCGAATATGACATATTTATAATCCATTAATAGCATCCCTATTTGGGGGAGGGATGCTAATAAGGATTATAAATATAAAGCTTAAACAAGGTTCTATAATCGAAGTTGGTTTGTCTCGAAAAAACTTTTGAAGATATACCTCCCTTGTTTGCACCTATGGGGGTCTATTGTCATATTCGAAGATCTGTTTAGTATTAAAATTTAACTATCTGTAATACAAATCTAGATTAATCATTATGATATTTATTAATACAGCACCAAGAAACTGAGGGAGTACACCATACTGAATGTCAATGATACAGCCATTTAAAATTTATAAAAATATTGAACATTACATTTAATTCATGGGTTTCCTGGGGTCCATTATACTCATCATTATGAACGACTTTCACTATGTATTATGTGGCCAACCCTGAAATTGGGAAAAAAAAAATCTGCTGTTCCCATCGAGATATAAGTACTAACGTACGTTAGTACTTAACTTATATCTCGATGGCTGTTCCCTACATTTATGTTCGCATATCTCGTTATAATGTGTGAACAGCTGATTTTATTTCGCCATTTTAATATTATTATTTATTTATTTATTTGCATAATGTACACTCAGTTATAGGCTTGGCTAAATCTACATGACCCTGTTAAAGCGCAGCAAGTCCCATAGTGAAAGTTGTTCATAATGATGAGTATAGTGACCCCTTAAGCGAATGCCGATGAATTCGATTGCACCCTGTAGATTAGTAAGAATAAATGAACACCAAATTCAAATCACATGATGACGTCAAATCCGTTTTCAACTAATACCAATCAACAATAAATCATTGTAATAACTGCTTATATAAAAATGTTATACAAAAACTATAGTGTATGGCAAAAAGAGATATGAATACGGTCTGGGGGGCAATGACCCTTTCATTTCATTATCGTAGTGAGGTGTGGTAGGGTTGTCGCTTACTTTAACCTCAACATGAGTACTTGGCCCGTACTTTAGCTAAAATTCATTTCCAAAGTAATAACAGTCACTCTGCTCTTAGGCTTTGCTACGCTAGGTACTGTTGAATTTAATTACGTGTTTTTACTAATAATATTTTCATTGACTCATTCTCAGAAAGTAAGTAGAGTGCGTGCAAGATAAGACTAATACGATTAAGACTGCGTGCGACTGATGGCGCTGGCGTGCTTAATTCTATACTGTTTATACATATATGTTACGCACCAACTGATTAAAGGCTCGTTCACACCGGCGCGACTTGTCGCGCGACGCGACACCGGCAATTGTTCAATCGTGAAGTTTTATTAGAAATTGTATTGTTAAAGTCGCGTCGCGCGACAAGTCGCGCCGATGTGAACGAGGCTTAATACGGCATTATTCATAATGCCCGGGCAATTTAAAAAATACCCAATATGAGTAGGCAATATGATAAAAACTATTGAAATAATTAAATTGACCGGCTTTCTAAATAATGCCCATCACTTGTTAGGCAGGGTAATAACAATATGTGTTTTGTTGACATTGTAAAACATTGTAGTTCCATCAATAATAGCGACGGCGCGGCATAGTCGACGGAGCCCCGCTTGTCTGGGCTCCTACTTCTGAATGGTTTAAAAAAAATTACCAGGAAGGGGATAGCGGGGTCTTAGTTCGCTCGCTCACTAAACCCCGCCATCCCCTTCGAACCTAACCTGTCCGAGTCGGGGTGCCCCAAGTCCCGAGCTCGCTTAGCTCACTCTTGTTTCCTAAGTTCTCCTAATAACATTTTAGATTGAAGAAAACCATGACCATAATTATCGAATTGTCCAACCGTTAAGAAGCAATATTCATAATGACCAGACAATGTGATAAATATAGAAGTTTAAATCAGTATTACATTGCCCGATTTGACTTGACTAGATTCATAATGCCCGGGCATTATACATAGTGCCCTGATTAATCAGTTGGTCCATGACATATAAATTATTAATTTAATCTTAATATTATTCATCTTAATTAATTAATTAATTATTTTGTCCTTACATAAACGACAAGATGGCGGCATACGATTAGTTCCAATTTCAGCCGCGCGCAGTATAGAGCGTAGTATTTTGTTTTACTTTTCTTGAATTTTCATTGTGCAAAATAAACCTCATTCAAGTGCCCGCACAGAATTTGAAAGCGCTTTTTAAATATTTTATAGCGGATTCACTCAGCACACTTTTCAAATAAAGAGCTGTTGAATGGAGTCCGCCTATGTAGGTACCACTACTATAATAATATAAACAGGGTTATTTAATTTATGGGGATTGCGAAGAAGAATTCCAAAAGACTAACGCAGTCTAGATTGACCTAGAAACGCGACTCAGCAGGATTCTCCAGGTGCCTAAGTGAGACGTAAAGTATTTCGGCTGTAAATAAAGTTACGAAATTCTGGAGAACTGTTCTTTTATACAAAGTAATCAGTAACTTGAGACTATCTGTCCTGGTTTGATAAATGGGCTAGGCTAGACTTCTAAAACGATGGGGCATCACTTTATTTGATCGACTTCGATTATTAGGTCGGAATTTTACCTAACCATCTTTAAAGTGTGATTACACCTACTTTCAAAGAAAGCACTTAAAGTTTGAAAATATTTATTTTTGGAAATATTGTAAATGCGAACGTTTCTTAGGTTTGTTCTGTACCCGAAGGGTGCCAATCAGAACCCTATTACTGAGACTTCTCTGTCCGTCTGTCTGTCAGCGGGCTGTATCTCATGAACCATAATAGACATTTGAAATATTCACAGATTGTAATATTTCTATTGCCGCTTTAACAAAATATAATAAAAATAAAGTAAAGTTAAAAATTAAAGGGTTTTTTTCAGTGTTTTATGCTAAGGTGGTACGAAACCCTTCGTGTTGTCGGCTGTTTTTTTGTTTATTAACATATTAAAGTAAAACCCAAAAAAAAAATACACAAAACAACCTTTTTGTTACTTATTCTTTTATTTTTGTGAATTTACAAGCTATTCGCCCCAAAAATTACGAATTTCCATACAAACTTTCATCTGAATCTGAATTTTCAAAAACCCTTCCTTAGTGCTCAATTTCGTTATGTAAGAAACCCTTGTCAGGCCAGGCGCACTCCGCATTTTAGGTATGACGCTACAAGTACGCGGCGGGTTCGACTTGTCGAGTCAATTCAGTGAGCTTAACGCAGAAAGAAGAATTATGGGTTAAGGCTCCCGCAGACAGGCGCGACGCGATTCTGGTAGAACAATTTCCATAAACTTTTCATAGAAATTGTTTTATTAGTCGCGTTACACCTGTCTGCGTGAGCCTTTACGCGATAGAAAGAAAGGCAATTTCTAGGTGATTATAAATAAAAAAAAAACATTATTTTTTATTCTGAGCTCTTGTGTAAAAAGTCATGCTTCTAGTAGTTTAGCCGTGCGTTGTCTGTCAGTGAGTGAACGAATGAATTAACGTATTGTAAGATTGTCAAGGTACCGTAACCGACAGTGACAGCCCTGAATAAGTCCGTCTGCACACTCATTAACATGTACACTAACGTCGCCTGAAGGCGTATCACTTGAAACATATACTTATATTATATATCTATGTCGCAGTAAGATGCTTGAAGCCGTGATATAGTTATATCCCTAGGGATATTACATTTGACAGCTGTCATTGTCACGTTTGTTAGCTTCAGATGGCCTAATTTTAGGATGCTGAGTAGAATATGAGGTGTGTGGTAAAACATTAGAGGAGCAATTCCGGTATTTTTAAGGACGTTCGTATTCGCATTTAATTCGCAATCTGTCAAAAATACTATGAATTTACCAACATTTTTGACAAGTTTGACAGATTGCGACTTGAATGTGAACGTTTTTCAAACATGACAATTGGCCTTCAGATATCATTATAACCTTACTGAAAGTTTCAGATGAAACTCATACCATTTTACGCCAGTACTTTGTGCTTTACTCTGTTTGTGTCATTTTAACTTTAAATGTTTTGCGCCCAATATGATGAAATTGATCATAGTTCGTATTATTACGATGTTTATAAGTATTTTATTTTTCAAATATAATGATTTATTTGGCTTTTCTTGTAGAAATGTATCTAAAAACTTATTTCAGCTACCACGTGTAGTTTAAATAAAGGCATGATTAATAGCGTAATGTTATGTTTTTGTATTGGCGCCGTTTACTTATGCTGAGTCTGACCATTTGTGGGAAAAGTGCGTGCAGGGTACACTCAGGAATGACGCATTGTTTGTGTATCAACTAGCAACAACTCAGTACGGTCTTATACGGTCATAGCACGTCGTAAAGGAAAATAAATTATGTTCTATTTTAGCAGAGTGAGAAGCGGGTGAATTTAATTTATTTATTTTATCTACCTAGTGGGATAAACAAATCATTGTACTACATAGATTTCAATGGGTCAGATGCCTCAATCGAGAAGGGTAGGTATCTGGTTTCTCGGGGTCCGTTCCGTCAAGCAGTTGACATTAAATGCTCGTTCACACCGGCGCGACTTGTCGCGCGACGCGACTTTAACAAAACAATTTCTAATAAAATTTCACGATTGAACAATTGCCAGTGTCGCGTCGCGCGACAAGTCGCGCCGGTGTGAACGAGCCTTAAATGTTTCTAATCCCTGACGTGATCACCAATAGAATGAGATGATCAATCATTTAATTTACATCCCATGGTTTTTATAACAACTTCCCCTGTAAGTAGGTAAAGTGAAGATCTTTATCTTGAACGGATGACTGTCAGTCAAAGATTTATATCGATAGATTTGCGCTCGCCCGTGTCGCGGTCGCTCGAAAAGTGAGAATACAGAGAGTGACACATCCGCATAAATGACGTTTGACAGTCAAATTCAAGTCACTACGAAATTGTGTCAGAGGTGTCAAAACGTAACAGAAATGCGAACATCTTTTGTGGCGGTAGGGCGAATCTAATGATTTCAATCTTTCCTTCCAGTGGTTATGTTATGATGGCAATTTTTTTTTTCTGTGATTTTTTTTATCTGTATAATTTAAACCGCACGTGTGTTCTAATCTTTATTACGCAAATAACGTGTACGACCTCTCAAAATGGTTTTTCAATACGTAAGGACCGAAATTGAAATATTTTTAATGGCTTTAAATTGTATAGGTGTGTTGTTCATATTGAAACTTACAATCAAAAGCTGGTTTTTATAATAGATACGAGATTTATAATAGGTGTTATGTTATGAATATACGCGACATACTTATGTAGCTACTATTATGAGATAATAGTGGACGTATCAGTTATTAAGGCTCCCACAGACAGGGGTGACGCGACAGCCCGACGAGACTCTGGCGGAACATTTTTTATGAAAACTTCACGGTAGAACAATTAAAGGTTTCGCGTCGCGCCTGTTTGCATATTGACATATTTTCGAAAAAATCAATGATATCATACTAATATTATAAATGCGAAAGTAAGTTTGTTTGTTTGTTGCGGTTTCAAGCTATAACGGCTGAACGGCTATAACGGCTGAACGGATTTGGATGAAATTTGGCACATGGGTAGACTATGACCTGGGTAAGGACACATGATACTTTTTAACCTGATATTCCCACGGGATCGAGACTTATGCGGGTGAAACCGCAGGGCACAGCTAGTTTATCATAAATTATAGCCTGACGATCACAAGCCGCTTTTTACTACCTTAACCATAAATCGCCCACTTCAATCAACTCAGCAATATATCAAGCCTCTTTCTAAGTATAAAATTGCCTACTTAACGTAATGAAAAGTTACTTGGGCACTATTGTAACTATGGTACCAACTACGGAGACTTGGCAGACAAAGCTAAAAGGCTCCTGCAGACTGGCGCGACGCAACAGCGCGACGCGACTCTGACAATTTCTATGACAACTTCATAGAGTCGTGTTGCGTTGTTGTGGCAAGCCAGTCTGCGGGAGCCTTGTAAGGTTTGTCTGCATCTTGCATATTTGGCACCAACTAGTGTAGCAATGGAGACACAATAGATCGTTAAGTTGTTAAAATAAACGTTGGTGTATTAGCGAGAGTAGTAGAGGCATACAAACTGTCTATAGTAACCACGGAGTAACCATAAGACGATTTTATTAAGGAAAACATTGCCCGCCGCAAACCGCCCCAGTGGAATAAAAACATTGAATGTGATTAAAAAAAACACAAATTCATACATTTCTACATACAACTTTCACTAATGGAACACGGAAATTGCGAAAAATAAAACAGTTCCCTACATTTTTTCAAGTTAAGCGAACATAAATGTATGGAGTTGCTGATTTTTCATGATATACTAACGATCTAGAAAAATCTAAAGAGGTCAAAGAAAATCATCAAAATATTCCTAGTCGTATAAATCTGCCTGTTCCAAATTCAAACAAGATCGCATAACCCGTTCACCGCCACTTGACGGTCATCTTTTCATATCACACGGTCCCACGCCAATTCCGACAATGTAGAGAAAAAGATACCATAGCAAGAATCTTATATGGCCGTCAAACTCGAGCAAAAACCCATCGATTCATGGGAAAGTGACCCCTGTCCCTTTCTACTGGGCACTTGAGTTGGAACCGGTCCCATTGACAACGGACAAGAATTCCCATGACGACAGCGTTGACGTAAGCAATAATGTCAATAATGAGAAAAAGTATGGAGACATGAGACGGTTGCGTTCGGAGGGTTAATTATTTACGTAATTTTTGTTTCGTAATGCTTGCGTGGTTATTAATTGTCAATTAACAATACAATATATTTTGTGATTGAGTCATTATTTTATGGAAAGTAAAAGTTGTCAAAGTTTTTTTGGCAAAAGGTGAAAAGCATCAAATTATTTTACAAAAAAAAAGGTTTTTTTTTACCGAACATAACGCACTAGTTATTAATAAGTTGAGGAGAATTGATAGCACAGATTGACAGAAAAACACAGTGGGCCAAATATGCAACTAAATAAATGTAGTCAAAAAAACTCATATCATAACATATTTTTAACTATTCATGGAAATATAATTGGTTCAGTAGTTAACGAAATTCATAACTTTCGCGTGAATGGGAACGATTGCCGGCTGCCATTGAAGCGAACTGGACGCGTTCAATTTAAATGCAATTTTTGTTCCGTCCACATTGTTCCCTATTTCATTTCGCTCTGTATTTTTTGACACTTTTTTACGGTTCTCATTTGTTAGTTTCGTGATTTGACTAGAGTTCTATAACATACCTAACATACGTACACCTACTTGTGAGATGGATTTGAGAAAAAATCGAACGGTCTTAATAGGCCTACCCTCCTATAAACTAATGTTATGCAATCCATTAGTTGGGCAAACGGAGTTCATAAAAGTACTGCTCATGTATAAACCCTAAATAAAAGCCCTCTTTAAACATTACGAAAGAAAGAAAGCGGCATCCTCACTACAGCGCCCGCATGTTAGTGACAACAAAATTCTAAAAATGATTGCTGTCAGACAAGACTGTCCCTTTCAGGGACACGATCCACAAATAAGTAATTATTTTGTGAAAACTAACAATACTTAGTAACATACTTACTCAAGCATTTTAGATTAATAGTAAATAAGTACTAGTGTAAGAAATCATACGGTTGTTATTCTTTTGGCAAATAAAGATTATATTATTATTATATTACATAATTAAGCAAATACTAACAAAATTATGGACCTTTACTTAATTTCATTTCATTACCTACCTACAATAGAAAATTCTCGATTACTGAAACTATATTTTCCTATGCAAGAACGACACTACGTTTTAGCAACAAAAAAGGCAAACCCACTCATCAAATCTCCAATACATTTTTACAGTATCACACTCTCATGAAACAGGTCCCAAGAGTAATAACCGAATAAATTGAGGAGCTCCCGATTGCCACCGACTTGACAGCAAAAACCCACTTCCTGATTTAATGGGATTTTTTCAAATCGATCCGACGTCCAAAGTATAGGAGGTAATCTTTCGCCATTTTCAGCGTTTCCGTGCTGTGAATATAATTATTTCACCCTCAAGAATATGGCACCGTTTTGCAATATGGCATTAATTTATTCGAATGCAAATTGCTTTGGCCTTTTTCGATCGGGCTGATGTAGTATCGATTGTTATCCGATTGTTGTTGTTGCTCGATTTGTTTTGGATGAACTAACAAATAAATATTCGTATATCACTTTGGAGACTACTCATTCGATATTGTTTGGAATTAACACGTTGTCTTAATTTAGTTCAGCCATTTTTCACTTTGGAATCACTGTGCAATATTTCGAAGGAATCGTTACCTTTTACATTAAAAAAAATGTCATGCCATCGAGTCCAAAGTAGTCTAGTCTACGTGAGAATTGCCCTTATTAACGTCGGCCAAACAAAAAAGCCTGTTGCATCAGAACCTCGAGACGCTAACAACAAAAACCAACATCTACACATGCAGTTTCATTGAGAAATACCCTATATTTCACACACTTTACGTAACCGTTAATACGGACAAAATCACGACACTATCTCGACAACACAATACATTGCTGGTTTTAATAGCGGCATCATTCGCAGAGACTACATAAAAACAGCAGTTGATTTCAACACATAGGTAAGTGTAAAATTTTGAGTTGGTAAGTTCTTGCGTAGAGCCAGGAGTTGGGTTGACGAAGCGAAGCGAAACATCCAGAGACAATTCTCAAGATGTAAATTAAGGAGGAAAAGAAATTAAACCAAGTGGCTGAGATATTTATGTTGCAAGAGTCCCAGTTAAGATTTATAGATAATTTTCTATAAGAAAGAAATAATTTGGAGAAAGTTCTAGTCTTTTGGCATGATTTAAAGGTTTCCCTTCAGATATAGCAAGTAGTGGGACAGTACTTAATAACAGGATAAGCTATAAAGCATCCCTTTTAAGGGTTTCACACTCTAATATCACAAGTATAGATAATTATTATCTCCTTTAATTCACATCTTAGGAAACATGACACATCAATTGACTCTCTCACAATATTATAGTTATGACAGCAGCTATATTTCAAAAATAATAATTGTGGTGTTATATTATCTTTACAAATCAACACCTTGCTATATGAGAACAATACTCTTATAAATCAAAGTTCACATTTCAATTATATCGTCGAACAAGGCTGAAGCAAAGAGCACTCGTTTTATTCAACGGTCCGTGACATATCCAAGTAACATGACCTTTGAGGTATGCGGTATCTTCAGGCTCTTATTCCTTTGCAGTATAAGCATGAATGTCAGTGGAATTTGCTGACATTTGCAAGATTCTTCTTGCAGTAAGCGTTTTTGTGCCACCTGCGATGACATACGTACAATATGATTTCAAATTTGTTTCCAATAAAAAAGCTGGCAGCTTAGAATTTGTTCGTAAATCGTTTTTAAAATTAGAATGTTTTGGTTTATTACGAAGGTTTATTTAGAAATTTGACAGCTGAATAGAAGTTTGCATTGTGGTTTGCATCAACGCGTGGATCAATCAATCGTACTTAAATGATAATCATAATCATAAGGAAGTAGGAAAGCAGTGATGGGAGTCCATAAGGTAATATGATATGACATAGTACGTAAGAGTTCCAGTTCAATGAGCATTTACAAACGTTTCGATGTCATAGTTCATGGTCAAAGTTGTATACTATTATAAATGTTGGTAGTATCGTGTTTATGAGCATGAAAATAACTCATTATTCAGTAGTATATTATTTGAAAAGTGCAAGTTGTTGGCAGGCTACATAATGCCTAAGACTAGACAATAGTAAGAGTAGAAAATAATGAGAATGGAGACTCAGAACTGGTCACAAGAGTGTGGGTCAGCCATGCCATGTGAGTGGTAGACTGACCGAATGTTAAATTGTATGCTATTGTAAATTAGAAAAAAATGCATTCAAATCTTGTCTTATATCCGTCTATATAATTTTTTGTTGAAAAAACGTGAAGCTGTTCACGATTTTCACCTTTACCATTCGAAGTTGGTACCAGAACCTAGACTATTTAATACCTGGTTATGATACTTCGTATTCTCATCGTCCGCGACATATTCCGCGTAACACGACCCTTACGGAATGCGGTATCTCAGCGTCTAACAGATTTGTTGCGAAACCGACGGTTGACGCTTGAAGCGGATTTAGAGCAGCGGTACTCTGCCAAATTAATGTTTAGTTTTGTTTGTGGATGTCGCTTGCTAGCGCTGTAGCGGCTTTTATTAACACTTTATGTTAGAGTTTACTAAAGTGGTTCATCGGTGGATATCATAAAAGGAGATGAAGAGATAACTGGGCCAACGTTGTGGCATACGGCCCATCCCTCTCACAGAAAGGCAGGCCCAGCAGTGGGAACCTTACTGGTGGGTTATTATACTTAAGGGTTGAGGAGACTAAAGGCTTGTGCACACTGGCGCGACTTGTCTCGCGACGTGACACCGGTAATATTGTTCTACCGCGAGGTTTTCTTAGAAATTGTATTATTTAACTCGCGTCGCGCCTGTTTGTAGGAGCCTTAAGATGGGCAGCACCTATCTACTAAGAAAAATTGCGTTTGCCAATCCGTCTGCCTGGGGTCATGATTATGCTTCTTTATGACTGTCTGCTAGCTCCTGAATTTAGGGGAGGATGTTTGCGGCGGATTTGATGATTGTACGTCAAATATAGGTGAGCAGCTGATAAATTTCGTTGTAGATTTTCGAGAGTTGACTAAGTACTTGTAATTTCTTTCCTGACTGCTAATATAGTCTCGTCGAAGCTCGAGGCCATTTTACGGAAAGAAAAAAGGTCAATTAGGTACCCATCGCTTATATTTTAGTCCAGTTTCGCGAACTCAATAATCTTCCCTCATAAATGTTCACAAAGTTCTGGCTATTTAATGTTCCGAGAATTTTAAACGAGCTACAGGAGCTAATGACCCAAGATATTGGGTAACTAGTACTTACTTAAGAAATACAATATCAGACAAAAGTCGTGAAACGATGTACTTTAGTCATTAAGGAATTGTAGATTTTAAGCTCATTAATCAGAATCCTGTAAGAAGATTAAATAAAAATAAACGCTTTCACAAATGTAAGCAGGTTAAGAAATCGACACGTGTTTCACCTCTTAACGAGGCATCCTCAGGATGACGATTGTCTTGTCGCGAACCCGAACACGACGTGTTCAAGTCAATCGTCATCCTGAGGATGCCTCGTTCTTACAGTGTTTTTTTATGACTCTTTAGGAATAGTTAAGCGGAATAGTTACTAAATATATCTACGTGTACTTATTATTATTATTTTTTTGGTACAATCACGCTACAATTCAATGAATCTCAAAAACAAGAAAACTGCTAACCTACCAAAATAAAGAATTCCACAAAAAAACAAAACTCAAGCGAAAAAAAGTAAACCGTACGTCACGGCGACATTACCCCGCGAGGCGTCATTCCCATAAAATTTGCGCAAACGCGGGAAAACGGGCAACTTTACCCATTCATAAACGCAGGGAGCCATGAATGAGTTAGTAGGGCAGAGAGCGTAGATCGCGGCACACCCATTTATTACAACACCATGTATATTAGAATGGGGGTGTAAATCTGACGGGTTGCAATTGGGACCAAAACTTGGTGTGTTATTGTCGCTTGTCGCTTCATCGTGCGAGTGAGTTTTGTAGGACTTTTAGGTTATAAAGGAATATATTTCGTTTATTTTAGAAGGTCGTGATATTTGGATGATAAGATTTTTTTTATCTTTTAAGGGACATTCGAAGGTACTCGCTGTAGATCAGTAGGTCAGTGCGCCTAAAAGTATTCATTCATTTATTTAATACACACTTCAAGCACACAAATGTACCGGACTTAATGTCATAGCCATTATCTACACTACCAGACAACCTGTGGGTGATGCAGAGACAAACAGTAGTAATCGCTGAGCTCGCTGAGCTCCTTAAGGTCTGAGTTGAGCTCTACGATTAATGACAAATGCTTGCACTGACTGGACAGGTCCACTCAAATCTGTGTGGCTAAACCATTTCAGACACTAATCTACATGGTCGTATATATCATATATATCAAAATTATATGAGTTTAGACCAGAATTCAGTCACGTCGACAGCGTTAACGTTGGCCTCGCAAAGGTCTTAAGGGAAACAATCAATTGCAATTGACAATTTTTATGTGATTGATACACATTGATCGTCTACGAAATACAATTGAAGCGATTGACAATATCACTACAATACAAATTGATGGCCTTTTTTTATTTTTATTTATGTGTCGTCAGCTCTTGACCTCTCGCCTGATGGAAAGCGATGGATGAGGTCTGTGATGGAACGAGCAAGATGCCTGTTCACTCTTGCTTTGAAGGCAGACGGGTTATACGTTCCCCTTTCATAGCAGGTGTTATTGAGCAGACAGTACGATAAGAGTTGAGACTTCGTTTGAGGATCGCTTATGATAATTCGTCACGGAAGGTCCTCTCCTAACTTAAACAATCCTCAGTCCTTCCTACAGGAAGTCATAGCGTCTATTCGCAGTCAAATCCCTTTTACGACTGCGCCGACTGAACTTAAATCAGTCACTGATATTTCCTCCCATAAAGTTGACTGCACCCAACAATGCAGGCGCTCGTTAAATTCAGGAATGTCTTTAAAAACTATAAATAGTGAACTGCGAAATTACGTCGTCACAGCACTCTAGGAGCAATAAGGATCAGAATTCTCGAGCAATAAAGGGCAATAAGGATCAAAATTCTCTATTTGAGAAACATGATTCTGTTATGAATGACAGTTTCTAGATTTTTGTTTTCATAGGAAAATTAAAGGAATCCGAGCAGTAATCCTATATACTCGTAAGTGAGGTTGTCGGGCGGTGTGCTGTGGCTCATTCTGCATCCAACGCGCGGCGTGGCAACACGTCGTGTTCGGGTTCGAAGTCAATCAATGAGAGATGAAACACGTGTTCATTTCTTACAGGGTTTTTATGACTCTTTAGGAATAGTTAATTGGAATAGGTTGCTAAATATGTCTATTGTATTTTATAATCGTATATTATTAGAGTTCCGACTTTAAGGCTGAGCAAACTGTTTTCTATGAAAACTACAGGCAATTGTTCTAGCGTTGTCGCGTCGTCGCGCCCGTCTGCGGGAGCATTTAAAATGAGAAACGGAAACTTTTATGATCACGTTCTTGTCCGTCAGTAGCAGTGGGTTGCAGCTGAAAATCAGCGTCAGGTGGTACACTTTGTGTTGTCATCTGACATTATGCTGAGCTCAGGCCCTTTTGGCATTATAATCATTATTTTCTGTTTTTTTTTAGTTTTAAGGTGTATTTTGCCAATAAACGCATTTTTCTTTCTTTTCAGAGGTTTGAATGATCAAAGTCATTATCATCCTGTCTTTATCAAATACTAGTTTCCGCCAACGGCTGCACCCGCGTGATTATCTTTATAATTAGCCTATATTAATCAGTGATAGATAATATAGCATTCCACCGTTGAAAGATTTTTTTAAATCGGTTCAGTAGTTTTTAAGTTTATTCGTCACAAACAAAAGTACAAATCTATTCTCTTCAAGGCTCGTACACACTAGCGCGATATCGCGGGCGCAACAGGCAGCACTACCCATGTCACGCCCGCGAAATCGCGCCGGTGTGTACGAGCCGTTATACCTAATTATAGTATAGATGCATAATCTGTAGAATCTGTAGTCCTGACAAACTGTCATGCCGGACAATTAATATTCCGATGATAAATTAAAACAATGATTAAATGATTCATAATCTCGAAACACCGAAAATAAATGTCAGACATTGCCATTCAATTTCATAATTAACCAACATTATTTGACATTCAAAAACTGCAATTAAATAGGTATGCAAAATTCTTAATTTAATTTCAGCATCAGGTCATAAATATCCCACCGGTTCTTAACACTTACGTAATCGGTAAGTAGGTATTTAGGTTTCGAATTAACCCGTAACTGCGAACGTGAAAGTGGTGAGACGGGTCTCGCAGACTCACTCACTGACTGATGACAAATATCACAGATCGAGTCGCCGTCGAAGATTATTAGTGTCAGTGAAACCGTCCTACGACACAGTACGACACAATTTAGAAGGTACATCGGGAAAACTCGTGAAACAAACGGAACGATTGATGTCGGATAGTCTTATATATTTTGATGATCGCGCGGTAAAGTCTAATTGCGCGATGCAGGATTTTTTTGACGTCAGGTCTTTGTTGCGTAGTGCGTCGCATGTGGCGTTGGCACAAGGCTGCCAATGATGATATTTATCGCAGACAGAACAAAACCACTAAGTTTGAACTATTTTGACTCAAAACAAAACTAAGTACTGGTGGTCAGTCTAAAAGGCAGTCTAAACGAACTAGAAGGCTCTCACTGACCAAGGTAAGTCTGTTTAAGATATGCGCCTGGTTTAAAAAAACGAAAAATATCGACGCGACAAAATTAAACGCACATGAAACAATTGGCTGTTGATATTTATTTCAAACAATCACAGCTTACGCGCGCCTGACAATTTGTTAGCTTGATTTTCGTTCCTTTAACTGTGCGTTCGTGGTGCGAAAATGAACGATTTCCAGTGCAAGTTTTATTCGTCGTACAGCGATGTAACCTTTAACTTGTGGCATACTTGATAAGTTTTCATTTCGATATGTACTGCAATAAGTCACTGAGTCTTGAGACTTCGTATCTGTTTCTTGTCACTAGATTAATGTTTATCTATAGGACTCAGTATATTATACCTACTAATCTTATGAAGAGGAAAAATTTGTAAGATCTTATCATCATCAGCAGCCAGCAGTCCACTGTTGGGCATAGGCCTCTCTAATTGCACGCTATTTATCTCGATTCTCAGCAACTCTCTTCTTCTACTCGATATTTAATTGCAGTTTTTGAATGTCAATTAATGTTGGTTAATTATGAAATTGAATGGCAATGTCTGACATTTATTTTCGGTGTTTCGAGATAAATAAATCATTTAATCATTATTTTAATTTATTATCAGTCAGTCAGTTCTACAGATTCTGCATCGACACTATAAATAATTACGTATAAAAATAACAGATTTTTATATTGGTTTGTACTGAATAAACTCAAAAACTATTGAATCGATTTTTTAAATTCTTTCAGCAGTAGTATGCTATATTATCACTGAGTAACATAAGCTATAATTTATAAAGATATCACGCGGGTGAAGCCACTAGCGGAAGTTAGTATAATATATTGTGCTGTCGCCTGTGTAGCAAACAGGAATCAATTTTCCAATTTCGATGAGTCAATATTGAGTGAAAAGTAAAGTAAACAGTTTACAAGTTAATGAACCTCATTAATTAGTGTTGTAAATACTAGACTAAAGGTCAAATTAAATTATCTAGCGAAACTCCGCAAAAGTGATGGGTATAAAACAAAAACAAAATATTTGATTATATTTTGGGGTCAACGACCCCAGGTAGTGTTGTCACTTTAAATATCAGTTTTATAAATCAGTTTTCTTAGTTTAAACTTCACAGACACAACTGTCATAAGTATTGCTATCTGAACACGATAAAACAAAAAAAAAACTTTTTTCAACTCATACTTCAAGTAACGACAACGTCGTTGACCACAAAAAAGTTTTTTTTTTATATTTAAGTTGGAGTTCCTAGCTAATTTAATTTGACCTTATATACTGACTTTTACTTTTAAAACAAAACAACCGATAATGGTATTTTAATGTCTTAAAAAAATGAACAAACTCGGAACTCGACAAACACCATGCTTTCAAATTAATGGCCAGACAAAACAGTACATTCATCTGCAATTTGAAGCCACTTCATTATTAATCAGCTGTCAAAGTTTGAGATTTATTTATAAATGAGACTCCATGCAGATAAAATATACCTTCAGTACAAAAACACAGTCACCGGATCATGACATGGACTCCGTGATAATAAATCAAATAAAAAGTTACTGAAACTCGCGATCAAATAGAATTCTAATAATAATTTGTAATGGTCTTCTCGACCCCACGTAGCATTTAGGTGTTGGCAAACCTCTTGACGTTCATTTACACTTCACCAGTCTTTAGTAGAACACCTGTTTAAAGTTAGTGAAACTAAGGGCAGGGCCTCGTTCACCATCTACGAGTAAAGTGTTGATTAGTTACTTCCTAGTGATCGTTAATTGGCAAGTAAAAGTCACGGCTCGTGCATACCGGCACGATATCGCGGGCGCGACAGGCAGCGTTACCCGCGTCGCGCCCTCGATATCGCGCCAGTGTGTACGAGCCTTTACGAGTATCTTTTGTCAATTTCACGAAGGATTACTCAGAGATGTACCACCTTTATTCCACCCATAATATGTCGCCAGTTATGTTTAACGGCTCGGAAACACTGGCGCGATATCGCGGGCGCGACAGGCAGCGCTACCCTCGTCGACCCCGCGATATGGCGCCAGTGTGTACGAGTCTTTAGTCCCATTTAAAGGCCTAAGCAGATTGGCGCGACGCGACGCCGGTAACCACGCTGTTGGGTCGCGCCAGTCTGCACAAGGCGTAATAGGAGGCGACTATCAACCGGGCACAAAACAAAAATATCTATAAACACTATGTTTTCTGTCAAGTTGTACGTAAGGAAAGATGTTAGTATCGATTTTATTTATGGATAGGTAAACGACTTCCTAATCGCTATTGATATCCTATTAGCCTTAAGGCTCCCGCAGGCAGGCGCGACGCGACTCTGGCGGAACAATTTCCAGGAAAACTTCACGGAAATTAATCTACCAGTGTCGCGTCGCGTCTGTCGGTGGGAGCCTTTAAGCCGTCGAAGACTCCGTAAGGCTAAGGAAGATATAGAGATTAGTAATGTCTAGTAAAGTATAAATAAGTACCTATTTATATAAGAAATACGCACATTTAGAAAATCAGCCACAATTAAATAAGTTAACAATGTTTGAGAGTAGGTAAGTAAATATTTAAGTAAGTGTCGTGAATGTCAAAATGTTACATTTTTTTCGATCTCTCATTTGCCAAGTGTGTAGAGTGCGATAAAGAACTTCGATGCAAAAGCTGTATTTAGTTTATAATTTTGTAGTTTCATTCAATGATATCATAAGTGAAAAAATAGAGGGAGATCGGTTATACGCACTCTGCAAGTAGAACGTAATAACTAGGCTAGTTAGCAAACCCGAACTCAGTATTGCGCTGGGCGTCACAATCACAATACTAGGTACACGGTTATTTTATTAGTTAAACAGGGTGATTAGAAGCTGGGTGCAGAGCCTTAAGGGGGTGATGGTTGTCACCATTTAGAGCATTTTGAGCATGATAAAAAAAAAAAATAGCAGATAAAAAATATTTTACGGCGCGACGCGACACCGCTAATTATCCTACCGAGAAGTTTTCTTAGAAATTGTATTGTTAGAATCACGTCGTTCTTACAAATTGTATTGTTAGAATCACATCGCACCAATCTGCCTGAGGCTTTAGATTGCCGTTTTTTAAGATCGAATGTTAGTATAACCTGCCTACCTCTTTTTAAACCTATATCTTTGTTGTTATTCATAATATTTTGCAGAAGGCCTGGCGTATGCATAATACCTATCCGTCCTACATTTTTTTCAAAAGACCTTTTCAGCTTTCATTATTTTAATGAACTGAATCTGAATATCCTGCAGCGAACAAGTTTTTGCATTTTTAATATCATTCAGCGTTACAATTTACAGCTGGCAAAAATTCTGGAATTTATAAAAATTATATGAATTAAGAATTTTGTCATGATGGGACTAACGAAACGTTATTACTATTACTTACTTTTAGAAAACGGTTTTGTTTCCAGTAAGTCTATTATAAGTATCTACTTATTTGTAAGTCTATATCTCTAGGAATTTTTAGTAAATAATACAATTTCTATGAAAATTTCACAGTAGAACAATTACCGGTGTCGCGTCGCGCCAGTCTGCTCGAGGGTTAATTCTAGTATGTTAAGGTGGCTGGATACGGAAGGCGGAGGGTGTTGTGACGCAGCCTAGGAGACGCCTATATCCAGCAGAGTACTGCGTTAGCCTGAGTTGATGAGTGATTGTTTGAATACCTGAAGATGCCAATTGCCATAACTTGTTATAACATCGAATATAATTCTTTACTTTAAGTGGATGCGCAAAGGTAGCCCGCGAAATTCAATTTTTCTTAAATTTTTTGCTATTTGCAGGTCATTGTCAGGTTGTATGTTGATTAAAATACAATCCGGACCGTAACAAATATGGCTCTACAGAATTATAATCATTCGAATCAGCAATAAGTACAACTCTCCGCAAATGTCATGAGGTCATGAAATAGTCATTTAATAGGATTATGTGAAAATAAAGAGTTGTATTGATGATTTTTATGATTATAATTCTATAAAAAAATATTTGATACGGCCGCGTATCATATTTGAATTTCGCGGGCTACCGTGACGCTTTCACCTTATGACAGGTAATAGAGATGTATGTATATGGGTACATTATTCAAGATAAAGACATAGTTACTGCACTAGTGCACTGACTCCAAATAAACAGGCAGAAGGTTGCTGGCTGGTATGATGATTTCCACCAAACGGCTCGCATCGCATCGGAACGGATTTTACAAAATTTAAATGACATTAAACGGGTATACAGTATTTTAAGTCTATATTACAAGCCGCGCCCAGCAGCTTGACCGCGGGCGTCTTCCGCGACACGCGATCGTCGCCGAAGGTATGCTGCGACGCGCGATCGGCTCCGTTCGCATGTTGTCATATCCGATTGGATCCTTTCCGCTGCAACACGGTAGGAATGAAACTATTTGACTAGGCGCAAAAACGGATACGTTCCGCAAGCGACGGTACGGAGCCGATCGTATGTGTTGACATCCTTCCGGACGCGATTGGCTGTCGCCGCATTCGTTCGTATCCTTTCTGATCCGATTCGATGCGAGCCGTTTGGTGAAAATCGTTCTTCATTATGTAACAATATCCTCTTCGCCCCTTCATCAAACCCACCGCAAAAGTGGTTCACCCTACCTCCCTTGGGACATAACAATTGGAATAAACCAACGTATTAAAACAAGTACATATCTGACACAAAGGTGTAACCGTATTTATGGTGTCACCCTATTTTCGTGTCAGCCGTCAATTAGGTCCATAAAATCAAGTTTATTATTAAGTTAAGATTTCTTAACCAGTTGACCGGTTATACCAGAGTTATCTGTGGTTTACTTTCGCTTGGATTGCTCGTTTTAAGACTTTTTTAAGTTCAAAGATTTATTGGACTCAAAAACTTGGTCGTGAAGCTTGGTAGAAATCATCTTTATTTCAAATATTCTGTGGTTACATACGTTGCCTTTGTTCCATAAAATCCAAAAAGCTTAGCAGAACAGTTCCAAAACTTTAGCTTGCCTTTTAAAAAAATGATGGACGTTCTCAGAAGCGATGAAAAGAATTTTGTCGAAACCACTTTTCCCTCAAGTTAGTTATAGACTTAAGTTACTTACTTTAGAAACAGCATTCATTTAAGTGATGGTTCCAGATTTACTCTGCCTAACTTTCAGACTTCATCTTTTTCTTTTGTAAAGGTAAAGTTGGGTATTTCTTCAATATTGGAGAATTATTAAGTTTACTGAGCGGAATTCTAGTCTAGATTGATATAAGGTAAGTCAAATAAAAGATCGAAGCTACTAATATAACAATTACTATGTAGCCTATTCTACCAATAAACCTAACCTAACATCACGCCTTGTTTCCCCGAAGAGTTAGGCAGAGGTGTACCTATAGTACACGCACATTACGCAAGTAATGTGCGAATGGGTTGATGGCAATAGGCTCGCCCCCTAGTAATAGGGGGCGAGCCTATTGCCATCAACCCATCCTTCGGGCTGCTGCTGTGAAGTTCCGCCCGACCTGGGAATCGAACCCAGGACCTCAGGCGCAGAAGTAGCGCTTGCGACCACTAGACAAACGAGGCAGTTAATTCAGCAATATAAAACACTGATAAAAAAAAACAAAAAAAAAACTGATATTCTAAAACTCATTCATACTTTAAAAGTAAATACACTACTTACGATCGATGACCCCAAATAAAAATCTACAAAACATTTGTTGTATAATGTTTCGATATCGACCCATCCACGTCTGTGGAGTTTCTCTAACTGATTTAATTTGATCCGTTATACGTAATAGAAAACGTCGAAGCCCTACTAAAAGCAAGCAATAAAAACGACGAATAAAACATTACAGATCATGCACCCTATAATTTTAATTAACGACAACCCTCCAGTTACTGTCCGAACATTTAACAGATGTGCTGGATATTATTCAGGACGATAAGTTGGGTCTCCACCAGGGTAAGAGCTTAGCGGGTGCATGGCGGGTGCTAAAACGGATGCGAACTTTCAAAGCCCATAGAGTAGTAGAGTGACTGTGGCAGACGCCGAGTGCGTATTAAAAAAAATAATCAAATAAAAAGTGTAAAGTACGATGTCAGAAATTAGCAGGGGAGTGTGTGTTTGAGGTGTGTGTATGAGTTACCTAGTAGTGAGGATCCGTTTATTGTGTCAACCTGTGGAAACATACTATCTACCCTCTATTGCCCGCTACTCGCTATGCAGTGCGGTCATCAAATTGCGCCCTTCACCGTGACCGCTACCGCCTTAAGGATTATTTCCACCAAACGGCTCGCACCACATCGGATCGGAACGGATTTTACAATTTTGAAACGATAATAAATCGTGTACACAGTATTTAAAGTCTATATTACCAAGTCGTGCACAGCAGCTTGACCGCGGGCGTCTTCCGCGACACGCGATCGTAAGTGACCGCGGGCGTCTTCCGCGACACGCGATCGTAAGCGAAAGTATGCTCCGACGCGCGATCGGCTGTTTTCGCCTGTCGTCGTATCCGATCGGATCCGTTCGGATGCAACACGGCAGGGCAAAAACTATTTGACAGGAACGGATACGTCCTCCGACTGTACGGAGCCGATAGTTTGCGGCGACATCCTGCCAGACGCGATCGGTTGTCGCCGCATCCGTTCGTATCCTTTCCGATCGGATGCGATGCGAGCCGTTTGGTCCTTTAGTCACCACGCATTTCAGTACGGACGAGACCTTGAAGTACCAACCTAATCTGCATAAGGTGAGGAGCCACGAAACTGTCCTAAATAAATAATCGGCTTCCATACCCCTGGCATAAATCGGATACGTTAATATTTGGCTCTTATTACTTTCCACATTTCCCTCCCGATTTCGATCCGTTAATACTTAATTTCGGATGTGATTTTATTATAGTCCCATTTGTATTGAAATTGAATTGCTTTTTTTAAATTCCGAGTCCGTCTGGCTGTAGTTGAACCAAACGCTATTTACTTAATAGAATACTGATTCTATTAGTTGAATGGCGATTGGAGTTAACTAAGGTATAGAATGAATAGTCAAAAGGGAAATCTACTATTGATTTTTATTGTAATTCTAAACCCAGACTTTTACATAAGAATACTAAAATAAACTAGAAAAAAGATAGTGAAGAAAATATAACAAAAGCCGGGCTTGATGCTGATAGAATTCTATACAAATTTAACAACAAAGGCTATTTGGATGAAAATCTTAGATTTTTTCCTTCTAAGAAAGTAAACAACGCCTCCTGAAACAAATCCGTAAATAAAGTAACTGAATATACGAGTATACGACTCGAGGTATTAAATATTCCAAGTTCCTATTACTTTTCAACTTCGAAACACGCAGTAAGAGCAAGTGTGTGCAAAACGCGGCATTCCTACAATTCTAGGGCTGCCACATATCATCACGCCTGTATTCCCCGATGGGTAAGGCAGAGGTGTACCTATAGAACACCGACAGTTCGGAAGTTATGTTTAAGTCCCATGTAATAGGGATAGAGCCTAAAGCCATCAGCCGGGCACAAATTCAGATTCCGGGCTGCTATTGAGAAATTCCTGATAGAAAAACCCAATAACACTTTGCCCGACCTGGGAATCGAACCCAGGACCTCCTCATGCTCAGCAGTAGCACTTGCAACCACTAGACCTACGCGGCAGGCTACCATTACCAAGTGTAAATTAGGCGATTTCGATGGAAATGTGGGGTCAGTGAAATTACAAGAGGGGTGCGAGAATCCAATATTGGATTAACGATTTAGATGAACATTTTATCGTCAAATCAATTTCGATTCTGTAAATAAGGGTGCTAATATAATTTGAATTTGATGCGCGTTTTGAAAACATAGTACCTAATTATTAGGTGATAGAAGTGTAATTGCATCTGTAGATTATTCGCACGGGAGTATAAAAATATCCCGGCGGTATTTTATCGCACACTGGATTTTGAACTCTAAGTATTGAGCCGAGCAATGAGAATCCAACAGAACGCATCCCAGCGCGTCGAAAAAACGCACTGTTCGATTTTCAACTCTCGCCACTAAGCAATGCGTTGAAAGTACAGTGCATGAAAAAAAAAATACCCGTGAGAACCTGGGTTAAGAGGATTTCAGTGAATAAAACCAATTAAAAACCACTTAGTGCTAAAGTTATCTATCCTTTAGTAAGACCATAGACAAAGCTAATGAAGAAATCTATAGAAACTACAACAGCAACTACAATTTTGAATCGGTTAAGAAATAATTTCTAAAATGAATATTTGTTAATTCTCTCCCAATAATAAGAACGCAGACTATACGGGCTAGGGTCCCATCTATTCATTCCATATCAAACCTCCATGGCCAGTACCCTCATAGAAATGCGATTACCGACATAAATGCGACAACAATTTCGATTATAATAGAGAAACCCGTCCTTATCCATGGGAATGGGAGAGAAAGGGACAACGATAGGATTATCAAATTTTTAAGTAGCCAGATGGTACTTTTGTGATTTATTTGGAATTTATAATAATAACTCAGTTTAATAATAATGTTACGATGACTGCGTCGAACCCAAAAAATTTGGAAGGAGGATAATCATAGGATAATGATGAATATTTTTATATTCATCATCATCTTCTGAATGAATAGAAAGAAATAAATGTGAATTATGATAAGAAGCCATTGAAAATAAAACCGGCCAAGTGCTTGTCGGACCACGCACAATGAAGGGTTCCGTACCTGGGATGAATTTATCCCAAGAAGAAACTTAACATTGTAGTTGAAAAACATGTACATGTTCTCCCATACAAAATGTATGGGAGAACATGTTTTAGCAACTGCAAATATAAGTTGGTCGATAATTACTCGGTAACTTGTAGAGCCTACTTAGCTGTGATAGTTTTCCTTTTAATTTCGTTATGGTATATACTACTGCTGTGAATTTTTCAGACAGACAGACAGACGGACATGGCGAAACTATTAGGGTTCCTTGTTGACTACGGAACCCTAAAAAACTAGCGAGCCCAACATTAGTCGCTTATTATGTGTAACATCTGACATCTTGGCTGACTGTAGTGTACCAACCTCTCGGAAAATGTGTTGGTACCATCTAACAGGCAAAGTCTAGCACCGCGCGCGCTCATTGGTCAAATCAAATAGCGCGCTTCCCCGGCTTCCTGTTACACACTTCCGTCCCTTTTCGCGAAATCACTCCCACGGATTGCAGGAAAGCGAGAGGAAAGATGTTACACATCAAAAAAACATTTCTAAGGTATTTATTATAATTATTTAAGACTAGTAAGTAGTTCCTTAAACCTGAAGATAATTTGAAAGCTCTTGTCAGGCACATCGTTAAGATACCCTATGGCTATATAATATATATATATATACATATATATATATATATACCATATGGTAAGCTATGGTAAGGTAATAAAATATTATCCTCCCTGCATACATTATCCTAAACACATTTTGATGATAAGAAACCTTCAGGTAGAGTAAAAATAACTGATTCTGAAGAAATGTTTAGGATTTTAAATCAAGCCGAAATGAAAATTGTGTACGCAATGTGAACAGTCCAAGATGAGAATTAATAATTTATGTTAGATTGAGTAAGATTTGTGGATTTTATGAATGATTTACGTTTGTGAATAATAGATAGAAGATGGAATTGTAATCTTACAAGATGCCAAACTTTAAAATTGTAATCACGATCATTGTATTGAAGCAAATACACGTCATGTTTTTAACTAACACTAATGTATGCAAGGCATTTACATGCTATTTTGCCTAACTTCTCCTATCCACATGACGAGAACCTCGTGAAAGCTGAGAAAGAAAAACAAATAAAATATCTAGACTTAGCACACGAGGTTGTTGACATGTGGAATGTGAATAGAATAAATAGAATAGAATACTCTTTATTATGTACACCACAAAAATCAGCTCGGCATCATTGTGCGCATAGTCGTAACGGCCAATGGCCTGATGGCCGAAAGCATAGAGCTACATCCCTCGAGGCTTTCGTTAGGATCGGACAGTTGAGGCGGTTGGATCAGGGGCCTGATTCAGAAGGCAGAACTCCTCGATACGGCTCGCATTGTGAGGAGGTTCCTATCTCTGCAACGCTAACCAATGGTAGCTTGGACCCTGCTCCCGACACAGGCGGAACACTATTTTTTTATGTGTTTTTATATTTTTGAAAGAAATATTTAAGAATGTATTTAATAAGTAATAAAACGTAATTAATGACTTAATAATAATATGTAGGTACATGTATATAAAACAGGGGAGGGGAAAGAATCATAGGACATCAAAGAATTCGTCCGCATCCCTGTCAACATTGCCACGTTGTATGGCAATGTTGATTCTTTGGCCAAAAATTAAGCCAGCCATGGTCACGAGAAGAGTCGGCCAACCGCTTGGCGATGTCTTGGAAGTAATTTGTGGAGATACAAGTATCCACAAATTCTAGATCTCAAAAACGGTCAAAACAAACAAAGTTCCTTAAATAAAGTAATACTAACATTTTATTTTCCTCACGAAGGGTTTCATATATTTTTGTAGCTGACAACCTTAGGGAAAAGTCCGAAACAAACCGTGTTAAGAAAGAAAAGCAACCTAAGCGTATAAATGTACTGGCGAACTTAAAGGGTTGCCAGATGTTTGAATATTCTGGGATCGTATGAATTGTTTGTGATGAATTCTTGAGACATTTCAAAGTCAAAGTCAAAGTCAAAGTCAAAGTTTTTTTAATGCGATTTTTGGTGATACAACAGGGTCTTAAAAATATTTAAAGTAGCTCAAAAATCTACCTTATAAGGCATGCATTGTTAGGTGACAATATTACAAATTAAGTTAAACACTACTCGAAACATAATGAAATAATTATTATCTATAGAAATTAAAATACAAGATATAATATATTGTAATAAATTAATAAACATGAATATTACATTAAAACATAAATACATAAAATGGTCAGTCACATGAAATTTTGTCAACAAGGAATTCGTCAATGGTATAGTAGCATTTGTCTATTAAATATTTATTCAGTTTACGTTTAAATTGTATCAAGTTTAAATCTTTTATGTCATTTGGTAGCTTATTAAATATTTTTTGAGCCATGCAAAGTATGCTCTTGTGCATAAGGGCGGTTTTAGAACTTCTTAGGCATAATTCATGTCGATAAGTTGGTCTTACGGATCGACAGCTTTGTTCTGAAGCTTTTTTAAATAAATCACCGTTTTTCTTTACGAACAAAGCGGTCTCGTATATGTAAAGACAAGGTAATGTTAGTATTTTTAAGGAATTAAAATGCGGTTTGCAATTTTCTGTTGATTTAAGGTTGCATATGGACCCAATGCACCTCTTTTGCGCTTTAAAAATTTCAAGTTTTTCACAAGAATTTGCCCAGAAAATGACTCCGTAACGTAATATGGAATCTACATAGCCATAATACGCGGTTACGACAGCCGCCTGATTTACTATTTTGCTAAGTTTATAAAGAGCAAAGGCAAACCTGGTCAATTTTGTTTGTTTTTTCATTGATTCTTGTAGTTTTAGTTTTCATTGTGATCACCTAAGCTTTCTTTGAGGCACGCAATTTAGGTTTTTATCTCGCTCGCACCAAACTACTCGCGGACTGAGTGCGAGCGAGACGGAGGCGGGTTCAAATCGGCAAAAGTTTAGGTAATTGCTTTTAACGGCGAAAATAAAGGTAATTAAAATAAAAAAAAACGTAGTCGCTGCTTTATAGTTAGTTCAGTGAGTGAGCCAAGATCTAATTTGAAGTATTTTTTTAATAGTAGCGGTTTATTGTTCGGTTTGGAGGTAAATTTGATTTTTTTTTCTATAGAGAAAATTTTATGAAATCGTGTTTTCGGCTAACATAGCACTTAACATTAATCCTCAACTTTAACATATATTTATTTCAAAATTCAAGCTGCAGTAGTTTCGATATAACGGCGGATTTTGCTAAGCAATTTGACGACTTATAGGCCCTTAAGGTTTTTGTTTTCTTTAAAGCAAGCTTATTTAGATACAAAATACGCAGATTTTCATTTCGTATGTAACTCAAAAAATTTACAAAAAACTAAACTTCTCCTTCCTTTTATTTAGTCGGTTAACACACAAATCCATCGCCTTTTTCAGAACTAAAATTCTCGTTTTTCCGCTTGAACAAGGCAACACTGTAGTTAAAGCTTGTTGCTTAGTCTACTGTTTTATTCAACGTTCCCGTTCCGACCGTGTATCCCTCGGCTAACTGCCGGGTAAAGGTAAAGGTAAATTCGGATAGTACAAAATTTACCTTTTCAAACCTTAAGGTGCTCCCTCACCGGGAGCATTCGCCTGTAATGTAACGTTACAGATTCGATTTTGAGCATAACGTTACAATACTGCCTCCATGACTGAAAAGCATTCGCCTGTAATGTAACATTTCAGATTTAATATTACAGACATTGCACACTGAAATGCTCGGTTCTCCTCCCCTCACTGATGTAATGCTCGAATTGTATCATTACAGGTTGCGCACTGTAATGCTCGGTTCTCTTTCCCTCACTGATGTAATTCGCGACTCTGAACGTTACATTACATGCGAATGCTTGCGGTGAGGGAGCACCTTTACACTACTTGCACTATAGTAACCTAGTAAAAGTAGATGGAACATTGTTGTGTTCAGAATCCGTGTTCTTTTGTTTCAGCTGGAAAATGCAGTGGTCTCGAAAGTTGTTTAAAACTTCGTGTCTCAGTAATGCTGTTAAATCCTTTAGTTCTGTGTGGAAAATAGAAATACTCCTGCACCCTGGAGAGAAAATGTGGTGCAGTTCCACGAACAATGGGGCACTTAATATTGTGACCCGCGTGTCCTGTTGTCTGCATGTTACAGGAACTGATGAATGTTATTGAGAGTGCAAAATTCTGGGCAGACTCTATTCAAATTCCCATTACCACGCTCCGAAAAGGAATAGTAATATGATTTTACAAAATTTATAAAGAGAAAAGGACAAAACTACAAGAAAATATTACAAATAAAAATTTTGTAAACGAAATTGATTGTAGGCAGGAACGTAAAAGAAAAAAATTATCTAAGATCGTTAGCAGTAAAGAGTAAGCCAATCTGGCTAATGGAAGCTCTCACATTAGCTAGATAAACTAATGAACTTTATCCAGTAACAGTTGACCTACTGAAAGCATACACACTACACCACTAAAGATAAAATAACATAAAGGTGTAACACCACTGTATGATGAGGTCAACATTTGTAAAAGACTCATTATGATCTCTGATTCCTGTGACACAATAACTTTAAGAACCAACCGCATTCCAAATTGAAAAGGAGTCCACGTTATCACTAACGATGACCAACCAGCATAAAGAGCTCCCTAATTTGTCCTTAATTAAACAAAAGCACATCAATACAAGGGTCTAATGTGACTGGACGCTTTAAATCGACCAATAGGGGCCAGAAAGGTCCACATTAAATTGTGATTGATTGTAGTGTGTGGCCGATTTCGGACGCGAGGCCATATTGATTGAACCCTGATAAATACGCATTAGTTTTATTAAAAAAATATGCTGTGCTTTTGAGAATTAGTTACACTATTAGTTGTTTTGAGATCTATTGCGCGTTCTTGTGATTGGCATGAAAAATTGGTTTGTGTTACTTCGAACCTTCCCGCGTAAGATTTTTGTAAGTAGTTAATATTAGTCAGTAGTTAAAATTGGGTAAAAAGCAGCTTTAGACTTCTTATTAATAAATAAACCAATCTATCCAACATGGTGCAGCTGTCAAAATTTGAAAACAGCTGTCAAATAGATCATGTCATTTGAAAATTATACAAAACTAAAATCCGTTTTTAAAATCACCGTCGCTGGAGACATGAAATGGACACCTCAAAGACACGAGTAAAGGAAAGAAACTCAAATAAGAACCGTTTATAAGTACGGGCTTGAAATTAAAAAAATCACTAAGTACTCTCTTGCCACGTTATCATATTCTCATCCAAAAAAGAAAAGGCTGGACGACACAGTTTTGGGAATCTTTATCTTCCCTTTGTCGTCTATTCAGAAATATTTTGAGATAACAGCCGCCTCGTTAGGTAACCTACCGACCCTCTTCCGATAATCTTCATTCCAGAGAAACAGATGAATCAGTTAGAACGTCCTCAAGATACGGCGCTCCCTAAGGACGGCACTGTCAGCTATATTTTCACGTAAGGAACGGGAATGTGCGTAATTCGACGGCAAATGGGAACACAAGACGTCTGGAGGTAGCCTTAACGACACTGAGCTAAGTGAGACGGTAGCTGAGAAAGGTGGGTTAGTTTTACGGGAAGATTGTAATTTGTGGCCGATCTACGGGAAGATTGTAATTTGTGGCCGATCGGCTATTGTTTTTCCTAATACAAAATAATTCGCTGAAGTAACTTTATATTCACGTTGACTGAGGATTTATATTTCCAGCTAAGTAAATAAATCGGTTGAGTTTTTGAACAATAAAACATATTTTTATTATAGTTCCAGTGAAGCATATCGATTCAAGAATAACATGCAAACATGTATGCTTCACTGATTGCAGACCGCATTGTTTTCCCACATAAATTGTTATTAGTATTAACACATAACATCACGCTTGTAATCTTCGAAGGGTTACGTAGAGGTGTACCTATAGTACACCTACACAGTCATGGGACTTTATAATAGGGGACGAGCCTATTACCGTGAAGTTTTCTTAGATTTTTTTCTACTAGAGTCGCGTCACGATGTCGCGTTGCGGCTGTCTGCAGGAGCCTTTAATGTCCACAGAACGCCTTTTAAAACTAATAATCTAAAAAGAGTGAGAACTGAATTAAATTTTAATGGGATAAACCCATAAACGCGTCAGGGCGTGAAAAAGTCTTTCCTTGGGGTATTTTCGACCCTCATTATTTGTGTGTCCCTCTGGCATAATGCTTGCTATCTTCAATATTGCCTTTTTTGAATATTGCATTTTACTTCGCTATCTATTTTGAATATTTAATTTCGGCTGTACAGTTCGCGGCGAACTAAATATTATTTTAATATGGCATCATTGTCTGTATCAATTTGCAAACTGTATGAGTTTATAAAGTTTTGCAAATATGAAACCAGGGGTAGGGTAAAAGGTTTATAAACATGGAATGTTTTGATTTGCCAACATAGAAAGCGCGTGAATAAACATAATATGTATTCTGTAAAATTTCAATAAAAAAACAAAAGCGTAAAGGCTCGTTCACACCGGCGCGACTTGTCGCGCGACGCGACACCGGCAATTGTTCAATCATGAAGTTTTATTAGGAATTGTATTGTTAAAGTCGCGTCGCGCGACAAGTCGCGCCGGTGTGAACGAGCCTTTAGATTTACAAAAAAAAGAACAAAATGTACAAAACCGGCCGATAAACTGAACATCTCTCGGTAAAAAAAAAAAACAATGTTATCAAGTAAAACTTGGGAACAAACAGATTTTAACAGGAGTATCCTTTAGCGCAACTCTTGGGACCCTCGAGACGCTTTTAAACAATATTTATCTGATGCAAGGGTTTGATAATGGTCATTAGGCGTCGTTGGCGGTAGAAAATACACTTGCATCGTAATGGAATGAGCCTGACACAGCCCTAAAAGTGCTTAAGCGGGGGAAAGGAGAGTAAACGTGGCCCTTACTGAGTGAATTACTGACAAGTGACAAGCAATTGCTGAGCACAAGGACGGCAATAAGCATTATACTTAAGGGAGTCGTCGAATTTTTATCTACTACTGTAGCGACAATCTAGTATCTATTAATGACACAAATTTTAATGCTGATTGTTACAAGTACGATAGAAATAAATATTTACGTCATTTTGTTGGGTTAGTTTTTCTGCAATCACTTGTAAAAAATAACATAATATC